>CM077667.1:256150724-257400724 GCA_039707655.1 Elymus sibiricus
CATCTAAATTACAGCAACAACAACATTTCTAATTTCATCTTGTCTCTCTCTCTCCACCTCTCTCCCCCTTCTCCCCCCTCGGATCATAACAGCAACAACACCGTACAGTAAAGAATCTCATCTCATCTCTCTCTTTTTGTTGTCGAACATCTCTCTCCCTCTCCATGCTCTATGTATCAGCAGCGATGACGACACAAACATCAATGGTAGCATAGTTGCGGCGGAAGAACAAGTAGCAACAACAGCCTAGCACCAAAAATCTTTACATCGCCCACAGCTCTCGCCCCGTCTCCCTGCCCGTATTCAGCATCGGGCCGCCCCTGCGTGTGGGCCGTCTCCCCTTCCCTTTCTCGCTCGTGTGACTCTATCTCCTTCCTTTCCCGTAGTCTTTGCATGGCATCGTGCTCCCCTCTGCTTTCCATCCTCTCTAGGTATATATTGGGTGTGGCTGGATTTGGAAGGAAAACCCAGAATCAGGAAGGAGATCAGGACCGAGCGGAAATTATCTATAGAAGAGAGAAAAACCAGTCGATGGTATGTGTGGGGTTCGATGAAAACAATTCAATGAGAGTTGTTTCCTGGAAAAAAATCAGGGGGAGATGGGATAGCGCGACTTACGGAGGTGTGACAAACTGAAACAAATACGAACTCCCTTTTAATAGTAAAGGTAGCTAAATATCAGTGTGGCAGAACAACTAATAAAGGAGCATGGTTATTCTACGCCAAGGGCAATGTCTCAAGTTGTAGTTTGGTCTACGATTCTATGAACGATGCGCCAGGGGAGACTTTGCAGGCGTCCAAGAATCCAAGATCGTGGTCTCCCGTGTCATCTCCCTGAGCGAGGTGACTGAGGGCTCCTCTCTCCCTCCAGCGTCCCACCCTCCCCCTAACCCCCTTCCGCTGCTGCGTTCCTTCTTGAAGGTGTTGATTGGTATGCGGCGGTTCAAAGTGCTAGGAGCATTGTGGGAATTCTCCGGAGAGCGCAACGGTTGCGGATCATCATCGTTTTCATCGATCCGACATTGTTGACATTAGTTTCTTTCTCATTTATCTTTTGTGTTGTTTACCGCAGCAATGATCTCACCGTTGTATCGGGCGGTCGCTATATTAGTATAGCGGCGTGAAAGCCTATTTCAAGAAGGGCAATGTCTCCTACAGTTTAAGGCCGTAGCCCAGCCAACATCAGCATGATATCTTTCCGCTTTACTCTTGCAACCACCACATCCCTTTTAGCATGCACTCAAGTACCCACTTCTCAAACGCTTGTCACACGTCGAAGCTTGAAAAATATGATTTACAAGCAATAGAGGTAGTGACATCTCAAGAGAAGAAGTTGGGATTGTCACATTCAGGATAGATTTATGGTGGAAGTTGCCTCGGGAGATAAACATGCTTCCTATCAACTACGCTGCTCTTTACACCATCTTTCTCTAAGTTAGGAAACCGCCTCTAGGAAGTATCAACATTACTGCAGACAGAAAAGTTATGAATATTGGTACATAGACAAAATAATTTATATTTTATGTCCTAAAACCACCTTTTTGGTCCATATATTTTTGGGTATTGAAATAAGTAATTGATGGGATGATGCACCCAATGCCCAGAATGGTAGCATGACATGTTTTAAATTTCAGCAAGGCACCATCTAGGTGGGCAAGGTTAGACCTGCATTTACTGGCCAGTGGCTACTAATCTTGCATCATGTGAAGGTAGAGCTTGGCCCTCGTGTCTCCCTTGCCCTCCCTTTTTTCCTGAATCACTAAGTTGAACTTTAGAGAATGAACTCAGTGGAAAGTATAGAAAGCATATTCTAGTCAACTGTTTAGTAGAAAATTGTTCAAAATATCATATGATAATGTTGACAGCTCCATGTAGCACAATTGTAGCTTGTACAACACGAGAAACAGTCGCATGCTATTTTGAATGAAGGGGAAACAAAATTTCAGTAAATGATGATTGTGCAGTTAGTGTCAAATAGAGAGAATGTAAATAACTAAAGATTGCACAAATAATTTCAAAGAGGACATGTGCAAGCTTCTAAGAGTATAGGTCGGCCACAAATGATGCTAATGCGGTTGTAGTACTATCTTGTCTAGCTGTACATTTTAAGTATAATCAAAACAGAACACAAAACCGAATGAAACAAAGTCGATGTCAGAAATATTCAGTGGCATATAAGAAAGCAATCAAAACAAAGACAACAACATCATGTACCCTAAAGCAAAGTAATCTCCCTTCTAAAAGATACTAATAACTACCAGATTGAAAATCAATCCCCGCATGCAACTATAATTGGCAACAAATTTCAATTTTAAGAAGGTGAATGATTAGATCTCGTCGAGATCGCATGCAAGGCACACAAACTTGGCTTTGACATCGGTCTCACGATGCCTCATGGGCAGAGGAAGTGGTTGTGTCGATTGCCATTGAAAGGCATGGCAGATTCAAATGAACTATGGCATTCCCACAACTAAAAATACAGTCATTTCCCTTACTCATTTCACTGACTAAATGGCACGGAAACAAAAGCCACTCATTGTTCAGATAACTTGGAAAACTAAATTCAGAAGAGTGTCTAATAAAAGGATGTAGAAAACACTATTCGCTACCCTTGATTGTATGTTGTTTACCGGGGAGAAAAAAAAGCAAAACATGATAGAATCTATGGAAGTAAGCAATAATCAAATGGATCGCCAAACACTTGTTTTGGTAGTATAATGTTGCATGTCTATGGTTGCTCTGAGATTATCACTACACATGTTGGTTGTCAGATGCATAAGTATGACTTAATAGAATTATAACAAGTAATATCTTAAATTATACAATATTCAATGCCATTATAATTATAACAGAATTAACTTGCATACTAGAATCAAGAACGGTCCCCACTAAAATTCGAATAACATAGGTTTAATTTTTTCTAATCAAGTTAAATCAATAAACACGCGAACCACATTGTAAATTCTAGAAATACTTGTACTGCATCCAATAAGCTAATAGATTTACCTGAATTGAACACCAAAATATGAAAAATGAGAAGATCAATATTTACCTGTCAGACTATTTCATATCAAGTGAAGCTAAATAAAAGACTTCCTCTAGCATGAAATTCTTGAGGTTGCAATGTAGTGTACTGGTGCTGCAGCAGGTAGTGCAATCCCATGGAAACCAGCCCCAAACATGTTCCTGGTATCCCATCTGCACGTTAAACCGAGGCTCGACTTAAAGTAAACATCCTTTGTTAACCTGGGACTACATATGTACACAACTTACATGTTTGTAAGAGAAGATACCACAAATTATACTGACCATTGTAACTTTTAAGTTGTACAAGTTGTATCCATGCCAATTCATGTAGCCGCGAGACTAAATTGAGGAGGGGAGGTGAGGAAGAGGAGCAACCACTCACTTGCGATTAAGTAGTTTAAGTAATGTGAACGGAAGAGGGATACAAACCTGCGGATATGATATTGTAAATTTCTATCCTCCTTTCAATGGTGTCCCATCCTCTTTAAAGAAACATGTCTGAACTTGTACGAACCTGTCCTATCGGATTAGTACGGAGAGAGGAAGAAGGTAGTACAATCGCATGGAGGAGCGTGACCCACAATTTGGCACACAAACGTTAAGAATCTATTACCGAATTGTTAATGGTTAAAAAGAGTAGGGTGAAAACCTACAAGTATGGAGGCATCCTTGCTTCTCCTTTTCCAGTGAAACCATTCAAAGTAGAGAAAGCATGAGGCGGAAGCTGCGGCTCCATTATTCCGCCTTTCAATTATAAAACATGACAATGCCATTAGCTATGTGAAGTTTTTAACTCAACAAACAAGAATGATTAATAACAACTCTAAACTCTATGGGATCATAACCTCTATGGTTGGTCAATAAAAGGACCATATCTCAATATCTATCTACCCATTCATGTTCCCTAGTTTTACCTGAATTAGGAACATGTTCGAAGATTGGTACTATTCCTAAGGTGAACAATACAGATGTAGGTCCATATGCAATCATCATTAATATTTAAATTATATCAATGGCATAGAAAAGAAAACTCACAACTCACTTGTACTTACACATGATCTCTTAGAGTGCCTCTCCTATATATTCACTTCTATCAAGAGACATACAGAGTAACAAATGAAACAACATCAAATGGAGCAAGATAGGTATGATCAAGTCTCTAGAAAAAAGGAGCATGTATTGTTCTGTAAAGATAATACTATATGCCACCATTTTAGTTTCTAGAAAAAACTAAACTTTGGATTTCTTTTCCACATTGCCAACTAATCTACAACAGCTCCAAGAAAAAAAATAAGGGACTAACCCATTTGTATTGTGGTTCATTTGGGGAAATAACCTTCGAACATGCATGCCATTATTAACTTGCTTGCATGGCTGAATGATGAAGAGAAGCACCAAATAAAATGTCATGGAAATGGCTATAGCTTAACGCCTAGAAAAATAAAAAAAATACGCCAACATGATATGCTCTTAAGCCAAGCTAGCTTGCTACAACCAAGGCTTAGTGCGTGATAAAAAAATTGAACTAATGAATTGCAAGAGCAAGAAATCCAGAAATATTGACATCCAAAGAAAAAGGCGTTGCTGTTTTGGAACTAATCAAACAAATACGTACAACTTCATATAACATGAATAGTAGCATACATTGGCTTGTGTGGTTTGGTAGCAGTACAAGCTTGTTACTGTGATTTGCATATAGAAAGTGGTAAAAGAAAGGAAACATAAATGTGGTTGATTCTTACCACAAAAAGTGTGTCTGAAGCCTGCAGTTTGAGCTAAGGAACGTTAGCACCGATGCTTGATTGATGTCAGCCATGGAGTCACAAGAAATTGATGGTCTTCGGTATAGCAATTCTTGTTTTCGAATCTACAAGAACCAGACATATAGGTGGGGTAACAGAGACAGAGGACAGCCAGTGTGGCGGCCGCCGCTATGAAATTAATCGAAAGAGTCATCGCCGAAGGCACCGACGGCTACCAAAACTGGCACCTGCCATTGCTATCGCGGAATCCAAGGAGGTAGATGCACCGAGAGGATCAGGAGGCGCAAGATGTATAGCAAGATTTGTTGATTGCTGGTCACTCTTGCCGCGGAATGGAGCGCGGGATGATTCGATCGTGTTCGTTGCACTATACCCTGCTCAAACAAAAAAATTAAGGTCATTCCGTCATTGCAAGGAGGGATAACAGAGAGACGATAGAAAGTGGTCGTCAAAAAAAAACGGCGCTCCTAGCAAAATCTGTACAAAATTCTATACATAATTCATCCGAGCACAATCAAGCACGCACGCACTGAGCACTCATGCATGCATCGCCCTGGCTTGCCCAGTTGTCACGCACCCTGGCTTCTTCGCCAATGTGGCACCTTCAAATACGAGAGAGGGAGAGTAGGGCCTACCCGGGTCACCGCTGCCACTCGCAACGTTCTGGCGGCCACCCCTACATCTTGATCTACCACTTCGAGATTGATTCAACGCACCTCCCATCGGCAACGATGAACCCAGTGGCGGCGCATGGAGGCGTCAAGAGACATGCAGCATGCGTGGGTCTACAGTGTCGCGTGGAGGCGTCAAGAACATGCGGCGTGCGTGGGGCGACAGCACGCGGAGGCCCATGGTCCGAGCGGAGGAGCGACGGCTAGGGATTGCGGGAGAGGAGGGGGCGTGCATAGGTCATACGCATGGTTTTTCCCCGTTTTTTGAAGAAGTACGTCGTGGCGGGAGGAGGATAACAAAAGGGAAACGTATGTTTACATGTCATATTTCTTAAAATCCATTATTTATTTTATAAAGAAAATTACACTAATGGAGGGATTGGTTGATTTGATTAATTTAGGAAAGTTAGATCCGTGATTTTTTGAATGTTAGGAAAGTCTTGATTTGTAAGGAAAAACTGGAGAGGAAATAAATCAATGGATTTCCTAAAGAAAATTGCACCAATGGAAGGATCAGTTGATTTGGTTAATTTCGGAAAGTTAGATCTGTGATCTTGTGTATGTTAGGAAAGTAATGATTTGTAAGGAAAGAGTGGAGAGAAAATAAACCGGTGGGCAAGAAAACCAGCATGAAGGGGTGATGGTGGGAGGTGAGACGGAAAAAATCAGACGAAATAGATGTTGGTGGGAGTAGAGACGAAAAACAAGGACGGAGGTGGGAGGAAAGAGGAAAATAAACCAGGGAGGAGAGACGAAAATAAACCGGTGATCGCCGGCTACCAAACCTACCATCACAACCGCAGACTCCCCCTTTAGGAGTAGAGATATTGTGAACTATAATAATTTTTTTGACAATCTCACTGCAAAATATAATCATGACCTGCAAATGACAACTATTAAGCAATGGCAAGAGATAACTAGGACGTTTAGTCATCGCCGCCCACATCCTCAGAGGTAGTGAAACGGGGACTCCGAAATAGTGAATGGTAATTTTGATATAAGCAAATGCGTGATGCACAATCGACCTACAACTTGATATCTTTATCCACACTAAAAGTAGCAACGACCAGGAAAGATAGATTGTCCTAATACAATGCAAGATAGTAAAGAACATAAGAAATCACCATGAGCTATTCTGGAAGCTGCATTTAACATTAAGACAAACATATGCTCATTTTTTTTAAACAATCCAAATGTATGTGTATCCGCAATATAAGAAGGATAAAAAAGATGATCATACAAACAACTCAAGTAACATCACAATTTGAAGAGTACCTATTCTAGAATCGAGTTCCATAAAAAAGAATTGGGCTAGTAATTTCCTGATTATTGCTGACACCTGGCAATCATGAAGAGTGGAAATTCATGAAGAACTATTGTGGGGATAATCCCATCTCCAGGAGAAAAATATAAATTGACACTATGATCATTTCCAGATTCACCTCCATGAGCTATAAAGCTTAAAAACCTTGCAGCTTAGAAATGACAACCCATTTGATCCCAGCACATCTATCACAAAAACTGAGTTGAGAGTGAATATGTTGATATTGGCTAAAAAGCAGATAATCACGGTTAGATGAGTGACCATCGAGCTAAAATCTTGGACATATTATGTGTGATCGAATGCAAATTAATGTATCACAATTTGGAGCTCCATTATAATATCGGTGGAGCAACGACCACAACTTTCAGCTATAGCCACCAAAAAACTGAATCATCTAACAACACGTTAACGTCCATGGCCCGCCGCTCGATGCTTACGCAGTCTGCACACCTAGCTCGTACTTGCAAGAGGAGATGACAGGAGAAAGCCTCAATCCTGCAAGCGCTGCACCATGGGGGAGCGGAGACCTGGGGCAGCCGAATATATAGATCCATCTTCAGAATACTTCCAATAAGGTGAATTGTGCATCTTCTGTCTTCATATGTACAGTTTGTTGCTAAAACCTTGAGCAAACATACAGATTTTGAAACATAAATGCTTCGATTTTTCAGGGGTGTATGGTGCAATTACAGAAAACACCAGATAGGACCATTCATTATTTGATATACAAAAATTAAAAAACATACATAAGCATTGAAAAAAATGCTTTAGAATAGAATCAAATAATCTTACTTCCATGGAAATAATGCATTCTAATCTTTGCCAAAATAGCACAATATTCAATCTGAGGCTTCCTGGATGGAGGGTAGTTTTTTGCGAGGATAATCAACTAACCTGAACAAACATACAAAATAGACTATTTGAATCTAGGTAGCCTATACATTCTGACTACCAGGAATGGTTATACATTCTATTGATTAAAGAAATGTAGGAACATGGTATAAAATAAAATGTCAAACGTGAAAAATATTCAGAACCTTAATTATTTTTGTAGGTGTCATTTTATTCAGTTTTAGTACACTTCAGAGTTAGGTATCTTATCATTTCAGACCATTTTTTAGTTCAAAGTACTTTATCAATCTTATAATCATTAGGCTCAGTCCTTTAAGTTTCTCTTCAGGTTTTGGTTATTTTGAACGGGGGAGCGACGTCATTTGCATTTTTTTCTTTCTAAAAAGTCAAAGCATCTGAAAAGTCCTTGTGTGTGTATTTTTCATGGGAGTAACTAAACATCAGACGTCTGTTTTAATATTTGCTTCAGGTCGTTTTTCGATCCCATCATGGGGTGACAACTGTCTGCACTAAGTACTCAGTCTAACTCAGTTATAAGAAAGCGTATGTTTCATTCTGGGTTCCAGGATGAAAACTTGTGGCCAACCACTTTGGCCTTCGAATGATTAGCGCCGTCCTATAACTAACGGGCTGCCTAACCAACCCGTTAACACAGGAAAAAAGCAAAATCCGCTAAATAAAATGAACCAAAGCCTCCCACTCTGACGTCCCCTCTAGCTTCCCCTGTTAGATCAATAATCGACGGAACAAACTGATCTAGGATAATAATGAATCTAAGGACTGAATCAAAAATGAACAGTAATGAATGAAAGGGAGTAAGAATCAGATAACTGAAGAATCTAAACATTACCGAAGAATCTAAAGTCTGAAGAGAAACAAAAAAACTGAATAATAAATGACTTATACTATAAACTGAACCAGAACTAATAATAAACCATGGAGAATGATCACTGAAAAATAAGGTGTCATGCCTTCGCTTAATGCTGAGAAGCAAAAATTTCTAAAATTTAGTGTGTATCATGAAGAAACAACAACCAACATCTCCAAATCATCTTCATGAGAAATATCAACCAACCCCCCAATGCCTGAGTCACGTGGCTGAGTCGATGGACTCGGATCGCAGAAACATACCCGTGTTCCGCCTGTTCATGATGATTAATTGGAACCTTGGCTGCGTGTTCCTACAACAGAAGAAACCAACCTCCTCACATATGCGTAACACACGCGTCAACAGCAGCACCTCACTCCAGATCGCATCGAGGGACTGCGTGGACAACAGCGGTAAGGACACGGTGAGGAGGTTGAGCACCTCAGACGGGCGACATCAAACCTCGCACGGTCATCGGCAAAGATCGGGCAAGTCGGGCTGCGTAGCTCTATGGCGGATGCGGGCATGGGGAATTGGAGGTCGGCAGGCGCCGTCTACGACTGCGGCTAGGGTCACGCACGCCATGGTGGGAGGTTGGCTCGCTCGTGTGGGTGACAGGGGGGAGGCGATAGAGAGGCGCTCGCGGCTCGAATAAATATATGGCCAGAAAAAAACAATAGTTGGACAGAAAACCAGTGGGAGGGGAGAAAATCGGCGCGGGCACGGAGTGACGACATCGTTCGATTGGGTGACTAACGAACGAAAGACCGAGACTGCCGAAATAGGTTTCCCCGCTTTATATTATACTAGTACAAATGCCCGTGCGTTGCAACGGGCAAGAAAATTGCAAAGCCTGCTCCATGTGCCATTTCTTACAGTTTTGAAGGCGAACACATGCTTTTTTTTAGTGATTTTGTTAACAATTTTAAATGTTTCTAGATCGGAACATTTTTGGGATTTTTCAGCATTTCTTAAAAAGTGTGAACATATATAAAATATAAATATTGTTTTGAAACCTAGAACACTTAGAAACGCTCATTATATTTAAAAAATACACGCTTGGTGCAGGTAATTAAACAAATGATTGTTGGTGTCCAGACCATGGAGTATAGAGTTAAGAAAGTCGTAGTGGTGTACTTCGATGACACCTCCTTGAGCATAGCACTATCACCGGATGGAAAAATAATGGTGTATTTGTTTTTAGTGGGACATGCGGATGATTGAATGTTCTATACTATTCGAGAGTTTAATATCTAATTCTAATGTTTTTTACAAAAATTGAAAACATTTGAATGTTAATGAATTTTTACAATGTTGAATTTTTAGAGATAATTGTTCCTTTGGTTTCGAAGTTTTTTTTCATAGCAAATATGATTTTTTTATAAATGTTGGTCATATCACCCTTGGTCTAAAATAAGTGGACCCAGCATAAAATTTTGAATGGGCATAAGGCACAATAGAGACCTATAAAGAGATCAATCTGTATGTTACATCTGAAAAATGCAGACTTAGTTACTGAAAGACTGCATTTTCAATCAGAAATTCAGACCAAAGGCTGCATTTTCTTTCCTTACACAGGCCGACAATCCAAACTGGCCCAAGGCCCAGCGAAACTCCTCCTTAACCCTAGCGATCGGTAGCTCTCCTCTTCCCAATCGATCCCAGTCTCATCCTCACCCTCTCAATCCCCTCAGCGCCTCCACACAACAAGCGCGCACACACACACCCGCACCGCTCGTGCCCGATTCCCTGCTGCGTCCGCACCCCGCCGTAGTTTGCCCGGCGACCCATTGGATCCCCGCCGGCCGGTGACCTCCGCACCTGCTCTCGCTTCCCCAGCTTGCCTCGCACCTCCGACCCTCTTTTTGGCCGCGCCTAACCTGCATCGCCTCCATGACCCGAGCCACCGCCGGAGACGGCGAGCCGTCGTCCGCGCCCGGACGCTGGCCTTTCCCGGGCCACCACATCGCCGACCTGCGTCCCCATGCTCCAGTTCCGTCGAGCGGCGCGGCGGCTTCGGTGTGAGGCAGCCCCGAGGCTGCGCCGAGCTCCGGCCGATTGCTCTTCTTCGGCTGCTATGAAATTGATATGTATTTTTGCAAAATTGGTCGTATTTTTACAGAATTGATCATATATATTTCAGGTTTCGGGGGAGGTAGAGAATGTGATGTTTAGAGGAATCAGGGCAGCAGCAGCAGTTCCAAGGTGAGAGATATGTTCTTATTTGGACTTGTAAGTCTCTTTCTGCCCTTAGTTACACATGTTTGTGCTAAATTTGTATATACACATAGAATTACTTCTGTAGCAGAACCATGAATGAGTTAGTTGACATATAATAAAAAATATCCATGAATGATTTAGTGGTTCAAGACATTATACGTGAGAATTACACCATGGATGATTTGTTTGTATATACACAAATGAGGTAGTCTCCTTCAAGACAATCAAATTCTGAATTCTAACTGCGGAGTTTATCACTTGGCTGCACTGTTTCTGTAGAATACAAGCAACAAATTTAAGGTTAGAAAATAAGCAATGCAATGTGAAATATAAATACTCAAGTTTTTCTTAAATGATGATCTTAACAAGTAGAAACTGAAATTTTATACAAGAAATTGAAAAGTTGCATTACCTATTTGGTTAGGACTTCCGTGTAGACAATGTTTTTCGTATATGTCCCGCTTGTACTGATCTTTTTATTCTTCTTTTTCTTCTTCCCATTTGTTTCTGTGTCGCATGTACTGGTCTTTTTATTCTTCTGCTTGTTCATATCATGTGTACCTGTTAGTATCTTTATATTTGATGTCGAGGTTGCTCTAGAAAGCGCGACATATAGTTGACCATGTGAGAAAACTGGTTCAGGCAGGTAGACGCCGACATTTGGTATTGTCTGACCTTGTGATTTGTTTATTGTCATTGCAAAACTGAGCCTGACTGGAAATTGTTTTCTCTTGAAACTGAACGGGAACATGTCATCGTCAGAAGGGCATAGTGGTATCCGAGGCAAGAAAACTCGCATTCCAGAGTGTTGTCCCACCACAATCTCTGCATCAATTGTATTTTTTTGAAGGGTTAATTTGATAAATGCCACTCGAATTATGGTGATTTTGAGAAATGCCACTGGAATTTCCAAACTTTGAAAAATGCCATTTCCAGTGGCATTTTTCAAAGTCTGCAGTGGCGTTTTTCAAAGTTTGCCAAATTTGTAGTGGCATTTTTCAAAGTTTGGAAATTGCAGTGGCATTTCTCGGAATCGCCATAATTCGAGTGGCATTTATCCAATTAACCCTTTTTTGAAATCCACGTACGACCAATCTCGTGCCGTTGCAGAGTCCATTAGCCGGGTCGATGTTCCTGAGTAGTATGATTGGACAATTTATTTTGAGCTTCAGCATATGTGGAGGCAGCCCATTTGGGGTTAGGGTGTTTAGGAATTCTGGTGGATAGTAGTTATGTGGGTCGTCTTCTACAGAATCAAAGCTGTGGTACACCATCTCCTCCCCCTGGAAGCGATCAATCATTTTTAGGTTGATCTTGTCTACGCAGTCGTTCCTTGTGGATAAAATTGCTCTTGATGTGATGTACTTTGGATCTTTTAGGGAATCATTTCCCGTCTGGTAGATACTGTCAATGAGTCTATCCAGGCCATTATCATCCATCTTATTTGGCACACATATACTTGTAGGTAGAAGTATTTCACCATCATCATTTGTCTCCTCGGTTCCGTTTCCAATGCGTAGTAGGTATTCTGCGAACCACGGGTCATTTTGAGCCCTCATGTTGCGTACAAGCTTCAATTGACGCATGCAATTCCAGAGCTCCGACCTGCGTAGTGATGCATCTACTATCTGGGCTCTTGTTCCCTTTCGGACAACAGGGAGCACTTGTCTAAAATCTCCCCCAAATACGATTGTTTTTCCACCAAATGGAAGATCTGGTCTATCCATTATATCCCGCATGCTTTTGTCTAGTGCCTCCACCGTCTGCCTCTTGGTCATAGATGCTTCATCCCAGATTATTAGTGATGCTGCTTGGAGTAGCTTTGCTGTCCCGCTCTGTTTTGTGAAGCTACAAATAGCTCCATCGTCTATTTTTAGTGGAATCTTGAACCTTGAGTGTGCGGTTCTCCCTCCAGGCATTATGGAAGCAGCAACACCAGAAGTGGCCGTCGCCACAACAATCTTTCCTTGTCCGCGTATTGTGGCCAAGAGCGCCCTATAAAGAAAAGTTTTTCCTGTGCCTCCCGGCCCATCGACAAAGAATATACCTCCTCCTTTGCGGTCAATTGTGGCTAGGATTTCGTCGTAGGCCTTCCTCTGCTCGTTGTTTAGGTTTTGATGCAACGATACGTCCTTAGGGTCCACCTCGATGGAGGTCTCCTCAATGATCTCCCTAGGTATGTCTTCTGTCGTCTCATGTTGTTTATCGATCTCTGGAAGAGGAAACGATTCTATGTCTTTTCCCATTGAGTGCAACATGTCCCTAATATTTTTCAGAACCATCTGTTCGATCGTGTGCTTGCATTTGCAGTTTCTGCTGTAGTCTTCTGACATTGCCTCAAGGTGTTTGTTCCAGAGGCCACGTACGTCGCTGGGCTCGCAAAAAACCAAGATTGTCGCGAATAGCCTACGTAGCGATGATGGCATTCGAAACAACTCTGCTTCTGTCATGCAGTCATCTAGTGTGTTGTCCGCCTTAATGAGCCCTCGTTTTTCTGCGGCTTCACGGAAGGTTGGCATTACTTGTCCATCGACAGTTCGTAGGTCTTCGTAGCTGGTGGCGCCTGTCACGTGGTTTAGGAGAACTCGAAGATAGTATCGTTCTCCTTCAGCCGGGTGTGCTGAGACAACCCTGCCAACCTGGAACACGGCGGCTCGTTTTCTCTCTTGCCAAAACTTCCCTTGTCTTTGCCAAGAATAATATTCCGGAAAGTCTTTGTATAGTATACCTCGTGCTTTCTCATGTAAGCTGTTTGCTTCAAAGTACGCAGTCAGCATTGATCTTTCTGTGCCATCACGGTCGACAATATTCTTTATTTTTTCCATGCCATGGTATGAAACCATGTGCATATTTGGGAGATGTAGCTGCAGTTGCAAGACTGGTGGGTGCATTTTGCTTAGTTCGAAGCCATATATTCTCCACAGTGCTTCCGGAGGTGTCACCCACCGTGCGTCTCTGTA
The DNA here is from genome assembly GCA_039707655.1 of Elymus sibiricus. NCBI lineage: Eukaryota > Viridiplantae > Streptophyta > Magnoliopsida > Poales > Poaceae > Elymus > Elymus sibiricus. Next base: position 256,164,410 of record CM077667.1, read on the forward strand.
CTGTTTAATCTCGTCGATTTCGACTTCGTCTACTTTGTCAGTTACAGATACAGATGCACGGTCATGGCCCTTGTAGATGTACTTGAAGAGGTACTTAACGGCTTTAATGCTTGAGCATATCTCAACATTTATGTGGCAGTTGAACATCCTTAACAGATAGGGGTTGTAAGGAACCACCCACCTATTATCTAGTTTGCAACCTCGGACCATTTCATTACGGCCGTCATTTCGTCTCCTATATAGTGGATAGGAGTCCTTGCCTTGAATGGTAGTTTCGTTAAATGGCCTTGGATAGTTGTTCTTGCATGACGGACGATTCTTTGTGCATGGACAAAATTTATTCAATGCACCGCAAGGACCATGCACCATATGTTTCACTACCATTTTGTATAGCTCTGGGTACTTGTGCTTGTTAGGGAGCTCAGCAGAGATGATTCTGTCATACTGTTCCGGACATGTGTATTTGTATTTGCTGGTCATGATGAGCAAAAAGTGAGCATGTGGTAATCCCCTCTTTTGGAACTCTACGACATATGTATATGCCTTAACCTTTCCAAGAATGGCCTTCACAAATAGTTGCTTCTTCATTTCTTCTAGCTTTGCCCTGAAAACACGAACGACAATGTCTGGGCGATCTTGTGGTGTTTGTCCAGACTGTAGTTCACGTGTGATCTCTTCCCAGTTTGGGTTGCAGGTCATTGTGAGGAATACGTCTGGTTTTCCATATTTTCTAACTAAAGCCATAGCATCTAGATATCGGCGAAGTTTATCTCGTGGTCCTCCAATAAATGATGAAGTAAGTACTCTCCGTTTTCCGATTGCATCTCCATTCTGTTCTCCGGCTTCAATGCTGTCTAGAAGGCCTTGGTATAGATCTGCCCTTATTTTGTTTTGATGATGCCACATGTAATCCAGTCTGGAGCTTTCAATCTTGATGTATGTATCTACAGCAAACTGCTGGAAAAGCCTTCCGCCGTGCAATATTGGGTTGAATATGTTTGGTCGTGTATGGAACTTATAGCAGTAGTATTCTCTCATGGTTACCCACAGGCCACTGACTGAATCTGTGCAAATATTGCATCATGAAATTTTAGTTGCATATGTAGTAGTGAACCATATATGAAAATTGAATTTTAAATACAATTACCTGGGTCATCATCATTACTGATATTTTCATCACCAGCATCTTCCTCCTGTGTATCCTTCTTTGGGATTTTCCTATGCCAACCGAGTTCAGCTCTTGGAAAGAATAGAGGATACGATAACGGGTCGTAGCACCCATAATATGATCTAATGTGCTCTATTTCGTTGTTGTTCCCATGTAGTATTACATTCCTGTCATAAGTATCTCTTCTTTCATTTCCTTCAATCCACACTGCAGCTACCTCCGAATTGATTGGTGTGTTGTATGTTCTCTGGTCCAATCTTTGGTCAAGGTTCAAGATAAGTCTGTAGTCCTCAAGGTTTTGGACTTGTCCCAAACTCCTAAACTGTTGAGAGTATGGGTTATCGTGTAGAATGTCGGTTATGATTCCAATCACCTGCCTATCTTGCTCGTACATTTCCTGGCGGCAGTGGCGATACCGATGCTCTAAGCTTGGATCATCATCGTAGAAGTATAATTCCAGATGTTTTGGGTCTGAGCGACTATTACCAAATGAGTGTATGTTGTGATAGATCTGACCATGAGCTCGAAAGGTGTAAATACCAGTTGTTCGAATGTCGGTTGTGTCTCTGTCAAGCTGGCAGTATAGAGTAGTAAATGAAAAGTGTCCATTGAAAAATCTTATATTGTTCCGAAAATGTCTTGCATCAGAGTCATTGCTTGTCCAAAGTCTCATAAGTTCAGGTGGTGTATCTGGATTGGCTAGTCTTATCTGCCCTTTTCTACAGCATAACCCCTTAGATTCATATTTGAATTTTGTTGCATTGCAGAACCTGCAATTTTGTTCCGTTTTGAACACGTGTGTGTTCTTTGGTATGTTGCTGTAGACGAAATCACACGGATCAGGGTTGTGTAATTCCTCGTCTTCTTTGGTTTCAATTTCCACTTCTCCGTCCCATTCTGTTTTGATTTGTAGCAATATAAAAAATTAGTAAAGGGATAATATAACGATGCAAATATATTTAAACTGTATTGAGCATACCTTCACCAAAGAACATATATTCATCCTCGTTTGTGTCTTCTTCAAATATGACTTCATCATAACCTGTGTTGTAATTTTTTATTTTTTATGTATTTCTTTGTATTGCATAAGGACATATATGAAATTGAAACCTTACCATGATCATCGTTGTAGATTGTTTGTTTTGGTGCATCTACTTCTTTGATGGTTTTGTGTTGCTCACATATGCCTTCATCGTTACCTATGTAGTAATTTTTTAATATAGAATTTTTGTATTGTATAAAAGAAAATATGAAATTGATAACCTTACCGTGATTATCATTGTAGAATGATTGTATTCGTGCATTTACTTCTTTGATTGTTGGAGACATTGAAGAGGGGATGTCTGGCCAAAAAGCCACCTTACTGTGATCATCGTTGTAGGCTGTTTGTGTTGGGGCATCCGCTTCTTTAATGGATGGAAACATTATAGAGAGGGGGATGTCTGTCCACAAAAGATGGTTAGTTGCATATACGGTTGCATATATTTTTGGAAGCGAGAGTATTGTATAAAATTTAGATTTTTACCATTAATCATGACTTCTGGTTGTTCCAGATGTTCTTTGTCATCGTTGTCATTTTCCGTCATGGATATATCTTCTTGTGATGATTTCATCCGTCTTGCCGTGAATTCTTCGTTACGACGATGTAGCAATGTTTGTCTTTCTCCCGCTGTCACATGCTTCCCGTGTTTTACAGTACAGGTAGATGTAAAGACTTTCTGCTCGTTTGCAATATATGCAGGGTTCACCATCGCAATTGAATCTTTGCTTGGTGTGTTACGCTTCAATTCACGATTAGCTTTAACTTTTTCTATCCTAGCTTTCTTCTGTTCCGGTTGCATATTTGCATATTCTTGCCTTTTTTTTGCCTTTTGATCTGTCTTCTTCCTCAAATCTTTAGTTTTTTTTTTTTTGATAGGCTTCTCGACGTTTCCTCAGTTTTTCTTCCCTTTCTCCATTGCTCATCGCTGCATAGCGCTCTCTATCTCTTTTCTGTTTTTCTCCTGACATGGCACGCTTTCTCTCATTTACACCTACTTCCTGTTCGTAGCGCTCTCTATCTCTTTTCTGTTTTTCTCCTGACATGGCATGCTTTCTCTCATTTACACCAACTTCCTTTTCGGTCGTGATTGAATCTTTGTTTGGTGTAATGCGCTCCAATTCACAGTTACCTGCAATTTGTTCTATTCCAACTTGAGTTTGTTCTGGCTCAACTGAATCTTTGGTTGGTGTACCACACTCCAATTCAAAGTTAGCTGCAATTTGTTCTATTCCAACTTCTTTCTGTTCTTGTTGTGTATTTGCATATTCCTGCCTTCGTTTAGTCTTTTGATCTGGTTCATTCCTTGAATCTTTGTTTGTTTTGTTTTGCTGATAGGCTTCACGGCGTTTTTTCAGTTTTTCTTCCCATTCTTCATTGCTCATCCGTGCATACCGCTCTCTATCTCTTTTTCTTCTTTGTTCATTCGCATCCATGGTTTGCCTGCATCAAAGTTTGTATACGGTAGTTTCATAACTGGAGAAAAAGTGGTAGAGAGAAGAGAATAAGTAGGAACAATAGAAAACGAAGAAGCAGTCATCCCAGGGGCTGCATGTACATGCATGTTCAGGTAATGTTGTACTACATTCAGTCTGTTCAGCTGCAGCTCATTGAGAAATTCAAGTAACTAAGTTTGCTTGCTAAGAGATGATTATTGACTTTCCTCTTTGATCAGTTAAAGATCCCAAGAAGTTAATTTGTTTGCTTGTTTAGTGTATGTAGCAGTCACTATCCAGAATAAGATGCTTTGGGTTACGTTATCTGCAGGAAAAAGACCCATGAAGGAAGTGTATGGCTGCATAAAGTTCAGCACGTTATGATCAATTAGAGCCAAATTATAGTTCCTGAAACTTTGAATTGGTGATGACAAATTTTTAATTTATATATGGCAGGTAGCACATTTTAAGGAAGTCCTATGGAAAGAGATAATGATGAACACACCTGATGGCTCGTTGTCTTTGCTGTCAGCGTGTCAGCGCCGATGCCGGAGAAGCGACGTGCTGATGCCTCGTTGTCTTTGGTGTCAGCGGCGAGGCGGCGTGCTGATGGCTCCTTGTCTTTGGCGCCGATGCCGGCGAGGCGACGTGCTGATGGCTTGTTGTCTTTGGTGTCAGCGGCAAGGCCGGCGTGGCGACGTGCAAAGCTGAGTTGCCAAGTACCTTGTTTGATCGAAGGCTTGAGATTACATTAAGGGTGTTGTACAAGTGTATTTATAAATAGGATCCAGGTTCCTGTAGGTAATAGTATTCGGACTTCTATTGTCACTTGTGCAAAATACGGATTCCACTCAGAGTCGGATCGAAATTCCTATTGCTAGTAGGATTCAGATTCCTATGGAACGTGTCACGTGTGCAGGATTCCTGTACCTAGTAGGATTCAAACTCTTATTCAACGTGTGCACGCTTTTCAGCTACCATGTGTGGCTTTGTTTGGTTTATTTACACAGCGCACGACCATTCCTTTGATGGCCACAACGCACGAACGCTGCTTTGGAAAGGGAAGGTGGCTGCGACGCCCGATCGACCAGAGAAGAAGCGAAGCGTTTCCGTCGCATGGGTCGTGTGCATTTGGCTCTTCGTTAATACTGTATATGGGTTCAGTTTTTAGCTCTTGGTTTTCGAACACGGTTTCTTCGGGGTGTTTTGTTTTCCCTGCCAGATGTGTCGATTAGTATGGTTTAATTGTCTTTTGACCGAGTACTCGCATCCATCTATGCAGAGTGAAGACCGAGTCCCACTGGTGTTTTGTTGTACTACGTGGCCTGAATCGTAGTTCTTTTTTTTTTTGGTGCAGACAAAGCTTTGCCGTGGTTTTTGTTTCCACTCGTATCATTTCCATTGTTGGATGCAGAGACAAAACTCGTTCTTTTACGAGGAGACTAAACATCATCAGAACATCAAATAGCACACCATCTCGTGTAACACATGATCGGACGGATCTGGAGCACGTCATGCTGGACGACGACTTACAAACGTATATGTGTCGGGTAATTTTCATGAATTGAAACGTTGAAGGGACATACAAATCAACCTGAACATGCCAAAGTTCAAGTATATTTGCGTCACTGGAAATATCAGGAGAAAAACATATTGCCATCATGATTCACTCGAAGGAAAGTAATAACACTCGACAGTTGCTTCTCCACAATATTTATATCGATCATGTTAGCAAAAGGGGAAAATATATAAAGCCAGCGGCATGTAACTAAAATTACTATTGATCAAACACAGGACAAACTCAGTAGTTCTTGTAATTTCCACAATGTTATCATGTCAGAACCCACAAACATCAAAGCTGAAACCACTACACCACCCCATATAATTGGCAATCCAAACAAAATGTGTATCTTGGCAAGCTCCAAAAGAATTTACATCTGGTGAAGAACTTCTTAAGTGAGGTCTTAAGTACAACCATAACTCCAGCTTTACTTTCTAAAAATAGAATCCGAAATTTGAGTTATTTGACATAGCAGTTTTACTTTGGGCTTCCTTAATACAACGGACTAACTCCAAGACACCAGCAGGCATGTTGTCTTCACATTCATTGTCCTTGAACGTTAGTAGGTGTCCCAAAGTTTGTTTCCTGAGTTCGCTTCCATCTCGTACATTCATCTTTTTTTGTAAACAAATAAGATTAGTATCACATGTGAATAATAATAATATAATAATTTAAATAGCTATGATATTGACCTTTGAAAATGGTAGATGCAGTTTTTCATCTTCCCATCTGGACATGAAGAGGGGAACAAGATAACCAGACAGTTCCCTAATATAAGATATAAATTAATAATCGATGTCAAAAATATTAATCGAAAATATGATTCTAAATAACAAAAAACAATAGTGCTAAATAATAACATTGAAATAACAAAGAAATGTTACCTGTTGTGAACCGGAATATTATTCAGGATTTTTTGTTTCCATAGGAAAACATTCTCGTTCCATCTAGACCCAGGGCATGCCTTTGACATGGCTTTCGGTAAGTATTCAGCAATCCATAAAAGTTTATGCACATATTTTGCATGCGGATTATATTGGTAAATGGGATCAAGAGGAGAAGGGTCCAAAATGTAGATAGTTCTGGTATCTTTGTCCAATATGAATACAATGAAATCACCGTTGGATTGTACTGGAATATGAATCTGTTATAGGCTAGAGATTAGATATTATATGTAATAACAAAAATAATTATGTTGGCAGATTGGAAGTGTGCTCTTACCGATTTGCACATTGAAACACTATAGTTAATACCAGGCCAGCTACGAACGGAATATGCTAGTTGTTCCACGTCTAAGTTTTTTCGGAATTTTGGGTGCCGTCCAAAATCAGTAATCACCTAGGAAATAGGAGTATAAGATAAGGGTTTAGAAAGGCAATGAGAAAGGATTAACTAACACACACACACACACACACACACACACACACACACACACACACACACACACACACACGTTTAATAAGTGTAGGAACATACCCAAAATTGCATGTCTAGATAATGCTTTGATATATTTCCTCTCTTTTTCTTCACCATTTCACTGTCATCAAACATAATTTTCCGTACAACCAAATTGAAACAATTGCGGTCCATGGGCAAATCGTCGTTTAGAATTTCTTGCAGTTTCTTCAAAGTCAAGCTAATCGAATATGGCTTGGAGCTTTGCACCCACACTTTCCTGTCATCAATCATTATCATCAAGGAACAAAATAAAATAATGTATGCATGATGTCAATCGTGTTCAACTACTATGAAATAAATACACATTTTTTAGTAATTTGAAATGACTTACTCCAAGGTCTCTGCAGAATTTATTGATTTGATGTAATCACAAAGGCCACCTACTAACGCATGTAGACTCATGTTAGAAATAACAGATATTAGTGATTGGTATTTGTTATCGACGGACAATGAGGTTAATTGGTTTGCTTTATTTTGATCATCCGGACTTTCCAACATCACGACATCATTAGGATCTTCCTCAATATGATCTCTTTGTTCAAGCATGGTAGTCATTGACGCAATATTTGTTTTCCAAGATAATAATATGCTGGCTAACTTATATCTGAAAGGAGTAATAATTTCCTGCACAACACCAACAAATATTATTACATATAGAAATTTAAAATGTTATCAACTATATGTGTTCCTCAAACAAAAGAATATGTATACCTATGTAATCGGATGGGATAGTGTATCTTCGGTAAAATATTCCATGAATTTAAGCATAAATAAACCACACGATGAACTGTATAATTAAAAACAAAATTAAGTACTCCACATGGATCACAATATATTACGAGTATATGTGGTGATATATATACCTGTCTTCCTGAATTGGCTCTCGTAATTGTTCTGTAATCGTCCATTTAGTAACATCAAGATCTGTCCATTTATGGCTAATCAAGTCTTGTTGACTTCTAAGAATGTCCAAATGATATTGTAGTCCTTGTAGCTGTAAAATAATTAGTGATCAGAAGTGATGCACATAACTTAAGGATCAATTTATAGCATTTTACTACATAAATGAAGGATTATGAAAGTGATAGTTACTAACCGTAATAGTGAGGTCATTTCGGTCGAACTCCCAACACAATGAGTCCAGTACTTGTATCTCAGACTTTTTTGCATTGACAATGGCTAAATACCAATGCTTGTTGTAGATATTTATTGGAAGTTCAATCTAAAATCAAGACAATCAGTTACTTGTACACACGTAACATTACGAATCTGATAAGATCTATTACATGCAGAACTTGAAAATTAGGGATATAGATGTTACCATGTCATATTTCAGATAGTTTCTGACAATATCTGTCATAAAGGAGCCATCTTCATGTATTCCAATACTGCCATCCCGTTTTAACAGTCTGGAAATAAAGGGATTCTCAAAATATACTTTACCATCATTCTTATTTTGCATGTGTGCTTGCTCCTTTATACAACATATATATGCGCTGATTACCTATAAAGATTAAAAAATACATTACTGATAGCTATTAACAATCAGTAACTACTTAATTGCAAATAAGAGTACTTACATCATCATTTAGCCATTTGCTCTCATCTAGCAGGCACACCAATTGATGTTGTTTGACAGAGATGTCATCTATCTTCACCAGCAAATCATTTTTCAAAGATGTTTCTATTATTACATGAGCGCACAAATCCCGCTCGGTCAATGCATAATCTGCAAAAGGCCCAATAATTTAAGCAAATTATTCAATAGTAACAAGAGGGCATTGCCAGATTGGTCTTATATGTTCATTTAGTTGTAATGAAAATGACAAATACAAAAGTATAAGTGGAAAAATAACCTTGTGGGAGATAATCATATCTTTCATCAACTTCAGTCTGTTTATGTTCATCTGATTGGTTATCATCATCTAATGGAACTTTTTCTTCATTCATCAATCCAGAAACCGGAGATAATGTTGACAACGTTGATGATGAAAGTGCTGGCAGTACATTATCATTTATCTGTTCATCTGATTTGAAATCATTCGTTTCAGAACTTCCAGAAACCGGAGATGATGTCGAGATGATTGGCGATGGAGGAGATGGAAGTGGATCACCATTGATCTGTTCGTCCGATTCTAAAACACTCGATTCAGAACATTTTGCTTTTTTTGAAGGTCGGTTATGAAAATCCTCATCAACACTCGCTTCAACATTTTGATCCATCTTCTGCAAAATAACAACAATAAATATATGGTAATAACTAAACTGCAATGACATTCCAAAAAAACATGCACCAATGGAGTAGTAATGCCATAACAAAGTAATCTGGTGAAAATCTGCATGTGACCTATTTTATGTTTGATGCCCTGTATAGTGGCAGATAAGTTTGCTCTTATCTTTCAGATTGGATTGTACAATAAAAATGCTTTGTCAGACTTAAAACAACTTATTTTATGTTGGATGCCCTCTATAGCACAGATAAGTTCGCTCTTATCTTTCAGAATGAATTACTATGCATAAATATTTCATACAGAAAAGAAAACATTACATATGAGAGAAAAACGGGTTAGAAGGAACTTTTAAATACTAATGGCACATCTCAACCTGAAAGGTTTAAAGGGCACAGGAGCACATTATTTCGCGTCAGTGTTGCTCTGTACTGTTCTTTTTTCTTCCCATAAAACTGAACCCCTTTGGTTCTTAGGGTGCATAAATTAAGTCCAGTTCTTGTCAGTTGGTATTCACTGCTGACCCCTTCAATTTTTTTGACAATACAATCTGTAGGTCACTGCTGATCCCTTTTAATTCTATTTCCACATACAAACTAATCAAGTGTCACTCTGTACTAATGATCTATCTCTTTTGTTCATATAAAACTGAACATATATGCATAATATTATAGGGGACTAATTAATTATGAATGCTGCTGAAATATCACAGAAAAGATGAGGCTAAAAATTTAAAGGGAACTAATTTGTTCTAAACAAACAACAAATCTACCTAAGTAAGTTAGCTGGTGACATATCACATATCAGATGAGGCTAACTCTGTATAGGTGGTGGCGATCGAGACATGGGATTCATGTATAGATAGAAACACCTAAAACAATGATTGAAAGTTAGTACCTTGGCTGGAGTTCGAGTGAACGGCGTTCCGACGAAGTACGCGAGATTGGAATCTCGGCTCGAACTCGAGCGGACGGTGTTCCGAGGACGGCGAGATTGGAACGGCCGTGACTTGCGATTTCTCGGGGTTAGGAGTCGAGACCTTTTTATGGCAGCGACCGGCTCGGATGAAATCCGAGTCGGGTACCACCCCATGGCTGCGTGCTTGGGCGGGTTCCGTCAACCCCATGGCTGCGTGCTCGGCCCGGATTCTTATCCCGCGCGGACACGGCACAGGAACTCCGAGACGGAGGAGGAGGGGACTGAGAGACGGGGGTCGACGGAGCGGTGAGCGGCGGGTGCAGAGGAGTGGAGAGCGGCCGGCGGCGGCGGTGGCGGAACGACGAGCGAGTGGATAGGCGCTGAGCGAGCAGATAGGTTTGGCTCGCTTTTAATGTTTTTTTTTGACACAACTCGTTAGCACCTATATAAAAGAAACTTTTCTTTGCTATATAGCATAGTGGGTATCCTAGCTTAGCTGGTTCAGCTGAGCGTTCTGGGATGTAAGCGGGCAGGGTTCGAGTATCTGTGCGCGCAATTTTTTTTTGTAATTTTCCTTTACTACAACGACAGAGGCAAGGCAGGAAAACGTACCCGGACGACAGAGACAACGACAGAGGACGTGCGAAATAACTTTGATGGACGAAATAATGTGGAGAAACGCTCCGTCCTTTAATATTAGGTAAAGATATATACTAGTACAAATGCCCGGCGTTGCAACGGACGAAAAAAAAATTAAAAAGTACACCGTTTGCCTTTATACAACACTTCTTATATCTAATTTTGGCAAGCGTAAAAAAATAAGGTTACACTGATCATCACTTTTTGGGCCATGTAATTTGGACGTGAATAAGCCATCCTAATCATTTGTCTGGACCTACTTCAGCTCGGCACTTTCATCTGATGAAAGTGTTGTGATGTGTGGAATACATCCTCGGTGAACATAATTTTTTATTTATTTTTAGAAGGGTTTTTTCATGTAAAATTTGAGAATAGTTTTTGGATTTTTTTAATGGAATCATTTTTTTTTAACACAGTACAGACGCAAGCGCTCATATACACGCGCATACACTCATCCCTATGAACGCACACACGCACACCCTACCCCTATGAGCACCTCCGAGAGACTGAGCCGGCATATCATCTTGAAATTTACGAAGTCACCGTAGGCACCTCGTCGTCGACGGGAACGTCTCCTCCCACTGAATGCGCATCATCGGAAATCATGAAATAATTCCAGGAATAAATGCGAGCACCAGGATTTGAACCCTGGTGGGCTGGGGATACCACAGTCCCTCTAACCATCCAACCACAGGTTGGTTCGCATGGAATCATTTTTTGGAGACGAACATTATCTGGTTAGGAAATTGCACGGTGTTTTCTGTTCTTCTTTTTGGTTTGCAGATGCATCGATGTTTTAAATATGAAACTATGCATGACGCTACACACAATTAAAAGCAGCAGGCTGCTGACATAATTGTCTTGACATTGGAGAGTCGAGATCTAGATGAAAATTACATCGTCATATTTTTGTCTAGCTGAAGGTAGATCAAGTATACTGGCTGCTACCACACGCCAACATAGAGCAACAGTGCATCACTTCAGTTAGAGAGGCGAGATGAGCAGTGCAGCACTTCAGCTAGACAGGTGAGATGAAGCGTTCGAAGTACAGAATTAACCAAAGTAACCAGCACATTTTGGGCCACCCTCATACACAGCTTATTGTTAAAGAGTACATATCTATATTAAAGCTAAAAACACTCAGGCCGCGCTTGGAATCGGTGTAATTGAATACGGGTGTATTTTTCTTACAAATGTAACTTACAGACGAAGAGCTATTTTCAGCCGGAAATCAAAACGACGGGCGGCGGTCTGTAAGTTTTACGGGTGTATTTGGAATGGAAACGCTAATCCAAACAAGGCCTCATGTCATTTACAGCCAACAATATCTAATTGGCCCTACTGGTTTACTTCCAATGAATTATGAGGCGCGCTTTCATATCTGAAACCACCATCACGGGCTGGCATCCAACACAGAAGCTCCTTTTTCAGAATCACATGTCCTGTTAATAGAAAATGGAAGTTAGCACCAAGTAAATCAATCTTGAAAAAATAATAGAGTTTCCAGAGTACCTTACAGAATCAACTTGCACAAATATATGAAGATTTTACATAGCAGTTTTACTTTTTGTTTTTTGATACAACTGAAGGAAACAAGATGGCAGACGTACAGACCAAAGATGTGCTTGTTTGAGCCTATGCCAATAGACCAATTGCGTTAAATACTTTCTCAAATAGATTTTTAAATTGCAAGTTTAACCATCAGTAAACCCTGCTTGTAAATCACTGTAAATCAATAAATGGCTCCATCATAATTTGCACAAAGAAAAAAAGATACCTGCAGCAAAGTAGGTCTAGCGATGGTTGATGGTTTTCCGGCAAAGTCGGCGGAGGCGACATTTTGTGTAAAAACAACAAAAATTGAAGTTAAAACTCCAACAATTACCTTGTTCAAACAATATTCCAGATTTTGCAAAGATGCAATCAGCATGGAGTTCAATCAAACAGGGAACAGTTATAACATTACAATAAATAGTGGAGTGACACATAATCTTGAAAAGCTGATTATAGGATGCATAAGCTACTTGATGGGCCCATAGTGGAGTGATCTGGATGTTTCTTCCAAGATTATTTTGTCGACAAGAGTGGATCAAGGCTTTAATTACCTGCTAGGAGCTAGCCGCAGAAACTAAAGATTCAGCCATAGAGATCGAAGAGGTGCTTGTTTACCCAGTCGGCAAGAGCAGATCGTAATTGCTAGCATTAAGTTAAGCTGGTGCTTGCTGCAGCTAGCTGCACCAACTACTGATTCAGACCGAAGAGGTGCTTGCTTCAGCCTATACCAATGCACAAAGATTCAGACAAATACGGATAGTAGAGGTGCTTGCTTCAGCCTATGCCAACACACAAATTTTCTAATCAAAGCATTGCTTACTTGTTTGCATCAATTCAAACTGCTACTTGCTGCAGCTACTTTCACAGACGAAATAAGATGGCGAAATAATATAAGGTTTCCATCCTATAATCATAAGTCAACTTTGGTTGTAAATCAAAGATAACTACTATAGGACCTGATCCACGCTTTCAACATCAGTGTTATGTACCACAATCACAACCTGTAGTAAAATAAAGACCAAGGACATATCTGAAGCAATGAACTTTAGGTTGCAAAAAACCAAAGACCATAATTCCAATCCTCCTTGTCTACATACCTCAAGTGGAGAACCAGCCGACGAAGTTGCAGCAAACTGTGCAACACTGTCGGACGGCGGATTGTCTTCCAGCGAAGTCGACAGAGGCGACATTGGGCAGTCTTCCGGCGAAGTGAGCGGATGCGACATTGGATGTTTCCGAACTTGCGATGAAATTTAGCAGGATTTCCGGTCGAGGCTTTCGTTTTATAGCAGCGAATTCTATGCCGCTTAGTCATTCTGCAAATCTAGTGTCATATTTGATTTCGTTTTATAGACCCATGGTGAGGCATACGTTGAAGAAACACGACGCGGTGCCTGCCAATTTCAGCACGTATAAATGGCAGATCTTCCATTTTTGGGTGGGATTCCTACATGCCTGTCCATGAAATGATACTCGGGACAGAAAGATCTACCTGGCCGCAGTAGTTCCGCGCGTTCACATCCGCGCCCTTCTCCAGCAGCAGCGTCACAATCTGAAGAGAAACAGCCAAGGCAAAAAACCACCATCCCGTCAGTCAATCGAATCGAACGGGAAACCACACACGCACGCACGAGGACGCGTAGGATCACAGGGGAAGCGGCACGGACGTCGAGGTGGCCCTTGGCGGCGGCGAAGTGGAGCGGGAAGTTGAGGCCGCCGAAGGTGGAGTAGCGCGCGAGCGCCGGGCTGAGCTCGAGCAGCATGCGCGCCTCGACGGCGTCCCCGTCCCGCGCTGCGGACACCAGCCGCTAGCCGGACGCAGAGCACCGGAGCGAGTTCCCCATCGCCGCCGCCGCGGCCGGCCCTCCTCAACCCGCGCCGGCGAGCCGGCAGCCATTGGGGGGTGTCGATCTAGTTATGGAAGGGAGACGGAGGTGGTTGGGTTGCTGCGGGGGCGGCGAGCAGGATGGGGTGTGGCCGCAGCGGCGGGGGCGGCGAGCGGGTTGAGGCGCAGCGAGGCGGCGAGCGGGTTGAGGCGCAGCGGCGGCGGCGGCGGCGGGGCATGCCTCGGCCTGCGCAAAGGCGAGGGGCGAGGAGGGGATTAGGGGAGGAAGATGCGTCCGGGTATTATTTTTTCCCAGCGAACCGTTTTTTTCCTTCTCCTGGGCAGATTGGATCGCGGGTTGAATGCAATTAAATGCAGGGGCTTTTTTGCAAAACCGCCACGACGTACGACCAGAAGTTATCCGTGGTTTATTATTTACTAGCACAAATGCCCGTGCGTTGCAACGGGAGACAAAAAACTTCACCGAAAACATTTATGCAGAAGCCAGGAAGATCGCTGATAATTGTAAAGCAGAAAAAACAGATTTAGTACATACTCATTTCATTTCTACTACATTGCTAGCAAGGAAAAAGAAAAAAATTATGTGTGAAAGCAAACTTAGAACATGTTCCCAAGAAAAGGAATGAATCAGGTGGGATTGAAGGTGCCACGAATATCAAAGCCTTAACAGCTCCTGTGCAGTTGTTCTCTACCATATGAAGGGCAAGTATTATTAGGTTGCGGTCATTACCAGTTTGGTTGATACCATCCAGTGCTTCATGATTTGCGTATAGTTTTTCTTATAGAAATGCACAGAAGAAACACTTTAAATAGAGGTGCACAGTATTTATTTTCGAAGCTCTTCATGGAAGTTCAAGCATTGCAGCAGTTAATGATTGAACAACTTCGTGGCTTATTACACATCTAGGAAGATAACTTCATATGGCTCATTATAGGTGAATAACTAAGCAAAATAAACAGGTATCTTGTATTTTGCTGCAAATGTTCTAGCATGTAAATCTGTAAATGGATAGGCATTGGAGTAGTATCCTGAAACAGAGTAAAAATAACTTCTTATTTACAACTCCAGGATTTGATATATCACCCCTGTGAAGAACATACATCACCACTGTAACAAACAAACAATGCGGATCTTATCAAACAGCTTTTGGAAATGTACACCGATGTTCGAGAAAAGCGTAGTTAAACCTTCTAAACTAAAGATTGTGACTTTTTTTAGTAAAGAAACAATAATCCCGCTATAAGTTGTCAGAACTCAGAACAATTGGACCAAGGAACTTCCAACAAATAATAAAACCATCTACAATAGCAATCACAACCTTCACTCCTAACTCTGCAATGTTGAGCAAGATTTTACCTCTGCGGTTTGCGCCTCATCCTATGCGTCCACAAGATCTCTCTTTATGCCGGCAACTTTAATGTCTGCAGATCCAGCGGTTGACATTGCACTCTCCAGGTGCTTCCGCGACTCTGCTCCACGAGCGCGGCGTGGCGCGGCCGATGTAGGAGAGGAGACGGGATGGAGGTGGGGAGCTGCTGCTTCTTCGATCCGGCGCTCGATGGGAGAGGACAAAGGAGGACGGGGCTCCGCCTGCCGCGCCCATCCTGCCGCCCTCTCCCTCCATGGGAACGCCGTGATCCGGGGCTTCGCAAGATGGCTTGTTAGCCAATATGGATGTACATTGACACGACAAAAACAGTAATTATGTTCATACCTCAACTCAATCAAGGTAATACATATGCTCCCCTCCGAAATGCGCCCTTAACTACTGGAACAAAAGAAGGAATAGCAGTTAGCTTGATTTAAAAAATCCTGACAAAAAAGAAGAAATAACAGTCAGCTCCATGTAAAAACAATTATGCTGCAGTAATAGAAATAGAAGTTACGGAAGGCTAATCAGTTATTCCTGCCCACTAAGCAAATCTGTAGCACTATCAACCATAAGCATTGCATTATTACATACGGCTAAACTTAACATATATATACCACACCATGCGTCCAAACCTATTTCAGCAAGAGAAAGATCTATTCTTTTAGTTTTACTTGATTTTTGTTAGCAAGTAAAACTGTTGGAAGTGTAGCCGTACCATGCCAGCTCTACATGGACCAAATAAACCACAGTAAGCTGATGTTAGCTATCATTATAAAAGCTACTTGTAAATTTGACTCTCCCAAGTCCGGAATGCAAGAATTTTCATGAGTTTACCAGAGTCCAATGTCGCTGATCCAGCTTCTTGGTGGAAACCAGATGTGGTCTTGTACAGCAAGAAGCACTACAACAGGAATCAGTTGACAAAATTATTGTATCAATTGGCTCTATGCCGATATTGTACAGCAAGAAGCACTATTTCTGCAGCTAGTTTGACAAAGGAAACAAGATGGCAAAAGTACAGATCGATGAGGTTCTTGCTTGAGCCTATGCCAACAGACCAATTGCGTTAAATACTTGCTCACGTCAATTTAAATTGCTAGTTTAACCATCAGTAAACTCTGGCTGTAAATCGCTGTAAATCAAACATAGCTCCATCATAATTTGCACAAAAAATAAAGATACCTGCGACGAAGTAGGTCTAGGCGACGACTGATGGTCTTCCGGCAAAGTCGGCGGAGGCGATTGCGGATGGTCTTGCGGCAAAGTCGATGGAGACAAAGGCGGATGGTCTTCAGGCGAAGTTGGCGGAGGCGACGGCGAAGTCGGCCGACGCAACATTGAGCTGTTCATCTTCAGAACTTGTGATCTAATCCGGTGGAGGCTTTCTTTTTATGACACCGAAGAATATGTGAAATCCAGATCGGGCACCCATGGCTATCGTGTTGGAGTAGTTCTTCTGCACGGACATGGCACTGAATTCGATCCAAATTGAACACGGTCGCCAGCGCCAGGAGGAGGCTGGGTGTGGCGCCGGGTAGGATTGGGGGCGGTGGGGAGAGGAAGGAGAACATGGGGCTGGAAGGAAGCCGAAGAGGACAAATCGGCAGCGTGGAGAGGACAGAGCATAGATCGGCGGCGGCGCACGCTGTTCAGGAGGAGTTTGTGCACGCTTAGGAGAAGGAGAAGGGGTTCCTGCGCGTCTGCTCGTGCGCGGGGGAGTCGTAGGTGCCGACGCGGAGCACGCGGCCGGCGCGGACGGCCATGGCGGCGGCGAACGGGCGGGCGGGGTCGGCGGCGAGGGGGTGGGAGAGAGGAGGAGGAGCGCGCGTACACGGGAGGCGGGAGGCGGGGCCAGGGAGGAGGAAGACGGCCGCGACGGTGACCAGTGCCGCGGCGCCGGCGGCGAGGAGAGCGCTCCGGGCTCACCGGATCGAGCGTCGTCGGGATCGGTCGCCTCCTGGCGGCTGGGATCGGGAGGCGAGAGAGAGCCCGTGCTCTTTTTCTATGCAATTACGTGCCGGTCGAGCCTTACATCTTATAGCACTCAAATTTGTGTCAAAGCTTGGTCATGATACTGGATACTCATGACTCCGTATTGGAGTTGGACACCCGTGACTTCGTATTCGTATTGGAGTTGTTCTCGCACGCGCACGAGAACCAGCCGTACGTAATGCAATTGTACGTGAGCAAAATTAGGACGGTCGGACGCGGACCGTGACAAAAAAAAATCTAACGCGGGACGAAACCAAGAATATCACCTTGCTTTATTAGTAGGTATAGATTAATTATTAATTATTAGGTAGAGATAAAGCAACGACCACCAATTACAGGGTAACTGTTGGGGCGAACAGCATATCAAGCCCAAAGGGGAAAAAATGCTAACAACGGCAGCTCGGCAAGCATAGATGAACCGCCACCGTTGCGCCCTCCGTCTGTGTCCCACCACGCGCCCTAGCACCGGACCATCGCGTACCTAAGCAGCACCTCCAAGAAGGGATGCGACGCCAACGACGCTGCTGCCCAAAGATGTCCTAGGGTTTCCCCCGGCACGCGATGTGGAGCGGCGGATGGGTAGCATCGACGCCCTTCAGGAAGGAATGGCGGCACCCTCAAGCGTCACCGCGTCGAAGCCGGATGCACCGGCAGGGATTTCTCCCGCACCCCAAGCACCGCCACCCGAACCGGAGCCATTCAACCATCTTGCCACCCGCAAGCACGCGCCACCACGGTCTTGGACCCATCCACGCCGCCCCGCTGCGAACACCACCACGAGGTCAAGAGAGCAGAGACGAGGAGCGTCCAGAGGCAAGGACGGAAGAACGGGAGCCGCACGGGAGGGAGCCACCTCCACCGCCGTCACGCCGGAGGTCCATGCCTCCAGCACCGACGCGGATTGCCGTCCGGACGCCGGCAATCGAGGCAAACCAGGCCACCCGGGCCCGGCCGGGCCCAGATCGGGCCCGTAGAGCCCCGGACACCGCGCTGCTACACGCCGGCAGCCGAGCCTCCACCCACCACCAGTCGGACGCACCGCTGCCACCTCCCGAGAGCCGCGCCGAACCACGAGCTGCTGCCGGCCCGCCTAGGCCCAGATGGGGCCCTAAGGGCCCAGATCTGGGCCTGGCGGGCGCCGCCAACCCGCGCCGCCACAACGCCCCGCCGCCAACGACGCCGCCGCCGCCCAGAGTCCGCCCCGTCCGCGCAGGACCGCCGCCTCCTGGGTGCACCGCCCGGAGCTGCTCCGTCCCGCGCCGGAGGAGCCCCTGGAGGGGAAGGGCCGGGGGCCGCCGCCGCCAACATCGCCTGGGCCAGGCCCGCGGCGGGAGCCGGCGACGGCGGCAGGGAGGGGGAGGAGAGGGGAGGGAGCTGGCGGAGGGAGACGCCGGGCGCGGCCGGCCGCCCGCGGGGGCGACGCGGTCGCGGTCGGGGGGGAGGGGGAGGGGGAGAAGATCGAAAGACCGAGACTTAGACCATGAAATTTGTTTGTAGTAAAAATATTGTTTCCCATGCAACGTTCCCTAACATTATCCCCTAACAGGAGAGCGCACTCGTCGCCTTCCTCCGGACGAACACCGATATGTTCGCTTGGACAGCCTTGGACATGTCCGACATACATCGAGCACCACTTGGCGGTGTGCCCAAACGTGCGCCCCGTCAAGCAGAAAGGCGCCAGGCGACCGAGAAGCAAGACTTCGTCGTTCAGGAGGTCGAAAAACTCCAAGACGCCGGAGTCATCCGCGAGGTACTCCACCTAGAGTTGATTGCCAACCCCGCTGTCGTCGCCAAGCTGCAAGGCGACAAGCGTATGTGCGTCGACTTCACCAACCTCAACAAGGCCTGCCCCAAGGACCACTTCCCGCTGCCAAGGATCGACCAAATAGTAGACTCCATCACTGGGTGCAATCTGCTCTGCTTCCTGGACGCCTTCTCAGGCTATCACCATATCAAGATGGCAAGGGAGGATGAGGAGAAGACCGCCTTCATCACCCCTTGCAGGGTTTTCTGCTACGTGTGCATGCCCCTTGGCCTGAAGAGTGCGGGAGCCACCTTCCAAAGGCCGATGCACATCTGCCTGGGGTGCCAGATGGGGAGAAATGCGGAGGCATATGTCGACGACATCGTCATCAAAACGCGTGAGGCGCGCACCCTCATCAAGGACCTCGGAGAAACTTTCGCCAACCTGCGCAAGGTCAACCTTAAACTCAACCCCGCCAAGTGTGTCTTCGGTGTCCCTTCCGGCAAGCTCCTGGGCTTCTTGGTCTCCCATCGCGGCATCGAGGCTAACCCTGAGAAGATCAAGGCCATCGAGCAAATGCGGCCGCCCCGTAACCTCAAGGAGATGCAGCGCGTGGCGGGGTGCAAAGCCTCGCTCGGTCGCTTCATATCCAAGTTCGGCGAGCGGACTCCGCCATTCTTCAAGCTCATGAAGAGGTCCGGTCCTTTCAAGTGGACCCGCGAGGCCGACGCTGCCTTCGAGGACCTCAAGAGGTACCTCACGAGCTCTCCCGTCATGGTCACCCCGCGCCCTCGCAAGCGCCTGCTACTGTACCTGGCGGCCAGCGCAACCCTTGTGGTGGAGCGGGAGGAGCGAGCCTGTGTCAAGAAGAAGCCCGTCGAGTCCATGCCTACAGATGCCACCCCCGTGGAGGCATCACTTGAGACCCTCAAGGCCCTGCCGGCGCCTGCCAAGGGCCCTCCTCAGGAGGCCTCAGCGCCCCCTCAAGAGGCCTCTGGAGTCCCCCCCTCAGGAGGCCCACGTGGCGCCGCTGCCTAAGCTCGTGAGCACGACTTGGGCACCACAACACACGCCTCGTCGAGCACGCCGTCTACTTCGTCAGCACGGTGCTGTGAGACGCACGCGAGTGATACCCCATGCAGCAGAAGCTCCTCCTGGCGCTCCTCATGGCCTCCAGGAAGCTGCATCACTACTTCCAGGGGCACCCAGTCAGAGTGATCTCCTCCTGCCCGCTGGAGCAGGTCCTGCGAAGCCCGAACGCCACCGGCTGCGTCGCTGAATGGAACATCGAGTTGCAGCCCTTTGAGCTGGAGTTCCTCACCACCAGGACCATCAAGGGCACGGCCTTGGCGAACTTCACGGCAGAGTGGATGGACCTACGCCAGGACGAGCCTCACGAGGAGTCGCCCTTGCCCAAGGAGGCCGGAGTAGGCACTTCGACGGGGCCTTCGCGCGCTAGGGCGTGGGGGCTGGTGTGGTTCTCACTACGCCCACAGGTGACAAGCTTTACTATGCAGTATAGCTCTGTTTCACGTCCACCGACAAGGTCTCCAACAACATTGCCGAATACGAGGGACTCATCGCTAGTCTCAAGGCCGCCATCGCGCTTGGAGTCAGGCGCATCGTCATCAAGGGGGACTCGCAGCTCCTCGTCAACTTCTCCAACAAGAAGTAGAAGATGAAGGATAAGCACATGGCGGCCTACCTGGAGGAGGTGCACAAGCTCGAGAAGCGCTTCATGGGCATGGAGCTCCAGCACATCCCTCGCGGCGACAACAGCGAGGCGGACGAGATCGCCAAGCGCGCTCCTCGTCGCGAGCCCCAGAGCCACGACGTCTTCGAGGAGTTGCTCCTGAAGCCTTCGGTAGCGCCTCCGGCCATCACCCCGCGACGCCTCGTGAGGAGCTCCCTCCCGCACCACCCATGGGCGCACCAGACTATGGACCATCCTCAGGCGCCCGCCTGCTGCTGGCACTCGAGTCGCAGCCTGAGAGCTGGACGGCGGAGATCAAGGCTTACCTGGAGGGTGGCATCCTCCCGGAGGTCGATGCAGAAGCAGAGCGTGTGGTCCACCAAACTGCGCTCTACCACTTGAAAGAAGGTGATTTGTACTGCCACCGCTTGAATGGAGTCGTGTTGTGGTGCATCTCCAAGGAGCAAGGGCGCGAGCTGCTTGCCGACATCCATGGAGACCACTGCGGCCACCACTCGTCCTCGTGCACTCTCGCAGGCAAAGCGTTCCGCAACGGCTTCTACTGGCCCACAACGCTCTAGGATGCCACGGAGTTGGTCCAGGCATGCGAGGCTTGCCAATTCCACGCCAAGCAGATTCATCAGCTTACGCAAGGGCTCCAGACCATCCTTCTCTCGTGTCCCTTTGCGGTCTGGGAGCTGGATATCCTTGGGCCCTTCCCTCACGCGGCCGGCGGCTATCGCTTCCTCTACGTCACCATCGATAAGTTCACCAAGTGGGCGGAGGTGGATCTTGTGATGCAGAGCATCCCAACATCATCCCCATGGACTCTACACCATTGTATCAAGCCACAAAGGGACCCATGACTAGAGCCAGGGCACGCGCTATTGAGCACGAGATGACATCTCTCCTCTATGATTCTCTCTTTGATGTTCATGGAGGTTGGGTGCTACCTCAATCGGAGATCCTTTGCATGATCAGGTACAACGGAAAAGAAGAAGGCCTAGAAGATGCTCGTGGTGAAGGACAAGTCCCCATGGGAACGGACACGCAAACGGTGGCTAGAACATCCTCCAGGCCCCGGACATCCGGCCCCTGGAGACTGCACCAGCACCAAGGGCCAGCAGGAGAAGCTATAGGCGCCGGACATCCGGCCCCAGCCCGGACATCCGGCACCGCCCCGGATTTCCGACCGCCACCCCCGGAATTCCAGCGACCCAATACCAGAACCGAGCGAACACACGGCGCCTCCAGCCCGGACATCCGGCCACTCCCGACACCCCGGACCTCCGACCTCCGCCCCAGACATCCGGCTCGAGGCACCCACGTCCACAGCTCTCTGACCAACTCCAAGCCGGACATCCGGCCCGTGCACCGGACATCCAGCACCCCCGAGTCTGGCCGGACATCCGGCGCCTGCCTGCGCGCATGGACGGGCCCGAGGCCCATGTATCTCCCTCTCCCTTTCCCCCCTTCGTGGCTAGCACTATATAAACTCATGTTCCCCTCTCTCTAGGGTTAGCTATTGTTTGGCAAAAGACTTTGTTGAGCATGGCTCCATCACTTCCTTCTTCCTAGGAGATTACCCTCCTTTGAGAGAAGATCCAAGCGATGCCAAGGCCCCTCTAAGGGAAGATCCCCACAGGATTCAAGACCTCCTCCTCCGGAGCGAGAAGACTATCGTTACTTGTATCCTTTTGTTGATTGTGGACCGTGATACTCGTGTACTCATGTGATTCTAGTGGATGTGTGATCGAAGGTTGTCCTTGAGTGTTTGATTTTCCTCTCGTATTTTTCTTGTGTTCTTCGTGTTCCTCGTGAGATCCCCTCCAATTCGTGAAAGATCGACGCACACGGGCGTGCCCCGTATCATATTGGTATCAAGAGCCAAGGTTTCTCATGAATTTGGAGTCTCCCCCACCGTTTTCTAGCCAATTTTGTTTTGTTTTGACCTAATTTCGAAAATCCCCACAAAAATAGCCCTACCAAATTTCTTGGATTCGTTTGATTTGAGGAGATTTTGTTGATTTGTATCCGTGGATTTCGTTGTGGACAGGTAGATCTAGCTTTTCCCCACCATCCCCATCATTTTCCACCGTCAAATCGCCCCAATTTTGCCGAAAAAATTTCGTGTTCATCATCTAGTTCGTAGGGATCCTGAGATTGGATCTGGATTCGGGAGGCCCGGACATCTGGCCCTTACCCCGGACATCCGGCCCAGGCAGCCCGGACATCCGGCCCCTGGAGAACAGCAAAGCTGTTTTGCCTCCGATTTTGACAGATTTTTTTCTTTTCCACCATTTCTTCTGCAACCCATTTGCATTTGAGATTTTGAGTCGCGAGCATCGCCACTTCCTAAGGTGTTTCGGCTAATTAGGAGTGGTTCTTCACCGACATCGCCGCTCATCATCGCTCCGGATCGTCGCCAACCAACTTTTCATTGACACCTCACCGTAAGCAAGGACGGTAACCGCGACGACACTCTTGACCATTTACCCTTGCCATTGCCTTGTTACCCCGAGCCTATTTGCGTTACTTGCCTATCGAGACTAGCCATTGAGTATTGCCGGGCTACACTACTTGTGCACTTTAGTGATACATACTCCGCATAGCTTCATTTGCGTGCATATATCTTAGTATCATCTTTTGTGTTACAACTTAGTACCCGCATACATAATTGCTATCTTGGTGTGCACGTCCCGCATTGTGACCATACAAGACATCATTGCAAAAGAAAAGAGAACCAAAGCTTTTAAGCAAGAGCAAAAGAGCAAGAGACAATAGCATCGCAAGTTTCGCATTGCATACTTGATCATCTTGGTTCACTTGAGCGAGTGACACATGCCACATACACACATAGCAAGTGGGGAATAGGAAGACGACACGTTTGGTTCATTTTAGGGTGTGCACAAGTGCGTATCATGCCCATTGGAGCGATCGTGCTACCGTCTCTCTAGTGTTGTGCAACGAGAGCATTTTCCGTGGATTCCACATTTTGGCTCAACCTTGGTTGCATGACCCCAACTTTCTTCCATGAGTGTGTTTCCGTGTTTACCCATTGCTATTGATCTACATTGTCTCATTTGCGAATTTTATGAATCTCTTTCAACATTATTGAATCTTATCGTTCGAATTGCTTGAAATTTGTGCCACTTTCCTAACCAAGCTACTCCATAGCCTTATTTGTGTAGGTGTGAGAAGGACGATCTTCGGTACCAATTCTACTATTTCCATACTTGCACATTGAGTGATCTTGATCCACTTTCAACTTTTGGAACGGTAATTGGTATTGTCTTCTCACTCTTCCACTAATATCTTCTTGAGTGCCATTGATAGGAACATCATGTCGAACCCGGCCTTCGAGGAGAACGAAGACGACGTGAACAACCACGTCACCAAGTTGCACTTCTTCGGCGCACACAAGGCAATTACTCAAGCTCAAGATGTCTTGCATGACCGCATCGACCAACTCGCCTCCAACTTGCGCGAATCCGAAATGCGCACAAGGGAATACCTCGACACCAAGCTCTCAAGCCAAATGGAGGAGCTCCGGTCCTTGATGGTCACTCGCGCACCTTCCTCATCTACATCAACAAGGAGTCGTCACACAAGTCGCAACTCAACGACGCACTCTTCCGACGCAAGTCCACAAGCGCGTCATCATCATCGTGACGAACACTCCAGCCCAAGTTCTCCACAAGGTCGTCACCGTCAAGACAATCCATTTCATGGCAATGGATTGCAAGATCGCGTCCGCGCTCGAGAACGCCGCCGCCAACAAGATCAAGATGCGTTGGAGCGAGAACGACAACGCCAAGAACAAGAACAATGACGCCGAGAAGAAGAACAACATCGCCGTCATGAACGCGCGCTGGAAGCACATCGCGCTTTACAAGAAGCTACTCGTGCCTTGGAGGAGCGCAACCGCCAAGCTCATCACGAGCAAGAAGCACTTCGCCAAGCACAACAAGAAGAACTTCGTCGACAACGACAAGAAGAAGCCAATCGCCAAGAGGAGAACCAAGAAAGGCGCAACTGAGTGCGTCCACCTCGTTGCCGTCCTCAAGATCATCGCGCCGACCCCGACCAAGAAGATGAGCAAGGACAAGATCAACGTCAACACGCTCAAGGCAATGACAATGAGGACCCACCTCCAAGACAAGGATTTCGGCATCACCACCACAATGATGAACAACGCTTCGGCAAGCTCAAGTTCACAATGCCAAAGTTTTCCGGAAGCAATGATCCCGAAGACTACTTGTCATGGGCACTCAAGGTTGACAAGATCTTTCGCCTCCACAACTATGATGAAGAGAAGAAGATAGCCATGGCTTCACTTGAGTTCCAAGACTATGTCCTTATTTGGTGGGAACAAGTGATTGAGCGACGAAGGGAGAGAGGTGAACCTCTTATCACCACTTGGGCCCAAATAAAGGATCTCATGCGAGCTCGTTTTGTGCCTACACACTACAGCCGGGATCTCTTCAAGAAGCTCCAATAACTCAAACAAGGCACCAAGTTGGTAGAAGAGTACTACCAAGAGATGGAAATCGCTATGATCCGAGCCAATGTCAAGGAAGATGACGAGCAAACGATGGCACGCTTCTTGAATGGACTCAATTACCAAGTCAAGAAAATTGCCGACTTTCAACCATACTCCAACCATCTCGAACTCATGCATCAAGCAACCAAGGCGGAACGGCAAGTGCAAGATGACTACAAGTACTCCAAGTTCTCCTCCAAGACCTACGGCTCAAGTGCTCAAGCTACTATGACAACGACACCTTCCGCTACGAAATCGACACCTGCGACCGGCGACAAGTCAAGTTACAAGGACAAGACGACTTCGTCAAGACGACCAACCTCAAGCACCTACAAGCCGAGAGCTTCATCCTCTACCCCAACAACGGATGCTACCGCCAAGACAAGCTCCATCAAGTGTTTCACGTGCCAAGGCCGAGGCCACAAGACCTTCGAATGTCCAACCAAACGCAACATGATCCTCCTCGACGATGGCACCTATGACTCTATGAGTGACAACTAGATGCAAGCTTTGGAGCAAGTGGCCATACACCGCCAAGTGAATGAAGATGACGATTCGCAAATCTTTTGCGACAACGATTCGAGCCCCGCTCTTGTTGTGTCCAAAGTTTTGACGCTCCAACAACAAGAAGACGAGGACCAATGTTGCCACATCTTCCACATTAAGGCGGGCATCCAAGGAAAATCCGTCAAGGTCATCATCGACGGCGGGAGTTGCCACAACTTGGCAAGTGAAGACCTTTGTTCCAAACTACAATTGGTCAATAAAAAGCACCCTCTTCCCTACAAGGTCCAATGGCTTAGTGATTCCGGAACCCTCCAAGTTGACCACACCGTGGAAGTTTCCTTCAAGATAGGCGCTTATGAAGACACTTTGGAGTGTGATGTGTTTCCAATGTCCGTTTGCCACCTCCTACTTGGTAGACCTTGGCAATTCGACCGTGGCGTCACACACAACGGTCGGACAAACCAATATAGCTTCAAGATGAAGGGCAAGCAATATGTGATCTGACCAATGACTCCAAGTCAAGTCATCGCCGACAAACAAGCTTCATCCCATCGTGGAGATAAAAGTGAGAGAGTGATCCACCTCAAAGAGAGTGAGTGCCACAAGCCAAAAATGAGCGACTCCACGATGAGGGACATGAGAGATATAGTTCTTTTAGCCACCAAACGAGATTTGAGGGATGTGAGTGAGAGCCCATCGGCCGTTCTTCACTATGTACTTGTGTGCAAAGATGACGTCGTTCGGACTAACCCTTCACAACATCTTACCCTTGTGCTATCTAAGTTGTTGCAGGAATTCCAAGATGTTTTTCCCGATGAGCTACCTTCGGGACTACCACCAAAACGAGGGATCGAACACCGCATCGACCTCATCCCCGGAGCACCGCTTCCTAACAAGGCTCCCTACCGCGTCAACCCCGAAGAAACAAAGGAAATACAAAGGCAAGTCCAAAAACTCCTAGATAAAGGGCATGTACGCGAGAGTTTGAGTCCTTGTGCGGTTCCGGTCATATTGGTGCCTAAGCAAGATGGTAGTATGCGCATGTGTTCCGATTGCCGTCCTATCAATGCTATCACCATTCGATACCGTCATCCCATTCCTCGCTTAGATGATATGTTAGATGAACTTAGTGGTGCCACCATATTTTCTAAAATTGACATAAAAAGTGGTTACTACCAAATTCGCATACAAGAGGGTGACGAGTGGAAAACCGCATTCAAGACTAAATTTGGTCTCTATGAATGGTTGGTTATGCCCATGGGCTTATCCGAAGCACCGGGTACTTTCATGCGTGTTATGCACTATGTGTTGCGACCACTCATTGGATATTGTGTTGTGGTCTACTTTGATGACATTCTTGTCTTTAGCAAGTCTTTTGAGGAGCATGCTACTCATGTTCGTGATGTTTTGCAAATCCTTCGGAAAGAACAACTCTATGCAAACATGGAGAAATGCACATTTGGTGTGGAGAAGGTAGTTTTCCTAGGTTTTGTAGTATCTTCTAAGGGCGTACATGTAGATGAAACTAAGATTGATGCTATTAAAACTTGGCCCACACCAACAAATTTGCAACAAGTGCGTAGCTTCCTAGGACTAGCCGGTTTCTATCGCCGTTTTGTCAAATACATTAGCACTATTGCATCACCTCTTCATGCTTTGAGCAAGAAGAATGCACCATTTATTTGGGGTACTTCCCAAGACACCGCATTCCATGAACTTAAAAATGTGCTCACTCATGCACCTTTGCTTGGTTTGCCCAACTTTGATAAAACATTTGAAGTGCATTGTGATGCTAGCGGTAGTGGAATAGGTGGTGTGCTTATGCAAGAGAAGCGTCCTATCACGTACTTCAGCGAGAAACTATCCGGCGCTCAACTTAACTACCCCATCTATGACAAAGAATTGTACGCTTTGGTGAGAGTTTTACATGTATGGGAACACTATTTGCGACCTCATGAGTTTGTTATCCATACCGACCATGAAACGCTTAAGTACTTAAAAGGTCAAACCAAGTTGAATAAACGACATGCTAAATGGAGTGAATTTATTGAGTCCTTCCCTCATGTCATCAAATACATTAAGGGTAAGGAAAACGTTGTGGCGGATGCCCTTTCCCGCAAATGCATGCTAGTTACTCAACTTGAATTGAATGTTGTTGGTTTTGAGCATATCAAAGATTTGTATGAACATGATGTTTCTTTTGCTACTCCATATGCTAAATGTCAAGTGAAATCTTGTTGGGAGAACTACTATATGAAAGATGGCTATCTTATGCGTGCTAACAAACTTTGTATACCCGAGTCTTCTCTTCGTTTGTTGCTTTTGCAAGAGGCTCACGGTGGAGGACTTATGGGTCACTTTGGACGCGACAAGACGTATGCCACACTCTCCAACAAGTATTTTTGGCCCAAGATGTTTCGTGATGTTGCACGGTTCACCAACCGGTGCTCGACATGCCGCAAAGCTAAGTCAAAAGCTCAATCCCATGGTCTTTATATGCCTCTTCCGATACCGTTTCAACCTTGGAAAGACATTAGTACGGACTTTGTGCTTGGCTTGCCACGAACTAAAACTGGCAATGATTCCGTTTTTGTCGTTGTGGACCGCTTTTCCAAAATGGCTCATTTCATTCCATGTCACAAGATAGACGATGCTTCACATATTGCCAATCTCTTTTGTAGGGACATCTTGCGGCTACATGGCGTCCCTAAGACCATTGTATCGGATCGCGACATCAAGTTCTTGAGTTACTTTTGGAAGACCCTATGCGCCAAGCTCGGCATCAAGCTTCTTTTCTCTTCGGCATATCACCCTCAAACCGATGGTCAAACGGAGGTGACGAACCGGACGCTTTCTACCCTACTTCGCGTGTTGATCAAGAAGAACATCAAGGAATGGGAAGATTGCCTCCCCATCGCCGAGTACGCCTACAACCGAGCAAGTCACTCCACCACCGGCAAGTCTCCGTTCGAAGTGGTCTATGGCTTCAATCCTTTGTCCCCATTGGACATCCTAACTCTACCTCTCCAAGAGCGCGTCAACATGGACGCAAGTGCAAGGGCAAGCTACATCAAGAGGATGCATGAAGATACACGATGCACGATTGAATGTCAAGTGGAACGCATCACCAACAAGCGCAACATCAACAAGCACCCCATGGTGTTCCAGCCCGGTGATCTTGTGTGGCTACACCTTCGCAAGGACCGCTTCCCCAACGAACGCAAGTCAAAGCTACTACCTCGAGACGACGGTCCCTTCAAGGTGTTGGCATGCTACAACAACAATGCCTACAAGAATGACATACCACGCGACAAGTACAACGTGAGTGACACCTTCAACGTCACGGATCTATCCCCTTTCCATGGTGATGAAGATCTTGATCCGAGAACGGATCTTCCCCATGGGGGGGGGGGAGATGATGCGGAGCATCCCAACATCATCCCCATGGACTCTACACCATTGCATCAAGCCACAAAGGGACCCATGACTAGAGCCAGGGCACGCGCTATTGAGCACGAGGTGACATCTCTCCTATATGGTTCTCTCTTTGATGTTCATGGAGCTTGGGTGCTACCTCAATCGGAGATCCTTTGCATGATCAGGTACAACGGGAAATAAGAAGGCCTAGAAGATGCTCGTGGTGAAGGACAAGTCCCCATGGGAACGGACACACAAACGGTGGCTAGAACATCCTCCAGGCCCCGGACATCCGGCCAAGACACCAGACATCTGGCCCCTGGAGACTGCACCAGCACCAAGGGCCAGAAGCAGAAGCTACAGGCGCCGGACATCCGGCCCCAGCCCGGACATCCGACACCGCCCCGGATTCCGACCGCCACCCCCAGAATTCCGGTGACCCAATACCAGAACCGAGCGAAACATGGCGCCTCCAGCCCGGACATCCGTCCCAAGCCCGGACATCCGGCCACTCCCGACACCCCGGACATCCGGCCTCGGCCCCAGACATCCGGCGCGAGGCACCCGCGTCCACAGCTCTCTGACCAGCTCTAAGTCAGACATCCGGCCCGTACACCGGACATCCGGCACCCCCAAGTCTGGCCGGACATCCGGCGCCTGCCTGCGCGCAAGGACGGGCCCAAGGCCCATGTATCTCCCTCTCCCTTTCCCCCCTTCGTGGCTAGCACTATATAAACTCCTCCTCCCCTCTCTCTAGGGTTAGCTATTGTTTGGCAAAAGACTTTGTTGAGCATAGCTCCATCACTTCCTTCTCCCTAGGAGATTACCCTCCGTTGAGAGAAGATCCAAGCGATGCCAAGGCCCCTCTAAGGGAAGATCCCCACGGGATTCAAGACCTCCTCCTCCGAAGCGAGAAGACTATCGTTACTTGTATCCTTTTGTTGATTGTGGACCGTGATACTCGTGTACTCGTGTGATTCTAGTGGATGTGTGATCGAAGGTTGTCCTTGAGTGTTTGATTTTCCTCTCGTGTTTCTCTTGTGTTCTTCGTGTTCCTCGTGAAATCCCCTCCAATTCGTGAAAGATCGACGCACACGGGCATGCCCCGTATCAGCTTGTCTGGGCCATACTGACAGGGTCCACGGTCAAGTTCATCAAGGGTTTGGTGTGCCGCTTTGGTGTCCCCAACCGCATCATCATGGACAACGGCTCGTAGTTCACCAACGGCCTCTTCAAGACCTACTATGCCTCCATCGGCACGCAGATCGGCTTTGCCTCAGTGGCACACCCTCGAAGCAACGGCTAGATCGAGCGTGGCAACGCGGCGGTCCTCAAGGGCCTCAAGACCAGGAACTTCAAGAAGCAGCTCACGGCCCGTGGCAAGGGCTGGCTGGATGAGCTCCCATCGGTGCTATGGTCCATCCGCACCACGGCGACCAAGCCCACCGACGGGACGCCCTTCTTCCTCGTCTACATGGCAGAAGCGGCCCTTCCAGCAGAGGTCAAGCACCGGTCCCCGCGGGTTTCGGCCTTCGACGAATCTTGTCAGGGCGGCCTGCGGGAGGATGACCTGCTTTTCCTCGAAGGGGCCCGCTGCCAGGTTGCCCTCCGCGCGGCAAGGTACCAGCAGGAGTTGCGTCGCTATCACAACCGCAACATACGCCCCCGCACCCTCGAGGCGGGCGACCTGGTCCTGTGCCGGATCCTCTCCAGAGAGGGACTCCACAAACTCTCACCCATGTGGGAGGACCCCTTCAGGGTCACGCACATCTCCAGGCCCGGCGCGGCACGACTCAAAATGGGGGAGGGTGTTCCGGTACAAAACACATTGAACATCCAACATCTCCGCAAGTTCTATCCGTGACCCCACGGATACGAACGAAATGGAGTTGTACACGCTCCGGAGCTCTCTCTACCAGCGCTGCCTTTGGTACTCGAGAACTCCCTCCCACTCTCGTGGAAGCCCCATGCTCCACGCTGGCGGATACCCCATGCTCCACGTTGGCGGCTGCCCCATGCTCCGTGTTGGCGGCCTACTTACCTGAGGGGCCTACCGGACATCAAATCCTCAAGATGACCCGTGTCGAACACGGCAGCATGTAGCTTTCTGCTATGTAATGAACCTTCTTCATGCATCAGTAAAGCTTATTTCCCTCAGACTTCTGTGTGCTTCCAGCTGAGTATGCCTCAAGAGGGGAGTGCGCTCGTGATCTTCCTCGTGTCTGCTACGCAAGCGGGGGCTGGGAACGGTGTCTGTGCTCGGGTCAGTCACTGCAGCACTGCAAAATCCAAGCGACTGAGCTCTGGCTCGCGGGCCTGCTCCCGTGTACATCACCTCACTAGGTCGTCGGTGCTCTTCTCTCCTTGTGTAACAACCACATGCAACCACGCGCGCCCTGCTGCATTACTTGCGAAAACTTGGCAATTTCCCTGGTGCTGGATATCGAAGGCCTCAGGATTCCCCCTCGGGAGGCCTCGCGAACGGCGTCCCATGGGCAGAAGGTTTCGCGAGGGACCGCGCCTCATGAGCCGCTCCCTGTGGAGGACTCGCTCCAAGCTGCACACCTCGAAGGAGATAAGTCTAAAGCACCCCTCGTGTTTTTCCCCTCTCGTTTCCCTCTCGAGGCGTCCTGATTTCCTAGGCACGAGCCGCCTGCGTGTCAAGGGGGGGACCCTAAGCATCGCGCCTCAGGGACTCCTACCAACCCTAAGAGCCCTACACCCTCTGGCCTTGCTGAGCGCACGCTTCAGGCATACCGGCGACGGTTGTATCCCACCTCGGGGGATGGGTCCCAGTGATGCAGGGCACAAAGGCAATGTAAATGGGGAAGAAAGGCCTCGGGAAAAAACGGAAACACATAAAAAGATGAAGTACTTAAAAAATATGGTGCCGTACAAGATATTTTTACGCCCCGTCGGGCTACATCGATTGCGCAGGGGCAAAAGGAAGGAATCGTCCTCAGGGGTCCGCCACAGGCACCGCCCGCGCCTAGTCGGAGTCCTCGTCTTCACTTTTGATGCTCCGGGGGCTCCCACCACTTCCGCTCCCGCTGGATGACTGACGTGGCTTGAGACTGCGTTGGTATTTCCCCAAAGAGGAAGGGATGATGCAGCACAGCGATGGTAAGTATTTCCCTCAGTTATGAAACCAAGATTATCGAACCAGTAGGAGGATCACCACCACCCAATAAGAAGCACCTGCACACAAACAACAAATACTTGCAACCCGACGCGAAAGAGAGGTTGTCAATCTCTCTACGGTAAAAAGATAAATTAGGTAGTGATAGATAGGAGAGATAGATCTCTCAACATCACAAAATAGAAAAGGCAAATAAAATATGCAGCAATATATTTTTTAAGTTCATGGAAAAACGGAGTAATGCAATAAGAACGATGACATGATGTAGACAAGATCTATTCATGTAGGAATAGACCCCATCTTGTTATCCTTAATGGCAACGATACATGCGTGCCTTGCTGCCCCTTCTGTCACTGGGAAAGGACACCGCAAGATCGAACCCATCACAAAGCACCTCTTCCCCTGGTAAGAAAAATCGATCTAGTCGGCCTAACTAAACCAAAGATTCGAAGAAGAAGTACGAGGCTATAAGCAATCATGCATATAAGAGATCAAAGAAGACTGAAATAATATTCATGGATAGAAACTGATCATGAACTCAAAATTCATCGGATCCCAACAAACACACCGCAAAAGTTTACATCAAATAGATCTCCAAGAGACCATTGTAT
This sequence comes from Elymus sibiricus, assembly GCA_039707655.1. Taxonomy (NCBI): domain Eukaryota; kingdom Viridiplantae; phylum Streptophyta; class Magnoliopsida; order Poales; family Poaceae; genus Elymus; species Elymus sibiricus. Next base: position 256,197,276 of record CM077667.1, read on the forward strand.
TGAGAATCATAAGAGAGAGAGAGAGAGAGAGAGAGAGAGAGAGAGAGGAAGCCATCTAGCTACTGCCTACGGACCCGTAGGTCTATGGTGGACTACTCACGCATCATCGGAGAGGCACCTATGAGGAAGATGAACCCCTCCGTGATGGTGTTTAGATTGGATCTCGAGGTTCTGGAACTTGCGGCGGCTGGAATTGTGTTTCGTCAACTCCCCTAGGGTTTTTGGAATATTTGGGAATTTATAGGGATCAGAGGCGGTGCAGAGGGGCCCTGAGGAGGGCACAACCCATCAGGGCGCGCCGGGGGGCCCCTGGCGCGCCCTGGTGGGTTGTCGTCTCCACGGCCCACCTATCCGGCACTTCTTTGGCCCACTGGGTGTCTTCTGGTCCAAAAAAATCTCCAAAAAGTTTCATCGCGATTGGACTCCGTTTGGTATTGATATTCTGCGAAGTAAAAAAACAAGCAAAAACAGCAGCTGGCACTTTGGCACTATGTCAATAGGTTAGTCCCAAAAAATGATATAAAGTTGTTATAAAATGATTGTAAAACATCCAAGAATGATAATATAACAGAATGGAACAAGCAAAAATTATAGATACGTTGGAGACGTATCAGCATCCCCAAGCTTAATTCCGACTCATCCTCGGGTAGGTAAATGATAAAAACAGAATTTTTGATGTGGAATGCTGCCTAACATATTCATCATATTCTTTTCTTTTGTATAGCATGGACATTTGGACTTATAGATGATTCAAAGCAATAGTCCAGTTTTAACATAATGACTTCAATACTCAAGCATGTCAACAAGCAACCATGTCTTTCAAAATATCAACACTAAAGAAAGTTATCCCTAGCCCATCATGCTCAATCATTGATCCATTCATGAAACACACTCAAATATTAGCTATACACAATGCTCAAGTACGATCATAGTGCCCCCTAGTTGGTGCTTATAAGAGAAGATGAAGACTCAAAGTAAAAATAAAAATTGCATAAAGTAAATAGATAGGCCCTTTGTAGAGGGAAGTAGGGATTTGTAGAGGTGCCAGAGCTCAAAGTTTTAAATTGTGAGAGAGAAAAATTTGGGTGGCATGCTTTTCCTGTCAACGAAAACGACAAGGTAGCTCACAATACTTTCCATGCTAGATATATCATAGGCGGTTCCCAAACAGAAAATAAAGTTTATTCCTTTTTCCACCAAACTTTCACTTTCCATGGCGGGCCGTATCCACGGTTGCCTTCCATACCAACACTTTCCAAGGAATTTATTATTTGACAACATAAAGTAGTAATTTTTTTCTCTTTTTCATTTCGGGAATGGGCATCCCTATTACCGCCGTACTCTCGTGCAATGACAAGTGAATAAACACTCATCTTGAGAATAACACATCTAGCATGGAAAAATATTGGACACTCCCCACCGTTTCATGAGCGGTACGAGCACACAAAAGAGAAAATTTATTTTGAAAATTTAGAGATGGCACATACAAATTTGCTTCGAGCGGCATGGAAATACCGCATATAGGTAGGTATGGTGGACTCATAAGGCAAAACTTGGTTTAAGGATTTTGGATGCACAAGTAGTATTTCTACTTAGTACAAATGGAGGCTAGCAAATAGATTGAGAAGGAACCAAACCAAGAAACGAAAATTCACATAAGTGAGCATTGGGCATAACTAACACCGAATAATGCACCACAAGTAGGATGTAATTTCATTGCATAACTATTGACTTGCGTACTTCCATAGGGAATGACAAACCTTAACACCAATATTCCTACTCAAGCATAATTACTCACTAACATGACTCACATATTACTATCATCATGATTCAAAACTATTACAAGGAATCAAGTTTGATTTGCCAATGATCTTCATGAAAGTTTTATTATATCCTCCTTGGATATCTATCACTTTGGGACTAGTTTCATATATTGCTATTGCTTTTTTGACAAGCTCAAACAAATTTAAGTGAAGCACATGAGCATAAAGATTTCATCTCTCAAAAAGGTATAAGTGAAGCATGAGAGGATTTATTCAAAATTTACTAACTCTCAAATTAGTCTAAGTCAAGCATGAGAGTATTTCTACAAAAATTTCCAAGCACACCGTGCTCAAAAAGATATAAGTGAAGCACTAGAGCAATTCTATAGCTCAAAAAGTTTAAGTGAAGCATAGAGAGCAATTCTAACAAATCATAGCATAATTTTGGCTCTCCCAAATAGGTGTGTACAGCAAGGAAACAAATGAAAAACAAACAAGCAAAGCAAGCAAAGATACAAGACGCTCCAAGCAAAACTCATGATATGTGACGAATAAAAATATAGCTCCAAGTAAAATACCGATGGTTGTTAGAAGAAAGAGGGGATGCCACTCGGGGGCATCCCCAAGCTTAGTTTCTTATTACTCTTTGGATATATCTTGGGGATGCGGTAGCATCCCCAAGCTTAGGCTCTTATCACTCCTTATTCCTTCATCCATCGTGATCTCACCCAAAACTTGAAAACTTCAATCACACAAAACTCAACAAAATCTTCGTGAGATCCGTTAGTATAATAAAGCAAATCACTACTTTAGGTACTGTTTCAAACCCATTAATATTTTGTTATTGGATTATACCTATTGTATTTTAACTTTACCATGGCTTATACCCCCCGATACAAACCATAGATTCATCAAAACAAGCACACAATGCAACGAAAACAGAATCTGTCTTAAACAGAACAGTCTGTAGTAATCTGTACTCTAACCATACTTCTGTAACTCTAAAAATTCTGAAAAAATAGGAAAACGTAAGGAATTTGTATAGGAACACTGTGTTAGAATTTCAGCTCGAGATCATGTTCCAGCAAAAAATGAAAATTCATATACTGGACGCAAAGTTTCTGTTTCAGATTCAGCATCACTTCTACTCATCCTATGAATCATCCTAAAGGCTTTACTTGGCACAAACACTAAATAAACCATAAAAACACAATCATAACAGAGGCATAATTATGTCAACATTCAAAAACAGAAAAGAAAAAGCAAAAATTTATTTATTCATTGGGTTGCCTCCCAACAAGCGCTATCGTTGTACGCCCCTAGCTAGGTATAACGCATAGATTCAAGTATTGTCATCTTTGGTTTTTCAACTCTTAAATCACACAACTAGATTTCTTCAAGGATTTAGCATGCATATTTTTGAGGACAACACTCCTAGGAAGAAACCCAAAAAATTCATTCTTGTAAATAGGGCCCTTATGATTTCAACAAAGTCGGGATGAATACTAATCATTTTAAGATCCCCCTTGTGACTACTAGGCGTAGCAACTTTGTTCTTAGTGACTTGCGTAGTCTTGCCAACCTTTATGGGAGTTTTTTTCAATAGTTTTGATAGAAGAAAAAGCTGAACCCAAATTACTAAAAATCTCTTCTATCTTATCAATCCGATAAGGGCTCTCTTCTACCCTTTCGTTAACTACGGTTTATTTTTCCTTAAGCAATTTAAGAGCATCTCCCGCCTTAGATCCAATTTTATTAGCAAGATTGTGCATCTTTTTATCTAGATCATCAAGATGTCCTTTAGTAATCATCTTCTTTTCAATAGCATCTAATCTCTCCATAACATGCTTGAGAGTTAAAGTTGTTTCATTGATCATGATAGGTGGTGATCCCACTAAAATTCCCAAAGCATTAAAAGCATCTAAAGAAGGACACATCAAGAAATTCCCACCGGTAATCGTATCAAGGACGAATCTATACCAAGTGGTAATGCCCACATAAAAGCTACGAAGAAGAACAACGGTAGATTGCTTATGGATAGATCTATTATGAGCACTTCAAATCCTATACCAAGCATCTTTTAGGTTCTACCCTCCCCTTTGCTTAAAATTAAGAACCTCATTATCGGGAGTACACGCAATAAAGGAAGAACTAGCCATAATGACAAGGCAAGAGATCTGGCGAGAAAAAGGCAAATGAAAAAGAGGGCGAATAAAACGGCAAATTGGTGAAGTGGGGGAGAGGAAAACGAGAGGCAAATGGAAAATAATGTAATTGCAAGGAGATGAGATTCGTGATTAGGAACCTGGTAGATGATGATGAAGTCTCCTCGGTGCCCGCGATAGGCACGTAGAAGAGACCGCTTCCTTCCCGGCAACGACGCCAGAAATTCCTTTGACGTGGCTTGAGGTTGTGTCGGTATTTCCCCAAAGAGGAAGGGATGATGCAGCACAGCGACGGTAAGTATTTCCCTCAGTTATGAAACCAAGGTTATCGAACCAGTAGGAGGATCACCACCACCCAATAAGCAGCACCTGCACACAAACAACAAATACTTGCAACCCGGCGCAAAAGAGAGGTTGTCAATCTCTCTACGGTAAAAAGATAGATTAGGTAGTGATAGATAGGAGAGCTAGATCTCTCAAGAACACAAAATAGAAAAGGCAAATAAAATATGCAGCAATATATTTTTGGGTTTTTGGTTTTGTAGATCTAAAAACAAAGATGCAAAAAGATAGATCGGAAAGCAATATGTTGGAAAAGTAGACCCGGGGGCCGTAGGATTCACTAGTGGCTTCTCTCATGAGTATAGCGCACGGTGGGTGAACAAATTACTGTTGGGCAATTGATAGAAAATCAAATAGTCATGACGATATCCAAGGCGATGATCCTTATATAGGCATCACGTCCAAGATAGGTAGACCGACTCCTGCCTGCATCTAACTCTATTACTCCACACTCGACCGCTATCCAGCATGCATCTAGTGTATTAAGTTCATGGAAAAACGGAGTAATGCAATAAGAACGATGACATGATGTAGACAAGATCTATTCATGTAGGAATAGACCCCATCTTGTTATCCTTAATGGCAACGATACATGCGTGCCTTGCTGCCCCTTCTGTCACTGGGAAAGGACACCGCAAGATCGAACCCATCACAAAGCACCTCTTCCCCTGGTAAGAAAAATCGATCTAGTCGGCCTAACTAAACCAAAGATTCGAAGAAGAAATACGAGGCTATAAGCAATCATGCATATAAGAGATCAAAGAAGACTCAAATAATATTCATGGATAGAAACTGATCATGAACTCAAAATTCATCGGATCCCAACAAACACACCGCAAAAGTTTACATCAAATAGATCTCCAAGAGACCATTGTATTGAGAATCATAAGAGAGAGAGAGGAAGCCATCTAGCTACTGCCTATGGACCCGTAGGTCTATGGTGGACTACTCACGCATCATCAGAGAGGCACCTATGAGGAAGATGAACCCCTCCGTGATGGTGTTTAGATTGGATCGCGAGGTTCTGGAACTTGCGGCGGCTGGAATTGTGTTTCGTCGACTCCCCTAGGTTTTTTGGAATATTTGAGAATTTATAGGCATTGGAGGCGGTGCAGAGGGGCCCCGAGGAGGGCACAACCCATCAGGGCGCGCCGGGGGCCCCCTGACGTGCCCTGGTTGGTTGTGGTCTCCGCGGCCCACCTCTCCGGCACTTCTTTAGCCCACTGGGTGTCTTCTTGTCCCAAAAAATCTTCAAAAAGTTTCGTCGCGATTGGACTTTGTTTGGTAATGATATTCAGCGAAGTAAAAAAACAAGCAAAAACAACAACTGGCACTTTGGCACTATGTCAATAGGTTAGTCCAAAAAAATGATATAAAGTTGTTATAAAATGATTGTAAAACATACAAGAATGATAATATAACAGCATGGAACAACCAAAAATTATAGATACGTTGGAGACGTATCAATGAGTCGGAGCGGCTTCTGCTCTCGCTCTCCGCACATCACTCCATGCGGCCGCCGGTGTCCCCGAAGAACTTCACGAAGAGGGTTCGGCTCCGTCGTACCTGAACTGCAGGACCTGCCCGCGCTTCAGGTCGTGGGAGCAGGAAAATGACTTCCACCCCTGGTCTAGGAACATGAACCCCGGGGGGAATTCACCACCTCCTAGGAGGGACCATTGCAGCAGCCGTCTGCCTGCAGCCACAGGCCCAAGGGCTCGCCATCCTCCATCGCCCTCGCAAAGGAGTCCGGGAGCCGGAGCCAGCTGCGCGGCCGGTGGTGCAGCCCCACGATGAATTCGTGCGCAACCTCCACCATGTGGGCATCCGCCGTGTGGCCATCCGCCAGGAGAGAGAGGGGCGCGTTCCGTCGCGCCCCCTGCGGCCGCGAGCGCCACGTCGCCCGCGACCTCGAGTCGTGGATGTTCCACGGATGCTGGGGCTGACCTCCACGGCGGTGGCCATAGAGCGCGTCCGGCCCGTGGGGGGAACCCTCGTTGCCGCGGCCGGAGCGCGGCCCCGGCCTCTGCTCCTCGACAACGCTGGCTTCGGCGGCTCCACCTCCTCTGCCGCTTTCTTACCTTTCGCGGCTGCGGAGAGCTTCCTCTTTGGACCCATGGCCGCGACGACTGCTGACGAAGATTGGGAAGTTGGAGAAAAGGGGAGGCTGAGGAGTTGGTCACGATGAAGACTGAGGACAGAGTGAAGGGGCCAATGGTGTGCATGTGCCTCACACGGACCGGCTTTATAGCTGAAACGACGGTTATCGAGGCGTCGTGGGAAGTGGAGGCATCGTGCCCGCAAAAGCCGCCGCGCATCGCCTCTGGGCCCGGCAGTTCGATGGGCCCCACGCCGTTTCGTCCCTAACGGGCAAAACATGCACACCGCGGGCACGGGGGCTATTGTCAGCCCAGTGGGAACCAGGGTACCACGACCCGTCTGCCTCCGGCCCAGGAGGCGACACTTGGGCTGGCCCGCGACGAATGGCTTACACACGACCGCTCCGAAAGAAGCCGCCTCACGAGGGGGCTAGCCTCGCGAGGCCTCTCACCGCCAGGCTAGGCCTAGCCTGGGCCACAAAGCACCAGATCGCCTCGCGAGGCCCCCAGGGTTCCTCACGAGACTTGACGTACGACACCAGCCGCGGGGCTCCACGCCCAACACGTGGGTGACGCACCCTTGTGGACAAGCAGAACAAAGGTAGCGCCAGCCAGCGCTGACAGTGAGGATTTTCTCTTTGGTGATTAAAGTGCAGCACCCGCTGCCTCCCCTGAAGCAGGTTCCCAAAGCTTGCCATTCGAGTGAAAGAAGACCACGCTGACGCGACTCACCAGGACGAAGGTCATCGCCGAGCCCACCAGCATGTCAGGATGACTACTTTAGCAGGCAGAGACTGCCTTTAGTCAGGATAGGCCTTGGTGCCTGTCTCCCTTTGAATTGCTGCCCTATGGCCACCCTTTCCCGCTGATATTTTTGGGGAAGAGGACCAAGGCACTACAAGAGGGCCAGGGCCACTTCCATGTAAGGGGATCGAGCCATTTTCTCCTCCCACACCTCGTGTACTTCGAGCGACAAGCTTTCCATTGTAGAGCAATCCAACACAGGCAGGAGTAGGGTATTACACCGCATGATAGCCCGAACCTGGGTAGCTCGCGCGTCCTGACGTGGCTTGAGACCGCGTCGGTGTTTCCCCAAAGAGGAAGGGATGATGCAGCACAGCGACGGTAAGTATTTCCCTCAGTTAGGAAACCAAGGTGATCGAACCAGTAGGAGGATCACCACCACCCAATAAGCAGCACCTGCACACAAACAACAAATACTTGCAACCCGACGCGAAAGAGAGAGTGTCAATCTCTCTACGGTAATAAGATTGATTAGGTAGTGATGGATAGGAGAGATAGATCTCTCAAGAACACAAAATAAAAAGAGTAAATATGCAGCAATATGTTTTTGGGTTTTTGGTTTTGTAGATCTGAAAACAAAGATTGCAAAAAGATAGATCGGAAAGCAATATGTTGGAAAAGTAGACCCGGGGGCCGTAGGGTTCACTAGTGGCTTCAATCATGAGTATAGCGCACGGTGGGTGAACAAATTACTGTTGGGCAATTGATAGAAAATCGAATAGTCATGACGATATCCAAGGTGATGATCATTATATAGGCATCACGTCCAAGATAAGTAGACCGACTCCTGCCTGCATCTATCACTATTACTCCACACTCGACCGCTATCCAGCATGCATCTAGTGTATCAAGTTCATGGAAAAACGGAGTAATGCAATAAGAACGATGACATGATGTAGACAAGATCTATTCATGTAGGAATAGACCCCATCTTGTTATCCTTAATAGCAACGATACATGCGTGTCTTGCTGCCCCTTCTGTCACTCGGAAAGAACACCGCAAGATCGAACCCATCACAAAGCACCTCTTCCCATGGCAAGAAAAATCGATCTAGTCGGCCTAACTAAACCAAAGATTCGGAGAAGAAATACGAGGCTATAAGTAATCATGCATATAAGAGATCAAAGAAGACTCAAATAATATTCATGGATAGAAACTGATCATGAACTCAAAATTCATCGGATCCCAACAAATACACCGCAAAAGTTTACATCAAATAGATCTCCAAGAGACCATTGTATTGAGAATCATAAGAGAGAGAGAGAGAGAGAGAGAGGAAGCCATCTAGCTACTGCCTACGGACCCGTAGGTCTATGGTGGACTACTCACGCATCATCGAAGAGGCACCTATGAGGACGATGAACCCCTCCGTGATGGTGTTTAGATTGGATCTCGAGGTTCTGGAACTTGCGGCGGCTAGAATTGTGTTTCGTCGACTCCCCTAGGGTATTTGGAATATTTGGGAATTTATAGGCATCAGAGGCGGTGGAGAGGGCCCCCGAGGAGGGCACAACCCATCAGGGCGCGCCGGGCCCCCCTGGCGCGCCCTGGTGGGTTGTGGTCTCCTCGGCCCACTCCCCCGGCACTTCTTTGGCCCACTGGGTGTCTTCTGGTCCAGAAAAAATCTCCAAAAAGTTTCGTCGCGATTGGACTCCGTTTGGTATCGATTTTCTGCGAAGTAAAAAAACAAACAAAAACTGGCACTTTGGCACTATGTCAATAGGTTAGTCCCAAAAAATGATATAAAGTTGCTATAAAATGAGTGTAAAACATCCAAGAATGATAATATAACAGCATGGAACAATCAAAAATTATAGATACGTTGGAGACGTATCAGCATCCCCAAGCTTAATTCCTACTCGTCCTCGAGTAGGTAAATGATAAAAACAGAAATTTTGATGTGGAGTGCTGCCTAACATGTTCATCATATTCTTTTGTTTTGTATAGCATGGACATTTGGACTTGTAAATGATTCAAAGCAATAGTCTAGTTTTAATATAATGACTTCAATACTCAAGCATGTCAACAAGCAACCATGTCTTTCAAAATATCAACACTAAGGCAAGTTATCCCTAGCCCATCATGCTCAATCATTGATCCATGCATGAAACACACTCAAATATTAGCTATACCCAATGCTCAAGTACGATCATAGTGTCGGTGTCAAATCTGGCATATCTCGTAGTAGGGGTCCTAAGCTAGGCGTCTTTGAGCGATGGTAACATGGACACATGATTTTACCCAGGTTCGGACTCTCTCAAGGAGATAATACCCTACGTCCTGCTTTTGATTCTATTGATATGGGGATAGTACATAGTACAGGTATCTACCACGCGATTGTAGTAATGAATATGAGATTGAGATCGTCTATTGACTAGCCTGGCCTCGGTTTATATAATGCACCGTAGGCCTAGGGTTTAGAGGAGTCCTTGTCTTGTGCGCCAAGTCTTGTGGAATCTCCCTTGTATGCATCATGGGCTCTCCGAATTGGCCCATTAGTGAATTGCCCTGGGGGTCCTCAGCCCAACCCACTGGTCGGGAGACGACGTGGTGAGTACCCCCTAGTCCAGGACACCGTCAGTAGCCCCCTGAACCGGTCTTCAAGTTGGGGACGCTCCTCGGTTCTTCCGAACTGTTCTTCATCTCCAGCCGTCGGTCTTGAAAACTGGTTCAACAAATCTTCCCATCTCTGATCTTGAGGATCGCCGAGGTGTATCTGAAGAGTTCACACGTCGGGCATCCGAGGAGCCCCTTTAAGTTCTCGGCCATTATCAATGCCTTGTTATTTTTTATGCCACATCTCGGGTTTTAAGTGCTTCCCGTGTGGCGGTGTCCTCTTGTGTCCGAGCTCCAATGCCGAACTGCATCCGAGGTGTCCTCTTGCAGCCGAGCTCCAACGCCGGTCTGCGTCCGAGCTCCAACGCTAGTCGGCATCCAAGGTGTCATAGATTACCTCGGTCTCTGAAAATTTGAAGGAGTCAATCCGAGCTTAAATGCTGGAATAGAATTTTATGGAGACAGCCATTCGCATCCGAGCTTTATGTCGGACTGCTTTCGAGCTCCAACGCGAGACTGCATTCGAGCTCTAACGATGATCAGCGTCCGAGGTCTCATAAATTACCTCGGTCTTTTAAAAAATGAAGGAATTCAGCCGAGCTTAATGCCGGAAATGCCCTCTATGGAGCCAGCCACTTGCGCCTGAGCTTTATGCCAGACTGCTTCCGAGGTGGTGCACCACCCCGACCGTAGGCTGATTTTTTATGGATATTTTTGATTGGTGCAATTTATTCTCTGCCAAGATATATAGCCAGAAGCCCGCAAGGTGCGTGTCGGTCTAAAACCCATGATGCACTTGAAGGATAAAAGAAAACCACTAATCCCAGTAGCCCCTGAGACTTAGGTTGATTTGCAAAATTGGCCTAAGGATCAAGTCCTTGCTCGGCAGCATACTTAGGAACAGAAACGCGGTGCGCCTAGTTTCCCAGACTCAGGTTGGGTGCGGCCGACCAACCCGAGGATTGATTCTCTATGGAAACAGTATTGCACTTTGAATTTGCTACATTGAATAGGCAGTGCAGTAGCCCCCAAGCCTTAATTTGGGCACGGGTGGTCGAATTAAGGATCGATATTTATGTGACACAAACTTTGTTACGTTTGACACAATTTATGTGTAATGATTCTATGTATCCAAGTACTTTACATCATTAATGCTCGGATCCGCATTGTACAAGACTTTGTTGACCGACCATCGGCTTGAACCTCCTCGGCCAGTAGCCGAGGAGTGTTTGTCCTACTTTATAAAGCCTGTATGAGGGCAAAGATTTACGGCAAACAAGGCAATCCAGCCATATGGTTTTATAAACAAAGGTACGCGGAGAGATATGTTATATTACTATTTAACGTAAGAAACATCTTCTGGGAAAAATAGTTCCTTTATAAGTTCCTTTTCCCAGGCTATCATGTTGACCATGATCGTGAAACCTTGACTCCGATCAATGTGGGAGGAAAATATTGAGGATTTAGTTCGGGGAAAGTTTCCGAACTTTGTGGTCCTTAGTGAACCTAAATTTTCACTTCTGTCGTTGTCGACCAATTATATTCTTAAGATAGCTACCTTTCGGCTTCACCCTATCTGAGGTACTAACACGGATGACCCGGAAGTAACAATCGCAGAGGTGCTCCCTTTACCCCCTAGCCGAACAATCGGGAACATAGGGGATAAGCACAGGAGCCAGGCAACCCAGCTTGGCCAAAATCTTAAGTCAAATTGATGCATATTTATGGCTTTATAACGATGATTACGGAAGGCAGCACTCATATATTGAATACAAATGCTTTTATGCTATATGCTATTTTGACTCCTTTGTGACCGTTTATAATTTGAGAGTGGCCCATCGTCGGCTTCTACCCCTTTGTAGATGCTACGCAGGGTGTTTCCGCAGTAACAAGACAACCCTTAGCCGACGTCTCGGTGCCCGGAGGCGGTTGTGTTAGCGGAAACGAGGCAATCAGATATCTAGGCTTTATAACTTTCACTTGGTCATGGGAGCTTAAAGTTTGGGAAGCCAGTTACTAGCCCCCGGTTAGTGTTCGGCGTCAGCTTAGGTCAATGCCGTTAACACTCCGGCCAATTTTATGATAGGCCCGTTGTTTAATATGGTCATCGGATCGCCGACCAGTTTATGCTCATTGTGACAGTCAGTTTTCGGCTTTCTCCACTGAGGTACTTGACCAGTTAAACCGGAAGTACAATCGCAGTGGTTCTCCCTTTGCACTCCTAGCCGAACAAAGCGGAACATAGGAGGCAAGCACAGGAGCCGAGCAACCCAACTATTGACCGAAGACACAATTCAAAACTGGTGCATATAAAGCAATATCCGAGAACGTTTTGCCAAGGACTCCTCGGAGTGCCTTGGCTTTTGGTGGGTTCGGCTCTAGTCGCAGCCCCCCGTTGATATTGTCGATGCTTTAAAAGTGTACTGCGAGAGTTATGCTCGAAAAAAACAAAAAATTATGCAAAAAACTTTATGTTTAGATAAAAGAAAATTGTGCCAATCCGAAACTAGTCTTAAAATTAATATGTGCTTCGGTCGTGCTTTAACATGATACATCCGATCTCCGGACTTCAAGCGGGTCAGCCTTTGCCTACAACCTCCATATCCCAAAGGCGGAGTGTTTCTCCGAGGCCTGTTTAGCGAACTAACTCGAGCGGCTTTAGAAAGAAACCAGGCTGCCCGGCTATTGACCACACACTCGTGTCGGAAACAAGAGTAGTAGAAAAAGACTTTACAACGACCAAGAAAAAAACACATTTATTATAAAACAGCTCATACAAATTAAAGAGCCCCCGGTTAAATCGGGTAAAGAAATTTTTAACAAACAAAGTTTTTAACAAACAATTTTTTGTTGTTTAACAAAAAATATAATGTTTGGTTGAACCGAACAAAAAATAAAATTTCAAAGAGAGCTGAGCACGAAAACGACTTAGCTTGTTAATGTGCTCGGTGTAATCCGGGGTTGTGGCGGGATGGAGACGTAGTCCTCGGCCTGGCCGAGGTCCTAGCCCCCAAGCCTGAGGTAATCGAGCGAAGAGCTCCGGTTGAGACGTGGCGATGCAACACGGTTGCTGCGACGAGGCAAAGCCACCGGTCCGGCCGAGGAGACAGAGTAGTTCGGCAGCGTGATGGAGAAGCCCCCAATTATCATGGGAAAAGGAAGTGTTTTTAATAAACAAACTTTTTTATTTAACATAAATATAATGCTTGGTCGAACCGAACAAAAATTGAAAATTGAAAAAGGTTGAGCATGAAAGCGACTTAGCTGATTAATGTGCTGGGTGTTGATGACGTGGTCCGAGCTTGTGGCGGGTCGTGGTCCCAGCCCCCAAGCCGGTCCCGAGGTGCCCGGGCGGAAAGCTCGGCTTGATGAAGTGGCAATGCAACACGGTCGATGTGATGACGCGAAGCCCCAGGTCCAGCCGAGGAGACGAAAGTGGTCGGCTGGTGACGCCGAAGTCCCCAGAGTAGCTTGATGAAGAGATGGAGAAGCCCCCGGTCTAGCCGGGGTGTTGGAGCAGATCGGCAAAGAAATGCTGGAGCCTCCATGTCAGCTGACGTGTTAAAGCAGGTCGGCGTGGTGATTATTGGCTTGAAGAAAAGGCAGCACGTCGGTGCTAACGCAGGTCAAAATTTGTGACGCGGTCGATGCCAACTTGATGAAGTGACCGCGCGGCGATTCTGGTGTGCCAGCCCCGTGCAATCCGTGGGGCGACGATGCCGAACTCTTGGTCGGGTTGCCGAACTCTTGGTTGGGTTGTCGAACTCTTGGTTGGCTTGCCGAGGTGATGAATCTGACGAGGTTGACCTCGGCTCGACGAAGCGACGATCTAGCGCAGGTCGGCAGCCGTGCAGCAATGTTGTCGGGCCGATTTGACATTGGCACGATGGTGAAAATCGCCTAAAAAAAGACTTAAAATTTGTGGGCACATGTTTGAGAACAACACAATACCCTAAAAAAATCCTTTAAGAAGGATGTCCAATATCCCGTTCATGAAGAAAGATGAATTCGGGTCGGATTCGTTTTCGCGCAGGAAACAGATCCGAAAATTGACGCACTTATCGGGCCGTTACCGGAGTTTGACCGGTCGGATCGAGCTGAAATTTTGAGGGGTTGTCGATGTAGGAATTCCGCAGCGGATCAACGGTTGGATATTCCAAAGGATGAACGAGCTGGGCGCTGGACTCCTCGCCCTAAAGTCGTCTAGATTCACGTCCAGATTTGACAGGGCTCCGGTATATTATAGATTACCGGAGATTCCTCCACCGGAACGCGACAAAATTTTGCAGGGTTATTCTAGACTCAATTCCGCACAATTCCACTGAAGCAATCGTCAAAGCGACACTCGAGGAGGCGGGAACGATGAACACGAATTCGCTGTCCAGAAAAACTGCATGATCGCGCGAGGGCAATGTTGACGTTGAGCCCCCGAGCACCATGGAGGATTCTTCCATGATCTTGGTTGAGATTGGAGTTGATGTTGATGAAGACACCCGTCCGATCTAGATGATCCGACATGGCGCGCAGTCCTTGGCCTAGCCGAGGTGACCAGTCAAGCCGGCGACGAAGATGCCAACGTTGACGATGTAGCTCGGTTCCGACGCGTAGATCGCGATGGAGCTGATCTGAATTCCCATCTACCGCGGCGACTACCCAGCAGGCTCTCAATGAAAGCACCAATGTCGGTGTAAAATCCGGCATATCTCGTAGTAGGGGTCCTAAGCTAGGCGTCTTTGAGCGATGGTAACATGGACACAGGATTTTACCCAGGTTCGGACTCTCTCAAGGAGATAATACCCTACGTCCTGCTTTTGATTGTATTGATATGGGGATAGTACATAGTACAGGTATCTACCATGAGATTGTAGTAATGAATATGAGATTGAGATCGTCTATTGACTAGCCTGGCCTCGGTTTATATAATGCACCGTAGGCCTAGAGTTTAGAGGAGTCCTTGTCTTGTCCGCCAAGTCTTGTGGAATCTCCCTTGTATGCATCATGGGCTCTCCGAATTAGCCCATTAGTGAATCGCCCTGGGGGTCCTCGGCCCGACCCACTGGTCGGGAGACGACGTGGTGAGTACCCCCTAGTCCAGGACACCGTCACATAGTGCCCCCTAGTTGGTGCTTTATAAGAGAAGATGGAGACTCAAAGTAAAAATAAAAATTGCATAAAGTAAATAGGTAGGCCCTTCGCAGAGGGAAGTAGGGATATGTAGAGGTGCCAGAGCTCAAGGTTTAAATTTGAGAGAGAAAATATTTTGGGTGGCATGCTTTTCCTGTCAACGAAAACGACAAAGTAGCTCACAATACTTTCCATGCTAGATATATCATAGGAGGTTCCCAAACAGAAATAAAGTTTATTCCTTTTTCCACCAAACTTTCACTTTCCATGGCGGGCCGTATCCACGGTTGCCTTCCATACCAACACTTTCTAAGGAATTTATTATTTGACAACATAAAGTAAATATTTTTTTCTTTTTCATTTCGGGAATGGGCATCCCTATTACCACCGCACTCTCATGCAATGACAAGTAAATAAACACTCATCTTGAGAATAACACATCTAGCATGAAAAAATATTGGACACTGCCCACCGTTTCATGAGCGGTACGGGCACACAAAAGAGAAAAATTATTTTGAAAATTTAGAGATGGCACATACAAATTTGCTTGGAATGGCAACGAAATACCGCATATAGGTAGGTATGGTGGACTCATAAGGCAAAACTTGGTTTAAGGATTTTGGATGCACAAGTAGTATTTCTACTTAGTACAAATTGAGGCTAGCAAATAGATTGGGAAGCAACCAAACCAAGAAATGAAAATTCACATAAGCGAGCATTGAGCATAACTAACACCGAATAATGCACCACAAGTAGGATGTAACTTCATTGCATAACTATTGACTTTCGTGCATGCATAGGGAATCACAAACCTTAACACCAATATTCCTACTAAGCATAATTACTCACTAACATGACTCACATATTACTATCATCATGTTTCAAAACTATTACAAAGAATCAAGTTTAATTTGCCCGATGATCTTCATGAAAGTTTTTATTATATCCTCCTTGGATATCTATCACTTTGGGACTAGTTTCATATATTGCCATTGCTTTTTGGCAAACTCAAACAAATTTAAGTGAAGCACATGAGCATAAAGATTTCATCTCTCAAAAGGTATAAGTCCAGCATGAGAGGATTTCTGCAAAATTTACCTACTCTCAAATTAATCTAAGTGAAGCATGAGAGTATTTCTACAAAAATTTCCAAGCACACCGTGCTCAAAAAGATATAAGTGAAGCACTAGAGCAATTCTATAGCTCAAAAAGTTTAAGTGAAGCACATAGAGCAATTCTAACAAATCATAGCATGATTTTGGCTTTCTCAAATAGGTGTGTCCAGCAAGGATACAAAGGAAAAGCTAAGAAACAAATAAAGCAAAGATACAAGATGCTCCAAGCAAAACTCATGATATGTGACGAATAAAAATATAGCTCCAAGTAAAATACCGATGGTCGTTAGAAGAAAGAGGGGATGCCACTCGGGGGCATCCCCAAGCTTAGTTGCTTGTTACTCTTTGGATATATCTTGGGGGTGCGGTAGCATCCCCAAGCTTAGGCTTTTATCACTCCTTATTCCTTCATCCATCGCGATCTCACCCAAAACTTGAAAACTTCAATCACACAAAACTCAACAAAATCTTCGTGAGATCCGTTAGTATAATAAAGCAAATCACTACTTTAGGTACTGTTGCAAACCCATTCATATTTTATTATTGCATTATACCTACTGTATTTTAACTTTACCATGGCTTATACCCCCCGATACAAACCATAGATTCATCAAAACAAGCACACAATGCAACGAAAACAGAATCTGTCGTAAACAGAACAGTCTGTAGTAATCTGTACTCTAACCATACTTCTGTAACTCAAAAAATTCTGAAACATTAGGACAACGTAAGGAATTTGTATAGAAACACTGTGTTAAAATTTCAGCTCAAAATCACGTTCCAGCAAAAAATGAAAATTCATATACTGGACGTAAAGTTTATGTTTCAGATTCAGCATCGCTTCTACTCATCCTATGAATCATCCTAAAGGCTTTACTTGGCACAAACACTAAATAAACCATAAAAACACAATAATAATAGAGGCATAATTGTGTCAACACTCAAAAACATAAAAGAAAAAGCAAAAATTTATTTATTCATTGGGTTGCCTCCCTACAAGCGCTATCGTTTTACGCCCCTAGCTAGGCATAACGCATAGATTCAAGTATTGTCATCTTTGGTTTTCAACTCTTCAATCACACAACTAGATTTCTTCAAGGATTTAGCATGCATATTTTTTATGACAACACTCCTAGGAAGAAACACACAACATTCATTCTTGTAAATAAGGTCCCTTATGATTTCAACAAAGTCGGGATGAATACTAATCATTTTAAGATCCCCCTTGTGACTACTAGGCGTAGCAACTTTGTTCTTAGTGACTTGCGTAGTCTTGCCAACCTTTATGGGAGATTTTTCCATAGTTTTGATAGAATAAAAATCTGAACCCAAATTACGAAAAATCTCTTCTATCTTATCAATCCGGTAAGGGCTCTCCTCTACCCTTTCGTTAACTACGGTTTCTTTTTCCTTAAGCAATTTAAGAGCATCTCCCGCCTTAGATCCAATTTTATTAGCAAGATTGTGCATCTTTTTATCTAGATCATCAAGATGTCCTTTAGTAATCATCTTCTTTTCAATAGCATCTAATCTCTCCATAACATGCTCGAGAGTTAAAGTTGTTTCATTGATCATGATAGGTGCTGATCCCACTAAACTTCCCAAAGCATTAAAAGCATCTAAAGAAGGACACATCAAGAAATTCCCACCGGTAATCGTATCAAGGACGAATCTATACCAAGTGGTAATGCCCACATAAAAGCTACGAAGAACAACGGTAGATTGCTTATGGATAGATCTATTATGAGCACTGCAAATCCTATACCAAGCATCTTTTAGGTTCTCCCCTCCCCTTTGCTTAAAATTAAGAACCTCATTATCGGGAGTACACGTAATAAAGGAAGAACTAGTCATAATGACAAGGCAAGAGATCCGGCGAAAAAAGGCAAATTAAAAAGAGGGCGAATAAAACAGCAAATTGGTGAAGTGGGGGAGAGGAAAACGAGAGGCAAATGGCAAATAATGTAATTGCAAGGAGATGAGATTTGTGATTATGAACCTGGTAGATGATGATGAAGTCTCCTCGGCGCCCGCGATAGGCACGTAGAAGAGACCGCTTCCTCCCCGGCAACGACGCCAGAAATTGCTTTGACGTGGCTTGAGACTGCGTCGGTATTTCCCCAAAGAGGAAGGGATGATGCAGCACAACGACGGTAAGTATTTCCCTCGGTTATGAAACCAAGGTTATCGAACCAGTAGGAGGATCACCACCACCCAATAAGCAGCACCTGCACACAAACAACAAATACTTGCAACCCGACGCAAAAGAGAGGTTGTCAATCTCTCTACGGTAAAAAGATAGATTACGTAGTGATAGATAGGAGAGATAGATCTCTCAAGAACACAAAATAGAAAAGGCAAATAAAATATGCAGCAATACATTTTTGTGTTTTTGGTTTTGTAGATCTAAAAACAAAGATGCAAAAAGATAGATCGGAAAGCAATATGTTGGAAAAGTAGACCCGGGGGCCGTAGGATTCACTAGTGGCTTCTCTCATGAGTATAGCGCACGGTGGGTGAACAAATTACTGTTGGGCAATTGATAGAAAATATAATAGTCATGACAATATCCAAGGCGATGATCATTATATAGGCATCACGTCCAAGATAAGTAGACCGACTCCTGCCTGCATCTATCACTATTACTCCACACATCGACCGCTATCCAGCATGCATCTAGTGTATTAAGTTCATGGAAAAACGGAGTAATGCAATAAGAATGATGACATGATGTAGACAAGATCTATTCATGTAGGAATAGACCCCATCATGTTATCCTTAATAGCAACGATACATGCGTGTCTTGCTGTCCCTTCTGTCACTGGGAAAGAACACCGCAAGATCGAACCCATCACAAAGCACCTCTTCCCATGGCAAGAAAAATCGATCTAGTCGGCCTAACTAAACTAAAGATTCAGAGAAGAAATATGAGGCTATAAGTAATCATGCATATAAGAGATCAAAGAAGACTCAAATAATATTCATGGATAGAAACTGATCATGAAATCAAAATTCATCGGATCCCAACAAACACACCGCAAAAGTTTACATCAAATAGATCTCCAAGAGACCATTGTATTGAGAATCATAAGAGAGAGAGAGAGAGAGAGAGAGAGAGAGAGAGAGAGGAAGCCATCTAGCTACTACCTACGGACCCGTAGGTCTATTGTGGACTACTCAAGCATCATCGGAGAGGCACCTATGAGGAAGATGAACCCCTCCATGATGGTGTTTAGATTGGATCTTGAGGTTCTGGAACTTGCGGCGGCTGGAATTGTGTTTCATCGACTCCTCTAGAGTTTTTGGAATATTTGGAAATTTATAGGCATTAGAGGCGCTGGCGAGGGGCCCCGAGGAGGGCACAACCCCTGGCGTGCCCTGGTGGGTTGTGGTCTCCTCGGCCCACTCCCCCGGCACTTCTTTGGCCCACTGGGTGTCTTCTGGTCCAGAAAAAATCTCCAAAAAGTTTCGTCGCGATTGGACTCTGTTTGGTATTGATTTTCTGTGAAGTAAAAAAAACAAGCAAAAATAGCAACTGACACTTTGGCACTATGTCAATAGGTTAGTCCCAAAAAATGATATAAAGTTGCTATAAAATGATTGTAAAACAACCAAGAATGATAATATAACAGCATGGAACAAGCAAAAATTATAGATACGTTGGAGACGTATCACGTCCCCATCGTGATCTCGCCGTAGTTGTCGTTGAGTCATAGCTTGCCAAGCAAAGCCCCCAGTGTTCGAACCCTAGTTCGTAGAGAAGTTCTTGGACGCGGATCCTAGACTCCGACAGAATCCCCCTCTAATTTGTGAAAGATCATCACCGAGGACTTGGCCCCGTATCATTATACCATAACAATACTTTTCCCTCCAAAGATAAATGGAATAACTTCTTCTTGGCTCCATCATCTGATATACCTGCAAGCTTTAACAATCCACAGTGTTCATATATAAAGATCAAGTGCATGCCGGGATGCACAGTTCCATCTCATACATAAGGATGAGATCACAATTTGTAATATCAAAAGGGATTTCATAATAAATATTTTCAGTAGATTCAGTAGGTTGAGGGGCGGCTCTTACTACTTACGTTCAAGGTGAAGATACCCAAAACAAGCCTCTCAAAGGATTACTAATATGGGGCCAAGCCCTAGATGTCGATCTTTCATGAATTGGAGGGGGGTTCTGTGAAGAACACAGTGAAGAACATGGAGAAATCACAAGAGGAAACACTCAAGAACAAGTCCAATCACACATCCACTAGACTCAAAACCACACAAGATCCACAAAGGTACATGAACAACAAAGGGAAAGAGGATACATGGTAAAGTTCATCCCAAATCCCATGGGGAGATGGGGCCTTGAAATCCCCAAGGATCTTCCCTATGATAGGGGCCTTTACATCAACTTGGATCTTCTCACATAGAGGCCATCTCCATGGAGGAGGTAAGTGGAAGGAGCAATGCTCAACTAACTATGAGCTAAAACATTGCTAACCCTAGAATGGAGGAGGATGAGGTCTATATATAGTATTGGACGGAATAGAGAGAGGGGAATGGGTAGGTGGGCCTTTGGCCCGGTGGTGCACGCGTGCAGGAGCCGGATGTCCGGGCTGGAGGCCGGATGTTTGGCTCGTCATGGGAGTGCCGGATGTCCGGGGCTGGGTCGGATGTCCGACCAGGCGATGGGTTCATCCTGCGATGTTCTGGACTCCCCGCGCCAGATTTTTGGGAAGTGGGCCGGATATCCGGCCGGTCGATGGTGCGTCGGATGTCCGGGCTCTGGCCGGATGTCAGGCCGCTATAGACTTTCGGCGTCTTCTCTCGGGGTGTTTGTTCACCCGTCTCCTTGGTGGCTTGGCCTTCACTCCAAGTGTCGCATGGTCGTCTCGGATGTACCTGAGTATACACAAGGTCCGTACTTGAGGTAGCATACATGTCTCGAGTGAATTGAAGGTGGAAGCATTAAGGAGCGAGTTCACCTTATGTCCAATGGCACTTGGGGCTTGGGGAGTAGTAGAAATGTAGATGGGGATGACCGTAGGATGCTCCACATCAATTACTTTCCATAATGACAAGTGACGGTAAATTTTAGCACGTAACAAAAATGTTTCCTTACGAAATTCCACTTACCAAACACGCTTCACTCCCCGACAACGCGCTAGAAAAGATTCTTGGTGACCCACAATTATAGGGGATCAATCGTAGTTCTTTCAATAAGTAAGAGTGTCGAACCCAACGAGGAGCAGAAGGAAATGACAAGTGGTTTTCAGCAAGGTATTCTCTGCAAGTGCTGTAACTAGTGACAATAGATAGTTTTGTAGCAAGATAATTCATAACAAGTAACAAGTAACAATTGTAACAAGAGTGCAACAAAGTGGCCCAATCCTTTTTATAGAAAAGGACAAGCCGGTAGTACTTCTCATATCGAGAAAAGCGTTCTCAAGGACACATGGGAATTGTCATCTAGTCAAGTTCATCGTGTTTAGTTGATTCATGTTCATTAGTTTGGTAACTTGATATGTGGGTGGATCGGTACTACGGTGATGTTATTAGTTGAACAAACAACCCTTTTATGATTACCCCCTCTTGCAAGCATCCGCAACTACGAATGAAGAATTAAGATAAATCTAACCATAGCATGAAACATATGGATCCAAATCAGCCCCTTACGGAATAACGCATAAACTAGGGTTTAAGCTTCTCTCACTCTCGCAACCCATCATCTACTTATTACTCCCCAATGTCTTCCCCTAGGCCCAAGGATGGTGAAGTGTCATGTACATTCACACGACACCACTAGAAGAAGAAGAACATACATATCATCAAAATATTGAACGCATACCAACATCACATGATTACTTTAACAAGACTTCTCTCATGTCCTCAAGAACAAAAGTAACTGCTCACAAATCATGTTCATGTTCAAGATCAGAGGGGTATTGAATATGCTTAAGGATCTGAACATATAATCTTCCACCAAATAAACCAACTAGCATCAACTACGAGATGTAATCAACACTACTAGCAACCCAAAGGTACCAATCTAAGGTTTTGGGACAAAGATTGAATACAAGAGATGAACTAGGATTTGAGATGAGATGGTGCTGGTGAAGATGATGACGAAGATTGGTCCTCCCACGATGAGAGGATCGTTGATGATATGGATGGCTTCGATTTGCCCCTCCCGAAGGGAAGTATCCCAGCGGAATCGCTCCACCAGAGAGAAAAAGTGCTCCTGCCCAGGTTCCTCCTCGAGATGGCGGCGCTTCATCCCGAAAGTCTTCCTATAATTTTTTTCTAGGTCATGAGACTTCATATAGCCAAAGGGGGGCACCGAAGGCCTACCATGGGCCCCCCTAAGACATCAGGGCACGACATGTGGAGGTGGTCGTGCCCTGTTGTCCTGTGGACAATAGGTGGCCCCCTCCGGTTGTTCTTTGTTCCAGTATTTTTTATATATATTCAATAAAAAATCTCCGTGAAATTTTAGGTCATTTGGAGCTTCTTAAAATAGCTATCTCTGCTGTAGTTCTTTTAGGTCCAGAATTCCAGCTGCCGGTAATTTCCCTCTCCATGTAAATCTTGCAAATTAAGAGAGAAAAGGCATTAGAATTGCATCATAGAGTGAAATAATGACCAAAAACATTATAATAACAGTAGGAAAACATGATCTAAAATGGATGTATCATCGGCCAGTCCTAGATTCCCATCGGCCTCGCCTACCCAGAATGCGTGACGATGGCTGGGTCACTCAAAATAGACGCCACACCGCTTGTGTGTGCACCATGTCCGCCGTGCGGACAAAATAACAAACTTATAGTAGCACGTAACCGACCTAGAAAAAAGACCCAAACACCCACGGATCCTTGGTCGAACACACAACGACTTGCGTCGGGGCAGCCGCGCCCATTTGCCAATGTCTTCGTCCTAGTCCGAGCAATCCAACACTCCAACCGGGTAAGCACCGCGCGTCGGAGATGCCCGACTTAGCTTGCACGACAAGCACACGTAACCAAGCAGAGCCAATAAAACAACCCAGCACAGGGCGAACGTTTAACAATCGGGCCTCGCACACAAGACGATGTTTCAGGAGCGATGCCGGGCTCGACTGACGTGACCCACCGCACGCTTGTACATGAGTGGGGCCAACAAAGCAACCCAAAACAACCCTACACGAGGCTAACGATACTAGCAACAGCCCCCCACGCAAGAGTCGGTGCTGCAGTTGCCATGCAGGCGCCCGACTCACGCGAGCGAACCACCCCAGCAGTGGGCCCTCATGAGAAACTCAGCACCGTAGGTGCGACACATGTGTGGTTGCCGCGAGCGAGGCAACCCGCCTGGGGCCAAAGGTCGTCAACATGTGGGTTCGCTTGGCCAGTCGTGCGCGAGCGCACCGAAAAACACCCATGATGGTGGCCCTGAGTGCGCTTGCGATCCACCCGTTATGGACCCCAAGAGCGCATCGCCTGGTTGTGTGTCGTCCAGGCAGGTCGGACATCGAGAGCTCCAAGGTGACCGTTGCGCATACCACTGCGGAATGGACAACAAGGAGGGCACTCTCGCACGCGGAGGCTCCTAGGAGGTGGATACTGCATCATCCTTTTAGGGAGTAATATGTCGAACACGGGCAATCCACAAATCAATCTTTTGAATTAACTCAATCAAATCAAGTCAAATCAAATCACTTCCTGTATTAGGATGTAGTAGAACCCTACTCCTACTTTTGGTGGATTTGATTGCAAGAACACAGGTGGTGCCTCGCGCTCTATCCCCGCAAGGGTTGCCTTCGGGGAAAGAGCCGCTAGGTGAGTACAAATGTCCACGGGTGCGAATCCTGAGCTAGGTTGCCCCGGGCCTCCTTTTATAGTGCAAGGGGTTACCACAATGGCAAAACAGTCATTATCTATCGATTAGATAGCTTAGCAGAGCTATCATACCTAACTCTGGCATTTAGGACAAAATACCATGATTACCAGCTTAGGTGGCGCTCGAGGATGCATCCCCGGCAAGCTCTTGCCACCGCTCGGTCGGTCGTTGCTTATGGTCTTGACACACTGTAGGGCGGGTGTCAACTGGGCGTAACTTGTCTTCTGGCGCGCCGCCACGTGCTTAGCGAGAGCTGATTAGCCGCTTCAGGGCTCGACACCACATCGATAAGTGACTGACATAGCGATGCGGTGGAGCGGTGGCTGGTTAGCTCGAGCCTGCCGGGGAATGGCTTGCCGGGTCTTCCGAAGATGTGCGCGCCTCGGCCCCCGGCAAGCACCGGGGGTGTGGTTGGCGCGTTTTGGGCCCCTCCTGGGCCGTTGTGCTGGTGTTGCCCATGCTTACTTAGCCTTTCCGCATGTCGCTGCCGGGTGCTGATTCTTGAGTGCTTGCTTGGAGAGGCGGTAGCCTTCTCAACGAGTTTTTCTTGCGGGGGTCGGAGGCTATCTGTCCATGCACAAGTCAGGGGGAATAAACACCCCTGTTTGTATACCCCGATAGAAGCCCCAGGGCCTGAGTCATACGTGTCGCTTGGCACGTTGGGTTAGGCCCCAAACAGTGCACGGACACGCATCGGAGGGATTCTGCCCTTCCACCCACGTCCACTCTGCGCAATTATCGCGGGTCGTGGGGTCGTGGAATGGTAGCCGTTGGAGAATAAAAAGAACTGCCAGTAATAAAAACGGCAGTTTTCCGAAATGATCACGAAGAGCCAGCCCCCGTGCGGGTCCCTTAAAATAAAAAGGACAACACACAGGGGCACTGCTCATTCGCATCCTTCTCTCCGTCCTTCATATTCCTCCTCAAGCCAGAGAACCGCTCCCACCACCATTCTCGGTTTACCGAGCGCCGCCAGATTTATCCGCCGCCTTCGAAGGTTTCAAGGATGGGGCAGAAAAAGGCTGGCAACAAGGGGAAGTGGGTGGCCGCCTCCACAGACCTGGTGGCTGAGGAAAGGAAGAAGAAAGCGGAAGAACTCAAGAGACGGCGATGGGGAGATGTGGTTATCTCTCTGTCGACCCTGGATGGCAACACCCTGATCAAGAGGTATGCCTATATGTGGGGGCGGACGACAAAGGGGCATGGAGCACCCCAGGTTCTGCCGGACAGACCCAAGGAGAAGAAACCCTCAGATTCGTACCACTTCTTTTGTGCGTACTCCTACTGCGGCCTTGTTCCTCCCTTCTCTGATTTCTTCTGCGCCATGATGGTGGCATATGGATTTCATCTTCTGGATTTTACGCCCAATGCAATGTCTTGTATGGCGATATTTGCCCATCTGTGCGAGAACTTTGTTGGAGTTGCCCCCAATGTGGATTTGTTCAAGCACTTCTTCCTTCCTTGGATTGAGGACAAATCCCATCGCTCGGGGAATATAAGCTGGATCCCCCAAGACAAAAAGGACTAATTTTTTGGTCAGCTGCGCAGGAAGTGGGAAGAATGGAGGGGCGACTGGTGCTGGATCAAGGATGACAAGGCCCCTGCGTTCTGCCGGGCACGGACTGAATGCGCTACGCGCGACAAAGATTGGGGGAAGCCGGGCCCAACTGACAACAAACTCTGTCTGGCGCTGAACAGGATTGTGCGCCTCAAGGCTGTCGGGCTGACCATTGAGCATGTGAGGGCAGACTTCCTCCGTCGCCGCATCGTGCCTTTGCAGAAAAGGGACGGGTTTGCTTGGGAGTTCAATGGCCCCGCCGATTGGATGCGTCTGTATCCTGGTCCTGCTAACAACTTGACAGCTTACTGCCATGGTTGGCTGTGTGACCAATTGTTTGGACGCTTCGGGACATTCCATCTGCCGGCGGGAGTCGTCCCGTTGCATCGCAATTCTGTCCGGAGCCAGATCCTCCAATGGATGCCAGAGTGCGATGCTTCCGGCGTCAAGTCTGATTGGGAGGTGCCCGCCCTGGAAAGCGAGATGGAGCGGGTCTCCACCTTGGATGAGAGGGCCTCCAAACCGGAGGACAACTTGACCGCGTCAACCAGGGAGTCAAAGATAGTCTACATCTCCAGACGAATCGCGGAAGACAAGACCGTCAGGACCGCCAGGAGAGCAGCCTCCGGAGGGGAGGAGGAGTCCGGGGACGACGGGTCTTCCGAGGAGGAGAGCGAAAATCTTGCTCCGGAGGAGTCTGCCGGGCTGGAGCTTGCCGGGGCCAGTGGTTTTCATGACGCGGCAACAAGGACCCAGGCGGAGGGTGAGATGGAGGGGGCGAAGGATCTGGAGGCGGTAGAGGAGGGGCTCGAAGAGGGGCCCCAAGCTCCGGAGCCGGGTCGCCGCCTCCGTGTACGCGCCAACCGGGAGTCAATGGCCCCCACGCCTTCGCGAGGTTCCTCGAAGGTGAAGAAGATGACTGCCAAGGGCGGCGGGCGCGAAGTAGCACGTCGCCAATCCTCCCGCCTTTCCCTGGCCAAGGCGTCCCCCGCCAAGCGACGGAAGGTTCATGGGGTGGACCCCAGCCCCCCGTCAAGCCCAACTTCTCTGGCAGGCTCGCCCTTGTCGGCAGTCCTGGCCTCTCCGTCAAGCCCCGTCCCTCCAACTCCGAAGAGGAGCCGGGCTACTCCACCTCCCACGTCGTACGAGCTGGGCTCAATGCTTCTTGCCTCGGAGTGAGTCCGGTTGATCTCAGCTTCTGTCAGGAAGCCTTTGATCTTTAACCTTCCTGACTGATCTTGTGTGGTTGATCTTGACAGGGACGAAGATGATGAGACTCTCGCGCAGAGGGTCAAGAGGGCCAAATCCGCAGCGGGGCCGGACTTCACGGCAGGTGGAGGCTCTGCGGGAGACGCGGGAGAGAACTCCGTGTCTAGCCCCCAACCCAGTCCTTCCCGTGACACCCAAGTGCGGGCCTCGTCTACTGGCGGAGACGAAGAAAGACGCCTCCCTTCACCCGTCAAGGAAACAGGAGCGGAAGATCGGAGGGAAGCTCGCCAAGAGGAACCTCTCCTCCAAGATTCCCCGTCAACCATTGCCCGTGGGGAGGATTCGCCGGCAAGGGCCTCCACCGAGGAGCCTGCCCGCGCAAAGGTCATTGCCGAAGGGACGGCGACAGACCGCACGTCGGCAACTGATGTTGCCAGGGAAGGAGAGGTCCTTCCGCAGCAGTCTCCATCGGGTATCCCTCTTGCCGGTGTTCTTGTTTTCCTTGTATCTTTTCTTCTCATGCCTTATTGATCCTTGACTTCTATACTTCTGTTTTGTTGCTTTATTTCGCAGTTCCGCTTTTTGAAGAGCCTGAACTGCTCGAGGAGGTTGCTGTTATTGGGAAGAACGCTGCCGCAGAAGCGATGAAGATTGCTGTTGCGGAAGAACATGGCTCGGCTGCCGGGGATATTCAGGGGTCCTTCGAAAGAACGGAACAAAATCCCGACAGCGTGCCCAGCCTGGGCCCAGTGCTCGAGGAGAAGACTCCCCTCCAAACCATGAAGCCTCCCTCGTCCAGTTATCCCCTGGCATCGGCCCTACAGTCCCCGCAAGGTCACCTGGCGTTGGCCACTGCTCCGTTAAGCCACACAGTCCTTGGTTCGCCCTTCTCAGTGGGTGTAGACCTTGACGAACAGATTAACAAGATCCTGGCACCGCTATCTCAGAAGATCGAAGGAACTCACAGCACTGCTAACGCCGCCAAGGACTTGGCTTTCTTGGAGTCCATAGCAGCAGGGCTTAAGGATGTGCAGAGCAGGTACAGCCTCCAGTGGCAGACGGTCAAGGAGCAGCGGGACTCGGCTGAGCTCGTGGATCAGTAGCTGAGGAGCAAAGGGAGTGAGCTGCGGGACTGGTACAACCAGCAGGTCCATTCTCTCAAGAGGCAGCACGAGACACTGTCCATGGCCAACGAAGATGCTGCCGCCTGGAAGGTTCGCCTAACGGAGCGCGAGGCGCTTCTGGACGTCAGAGAGGAGGGCATTTCCCTCCGGGAAGGGAACCTCGAGGCTACCCTCCGCGCCAAGGATGAGGAGCTGGAGGACCGCGTCCGGCAGCGTACCAGGGAGCTGGAAGATGGTCACAAGACCGCTCTCGATGCACTTTCCTCGGAGTCTGCTGCTCGACTGAAGGGGGTAACTGACGAGCTGGCTGCCGCATCTGCTGCCCAGGCCAAATCTGAAGCCCAACTAACCAAACTGACGACGGATCTTGCCGGAAGCACCAAGGAGATCGAAGCCCTCAAGGAGGAAGCGCGAAAGGCAGCGGCAACTCTGGAAGAGGTGCAATCACAGCTTTCCTCCAAGGGCCAGGACCTCAATGGCACGAACGACATCATTTCCGACATGAAATCCAGGCTTGCTTCCTTGGAGAGCAATGTTGAGTCTGCCAAGGCCCGCGAGAAGCTACTGCTGACGGCCGTGACCCGCACGAAGACCCTTCAGAAGGACGCCGAGGAAAACCTGGAGAACTTGGTTGAGCAGCGTGACCTATGGATCAAGAGGATGGCTGATATCGCCGAGCGCCTCACTGTCCAGATTGCCAAGATGGACATGAAGAGCTGGGCCTATTCCGTCGGCAAGCACGAAGTTCCAAGCATCAAGCTGACAATCTTCTTCGATGGCCTAATTGAGGGTTGAAGACGTATGAGGAGGACAGGGCCGCCTCCTTCACCAACGAATCCCGAAAGCTAGCGCGCAATGCCCTCTTCCTGGTCTTGAGCAACCTCGCCATCTTCCATCCGGAGCTCGATCTTTCCGATGGTTTCAAGAAGCTGTCGTCGGGTGCCAATACCTCAGCCGCCACGGAGAAGGCCGGTCCTCTCGCCGACAGGATCCTCAAAGTTTCGAGGACCCAGGGGAGCCACCGGAGTTAGCTTTTATTCCTTCCTTGTCATCATGCCGCCTTGTACTTAAGACACAATAGGTATCTCGTATTAGGGCGTGAACTTGCTTTATTTCTACGTTTGCTGAATTGATTCTTTTGTGCAATCGCATATTATGCCCTTCGTTTCCCTTTCGGCGTTCGTATGATAGTCACCTTTATGCATTTCTAGTTACCTGCCAACGACGTGTTGCCGCGAATTGCTTTGAGGAACAAGTCCTTAGCTTTCTGCTGGCAAGGGCACGCTGCCGGCAAGGTTACCTTTGGCAGTGTCGACGCTGCCGCGCGTTTTGTTGAGCAGGCTCGAAACAAAACACGGGCGCGAATGAACACAGTAAGTTTCTGTCACATGCAAGGTTTATCATACGAAACCTTAAGTTTGGTGAAGGGACATACAAATGTATATCCTAATGGAAGTTGAATATTTGTGTCAACTTAGCTTTGGTCATGGCTTTTCATTCCGCCCTGGCGTATTCCCTCTCTCGTGCTCCTTATGGTGCGCGCGCAAGCATGCGCTCACCGCGGCCCTGACAGAGAAGGGACGTAGAGAAGAGCAAAACGGGGGTACTCGAAGACCCATCAGTCATGAAAATGGTCCGCGGTAGGAATCTGCCGGGTTAATGCAATATTCATGATTAATTTGGGAATGAAAAAAAACAGGTATGGCTAATTCTCCCCTCCATTTTCTTCGTGCCCAACGGTCCCGTGGCGACCCATGATAGGCGTACGGGACCTTGCCGTGGTTCTCCTGCCGGCAGCGTCGACCAGCGGATGTACTCTAGCATTCGGTTCGGGATTAATCCCCTGGCGGGACAAATGCAAGACCGAACCTCATGCGAGCTCATCGACACTGACGACGTCGTCGCAACGCAGAGCTAACCATAGGCGGGGAAGAAGGAGGAAGAAGGGTATAGCCAGATACCTCTTTCTCCCCTTGGCCTGCAGGATTGCGCCACATCTCCTTAGGGTCGAGCGGGCTCATTTCCTTCGGGCGTTCTCCGCTCCGACATTGGTCGCGGGAGACACGACGGCGGCGCCGTCATCGCCGGCTGCGATGCCCATGGCGTCCTCTCCACTTGCAGCCGCCGTGACGCCCACCGTGTTCACGGCTGCGTGCGAGGAAGCCTCTGAAGTGGAGTGATGCGTGGTCGCATTGGATTTCCTCTTGGGATCCATTGTTGAAGAAGGTGACGCTGAAGATCGATTCTCCGTTCACGAACTCAGGTTCGCGCAAATGATGCACGCCCCCTACCTGGCGCTCCAAAGATGTCGGGGCACAGATGCTCACGATCACCTATGGGGCCAGAGGCCCCTTGTGGTTCGGCAAGGGGGGTCACGTTGCACGAAGAGCGGAGAGCGTGAGACGGCGCAACGATCACGACACAAGCATTTTACCCAGGTTCAGGCCGCTGCTAAGCGTAAAACCCTATTCCTACTTTTGGTGGATTTGATTGGAAGAACACAGGTGGTGCCTCGCGCTCTATCCCGGCAAGGGTTGCCTTCGAGGAAAGAGCCGCTAGGTGAGTACAAATGTCCGCGGGTGCGAATCCTGAGCTAGGTTGCCTCGGGCCTCCTTTTATAGTGCAAGGGGTTACCACAATGGCAAAACAGTCATTATCTATGGATTAGATAGCTTAGCAGAGCTATCATACCTAACTCTGGCATTTAGGACAAAATACCATGATTACCAGCTTAGGTGGCGCTCGGGGATGCATCCCCAGCAAGCTCTTGCCACCGCTCGGCCGGTCGTTGCTTATGGTCTTGACACGCTGTAGGGCGGGTGTCAACTGGGTGTAACTTGTCTTCTGGCGCGCCGCCACATGCTTAGCGAGAGCTGATTAGCCGCTTGAGGGCTCGACACCGCATCGATAAGTGACCGACGTAGCGATGCGGTGGAGCGGTGGCTGATTAGCTCGAGCTTGCCGGGGAATGGCTTGGCGGGTATTCCGGAGATGTGCGCGCCTCGGCCCCCGGCAAGCACCGGGGGTGTGGCTGGCGCGTTTTGGGCCCCTCCTGGGCCGTTGTGCTGGTGTTGCCGGTGCTTACTTAGCCTTTTCGCAGGTCGCTGCCGGGTGCTGGTTCTTGAGTGCTTGCTTGGAGAGGCGGTAGCCTTCTCAACGAGTTTTGCTTGCGGGGGTCGGAGGCTATCTGTCCGTGCACAAGTCCGGGGGAATAAACACCCCCGTTTGTATACCCCGACATGCTATTTCATTCAAAATTTCTTGGTATAAGGTAAATAGAATAGCACTCACACTAGCACCCAAATCACATAAACCATGATAGCAATGATCTTCTATTTTGACTGAGACAACAGGCATGCCATCTATGGGTCTATGTTTATCTTTTTCATCAGGTTTGGCAATTCTAGCAGCTTCATCACAGAAGTAGATAACATGCCCATCAATATTTTCTACCAAGAGATCTTTAACCATAGCAACACTAGGTTCTAATTTAATTTCCTCAGGGGGCTTAGGGGCTCTAATATTACTCTTACGAACTACAGTTGATACCTTAGCATGTTCCTTTATCCTAACAGGGAAAGGTGGTTTTTCAATGTAAGCGGTAGGCACAAATGGATCAACGTTGTAAATGATGGTTTCATCTTTAGCTATGACTGGTTCTTTAATTTCTTCTTTAATAGGGGGGTGATATTTAAACCACTTCTCTTTAGGGAGATCAACGTGAGTAGCAAATGCTTCACAGAAAGAGGCTACTGTCTCAGAGTCAAGTCCATATTTAGTGCTAAACTTGTGAAAAGCATCGGTATTCATAAAAGATTTAACACAATCAAACTCAAGCTTCATACCTGACTCATTACCTTCATCGAGTTCCCAATCTTCAAGGTTGCATTTAATTATTTCTAAGAGATCCCACTTGAATTCAATAGTCTTCTTCATAAAGAACCAGCACAAGAAGTATCGAGCATGGATTGATCATTATGAGAAAGCCGAGCATAAAAATTCTGAATAATAACTTCTCTCGGGATATCATGATTGGGGCATGAATATAACATTGATTTAAGACTCCCCCAAGCAAGAGCGATGCTTTCTCCTTCACGAGGCCAAAAGTTATATATATAATTCCGATCACGATGAACTAGATGCATGGGATAAAACTTTTGGTGGAATTCCAATTGTAATCGATTCCAGTTCCACGATCCAAGATCATCACATAGCCTATACCATGTCAATGCTTTTCCCTTCAAAGATGAAGGGAAAAACTTCTTCTTAGCTTCATCTCTGGGTAAACCTGCAAGCTTAAATAATCCACAAATTTCGTTCACATATAATAGGTGTGTATCAGGATGTTCAGTTCCATCTCCTGCATAAGGTTTAGCAAGCAATTGTTCTACCATACCCGAAGGAATTTCATAACCAATATTTTCAGTAGGTGCAGTAGGTTGTGGGGCAACTAATTGTGGTTCCGGTCGAGGTGAAGATACCCTGGACAAACCCCTCAAAGGATTTTTTTTCCATAGTAGCAAGTAACAATAAATTTCAGCACGTAGTATAAGTGTTTCCTTACCGATTTCCACTTACCAAGAGCGCTTCACTCCCCGGCAACGGCGCCAGAAAAGATTCTTGATGACCCACAAGTATAGGGGATCAATCGTAGTCCTTTCAATAAGTAAGAGTGTCGAACCCAACGAGGAGCAGAAGGAAATGACAAGCGGTTTTCAGCAAGGTAATTTCTGCAAGCACTGAAATTGTAGGTAACAGATAGTTTGATAGCAAGATAGTTGGTAACGAGCAAGTAATGGTAACGGTAAATAAAGTGCAGCAAGGTAGCCCAATCCTTTTGTGGCAAAGGACAGGCCAAAACAATCTCTAGTAATAGGCAAAGTGTTCTTGAGGGTACACGGGAATTTTATCTAGTCACTTTTATCATGTTGGTTTGATTCGTGTTGGAAACTTTGATAATTTGATATGTGGGTGGACCGGTGCTTGGATGTTGTTCTTAATTGAACAACCTCCCACTTATGATTAACCCCCTCGCAAGCATCCGCAACTACGAGAAAAGTATTAAGATAAAATCTAACCATAGCATTAAACGTTTGGATCCAAATCAGCCCCTTACGAAGTAGCGCATAAACTAGGGTTTAAGCTTCTGTCACTCTAGCAACCCATCATCTAATAACTACTCCACAATGCATTCCCTTAGGCCCAAGGATGGTTAAGTGTCATGTAGTCGACGTTCACATGACACCACTAAGGGAATCACAACATACATATCATCAAAATATCGAACACATATTAAATTCACATGATTACTTGCAACATGACTTCTCCCGTGACCTCAAGAACAAAGGTAACTACTCACAAACAATAATCATGCTCAACATCAAAGGGGTATTGAATAGCATAATGGATCTGAACATATTATCTTCCACCAAATAAACCATATAGTAATAAACTACAAGATGTAATCAACACTACTAGTCACCCACAGGTACCAATCTGAGGTTCCGATACAAAGATTGAACACAAGAGATGAACTAGGGTTTGAGAGGATATGGTGTTGTTGAAGATGTTGATGAAGATTGGCCTCCCAAAGATGGGAGGGGTGTTGGTGATGACGATGGCCTTGATTTCCTCCTCTGGGAGGGAAGTTCCCCCGGCGGAATCGCTTCGTCGGAGGGCAAAAGTGCTCCTGCCCAAGTTCCGCCTCGAGACGGCGGCGCTCCGTCCCGAAAGTCATCTCCTTATTTTTCTAGGTCAAAAGAGCCTATATACTAGAAGATGGGTACCGGAGGTGGGCCGAGGAGGGCACAACCCACCAGGGCGCGAATGGGGGGGCCTGGCGCGCCCTGGTGTCTTGTGCCCACCAGGGTAGCCCCGTCCAGTAGTTCTTTGCTTCAGTATTTTTTATTAATTCCAAAAATATTCTCCGTAAAGTTTCAGCTCCATTGGAGATGTGCAGAATAGGTATCTTTGATGTGCTTTTTCAGGTCCGGAATTCCAGCTGCCGGTATTCTCCCTCTTTGCGTAAACCTTGCATATTATGAGAGAAAAGGCATTAGAATCACTCCCTAAAGCATTATTATTCAACAAAACATAATAAATAACAGTAGGAAATCATGATCCAAAATGGACGTGTCATAGACCAGCGTGTGGCCTCTCTACTGAGCCTAGGTAGTGCTACTTCTTGAGCTTGCGTTGGTTTTCCCTTGAAGAGGAAAGGGTGATGCAGCAAAGTAGATAAGTATTTCCCTCAGTTGTTGAGAACCAAGGTATCAATCTAGTAGGAGATACAAGAAAGTCCCCAATCTTTGCACCTACACAAACAATCAAACACTTGCACCCAACGCTATAAAGGGGTTGTCAATCCCTTCACGGTTACTTGCAAGGATGAGATCTGATAGAGATAGATATAGAAGATTACTAGAACGAAAAGTAAAACAAAAGTAAAAAAGATTGCAGCAAAGTATTTTTGGTATTTTTGGTTTATAGATCTGAAAATATAATATGAAAAATAGACCCGGGGGCCATAGGTTTCACTAGAGGCTTCTCTCTTGAAGGAAAATAATACGGTGGGTGAACAAATTACTGTCGAGCAATTGATAGAAAAGCGCATAGTTATGACGATATCCAAGGCAATGATTATGCATATAGGCATCACGTCCGTGTCAAGTAGACCGAAACGATTCTGCATCTACTACTATTACTCCACACATCGACCGACTCCTGCCTGCATCTAGAGTATTAAGTTCATGAAGAACAGAGTAACGCATTAAGTAAGATGACATGATGTAGAGGGATAAACTCAAGCAATATGATGAAAACCCCATCTTTTTATCCTCGATGGCAACAATACAAATACGTGCCTCGCTAGCCCTACTTTGTCACTGGGTGAGGACACCGCAAGATTGAACCCAAAACCAAGCACTTCTCCCATTGCAAGAATTACCAATCTAGTTGGCCAAACCAAACCAATAACTCGAAGAGACTTGCAAAGATATGAAATCATGCATATAAGAATTTAGAGAAGATTCAAATAATATTCATAGATAATCTGATCATAAACCCACAATTCATCGGATCTCGACAAACACACCGCAAAAGAGTATTACATCGGATAGATCTCCATGAAGATCATGAAGAACATGGTATTGAAGAACATAGAGAGAGAAGAAGCCATATAGCTACTAGCTATGGACCCGAAGGTCTGAGGTGAACTACTCACGCATCATCGGAGGGGCAATGGAGTTGATGTAGATGCCCTTCGTGATCGAATCCCCCTCCAGCAGATTACCGGAAAAGGCTCCAAGATGGGATCTCACGGGAACAGAGGGTTCCGGCGGCGGAAAAGTATTTTCGTGGCTCTCTTTGGTATTGGGGGAATATTTGGGAATTTATAGGCCGAAGATTAGGGTTGGAGGACCTGCAGGGGGGCGCCCCCCCCCCCCAGGGCGCGCCCAGGTGGCTTGTCGCCTCCCGGCAGGTCTCCTGCCTTCATCTCCAAGTCTGGCAGGTTTCTTCTGGTCCAAGAAAAATCATCCCGAAGATTTTATTCCGTTTGGACTCCGTTTAATATTCCTTATCTGCAATACTCAAAAACAAGGAAAAAACAGAAACTGGCACTAGGCACTAGGTTAATAGGTTAGTCCCAAAAATAATATAAAATAGCATATTAATGCATATAAAACATCCAAAACAGATAATATAATAGCATGGAACAATAAAAAATTATAGATACATTGGAGACGTATCAAGCATCCCCAAGCTTAATTCCTGCTCGTCCTCGAGTAGGTAAATGATAAAAACAGAATTTTTGATGTGGAATGCTACCTAACATATTTATCCATGTAATATTCTTTATTGTGGCATGAATGTTCAGATCCATAAGATTCAAAACAAAAGCTCAATATTGACATAAAAACAGTAATACTTCAATCATACTAACGAGCAATTGCGTCCTTTCAAAATAACATGGCCTTAGAAAGTTATCCCTACAAAATCATATGGTCTGGCTATGCTCCACCTTCCCCACACAAAGTATCTAAATCATGCACACCCCCGATGACAAGTCAAGCAATTGTTTCACACCTTTTATGTTCTCAAACCTTTTCAACTTTCACGCAATACATGAGCGTGAGCCATGGATATAGCACTATAGGTGGAATAGAATATGGTGGAGGTTGTGTGGAAAAAGAGAAGATAGTCTCACATCAACTAGGCGTATCAACGGGCTATGGAGATGCCCATCAATAGATATCAATGTGAGTGAGTAGGGATTGCCATGCAACGGATGCACTAGAGCTATAAGTGTATGAAAGCTCAAAAAGAAACTAAGTGAGTGTGCATCCAACTTGCTTGCTCACGAAGACCTAGGGCAATTTGAGGAAGCCCATCATTGGAATATACAAGCCAAGTTATATAATGAAAAATTCCCACAAGTATATGAAAGTGACAAAAAATAGGAGACTCTCTATCATGAAGATCAAGGTGCTACTTTGAAGCACAAGTGTGGAAAAAAAAGGTAGTAACATTGTCCCTTCTCTCTTTTCTCTCATTTTTTTTCTTTTTTTTTGGTGGGCATCTTTGGCCTCTTTTTTTTGGGCTTCATTGGCCTCTTTTATTATTTGTAAAGTCCGGAGACTCATCCCTACTTGTGAGAGAATCATAGCTTCCATCATCCTTTCCTCTCATGGGACAATGCTCTAATAATGATGATCATCACACTTTTATTTACTTACAACTCGATACCTACAACAAGATATGACTCTATATGAATGCTTCCGGTGGTGTACCGGGATGTGCAACGATCTAGCATAGCAAATGACATCAAAAAACGGACAAGCCATGAAAACATCATGCTAGCTGTCTTACGATCATGCAAAGCAATATGACAATGATGGTGCGTGTCATAAAAAACGGAACGGTGGAAGTTGCATGGCAATATATCTCGGAATGGTTATGGAAATGCCATAATAGGTAGATATGGTGGCTATTTTGAGGAAGGGTATATGGTGGGTTTAATGCACCGGCGAAAGTTGCGCGGTACTAGAGAGGCTAGCAATGGTGGAAGGGTGAGAGTGCGTATAATCCATGGACTCACATTAGTCATAAAGAACTCACATACTTATTGCAAAAATATATTAGTTATCGAAGCAAAGTATTAGACGCATGCTCCTAGGGGAGAGGTTGGTAGGAGTTAACCATCGCGCGCTCCCGACCCTCACACAAAGGATGACAATCATTAAACAAATCATGCTCCGACTTCGTTACATAACGGTTCACCTTACGTGCATGCTACGGGAATCACAAACTTTAACACACGTATTTTTACCATTCCACAATTACTCACTAGCATGACTCTAACATCACCATCTTTATACCTCAAAACTATATGCAAGGAATCCAACTTCTCATAGTATTCAATGCACCTTATATGAAAGTTTTTATTATATCCCTCTTGGATGCCCATTATATTAGGACTAAATTCATAACCTAAACCAATTACCATGCTGTTTAAAGACTCTCAAAATAATATAAGTGAGGTACGAGAGTTCAATTATTTCTATAAAATAAAACACCACCGTGCTCTAAAAATATATAAGTGAAGCACTAGAGCAAAATTGCCTAGCTCAAAAGATATAAGTGAAGCACATAGAGTATTCTAATAAATTCACGATTAATGCGTGTCCCTCTCAAAAGATGTGTGCAGCAAGGATGATTGTGGCAAACTAAAAATCAAAGACTCATATCATACAAGACGCTCCAAGCAAAACACATATCATGTGGTGAATAAAAATATAGCCTCAAGTAAATTTACCGATGGATTGAAGACGAAAGAGGGGATGCCTTCCGGGGCATCCCCAAGCTTAGGCTCTTTGGTATCCTTGAATATGGCTTGGGGTGCCTTGGGCATCCCCAAGCTTAGGCTCTTGCCACTCCTTATTCCATAGTCCATCAAATCTTTACCCAAAACTTGAAAACTTCACAACACAAAACTCAACAGAAAACTCGTGAGATCCGTTAGTATAAGAAAAAATAAATCACCACTTTAGGTACTGTTGTGAACTCATTCTTTATTTATATTGGTGTAATATCTACTGTATTCTAACTTCTCCATGGTTCATACCCCCCGATACAACCCATAGATACATCAAAATAAGCAAACAACACAAAGAAAACAGAATCTGTCAAAAACAGAACAGTCTGTAGCAATCTGTAAACTTAGAATACTTATGTAACTCCCAAAATTCTGAAAAATTAGGAAAATCAGTTAAATTTGTATATAAATCTTTTGTAAAAAATTCATATCCAATTGACGCTCTGGTGAATTTATAAAATTCCTGGACTGAGCGCAAAATTTTCTGTTTTTCAGCAAAACCAAATCAACAATCACCGTAAACCATCCCAAAGGTCTTACTTGGCACAAACACTAACTAAAACAATAAAACACAATTACTACAGAGGTAATAATGTGCAAAAAACTCAAAAACAGAAACAAACACAAAAAACATAAAATAAAATTGGGTTGCCTCCCAACAAGCGCTATCGTTTTATGCCCCTAGCTAGGCATAATGATTTCAATGATGCTCACATAAAAAGTAGTAATTGAAATATGCAAGAGAGCATCATGAATCTCATGAAAAACACATTTAAATCTAACCCACTTCCTATGCATAGGGATTTTGTGAGCAAATAATTTATGGGAACAAGAATCAACTAGCATAGGAAGGCAAAACAAGCATAACTTCAAAACTTTGAACACATAGAGAGGAAACTTGATATTATTGCAATTCCTACAAGCATATGTTCCTCCCTCATAATAAATTTCAGTAGAATCATAATCAAATTCAACAATATAGCTAACATAAACAATACTTTCTTTATGATCAACATGCATAAAGTTTTTATCATCTTCCAAAATAGTGGGATTATCATCAACTAAACTTATGACCTCTCCAAACCCACTTTTATCAAAAAATCCATAAGATTGAACACTCTCCAAATATGTGGGATTATTTTTACCAAACGTTGACGCTCTCCCAAACCCACTTTCGATACTATTGCAAACATATTCAACATGAGGCTTAAATAAATTTTCAAGATCATAAGAAGCATTATCACCCCAATCATGATCATTGCAATAAGAAGTGGACATGACAAAATTATCATCCCCAAGCTTGTAGTTTTGCATATCATTAACATAATTGACATTAATAGAATTTATAGTAACATCATTGCAATCATGCTTTTCAATCAAGGAGCTATCATGAATCACCTTATAAATTTCTTCTTTCAACACTTCATCAAAATTTCCAGATTCATGATTTTCAAACAAAACTTCATAGAGATAATCAAGTGCACTCAACTCACTAGCAATTGGTTCATCATAATTTGGCCTTTTGAAAAGATTAGCAAGTGGATGAGGATCCATAACAATAGATTTTTAGCAAGCGAAGATGCAAGCAAATAGGAGGCACATGGCAACACAAGCAAACAAAAAGAGATCCGGCGAGAAAAAGGCAAACGACAAAGAGGGCGAATAAAACGGCAAATTGGTGAAGTGGGGGAGAGGAAAACGAGAGGCAAATGGCAAATAATGTAAATGCAAGAGATGAGTTTGTGATGGGTACTTGGTAGGCTTGATGTAGATCTCCCCGGCAACGGCGCCAGAAATCCTTCTTGCTACTTCTTGAGCTTGCGTTGGTTTTCCCTTGAAGAGGAAAGGGTGATGCAGCAAAGTAGATAAGTATTTCCCTCAGTTGTTGAGAACCAAGGTATCAATCCAGTAGGAGATACAAGCAAGTCCCCAATCTTTGCACCTACACAAACAATCAAACACTTGCACCCAACGCTATAAAGGGGTTGTCAATCCCTTCACGGTTACTTGCAAGGATGAGATCTGATAGAGATAGATATAGAAGATTACTAGAATGAAAAGTAAAACAAAAGTAAAAAAGATTGCAGCAAAGTATTTTTGGTATTTTTGGTTTATAGATCTGAAAATATAATATGGAAAATAGACCCGGGGGCCATAGGTTTCACTAGAGGCTTCTCTCTTGAAGGAAAATAGTACGGTGGGTGAACAAATTACTGTCGAGCAATTGATAGAAAAGCGCATAGTTATGACGATATCCAAGGCAATGATTATGCATATAGGCATCACGTCCGTGTCAAGTAGACCGAAACGATTCTGTATCTACTACTATTACTCCACACATCGACCGACTCCTGCCTGCATCTAGAGTATTAAGTTCATGAAGAACAGAGTAACGCATTAAGTAAGATGACATGATGTAGAGGGATAAACTCAAGCAATATGATGAAAACCCCATCTTTTTATCCTCGATGGCAACAATACAAATACGTGCCTCGCTACCCCTACTTTGTCACTGGGTGAGGACACCGCAAGATTGAACCCAAAACCAAGCACTTCTCCCATTGCAAGAATTACCAATCTAGTTGGCCAAACCAAACCAATAACTCGAAGAGACTTGCAAAGATATGAAATCATGCATATAAGAATTCAGAGAAGATTCAAATAATATTCATAGATAATCTGATCATAAACCCACAATTCATCGGATCTCGACAAACACACCGCAAAAGAGTATTACATCGGATAGATCTCCATGAAGATCATGAAGAACATGGTATTGAAGAACATAGAGAGAGAAGAAGCCATGTAGCTACTAGCTATTGACCCGAAGGTCTGAGGTGAACTACTCACGCATCATCGGAGGGGCAATGGAGTTGATGTAGATGCCCTCCGTGATCGAATCCCCCTCCGGCAGATTACCGGAAAAGGCTCCAAGATGGGATCTCACGGGAACAGAGGGTTCCGGCGGCGGAAAAGTATTTTCGTGGCTCTCTTTGGTATTGGGGGAATATTTGGGAATTTATAGGCCGAAGATTAGGGTTGGAGGACCTGCAGGGGGGCCACAAGCCAGGGGGGCGCGCCCAGGTGGCTTGTCGCCTCTCGGCAGGTCTCTTGCTTTCATCTCCAAGTCTGGCAGGTTTCTTCTGGTCCAAGAAAAATCATCCCGAAGATTTTATTCCGTTTGGACTCCGTTTAATATTCCTTATCTGCAATACTCAAAAACAAGGAAAAAACAGAAACTGGCACTAGGCACTAGGTTAATAGGTTAGTCCCAAAAATAATATAAAATAGCATATTAATGCATATAAAACATCCAAAACAGATAATATAATAGCATGGAACAATCAAAAATTATAGATACGTTGGAGACGTATCAGGTAGGACTACGGCGTGTCAATCAGCCGAGGCCGGACATGACCTAGAAATTGTGTCCGGCCAGAATTAATCGAGCTTGTTGGGCAAGTTGGTGCACCCCTGCAGGGAAGTATATCTATTCGAATAACTGTGTCCACGGTAACGGACTCTCGGAAAGTATCCTGATCTTTTACAACTAGAATTGGATACTGTGACTTTAAAATGCATTGATGGCTCCCAGATTGCTTTCTCGCAGGGAGTCGAGGAAGGATCTCTGGGCGTTACTAAATAACTTGCTGCTTATAATATTCTAATCTACACTCTTCTAATGCTGCAAGATGCTTCAAGATGCCAGTCTTCGATTGGCTAGGCTTTTCCCCTCTAATCTGGCATTTCTGCAGTTAGTCCAAAGATATAGCCCCATTCCTTTGATAATGATGCATAGTTAGCATAGATCTGATGTAAGTCTTGCGAGTACTTTGGATGAGTACTCACGGTTGCTTTGCTCCCCTTTCCCCCTTGATACGTTACTGCGATGAGATGATGGAGCCCAGGAGTTGTATGATCCCACCGACGACTACTACACCACCGATGGAGCCTACTACTACGTGGAGGTTGCCTCTGACCAGCAGTAGGATAGGAGGCTCCCAGACAGGAGGCCTTGCCTTTTCGATCCGATACTTATGTTTGTGCTAGCCTTCTTAAGTCAAACTTGTTTACTTATGTGTGTACTCAGATATTATTGCTTCCGCTGACTCGTTTGTATTCGAGCTTATGTATTCGAGCCCTCGAGGCCCCTGGCTTGTAATATAAAGCTTGTATGACTTTAATTTGTGTCTAGAGTTGTGTTGTGATATCTTCCCGTGAGTCCCTAATCTTGATCGTGCGCATTTGCGTGTATGATTAGCATACGATCAAAATGGGGGTGTCACAGGGGAGGCTAGGGGCTAGGATAGCGTTGATTTTATTAGGGTTCATCTGCTATTTATAGCAGGTAGGTAATAGGGGGAGTTTGGGACAAATTTGACCATCAGATCGAGATCAGATGGTTCCAGACAAATGGGGGTGTTTAGTTGGGCTGTGTAGGTGGGCTATGTTGGGAAGAGAGGGAAGGTTGGTGGCCCGACCGTAGGTTTTATAAACCGAAATGTTCGACGATTTAACCGTTATAGTGTCGCTATATGTTTAACGGTTGGGGTACCAAACGGACTCCGAATGCGACGAAAGTTGGCAGGCGGTCTACCTACAATATATTAAGACCACACGCCAACTTTCACCCCATTCTGAGAATGTTTTAAACGCAATTTTAAAATAATGTTTTAATGATGCCGCGGGCGCGTGCATGTGTGGTTGGTTTCGAAACGGTTAACGACGAGAACTGAAAGAACTGGCAACTACGAACAGATGCAAGTTTTAAAAAATGACGGTGAGGGAGTGCCAATGCAATGTGAATGATGCGAATGATGCGATGATGAATGCAACAACCAAATAAATCACATGACGAAACTCAAAATAAATGGAAGGCGTCTGAAGCGTCGGTCTCGGAGTGTTACAATATTGAACCACTAAAATATGTTTAAAGACGTTGCAATTGCATGGGCATTTAGCTAGTTGAGGTAAAATACCTCGATATCTTGCAAGCTCTATCCTCCATGTTCCCGTTCATTCCGACAACAATCTCCCGGGGTTACATTCATCGTAGCTCACTCCACATTATAACTGCCCAAACGGACCGACCCACAAGCATGCGTGCCCGGTCCGACACACGACTAAACAAGTTGTCCTTGGTCCGTCGAGGTAAGGCTTGCCGGCCGACATGTCCCTTTTTTTTAGGAAAGACCCGTTTATTACTTATAACTTTTATTATGTAATCTCTACCAGTGGCGGAGCTTCAGCTAAAATCAAGGGGGGGCATTGGCTAGGGGGGGCAAA
This sequence comes from Elymus sibiricus, assembly GCA_039707655.1. Lineage (NCBI taxonomy): Eukaryota > Viridiplantae > Streptophyta > Magnoliopsida > Poales > Poaceae > Elymus > Elymus sibiricus. The sequence goes on from CM077667.1 coordinate 256,240,167, forward strand.
CACAATCACTATGGGTTGAGTTTTAGTGGAAAAATAGCTCTAATACCTAGATATATAAGCATGTTTTGCTATGAGCTGGGGGGCCACCGCCCAGGTTGGCCCCATGAAGCTCCGCCACTGATCTCTACTATTAAAGGAAAACACGCTATCGTCGTCGTCGTGGGCATGGTTCGACCACCTATCGATCCCCGCACCCACCTCCTTCGAACGCTCGCTATCGATGACATGACAACCAACGATCGCCCAAAGCAGCCCAATAATCATATCATAATCAGCCCAATAATAAAACATGCCAGCTTATCCCACAACCACCGGCCCAAAAATTCAAATCCAGTCAAACCCACGACCAAGGTCAATCGTCGACCCCGCGAGTGGCTACAGCGACCTCGCCAACGCACGTTGCCCAGCCCGAGCGCATGTCGCCAGGAGAAAAACACCAGTTTATTCTTCCGGCTAGCCGTCCAGCCACATCGTTCTCACACCAGGTGGCTATTGCTGCTCGCCGGCTGTTTGCAGGAGAAAAACAGCGCTGCTCGTCGGCTGTTGCTGCATCAGGCGCCAGGTGGCTATTGCTGCTCGCCGGCTGTTTGCAGGAGAAAAACAGCACTGCTCGCCGGCTGTTCGCAGGAGAAAAACAGCGCTGCTCGCCGGCTATTGCTGCATCAGGTTTGTTCTTTCTGGCTTCGTTCTCGCATCAGGTGGAGCCTCTGATGCAGTCAACCTGAGTCACCTGCGTTGCTCACAAAACAGTGCTGCTCGCCGGCTGTTGCTGCATCCTCCTGGCGTCATCTTCGCAGTTCTTCACCTACCGCCGGCTGTTGCTGCATCCTACCGGTGTCATCTTCGCAGTTCTTAACCTGCCGTCTTCTGCCTCTCACGCGGCAAACGACGGAGAATTGCCTTTGTGAGCTCATCATGCCCTAGGTTTGCCATCCAGAACTGTTTGCTACAAAAAAAAAGTGCATTCATCATGTCTCGGCAACGAAGCTACAGAATAAAGAAACACCCTAAACTGAACATGTGGCATCTCACCCAATTTTCTTATTGCAAAAGAATGCAGTTTTAGTGAATAACATATAGGAGACAGAGATGTCACAGGAAAGAGGGTACATCATGAGTAGATTAATTTTGAGCAAAAATTCGAGCAATCGTAGTTAACTGAATGAAAACAAGCAAAGGAGGGATGGCTTAGTAAGTTAGTATCACTTGCTTCTTGCTCTCTGTTAATCACAACAACAAGCATACATGCCAACTTTAAACTTGGATGATACCAGCCACTTAGAATCTATCGCATGAGCACAAAAATAATTTACTGACCTGGAGGATGTTTATATGTGAGAAAGTAACATGCTATACTTGCATCTATCACTAAACCCTTAGTCAACCTTTTCTCTGAGAGAGGCAAAAATATTTAAAGCTCCTGATGAAGAATGCCCTAGGTTTGCCATCCTGAACTGTTTCCTACAAAAAAAGTTCATTCATCATGTCTCAGCAAAGTAATCACTTGTTTCTTGCTCTCTGTTGATCACAACAACAAGCATACATGCCAACTTTAAACTTGGATGATGCCAGCCACTTAGAATCCGTCGCATGAGCACAAAAATAATTTACTGACCTGGAGGATGTTTATATGTGAGAAAGTAACATGTTATACTTGCATCTATCACTAAACCCTTAGTCAACCTTTTCTCTGAGAGAGGCAAAAATATTTAAAGCTCCTGATGAAGAATGCCCTAGGTTTGCCATCCTGAACTGTTTCCTACAAAAAAAAGTTCATTCATCATGTCTTAGCAAAGTAGCTACAGAATAAAGAAACACCCTAAACTGAACATGTGGCATCTCATCCAATTTCATATTACGTACACCTGTTCCACTGCAATCCAATTATAAAGTCTTATCATTTTCTTACTGCAAAAGCATGCAGTTTTAGTGAATCTCTACTAGGAGACAGAGATGTCACAGGAAAGAGGGAATCTGTATGATAAAGGAAAAAGAGGTATGTGCATGCCAATCACATGTAAGGTATATAGTAATCTTTCACAACTTATCCTACATTAATTCTTATCAGCTGTTGAATATGAGAGGACACCGAGGCGACAACCCACCATTACCCACCGACCACTGTCTGGTTTTTTCATACGCGACCAAACGAACACTACTAACTATAGTGTTTCATCTTCCGACGATGATGACAATCTGCCCACGCCCCACGCAACCCCGTATGATGGTTCCCATTGTCGGCAATCTCACGGCCTTTCGGCCAGTGCAGCATGTCGAAACCCCAAGTGGTATCGCCCTTACCCACTGACATATTTTCCATTAGCATTTATACATTTCATAACCAAAGTGGTCCATAAAATGGTTCTTCAGGAAATCATTCTCGTGAAGCCACCTACTATGATCATCGTGCATCACTTGGAGGAACACATAGCAGCACTGAGCATGATATTGTTTCATAAATAGCACAAGGCTCAACACCTCACAGGACTGGTCCAGAACACCTTGCTTCAAGTGCAGTCATTACATCAGACAAAAAACAGAAAAGGCGAGACCAATATATAGCACGGCAAAATAGGTTAACACCTGAATAGAAAGAGGAGATCAATGCACGTCGCAGAGCAGCTAGGAAAAAAATAGATGAGGAGAGGAATTCCCGTCAAAGAGAAGCCAGGCAACATATGACATCAGAGGAGAAGGAACAGAGTAGCGCCCTTAGAAGGGCGGCCTACCAAAATATGCCGGTCAAGGACAAGAAAGATAGGAACAGCTGCAGAAGGGCAGCCTACCAAAATATGCTGGTCGAGGACAAGCAAGATAGGAACAGTTGCAGAAGGGCCGCCTACCAAAATATGCCGGTCGGGGACAAGCAAGATAGGAACAGCTGCAGAAGGGCGGACTACCAAAATATGCCGGTCGAGGACAAGCAAGATAGGAACAGCTGCAGAAGGGCCGCCTACCAAAATATGACTGACGACTATAAGCAAGAGACAAACTCCCGCCGAAGAGCACGTGTGCAAAACATGTCACCCGAAGAGAAGCAGAATGCTAGCTCGGCGGCAGGCAAAACTCGTGGCTAGGCGCAACACCCCTTGCATTGAATCCATCGCAATGCCGTGACCAGATGCAGCTACCTTAGCTGCCCCCAACCTGATGTCGACCACTCATGCGTTGGCAGTCGGAGAACCCGCCGCTTCATCACTTGCCCCCCGGTCAGCAAGTAAGGCTAGTCACGGCTTGGAATCAGACGGTAATCCCCCCATCTTTACTCTACTTGATATGTCCAGGTGTGTTCAACCTGTATTTACCGGCTCACTAACGGTGTAGGCGAGTACCTTAGACGTACCCTGGGCGACGATGATCAACAGGAAGACCACATAAATGCATCGCAACAAAGCGATGATCAGCGAATATACGACAACCAGAATCAAGCCCATGAGCAGAGGCATGAGACCAGAGCACAACGTAGGGGTCAGCAGCGAGCTCACAAACAAGGTATGGCGGTAAAGAAGATTCAAGGGAATGCCATAAACGAAGATCGCACGGGAAGAGCATACCACAAGGTCAGAGGTCAGCATTGCTAAATCGTCGTAATGCAAGCTTTGAAGCTAAACGGAAGACTCCCCGCCAAGAGGCAAGTACCTTAGATGTGAACAAAGCAGCAACAAGCTCATCTTCACCACCCACAGGAGCTGCTTCACTGGCTTCCTCCCCTTCATCAAGCACCCCGTCTTACACCATAGGGACCGATGGTAACCCTCTCATCTTTACTCTCCACCATGTGACCAGTCACGCTAAACCTTCCTCCCCTTCATCAAGCACGCCGTCTTACCGGCTCAACAATGTTGCAGCTGATATGGAAGCCTTCCTCAACGGCATAATGGACGATAGTGCACTCTCCGATGACCTCATGGATGATGAGTACTACCTGTTTGCCGGTGAAGGTACGCTGAGGCGCCTTTCGCGTCTCATCCCTTTATAATATTGATTTATGATGTGAATCCTATCGTGACATGTTATTTCTCGACGATGCTTGCAGGATCCGACGCTGATGGCGTGGACATCGATGAGCATGTAGACTCCAACACGGGATCTATCGACCTTGATCCTTTTGACTATGTCTACTCGAACATCCCAGACAGCACGCACATCCTGAAACACGCGGCGAACTACGACCATTGCAAGGCCAAGAAGTTCCAGTACGAGACGGACGGCTTCTGCTGTCGAAATGGGGAAATAGAGCTGGCCGAACCAGAGCCTATCCCGGAGCTGATGAGGTTATGGTCTAGCGCAGATGCAGACTCTCGGCACTTCCGGGAGAGCATTCGGTTCTTCAACGGTCACTTCTCCTTCACTACCCTTGGCGTCAGCCTAGACAACAACTACACGAACATGAAGTCTGGGGTATACACGTTCCGGGCGCAGGGCACTATTTACCACAAAGTGCACTCGTTCGGTCCAACAGCTCATCCTGGACATCTGCAGTTCTACTTCTATGACGACGACCCCAACTTAAGCCATCGCAAGGAGGACACCGAGAAATTGGACCAACGCGTTGTCAACAAGTTAATGGACATCCTCAGGGGCAACCCCTACTCCCAGCAGTTTAGAAGTTTGGGTGCCCGCAAGGAAAACCTGGAGGAGTACCGCATAGACCTCAGCGTTGACCAGAAGCTAGATCAACAGAGATATAACAGACCGGTGTCATCCGAGGTGGCTGCGATTTGGGTCGAGGGAAACGATCTAGCAAACAGGTTCAACCGCATCATTACACTCTATGGGGACGACAACGAGAAGCATAGTATACATGCCACAGATGGCTGCTATGACCCGCTCTCGTATCCCCTCTTTTTCCAAGGGGGGAGCTTGGTTGCCATCCAAATATCCCTAATTACAATGTCCCTTGGGAGCTTGCACAACAACCAAGAGGGAACCACAATAACGATTCAGGTTCGCCTGTTTGGTATGCTTATATGCAAAAAAAACATTGTCTATCCTTCCCATATGGTACCTAACCTTCTTTTTTCATGTCTTTCCACAGAGGGGAACAGCCGGTTGTGCGTCTCTGTCAGGGACTACTACTGTTACCGGCTACAGACGCGCCCTGCGATATTCAACCCCGTACTTCACGGAGCACGCCTGTTCCACCAGTGGGGTGTGGACATGTTCATCAAGATTGAGGGTTGTAGGCTGAAGTGGATCAGGGACCACCAAACACAGATACATGCCGATCTATATCAAGGCCTTGTGGATAGCATCGCGGTTGGGGAGGTGTGAGTGAGCGTTGTTGGCAAGAGGATCGTGCTCCCAGAGATGCATCAGGGGAGCAACCGAGACATGAAGGGGAGGCATATGGACGCTATGGCACTGGTGCAGACCTATGGGAAGCCTGACATCTTTTTGACTATGACATGCAATCCTAGCTGGGAAGAGATACCGAATGAGCTCCTTCCTGGCCAGACACCCCAGGACCGACTAGATCTTGTCGCACGCGTGTTCAGGGCCAAGTTGGTGACCATGAAAGAGATGTTGTTCAAGAAGCACATCCTGGGTGTTGTGGTAGCGCATGTGTATGTCGTCTAGTTCCAGAAGAGCCCCCCCCCCCCCCCCCCCACGCGCACTTCCTGTTGATCATGAATAGAGAATATGAACTTGTGGGGCCAGAGCAGTATGACCGCCTCATATCCGTAGAGCTCCCGGACAAGCATAAGTATCCAGAGCTCTATGCCATGGTCGTGAAGCATATGATGCATGGCCCATGCGGTAATCTAAATCCCAAAAATGTGTGCATGCAAGACTTGAAGTGCAAGAGCCAGTACCCACGACCATTCAACCAGAACACCTTATAGGGGAAGGATTAATACCCTTTTTATCGACGGCGAGACGATGGTCGTCGGGCTAAGGTCTGTCATCAGATGCTGGATAACAGATGGGTGGTGCCTTACAACCCTTATCTGTTGTGGATGTTCAACTGCCACATAAATGTCGAGGTGTGCTCCAGCATCAAGGCCGTCAAGTACCTTTACAAATACATATACAAGGGCCACGATCGATCTTGAATCAACATCGACCAGCCTGACAGCAAAGGGGCTGTAGACGAGATTAAAAGGTACATCGATGCGAGATGGGTTACTCCACCAGAGGCGATGTGGAGGATATTCGGCTTCAACCATTCTGAGAATTCCTCGCCAGTCCTACAGTTGCCGCTCCATCTCCCTAATATGCATAGTGTCACGTTCAAAGCGGAAGAGGACCTGACCGATGTCGTCGCCCGTGATAATGCATCTAAGTCAATGCTGACGGAGTATTTCCTAGCTAATCAGCAGCACGTTTGGGCTCGGGATATCCTATACAAGGACTTTCCGGGAAGTTTCACATGGCAGAGAGCGAAGTACTGGAGGCCGAGACAAAAGCAACACCAAGTAGGTCGGATCGTGTCAGCCCATCCAGCCGAGGGGGAGCGGTACTTTCTACGAGTGCTGCTCAACCACGTACCAGGCAAGACATCCTTCGAGGACCTGAGGACCGTGGACGGCGTGCTATGTGATAGCTTCCGTGAGGCTGCCGAGAGATTGGGACTCATCGAGGCGGACAACACGCTTGACGAGTGTCTTACAAAGTCAACACAATTCGCGATGCCAGCCTCGCTCAGGAGGCTCTTTGCAACAATATTGGTATTCTACGAGCCAGGTGACGTGCGCGGTCTATGGGATAGGCACCTAGAGGCGATGTCTGATGACTACCACCGATCACATGCCTACTCAAAGGCAGTGGAGCAGATGGTGTTGCTAGACATCAGGGGCATGCTACAGTCAATGGGCAAAGACATAGCGTTGCTCCCTCTTCCGGACATCGACGAGACCTATGACACTACTACAGGCGAGGCCAGAGAAGTCACACAGGAGTCCACCATCGAGGTTGACGCGACCGACGCTGCTTTAGCGTCCTCGCTAAACCCTGAGCAGAGGCTTGCATACGACGAGATCCTGGTAGCAGTAGATGCCGGTGATGGGGGTGTATTCTTTGTCGATGGCCCGGGAGGCACCGGGAAGACCTTCCTATACAGGGCACTGCTCGCAAAGGTTCGAGGGGAGGGCAAGATAGCGGTGGCTACGGCGACATCGAGCGTCGCGGCTTCCATCATGCCTGGAGGCAGGACAACCCACTCAAGGTTCAAGATCCCACTCAGCATTGAAGATGGGGCGTCGTGCAGCTTCACCAAGCAAAGTGGGACGGCCAAGCTCCTGCGCGTGGCTTCCCTCATCCTATGGGACGAGGCCACCATGACGAAGCGACAAGCTGTTGAGGCACTGGACAATAGCATGCGGGACATCATGGGACGACGGCACCGACCGTTTCGGGGAAAAACTATCGTGTTCAATGGGGACTTCAGGCAGGTGCTTCCGGTCGTCAGGAAGGGGTCACGGGGTCAGATAATCGAGGCGACCCTGCAATGTTCGTACCTTTGGAAGGGTATGCACCAGCTAAGGCTCGTCACGAACATGAGGGCGCATAACAACCCGTGGTTCACAGATTACTTGCTAAGGGTAGGCAACGGCACCAAAGAAACTGACAAGGAAGGCAACATAAGACTCCCTGAAGATATTTGTGTGCCGCCAACAGGAGACGATGTTGACCTAGAGAAGCTAATCGACCATGTATTTCCTGGTCTAGACCACAACATGGCTGATCCAAATTACATGACATCTCGAGCGATCCTCTCCACCAAGAACGACAACGTTGATAAGATAAACACGCACATGATAGAGCGCTTCTAGGGCGAAGAGAAGATCTACCACAATTTTGATAGTGCAGAGGATGATCCACACGGCTACTATGCCCCCGAGTTCCTCAACAACCTGACTCCCAACGGGCTGCCTCCACATGCGCTCAAACTAAAGATAAATTGCCCCATTATATTATTGAGAAACATTGATCCAGCTAATGGGTTGTGTAACGGCACAAGGCTTGTGGTCCGGGGTTTCCAGAGGAACGCCATCGACGCAGAAATCGTGCTAGGACAACATGCTGGTAGGAGGGTGTTCCTTCCTCGGATACCTCTGTGTCCATCCGATGATGATATATTCCCTTTCAAGTTCAAGAGGAAGCAGTTCCCTATTAGGCTCAGCTTTGCCTCGACAATCAACAAGGCGCAAGGACAGACCATTCCGATTGTTGGAGTGTACCTACTGGACCCGATTTTCTCTCACGGTCAGCTCTACGTTGCATTGTCTAGAGCCACCGCGAAGAGGAACATTAAGATCCTCGCCATCAAGGACGACGGTAAGGGTAAAGGCCAGTGTAAGGGCAAGGAACAAAGCAACAATTCAAAGAAGCGAAAAAGATCTGAGCCCTTATTAACGATCATGAAGAACATAGTCTACAAGGAAGTCCTAAGCACATGAGGTCGCCGGATCAAATTATAGCAACTCAAGGTAAAGTATGTTCAATTCTGCATTACAACCACATAACTATTGTAAATCTTAATGCACACTAACCTGAGTTTTTTGCTGCGTAGTACTTGACGGAGCATTGTCAGTCTTCAGAAACCATGAGTATTCCTTTCGCGACATCTTCCCATCCTATACTTGGTCAAAGTTACACATGTTTAAGCTGGAAATAACAAGAGACAACGTGAAATTTCAAATAATTGCAGGAGGAAGATGCATGGACAGTGACTTGATAAAGAAGAACAAAAATACGAAAGTGTCGTATTCTTTTCTAAGGCATATGCTTTTAATATGGTAAACACCTGAGGCATCTAATATCATATATATAGCAATAAAAAAAACTGACTTCGAGCTGAGTTTGCCATAAGTGAGCTCCTCATATCACTACTATCTCTACTATTAAAGGATGAGACTTTCAAGACAATAGATACAAAGGAACATAATCTGTTCATCTCCTTTTTTCTGTAGCTCTGTGCTGAGATTTAGCACGCAGGTGTCCTTAAATTTTAACTCGTTCTTAAACATCAATTTCGGGCCTCAAAATTCATTGCTGAAGGTGATTCCAAAGTGCCATCTACATGATTAGGAACATCAACCTTAATCTATTCAGCAAGAGCGTTCTGGCGACTGGTGAATGAGTCATATTAGACACAAGCACGGAGCTAACCTGCAAAATGGCAAGGACCTCGGAATGGAAGCTCTGGCAAATACCACTATAGCACGTTCTACTGAGCTCATTTGCCAAAAGATGCAGACCTAGCTTTGTAGTTGTTTTTTACATTTGGTACATCGGTATGATTGTCACCATTGGAGAGTGCTGACTTTTATGTCAGGTTACCTTGCTTAAATCTGTATGATTATCCTGATGTGTTTTGCTCCGTTGAAATGCATTGTGCGTGTGTATAATTCTATGTTGTCTCCTTGGCCATTCTGCTGCCTTTGCCTGATTGAGGCATACATGATTTGCCTGATCCGATCGATACTCACGCCATGCCTTTTTGAGTAGGAACGGCTAAAATGGTTTATAGAATAACTTAAAAGCCACTTTACCTGTTCTACTAAAACCAAGGTTTACTAATTCTAATGAGAACATGTGTATGCTAATGTTCTCTGATACTAATTTGTTCGAATGAGAAGTTTGTACTTTGTATGATATAATTTTAGCATAACACTTGGAGCACAAATGTGAGAGATAACGATTGACAAACGGGGTTCATTACCAACCAAAAGGTACTTATCGGCTTCAATCGCATTTCTAGCAGCAACCCTAAAATCGTTGATTACTGAAGGAATCTCATTAATCTGTAGCCGCCTAGGAGTTGAGATTGTAGCCATATCTATGTCGTTCGCTCTCACTACAGGTTTGAGTGGCTTATCAGTGCTCGAAATTGGAGCATGTCCATTAGGCTGAAAAGCTGCATACAGATAACGAACGTGTGTAAGTGAAATAAAAGCAAGGCTACAAGGATGACTATGGGGTTGCTAATGTATTTTTATTTATAAGAAAACATGAGGTAACTCATGGTGCCATACAATGGTGAATAATCGTGCAGAATGTTCATACAAAAGTGAGCCAATAATCTAAAATCCATTTAAGGTATGTCCCTAAAAAAAACTATACTTTTGTTACGCTAACTAATTTCAGGTGGTTAGCCCTTTAAGCGAGTTTATGGGAAACAAATGTGGCAAAAACTCTAAACCCAAACAACCTAATCCTAACCGTATACCGATACTACTCATCTAGCTAGCCTTCAGACCGTGTATATATAAGAGAGACTCAATCTATCATCGATATTTTTGCTTACCTCCAAGATCGAACTTCACCGGCGGTGCCAATCCAACAGAGCTACCAATGCAGGACGCGGAGGGAGAGAGGGGAGCCCACCGTGACAAGGTAAGATCCGTTCCTGCTCGATCTCTGCCCAACCGGGCGAGCACGACTTGCTGCAGGGTCTCCTCGCGCTGCACGGTGCGCGTCAGTCGCCACGCATTGGCACCGCGCAGCGGGGGGCGCGGGGCGGGGGACGCAGGGGCAGAGGGCGCCGCGCGATGGACGCGGGGCATACGGCGCAGCGGGGGGGGGGCATGGTGTCGGTGTCAAAACCGGCGGATCTCGGGTAGGGGGTCCCGAGCTGTGAGTCTAGGATCGATGGTAACAAGGGGACGAGCGATGTTTTACCCAGGTTCGGGCCCTCCTATGAAGGTAAAACCCTACGTCCTGCTCGATTATATTGATGGTATGAAGGTTACAGAGTTGATCTACCTCGAGATCGACTAGCTAAAACCCTAGATGAGTTTCTCTATATCTACATTCTAAAACCCTCCCGGTTTATATAGACACCGGGGGATACCTAGGGTTGTAGGTCTCCTGTGGGGATGGAGATGTCGATTTCCTCATCTTGACTTGAAGTGCACGACGCGCCTTCGGGACTTCCTTCTAGAACATGGGGTCCCGGTGTATCCGGCCACTCCTGCGACAACCAGAGTGCGACCCATCAAGCCGGCCTATTGGGACATAGGCCAGCGGACCGAGGACCCCTTAATTCAGGACTCCCTCACATGGGGCGGAGGACGCGGGGCAGAGGGCGCCGCGCGGTGGATGCCGCCGATTGCGCGCTCGTCCACGAGAGCGCTGCCCCCCAGATCTCGCCGGACAGCAGGGAGTGGTGGGGGTGGGTCTGGGAGGCTCGCGACGGCGCAGCCACGCGGTAGGGATGATTCGGAGGCGGGGGTAGCGAAGTTGGTCCGGGATGGGCGGATGCACGCCGACGGCAGCACAGAGGAGCTGGGTGAGTGGCTAGCTCGGGGAAGGGGAACGGGATGACTCGTGAGGAGAAAGTGAGACCGGGTCGCTGGGGGTGAGCGGCTGTGAACGGTTGTACGTGATTTTTCTCTACTAAAAAAAAGGGAGATCGGACCAGGCTGTAGGAATGTACGTGATTTTTTGCCTATAGCTCACGAACTGTACCTGATTGGACCATAAAAGTTCAACGAGGTATACATTATAGCATAATAAGCGAGCCTTTTAGACAGTATGTCATGTCTATCAAATTTATTAGATGTCTGTCTTTTTATTCTTTTAATTTGTAAGTTGCATATGAATTATGATTACCCGAAAAAATTTGATACTATATTTAAATCATATTCTATATATATTTACTTTTGCAGAATGTGTCAGTCATAGATACGGACATTGTTGACCATCAAAAAGAACCTACCAACAAGAACCCGAAGGTGATAGATATGGATATTGTGGACCATCAAAAAGAACCTACCGATTAGAGCCCGGAAAAATTGATACTATATTTAAATCACATTCTACATATATTTCACTTTTGCAGAATGTGTCAATCATAGATACGGATATTGTTGACCATCAAAAACAACCTACCAACAAGAGCCCGGAGGTGATAGATATGGATATTGTGGACCATCAAAAACAACCTACCGATAAGAGCCTGACGGCGATATCGTTGGAAGAGACCAAAAACTTAGCAAGTACTAAACAGCCTACAGATGCGCAGATAGATATATCCAATTCACATCATACCAAACCAAGAAGAGCAAATACAAATATTACACCACACGGTACTTACTTTCACAATGATTATCAACCTTTTCATTTCATTGGTCTTTTTTTATGCGTAACTAATTTGGCTTCATGTCGTCCCATGACAGATTATATCTGCACCCCGCATGATATTTCAATTATTAAATCAATCATGCCCTTACATTCTAATACTAAGTTGGTGCACATCAATGATGCATTATTATCAAACGCTGAGATGAGATGCCTTGCACATGATGATGTGTTTTTGCACGATGATGTAAGTCAAACCACACAAACTCTCGTAATTAAACATTAGTGTCTCAAAATCTAAATGTATTCTATCTTTTAAATTATAGGCAATAAACGCATACATATATTGCATTAGTGCCCAGGAGCATCTGCAAAATAGAGCGGGTGGAAAGGAACATATTGCAAGCACGTTTGTGTCTTCCCTGCTAAAGAAAGATGAGATAGACCCGGCAACACATCGCCACATTGTAAAACGAGTAAATACTTTTTTGGAGCATGACATGGTCAGTCTTAACTCACTACACTTACATATAGAGATTAAGCACTTTTTTTTACGTGAAAGTGGTTACATGTTATATATTATTTATTACTTCAGCTATTCCTTCCAATTAACATAAAAAAATGCCACTGGTATCTATCAGTCATCAATGCGAAGATACGAGAGATACATGTATTGGACTCGCTTGGAATTGGCATGAGCCGAAGTGACCTCACTATGACGGTAAATGTCTATTTCTTGTGTTTCTTTCTCTAGACATTACATTCTCATTTGCCTAATACGTGGTAACTTTTCTCCATTTAATAGTTACAAGGACTTGACAAGCATCTAAAAATCGCATGCGATATGCCGGAGTATAAGAGAGGTGATAGGTGGCAGGACCTTGATATTATGAATTGGAAAGTCGTAGAACAGTTCAAAGAGCCACTCCAAACAGATGGGTATGACGAACACATCTCATACTCTGAACTGAATTATAGAGAAATTTATGATAGAATAGTAAGTCTTGTGAATAATATATTTTGTACACAAATATGATCTTATTTTTTAGCCAAAACATTGAGGTAATAGATACGTTTGACGATGCATGGAGACATGTACAATGAACATTATTACTTGTTTAGATGCTTTATTTATATTGAGATGAAAGCCTAAAGAAATATTTCAATATTGCAACACGTCATGTGGATTGTTTATGTTAAATTTTATGGAATATTGGACAGGAGATCTTTTGTCCTATCAATTCACTAAGGTATCTCTTTTTTCTTAATATCGGATTTCATCTCAAATGGCGATTTTTAACGAATTGTTTTTAATTACTATATGCAGGAGGACAAGAAAGAATTTCGACGAAAATTAGCTGTCATACTGTTGGAGACAGAACTTAATAAGTTAAAAGGAAGTCCAATATACTATCAACCTGACAATGAAGAAAAAGTATCTGATTCTGATGTTGAGTTCCTGGAGGATCGAAAGCGTAAGCGGCAAGATTCACCTGATGAAGGAGAAGACAAAAGCCCCCTTCCGACCCCCATCATGGGCGTAGACCCGCATGATTTAGTTGACGAAATATGCAACCACATCATGTCAATTAATGATGCTGATTTACTGGAGTAAGCAGCATGTCTAAAGTTTCAATATACACTATTAGAATGTTACAATTATTAACTGTTACCTACAGGAAGGAGTGGGTGCGAAGCTCTAAACCCCATCCGATAGGATTAAGTCTCGGAAGGATTCAAGGTATACTCCGCAGGGACCAGCCGTTGGACATTGATTATTTCAACATGGCTATACGTATACTTGCACGTGACAAGGCCTTACTGATAGTAGATCCTCCGGTGCGCTTTATGGATCTACAATTTTCTGTAAGTTACCACAATCACACATTATATTATCATTGTCACCATCATGTTTCTTAACCATTTTTCACCCAGACGGCTGTGATCGAGGCCGCCCTTGCTTCCGCAAGAGATTTAGATTCACGGGTACAACCAGATATTCAGGCGCTAGCATCATTGCTTCGTAGCTGGACTGAGATAGACCACAACATCTCATCATGCAATTGGGTAAGTTTGGTCTATTTTGTATGGCTGTCGTGATAAATGTTTATTCTTAATGAGTGTTGATTGTAGATATTGCTTCCTCATGCATTCCTTGGCCACTACATCTTGTTCGCAATCAACAAACATGCCCGTCAAGTATCTATTCTGGACCCATTTTTTCCGTCCTTATCCCCGGAGAGATATGCATTAAAATTTTAGAGGATTGCATTCTACCTGAATGATGCACTCGAATTAGCACAACCGGGTTGGAAGTGATATTTTTTTCTGGCCACGTAAATCAGCAATTGATGTTCCAACGAGCCTAGCCAGTTGCTATGAAAATCACTATGCACATTTTATATTTTGTCATTAACTCCCAAAATAATGATAGTGTATTAATCTACAGGGATGAATCTGGTTATTTTGTTTTCCATTTTATGCTCTCATGGTATGGTAACAAATTTGTTTGTCCAATTTGCACGGTGAGTATCCTATAGCACATGTTAATAAAAAGTTTGAAGCATAATTGCATGCTAATGAGATACATTGCTCATGCAGGATGGGAGCTCAGAAAGAATTTTTTGATACACTTGCTCGAGTATCATGCGAATGAAGCTGAAGACAACATCCCATATGATGTACGACAAATTCTGAAGTGCCTCAAGTAGGAAGTTAATAAGAGATAATAAAGTGGACTTGATCTCTACACACCGGTAGTCAAACTGTATATTTTTTATCGAAATTTATTTGTTCATCTCCATGGATTTGTTTATTTTATTTGCCATATGTTGTTGCTATATATTTATAAACATGAATTTTGCAATATGTTTTGGCGAGGGAAAAATAATAATCTTTGTTATATGTAAACCCTCGGTCGGTAACTACCAACCAAAAGTTATCAAACCTTACCTATATATATTCGTCAAACCCTACCTTCTGGACGTTGTATGGTTCAGGTCAAGCGAATGGCCACAAAAATTGACGTGTACTTCAATGTGTCGAGTTGATTTTGCCCTACTTTTTTTAGCGCCTGATTTTGCCTTACATGCTGAACACACTTTTGAAGTTCCGCGTGCGTACACCTTTTTTTTCTTTCAATATAAGTACTTGGAGCAGGTCCACTCTGATCGAAAGCCATTGAGAGAAAGCTAGCATGCAGGAAGGCTTGTTTCTCTTTTAAATAAAGATAAAGAAAGGGCAAGCAGCCTAGCCAATATACAAAAACAAGAAAAGAAAAGGGTAAAGCATGCATGCATCACCTACGGCACTAGCTAAAATCTAGGACGCCCTCATCTGACGTTGACGCTATGCACGGTCCAGAAGTGTAGCTTCAGTCCACGGTTAAAAAATCATAGCGCAAGTCCCGTCGCTCCAACCATTGATCATAGCCTACCTTCGTCTATAAAACAAAGCATTGTAGCGCGAGTTACTTACTACACACCACAAGCACTAGGGTCCTTCTTTGCTACGATTTGCTGACAACGCCTATGGTTCAAAGGTATGTTGCACTGGAAGTACGATCATCTTATTTAGGGGAAAAGTACAGACATGTAGTTGTACGTGTAGATCATAATTCCAATCAGCTCGCTAATTCTTTTGTTAACATTGTTAATGCAGATGAATGTTTTTGATCTAAACAACGGCTCGCTCACGGGTATTATTTCTAACTTAATTTGCACTTGCTCTAAACAATACCTCTAGCTAACAATCATTATCAAACTGACTTTCATTTCTTTAGATGTTTCTGGCGTAGTAATGTACGTTGGTCCACTTCATACAGACTGTTATGCCGTAAATGGGATGAGAGAAATAGCAATAGTCGCTAGCAATTATGATATAGTTTTTCTTCGACTTTTTGGCAAAAAACTTGATCTATACGAGGAAGATCTCAAACAAGCAGAGTACACCACTGCTATTCTCGAAGCCTCCAACATGGAGGTTGATCATGCATCCAGTAAGTTTATTACTTTGATTTATAATGCATTTTATTGTTCTTGCCACTATATTAACTATATATGAATGTATGCCAGGGTCCCTTCTTGAAACAGAAACATCCCAGCTCACGTTTGAACACTGTCCGACATTCTCCGATGGCCCGACGGGCTATGATTTAGAAGGTAACTCTTTAGCTACATACATTTTTTTGCAAGTGAATTGTTCTGTTATGTCCCAATAAATCTATTTATGTTTGTCTCAGATGTTAGGAAGGACGCGCGTCGTGACACCTAGCGACAAGCTACGCGAGCGCGTCGAACTGACAGAAGAATCTCAAGCAAATAAACAGAAGATAGAAGAGCCATCGACGATGATAAAACTTAAGGCTAGGGTGGCAGAAGAGCCGATAGAAGAGCAATCGACGATGATAAAACTTAAGGCTTTGCGTATGCACAAAAGCCGATAGAAGAGCCATCGACGATGATTAAACTTAAGGCTAGGGTGGCACAGAAGGATCCTTCTTTGCCGAAGGGTGCTTTTTTGGTGAAGCCCTGGTTGCGGCGCGGAGCTTGAAAATTTAGTCATACAGTGTGCCCATTTTTACTCTCTTTTTTACGTCAACCCGTTTTGATTGTTTAAGATTTTTTTTAGCAATTTTAAAGTTTTTTTACCTTACCACTGGATTTACTCTCTTAGATGCATACTTGTAGACACAACTCTTTGGGTAAAAGAGTCCGGGGCCACATCCCCTTTTTTAATCGACTCAGATTACAATCGCCTGCAAAAAAAATAAAAAAAATACTCGGCCTACGAATCGATTAAAAAAGTAAAGATGTTGCTTCCCTCGGACGAGACCAAGGCCCCGATTGGATGGTTTGATATTTTCTACCCCGCAAATCTATACGTCTATAATTTACATGTCACGAATAGAATACCCCCACCGGTTGTATTTATAAAAGGCCAGCGCTAGGCGCCGGCGCACCGGCCCAAACCTTTCGGCCGGTCGACCCCTAGCCATCAGATGCGCGTTTTATGAGTCGTTCGATCGGGCTCACGTTCTTCTTTGTTCTTCCCGTAGCTTCCAGCTCACGCTGCTGCATGCCAAACGCAGAGGAACCCCCCTTTCCCCACCTGACGACCGAGCCCCTACTGACTCCGCCCCTCCCCTGCCATGGACGAGCTGGACGCCGGCCTCGAAGCTCTCCATTCTCGTTCTCAAGGGCAGCTGCGGTTCCCAAAAGGCAAATCCCGGACTTCCAGCTCTCGACGGCCATGGTCGAAGCATTCCCACCACCTGGTTCCAACATTTTCCCCGCAGGTTCTACATCCCCGTCAAGGTCGCAGCACCGCTGCGTCCGCCTTCTACCACCATCTTAGCAATCTCTGGTAGTAGCAAATGACATCTCCGGTAGTAGCAAAACTCTGAGATGGTTGCAGCAAAAAAAGCCATCGCCGTCGTCGACCAAACCCGCCGTGGGTGGATGTAGCAAAAATTATCTTCGGTTCCAGCAAAATCAAAACATGGTTGTAGCAAGAAAAATGATCGGAAAAAACGGGTGATGTAGCATCTCATGAAAATGAATGTAGCAATCATCAACACCTGTGGTAACAAACACTGACAGAGGTTGCATAAAAAACACAGTTGTGCGCCTCGGCGTGTCATGGAGATGGGGATGTAGCAAAAAATCGACAAACACTGGTAGTAGCAAAAAACCAAAGCGGTTGTAGCAAAATCGTTCGTCGTTTCCAGCAAAACACATCGTGGAAGCAAATTTTAGGTTGGGTGGGTGGTAGCAAAAACATGGGTTGGTTCCAGCAAACCCAAAACATGGTTGTAGCAAAAACTCGCCGTCGACGTGGTCAATTGCAGCTCGGCCATGGCGGCTAGCGCATCCGGCGGTGCTGGCCATGGAGAGGGGCGCACCTAGCTGCGGGCGGCCCATGGCGATGAGCCCGCCCAGCCGTGCACTCCTCCCTGCTCGGGTGGCTGTGTTTGCGATTGAGAAGCGAGGAGGGGTGGAGTCGCTCGACGTCGACGACATGGCGGCGGGATGAGAGCGACGAAGTTGAAGAACTCTGCACCGGAGATGTAGCTATGCGCTCAGAGAAGAAGCAAAAAATGGGGATCAAGTGGGGATCAAGTGGGGATAAGTGAGGAAGACGCGGTCGCGGGCGGTGTGTGGTCCCCCGCAGCCATGCGTTTTGAGGGGCGCGCGTGGGGTGAGGTGGTACAACAGATCGCTAGCAAATCCAACGACGCGGGCTCGGCCGGCCTAACTTTTAACCGGCGCGCCGCACACAAACAGTTTCCTTTATAAAACGGATGGGCGGAGGGGTGTATCACATACCAGCCTAATACCGACGGATTTGGAGAAACCAGCGTAATTATTACCCCCCCCCCCTAAAACGACGTTCCAATCGCATGGCCGACCCACCCATCGGTGACTTTTACAGGTGCATATTTTACGGGTGTAATAGGGCGGAAAACGACATTCCAAGCGCAGCCCAAATCCGTCGGCCGCTGCATGCCGATTCGCCTCTGGTCCGCCGCTGCAGGGCGATCTGCTTCCCCGTCCACCACATTCCTCTTCCCCTCCCCACCGAATTGTGCTCCTACGTATGATTCCCAAACTCCAATCAAGAGGATGTGTGGCGGGAAACCGGGCACCGCATCCGCAGGTCCACACCAGCCGCCGGCGCCTTCCGGCCGTCGAGCATCGCATCGTAGTCCGCTGCCGAGCATCGCGTCCGCAGTCCGCTGCCGAGCACCGCATCCACATTCCGCACGTCGACACCGGCCGCCGGGGCCACCGGGCACCGCGTCCCGACGTCCACATCAGCCTCCGTCACACATCGTTTTGGTCGACGGCGGAAGGCTCTTGCCATGGACTCCAGGTATGTCTCGACTCAAGTTGGGGTTGGGATCAGTACTTCGGATCGCTGGTACAGGGAACGTGGCACCGTTTCCCGTTCCTGGAAACTATGCCCCACTCCCTCTACCACCCTCGTGCCGATTTCGTCCATGGCAACTGACGGCCATAGCTGGAACCTGGCAACTGCCGGTTAGCTCAGGTGCAAATCGTGCACAATGGTGGAGCTATGGCAGTTATCTCCCCACCCCGCATGATAAAAGGAGAATTTTTTCCCCTTGTCTCAAGTTCTCCCTCATTCTCCTCTTTCTCTTACTCACTCGGTCACCTCCCGTCGTCTTCATCTCGCGCCAGCAGCAGCAGCGGCAGTGGAGCGGATGAAGGCTTCGTGCCTGCCGTTGGTGCATGCTGACGGGCGGTGGCGGTCGATGTGATTCGGCTAGGTGCGCGCTGTTATGAATGAGCAACTGACATTCACTGTGGGCCAAAGGCCAGTACATATACATGTGAGGTATTACAAGCGGTAGTACCGCACTCAGAGTGGTAGTACCGCCCTCGGGCGGTAGTACCGCAGAGAACACACCAAGCACACATCTAACACCCCCCCTCAAACTCATGGTGGATCAACAACACTGAGTTTGGAGAGAAAGAAGCCATGCTGCGCTCGAGTCTGTGCCTTCGTGAAGAAATCCGCCAACTGTAACTCAGAGGGCACATAGTGAAGAGCCAGTGTCTGATCCTGCACAGCAGCACGTACAAAGTGGGCATCCACACCGATGTGCTTGGTGAGCTCATGCTTCACCGGGTCATGCGCAATATTGATAGCACCGGTACTGTCTGACAGTAAGGGAGTCGATGTAGTAGCAGACACACCAAAGTCCTCAAGTAACCATCGTAACCAGATCACCTCAGCCGTCAGCATAGCCATCGCTCGCAACTCAGCCTCTGTACTGGAGCGAGAAACCACAGTCTATTTCTTTGTCTTCCAGGCAATAAGAGAGCCACCAAGGAAGACACAGTAAGCAGACAGCGAGCGTCGATCAGAGGGATCACTAGCCCACGTAGCATCAGAGTAGCCCTGGAGCTCGAGAGAACTGGAGCGGGTAAAGAAAAGGCGATGAGAGATCGTGCCACGAAGATATCGTAGAACACGGAGGAGGTGACTATAGTGGACAGAGGTGGGGGCTGAAACAAACTGACTGAGAATGTGGACAGGATAGGAGATGTCAGGACGCGTAACAGCAAGATAGACAAGGCTCCCAACGAGGTGGCGATAGCGAGTGGGATTAGGAAGAGGGTCACCGTCAGAAGCACGAAGCTGAACGTTGAGCTCCATAGGAGTCACAATAGTGCGCTCATCACCGAGAGCGGCATGAGTAAGAAGATCCTGAATATATTTTTCCTGGGAGATGAAGAAGCCTGCAGAGGTCTCAGAAATCTCGATCCCAAGAAAGTAGCGAAGAGGACCAAGATCAGACATCAGAAACTGTTCCCGGAGGTGGGCCTTAACAAAGGCAATATACTCAGGATCGTCACTAGTGATGATCATGTCATCCACATATAGAAGGAGAAGAGTCCGACCACGAGAAGAGGTGTGGACAAACAGTGCTGGATCATGATCACTAGGCAAGAAGCCAGCGGCAGTAACGACAGAGGCGAACCGCGAGAACCAGGCGCGAGGGGCCTGTTTAAGACCATAGAGGGAGCGGCGAAGTCGGCAGACCATACCATCAGGAGCATAGTACCCCGGTGGTGGCTGCATATAAACCTCCTCACGCAACTCACCATTGAGAAAAGCGTTCTGGACATCAAGCTGAGATATAGACCAATGACGAACAGAAGCCACAGCAAGGAGAGTGCGGACAGTGGTCATGTGGGCCACAGGAGCGAATGTCTCATCATAATCGCGTCCCTGCTCCTGCTGAAAGCCACGAGCCACAAGACGAGCTTTGTATCGCTCAAGGGAACCATCGGAGCGAGTCTTAATCTTATAGACCCACTTGCAGGTGATGGGACGAACACCGGAGGGGAGAGAAACCAGATCCCACGTGCCATTGCGCTCAAGCGCCGCAAGCTCCTCGGCTATCGCAAGCTGCCATTCAGGCTGAGTCATGGCAGCCCGATAGGTGGTGGGCTCAGCAATGGCAGAAAGACCATACCGGTCAGGAGAATAGCGATCGGGTGGGGGACAAGGCCTAACACGGAGGTTATGGACCGGCGGAGGCGTGAGAGGAGGTGCACTAGAAGTAGAGGGCACATCAGTAGGATCATCCACAGCACGAGGACGACGAGTGTAGTGGAGAGGAAATGGGGAGTGAGGTCAAAAGACTGGGGAGGAGGGTGGGGAGGGAGGGGATGGTGGAGACGAGGGAGAGGAGGAGGAGGGAGGGGATGGTGGAACCGGTGGTGTAGGGGGACGCACCGGGGGAGAGGGAAGAACAGGAGGCACAGTGGGAGATGTGTCAGGAAGGAGAAGGAAGGAAATATCTTCCACAGAAAAGCTCGAGGAGGAGGGACGCGGATAGTAAGAACGAGACTCATCGAACGTCACATCACGAGAAATGCGCAGACGGCGACCAACAGGATCCCAACAGCGATAGCCCTTGTGCTCATCACTGTAGCCAAGGAAAACACACTCAACTGACTGAGCAGTCAACTTGGTTCGTTCTCGCGGAGCAAGAAGAACATAGCACACACATCCAAACATACGAAGAGCGGAGTAGTCAGGAGAGCGACCAGAGAGACGCTCCATAGGAATACCACCCTTCAAGGCAGCCGAAGGCTGAATGTTGATGAGGTGGGTGGATGCGGAAACGGCCTCAGCCCAAAAATGGGGTGGAAGAGAGGCGGCGATCATCATCGCCTGAGCCGTCTCAAGCAAATGGCGATGTTTGCGTTCAGCAACTCCATTCTGAGCATGGGCACCAGGGCAAGAGAATTGGGCAAGAGTGCCCTGCTCCGCAAGAAAACCACGCAACATGTGAGAGATATACTCTCCAGCTGAGTCAGCACGGAAGATACGGACAGGCGTGGAAAATTGAGTGCGAACCATGGCAGCAAAACGTTTGTATATGGGGAGAACCTCGCTGTGAGATTTCATACAATAAAGCCAAGTGTAGCGAGAGAAATCATCAATAAACAGAACATAGTAGCGATGACCCCCTTTCGAGTCAAAAGGAGCAGGACCCCATACATCAGAATGAACTAAGTCAAAAGGACGCTGAGATACAGACTCACTGGTAGGATACGGTAACTGAGTCTGTTTGCCAAGCCTACAACCTTCACAATGCAACGAAACATCACCGGAGACAGACCCTAAGACGCCTTGGTGTACTAATGAGGACAAGCGAGAGCCACAGATGTGACCAAGTCGATGATGCCACTGCTGGAAGGACGCAGAAGAGGAGGCAGCAAGAGCATGTGAACTGGCATATGTGGTAGCAGCGGAAGGAACACGAAGCCAGTCAACCTCCCAAAGGCCCTCAGACTCACGGCGCCGAGGGCCACCGCCAGCCAGAGCCTGAGTGCGACGATCCTGAACAGAGCAAGAGTCAACATCAAGAATGACACGACAGCCAGAATCAGTAAGTTGGGCAGTGGAAAAGAGATTCATGGTAAGACGAGGAACATGAGAAACACTAGGAACCGAAAAAGACGGAGTGGAAAGGATGCCACGACTAGCAACAGGAAGAGGTGTGCCATCGGCAGTGAGAACATTAAGAGGAAAGTCAAGAGGTCGAAGAGAAGATAAAGCAGAAGAATCAGAAGACATATGAAAAGAAGCTCCAGAATCCAGAACCCACGAGGATGTACCTGACTGAGTAGGCTCCGGCGGAGGCGGAGTGGTGGTGGCAGTCACAGCGGCAACAGAAACCGTCGAGGAAGAACCAGAGGAAGCCAACATGCGCTTGAGCCGCACAATATCCTGGTCAGTGAGCGACAAAGTCGAGGAGGACGCACGAGTCCCACTAGAAGAAGAGCGCTTCAGGTCTTTCCGCTTCTTGTGACAATCAGACTCTGGGTGACCTGGCCCGTTGCAGTAGCCACAGAAGGTGTGCGAGCGCGGCCGACCCTCTCCTGAAGAAGGAGGGTGACCCGCCCCCCCCCTGGAGGTGTAGGCAGGAGCGGTGGAGTGGTGAGGCGAACAGACGACACAGGAGCTCGGGCAGCAAGAACAGTGGGAACCACAAGCAGACCAGCAGAACGGAGGCGTGTCTCCTCAGCACGAAGCTCTGCAAGCACCTCCGAAATAGGAACACGACCACGAGCAAGCAGGTGAGCACGCCGAGGCTCAAACTCTGGACGAAGGCGAGATAAGAACTCATGAAGGCGATGAAAATCCAAGTCAGACCGCACAGTCTGGCAACACCGGCAAGTACCACAAACAACTGTCCTGAGAGAGTCAAGCTGGCGCCAGATGGCAGAGCTCTGTGAGTAGAACTCATCAACAGAAGAGTCACCCTGATGAAGAGCGTGCTCCTGACGCACCACAGATAAGTAGAGAGCATCACCAGATGGCTGATATCGCTGACAAAGATAGGACCACATCGCAGCAACAGGACCGAGACCCATGAACTCAGACGCAAACTGAGGTAAGACACTCGCAGTAAGAACAACAGCAGCTCGAGCATCATCGTTGCACCACTGAGTGTAAGCAGACATATCATCTCGGTAAGCAGAAAGAGCATCTGAGTAGGCAGATACCTGCTGATCATAAGCATCAACCGCAGCATCGTCAAGGGCCTTGGCTGTATCCCGATCAGCCTGAGAAGCATCAGCAGCAAGAACAGGCGGCACCGGCGGGGTAGGAGCCACAGGTGCAACAGGGCAAGGCGGACAGGGAACCTCGCCAGAGAGAACGCCCCACAGGAGAAGACCGCGCATGTGGATGCGCATGAAACCCACAAACTCAGCATAGTTGGTGCCATCGAAGATCACCGAGCACCGAGGAACAGCCACATAGCCCGACGAAGACATGACGCCTGAGTGCGCGGTAGTACCACACTTCTCAGCGGTAGTACCGCTTCGGGCGGTAGTACCGCCCTTGCCAGCGGTAGTACCGCGCTGCACAGGGCGGTAGTATCGCTATGCTACGCGGTAGTACCGCTTGTGCGGTACTTCTGCGGTCCAGTGCCGTGGGCACTTCCGCTTATTTTAGTCTTCTGGTATGCCTGGCCTTCAAGCGGAAGTAGAGCGGCAGTAACGGGCGGTAGTACCGCTTCGGGCGGTAGTACCGCTCTTGCCAGCGGTAGTACCGCTCTGCACGGTCCGCTGCGGGCGGATCTGGATCGCGACCGAGCAGGGGCGAGCGGCGAGGCGCTGCCCTGCGGAGCCGGGCGCTGGGTGGCCGGAGAAGAGGCTAGGCAGGGGCGGCCGAAGCCGAGCCGGGTCACCCAGAGACCGGAGACGAGGCTGGGGAGGCGCGGCCGGACAGGGGGCGGCCGGCGACGGCGCCGAGCAGGGGCGGCCGGAGTTGCTCAGCGGCGACGAAGCCCCGGGCGGAGTAACCTGGCTCTGATACCATGTTATGAATGAGCAACTGACATTCACTGTGGGCCAAAGGCCAGTACATATACATGTGAGGTATTACAAGCGGTAGTACCGCACTCAGAGCGGTAGTACCGCACTCGGGCGGTAGTACCGCAGAGAACACACCAAACACACATCTAACACGCGCGACACCGTGTGTGGCGCCTCTCCGACTCAGCGGCACGTCGACCAGGCCCGACGGCCAATCGCGCGCATTGTGCTTCCGTCAGACTCGCCGCATTCCGGTCACGACGCGCAACCAGCTCTGCTGCAACTACTGCTTTTTTTCGTCCACGCTCACCTGCGACACAACAGGTAACATAGATTCCCACCGATCATTAGCAATATGTATGCTTCTCCCAGTAAATCCTTGCATCTTAGAGGCTTGAACCAACGTTGCTTCATATTTTGATAGCAGTTTTCTTTTAAATCTTGTAGGCCTAAATTTGAATAGTTATGAGGCTTTTCTTTTCTGGAACCAGCCATTGTTGCGTGTGAATGAATGGGTCTCCACCAATAGTAGTCTTGCCATCCCAGCTTTCCAGAGAAGAGGGCACAAGTTTTTCAGGTTCTACTTCTTACAAGTTGCAAATTGGGCCCTCCTTAGTTATAGTGAAATAAACATCTTCCAGCAGCTTTAACAAATACAAAAATGCACATGTGCACCGCCACAGGGAGTTTTCCACGTTCCAGATATATAGATTGTATAGCAATTCATTTAGAATAAAAATGTAGAATAACCACATTTTCTTTTGAAATCCTGCCAGCAAACAAAATGTTGCCAGGATAAAAGGGATGGCATGTCATCCTCACCAGTGAAGTTGCCCACATAGAGCTTTTCCTTGTCCGTTGAGTTTACCCAAAAATTAATATGTTCCGATCAGTGAAAAGCACCCTCTCAGGCATTTATTTCAGATATTTGCAGCTCATTGCACTATTTTTGTCACATAAGAGGGTACTGAGTACTGACCATTGGCCTATCGAGAACTTTGATGCTATACTGAAATACCCAACTGCTCAAATCGCTACACAGGTAGCACACTGGTTCCGTTTGGATTCTTGAGTTCTCATTGTCTTTAAAAGAGCAATTTTCAATTCTCAAAGATGATCTTTTGCATTGGCAGTTGCAGGACATACATATATTAGTAGTCATGTAGTACAAGTTTGATCAATTTTCTTTTTTCCAAGATATTGTTGGTCCAATTATTGGCCTCTCTATAACATTTATTTTCACCCGTCCTTTGCTCCCAGGAAATCTTGTTCAAGCTCTACTGCTGTTTTATAGAAGGAAGTTGGAGGCGACATTGGAAGAGACCAGCAGGTTCTTCTTCCGGGTATGAAAAGAAATATGACTACAGATTTCCTGGTCTGCCATTGCATTTCTATATCTTTGTGTTCTTATTGTATTGAATGACATGATTGACATCTATTTCAAAATGTGCATATACTTCAGCAATTGATAGATGTCCTGGTCTATGTTTATTACTTATTGGTATCATACAAGTCAATAACAATACGCAAGGATTGCAAACATTATAAGTACTATGTGTGTGTGTTATAATTTTGTTGATCAGTATATTATTCCTTATTGCCACTGTGTTGCTTCCAAATTTAAACATGACATATTTTGTTAAACTGTATTAGATGGCACCAACTAATCTTAGATATCAGCGGACATTCGCAACCTGCACAAAAAAACCAGTGGAGCCTAGGTAAGTTTAACATGCCTTCTCATATTTGAAGAAATGGAAAAACCTTGTTTGCTAATTTAAGCTATTTGGTATAGATTCATAGATTTCGACGACCTCGAATATTCTGATACATTCAGAACTTGTAGCATATGTGTGAGGGTAGATGTAAAATTCCCGGTTAATCGAAGTGGTGATAACCTTCACTTCATTCTTATGAACAGAACTGTAAGTCTCAAGCATGCCAGATTACTAAAATAAACATATGGTTATCATCATCTAACATTTCCTAAAAAAATTCTAAGGGTGCCAAAATCGAAGCTATAGTATCTGGAAAAGATTTAGTGAATAGATTCAATCTTACATTGCACATGGGGAGGAACTACATCATTCATGGTGTTACTGTGCGGTCTAACTTTGAAGAACTGGAGTGTAGATACATTCAACACACATATGACTGTTCCTTCAGTGCAAGGACATTTGTTGAGTCCCTCTCACTTCAATTTCCAACGTATCCCAAGCATTTGATGTCATTCCAGGAAATTCAGAGGTGTCCAAAGCAAACTTTCGTAGGTATGCATTCAGGCATATAATAGTTACTAACACAAAGATAATCTTGGTACCTAAATTCGACTAATGATATTTGATAGAGACATAGTTGGCATAGTCGTTCATTATGATAGACATGAACTCATCGGGGGATACCCAGGTGCTGAATTATATAGAGAGGTCACCTTCATGGATATTTGGTATGTGTAGCTGGTATATAATAGTTCCAACTCTTCTATACCGAATTATAGAAATTAATTCAAAACGTCCTTGACATGGTTACTATTTTTAAATATTCCAAAAATTGTAGGGGCAAACTTATGGTTGTTGGGATTTGTGGTGGCAACTTGATTCAGAACTCATATAGGTGGTCAACAACCGAAGGCAACAAATCTGTTGTCCTTGCCACTATGCTTCGTAAGGATTGCAAATACGGTAATCTATGCATCTATACCGATATGTATTGCATATTTTAAGAAAGTGTATTGTTATGTCGACCTAAATATATTTTTTGTCTTGACAATAGGAAATCTGGAAACTTCAAATCACACCACCCTTGCATTCAACTCGGATCATCCTCACGTGCACTTGATGGTGAGTTGTTCTGACTTATAATTAAGTACAAATCAATTACTTATGATTTTTATTAATATATGTAGAAAAAATTAAATATTACTAATTGTAACATTATATATATATATATATATATATATATATATATATATATATATATATATATATTTGAGCAGATATTCGCCAGAAAATAATAGGGGGTTGATTGACATGAAGTTTGTTTGGCAATTTATTGAGTGGAGGTGGGCTTTACTAGCAAGCAAGTTGTCTACAAATGATCCCCGACGCAGGATGTATACAAAGAAAGCTTGGCACATGTAGTACAAATAGTAGACATTGGTTGTGTCTATTACGCATGATTATGTGTTTCAATTTGTAAGTTTAGTTATCACATACTTGATTTGTATTCACTATGTAGATGACTGTTTCGTCATGTTTGTCTGTCTCTATGGCGTTTTAAGGGATGTGCTAATTTTATGAATGTTTTAGTTATTCTCTACATTTCAAAACAAGTTTGTCCATGCTCATAGATTTTCAATTACCTTTGACATTGTTCTCTTCCTAAAATATATTCAATAAAAAAACACTCGTCTAAAATATCCAAAGTCCATGCTATCACTTTGTCAAGTAATCTTTTCATATTATATTTCGTATGCCGTGACAACACACAGGCATTTAACTAGTTGATCTAAAAGGGAAAAAAACCAAAAGGACTAAAAGCATGTGGGTTGACCGACCATGTGCCGTGCCCGCGCAGGTGAGGCCCATGTGCTGAAACAACACAACCCACTTGTAAACTGGCTAATTTTTTTTAAATATTATCTTTTTTTATTAATTTTCTCACATATTACGTCGTTGGCAAAATTTACAAAAATGTGATCCTGTCGGCCTAAAGGAAGCCGACTGGTCCAGTCGGCCTAGAGGAAGCCAATTAGTCCTAGTCGGCTTCGCCTAGGCCGATAGGGCAGTCGGCCACTGCATCTCAGCTCCAGTCAGCTTCGGCGTAGCCGATTGGACCCATTCGGCTTAGCTGTGACCGATAAGTACTAATCGGCTTCGCCGTGACCAATTAGCTCCAATTGGTGTTGGCAAAGCCAATAGCTGCATGTAATCATATTTTGGTGCGTAACCAAGATTTTCTGATGACCAGAATGACAAAATAGCCCCTCACGACCAGGCAGCAAGATTTTTTCCCGCCAATATCTCCTGCCATCGTTTCTCCCTTACCAGTTCCCGCCAATATCTCCCGCCATTGTTTCTCCCTTATCAGTTCCCGCCAATATCTCCCGCCATCGTTTCCCGCTTGTTCGTTCCCGGCAATATCTCCCGCCATCGTTTCCCGCTTCTTAGTTCCCACCAATATCTCCCGCCATAGTTTCCCTCTTCCAGGTTCCTGCCTATTCTTCTCTTCTGAACCTATAAAACCCCCTCCACACTAAGCTGGGTAAGTAGTCCAGTATAGTATCGTAGTTTCGTGAAGATGTCCCATTATCCTTTTGATCGTAGTTTCCACTGTGGTATGTCCCATCGTCTTCTACGTTTAGCCGCCAATTTCAAGATCGACGATAGAGTAGTTCTGATGCGGAGCATCCTACGAACATCACCATGTCAAGAGTCCGTTTGGCAAGTGACACGTGCGACCTCTACTTCACATACATAAAGGTGAATCATCTCCTTTACACGTGTCCACTTGACCCCTTCGAGGATGACATACTACTTGACCCTCCTTCCGTGTGCATACATAGGTATTGTCGGACCTTCACGGATGACAAGGAAAAGTGCAAGCGCCAAGGAACGACTACACCATCCTCAAGGGAAGCCTAGAAGCGGAGACGGAAGAAGATGGAGCTGCGGAGTCTACAGCAGCCGGACGTCCGACAGCCTCCGGACGTCCGACGTATTCCGGACGTCCGACGCCTGAAGTCCATCCCCGCCAGAGGACGAGGAGAATCTACAGCGATCAGACGACCGACGCCTTCCGGACGTCCGACAGACTCCAGCGCCCGGACGTCCGAGCCCATCCGGAAATCCGGCGCCAAGTCACCCGCGCCGAAATGACGGAAGTCCGAAGACCTCCGGACGACCGACACTCTCCGGACGTCCGGACCCTCCCGAGCCTCCGGACGACCGACACCCTCCGGACGTCCGGCACCTGTGTGTGTAGCTGCGGGCCTTGGGCCTTGTACCCCTTCTCCACTTACCCCTTCGTGGCCAAGACTATAAACACTCCACCCCCTCCTCATTTCTAGGGTCAGCAAAGTGATAGCTCATTCTTAGATGAGCTTTGCTCCTTCCACTACTTCTCTCATGGAGACCGAGGCCTCCGCCGGAGAAGATCCCTAGAGGATGTCAAGGCCCCTTCAAGGGAAGATACGTCTACGGATTCAAGGCCCATCTCTCCTAGAGATTTGGATGAACTACCCATGTATCTTTATTTCCATTGTTGTTCTTGGATCTTGATGCACCTCTTGTATTGCTTGTGATTTGAGGAGTACTTGGTGTGGATCTTGTCCAATAGAGTGTTTTCCCTTTGATTCTCTCCACGTTTACCCCTCGTGTTCTTTGTGTTTATCGTGTTCTTCCTCAAATCCACCTCCAATTCGTGAAGATCGGGCACCCTCGGGTTTCCCCCGTATCATATTGGTATCAAGAGCCACGTTGCCACGAATTTGGAGCCCTACCCCCCACTTTTCTTGCATTAGTTCGTGTTTTTCTTCCCAATTTCGAAAATACCCCACAAAAAATAGCCTCAAAAATTTTCTTGTGATTTGTTCTTCTAGTGAGTTTTTGTTGATTTTGATCCATGGATCTAGTGTTTGGCAAGTGGATCTACTTCCCTTGGCGTTCCCTAGCCCCAATTTTTCTTTTTCCCCTTCAATTTCGAGCCCAAAATCATCAATTTCCGCCCAAAATCGCGTCCCGGATCTGAAATCACGAGCTGACCCAGACCCTACGGACATCCGGCCCTTCACGGACGTCCGGACCCGTCCGAAGCACCGGACGTCCGACCATTTCCGGACGTCCGGAACCCCTAAACAAACCCGAAATCACGGATTTCCGGACCTTCCGGACGTTCGAGCCCCGGTCGTCCGTCTGTTTCCGGACGTCCGTATCCTGTAGAAACTAATTCGGCCATAACTAATTCACCCGAACTCCGATTTGGGTGTTCTTTAGCTCGTTTTGTAGCTATTCACATCCACCATCCCACAAAATTAGTTCCACCATCATTTGACACCATCATATTTTTCAATTTTTGGCAAGTTTGCCTAGGCCCTCCACCATATCATCCGCAATACCACCATAGCATTCCGCAACCTAACCCATTTTGGTTCCCTTTGCATTTGTGGTTGCTTGAGTTGTGATTTGAGTCTCCTAAGGTGTTTCGGCTACTTAGGGACGGTTACTTCTTCTTCAACCACCGGTGACTTGTATCGGTCCATCATCTACACCGACCACCGACGTTCGACATCGACGACGACCATCCATCCTTTGAGACCATCTTCAACCGGAAGCAAGGCCGGTTTACCCCGACTTCGTGAAAGGTTAAGTGTGACGAAGGTATACATTCCGTCATACACTTTTCCTTCCTTGCCATTACATCTTGATAGCCCCACCATCTTTGCGAATACCTTCATACCTATTGAGACTAGCTATCCGAGTATTGCCGGGCTTCGCGAAAACTTGTTCACCATAGTGATACCATATCATATTGTTGCATCATTGGAAATATCATATAGTGCAATTGCTTGCTCCCGTGCATATTTTGTGATACTTGTCTCATATATTTGGTTGAGGCTCAATAAGAATAGCGGAAAGGAAGAGAAGAGTCAAAAAAAAAGCTTCTAAGCAAGAAAGAAAGATCAAATCTTATAAGCATAGAGTTGAGCATGAAAAGAGATACTTGTGCATGAGGATACATGGAATAGGAAACGTTTTGCTTGCATGAATAGGATTAGTGCCAAGTGGTGAATCGTGCCCAAACGTGCAATCAAGCTAGCGTCTCTCATAGTGTTTGTGCAACAAGAGCTTAGTCTTCATTAGGCAATTTTGTATTGCTCATTCCTATAGTTGCACAAGCCACATTATCCCACCGCGTGTGTTTCTTTATTTGCCCTCCTATATATTGTGATCGCTTGCTTGGCACTTTGAGTCCTTTGGATTTATTTCAACATTTGCAATATTTTGGACTTCATTTTGCTTGATATTTTGTGTCACTAACCCCACCGAGCTCCACCATAAGCCATTTGTGTAGGTTGTGAGAATTGGACAAGGTTTTTCACCAAGTGCACTCTTTTCCTTGTTTACATTGTGGTCTTTTGAGATCCATCCACAACTTCGGAAAGAGGTAACTTTGGTATGTTCATTCCATCTCGTTCTCATGCCTTCTCGAGTGCTTCCATGGATAGGGACGGCACATCTCCTTTGGTCTACAACAACAATGACGAGTTCGATGCCATGAAGAAAACCATCGACGCCAAGATGGATGCTCATTTGGAGGAGCTCAAGGCCCTCATCAAGAACCGCACGAGATCTTCATCATCTTCGAGAAGACGCTCAAGTGCACATGCTTACGAGCTACCATCTCCGGGAAGATCAAAACGGCATCGACACCATCAACAACATGAAGAAATAACGACGCCAACATCAAGGCGTCCAACAAAGAACATGCGTGAAGGTCACGAGCTCGACACCAACCACCGCTCGATGACTTCACCAACTACCTTGGCATCTTCGCCAAGCGACTTCAAGGCATCTTCGCCTTTGGATATGCGGCATCTTCGCCGACAAGCACCTCAAGAGAAGCTTCCCAAGCTCAAGTCCGCAACTTCCACGAGCTACTACGACCTCGACATCGACCACGAGATTCCTTTCTTTGGGAGTCAAGACCCCGAGGAGTATCTCGATTGGGAGCGCAAGATGGACTACTACCTCAAGCTACTTCAAGTCCCTTCCGAAGATCAAGTGAAGTGCGCCACAAGAAACTTCCACGGCGACGCATCGACATGGTGGCTTCACATATCTTCGACGAGCTTCGACATGAGTTGGTCCAAGTTGAAGAAAGCGATGCGGCGAGAGTTCGTGCCTTCTACCTACACAGAAAATCTTCAACGCCAATTGGAGAACACCATACAAGGATCCAAGTCCCTCGACGAGTACTTCTTGGAGTTGACTAAAGCCTTGCGACGAGCCGGAGTGGACGACCCCATTTGGATGAAGTTCCACTTCATGATGGGATTGAACAACCACATCGCCAAGACTATCTTCCATAACAACTACGAGTCTCTCGAAGACCTCTACATTGGTGCTCTCATGGCGGAACATGAACTCAAGGCCAAGGCTATTCAACCCCGAGCACACTTCGCGACGACCAAGCTCCACGACGACGAGCATGAGGATGGTACCACCAAGATGTCCAAGCCCATCGAGCTCCAAGACGACGCTCCCAAGTCCGACTTCACCGCCATCCCTCTTTGTGGCATTGACGATGCCGAGTCTACCACGACTCTTTTTGAAGACGACGTAGCGACGACCACGACTACGGAGCCACTCAAGGAACATGCTTTGGAGGCGAGCGACAAGGTGGCGAGCAAGGATGACGCTTCCATCTTTGGAGGCGGGAGTGATGTTGAGCCATCTTCGTCCTTCATCCACGGCAACGGTGACGATATGGTTGAGCATGGGATTTTCCCTTCGACCACGGCGGCGTTTGGAGATGAGTTGAGAGACTTTTGCCACCATATTGAGAGTGAGAGTGCCTTCACCACTAGCCCCGTATATGATGAGTTGCCCCAATTCCCATGTGAAGAGAGCCATAACCCCCACCACTTGAGTGAGATGAGTGACTCCACCATATGTGAGTATGAGTGCAACTACCTAGAGGTAGTGAGTGAGCCACCACCACATAGAGCGAGTGAGGTAGTTGATAGGGCATGTGAGGCCATGTTGATTTCTAACAACTTAACCTCTACCTCTCTTGTGTCTTCTCATTTGGTGCTAGGTCCCATATACGATGACGAGCCGATCCTTGATGACTTCGTCCTTCCTTTGGACAAGACGATGGCCATGGTGGAATATGACGCACCCTCCACATGGTTCCATCACAATGAAGATGACCACAAGTTGGTCTATGCAACCTCACCTACACCACATGAGTGGAATGAAAAAGGTAACTTAGGTGGAGGTGATGTTCTTGTCCTACTAGTGGACTTTGATTGCTTGCATGTTGATGATCACCCTATTTCCATGCTTCATGAGTATGCGACTTCCTCATGTGATGAATTGCCCATTTATGATGAGTTTGACGATTCTCATGTGGAGTCTATTAGTTATGATGCCATGTTGCATAGGATACCTTGTGAGAACTCTATAGGTCACATCATGTTTGACAATCCGCTTGACTTCTCATATGCTATGCATGAGATCACCCATATTGCATCTTTGCAATCTCATCGTAGTAACTATGCATATGCCATTAAAATAAACCCAATTTGCACATATGGCATAGATGACAAACCCATGGTTATTGGCATTTGCTTTTCTTTTGATGATATTGCCATGCTCCCTTTGCATCATTTGCGCAATTGCTCACATATGACATGCCATGACCATCATGCTTTGGATATGCATTGTTTTGGATGTTATCCATATTCTCCATATTATGCTTCTGCTATTGCACATGAGGAGACCCCCATAGTTTCCTCATTCACATTAGGAGATTTTGATCCATCCTACACATTGCACAATCCCCACAATTGTGCGCCAACTATGCTTTCCATTGATATGAATGATATGCTTGTGCCACATACTTGCTACAATTTGCGTCCCAATCATGTTGAGCATAATAACTATCATTGCGTGATGGATGACGTATTCACATACCGTGCCTCAAGTATCTTCGAGCATTGTTTTTCTTGTGCTAACTCACACGTGCACATACACATCATGATGGATGATGTGTACATTTACCACGCACACACTTTGTTTCGTGTGTCTCCTTCTTGTATAGGTACACATGATTCTTCGTCAACCTCGCAAGCGCACGAGTTGACGAAACGAGCTCTAGAGAGCAATGAACGCGTGCGCCACCATGGAGTGCTTACCCTCCACCCACCCTCTTTGCGTAAATACTTCGCGCATTTCTTCTACATGACCCTCACATGGCTATGGCTTCTTGCTCATTACATGTATTATGCCCATATTGCCATGTTCACTTTGCATGCTATGCTCATTTCTATGCCCTTGCCATGCATTTGTGACCCATGCTTTGCATCTCACATGACACTTGATTATATGACTTGTATGTGTATTTGCAAGCTTGGTGGAGATATTACTTGCCATTGCCATGTTTGCTTTGTGCTCTATGCCTATTATGACACATTGATCTTGCTTTGTGTTCGTGCTCGCAATATGTCATGTGCATTAGTTATGTCCACTATTTGTTCATATGACATGATTGCCATAATTTTCCCTAGTATGTTGCATCTTCGCACTACTAGTTTGCACGACATGATCACTATGCTTGCTTGTGTTGCATCACCGATGATTCCTACTTGCTCCTCTTATGCGGTTGATGACAACCATTGCCATGCTTTGCACATGAGTGATATTTCTTATTGTCATATGTCTCCATATGTTGCCTCTCTCATGCTTGATGCTTTGCCATGTATTGAGTGCAACAATACTTTTGATCGTGCTAATGAGATTGCCCCCATAGCTTTCTCTCATATTAGTGGAGTTTTTGACATATTTCATGTGAAGCATGCTTTCCTTCCTTCTTTGCACCATATGCCTAGTGACAGGAATATTGCCATTGTTGCATCCTTTTATTCATGTACTTGTGATCCTAACGCTTATGTGCAAGAGAAGAGAATCGTCATGATGGATGATGTGTTTGTCTACCATGCACATACACTGGTTCCTTTGTTATGTGTATGTGTAGGATACTTCGACTACATGTCAACTTCCACTTCACGTGAGTTGACAATTCGAGCTCTTGAGAGCGAGCCATGCTACACCGACGCGTTTCTACATCGCACTTGCTTGCGCATCGGCATTGTGACGGACGCACAAGGTCACGCTTTTGAGGTGACATCCTTCTTGAGCATGGATATTGTGGCTCATCCTGCTTGTGTTGCTTGTACCATGACATATATGGGTCATCTTGGACCACTTACTTGCACACATGTTCGAGTTATTGCTTCTCCTCACGATTGCCACATTTCCATGCCTCATGACATATATGACTTGTGTGTTGCATCCAACTTGTGGATTGTTTGCTCTTATCATATGCTTGGTTGCAACAATGTCCACTATTCACATTTGCCATGCAACATTGCTTGCTACATGCTTGACTTGCTTGCCTCACACATGATGCCCAATTGCTCTTTATATTGTGTTGAGTGCCGCACTATCTTCACTACACCATGTGCACATTATGCTTGGATTGCCTTGCACTTTGGATTGCACCATGTGTTTAGACACTTCATATTACTTGGTGTTGTGAATGATTCCTATGCATACCATAGGCCTTTGCTTGATTGCTTACATGCCATGACACTATCCCTTGTCACACCATATGTTATGCATGATGACAACACTTGTTCGGTGAATCACTAATTAAATACTTGGTTTTGCACTAACGCTAACCACATTTGTTTTTCCAAGTGTTTGTCGTATTTGCTCCTTTTGAAGGAATTACTTGACGATGCGACATTGGAGAGTGCCCCTTTCGAGCTTGATGATGATGAGTGCTTGGTGATCGTCCACTTTTACATGGCGACGCCATCTCTTTCCCATGGTGATTTGGATTTTGATCTGAGGACGGATCTTTCCCAAGGGGGAGGGGATGATGCGGAGCATCCTACGGACATCACCATGTCAAGAGTCCGTTTGGCAAGTGACACGTGCGACCTCTACTTCACATACATAAAGGTGAATCATCTCCTTTACACGTGTCCACTTGACCCCTTCAAGGATGGCATACTACTTGACACTCCTTCCGTGTGCATACATAGGTATTGTCGGACCTTCACGGATGACAAGGAGAAGTGCAAGCGCCAAGGAACGACTACACCATCCTCAAGGGAAGCCTGGAAGCGGAGACGAAAGAAGATGGAGCTGCGGAGTCTACAGCAGCCGGACGTCCGACAGCCTCCGGACGTCCGACGTCTTCCGGACGTCCGACGCCTGGAGTCCATCCCCGCCAGAGGACGAGGAGAATCTATAGCGACCGGACGACCGACGCCTTCCGGACGTCCGATAGACTCCAGCGCCCGGACGTCCGAGCCAATCCGGAAATCCGGCGCCAAGTCACCCGCGCCGAAATGACGGAAGTACGAAGACCTCCGGACGACCGACACGCTCCGGACGTCCGGACCCTCCCAAGCCTCCGGACGACCGACGCCCTTCAGACGTCCGACACCTGTGTGTGTAGCTGCGGGCCTTGGGCCTTGTACCCCTTCTCCACTTACCCCTTCATGGCCAAGACTATAAATACTCCACCCCCTCCTCATTTCTAGGGCCAGCAAAGTGATAGCTCATTCTTAGATGAGCTTTGCTCCTTCCACTACTTCTCTCATGGAGGCCGAGGCCTTAGCCGGAGAAGATCCCTAGAGGATGTCAAGGCCCCTTCAAGGGAAGATCCGTCTACGGATTCAAGGCCCATCTCTCCTAGAGATTTGGATGAACTACCCATGTATCTTTATTTCCATTGTTGTTCTTGGATCTTGATGCACCTCTTGTATTGCTTGTGATTTGAGGAGTACTTGGTGTGGATCTTGTCCAATAGAGTGTTTTCCCTTTGATTCTCTCCACGTTTACCCCTCGTGTTCTTCGTGTTCATCGTGTTCTTCCTCAAATCCACCTCCAATTCGTGAAGATCGGGCCACCCTCGGGTTTCCCCCGTATCAAGTTCCATGGGACGAACTCATCAATAGTGACACCATAATGAATGAGTTGGCTCACACATTAGCTAGGAGTGGGTGGCCTCCTAGGACATTTGAGGAGATACGGAAAGAACTTCTCAGGTTGCATGGAAGATGGCAGAAGCAACTCCATAAGAGTGAATCGTACCTCAAGTTTGCAGCAAAAAATACAGATTTATGGACATCAAAGAGTGAGGACGAAGACGGCCTCTTCATGCCGAGCACCAAGGTGAAGACTACCGCATCGTCGAAGGGCAAGAGTTCTGCATCCACAAAAGGCAAGAGCTCTTCGTCGACAAAGGGCAATAGCTCTTCGTCGACAAAGGGCAATAGCTCTGCATCGAAGAAGGGCAAGAGCTCTGCATCGACGGAGGAGGACGATGATGCCTTCATGTAGTTTTTTAGCTATATTTTGTAATTTCAGTTGTACTATTTAATTTGTGTGTACTATCTTGTTTTGTGGGCATTATGTTTTATCTAAGCGCGACGTTGGATAGTAATTTGTCTCATACATAGAATAGATATATGTATCATACATAAGTAGATAGTCATTTGTCCCATACATAGAATAGACATATGTCTCATACATAATTAGATAGTCATGTCTCTACTGATCGATAGAAGCGTCAATGACGCCGCCTGCCCCGGCGCTCAGGCGGTGTGCCTGGCGTACTCCAGCCCCACCTGTGTGGTGGCCTAATGTTACGAAGAGGAACCTCGGACCCGTCCTGGTCATCCTGTGTATCCTGGGTGGGTCCTGGTGGAGGAGTCGAAAACATGTCCATCCACATGTATTGCTGCGATAGTGGCTCACCCTCACTCCCCCACCCAGATCCGGACGCTGTCGCCTGCTGGTATGGATGTGGCCGAAACATGAAACCCGATGTCGGACTCTGCTGTTGTGGCAGAGGATGAAACACAAAGCTGGACGAGGGAGCATGCTGCTCTGGGTGATGCCACGCCGAAATGCCAGCCTGGTCAGGAGGTGGTGGAGGTGGCGTCGGCTGCTGTGTTAGGCGAGGACGTGGTTGTTGTCATTGCGTGGATTGCCGCGGCTGCTGCTGGTGCTGGGGAACAACGTCCGAAGTGCGGGTGCACGTGATAGCCGTGTAGACAGCTCGTAGCTTCTGCTCCAGACGCGCGAACCATGGCCTGAGCTGAGATGTAGGTACCATAAGAGGTCCAGACGACAGTGATCGTGTATAGTCCCTGACCTCACTATGAAGATCGTATGCCAGCTCAGCCTGCAATCGTCACGATGATTATTAATTATGGATGGCAAAGTATGTAACCAGAAGATGCATTATATAAAGACAATATATATTACCGCGTACTGTCTAGAGCCCGAAGTATCATAGCTTGGGTATGTATCAGACGTAACGGGGTCTGGTATCTCCTCTGGATGAGGGTGCTGCACGATGCGTAACCTTGTCCCGCCCATGTACCGATGCAAATAGGCATTGAATTCATCGAGATCAAACATGCCAACCTCTTCCCAGAGACGTGTCGTCGCAGTATCCCAGTCTGTCATGTACGGCTGAAGCCTTTGGACCCACTGTTGCTGTGTCCTGCTTATCCCCTTCCTTGTGTTCCTGCAATTGAGGTGTGTGTTTAACAATTAACTGTTGATTCACCGTGAACATATTTGAATGACAATGAAACATTGAATAAGTATACAATACCTGTGGACTACTGCTCGCAGTGGGTTCTCTATAGGGGGGGGGGGGGTCGACCATCTGCCGAAGACCAAATTGCCTCATAACTCGCTGTTGCGCCATCTCCTCGACGAAGATATCGAACATAATCTTCGATTTCGTCATCCAGTAATCCTGATTTCTACATGACTACTCTGCCCTGATTCGTAAACATCATCTCCAGCATGGGACGCATAATTTGACATTGAATCATGCATCCCTTCACTGCTCTGGCCATAATCGTAACCACCGTCTGGTTCAGTTGCACTGACCTGCTTCACGACGGGAAGCACTAAGGCGACAGGATTAACTCCCCTGCTCGAGCAAGCTTGTAACCACCGCACCCAATGAGAGTCCCGCTCTATTTCCTTCAAATAGAAGAAAATATTCGAACTGGATCGGGTCCATAATGCATGAACACCCACGGTGTGTGTTTCAGTATTTAACCCTAAACACCCGGCAAGCCATTCTGTCAACTGACTAACAGACCATGTTTCAGGGACGGTCACTAGCAATTCAACGTACTGAAATCCACTCAGATCAGCTCCTATCTCAGTCATTTGGACATTACCAGGGCCGTAGTAAAACCCTAACTTCACTAAATCAGACATGTCTGTTGACCTAAAAAATTATTCAACAACACAAATATTAAGCAAAAGGCAAACTGATAATTTTACCGAACCAACTAAAAATTACCACAGCTATCCAAATATTACCCAAAGCTACTGAACCAACTAAAAATTACCACACAACTAAATATTTGACAACTACATATTCTATCAAACCCTAAACCAATTTTACCGAACCAACTAAAAATTACCACAGCTACCCAAATTTTACCGCACCAACTAAAAATTGCCATACAACTAAATATTTGACATCTACATATTGTATCGAACCAATGCTACCGGATCAACTAAAATATTCTACACACATAAATATCCACACAACTTAACACTACGGGAATGGACGTTGGATATATTACCCTTGAAGCGTGTGAAGAAACGACGAACGACGGCCTTCAAACACGCGAACGGACGACGAACACCGGAATCTCCACCTCCACTGCCTCCACCTCCACCTCCACCACCTCCACAATGGTCACCACCACCACTACGAGCTACCCCATCACGAGATCGAGGTTACCCTAGCATCCCATAGCACTCTAGAAGCAATCTACGGTGAAAAACTAGGAAGAAATTGGCTAAATATGCGGTAAGAAATCGGGGGGCTTCGGTTGAGAGAGAGATGAGAAAGAACAGAGAAGAGAGGAAGAGAGGAGGAAGAAAGGAAGAGGAAGTCGCGGCCGAAGGTGACTGGGTCCTATCGGCTTCGGCGTAGCCGATTAGGCCTAGTCGGCCTTGGCGCAGCCGATTAGACGGCATCAGGCCAAGTGACGTGCTCGGCCCAGTAGTCGGCCGCCACGTGGCCGAGAGCCCACTTATCGGACGCCCAGTGGCCGACAGGTGTCGGCCCCTGTCGGCTTCCCCGTGGCCGACCGGATCCAGTCGGTTCCGTCGAGGCCGACAGGATGACATATTTGAAAATTTTCGGACCAGCGTAATATGTGACGAAATTAATAAAAAAAGGATAATATTTAAAAAAAAATAGCTGTAAACTGGGCGCCACGGACTGTGCTGGGCCAGGCTCCGTAGCAAAGACATGCATTGTGCTAGGAGATAAAAAAAATTGCCTAAAAAAAGAGATAAAAAAATAAAAAATCTAAAAAAAGAGGAGATAATAAGAAATGAAAAGGAAAAAACGAGGGGATCCCCGCTTCGGCAAAGCCGTGCACCCGAAGGCCGAAGCGGCCGAGCCCGAACGGAGCTCTCCGCCCGAATCGCCTGGCTAGGGTTTCCGCCGGCGGCGATGGGTGCCCTCACCGAAAGCCGCAAGCGCGTCTCCGCCGACCACCGCCTCCTCCCCTCCTCCCCTTCCTCCGCTCCATCTCCCTCCAAGAAGCCCAAGCTCGCACCCCTTCTCCCCACCGCCCTTCCTCCACCTCTCCACTCGCCTTCTCAAATTCCCTCGTCGACCTTCTCGGCTGCGCCGGGGCCCAATTCCTCAACCGCCTCCGCCTCCACCTCCTCCTCCTCCTCATTTTCCTCGTTGCGCTCTAGCAGCCGCCGCCTTCCCCCGCCACCGCCGCTCCCGCGCCACATCCATGCCCCCCTGCGCCGCATCCGTGCCTTCCGCCTCGGAAATATCCGGTCCCACTCCGATCCATCGTCGTGTTCTCCGTCTCCGCCACCACAACCTCTCGGCCTCGACCAGTACGTCGGCCTCGTCAATAGTGTCGCCCACCCCCCGCCGCCTACTCCCCCCGCTCATGTGCCGAGAGGCGCGAAAGCTACCGTTGAGGTGGTCGCCGTCGATGACCTGGGAGATATAAAGCAGGACGAAGAGGAGCGAGACGAGGAGGACGAGGTGAAGGCTGAGGTGGTAGTGAGGAAGGTGACTCCGTACAAGGATCTGTATGAGGCGTCCCGGCAGCGGGACGATAGGCTCAGGATACTTGAGTTTGAGGTGCGTCTCGCTGAGAAGGGCCGACTTGAACTTGAGCCGCTGCCGCAAATCACGCCCAACAAAAAGGTGTACTCTCGATCATCCTTCATCTGTTTGTCATAAATGAATTGTATAATGACTTTATACAATGCAAAGTTTGCACAGAGTTGTTGCTATACATTTGTTCAAACTTACTTCCATTGGGTAAAGGGGCTGACACAATAAAATTTGTGGATTCTTATCCCCAAGTGCTCGAGCTCAGACCATGGCCATAAACCTTGATATGCTCATGAAACAAGAAAGCTGTTGTGAACAAGAGCTTTTTTCTGAGAATCTGATTATGGAAGCAACTAATTATGTCCACTTCAAAATTATTTCTCAACTAAACACGGCGGCTTACAATTGATTTTGAGTTCCTGGAAAGGATTAGGTTCGTGTGAAGCAATGGAGGAGCTTGCTCGTCGTTTTTGATACTATCTGTATGTACTGATTTTTCAGGCCTGGAAAGCAGTGTTTATTTTGCGAAATGATTATTAGTTAATAATAGAACGGTGTAACTGAGAGGCATTTCTAAGAAATAAAGATAAAATAAAATTTGGTTGGTTCTGATATGAAAAATGATCACAGGACCAACTTGTATGTAATGCTAGCACACTTGATATGACATTGTTAGTGCGCAATGGGATACCAAACTTTATGGGGATGTGACATATCATTTGTGCAATTCTGGGATACTAAACGGACCTCACCAGATGCTAATCTTAAATTAACGATTTATCCTCTTCTGCAGTGAGTTTCTCTACAGCACCTGCTATTAATTGCCCACTCCTTGTTTTCTTTGTTATGCATGGTCGTGCCTAAGGGCATTGGCATGCAGCTGATATATATTATTGCCTAACTTGGCAATAAAAAATGCAAGGACATAGTTGACCATACCGGTGAACTCTTATCTTAGTACTGAAGAGCGTTAACTCTTTTGTGTTTTTGCAAGTCTGCTGAGATCAATATTTCTCGTCTTTGTATACTATAGGTCTTAATTAATTTGAGTTATTTTTACTGCTATCACCCATAAGTATTACATCATACTAAAGGTTGTTGGTCATGTGATACATGCGTTTTTTTTTGAAGTATTTTTGGATAGTACCTTTAGATTTTGCACTGTCATTAACACTGGAAAGTGGAAACTGGGAGTACAAAAACTGCACGGCAGTTATTGTTACAGAAAGCAAGAATAAAGTGTTACAATCAAACTAGTGGAATCTTCCTTTTGATGAAATGTTATTGCTCTGTTTGATGTTAAATATCTGTGCCGACGTCTGTCTCAGGAGGTGCCGGAACCTTTTGTTCCTCTAACGAATGAGGATGAGGACAGTGTTCGTCATGCTCTTGGTGGCAAGAATAGGTTTTCCTCTTCTTTGCTCTTGTTAAGACACAGTAGGCTGCATGCACACTTCTGGTATAGCACTGTCTAAATTCCTGTTTTCGTCTCCAGACGCGAGATTCTATCGGAGCATAAAGCTTCAAATATTGTCATAACAAGAGGGATCTTGCAGTGCTTGAACGATAAACACTGGCTAAATGATGAAGTATTCTATTCCCTCTGCTATATATGTTCAGATATTCTCGTTTTCCGGACTCCATTGTAAGCATATAGAATTAGATAACTATATGACTTTTCCTGGTTATTTTCAGGTCATAAATTTGTATCTTGAGCTTCTGAAAGAGCGGGAACTGAGAGAGCCTAGCAAGTTTATAAAATCCCACT
Source organism: Elymus sibiricus (assembly GCA_039707655.1). Classification (NCBI taxonomy): domain Eukaryota; kingdom Viridiplantae; phylum Streptophyta; class Magnoliopsida; order Poales; family Poaceae; genus Elymus; species Elymus sibiricus. Next base: position 256,283,268 of record CM077667.1, read on the forward strand.
ATTTCAACACCTTTTTCTACAAGAAGGTCCACTACTATATGCAATGTTTTGTTACACCATTTTGGCATGGCTTTGCTTTTGCTTGCAGCCATCTTTACTTGAATCCCTGTAGAGTTACATCCGGGATTTTTGCGTGACTGCTTAGTGCATGCATGCTGGGTCCTAATTTTTCTCTCCAGATTTCATTAGCTTGTTTGATCATCATGTTTCTGTCATTTCATGAACATTTTGCACTTCTGCATGCTATTTAAGTGATATGGTTTGGTGATGGTGCAGTACTGTTTAATTATTACTAGCACAATGCCTGTGCGTTGCTACGAAACTGTAAAATACGAAGAGTTAGGTCACTGGCTTAGGAAATTGTCAAAATACGTTGGTGCCATGCGGAATTTGCTCGCGGTTTACTGTTAAAAAAAACAAAAATAGCACAAAAGATTACGCGTCAGGCATCGGAGAATCTTAAGTGACCATGGTCCTTTACAGACACAACTTTTTGAATGTGGAAACATATGAGAATAGACATTGGTAAGTTGACTGCACAAGGTCGTGTATCAGGTAGGAGGATAAGGTCTCATCGTTTTGGAATTACAATCTGTTCACTCTCTTGTTCTGTGATATAAAACTAAAATAACTTGGCTGGGAAAAAAAAGAAAAGAAAAACAAGAGCATTATATTGAGTTGGAGTCGCATTTCTGCATTTGTTATTTGTTCCTAAGTGTTAGTTTCACATGAATAGTAGTGTATTGTTTATTTGTGTGTGGTCCCACATGTGAGTACAAATACATTTGTTTATTTAAGTTCATGGAAGGTTGCTATTCTCAATGTGGGTAGGGGTGCATTTGTTTATTGGTGAAGGTTGTTGGTCCCGCATGTGAACTCACTACCAACTCCAACCTTTATAAGTAGGAAAAATATTATTATAACCATTCCTTGTTCCCTCATTGCATTTGCTGGCAGAGTAGGTTGCCATATTGATATACATCACGCCTAGTTCACTTTCTCAAGCATAACACATAATAGGTGGTTTATGCCGCCAGACAAATTAGTCAACCTCGTAATTTTCTCATGTTTCTGTTTTCAGCTGATTAATGGTGGGTATGATTATAAAGCCGTAAGGAGATGGACAATGAAAAGGAAGTTAGGGTACAACCTAATTGACTGTGATAAGGTAAATGCTATTTCCAAGCTTTAGTCCTCATGTGATTTTTCTATCCTTCTAATTGGAACTACCTTACTTCCTCCAGATTTTTGTTCCCATACACAAGGAAGTGCATTGGTGTTTAGCTGTCATCAACATAAGGGACAAAAAGTTTCAGTATCTGGATTCACTTGGCAGCATGGACATGAAGGCCCTGAAAATCCTAGTAAGTGATTATCTCCCATCCTCACTGTCGCCTTTTCTTTCTCTGTTCAGGAGGTGAGGGTCTAATTTTAGCATTTTCCTCCTCTACCAGGGCAGATATCTTGTCGATGAGGTTAAAGACAAGAGTGGCAAACAGATTGATGTTCTTTCATGGAAGCACGAAGGAGTCCAAAACCTTCCTCTGCAGGAGAATGGGTATTTCTTATCTTTGGTCACAGAAGTGCTATCACTGTTTTTCTGCTAGACTTTTTTACACTATGGTGGTGTAAACATTGAAGCCTCTTAAAAACGGCTTCAAGACATCTTCTTTGGTGTTAGAATTTTTTTTAATTGCTCACAACATTACAACAACAACAACAACAACAACAACAACAACAACAAAGCCTTTAGTCCCAAACAAGTTGGGGTAGGCTAGAGGTGAAACCCATAAGATCTCGCGACCAACTCATGGTTCTGGCACATGGATAGCAAGCTTCCACGCACCCCTGTCCATGGCTAGTTCTTTGGTGATGCTCCAATCCTTCAGGTCTCTCTTTACGGACTCTTCCCATGTCAAGTTCGGTCTACCCCGGCCTCTTTTGACATTATCAGCACGCTTTAGCCGTCCGCTATGTACTGGGGCTTCTGGAGGCCTGCGCTGACTATGTCCAAACCATCTCAGACGATGTTGGACAAGTTTCTCTTCAATTGGCGCTACCCCAACTCTATCTCGTATATCATCATTCCGGATTCGGTTCTTCCTTGTGTGGCCACACATCCATCTCAACATGCGCATCTCCGCCACACCTAACTGTTGCACATGTCGCCTTTTAGTCGGCCAACACTCAGCGCCATACAACATTGCGGGTCGAACCGCCGTCCTATAGAACTTGCCTTTTAGCTTTTGTGGCACCCTCTTGTCACAGAGAATGCTAGAAGCTTGGCGCCACTTCATCCATCCGGCTTTAATTTGATGGTTCACATCTTCATCGATATCCCCATCCTTCTGCAACATTGACCCCAAATATCGAAAGGTGTCCTTCTGCGGCACCACCTGCCCATCAAGGCTAACATCCTCCTCCTCGTGCCTAGTAGTACCGAAAGCGCACCTCATGTACTCGGTTTTAGTCCTACTAAGTCTAAAACCATTCGATTCCAAAGTTTGCCTCCATAACTCCAACTTCCTGTTGACCCCCATCCGACTCTCATCGACTAGCACCACATCGTCCGCAAAGAGCATACACCATGGGATATCTCCTTGTATATCCCTTGTGACCTTATCCATCACCAAGGCAAAAAGATAAGGGCTCAAAGCTGACCCTTGATGCAGTCCTATCTTAATCGGGAAGTCATCAGTGTCGCCATCACTTGTTCGAACACTTGTCACAACATTATCGTACATGTCCTTGATGAGGGTAATGTACTTTGCTGGGATTTTGTGTTTCTCCAAGGCCCACCACATAACATTCCGCGGTATCTTATCATAGGCCTTCTCCAAGTCAATGAACACCATATGCAGGTCCTTCTTTTGCTCCCTATATCTCTCCATAAGTTGTCGTACCAAGAAAATGGCTTCCATGGTCGACCTCCCAGGCATGAAACCAAACTGATTTTTGGTCACGCTTGTCATTCTTCTTAAGCGGTGCTCAATGACTCTCTCCCATAGCTTCATTGTATGGCTCATCAGTTTAATTTCACGGTAATTAGTACAACTCTGAACATCCCCCTTGTTCTTGAAGATTGGTACTAATATACTCCGTCTCCATTCTTCTGGCATCTTGTTTGCCCGAAAAATGAGGTTGAAAAGTTTGGTTAGCCATACTATCGCTATGTCCCCGAGGCCTCTCCACACCTCAATGGGGATACAATCAGGCCCATTGCCTTGCCTCCTTTCATCCTCTTCAAAGCCTCCTTGACCTCCGACTCCTGGATTCGCCGCACAAAAAGCCTGCTAGTATCAGCAAAGGAGTCGTCCAGATCAATGGTAGAGCTCTCACTCTCCCCATTGAACAACTTGTCAAAGTACTCCCGCCATCTATGCTTAATCTCCTCGTTCTTCACCAGGAGTTGATCTGCTCCGTCCTTGATGCACTTGATTTGGTCAACATCCCTCGTCTTCCTCTCTCGGATCTTGGCCATCTTATAGATGTCCCTTTCGCCTTCCTTCGTGTCTAACCGTTGGTAGAGGTCCTCATACGCCCGGCCCCTTGCTTCACTCACAGCTCGCTTTCACTCACAGCTCGCTTTGCGGCCTTCTTTGCCATCTTGTACGTCTCTATGTTGTTTGCACTCCTATCCAGATATAGGCGTCTGAAACACTCTTTCTTCTCCTTAATTGCCTTCTGGACATCATCGTTCCACCACTAGGTATCTTTAGCTTCTCTTCTACTTCCCCTGGACACTCCAAACTCCTCTGAGGCCACCTTACGAATGCAAGTCGCCATCTTCATCCACATGTTGTCTACATCACCTCCTTCCTCCCAAGGGCCCTCCTTAATGACCCTCTCCTTGAACGCCTGAGCTACCTCCCCTTTGAGCTTCCACCACTTCGTTCTAGCGACTTTGGCACGCTTGTCCCGCTGGACACGAATCCGAAAGCGGAGGTCAGCAACCACAAGCTTATGCTGAGGGACAACACTCTCTCCAGGTATCACCTTACAGTCTAGGCATGCACGCCTGTCTTCTCTTCTCGAGAGGATGAAATCAATCTGGCTAGAGTGTTGCCCACTACTGTAAGTCACTAGATGTGATTCTCTCTTCTTAAAGAGGGTGTTAGCTATGATCATGTTGTAGGCTAGCGCAAAGCTTAAGACATCTTCTCCTTCTTGGTTCCTGATGCCATAGCCAAAACCCCCATGCACCCCTTCAAAACCTGTGTTAGATGTGCCCACGTGGCCATTGAGGTCTCCTCCTATGAAGAGCCTCTCGCCAATCGGTACACTCCTAACCATGTCCTCTAGGCCTTCCCAGAACTCCCTCTTGGTGTTCTCATTGTGGCCTACTTGCGGGGCATACGCGCTGATAACGTTGAGAACTAAGTCCCCAACTACCAGCTTGACCAGGATAATCCGGTCCCCACGTCTCTTGACGTCTACCACTCCATCCTTGAGGCTCTTGATGATCAAGATGCCTACTCCATTTCTGTTTGCAACCGTCCCCGTGTACCACAGCTTGAAGCCGGTACCCTCCACCTCCTTCGCCTTTTGTCCCCTCCATTTGGTCTCTTGGACGCAAAGGATATCAACGCCTCTCCTCACCGCGGTATCAACTACCTCCCGAAGCTTACCTGTCAGAGACCCTACGTTCCAGCTACCTAAGCGAATCCTCCTAGGCTCGGCTAGCTTCCTTACCCTTCGCACTCGTCGAGTCAAATGCGAAGACCCTTGCTCAATTTCCACTACACCCGGGCGCCGATGTAGCGCGCCACTAAGGATGCGACGACCCGATCCTCGCTCACTTGCCACCGTATCCAGATCAAGATACGGCGCGCCACCTGGGGGGTGACGGCCCGGCCCTTGCCCATTTTCCACCACACCCGGGTTCCGATGTGGCGCGTCGCTGAGAGGGTTACGCCCCAACGAAAATCTTTTGGGTTTCATCTCCATAAGAGTGGCTGAGTTTTGACGTTGGCTCGCCAAGCCTATCACAACCCTCCTCCTTTATCCGGGCTTGGGACCGGCTATGTTGAGACAACATAGGCGGAGTTAATTGCTCACAGCATTACTCTACCTATATTAAATTCACATAATGTACCTCTTACTGATTTGTTTGTGATCTTAGATGGGATTGCGGCATGTTCATGCTCAAATACATTGACTTCTACAGCAGAGATATGGGCCTTACTTTTGGGCAGGTACTAAAGTTGTAATAAATCAACGACGCTTATTTTGGGACGGGGGGTATATGCCAGATAAACTAAAATGGTGTTTTGAATGGGTTCTGTTTTGTAGAAACACATGCCTTATTTTCGTCGGAGGACTGCCAAGGAAATATTGGATTTGAGGGCTGGATAATGAAGAGGCGCATCATAGGTAAACAAAAGGATCGTGCAAGTGTATGTACTTAATAGAAGGCAGCTATGCCTTCCCTGGAGTACCAAATACAAAGGATTTCCGAAGCCTAGGTGTTCAAACCAGTCATTTTGGAAGGATCAAGCCTTCAGAATAGCTTCCATGAAGTGCAATTGGCTGCCACAGTGGATGTTCGTGGCAGGAAGCCATCGACTGACGGAAAGGCGTTGCAATCGTGGTTTTATGTCTGCCTGTTAGACTGCAGAGCCACTGAGAGTTGAAAGGAGGGTATGGTTGGAACTCGTATTTAGTGACTGGTTAGACTTTGAGCAGTATGCTATATAATTTTAGCTCGATGCAAGTTCGTTGTTGGCATGCTGCCTGTGAGCGTTATGTTTTGTACTCCCTCCGTTCTTAAATACAAGTCTTTGTAGAGATTTCACTATGGACTACATACGGAGCAAAATGAGTGAATCTACACTTTAAAGTATGTCTATGTACATCCGTATATAGTTTGTAGTGAAATATCTAAAAAGACTTGTATTTAGAAACGGAGGGAGTATGACCGAGTCAGTGCAGTGACAGTTTGTGCGATGCAAACCAGCACATTCTTTTCCGTTTCTTCTATGCTGGTATTCCATGGAGCAACGGCAGTTCAGCTTGTAGAGAGAAGTTGAAAATCCGGCAGTACAAAAGTGGTGTTAATTTTGAATAGCCTAAAGTTGGAATACTGAACTGGCCATCATTACAACGGCGTACGCTCAGAGGTGGAGTATGGTAGCGTCAGATGAGGAATCCAATGTTTGTTTTAGAATTCTAACTCTGATCCTCAGCTCATATGCTCCCCTGGTAAATAGTAAATTCAAATAAAATATCAACAAAAATTAGACATCAAAGAAGAAAGACTTGTTAGGTGCTTTGTCTATTGCTTGCAATTAACGAATTCTGTTGCCCTTACATGACACCCCAGCCCCAGGTACTGAGCGAGCATCGTTGAGCCCGGCCCATTTAGCCATGTAAAGTGCCACATGAATCCTATTCCCTTCTTTGCTATTTTTCTAGTTTTAGGAATCTTCTAAAAGTTTTTTTTTCACATAGCTTTTCTGTTTTCAAATTTAATTTTGTCCTTGTTTCGTTTTCCCTTTTCCCCTTTTTTACTTATTTTCAAAAAATTTACAGATTTTTAAAAAACTTTTCTAATATATATAATGAATTTTTAATAAATATGTTCATTTTTTCCAGAGAAGGCCGTGTTTAAAAATAAATTACATTAAATATATTTGGAGTGTTCTTCTGAAAACCAAAATAAAAAAACTAGAGGAAATAAAAAAAACTAGTGCTTAGGTAGCCTTAAGAAAATATCTTGCACCAGTGCTTGTGGTGCTACATGTAATCCCCTCCCCGCTCGTCGAGAGATCCTAGTCAAGGCCTTAGGCGCCGGCTTGGCAACGGACGCTGGCATGCCACTCACGTGGGCGGGACCACTAAACGCTAGTTGCTCGCCTTGACCATGACCAGTTGACCAGTGCCCTTGACTCATTGAAAATTGACTAAGAAAAGTTCACTCGCTTGAAAAAAAGTTCATGGATTTGAAAGAAAATCACAGATTTAAGTGTTCTTGAATTTAAAAAACGTTCATGAATTTGAATAAAAAAGGTCTATGGATTTGGAAAAACTTCACAAATTTGAAAATGTTCACGAATTTGAATAAGGTTCATGTATTTTAAAAAGTTCATGAGTTTGAATAAAGAATTCACGGATTAGAATTTTTTTTCTAATTTGAAAAAGTTCGTGAATCAGAATAATGTTCATGGATTTTTCATAAAATCTTCACAGATTTCAAATTTTTTATCATGAATTCAAATATTGTACGGATTTCTAAATATTTACAAATTTAGAAAATATCTTCTAAAAATGAAAAAAAATAAGAAAATAAAAAGTGAAAATAATAAAACCGCACAAAATACCGGCGGGATTTTTTTAGCAAAAAACATGAACCAACAACTTCGCATGACTTCCTAAAACCAGAACTATGAGAGGTCATGTTGGCCGTCCGAACAAGGTACAAGCGTGAGGCTGTCGTTCACACGACGAAGAAACAAGCGCGGTAAGCGCTAAATAGGGGATAACCCTATTTGGTGCCTTATGTGTCGAAGTGTTGCCAATTCGCACATGACAGTCTACCCATCGAGCAATTGGGCCGACCCATTTTAGCAATACACATAGCTTTCTGAAAGCACATTTGCTCCCTTGGTGGTTTTGGTAATTAATAACAACATATATCTCATTGGACTCATGTTTCCACTAAGTATATTTCAGGAAAAGTTCAATGATGGGATGGCTATTGTGAGGAGACCCCAAGATGCAAGGAATGGAATTGGCAAAGCCTTCAAGCAAGGAGACTCTACATTTTACTTTGTGAGAAATCACTTTGAGTCCATAGGAAAGCCAATACTATTAAAAGAGGGTGAGATAATGTTGGTGAACAAATTGCTCCACGTGCACAAGTGCTAGCCACCAAAAACACCCACAAGCTCTCCCACAGAATACTCTGTCTAAACCCTACCATACAAAATCGGTGCCACCAAGTTTCCCACTCGGCCCTACCGATTTTCCATCTCAGACAGAACCCTAACCAAACCCTAGCTTCTCGGTACAACCAAGTACTACAACGGTCAACCGAGTTTCGGTGACCAACTTTCGGATGACCAAGTTTATAAAATTGGAATTTTCGAGTTTTATGGATCGGTCTCACCGAGTTTGGAAACTGCCCTCGGCAACTCATATTGGTACTACCGAGAATCATATATCGGTCTCACCGAGATTCCTAAAGTTGCCACATTTTGAACAAATCGGTACGACCGAGTTTTACTTCGGTTTCACCGAGTTGGTCAATAATGGTGTAACAGTTGGATTTTTGGGGATGCCTATATATACCCCTCCACCACATCCCACTCGTAAGAGAAGCACTCAGAACAGTTCCTCACTTCCCATATCCAAATTTCTGAGAGAGAACCACCTACCCTTGTGTTGAGATCAAGATCATCCACTCCAACCATATGGATCTTTATTTCTAGACTCCCCAAGTTGCTTTCCACCCAATCAATCTCTTCTACCAAGCCAAATCTGTGAGAGAGTGATTGAGTGTTGATGAGCCTATCATTTTGAAGCACAAGAGCAAGGAGTTCATCATCACTATCAAGCCTATTACCTTTTGGAGGGCGGTGCCTCCTAGATTGGTTATGTGTTGCTTGGGAGCCTCCTACTTCGTGTTGTGGAGTTGAACCAAGAAGTTTGTACGGGCAAGGAGATCGCCTACTTCGTGAAGATCTACCCATAGTGAGACTAGTCCTTCGTGGACGGAAGCCGTTGTGGAATAGTCGAGGTTGCTACTTCGTGGACCCTTATGGGTGGAGCCCTCCGTGGACTCTCGCGACCGCTACCCTCCGTGGGTTGAAGACTCCATAAACGTGGATGTACGATAGCGCCACCTATCGGAACCACGGGAAAAATCTTCGTGTCTACAATTGCGTTTAATCTTCTATCCCTACCCTCTACTACATGTGCTTGTCTTTACTTTCCGCTGCTATACTCTTAGACATGCATGTGTAGGGTGTGCTTGACTTTCTATCATTGCTAAAATCTGCCCACAACTAAAATTTGGAAAAGGTAGAAATTTTATTTGGTCAAGTAGTCTAATTACCCCCCTCTAGACTTACTTTCGATCGTACAAGTGGTATCAGAGCTTTGGTCTCCATTGCATTGGTTTCACAACCTAGGAGAGTATGGCGTCTAGTGAGGGAAATTATCATCGTAGAGGTCCATACTTTGATGGTACAAATTTTGCTAGTTGGAAGCATAAGATGAAAATGCATATTCGTGGTCATAACCCTGCCGTTTGGGTTGTTGTTCGTGTTGGCTTGCAAGGTGATTTCTTTAGTGATGGAAAGGAATCGGATCGTGAAGCGACCGCAGAAGAATTGAAGATGTTGCAATACAATGCTCAAGCATGTGACATTCTATTCAACTGCCTATGCCCCGAAGAATTCAACAAAGTCAACCGTCTTGAGAATGCAAAGGAAATTTGGGATACTTTGGTTGATATGCACGAAGGTACCGATTCCGTCAGAGAATATAAGTTGGATGTGCTTCAAAGTCAACTTGACAAGTTCAAGATGAAGGATGGTGAAGGAGTCACGGAGATGTACTCTAGGCTAGCTCTCATTACCAATGAGATTGCCGGCTTGGGAAGCGAAGAAATGACCGACAAATTCATCATCAAGAAGATACATAGAGCCTTGGATGGAAAGTATGACACCGTGTGCAAATTGATCCAAATGATGCCAAACTACAAAGATCTCAAGCCTACGGAAGTCATCGGAAGGATTGTTGCTCATGAGATGTCACTCAAGGACAAGGAAGAACTTCACAACAAGTCAAGCGGTGCTTACAAAGCCTCAAGTGATGCTCCCGCTACTTCAAGCGACAACCTTGTTACCAATGAAGATAAGCCTCATGGTCAAGAAATTCAACAAGTTCTACAAGAGTGGAGGCAAAGAGAGAAACTCCAACTCAAGATATGAAGAGAAGCGTTAATCTAGTCGTGACCGGAATTTTTACAATTGTGGAGGGCCCGGACACTACTCCAATGAGTGCACAGCCCCCCACAAGAGAAGAGAAGAGTCACCTAGAAGAAAGAGCTCAAGAGATGAGTCACCTCGAAGAGAGAGAAGCAGTAGAGATGATCGTTATGAACGAAGACCCTCAAGGAGAAGTAGAGACTCGGAGAAGATGGACAAGTACACCAAGAGCTACACAAGAAGAAGACATCAAGCTCATGTTGGTGAATGGGTTTCCGGCTCCGAATCCGACAATCACTCCGAGAGAAGCTATCACTCCGACTCCGACTATAGTCAAAATGAAGGTGTTGCCGGACTTGCACTCATTTCCTCCAACTCCTACGACATATTTGATTCACCAAATGAAGGGAGTGGAAGTTGCTTCATGGCTAAAGGCCCCAAGGTATCACACCCCGAATATCTTGATTTCAATAGTGATGAGGATGACCTACTAGGAGATGATGACTTGCTATTTGACAAAACTAGTGATATTAGTTAAAATGAGCTAGACAATGATCATGCTAGTCAAGATAAGTCGTGTGATGATGATAAGAAGGAAATAGAACGACTAACTAAAGAATTAAACACTCTTAAGTTAGCTCATGAATCTACTTTAGAAAATCATAGAGAGCTTGTAAGGACTCATGAGAAGCTACGCTTAGAGAAGGTCAATTTGGAGCAAGAACATGAGTTTCTTAAAGCAATCAATGACGATCTCCGAAAGAAGACTTCTTCTTATCTAGCCAAACGACTACTCTTGTCTACATTTATTCCACAAGTTAAGACTAAGCAATCTAGTAACAAAGGCAAGAAAGGTTCTTCATCTAGTAACAACAAATCTAATGATAAATCAAATGATGTTGTTTCTAGTAGCTCTATTGATTCCACTAACGATTCTCTTAGCCAAGTTACACTTGAGCAAGAAAACAATTTATTGAAAGGAATTATAGAGAAAGGTGTCTACAAAAGTCTTGCCGGATGTAAGCAATTTGAGGAAATTGTACGCAAACATGGAGGATACCGGAAGAACCATGGCATTGGCTACTTCAACGCCAATGGAGTTGAATGGGAAGAAGGTCAATACCCCAAGCCTAAGTTTGTTACTCAAAGGGAGAAGTATGAACCTACTCCTCCCAAGGGAACAAGCTCTCAAGATGACCTTCCTCCACAAGACCACAAGGGCAAGGGCAAGCTTCATGATGACATTGACACACTTGAAGATGAGTCCCTAGCCATGGTGAAGTGGGTTCCCAAGGCTACTCCAAGTTCTACTTCAACTAACACTACTACAACACCAAGGATCCCCATCAACTTGATGTGGGTCCCCAAGAAGAACAACTAGAGAAGTTCTTGAGGGGTGACTCCGCCAACGAAATTCACTCTCATTCATTATTGGCAAGGACTAGTTGCAATCAACATCAACATTATGCAATAGTTCAAGGAGTCACACATTCCCTCAAAGGTAAGCGAGGGACAAGGTAATTAATGAATCCATGGACATCATCATGTATGCTTTGCACTCCATGTTCATAGATATCCTTGTATTTGTCTCTTGTGTTTGGGACTAACCCATGTAGGTGAGGAGAGTAAGAAACAAAAAGGATTGCTCCCAACTCAAGATGATCTTCATCAACTAGGAGCATCCACCACTATATCACCCACATGAAGTCTTCTACGACAAAACCCAAGGTTAGTTTATCCCTCTTAGGGGGGATGTCACATCAAGGGGGAGCTTTACTCTAAGACTTGAGTTAAGGCATCTCTTAGAATGTGACAACATTAAATGCTTTATGTAAAAGTGGCAACCCCACTTGTGCTTAAACGATGAGTATGACCTATGATCAAGTATTCTTACTTGGCTCCTAAGTCAATATACTCATATATAGATGACTACGTCATCGCCAAAGTGCTTGATAGATGCTAGAGTGTTTGTACATGTTTGCCATGATTTCATTTGACATCTTATTGTGTGAGCATGTTGGTCTTCATATCTTTACTCATTCAAGGATATCCAATTGTTGCTATTTGGCTTTTGGTTTTCTTTTGCCAATTGGATGTACAAGAATGCCTAGGACCCCCCTCTAGCTATCTATGCTTTCTCGTCTCAAGTTCTATTCATGCTACATCACAAAACTTGAACAAGCACTTCTCGAACCCTCTGTGTGAGGAGCACTCGGAGTACCGTGTCGACAAGAGCTGCATTCCAAAACCTCTCTGTGAATGTCGGTGTAACCACCCCCCCCCCCCAAAAAAAAACTTGGTTCCACCGAATCACTGAGTTGATCTAGGTTTTTGATCTCGGTTCAACCGATCGGGTATTCTCGGTCTCACCAAGTTTCTCTGTCACCTAGCAGTTAGGAAACTCGGTGGCACCGAAATGTTCCAATCGGTTTCATCGACAGTCTCGGGTATATAACCTGGCAGACCCGACTTTTGAAATTCATTCGCCAAAAGTCTGTTTCTCCAAGCCCCGAACTGCCGCTCCGGACCCCCTAGTCGTCGCCCTTGCCTCCCCGTGCGCCTCCGCCGTTGGGAATCGCTGTCGTCGACGGAATCTTCGCCGCCGTCATCGCCTTAGCGGATTCGTCACCGAGTTAGGGTATGAATCCGCCCCCTTGTGTGCTCCTCTTTCCGATTCATGCGCATTAGGATACTCTTATCGATAATCCACCTGTTGCAATCTTCCTAATCCACTAGAAAATTCATTAGATTAGCGAACGAGAAAATTTTAGGTTTAGCCTTCCGCAAAACGCATCTCGGTGATACCGAGTCACAAAAATCGGTTCTACCGATTTTGGTTCTAGGGTTCCTGAGAACGGTCTCGGTGAAACCGAGCAGTCATTTTCGGTGACACCGAAGTGACTGCCAAGTTTCTGTGAAGTAGACCATATGTCTCGGTGGATCCGAAAATCTTGACTCGGTGGTACCGAAATCCATTTTGCAGAAAGCTAAAACTAAGAATTTCTTTGTTCAAATTTTGAAAAATTTCTGTTTTTTTGTGATGCTCAACCCCACTGCTCTTCTATGCTCTATTCACAGGGTCAGTATGTCAGATTCAGTGGACAGCCAGAATGACTTCAGAGAGCCCAGTGATGATGTAGATCCAGGCACTAGTCCTCAGGCCAGTTCTTCTTCATCAGAAGATCCAGGCACCCCAAGCTCTCATGGGTTGCTCAAGGCTGCTACAAGATCCAGGAGGAAGTTGAACTCCGATGAGGAGGACTCAGACTTTGTGCCAGAGGAGGTTCTTGCTAAGAAAAAACAAGACAAAGCAGAGAGAGCTGCAAAGAAGTCTGGCATAGAGGCCACTTCAGCTAAGAGGCCAGTGAGAAAGGAGTATGCCAGTTCTGAAGCTATGAGAGCACCAGAGAGTGCTAGGGCATCCATGTCCATTGAGCCAGCCAGGAGCTCCACACCCAAGAACGCAACTGAGAAGAAGAGGAGCACAAAGAGAATTGTTCATGTAGTAGGCAGACCTACTTCCATGTATGAAGACCCACCAGAAGAAGATGAGGAGGAAGAGCCAACTGCCAAGGCTCCTCCCAAGAAGAAGAAGAAGCTGCTTGCTGATGCCATGACCAGTCAGGCCCCATCCAAGAGCAAGTCAGCTGCTCCCAAGAAGCCCATGATAACCCACAAGTGTAGAGGATCGTTTGTAGCCCTTTTCGATAAGTAAGAGTGTCGAACCCAACGAGGAGCTAAAGGTAGAACAAATATTCCCTCAAGTTCTATCGACCACCGATACAACTTACACATGCTAATGCTTGCTTTACCCAGAACAAGTATGAAACTACTTTGCGGGAATAAAACTAGAAGTACTTTGCAAGATAATAAAGAATGTGGAAATAAAAGTTAGGTGCTGTTTTAATAAAAGAACAATAAAAGTAAATAACTTAGTAGAAAGCTTTTTGTGTAACGCAAGAGAAAGATTGTCCCTAGGTAATTGAATATAATATGATAGATACTTGTTATATGCAATGAGGGAGAGGCATACGCTAACACACTTTCCGTACTTGGATCATATGCACTTATGATTGGAACTCTAGCAAGCATCCGCAACTACCAAAGTTCATTAAGGTAAAACCCAACCATAGCATTAAGTATCAAGTCCCCTTTACTCCAATACGCAACAACCCACCTACTCGGGTTTGTGCTTCTGTCACTCACGCAACCCACCATAGGCAAATCATGAACATATTGCAACACCCTACAGCGGGGATCCCTCACGTTTGCGCGACACGGAGGGCACCATAGGACAACACCATATCAACATACAACTCACATCCATAACATCATACCACAATTAACCCATAGAACAAAAGAGATCAACTCAAACATCATAGGATAGCCAAATATCATTGGGAAATAATATATGGAGTTGAGCACCATGTTTAAGTAGAGATTACAGCGGGGAAAAGAGGTTTTACACCGCTGCATAGAGAGGGAGAGAGTTGGTGTTGACGGCGGCGGAGTTGTTGGTGTAGATCACCGTCACGATGATTGCCCCGGCGGCGTTCCGGCGCTACCGGGAGAGAGGGGGAGAGAGCCCCCCTCCTTCTTCTTCTTCCTTGGCCTGCCCCCTAGATGGGAGGAGAGTTCCCCCTCTGGTCCATGGCCTCCATGGCGGCGGAGGGGCAGGAGCCCCTCCGAGATTGGATCTCCCTCTCTGTTCTCTTCTGTTTTGCGTTCCTGTTTTCTGGCCGAAAACTGTTTCTTATATTCCCAGAGATCCGTAACTCTGATTGCGCCGAGATTTTAACACAATTTTTTTCTGGATATAAGCTTCCCTGCACCCGAAGGAGAGCTCCAACCGACTTACGAGGTGAGCACAACCCACCACCCCGCGCCTGGGTCCTGGGCCGCGCCCTGGTGGGTTGTGGTGGCCGTGGACCTCCTTTTGCGTTGATTCCACCTCTAAAAATTCACAAATGTTCCAAAATAATTCTCCGTAAATTTTTATTGCGTTGGACTTCGTTTGATATGGAATTTCTGTGAAACAAAACACACACAAAAAATAGGAACTGGCACTGGGCACTGGATCAATATGTTAGTCCAATAAATCATATAAAATGTTGCCAAACATATGTGAAAGTTGTATAATATTGGCATGAAACAATCAAAAATTATAGATATGACGGATACGTATCAGCATCCCCAAGCTTAATTCCTGCTCATCCTCGAGTAGGTAAATGATAAAAAAGATAATTTTTGATGTGGAATGCTACCTAGCATAATCTTGATCATATATCTAATCATGGCATGAATATTAAGACACGAGTGATTCAAAGCAATAGTTTATATTGACATAAAGACATTAATACTCAGGCGTCCCAACAAACAATCATGTCTTTCAAAATATCAAGGCTAAAGAACGCTATCCCTACAAAATCATATAGCCTTGTCATGCTCTGCCTTCTTAACACAAAGTATAAATCATGTACTACCCCGGTTTTAGCCAAGCAATTGGTTCATACTTTTTAACGCGCTTCAGCATTTTCAACTCTCACGCAATACATGAGCGCAAGCCATGGATATAGCACTATGGGTGGAATAGAATGCGGTGGTAGACATTAATATAGAGAAGACAAAAAGGAAGATAGTCTCACATCGAAGTGGCTAATCAACGGGCTATGGAGATGCACATCAATTGATATCAATGTGAGGAGTAGGGATTGCCATGCAATGGATGCACTAAGAGCTATAAGTGTATGAAAGCTCAATATGAAAACTAAGTGGGTGTGCATCTAACTCTATAATGAGAAATTCCCACTAGAATATGAAAGTGACAACATAGGAGCACTGGCCCGGTTAGTTGATTAATTATTCACGGGGGCCGGCAAGTCCCTATGCAAGTTTTAGTTTGTTATTAAGCGAATAGTACCAATGTTGGGCCTTGCTGGAAGAGTTTTTATCCCAAAACGAAAATCAAGGGGGTCCCCAAAACAACCCCAAGCATGTTAGGAGCGCTCAATATGGAACATAACATTGGTAATCGGAAACTAAGGCGGCAAGGGTGGAACAAAACACCAATCAAAGGGCCAAGCCTTCCACCCTTTACCAATGTATAGATGCATTAAATTAAATAGCAAGAATAATGTGATATCCCAAGACATCCATGTCCCAACATGGAACAAACTGCACCTGCAACTAGCAATGCTATAAGAGGGGCTGAGCAAGCGGTAACATAGCCCATCAATGGTTTACTGGGAAGGTGGAGGTTAGAGGCTTATCATGGCATTTTGGGAGGCTTGACAAACAAGTGGTAGGTAGTGAGACATAGCGATAGAATCGATACAACTAGCATAGCAATGATAGTAGTCGTATCCAGGGTAATGATCATCTTGCACTGCTTGGAAAAAGAACGAATTCGTGAAGTAGTGGTACAAGCGTAGTCAAACGAATCCTCACACTCCAAAACGTTTCAGAACTCTAGAGAGGAGAAGCAATCAGGAAACAAACAAATGACACGGTAAACACGACAACATATTCATGACATGATGCACAAGCAAATACGATGCATGTCCTTTTAAAACATGCATGGCATGGCAAGGTGCAACAATCAACCACTACACATTAAGTGAAGTTCAATATGCAACTTGCATATTGATGAAACTCCACATTTGAATTATTAAATCTACTCCCGTTTAATTACATGACAAGTTTAAATGTTGTTACACCTGGCAAGAGATGAAGCATAATTAAACTACACATCTGGGCAACTTAAATGAAACCGGAAACAACATATAACAATTCCGGAAAATCCCCACATGCAATTTTCGAATTTGGTACTGTTCTATCCTATACACAACTTTAATGTTTATTAAACAGGAAAAATACAAGCACCATGTTAGTCTACACATTTTTCTATTCAAGTTACATATATAATTCATTTAATTTGGAGCTATGGTTATTTAGTTAGGAATTAAACCATTTTAGCATGGCATTTATAGAAAATAATGCAAACATCAATTTTAAACATTTTTAACATGTATGAAATCTGGATATTGTGAAGCTACATGAAATTCTACCCATTTTCATATACAACATGTTTTATTTGGATGCGTGGACATTTAATTATTAGCATTTCAACATAGTAGCAAATCTGTAAATATGTATGTACTGGGTAATTGATAAATCCGCGAAGCTAAAAAATAGTGGCAAATATATAAATATGCATGTCGTGGGTAATTGAGTGGAGCTAAAAAATACATCTCCGGGCCGAAACTAGTGCATTGTTGGGCCAACAGGAATGAGCGCTTGATAGCATAACGTTCCCAGGGCGCAATATAACAAGCATAGGAGGTTGGCTATGGGGAGCTCACCATATGGGCCAAGCCCAGATGGTGGGGAAGGTCGGTCGATGGAGCGGACTTGGCCGCGGAACGTGCTAGGCTGGCAGTTAGCGTGGCTAGCCCACAAACGCGTGTGATCGTCGTCCTCCTCGTGCGCCCACACGAGCTGGGAGGTTGGTGACAACGGAGCGCGCACATGCGACGGGGACGGGGCCCTGCTGGCGAGATCTGGCCGGTAATGAGCAAGGGTGGACGAGGCCGACGGGATCTGGGGCTCAAAGCACATTTGCTCCCTTGGTGGTTTTGGTAATTAATAACAACATATATGTCATTGAACTAATGTTTCCACTAAGCATATTTCAGGAAAAGTTCAATGATGGGTTGGCAAAAGGATTGTGGAGAAACCCCTAGAAGCAAGGAAATGGATTGGCAAAGCTTCAAGCAAGAGGACTCTACATTTTACTTTGTGAGAAATCACTTTGAGTCCATAGGAAAGCCAATACTATTAAAAGGGGGTAAGGTACTGTTGGTGAACAAGATGCTCCACGTGCACAAGTGATAGTCACCAAAAACACCCACAAGCTCTTCCACAAATACTCTGTCTAGAACCCTACCACTCAAATCGGTAAGACCAACAATTCCTATTCGGTCTCACCGAGATTCAAACCCTAGACAGATCATAAGCCAAACCCTAGCACATCGGTGCAGCCGATTTCCACTTCGGTGCCACCGAGTTCAGTTGCCAACTTTCTGGTTAGCTATTTTCAAGCATCGGTACCACCGAGTTTTGCCAATCGGTCTCACCGAGATTTGGACCAACTTTCTAGTTAGCCATTCTCAAGAATCGGTACTACCGAGTTTTGTGAATCGGTCTCACCGAGTTTTGGACCAACTTTCTGGTTAGCCGTTGTCAAGAATTGGTACCACCAAAATTTGAGAATCGGTTTCACCGAGTTGTGTATTCTGACCGTTGGTCATCTTATCGGTACCACCAAGAGTTATGTATCGGTCTCACCGAGATTCAAAAGTTACTGCCTTTTGGTCACTTCGGTACCACCGAGTTTCACACTTCGGTGTCACCGAGTTGGTCACTTTAGGTGTAACGGTTGGATTTTTGGGGATGCCTATATATACCCCTTCACCACCACCCACTCGAAAGAGAAGCACTCAGAACTATTCCATACTTGCCCCATCCAATTTTCTGAGAGAGAGCCACCTACTCATGTGTTGAGATCAAGCTATTCCATTCCTACCATATGGATCTTGATTTCTAGCCTCCCCAAGTTGCTTTCCACCAAATCAATCTCTTCCACCATAGCCAAATCTGTGAGAGAGTGATTGTGTGTTGAGGAGTCTATCATCTTGAAGCACAAGAGCAAGGAGTTCATCGACATTGCTGAGCCTATTACCTTTTGGAGGGTGGTGCCTCCTAGATTGGTTAGGTGTCGCTTGGGAGCCTCCTACTTCGTGTTGTGGAGTTGAACCAAGAAGTTTGTACGGGCAAGGAGATCGCCTACTTTGTGAAGATCTACCCATAGTGAGGCTAGTCCTTCGTGGACGGAAGCCGTTATGGAATAGTCAAGGTTTCTACTTCGTGGACCCTTATGGGTGGAGCCCTCCGTGGACTCTCGCGACTGTTACCCTCCGTGGGTTGAAGACTCCATAAACGTGGACGTACGATAGCACCACCTATCGGAACCACGGGAAAATCCTTCGTGTCTTCAAATTGCCTTTGATCTTCCTTCCTACCCTCTACTACATATGCTTGTTTTTACTTTCCGCTGCTATACTCTTAGACATGCATGTGTAGGATGTACTTGACTTGCTATCGTTGCTAAAATCTGCCAACACTTAAAATTGGGAAAAGGTAGAATTTTTATTTGGTCAAGTAGTCCAATAACCCCCCCCTCTATACATACTTTCGATCCTACAGGGGCAGAGGGGCTGAATCCGATGGCGTCAGCCGGCGCGACGAGCTCCTGGCAGCGGCGATCTGTTGGACAGGGAGAGAGAGACCATGTGTGAGAGATAAACGGGAAGTGGAGGGGAGAAGAGGTATGGGCGCGGGGTCCGGCCTGCACGGGGTCGAAGGTGAGGTTGCCGGCGATGATCTTCGACGAGGTCATCCATGGGGCGGCGCGGCCAGCGGCGAGGTCCCAGGGCAGAGGCGCACGAGGCGGGGCGAGGCCTACGGGAGCTCGGGGCGAACCACGACAGCTACGAGTTGCCTCGTTCGGGCCCAGGCGGGCCGCGGATGGGCTTTGCGGGCCCGACGGCTAATAGGTGGGAGGCAGGAGGCAACGGTGTAGTGGAGCAGACTAGCGGCAGTGTGGATTTCAAGAGGAGTCTTAGGGTTTCTAGATTTGAATGAGGGGATGTCCATTTATAGGCAGGGATGGCTAGGCTTAGGGGTTTTACTCCATTTTTGGATCGTACGATCTCGATCGGACGACTTCGGTCATGGGGTTTGGCTGGGAGGGTTTAGTGGTCCATGTAGATGGGTTGGACTGACAAGAGAGGGAAGACGGGCAGTCGGTAACGCATTTTATTTACGAAAAACGTCCGACAATTTGACCGGCGATAGTAACACTATAGTTACTCGTTGGGGTATGAAACGGACTGTGAATGCGACAATATTTGGCAGACGGTCTACCTACAATATAATAAGACTGCACGTAAACTTTCAACCCATCCTGAGAACATTTAATTCCCACTTATAAGACAATATTTTTAAGATGCCGCGGGCACGTGTGGGTGCGTTTGGTCTCCAAACGATCAAGGACAAGAACGGGGAGAACCGGCAACTACAAACGGATGCAAATTTTGAAAAATGAAGGAACAGAGTGCCGGTGCAATGTGAATGATGCGATGATGAATGTGACAAACAAATAATCACATGGCAATAACGGAATATATCAAAGTCCTCTAAAGCGTTGGTCTCGGGCTGTTACAACAGGCCTCACCACCCACCCTACTCCCACCGCTGGCCAGGCCATCCCTCTACTCACCTACACATCCAATTATTCTTCGGCGATGGCAGCCTCAGACTGCAGCCGAACCAGTCTACCCTTGTACCCACCTCCATGTGGGCATCCATCACCGAGTCTTCCCCAGCTCCGGGTCATTCCCTTCCTAAGCCTTGCAGTCGTCCACCGCATTGGTGCTCTCGGTGCGGCAGTGTCAACGTGTTCAACGGACAACTTTCATCGGAAGAGGACTGTATGTGGAGAGGCTGACAGCTAGGGCCCACGAGGTCCATGACCGCACGAACGGAAGGGCTTACTTATTATGCGCAAAAAATGATTCGCCCCCAGACATCTGGGACCCACCAGGTCTATGGTCGCACAAACAGACGTGCCCCCTTATTACGCGCAAAAATTGACTCGTCCCCTGATAGCTGGGACCCACAAGCTACATCTTCACACGCAAGGAATTGCCTCCTTATTACGCGAAAAAATGATTCATCCCCTTGATAGTTGAGAACCACTAGCTACATCTTCGCACGCAAGGAAGTGCCTCCTTATTACACGAAAAAATGATTCCTTCCACCAACAGCTGGGACCCACGAGGTCCATGGTTGCACGAATGGAAGTGCCTCCTTATTCCACGGGAAAAAAATGATTGCTCCCCCTGACAGCCGGGATCTACCAGCTACATCTTCGCATGCAAGGAACTGCCTCCTTATTACGCGAAAAATAAAATGATTCCTCCCCATGACAGCTCGGACCCACCAGCTACATCTTCGCACGCAACGAAGTGCCTCCTTATTACGCTAAAACTGTGATTCGCCCCTGCTGACAGTTGGGACCCACCAGGTCAAAGCGTAGGTAGCATTATCTGTCTGGTTGCAAAACAAGTACGTACATACTGGTCGATCGGTCTCTATGCAACGAGGATGAACCATTGCCGAGTAAGGAGCGGCACGTGTCGTATTAGAGCCCGGCCCCGACGTAGTACTTGAGGCACTCCCGTCTAAATCGTGTACACGTACGTACAACCATGCTGCAAGAAAGTAAATACGACCACGTACGCACATATGGGCGGGGGGTCTCAAACCAGGGCTCGTGTACATGGAGAGGCAATGTGGCAGTGTCAACGGATGGCAACAATGACTGGTGTCTACTACGCAACTTTATTCTTGTAGACTTTGTTGGGCCTCCAAGCGCAGAGTTTTGTAGGACAGTAGCAATTTTCCCTCAAGTAGATGACCTAAGGTTTATCAATCCGTGGGAAGTGTAGGATGAAGATGGTCTCTCTCAAACAACCCTGCAATCAAATACAAGAAATCTCTTGTGTCCCCAACACACCCAATACAATGGCAAATTGTATAGGTGCACTAGTTCGGCGAAGAGATGGTGATACAACTGCAATATGGATGGTAGATATAGGTTTTTGTAATCTGAAAATATAAAAACAGCAAGGTAGCAAGTGACAAAAGTGAGCACAAACGGTATTGCAATGCTTGAAAACAAGGCCTAGGGTCCGTACTTTCGCTAGTGCAATCTCTCAACAATGCTAATATAATTGGATCACATAACCATCCCTCAACGTGCAACGGAGAAGAAATCACTCCAAAGTTCTTATCTAGCGGAGAACATAAGAAGAAATTGTTTGTAGGGTACGAAACCACCTTAAAGTTATCTTTTCCGATCGATCTATCCAAGAGTTCATACTAAAATAACCAAGTTATCCTTTTCGATCGATCTATCGAAGAGTTCCTACTAAGATAACACCATATGATACGCATCAACCAACTCTAATGTCACCTAGATACTCCAATGTAACCACAAGTATCCATGAGTTAATTATACGATACGCATCAAACAATTTCAGATTCATAATACTCAATCCAACACAAAGAACCTCAAAGAGTGCCCCGAGATTTCTACCGGAGAAAGTAGGACAAGAACGTGTATCAACCCCTATGCATAGATTACCCCAATGTCACCGCGGGAATCCGCAAGTTGAGTACCAAAACATATATCAAGTGAATCAATAGAACACCCCATTGTCACCACGGGTATCCACATGCAAGACATATATCAAGTGTTCTCAAATCCAATATTCAATCCAACATAACGATATCTCAAAGGGAAAGATTCAATTCATCACAACAAGGTAGCAAGGGAATAGCATCATGTGATCCGGCTATATTAACAAAGCCCGTGATACATCAAGATCGTGACATCTCAAGAACACGAGAGAGAGAGATTGAACACATAGCTACTGGTACATACCCTCAGCCCCGAGGGTGGACTACTCCCTCCTCATCATGGCCTCCGTCGGGATGATGAAGATGGCCACCGGAGATGGATTCCCCTTTCCGGCAGGGTACTGGAACGTCTCCAGATTGGTTTTTGTCGATATAGAGAGTTGCGGCGGCGGAGCGGAGAGTCTAGGGTTATTTCTGATGGTTTCTATATTTATAGGATTTTTGGGCGTCGGTTTCACGCCAAGATGGGCCACGAGGAGGGCACGATACACCAGGGTGCGCCTGGGCCCTCGGGCGCGCCCTGGTGGGTTGTGCCCACCTCGTGGCTCTTCTCCGGTGGTTCTTCGCTCCAATATTGCTTATTTGGTCCAGAAAAAATCACAAAAAAGTTTCGGGCGATTCCAGAACTTTCATTTTCTGCACAAAAACAACACCACGATAATTCTGCTGAAAACAACGTCAGTCCGGGTTAGTTCTAAATAAATCATATAAAGTGCATCAAAACCATATAAAAGTATTGTAAACATAGATGAATATGGCATGAATACTTCATAAATTATCGATACGTTGGAGACGTATCAGCATCCCCAAGCTTAATTCCTACTCGTCCTCGAGTTGGTAAATGATAAAAGAAATAATTTATGAAGTGTGAATGCTAGCATAATATATAAGTTTGATCTTTGATAATTTCAGTCAAATTTCGAGCATCATAACCAGCAACTTTTTCTCATAAAACTCATCATGATAAAGTAGCAACCAATTCACATGTTATGGTTCAAACAATGAATTCTCTTGAAACTTAACAACCCATGTTCTTAGTCACCAAACAATTGCAATTCAACTTATTCTCAACAAAGTCTAAGTAAGAGATCCACATACTCAATCATCATATAGTCTTCTATGATTGCTAGTACTCAAAGCATATTTTTAGAACAAATGGCATCCATCGAACACAGAGAAAGATAGGGGCTTAATGTTTCGCCTCCCAACTCATTTATCATAGAGATAATTGTCAACAATAATAAATCATGATCAAATATATTTGACTGAATATATATGTTTGGATCTTTCCCCACCACATGATGCTTGCCAACTAATAGACTGAGGTTGGAATAAGAAGTTGACTCAACATGAATAGTAAATAACATGAAAGTAAATAGATTGTCCCTTCGCAGAGGGAAGCAGGGATTTGCAAAGGTGCCAGAGCTCAAAGCTTAAATCAGAGATAAATATAATTTTGGGAGGCGCACCCTTCTTGTCGACGTTACGACCAAGAGTTATCTATATCTTCCATGTTAAACACATTAGCGGCGGTTCCCAAGCGGTAAAAGTAAAGGTTTACTCCCCCTCCACCAACAAACACACTCCACGGCTAGCCGAATCCACGGGTACCGTCCATACCAACAACATTCCTGGGGGAGTTTTGTTTAATTATTTGCATTTTTTTTCGGGACTGGGAATCCCTATTACCGCCCCTCTCGTGCAAGGACGAGTGAATAAACACTCATCATGAGAATAACCCGCTTAACATGGAAGATACTGACCGCCCCCTGTCACTCCATGAGCGGTCCAGGCACACAAAACAGATGCTCATTTGAAATTTTAGAGGTGGCACATGCAAATTTACTTGGAATGGCAGGGTAATACCGCATATAGGTAGATATAGTGGACTCTCATGGAAGAAACTTGGCTCAAGGATTTGGATGCACAAGTAGTATCTCTACTTAGTACGAAGTGTTGGCTAGCAAAAGGTTCTAAACAAGCACCACATGTTGGAGGATCCATAACAATATAACTTCTATGCAAATATACACAACCATAACTCATTACATTGTCTTCCTTGTCCAACTTCAACTAATTTTCTCAAGTTTGAAAATAATTAATGGGTATTCACAATCATAGAAGATGTCCAAGATAATATATTTGTATGTGAGAGTTCTCTTCCTTATACTAATCATTCACGAATTGCTTGTATGACCAATATTGTGATTGTAAAACTTCAATAGATTTTACTTTCTAAACCCAATGTGAAGCTACTACTAGGCATGATATGAACATATAATTTCAACTTCATGGTATTCAATTCATTCAACAATTTACTCAAAGGATATAAGAAGCACAAGAGTAAATGACAAGCTACTCTCAAAAGATATAAGTGAAGATCAATGAGTAGTCAAACAATTAAGTAGCTATGTGAGGACTCTCTCTCTTAATGAAGATTTTCAGATCTGAGTATATTATTCAAACAACAAACTTAACATAAATAGAACTCCAAGAATAGCACGCATCATGTGAACGAATAAAAATTTAGGCTCAACATAGGCTAACCGATATTTTTTGATGAAGAGAGGTGGGATGCGTAGCATCCCCAAGCTTAGATGCTTAAGACTTCTTGAAATATTTACTTGGGGTGCCTTGGGCATCCCCAAGCTTGAGCTTTTGTATCTCGTTCAATCCTCTCATATCATGGTTTCACCTATTCTCAAAAACGATAGTGTTGAAGACGAAAGAGGGGATGCCTTCCGGGGCATCCCCAAGCTTAGGCGCTTGAGTCTTCCTTGGATATTACCTTGGGGGTTCCTTGGGCATCTCCAATCTTAGGTTCTTGTCACTCCTTATTCTCCTCATATCGGTGTCTCACCCAAAACTTGAAAACTTCAATCACACAAAACTTAACGGGACTTTGTGAGATGGGTTAGTATAATAAATAAAGATCATTCACTTAGGTACTGTTAAGACAATATTCATAATTGTTATCACATAATACCTACTGTATTATACCATTCACATAATTTATATCACTGAATATAATTTATGGGAACACTAAAACAAGCAAACTATGCATGCAAAACAGAATCTGTCAAAAACAGAACAGTCTGTGAAGATCTGTAGTGTAACCATACTTCCTTGTATCTAAAAATTCTGAAAAATTAGGAAAACCTGAAGAATTTGTATATAAACGCTGTGTAAAAATTTCAGATAATTATCACACTCCAGTAAAAAATGAAAATTCCTGCACTGGAGTCAAAAGTTTCTGTTTTGGTTCAGCATCAATTTTACTCATCTTGTGAGTCATCCTAAAGGCTTTACTTGGTACTTTATTGAAATAAAAGACACAAAACATGATTACTACAGTATCTTAATCATGTTAACACACAAAAACAGAAAGTAAAAGTGTTGGGTTGTCTCCCAACAAGCGCTTTTCTTTAAAGCCTTTTAGCTAGGCATGATGATTTCAATGATGCTCACATAGGAATAGTAATTGAAACATGCAAGAGAGCATCATGAATCTTATGACAAGCTCATTTAAGTCTAACCCACTTACTATGCATAGGGATTTTTTGAGCAAACAATTTATGGGAGCAAGAATCAACTAGCATAGGAAGGCAAAACAAGCCTAACTTCAAAACTTTGAACACATAGAGAGGAAACTTGATATTATTGCAATTCCTACAAGCATATGTTCCTTCCTCATAATAGTTTTCAACAGCATCATGAATAAATTCAACAATATAACTATCACATAAAGCATTCCTTTCATGATCTACAAGCATAGAAAATTTATTACTCTCCACATAAGCATATTTCTTCTCATTCATAATAGTGGGAGCAAACTCAACAAAATAACTATCATGAGATACTTGATTGACATAACCACATTCAATATTAAATTCATGATGACAAGTTTCATGGTTACTATCACTCTTTATAGCATACATGTCATCATCATAATCATCATAGATAGGAGGCATGCCATCATCATAATAAATGTGCTCATCAAAACTTGGGGGAGTAATATCATCTTCATCAAACATAGCATCCCCAAGCTTGTGGCTTTGCATATCATTAGCATCATGGTTATTCAGAGAATTCAAACTAGCAATATTACAATCATTCTCATCATTCAAGGAATTCTCATCAAGTATTTTCATAATTTCTTCCTCTACCAATTGAGCACAATTTTCCGACTCCTTATTTTCACGAAAGACATTATAAAGACGATACAAATGATGCAACCTAAACTCCATTTTTTTTGTAGTTTTCTTTTGTGAAACCAAACTAGTGAAAAACAAGAAACTAAAAGATTTAATTGCAAGATCTAAAGATATACCTTCAAGCACTCACCTCCCCGGCAATGGCGCCAGAAAAGAGCTTGATGTCTACTACGCAACTTTATTCTTGTAGACTTTGTTGGGCCTCCAAGCGCAGAGTTTTGTAGGACAGTAGCAATTTTCCCTCAAGTGGATGACGTAAGGTTTATCAATCCGTGGGAGGTGTAGGATGAAGATGGTCTCTCTCAAACAACCCTGCAATCAAATACAAGAAATCTCTTGTGTCCCCAACACACCCAATACAATGGCAAATTGTATAGGTGCACTAGTTCGGCGAAGAGATGGTGATACAACTGCAATATGGATGGTAGATATAGGTTTTTGTAATCTGAAAATATAAAAACAGCAAGGTAGCAAGTGACAAAAGTGAGCACAAACGTTATTGCAATGCTTGAAAACAAGGCCTAGGGTCCGTACTTTCGCTAGTGCAATCTCTCAACAATGCTAATATAATTGGATCACATAACCATCCCTCAACGTGCAACGAAGAAGAAATCACTCCAAAGTTTTTATCTAGCGGAGAAGATAAGAAGAAATTGTTTGTAGGGTACTAAACCACCTTAAAGTTATCTTTTCCGATCAATCTATCCAAGAGTTCATACTAAAATAACCAAGTTATCCTTTCCGATCGATCTATCAAAGAGTTCGTACTAAGATAACACCATATGATACGCATCAACCAACTCTAATGTCACCTAGATACTCCAATGTCACCACAAGTATCCATGAGTTAATTATACAATACGCATCAAACAATTTCAGATTCATAATACTCAATCCAACACAAAGAACCTCAAAGAGTGCCCCGAGATTTCTACCGGAGAAAGTAGGACAAGAACGTGTATCAACCCCTATGCATAGATTACCCCAATGTCACCACGGGAATCCGCAAGTTGAGTACCAAAACATATATCAAGTGCATCAATAGAACACCCCATTGTCACCACGGGTATCCACATGCAAGACATATATCAAGTGTTCTCAAATCCAATATTCAATCCAACATAACGATATCTCAAAGGGAAAGATTCAATTCATCACAACAAGGTAGCAAGGGAATAGCATCATGTGATCCTGCTATATTAACAAAGCCCGTGATACATCAAGATCGTGACATCTCAAGAACATGAAAGAGAGAGATTGAACACATAGCTACTGGTACATACCCTCAGCCCCGAGGGTGGACTACTCCCTCCTCATCATGGCCTCCGTCGGGATGATGAAGATGGCCACCGGAGATGGATTCCCCTCTCCGGCAGGGTACTAGAACATCTCCAAATTGGTTTTTGTCGATACAGAGAGTTGTGGTGGCGGAGCGGAGAGTCTAGGGTTATTTCTGATGGTTTCTATATTTATAGGATTTTTGGGTGTCTGTTTCACGCCAAGATGGGCCACGAGGAGGGCACGATACACCAGGGCGCGCCTGGGCCCTCTGGCATGCCCTGGTGGGTTGTGCCCACCTCGTGGCTCTTCTCCGGTGGTTCTTCGCTCCAATATTGCTTATTTGGTCCAGAAAAAATCACAAAAAAGTTTCGTGTGATTCCGAGAACTTTCATTTTCTGCACAAAAACAACACCACTGTAATTCTGCTAAAAACAACGTCAGTCTGGGTTAGTTCTAAATAAATCATATAAAGTGCATCAAAACCATATAAAAGTATTGTAAACATAGATGAATATGGCATGAATACTTCATAAATTATCGATACGTTGGAGACGTATCAATGACGTCATGTTCATTGGAAGCCAACTGGCTGGCTCGGAACAGATAAAACAACTACTCGGCTGGGGGTGTGGCGCCCTGCAAAACGGAGGAAACAAACTTCTGTTCAACTGGCTACAGTCAAAACGGGGTCCAAGGGTGTGGCGTCCCGCAAAATGGAGGAAACGGACTTTTGTTCAACCGGCTACGGTCGAAATGGGGTCCAGGGGTGTGGCGTCCCAAAAACGAAAGGAAACTAATCTCAATGTGAATTATGCAATGATGAATGCGACAAACAAATAAATCACACGGCAATAACGGAATATATCAAAGTCCTCTAAAGCGTTGGTCTCGGGTTGTTACAGTAGGCCTCACCACCCCACCCTACTCCCACCACTGGCCAAGCCATCCCTCTACTCACCCACACATCCAATTATTCTTCGGTGATGGCAGCCTCACACCGCAGCCTAACCAGTCTACCCTCGTACCCCCCTCCACGTGGGCATCCACCACCGAGTCTTCCCCGGCTCAGGGTCATTCCCTTCCTAGGCCTCGCAGTCGTCCACTGCATTGGTGCTCTCGGTGCGGCGGCGTCAACGTGGTCAACAGACGACTTTCATCGGAAGAGGACTGTACGTGGAGAGGCTGACAGCTGGGGCCCACGAGGTCCATGGTCGCACGGACGGAAGGGCTTAGTTATTATGCGCAAAAAATGATTCGTCCTCCTGACATCTGGGACCCACAAGGTCTATGGTCGCACAAACAGAAGTGCCCCCTTATTACGCGCAAAAAATTGATTCGTCCCCCTGATAGCTGGGACCCACAAGCTACATCTTCGCATGCAAGGAAGTGCCTCCTTGTTACACAAAAAAATGATTGCTCCCCTTGACAGCTGAGACCCACCAGCTACATCTTCGCACACAAGGAAGTGCATCCTTATTAAGCGAAAAAATGATTCCTGCCACCAACAGCTCGGACCCACGAGTTGCATGGTCACACGAATGGAAGTGCCTTCTTATTCCATGGAAAAAAATGATTGCCCCCCTTGACAGCTGGGATCTACGAGCTACATCTTCGCATACAAGGAACTGCCTCCTTATTACGTGAAAAAATAAAACGATTCCTCCCCATGACAGCTCGGACCCACCAGCTACAACTTCGCACGCAATGAAGTGCCTCCTTATTAAGCTAAGAATGTGATTCGCCCCTGCTGACAGCTGGGACCCACTAGGTCGAAGCGTAGGTAGCATTATCTGTCTGGTTGCAAAATGAGTACGTACATATTGGTCGATCGGTCTCTATGCAACGAGGACGAACCATGGCCGAGTAAGGAGCGGCACGTGTCGTATTAGAGCCCGGCCCCGACGTAGTACTTGAGGCACTCTCGTCCAAATCGTGTACACGTACGTACAACCATGCTACGAGAAAGTAAATACGACCACGTACACACATACGGGTGGGGGGTCTCAGACCAGGGCTCGTGTACATGAGGAGGCAATGTGGCAGAGTCAACGGATAGCAACAATGACGTCATGTTCATTGGCAGCCAACTGGCTGGGTCGGAACAGATAAAACAACTACTCGGCTGGGGGTGTGGCGCCCTGCAAAACGGAGGAAACAGACTTGTGTTCAACCGGCTACGGTCGAAACGGGGTCCAAGGGTGTGGCGTCCCGCAAAACGGAGGAAACGGACTTTTGTTCAACCGTCTACGATCGAAATGGGGTCCAGGGGTGTGGTGTCCCAAAAAAGAAAGGAAACTAATTTCTGTTCAACCAGCTATGGTCGAGACATGGTCGAGGGGTGTGGCGTACCTCAAAACAAAGGAAACGGGCCGGCTACGATGGAAGAAACATGGTCCAGGGGGAGTGGCGTACCGCAAAACGGGACTCCACGGGCAACTGTTCATCCACCACCGACTTCCTCTAGCCTCCACGGGGTCGTCTTCACCCACCCCAACACCGGCTACTACTACGTACATTCCACAGGGTTCGTATTGTTAATCCAGTGCCAACCCCCACCGGCTGGGGTGGGGCATACAAGCGGGCGGCATCAACGGGAACTATTCACCCACATCCAACCAACTCAACTCACCGGCAACGTCTCGCGCAAGGGGCTCAATCAATCAATGCAACACCTCGACTCGTTCCACGTATCACGCGCGCGGCACCAACGGGCACTGTTTATCCAAAGGCAACCAAATCAGCTACTGGTAGCTCAACTCACGTCTCGCACGGGGGATCGCTCAGGTTCAGTAAGAAGTGAAGGGATTGCTCGGGTTCAGTTAGCAGCCCAGGAATCTCTCGGGTTCAGTACGTAGTGTGAGGGATCGATCGATCGCTCCTGTTCAATACGTACTACGAAGGATCGCACTGGTTTGGTAAGCGAACGAACACCTCGATTGGGTTCAATTATAACAGCTAGCAAATGCCTCGCACACACATGTGCATACGAGAAAAATGCGCAAACCACTGCGTCGCTTGGCCCGGACCACCCACCGGTTACCCACCGTAACCGGGAAATCCCTGAAAATTTCCTCGCCCTCACTTCATGTCTGGGATCTCATCCGGGACTCCGAACAACCTTCGGTCACCAACATACATAACTCAACAATACCAAATCGTCACCGAACATTAAGTGTGCAGACCCTGCGGGTTCGAGAACTATGCAGACATGACCGAGACACCTCTACGGCCAATAACCAATAGCGGGACCTCGATGCCCATATTGGTTCCTACATATTCTACGAAGATCTTTATCGGTCGAACCACGATGTCAAGGATTCAATCAATCCCGTATGTAGTTCCCTTTGTCCATCAGTATGTTACTTGCCCGAGATTCGATTGTCGGTATCTCCATACCTAGTTCAATCTCGTTACCGGCAAGTCTCTTTACTCGTTCCGTAATACAAGATCCCGTGACTAACTCCTTAGTCACATTGCTTGCAAGCTTCTTATGATGCTATATTACCGAGTGGCCCAGAGATACCTCTCCGTCATACGGAGTGACAAATCCCAGTCTCGATTCACGCCAACCCAACATGCACCCTCGGAGATACCTGTAGAGAACCTTTATAGTCATCCAGTTACGTTGTGACGTTTGATACACACAAGGCATTCCTCCGGTGTCCGGGAGTTGCATGATCTCATGGTCGTAGGAACAAATACTTGTGTCACACCCTATGTTTGTATCACTTTGCTATGCTTGGATTTACAAAATTTGGAACCAATTAAAACTTTTTGAGTGCATATGCTTGTTTGAATTGTTGCTTGTTTGCTTGTTTGGTTGTTTGTGTATGACACTCTTAGGTTCTACTCCTCTCCATATTCATATTCCTTGATCCAAACTTCTTGCCCAATGATCATGCCATGTGAATAGTACCCAAAACTATTTTTATCAAATATTATTTTGGCCAAAAACGATTTATTCAAATTAGGTTTTCAAAAGCCCCTGAATTGAGGTTTGTTCTACAAGTCCTCAAATTGGGTGGATCCTTTTTCCCCAAAGGCTTTATTGGGAACCTACTATATATATGACTTCCCAAAACCACCAAATATTAATTTTAAAGATTATTTAGCTATTTTATTTAAAGGCTTTTTCTTAAGTCCAGAAATGTTTTTTCACAGGAAAACATTATTTAAATGCTTTAAAAATATTTGAGAAAATTTAGGGAAACTCAGTGGACATATATTTTCCATATATATGAGTTTCAACACATGGTCATGTTCAAAATCATGGGCCAAACCCCTCAAAAACCTTTCTGCCCAAATCAAGCTTTTGACATATTTATATAAGAAACATTCTCAATAAATTCCATGAAAATTCTAGCAAGTCACACATGACATATGTGATGATCTTGCAAAGTTTCATCTCAATCACCCTTTATTTACTTCACCAAAATATTCCAAAACCATTCCTGTCCAGAGCCAAATTTGAACAACTTTATATTGTGAAGTATCTCCTATTGATCCCAAACTTTGTGGGCATGTTCTATTACCAAAATGATGATGCCACACCAAGTTGTACATCAAGGAGAATGGAAAAGCATGCCTAAATCTATAGGAATCTGATTCTGTTGATTTCTAGGGTTTGCAATGTCTACATTGGGAACTTTCTTCAAATCATCTCAAACTTGGTGAACAACCCTATTTCTAACCACCATTTGACCCTGTTAAATCTCAAGTCAAGCAAACCCCATATGACTGGCAAACTCATCATCAAACACCTTCTGGTCATTCCTAAGAATTACTGCTTGCACCCTCTAACTCCTTCTCCTTGGATCTAAATTTTTACCACACCCCCTCCTAGTGTCCATTTACCTCCAGCTAGCTCTGCATGGCCATTGCTTAATGATTGATGGGGTAAAACCCTCATTTTATCTTCTGGACAGCAGTAGATCATCTCTCTCTCCACTCCTCCCTCTTTCAGGCAAGCCACCAGAGCATCCAATGCCCTACCGAAGTTGTTTACCCTCCCCTAGATACCCTGGACATGAGCGGCCACGCCCTAGGCGCCAAAAACATGCCGTGGCATGCCAAAGTCGCGCTCCAGAGCGCGCTACAGTGCGCACCCGCACTGTAGCTGCCGCCCAACCACAGCCCCCGACAGCCTCGGGACCTCCAGCCGTGTCCCCCTGGCCCACCTCGACGTCCTCACCACGGCAAGCTGCCGGCCCCCTCCTCCCTCTCTCTCCAGCGGCCTCCCGCACGCGCGCCGCGGCCGCCCCTCTCTGCCAGT
This sequence comes from Elymus sibiricus, assembly GCA_039707655.1. Classification (NCBI taxonomy): domain Eukaryota; kingdom Viridiplantae; phylum Streptophyta; class Magnoliopsida; order Poales; family Poaceae; genus Elymus; species Elymus sibiricus. The sequence goes on from CM077667.1 coordinate 256,316,291, forward strand.
GCCCGGGCTCGCACGCGCGCGCACCCCCGCTCCTTCTCTCCCTTCCCTCGCACCTAGACCGACCCCAGAAACGCCCCAGACACTTCCCCTCGAGCGACCATGGCCTCCATTGACGGCAACAACCCCGCTGGACTCCCTGTCCACGGTGCACCGCGCCCTCGCCTATATAGGCCACCCCGAGCTCCCCTCGGCTCTCCTTTTGCTCCCTCTATCCCTCAATCGTGCCCCTGAACCACCTCCGCGTCTCTAGGAGCACCCGAGCTCGAAATCGAGTTCGAGGTCCGCCGCTCTGTTCGTCCGGCCACCGCACGGTACAGTGCCCCTCCGGCCGCAAATCCCTCACCATTCGCTTCCTCTCCTTCCCTCGAGCCTAACCCCCCCTCTGCATTTCATGTAATCACCGCAGAATCGAGCCATCCGTCCCCGAGCCGAACCGCCGCCGTGCGGGTTCTTCCTCACCGACGATTCCCTCGACGCCGGCGACCGCCTCCACCACCCACCGAAGCGCGGGACGACGCTGGACACGACGGTGCCCTCCGTTTGGACCGCCGTGGCTTAAAACGCCGCCGGTGAGCTCCCTCTCTCCCCTGTTTGGAGGTTGAAGACGACCCCTGGTGGGGCCCGTTTGTCATACCCTCACCCCCTTCTCCCTCACTGGCAAGAAGGGCCCACGGGCAGGTTAAAAAATAAACCTGCTGCGCGCACCGTTTCGCCCTGGGCCGATTCCCCTTTGGGCCGGCTCGGCTGTGACGGCTTCGGCTCAAAAAGCACAGTGCCATTTATCTTTTTTCCTTTTTCCAACTAGATTCCAAAATTTCCACAGAATTAAATAAAACTCTGATGCCAATAATTCTTCCACCTAAATGCTTGTAATATTGTGTAGAATTTAATAGTGCCATTTGTATATTTTTTGAAAACCTTTTATCTACTGTTTTATTTTAAAACCTCTTTTAGGCATTTTTAGCCTCTGTTATAAATAGTTTTGAAAACCTTTTTAACTTCAAAACCCTAGACAAATATTCTTAGAATAGTTTGTAGTATTTATCAGAGTAGGGTAGCATTTTAGAAGTAGAGTTGTGCTCTGTTTTTGTGCGATGCTTATTATTATCGTTATTTATCGCGACGTTAGATTGCGCTGTTGACGAGGAAGTTGGACCCGAAGATTTCGAAGACCCCGAAGACTTTGTTGAGCCAGGCAAGCAGCCCTTTGACCATGACTATGAAACCCTTTTTAATGCATGGCATTAGCAATTTATTTCGTGATGCCGATCATGTTAATGTGGTGTCCCCCCTTCGGTGGGATGCCTCCGATACTTTACCGTCGATACTTGCATCGTGCATGACCCTACCTTCCTATGAGGGTTGTGTAGGTGGGAGTAGATAGGTTGCTAGTAGATGCTACGCAAGTGGGACGGGAATATGCATGGTGATGGAAACAAAGTGTTTACAAAGACTTTTCGAAAACCCCGTCGGGTGCCACTAATGCCCGAGGGACATGATGGTGAGCTAGGTAACCACTTGATAAAGAAGTGGTGTACCGGAGCAGGTTGTGTGTGTTTTCGAAAACGGAGAGTTTTAAGATTTGCTAACCGTCCCAACCTTACATGCACAACCACGATACCCCTTATGGGACGGGGCTTTGTTGATTACTTTGATGGGTACTAGCATAGAGCCCTCATTACTAGTGGCGGGAGTGACGTGGTCACTCTCGATACGGGGTCGTGCCAGTAAGGACTGATGTCTACTATGCAACCTTCTTCTTGTAGACTCGTGTTGGGCCTCCAAGCGCAGAGTTTTGTAGGACAGTAGCAAATTTCCCTCAAGTGGATGACCTAAGGTTTATCAATCCGTGGGAGGCGTAGGATGAAGATGGTCTCTCTCAAACAACCCTGCAACCAAATAACAAAGAGTCTCTTGTATCCCCAACACACCCAATACAATGGTAAATTGTATAGGTGCACTAGTTCGGCGAAGAGATGGTGATACAAGTGTAATATGGATGGTAGATATAGGTTTTTGTAATCTGAAAATATAAAAACAGCAAGGTAACTAATGATAAAAGTGAGCACAAACGGTATTGCAATGCTTAGAAACAAGGCCTAGGGTTCATACTTTCACTAGTGCAAGTTCTCTCAACAATACTAACATAGTTGAATCATATGTAAATCCCTCACGTGCGACAAAGAGTTCACTCCAAAGTCACAAATAGCGGAGAACAAACGAAGAAATTATTGTAGGGTACGAAACCACCTCAAAGTAATCTTATGAGCTATCCCTATAAGTGTCACGAACAGTCCTAGAGTTCGTACTAAAATAACTCCTTAAGATACACATCAACCAAAACCCTAATGTCACCTAGATACTCCAATGTCACCACGAGTACCCATGGGCTTGATTATACGATATGCATCACACAATTTCAGATTCATCATGTTCAATCCAACACAAAGAACTTCAAAGAGTGCCCCAAAGTTTCTACCGGATAGTCAAGACGAAAACATGTGCCAACCCCTATGCATAGATTCCCAAGGTCACGGAACCCGCAAGTTGATCACCAAAACATACATCAAGTGGATCAATAGAACATCCAATTGTCACCACGGATATCCCATCGCAAGACATACATCAAGTGTTATCAAATCCTTTAAAGACTCAATCCGATAAGAAAACTTCAAAGGGAAAACTCAATTCATCACAAGAAGATAGAGAGGGGAAAACTCCATATGATTCATCTATATCAATAAAGCTCGCGGTACATCAAGATCGTGTCATCTCAAGAACACGATAGAGAGAGATCAAACACATAGCTACTGGTACATACCCTCAGCCCCGAGGGTGAACTACTCCCCCCTCGTCATGGAGACCACTGGGATGATGAAGATGGCCTCCGGTGATGGTTTCCCCCTCCGGCAGGGTGCCGGAACGGGCTCCCGATTTGTTTTTCGTGGCTACAGAGGCTTGCGGCGGCGGAACTCCCGATCTAGGTTTCTTTCTGGAGGTTTCTTGATTTATAGGAGTACTTGGCGTTGGAATCAAGTTAGGGGGGGTGCTCGAGGGGCCGACAAGCCAGGGGGCGCGCCCTAGGGGGGGGGGGGCGCCCCCTAGGCTTGTGGCCTCCTCGGGACTCCTCTCTGGTATCTTTTTGCTCCAGTATTTTTTATATTTTCCAAAAATATTCTCCGTAAATTTTCAGCCCATTCCGAGAACTTTTATTTTTGCACAAAAACAACACCACGGTAGCTCTGCTGAAAACAGCGTCAGTCTGGGTTAGTTCTAATCAAATCATACCAAAATCATATAAAATTATTGTAAACATGGCATGAATACTTCATAAATTATAGATACGTTGGAGACGTATCAGCATCCCCAAGCTTAATTCCTGGTCGTCCTCGAGTAGGTAAATGATACAAGAAATAATTTATGAAGTGTGAATGCTAGCAAGTGCACAAGTTTGATCAATGATAATTCCAATCACTTTTTCTAGCATCAATATAAACCATAAACAGTAGCTCATCTCATAAAACTTCTCATGATCAAGTAACAAGCTATTCACATGTTAAAGTATAGACCAGAAAGTTTCTTGAAAACTAACAAACCATATTCCTAGTCATCGAACAATTGCAATTCATCTTATTTTCAGGAAGGGTCTATGTAAGAGCTTTGATTTAGCAAATTCCACATACTCAACTATCATATAGTCTTCCATGATTACTGACACTCAAAGCATATTTTTAGAACAAATAGCATCCATCGAACACAGAGAAAGATAGGGGCTTAATGTTTCGCCTCCCAACTTATTTATCATATAGATAATTGTCAACAATAATAATTCATGATTAAATATATTTGTGTGGATATATATGTCATGATCATTCCCCAACACATGACGCTTGCCAAGAGAAAAAGGCGAAATATCGGAAGTGGTGAAGATCACCATGACTCTTGCATAAAGGTAAGTACTAGAATGTAAAAGATAGGCCCTTCGCAGATTGATTTGCAAAGGTGGCAGAGCTCGAGGTTTTAAAACAGAGATGAATAATAATTTTGAGCGGTATGCTTTCATTGTCAACATAACAACCGAGAGATCTCGGTATCTTCCATGCTAGATACATTATAGGCGGTTTCCAAACAGAATGGTAAAGTTTTTACTCCCCCTCCACCAATCAATCACATTCCACGGCGAGCCGAATCCACGGGTATCGTCCATACAAACAACAATCTTGGGGGAGTTTTGTTTCATTATATTTTGATTTGATTTTTGAGCATGGAACTGGGCATCCCGAATACCAGCCACTTTCTCGTGAATGATAGTGAATCAACACATATCGTGAGAATAACCCACCTAGCATGGAAGATACTAACAGCCCCTAGTCACTATATAAGCGATTCGGGCATACAAAACAGAATATTATTTGAAGGTTTAGAGTTTGGCACATGCAAATTTACTTGGAACGGCAGGTAAATACCGCATATAGGTAGGTATGGTGGACTCGTATGGAACAACTTTGGGTTTAAGGGTGTTTGGATGCACAAGTAGTATTTCTACTTGGTGCGGAAGTTTTGGCTAGTATGAGGTGGAAGCAAGCACCACATGTTGGAGGATCCATAACAATATAACTTCTATACAAATATACCCAAACATAACTCATTAAGTTGTCTTCCTTGTCCAATTTTAACTAATTTGCTTGAGTTTGAAATAATTAATGAGCTCACAATCATAGAAGATGTTCAAGATAGTATATTTATATGTGGGATCTCTCTTCCTTCAATATTCTTTCATGAATTGTTCAAGTGACCAATGCGGTGTTTGCTAACTTTCAATAAATTTTACCACCTATACTTATTATGTGTGAAGTCATTACTCCCCATAGGATAAGTATATGAAGCATATTTAATTTCAGATTTATGATATTCAATCCATTCAACCATTTACTCATAGGATATAAGTGAAGCAAGAGAGTGAATGACAAACTACTCCAAAAAGATATAAGTGAAGATCAATGCGTAGTCAACAATTAAATAACTATGTGAAGACTCTCTCATATAAGAATTTCAGATCTTAAGTATTTTATTAAACAGCAAGCAAAAGAAAAATAGCACTCCAAGAATAGCACGCATCATGTGAACGAATAAAAATTTAGTCTCAACATAGGCTAACCGATAATTGTTGATGAAGAGAGGTGGGATGCGTAGCATCCCCAAGCTTAGATGCTTGAGACATCTTGAAATATTTACTTGGGGTGCCTTGGGCATCCCCAAGCTTGAGCTTTTGTATCTCGTTCAATCCTGTCATATCATGGTTTCACCTATTCTCAAAAACTTCATCCACACAAAACTCGAAAAGAACTCGTGAGATAGGTTAGTACACATAATAATAAATCAACTCTTTATGTACTGCCAATACAAGTTGCACAATAAATTTCAAACATCATATACTGTTTACTATCGTTTCCACAATTTATATCTACCAATATAGGCTATGGAAACTATAGGATAAGTAGATAACAAAACTATGACAGCAATCTGTCCAAACAGAACAGTCTATAGAAATTTATGAAAGCAGTGTACTTCTGTAACTCAAAAAATTATGAAAATTTATGACATGCTAAATAATTTATATTACAATACCGTGTAAAATTTTCAGAAACTTTCCACGTTCCAGTAAAATATGAAAATTCAAACACTACAGCCAAAGTTTCTGTTTTTACACAGCACTCATCAAAACATGCAATGCAAGCATCCTAAGGCAATTCTTGGAACTTTTTATTGAAAAAACAAGATTATAAATAACACCTAACAGAGAATATAAAAATATAATGATGATCCAAGCAAAGCACATATTATGTGATGAATAAAAATATAGCTCCAAGTAAGATATACCGATAGTGTTGAAGATGAAAGAGGGGATGCCTTCCAGGGCATCCCCAAGCTTAGGCACTTGAGTCTTCCTTGTATATTACCTTGGGTGTGCCTTGGGCATCCCCAAGCATAGGTTCTTGTCACTCCTTATTCTCCTCATATCGGTGTCTCACCCAAAACTTGAAAACTTCAATCACATAAAACTTAACGGAACTTCGTGAGATGGGTTAGTATAATAAAGATAGATCATTCACTTAGGTACTGTCAAGACAAGATTCAGAATTGTTCCCACATGATACCTACTGTATTCTATCATTCCCATAATTTATACCGCTAAATATAAGCTATGGAAACACTAAAACAAGCAAACTATGCGTGCAAAACAGAATCTGTCAAAAACAGAACAGTCTGTTAAGATCTGTAGTGTAACCATACTTCCCTGTCTCGAAAAATTAGGACAACCTGAAGAATTTGTATATTAATACTGTGTAAAAATTTCAGATCATTATCACGCTCCAGTAAAAAATGAAAATTCCTGTACTGGAGTCAAAAGTTTCTGTTTTGGTTCAGCATCAATTCTACTCATCTTGTGAGTCATCCCAAAGGCTTTACTTGGCACTTTATTGAAATAAAAGACACAAAACATGATTAATACAGTAGCTTAATCATGTGAACACTCGAAAACAAAAAGTAAAAGTGTTGGGTTATCTCCCAACAAGCGCTTTTCTTTAATGCCTTTTAGCTAGGCATGATGATTTCAGTGATGCTCACATAGGAATAATAATTATGACATGCAAAAGAGCATCATGAATCTCATGACAAGCACATTTAAGTCTAACCCACTTCCTATGCATAGGTATTTTGTGAGCAAACAACTTATGGGAGCAATAATCAACTAGCATAGGAAGGCAAAACAAGCATGACTTCAAAACTTTCAACACATAGAGAGGAAACTTGATATTATTGCAATATGTAGAAGCATACGATCCTCTCTCATAATAATTTTCAGTAGCATCATGAAGGAATTTCACAATATAACCAGAACATAAAGCATTCTTTTCATGATCCACAAGCATAGAAGTTTTACTACTCACCACATAAGTAGTTTTATTCTCATCAATAGTAGTGGGAGCAAACTCAACAAAATAACTATCATGTGACACTTGATTGACATAACCACATTCAATATTAAAATCATGATGACAAGTTTCATGATTACTATCACTCTTTATAGCATACGTGTCATCATAATAATCATCATAGGTAGGAGGCATGCCATCATCATAATAGTTTTGCTCATCAAAACTTGGGGGACTAAACATATCATCTTCATCAAACATAGCATCCCCAAGCTTGTGGCTTTGCATATCACTAGCATCATGGATATTCAGAGAATTCATACTAGCAACATTGCAATCATGCTCATCATTCAAGGAATTCTCATTAAGTATTTTCATAAATTCTTCCTCTACCAATTGAGCACAATTTTCCGAACCATCATTTTCATGAAAGACATTAAAAAGACGAAGCAATTGATGCAACCTAAACTCCATTTTTTTGTAGTTTTCTTTTATAAAACCAAACTAGTGATAAACAAGAAACTAAAAGATTTAATTGCAAGATCTAAAGATATACCTTCAAGCACTCACCTCCCCGGCAACGGCGCCAGAAAAGAGCTTGATGTCTACTACGCAACCTTCTTCTTGTAGACTCGTGTTGGGCCTCCAAGCGCAGAGTTTTGTAGGACAGTAGCAAATTTCCCTCAAGTGGATGACCTAAGGTTTATCAATCCGTGGGAGGCGTAGGATGAAGATGGTCTCTCTCAAACAACCCTGCAACCAAATAACAAAGAGTCTCTTGTGTCCCCAACACACCCAATACAATGGTAAATTGTATAGGTGCACTAGTTCGACGAAGAGATGGTGATACAAGTGTAATATGGATGGTAGATATAGGTTTTTGTAATCTGAAAATATAAAAACAGCAAGGTAACTAATGATAAAAGTGAGCACAAACGGTATTGCAATGCTTAGAAACAAGGCCTAGGGTTCATACTTTCACTAGTGCAAGTTCTCTCAACAATTCTAACGTAGTTGAATCATATGTAAATCCCTCACGTGCGACAAAGAGTTCACTCGAAAATCACAAATAGCGGAGAACAAACGAAGAAATTATTGTAGGGTACGAAACCACCTCAAAGTTATCTTTTCTGATCAATCTTATGAGCTATCCCTATAAGTGTCACGAACAGCCCTAGAGTTCGTACTAAAATAACACCTTAAGATACACATCAACCAAAACCCTAATGTCACCTAGATACTCCAATGTCACCACGAGTACCCATGGGCTTGATTATACGATATGCATCACACAATTTCAGATTCATCATGTTCAATCCAACACAAAGAACTTCAAAGAGTGCCCCAAAGTTTCTACCGGAGAGTCAAGACGAAAACATGTGCCAACTCCTATGCATAGATTCCCAAGGTCACGGAACCCGCAAGTTGATCACCAAAACATACATGAAGTGGATCAATAGAACATCCAATTGTCACCACGGATATCCCATTGCAAGACATACATCAAGTGTTCTCAAATCCTTTAAAGACTCAATCCGATAAGAAAACTTCAAAGGGAAAACTCAATTCATCACAAGAAGATAGAGAGGGGAAAACTCCATATATTCATCTATATCAATAAAGCTCGCGGTACATCAAGATCGTGTAATCTCAAGAACACGAGAGAGAGAGATCAAACACATAGCTACTTGTACATACCCTTAGCCCCGAGGGTGAACTACTCCCTCCTCGTCATGGAGACCGCCGGGATGATGAACATGGCCTCCGATGATGGTTTCCCCCTCCGGCAGGGTGCCGGAACGGGCTCCCGATTGGTATTTCGTGGCTACAGAGGCTTGCGGCGGCGGAACTCCCGATCTAGGTTTCTTTCTGGAGGTTTCTCGATTTATAGGAGTACTTGGAGTTGGAATCAAGTCAGGGGGGGTGCTCGAGGGGCCCACAAGCCAGGGGGGCGCGCCCTAGGGGGGGGCACCCCTAGGCTTCTGGCCTCCTCGGGACTCCTCTCCGGTATCTTTTTGCTCCAGTATTTTTTATATTTTCCAAAAATATTCTCCGTAAATTTTCAGCCCATTCCGAGAACTTTTATTTCTACACAAAAACAACACCACGGTAGCTCTACTGAAAACAGCGTCAGTTCGGGTTAGTTCTAATAAAATCATACAAAAATCATATAAAACTATTGTAAACATGGCATGAATACTTCATAAATTATAGATACGTTGGAGACGTATCAAGGACGATCATGCGCTGTCTTCACAGGCTCCGGGCACACCGTTGGTCCCTGCATGGATGCTACTTGTGATGTACATCATGTGGGCTGGGTACCAATCGAGTGGACTCTTTGTTTAATATCGTCAAGGGAAAGGCATTGTTCGGGTGCTTACCTCGGGTATGTAATATACCGCGAGTCGTGGATGACACGGAAGTTCCCCGAGTCTTGTGGGTAAAGTGTGCAACCTCTGCAGAGTGTAAAACTATTCGAATAGCCGTGTCCACAGTCATGGACATTTGGAGGTCCTGCTTAAACTGCGTCTGATGCTTTCATAAACTTGGTGTGTGAGCGTGTGTGGATGACACATAGATGATACCTGAGCTAAGTCTGATGACTTGGCATGATGATGAACATGAGATGTTCAACCCCTGCTTATGATGATGACTGTGACTTGTTCATATGAACACATGTCTATGGTTGATGCATGCTTACTTAAGTTACTTGATCATGTCATTGCACTCAAAACTAGCTTTTTGCAAAACTTACCTACTTAGTGCTATATCATGCATTGTTGTACCTTGTTCCAAAACTTGGGTTTCTTGCGAGTACATTCAAAGTACTCATTGGCTTGCCACCGGTTATTTAATTGGCCAGGCATGGAAGAACAGGAATACGGTGAAGAGTTCGTTGGTGACGAACATGCGAACTAGGACGCTTCCCAGTCAGAATGCCTGTAGGTTTAAGGCAGATGGCATGGGTTCACGCTTTCGACCAAGATTTCCGCTGCTTGTTATGTATAAGTGTTTTGCCCTTGTGGCCCTATCTATGTAAGACTTGGCCTAGCTGGCCTTTATTTGTGTAAGACGGTATGTAAGGATGTAAGACTCTTGTTATTTAGCTTCTGTGTGTTCAATGAGCATTGATCTCTGGGATCACTGTACACGTGCATTCGGTGATCACGACTTATGAGTCGGGGTCCCCACAGAGCTGGTATCAGAGCCATCCTGACTGTAGGAAGCCCTTAGTTAGCATGGACGTTAGCTAGGATAAAACCGTTCTCAAAACTACACATATACTTAGGAGTTCTGCACTTCTTACCTCATCTAGTCTTCTCACAGCACTATATTGACTCTCCTCCCTTCAAACCTTGTAGATGGCCGTCGTACCTGAAGCCCTCCTAGCATCCGGCTTTTCCCTACTCCTTGGGGATAGCCTGGAGAAGTGCCAGTTTCGCCAACCACATGTTTTCCTCTACCACGAGCACTGGGTCGATGCCATCACGAAGGAGTATCACGTTGAAGTGTTCGTGAAGGCAAATGACTCCCCGACCAGTTGGTTCTTTGAAGGACCACAGATGGAGACCCTGGCGCTCGCAATCGAGACAGCTGCACGGAAGGCACTCATCCACCTTCGAGGCATCATTCCAGAGATGGCCGACGAGCCCGCTACTCGTTACCTACCTATCAGAAAGGACGACATCGGCGAAAGTCAGACACTGGTTCCATCCAAGGAGGATGGTGTGCCCCTCAGATTTTAGACCTACTTCAGCCTCTCCGCCGATAGTCTGGTTCACAACCTGATTAAGGAGTCCGTGAAGCTCCGCCAGGAATTTCACCACATTCGAGAGCTACTCCGCCAAACAACTGACATCTTGAACCAAGGACGAATAGCAACCTCTGGATTTTCGTCGCATGTTTCGGGCATGGAGAACATGGGCATCATGCCAGAAGGAGTCCCAGCAAGCAACCAAGTGTTCCTTCCTCTTGGGCAGGAAGTAGAGCACTCCACCACCTGAGTCCGAGAACCCCTAGGGTAGGATCAGTCATGTACCCCTCATGCGAAGTCGAGTCCGTGTAATGGTTCATATGAAGCCATGTGTGCTTGTTGTTTGCTTTTGTTGTTTGTGTTCCGATGCAAGTCGCGCTTTGCCTTAGGCAACATGTAAGCGACTCCATCGTCTATCTTATCTTAATATATGTATTGGTCTTTCGACCTTCGTTTTACCACACTTGTACTACGCCAACCCCCTTAGGCGCGCTTTCTCCAGTATTGCTTCTCCTCTCGTTTATCCCAGTTATTTGAGTTGGCTGCTCCAAACAGGATGGTGACTGCAACCCGCAACCGCTTCTTCACCAACCCTGAAGCCGGCAACTCCAGCCAGCAACAGGGAGCTGGTGGGGCTGCTCACGCTGGAGATCACCCGGAGCAGCCACAAGGCGACGTTCCCCCGCCACCACCTCCACCGGAGAACATGACCATGGCTCAGTTTCTCCAAGTTCTCCGGGAGGAACGCCAAGCCAACACTGCTGCTATCTAGCAGATGGCCCAAGTCCTTGTGAACAACCAGCAGCAAGGCAGGAACGGCAATGGCCGCTCCACTCTGTCTGAGTTCATGAGGAATTCGCCCCCAACCTTCTCCGAGACTGCTGAACCACTGGATGCCGATGACTGGATCCGCACCATCGAGGACCTCCTTGCACTGGTCAATTGCAATGAGGATCGTGAGAAGGTGCTGTATGCCTCTCACTGCCTCGGAGGTACCGCCAGAGCTTGGTGGGATGGATTCAAGGTCATGCAAGGCGATCGCGTGATCACCTGGGATAACTTCAAGGAAGGATTCCGCACCGCCCACATTCCTTCTGGGATCATGGCTATCAAGAAGAGAGAGTTCCAAGCGCTGAAGCAAGGAAGTGGCTTTGTCAAGGAGTACATGCAGAAGTTCAACCTGCTGTCAAGGTATGCACCTGAAGATGTCAACACGGAGGCTGCTAAGATGGAACGCTTCATGGAAGGTGAGGGAGTCCTGGTTTAAGGGGTCTTCGGGAGGCCGACCTATTTCTTATGGGTCGGACTATATGGGCCGCTTGCCGAGCATTGGATTGATCGAAGACCTTGTTTTCCAGGAAGGAAGCTTCGGGAATCGTGGCGTATCCTCCATGTTTGGAGTAGTGAATAGGCATGTTTATCCCTTCGACGTGTAACCGACCATGTGTAAACCCTAGGTACCCTCGGCGTCTATATAAGCCGGAGGGTTTTAGGTTGTAGACAGAAGAACTCATCTAGGGTTTTGGCTATTCGATCTCGAGGTAGATCAACTCTGTAACCCTTATACTAGCAATACAATCAAGCAGGACGTCGGGTATTACCTCCATAGGAGGGCTCGAACCTGGGTAAACATTGTCTCCCTCGTCTCTTGTTACCATCGATTCTAGTCTCACAGCTCGGGACCCCCTACCCGAGATCCGCCGGTTTTGACACCGACATTGGTGCTTTCATTGAGAGTTCCGCTGTGATCGCCAAAGGAATCGATGGCTCGCCTCATCATCAACGAAGAGGTCCGCAATACGGACACTTGCGTTCCCGGACAGATCTTCGCTTTCGGCAGCATTGTGCTGCACGCCGACCCGACTGGCCATCTAGGCCGTGTCGGAAGTTTTGCCCCTGATCAAGAGGTCAGATTCGGGAACCTAGAGTTCTCCGTAGACTCTCGGGGCGACCTGTCACTAACCGGGCTCGCGGTCTCGCCTGCCACGCCCGAAGACTCTGAGGCTTTAACCTCTGATCCATCTTTCGGTCCCGCCCACGGGATCTACCCCGGCGAGGATCCGACTCTCAGTCCGGACCCGGTCATAGTGCCAGACGTCCGGACGCCTGTTCTTGCCGAACACTCCCCCCGCGTGGACGCATCGGAGGTTAACTCCGGAAGCTCTGAGCGGGCCGACCCGATCGAGCTCTCGATACTCAACGAGGCCCTAGATCGGATCTCGTCGATGAAGATTACTGACGACCCAACCCCGATCTGTGCTCAGATCGGGCTCGAGGCGGGTCAGGACGAATTTTTCGTCCCACCCACCACCCACTTGGTAGCCACTGTCGAAGATTTAACCGACATGTTGGACTATGCTTCAGAGGAAGCAGAATACATGGATGAGGAGGATCTCGCCCTCACCCCCGTTAACACTGGGCGGTGGACTGCCACCTCCACATACGACGTCTACATGGTGGACACTCCGAAAAACGATGGCGACAAATCGGGTGAAGCGCCGTCAAGACGCCGAAAGCCGCATAAACGGTCAAAAGGAAAAAAAGGGAAGAAAAGCTATCGATGGCACCAGGGACGGAGACACCCTGGAAGACCTCGGCGATCCCGATATTCCCGAACACCCGTTAGAGGGTCAGGAGAGGCCGGAAGACCGGCGTAACCCCGACGATCTAAATGATTCCGAGGACGACAATTACCTCCCCGCTGTCGAGGAGGAGGACATCCCGGAAGCCGATGACTTCGCCATCCCCGATAATCCTGAAGATCAGGAACTGTTCAGGTAACAGCTTATAGCCACGGCCCGCAGCCTGAAAGCAAAAGAACGGCAGCTTAAAGCCGAACAAGACAACCTCAACGATCGATGGACGAGAGTCCTCTCAGTCGAGGAAGGATACGGTACCGGTCTATCGGACCAGCCTAAGAGCTATCCACGCAGAAGGCTGCTACCACAATTCGATGACGAGCTCACTGATACGCCATCTCCCAAACATACCCCATACGACAAGCCAGACCGCCCTCCTCGAGGACGAGACATGACGGTTGACGACACCGGCTATAGGACGACGATACCCCGTAGACGGGGAAAAGAGCCACTAGAGCCCGATGACAGGTTTGACCTGCGACACGACCTGGACTACAGAGCAGGTCGTACGCGATCCATCTACAGATCCAGAGGATACTCACTCGATAGACGGGAAGGGTACCGGCCTTGGTTCGACCGCAACAGTAAAGGTCGGGAACTAAACCTGGCTAGGACAGACGCCGATCACCGGCGCGACATAGCTCGGGTCAGAGGCGCTGCCCACCCACTATGCTTCACGGACGAGGTGATGCAGCATCAGTTCTCGGAAGGGTTTAAACCCGTAAACATAGAACAATACGATGGGACAACTGACCCAACCGTATGGATCGAGGATTTCCTCCTCCACATCCACATGGCGCGAGGAGATGACCTCCACGCCATCAAGTACCTACCCCTGAAGCTTAAGGGGCCAGCTCGGCACTGGTTAAATAGCCTCCCCAAAAACTCCATTGGGTGCTGGGAGGATCTAGAAGATGCATTCTGATCTAACTTCCAGGGCACTTATGTTCGGCCGCCGGACTCCTCCGACCTAAGCAACGTCGTCCAGAAGCCAGGAGAATCCGCACGGCTATTCTGGAATCGGTTCTTGACCAAGAAAAACCAGATCGTTGACTGCCCGGACGCCGAAGCAATAGCCTCTTTCAGGCACAATATTCGGGATGAGTGGCTAGCTCGTCAGCTCGGCCAGGATAAACCAAGGACAATGTCCGCCCTTACATCACTCATGACTCGCTTTTGCGTGGGCGAGGATAACTGGCTAGCAAGACGTAGCCACAACCCCGAAGACCCCGGAACCTCCGAAGCTCGGGATGGAAACGGGAAACCAAAGCGCAACAAGAATAAGCGCCGGCACAACAATAGTGATGCCGATGACACGGCCGTTAACGCCGGCTTCCGCAACTCCCGTCCTGGGCAGCGGAAGAAGCCTCCTAAAGGCAATTGCGACGGACCCACCCCACTGGACAAGATCATGGAGAGGCCTTGCCAGATCCATGGCACTCAAGAGAAGCCCGCCAATCACACCAACCATAACTGTTGGGTATTCAAACAGGCCGGCAAGCTCGCATCCGAGGACCAAGGCAAGAGCCCACGCAGCGAGGACGAGGATGAGCCCCGCGGTCCGATCGGTGGCGGACAAAAGAAAATCCCTCCAGAGGTAAAAACAGTAAATATGATATACGCCACTCATATACCCAAAAAGGAGAGGAAGCGCGCCCTTCGAGAGGTCTACGCCGTAGAGCCTGTAGCCCCAAAGTATAACCCATGGTCGGCATACCCGATCACCTTCGATCGACGTGACCACCCGACCAGTATCCGTCATGGGGGTTCGGCCGCCCTCGTCCTAGACCCCATCATAGACGGGTATCACCTCACTAAAGTCCTAATGGACGGAGGAAGTAGCCTCAATCTGATTTACTCAGACACGGTGAAAAAGATGGGCATAGATCCGTCAAGGATCAAACCCAGCAACACTACCTTTAAAGGAGTGATCCCATGCGTCGAAGCCCGGTGCACGGGCTCTGTAAGCCTGGAAGTAGTGTTCGGCTCGCCCGATAACTTTCGAAGCGAGGACTTGATCTTCGACATCGTACCTTTTCGCAGCGGCTATCACGCCCTGCTCGGTCGTACAACGTTCGCTCGCTTTAACGCCGTCCCACACTACGCATACCTCAAGCTCAAAATGCCCGGCCCCAAGGGGGTCATTACCGTCAATGGCAACACAGAGTGCTCCCTCTGAACTGAGGAACATGCGTTGGCCCTGGCGGCCGAATTCCATTACACTGATGATCGGCAAACGCCGACATCTGCCGTACAAGCACGTAAGGCTGGGAAGCGAGCTCGGTCTCAACCTGAAGTACCAGAACCTTCTTCTCCCCATAAATAGGGATTCGCCCCCCATTGCACAGCCCTAGAACCAGCAAAGTACGTGCCGAGGAGGCACAACTTCGCGCTCAAAATTCCATGGGCAGCGGTGGGGAAAAATTATCAAAGGGTAAGTGTTCGGCTGGACCGAACTATCACCATCAAAACGTCTTCGGACACACTACAGGTACCATAAAGTACCTGCTAAGGCGTAAAGCTCATTCACACTTCGGCGACTTCTCAAGATTTTTCTCCAAAGTTCGCTCGCCGAACAGCAAAACCCATAGCGGTATACAACTCCTTAGGAGACGCAGGAGTGGACAAACGACAGGGTACATCGAGGACGTCAGGTCACCCATCGAAGACCCCTGGTACAACCCCTCCTGTAAGGTTTATATTTCATTTTTAAATACCTGTAAACAGTTGCATTGGCAATTTGAATAATAAGAGTTGGTGAGCAAAGTACAGATATATCATACATGATCGCTTTGCTATTTTTTTTGGCACACTCTCTATTTTCCCCCTCTTCTTGCGAACCTGTTTGGTATACCCTACGATGCAACCGGCTAATAGACCGGGGGCTCGAACTTAAAAAATCGCCCTAAGCACAACTGATTTTGTGTTCGGCGTCTTGGAATTCCGCTTTATATGCATTGGTTCCGAACTATGTCTTGGGTCAATAGTTGGGTTGCCCGGCTCCTGTGCTTGCCCCTTTATGTTCCGCTCGTTCGGCTAAAAGGGCAAAGGGAGCACCGCTGCGATTGTGCTTCCGGCTAGTCTGGTCAAGCACCTCAGCGGAGAAAGCCGAAAACTGACTGTCATAGTATGCGAGAACCGGTCTGCGAATCCGAGCTTAAATAAACCTCGTTAGAGGTTATTCCGTGTCATGCGATGGGTTTGGTATTAGTACAAACCATGTGGTATCGGCTTTGGCCGCGGTTCATCTGAACATCACAAACTCCTGGGGGCTAGTCATCCGCCCCCCGCACTCCTTTCTCGTGCCCCTACGGCTAAGTGAAAGCAATAAAGCATTATGGTCCGATTGCCTTGTCCGCCCCACACTACCGCCTTCGGGTGCCGATAGCTCAGCTAAGGGTCACAGTGCGTTGGCAGAGACACCCCGCGTAGTATCTACATGGGGGCTGAAGCCGACGACTCGCAACTTTCAGTTTCAAATGGCCACACATGAGTTATAAAGGATGCAAAACATGGAAGACATGATAAACCATGCACCTTAAATATAAACGCGTTAAAAGGTCTTCGGACATATTACAACGCATTTACTCATAAATGTTTTCTCTCGAACATTGAGCTTCTATTGCCCGAGCACCCTCCATAACTACGGAGAAGTATCGCTCAGGGCACCTATGCTCCTTTCCAGGGGGCGGCGGAGCAGTGGCTATCTTCGTCGGATCAAGACCCGGCCAGTGCACCTTGGCCCTTGCGAAGGCCATCCGAGCCCCCTCGATACAGGAGGACCACCTTAGTGCGTCGATCCGGGGCGAGGCGTTGCTCAGCTTCTGCACCAAGCCGAAGTAGCTACTCGGCAACGGCTCGTCGGGCCATAGCCGGATGCAGAGATCCTTCATGGCTGGCTCCGCCATCCGGTGTAGCTCCATCAGCTGCTTCAGCTGCTCAACGAGGAGAGGAGAGCGCTCGGAGGCTTCAAATTGCGCCCAAAACAGCCGAGCCTCATCTTCCTCTCCCCGCGAAGCATAGAACTGGTTCGTGTCTGCTGTGCTCTTCTGGAGGTCCGAGCAGGCGCCTGAGGAACGCCACACTTGGGTAAGCAATGCGAACTTGCTATCCCCGAAGACACACTGCAGTAAATACGGCTTACCATCCGTGATAGCCTTGACCTGGCTGACTTGCTCTTCAAAGTACCGTCTATCCACCCGCTCCTTCTGGAGATCGAATTTCAGAGTGGATAGTTCGGCGGCCTGCTCCTTGCCTTTCTGCTCGAGGTCCTTGTTCTTTTGACCGGCGTCTTTGAGCTCCTGTTGGATTTCCTCCACCCGAGCCTCATGTTTGGCACTGGTGGCTTTTAAGTTGGAGAGCGCGGCCGCCGCTCGTTCGGCCGCCGCCTTCTCGCTCGCGGCCTCCTGTTTCGCCTTCTCAAGCTCGGCCTTGAGCTTCTCAATTTCCTTCGCCGAGGCTGCGGAAGCATCAAACATATAAAAATACTGCGTCGACAGTACGGTGATGAAGAATTCGGATATTATAATCCGGCTCACCTTGCGCCTCGTCAAATCTCTTATTCAGAGCGTCGAGCTCATCTTCGGAGCTCTTGAGCTTCCGATTTAGCTCGTCTAGCTCGGCGGCATTAACAGCCGCCGCCGATGACGAAGCCTACACATAACACAACACTATCAGGTTACATGGATTCAAAACTCCGAACTATCATAAACATGATCACATGTTCGGCCCCCCTTAAGGGCTATTGGAACATTCCGAACAAACATTGTCTCATGCATTGTCCGGTTAATAGTCTATGATTGACCCCCAGGTAAGTTTTTCCAAACTCACCTAGGGCTCGGGGGCTGCTATATATACAACGATAGCACAAAAATAGTAAATTAACAAAACATTACGTGGCTTGCCTGGAAGCCCATCAGGAGACCCTTGAAGGCCTCCTTCAGTCCGCTATCAACGGACTGAATGCTTTGTAAAACCGCACCCATAAGGGTGCGGTGCTCCTCGGAGATGGAGGCACTTGACAGAGCCTCCCCCATAGCCGGCCACCCATTGGTCGGTGGCGCCGGTGGAGATCGGTTAACCCGATCTCCAACCGGGGATTGAACCGGCTCCTCCGGAGGCATGGTGCGCTCCGGAGATGACCTCGGAAGGGACATGACATCCTCTCGTCCGGTCTCCTCAGTATCCGGGAGGGGCTTTCCCCCCCGGTCTTCGGCAGCCGAGGCGTTAGCCTCGACCATGACATCGTCGCCCCCATCGCTGGTGTCCGGCTCCAAAGGAGCCTGTTGGGATGACACCTCCACGGCATCCTTCGTGGCGCCCGGAGGAGAGGGATGCGACGCGGTCCCGCTCTCCGCTAGCTCGGCAGGCGGGGTCTCCCCGTCTGAGACTTGATCGGTGGGGAGAACACGTGGTGGGCTGCAAGTCAATAGGCGCTCACATGTTAATAATATTCAAAGCTTAGCACTAATAGCTTGGGAAGTCTTCGGATCTTTACCTTCGAGCTGGGGGCTTGACCCTGAGGTTCCTTCGCGGGACCTTCTCGAAGTCCTCGGACTCGGTATCCGAGTCCGAACTGTCGTCGGATAGAACTAGCTGTGTCCGACGCGCTTTCTTCAGGGCGGGAGGAGGTACATCCTTTGTGGCGTCCGATGATGCGCCCTCTTTCTTGCGAGGGGGGAATCGCCTTCCCCCTCACCCTCGTGCTCCTCCTATTGATTCGAGGAGGCGTGGGTTTCCACGGACACAGCCCCCGGCTGGTCCCGGATGCGCATGCCTTCTCGGCCTGGTTTCTTCTTCTTCTCCTTCTTCTCTGGTGCCTTGTAAGGCGCCACGACAAGCATCTCCGACATCAGCTGGGACCTAGGGTCTTCGAGCTGTGGAGCCAGGCATTTGATGCCCGTAGCCTTGCTCAACCATTCCTGCGGAAGTGATCGGAAAGTGCTTAGATTTTCTTCAGGAAAACGAAGCCGATCAATCGAAACTATGTTATACCTCGGAAGGGGGTTTATCAGCGCGCAGGCCCTGGTCCTCCTTCTTGGCTGGCCAGTTCTCCTGCGCCTTGAACATCGCCTTCCACAGCTTCTCCCGAGTGGTGCGAAAGAGCTGACGAATTGTAGGCTCATCGTCAAGCCGATAAGTCCACATAGGAGAGCCCCGGCGCTGGCAGGGGAGGATGCGCCGCCGGAGCATAATCTGGACCACGTTGGTCAGCTCGATTTTGTCCTTGATCATGGAGGCGATGTGCCTCTGCAGGTCGTCCACCTCTGTATCCGACCCCCAGTCGAGGCCCTTTCGGACCCATGAGGTCAATCTGGTCGGGGTACCGGATCTGAATTCGGCAGGAATAGTTCCGCCCTCCTCCCTTGGCTCGGTGATGTAAAACCACTCTTTTTGCCAAGTCTTGATGGTGTCGATGAAGGTGCCGGATGGCCATCCTGCGCGGGAAAGCTTGCTGATGACCGCCCCGCCGCAGTCTGCGTGTTCGCCTGTGACACACTTCGGCTTGACATTGAATATCTTGAGTCATAGTCCGAAGTGTGGTTCGACCCGCAAGAAGGCCTCGCAGATGATGATGAAGGCCGATATGTGCATAAAGGAGTTCGGCGGGAGGTCGTGGAAGTCGAGTCCGTAGAAGAACATGAGGCCCCTAATGAAGGGGTGGAGCGGGAAGCTCAATCCTCGGATGAAGTGAGGAATGAAAACTACCCTCTCGTCTGGTTTGGGGGTGGGGATCACCTGGCCCTCCTCCGGGGCGCGGTGGAAGATGTTGGCGGGGAGGTAGCCGGCGTCCTTGAGGTCCCGGATGTCCTGGTCTGTGACCGTGGAAGCCTCCCACTTGCCGTTGGAACCTGAACTAGCCATGGCTGAGCTCGGAGGAGAAAGGGTGGAAAACCTAGATCTGAGCTCTAGAGGCTCAGGAGATTGGGGAAGCAGGGATGTGAATGGGAAGCGCGGTTAAGCCTTGGGGTTTTCTTTCCCTTTTATTGGGCTTGTCGCCGGTTAGCCTCCCTTCACTGCGCCGTGAATCCCTCCGCTTCCCAAGACGTGCGTGCCGTTACATGCGCATGATTAAACATATCCCGTGTGAAACGGAGCACGATCTGTGCATTGATGGGTCGTGCTGATGAAAACGGCCTCGAACCGCGAATCGAGCTTTTGTGACTGGTTTAGCGGTCGTGGTGGGCCGTGACCTTTCATCTGAAAGGTTGTCAGGGAGCACTATTTACTCCTTGACGTTTGGCCTTCAGGGCCGAGTTATTCATGGTGTTCGGACGATCCATGATCGGGGAAACTACACGTCTTCGGAGGCCGAACTAAACTCGGCCGAATCACTGTTTGGAGAAAGGAACTCGCCACGCAAGCCGAAGACACTGATCATGTGAAGCAGCTGGAGCTAGGACCCTTGGCGTTGGAGGCTAGTTCGGGGGCTACTGAGGGAGTCCTAGTTTAAGGGGTCCTCGGGAGGCCGACATATTTCTTATGGGCTGGACTATATGGGCCGCTTGCCAAGCATTGGATTGATCGAAGACCTTGTTTTCCAGGAAGGAAGCTTCGGGAATCGTGGCGTATCCTCCATGTTTGGAGTAGTGAATAGGCATGTTTATCCCTTCGACGTGTAACCGACCATGTGTAAACCCTAGGTACCCTCAGCGTCTATATAAGCCGGAGGGTTTTAGGTTGTAGACAGAAGAACTCATCTAGGGTTTTAGCTATTCGATCTCGAGGTAGATCAACTCTGTAACCCTTATACCATCAATACAATCAAGTAGGACGTAGGGTATTACCTCCATAGGAGGGCCCGAACCTGGGTAAACATCGTCTCCCTCGTCTCCTGTTACCATCGATTCTAGTCTCACAGCTCGGGACCCCCTACCCGAGATCCGCCGGTTTTGACACCGATAGAAGGACTTCAGCAGACCCTGCAGTATTAGCTCATGCTGGAAGACAAGCGTCGTGCCATAGACGACACTCGCAAGCGCAAGATGATTAGCAAGGGTAGTTCCAGCAACCAGAAGCCTCGCCCTGGCAACCAGCCCCAACCAAGCCAACCTATCAGCCGCAGCAGGCTAGGCCTCCTGCACCTCGTCCGAGCTACCAGCCTCAGCAGTATGCCAATCCCAGGCCAGCTTACAACAACCCCAATAACAACAATGGCGGCAGAAACTACAACAACAACAACCCTGGTCAGGTCACTTGCTTTGGGTGTGGTCAGCCTGGACACATCTCTAAGTAGTGCCCCAACAAGAAGCCAGATGCACCGCGCCCCAATGCGCCAAATCAAGGTCAAGGCTGTGGAGCGCCACCAAGGAACCCAGCTCCCCGCAACCAGCCCAACACTGGCAAGGGTCGTGTGAATCACGTCACCGCTGAGGAAGCCCAGGAAGACCCGGACGTCATACTGGGTACGTACCTCGTCAACTCAACCCCAGCAACCGTACTGATTGATTGTGGAGCTTCGCATTCTTTTTTCACCCAAAAGTTTGCACTAGAGAGTGGTATGAAGCCTACACCCCTAGGTAGTCATATGTTGATACAAACCCCGGGATCGGTTATGAAGTCCGGGGTAGGTTGTAAAGGAGTTGAGATTAACATCAACGGGGTAGACTTCCTAGCAGACCTTATCATCCTGAAGTCGGAAGGTTTGGATGTGATCCTAGGCATGGACTGGCTAATCAAGAACCAAGGCTACTTGGACTGTGCCACGAGGACCGTTACCATAACCAATAGCCAAGGAGTGGAAGTCAAGTATGTCCCCGGCTGTGCCTCCACTCAAGCCCCTCAGGTTAATTGTCTGTCGGGAATTGAGTTGGACCAAGTGCCAGTGGTATGCGAATACCCCGATGTTTTTCCTGATGAGCTGCCCGGAATGCCTCCTGACCGCGACATTGAGTTCATCATTGAGCTAATGCCCGGAGCAGGACCCATCTATAAGAAGCCCTATAGAATGGGATCCGAAGAGTTGGCTGAATTGAAGAAGCAACTGGCAGAACAGCTCAGGAAAGGATTCATTCGCCCTAGTGCCTCTCCTTGGGGATCACCTGTTCTATTTGTGTCAAAGAGGGACGGAACTATCCGACTCTGTGTCGATTACCGTTCTCTCAATGAAGTCACAATAAAGAACAAGTACCCACTTCCTAAGATTGAAGACCTGTTCGATCAGCTGAATGGAGCGAGGGTGTTTTCCAAGATCGACCTTAGGTCAGGGTACTACCAGTTGAAGATCAGGCCCCAAGACATTCCGAAGACGGCGTTTGTAACCCGGCATGGCCTGTATGAATAAACGATCATGTCATTCGGGTTGACCAATGCCCCTGCCTACTTCATGTACCTCATGAACAAGGTCTTCATGGAGTACTTGGACAAGTTTGTTGTCGTCTTCATTGACGACATACTCGTCTTTTCCAAGTCGGAAGAAGAGCATGAGCAACACTTGAGATTGGTCCTAGACAAGCTTCGAGAGCACCAGCTTTATGCCAAGTTCAGCAAGTGTGAGTTCTGGCTGCATGAAGTTGGATTCTTGGGTCATGTGTTGACTGCAGAAGGATTGTCAGTGGATCCTACCAAGATCGAAGCCGTGACTGAATGGCAATCCCCAACCAATGTGACGGTAGTCAGAAGCTTCCTCGGACTCGCGGGATATTACCGCAAGTTCGTCGAAGGATTTTCGAGCATTGCCCGACCCATGACTCAGCTTTTGAAGAAGGACAAGAAGTTTGAATGGACGCCGAAGTGCGAAGAAAGCTTCCAAGAGCTCAAGAAGAGATTGACAACAGCCCCAGTTTTGGCCACCCCCGATATTCACAAGGAGTTTGTGATATATTGTGATGCATCGAGAACCGGGCTTGGAGGTGTTCTGATGCAAGAAGGCAGAGTCATAGCATATCTATCCAGACAGCTACGTCCTCATGAAGAGAACTACGCTACTCATGATCTTGAGTTGGCAGCCGTAGTTCATGCCTTGAAGACATGGCGACATTACCTTCTGGGGAAGCGATGTGAGATATACACAGACCACAAGAGTTTGAAGTACATTTTCACCCAAAGGGAATTGAACATGATGCATCGAAAATGGTTGGAGTTGATCAAGGATTATGACCTTAGTGTTCAATACCACCCTGGAAAGGCTAACGTGGTAGCAGACGCCTTAAGCAGAAAGGCTTGTTCCTTGAATGCTATGATTAAGGAAAGGCTACCCGCCCTATATGAAGAGCTTGAAAGCTTCGGCTTGGAACTAGTTGCACCTGGATTCCTCGCCAACCTCGAAGCAAAGCCTACCTTGATGGATGATATTAAGGAAGCTCAGAAAGGACACGAAAGAATTGAAGGCCTCAAGAGGAAGATCAAGGCAGGCAAGGCCCCAGGATTCTCAGTGGATGAACAAGGAGTTGTATGGTTCGGGAATCGCATCTGTGTACCCAACAAGGAAGAGCTCAAGAACTTGATCTTGCAAGAAGCTCATGACACTCCGTATTCCATCCATCCTGGAGGAACCAAGATGTACCAAGACCTCAAGGCAAGATTCTGGTGGCATGGCATGAAACGAGAGATAGGCACCCTTGTTGCTAAGTGTGACATATGCCAGAGAGTCAAGGCAGAGCATCAGCGATCCGCTGGACTTTTGCAACCTCTCAAAGTGCCTGAATGGAAGTGGGACAAAGTCGGGATGGACTTCATCACCGGATTACCAAGGTCTAGAAAGGGACATGATTCCATTTGGGTCATTGTCGATCACCTGACCAAGGTAGCCCACTTCATTCCCGTCAAGACCACCTATGATGGTAACAAGCTAGCCAGCCTTTACATCGAGCGTATTGTGAGCCTCCACGGAGTTTCTAAGGAGATTGTGTCAGACCGAGGAACTCAGTTTACCTCAAGGTTCTGGAAGAAGTTTCAAGAAGTGATGGGAACCAAGCTCTCCTTCAGCACTGCTTTTCACCCCCAGACCGGTGGACAGACGGAACGAGTAAATCAGATACTCGAAGATATGCTCTGTGCTTGTGTTTTGGCATATGGAGCCAAGTGGGAAGATTGATTACCATTCGCCAAGTTCTCCTACAACAACAGCTATCAGTCAAGTCTTCAGATGGCACCATTTGAGGTGTTGTATGGACGCAAGTGCCGTACTCCCCTCAACTGGTCGGAAACCGGAGAAGGACTAGTCTTTGGGCCAGACATCCTCCGCGAAGCAGAAGAGCAAGTTCAACTTGTCCGAGAACGTATCGAGACCGCCAAGTCAAGACAGAAGAGTTGCGCCGACTCTAACCGCCGAGAAGTGAACTTCTGTGTCGGTGACCATGTCTACCACCGAGTCACGCCCCTCAAGGGAACCAAGCGTTTCCACGTCAAGGGAAAGCTGGCACCAAGATACATCGGCCCCTTCAAGATCACCGCTACGCGAGGAGAAGTTGCCTACCAGCTAGAGTTACCTCCCGAGTTATCAGAAGTGCACAACGTTTTTCACGTATCACAACTCCGGAAGTGTCTTCAAGTTCCCAACCGCCCCGACCTCTACAAAGACATCGATCATCAAGCCATCGACCTTCAGCCAGACCTCACTTATCGTGAGAGGCCAGTTCGCATTTTGGATGAAGCTGAACATTGCACCCGAAGCCGCACCATCAAGTACTTCAAGGTCTAATGGAGCAACCATACTGAAGCAGAAGCAACCTGGGAGCGTGAAGACTATCTTAGATCCGAGTTCCCTTATCTTTTTAGCGCTTAGCCTAGGAATCTCGGGGACGAGATTCTTGTAAGGGGGGGTAGGTCTGTCACACCCTGCGTTTGTATCACTTTGATATGCTTGGATTTACAAAATTTGGAACCAATTAAAACTTTTTGAGTGCATATGCTTGTTTGAATTGTTGCTTGTTTGCTTGTTTGGTTGTTTGTGTATGGCACTCTTAGGTTCTAATCCTCTCCATATTCATCTTCCTTGATCCAAACTTCTTGCCCAATGATCATGCCATGTGAATAGTACCCACAACTATTTTTATCAAATATTATTTTGGCCAAAAAGGATTTATTCAAATTAGGTTTTCAAAAGCCCCTGAATTGAGGTTTGTACTACAAGTCCTCAAATTGGGTGGATCCTTTTTCCCCAAAGGCTTTATTTGGAACCTACTATATATATGACTTCCGAAAACCACCAAATATTAATTTTAAAGATTATTTAGCTATTTTATTTAAAGGTTTTTTCTTAAGTCCAGAAATGGTTTTTCACAAGAAAACATTATTTAAATGCTTGAAAAATATTTGAGAAAATTTAGGGAAACTCAGTGGACATATATTTTCCATATATATGAGTTTCAACACATGGTCATGTTCAAAATCATGGGCAAAACCCCTCAAAACCCTTTCTGTCCAAATCAAGCTTTTGAAATATTTCTATAAGAAACATTCTCAATAAATTCCAGGAAAATTCTAGCAAGTCACACATGAAATATGTGATGATCTTGCAAAGTTTCATCTCAATCACCCTTTATTTGCTTCACCAAAATATTCCAAAACCATTCCTGTCCAGAGCTAAATTTGAACAACTTTATATTGTGAAGTATCTCCTATTGATCCCAAACTTTGTGGGCATGTTCTATTACCCAAATGATGATGCCACACCAAGTTGTGCATCAAGGAGAATGGAAAAGCATGCCTAAATCTATAGGAATCTGATTCTGTTGATTTCTAGGGTTTGCAATGTCTACATTGGGAACTTTCTTCAAATCATCTCAAACTTGGTGAACAACCCTATTTCTAACCACCATTTGATCCTATTAAATCTCATGTCAAGCAAACCCCATATGACTGGCGAACTCATCATCAATCACCTTCTGGTCATTCCTAAGAATTACTGCTTGCACCCTCTAACTCCTTCTCCTTGGGTCTAATTTTTTACCACACCCCCTCCTAGTGTCCATTTACTTCCAGCTAGCTCTGCATGGCCATTGCTTAATGATTGATGGGGTAAAACCCTCATTTTATCTTCTGGACAGCAGTAGATCATCTCTCTCTCCACTCCTCCCTCTTTCAGGCAAGCCACCAGAGCATCCAATGCCCTACCGAAGTTGTTTACCCTCCCCTAGATATCCTGGACACGAGCGGCCATGCCCTAGGCGCCAAAAACATGCCGTGGCATGCCAAAGTCGCGCTCCAGAGCACGCTACAGTGCACACCCACACTGTAGCCGCCGCCCAACCACAGCCCCCGACAACCTCGGGACCTCCAGCCGTGTCCCCCTGGCCTACCTCGACGTCCTCACCACGGCAAGCTGCCGGCCCCCTCCTCCCTCTCTCCAGCGGCCTCCCGCACACGCGCCACGGCCGCCCCTCTCTGCCAGTGCACAGGCTCGCACGCGCGCGCACCCCCGCTCCTTCTCTCCCTTCCCTCGCACCTAGACCGACCCCAGAAACGCCCCAGACACTTCCCCTCGAGCGACCATGGCCTCCAGTGGCTGGAACAACCCCGCCGGACTCCCTGTCCATGGTGCACCGCGCCCTCGTCTATATAGGCCACCCCGAGCTCCCCTCGGCTCTCCTCTTGCTCCCTCTATCCCTCAATCGTGCCCCTGAACCACCCCTGCGTCCCCAGGAGCATCCGAGCTCGAAATCGAGCTCGAGGTCCGCCGCTCTGTTCGTCCGGCGACCGCACGGTACAGTGCCCCTCCGGCCGCAAATCCCTCTCCATTCGCTTCCTCTCCTTCCCTCGAGCCTACCCCCCTCTGCATTTCGCGTATTCACCGCAGAATCGAGCCATCCGTCCCCGAGCCGAACCGCCGCCGTGCGGGTTCTTCCTCACCGACGATTCCATCGACGCCGGCGACCGCCTGCACCAGCCACCGAAGCGCGGGACGACGTTGGACACGACGGTGCCCTCCGTTTGGACCGCCGTGGCTTAAAACGCCACCGGTGAGCTCCCTCTCTCCCCTGTTTGGAGGTTGAAGACGACCCCTGGTGGGGCCCGTCTGTCATACCCTCACCCCCCTCTCCCTCACTCTCAAGAAGGGCCCGCGGGCAGGTTTAAAAATAAACCTGTCGCGCGCACCGTTTAGCCCTGGGCCGATTCCCCTTTGGGCCGGCTCGGCTGTGACGGCTTCGGCCCAAAAAAGCACAATGCCATTTATCTTTTTCCTTTTTCCAACAAGATTCCAAAATTTCCACAGAATTAAATAAAACTCCGATGCCAATAATTCTTCCACCTAAATTCTTGTAATATTGTGTAGAATTTAATAGTGCCATTTGTATATTTTTTTGAAAACCTTTTATCTACTGTTTTATTTTAAAACCTCTTTTAGGCATTTTTAGCCTCTGTTATAAATAGTTTTGAAAACCTTTTTAACTTCAAAACCCTAGAAAAATATTCTTAGAATAGTTTGTAGTATTTATCAGAGTAGGGTAGCATTTTAGAAGTAGAGTTGTGCTCTGTTTTTGTGCGATGCTTATTATTATCGTTATTTATCGCGACGATAGGTTGCGTTGTTGACGAGGAAGTTGGACCCGAAGATTTCGAAGACCCCGAAGACTTTGTTGAGCCAGGCAAGCAGCCCTTTGACCATGACTATGAAACCCTTTTTAATGCATGGCATTAGCACTTTATTTCGTGATGTCGATCATGTTAATGTGGTGTCCCCCCTTCGGTGGGATGCCTCCGATACTTTATCGTCGATACTTGCATCGTGCATGACCCTACCTTCCTATGAGGGTGGTGCGGGTGGGAGTAGATAGGTTGCTAGTAGATGCTACGCAAGTGGGACGGGAATATGCATGGTGATGGAAACAAAGTGTTTACAAAGACTATTCGAAAACCCCGTCGGGTGCCACTAATGCTCGAGGGAGATGATGGTGAGCTAGGTAACCACTTGATAAAGAAGTGGTGTACCGGAGCAGGTTGTGTGTGTTTTCGAAAACGGAGAGTTTTAAGATTTGCTGACCGTCCCAACCTTACATGCACAACCACGATACCCCTTATGGGACGGGGCTTTGTTGATTACTTTGATGGGTACTAGCATAGAGCCCGCATTACTAGTGACGGGAGTGACGTGGTCACTCTCGATACGGGGTCGTGCCAGTAAGGACGATCATGCGCTGTCTTCACAGGCACCGGGCACACCGTTGGTCCCTGCATGGATGCTACTTGTGATGTACATCATGTGGGCTGGGTACCAATCGAGTGGACTCTTTGTTTAGTATCATCAGGGGAAAGGCATTGTTCGGGTGCTTACCTCGGGTATGTAATATACCGCGAGTCGTGGATGACACGGAAGTTCCCCGAGTCTTGTGGGTAAAGTGTGCAACCTCTGCAGAGTGTAAAACTATTCGAATAGCCGTGTCCACGGTCATGGACAGTTGGAGGTCCTGCTTAAACTGCGTCCGATGCTTTCATAAACTTGGTGTGTGAGCGTGTGTGGATGACACAGAGATGATACCTGAGCTAAGTCCGATGACTTGGCATGGTGATAAACATGAGATGTTCAACCCCTGCTTATGATGATGACTGTGACTTGTTCATATGAACACCTGTCTATGGTTGATGCATGCTTACTTAAGTTACTTGATCATGTCATTGCACTCAAAACTAGCTTTCTGCAAAACTTACCTACTTAGTGCTATATCATGCATTGTTGTACCTTGTTCCAAAACTTGGGTTGCTTGCGAGTACATTCAAAGTACTCATTGGCTTGCCACCGGTTATTTAATTGGCCAGGCATGGAAGAACAGGAATACGGTGAAGAGTTCGTTGGTGACGAACATGCGAACTAGGACACTTCCCAGTCAGAATGCGTGTAGGTTTAAGGCAGATGGCATGGGTTCACGCTTTCGACCAAGATTTCCGCTGCTTGTTATGTATAAGTGTTTTGCCCTTGTGGCCCTATCTATGTAAGACTTGGCCTAGCTGGCCTTTATTTGTGTAAGACGATATGTAAGGATGTAAGACTCTTGTTATTCAGCTTCTGTGTGTTCAGTGAACATTGATCTCTGGGATCACTGTACACGTGCATTCGGTGATCACGACTTATGAGTCGGGGTCCCCACAACTTGACATGAATAAAGCAGTAGCAATAAACTAGTACAATCAATAGCTATGCTTACGGTTGGGTCTTGTCCATCACATCCTTCTTCTAATGATGTGATCCCGTTATCAGATGACAACTCATGTCCATGGTCAGGAAACCTTGACCATCTCTGATCAACGAGCTAGTCTAGTAGAGGCTCATTAGGGACATAGTGTTTTCTATGTATCCACACATGTATCTGAGTTTCCGATCAATACAGTTATAGCATGGATAATAAACGATTATCATGAACAAAGGAAATATGATAATAACCACTCTATTATTGCCTCTAGGACATATTTCCAACAGTCTCCCACTTGCACTAGTGTCAATAATATAGTTCACATCACCATGTGATTTACATTGTAATGAATCTAACACCCATAGAGTTCTGGTGTTGATCATGTTTTGCCCTTGGAAGAGGCTTAGTCAACGGGTCTGCAACATTTAGATCCGTATGTACTTTGCAAATCTCTATGTCATATTGTAGATGCTGCTACTACACCCCACTTGGAGCTATTCCAAATGTCTGCTCCACTATACGTATCCGGTTTGCTACTCAGAGTCATCCGGATCGGTGTCAAAGCTTGCATCAACGTAACCCTTTACGACGAACTCTTTATCACATCCATAATCGAGAAACATTTCCTTAGTCCTCCAATTACTAAGGATAATTTTGACCGCTGTCCAATGATCCACTCTTGGATCTCTCTTGTACCCCTTGACAGATTCATGGCAAGGCACACACCACGTGCGGTACATAGCATGGCATACTATATAGAGCCTATGATTAAGGCATAGGGGACGACCTTCGTCCTTTCTGTTTCTTCTGCCGTAGTCGAGCTTTGAGTCTTACTCAACTTCACACCTTACAAATCAGGCAAGAACTCCTTCTTTGACTGATCCATTTTGAACTCCTTCAAAATCTTGTCAAGGTATGTACTCATTGAAAGTCTTATCAGGCGTCTTGATCTATCTCTATAGATCTCGATGCCCAATATTTAAGTAGTTTTATCCAGGTCTTCCTTTGAAAAACTCTTTTCAAACAACCTTTTATGCTTTCCAGAAAATTCTACATCATTTCCGATCAACAATATGTCATCCACATATACTTATCAGAAATGCTATAGTGCTCCCACTCACTTTCTTGTAAATACAAGTTTCTAATAAACTTTGTATAAACCCAAAAGCTTTGATCACCTCATCAAAGTTTATATTCCAACTCCGAGATGCTTACTCCAGTCCATAGAAGGATTGCTGGAGCTTGGATACCTTTTAGCATCCTTAGGATCGACAAAACCTTCTGGTTGTATCACATACAACCTTTCCTTAAGGAAACCATTAACGACGTTTTGACATCCATCTGCCAGATTTCATAATCGAAAAATGCAGCAACTGCTAACATAATTCCAACAGACTTTAGCATCGCTACGGGTGAGACAATCTCATCATAGTCAACTCCTTGAACTTGTAGGGAACTACTTTGCGACAAGTCGAGCTTTATAAATGGTGACATTTACCATCATCGTATGTCTTCTTCTTAAAGATCCATTTGTACTTAACAGCCTGACGGTTATCGGGAAAGTCTACCAAAGTCCATACTTGGCTTTCATACATGGATCCTATCTCAGATTTCATGGATCCTAGCCATTTGTTGGAATCTGGGCCCACCACCACTTCTTCATAGCTCGTAGGTTCACTGTTGTCTAACAACATGACCTCCAATACTGGATTGCCGTACCACTCAGGGCGGTATGATTCCTTGTCGACCTACGAATCTCAGTAGTAACTTGATCTGAAGTTTCATGATCGTCATAATTAGCTTCCTCTTCATTTGGTGTCGGTGCGGCAAAAATATCTTTCCGTGTCGTGCTACCATCCAACTGAAGTGACGGTTCAATAACCTCATCAAGTTATACCTTCCTCTCTATCAATTCTTTCGAGAGAGACTCTTTCTCGAGAAAGGACCTATTTTTAGCAACAAACACTTTTCCCTCGGATCTGAGATAAAAGGTATACCCAACTGTTTCCTTAGGGTATCCTATGAAGACGCATTTGTCCGCTTTGGGTTCGAGCTTATCAGGTTGAAGCCTTTTCACATAAGCATCACAACCCCAAACTGTAAGAAACGACAGCTTAGGTTTCTTGCTAAACCATAATTCATACGGTGTCGTCTCAACAGACTTTGATGGTGACCTATTTAAAGTGAATGTGGCTATCTCTAATGCATAACCCCAAAATGATAGTGGCAAATGGGTAAGAGACATCATAGTTCGCACCATATCCAATAGAGCACGACTACGATGTTCGGACACACCATCACACTATGGTGTTCCAGGTGGCGTGAGTTGTGAAACAATTTCCAGATCGTCTTAAGTTGCATACCAAACTCGTATCTCAGATATTCACCTCCACGATCATATCGTAGACATTTTATCTTCTTGTCACGATGATCTCAAACTTCACTCTGATTTTGTTTGAACTTTTCAAACGTTTCAGACTTGTGTTTCATTAAGTAAATATCCCCATATCTACTCAAATCATCAGTGAAGGTAGGAAAATAACGATATCCACCACACGCTACAACACTCATTGGACCAAATACATCAACATGTATCATTTCCAATAAGTTACTTGCCCGCTCCATCATACCGAAAAACGGGGTCTTAGTCATCTTGCCCATGAGGCATGGTCCGCATGTCTCAAGCGATTCGAAATCGAGTGAGTCTAAAGATCCATCCGCATGGAGTTTCTTCATGCGATTTACACCAATATGACCTTAGCAGCAGTGCCACAAGTATGTGGTACTATCATTATTAACTTTACATCTTTTGGCATCAATATTATGAACATGTGTATCACTACGATCGAGATTCAATAAACCATTCACATTGGGTGCATGACCATTGAAGTTATTATTCATGTAAACAGAATAACCATTATTCTCTGACTTAAATGAATAACCGTTATTGCAATAAACACGATCTAATCATGTTCATGCCCAACGCATACACCAAATAACATTTATTTAGGTTCAACATTAATTCCGAAGGTAGAGGGAGTGTGTGATGGTGATCACATCAACCATGGAAACGATTCCAACACACATCGTCACCTCGCCCTTAGTTAGTCTCCGTTTATTCTGTAGCTTTTGTTTCGAGTCACCAATATTAGCAACTGAATCGGTATCTAATACCCAGGTGCTACTAGGAGTACTAGTAAGGCACACATAAACATGTATATCAAATATACGTTTGTTGACGTTGCCAGCCTTCTTATCTGCCAAGTATCTTGGGGCAGTTCCGCTTGAGTGACCGTTCCCCTCATAACAGAAGCACTTAGTCTCGGTTTTGGGTCCAACCTTGGGTTTCTTCACTGGAGCGACATCTGGCTTGCCATTCTCGAAGTTTCCCTTCTTGTCCTTGCCCTTCTTGAAACTAGTGGTCTTACCATCAACACTTGATGCTCCTTCTTAATTTGTACCTTTCGCGGTGTAAAACATCGCGAATAGCTCAAGGATCATCTTCTCCATCCCTGGCATGTTATATTTCATCACGAAGCTCTAGTAGCTTGGTGACACTGACTTGGAGAACTATGTCAATCACTATCTTATCTGAAAGATCAACTCCCACTTGATTCAAGCGATTGTAGCACCCAAACAATCTGAGCACATGCTTACCGATTGAGCTATTCTCCTTCATCTTGCAGGCAAAGAATCTTGTTGGAGGTCTCATACCTCTCAACACGGGCACGAGCCTGAAATCCCAATTTCAGCTCTTGGAACATCTCATATGAACCGTGACGTTCAAAACGTCTTTGGAGCTTCAATTCTAAGCCGTAAAGCATGACACACTGAACTATCAAGTAGTCATCAAAAACGTGTCTGTCTAATGTTCTCAACACCCACAGACGATGCTTGAGGGGGTGGCGCACTGAGCGGTGCATCAAGGACATAAGCCTTCTATGCAGCAACTGAGGACAATCCTCAGATCACGGACCTAGTCCGCGTAATTGCTACTACCATCTTTCAACTTAGTTTTTCTCTTGGTACGTATCAAAATATAGGGGAGCTACCGCGTGAGCTATCTATCAACAACATAATTTGCAAAGATATTTTGACTATGTTCATGATAATGAGTTCAATCAATCATATTACTAAAGAACTCCCACTCAAATCAACATCCCTCAGGTTGTCTAAGTGTGACATGATCCAAATCCACCAACCCAAGTCCGATCATCACGTGGATGAGGTGGTTTCAATGGTGAACATCTCCATGTTGATCATATCTACTATATGACTCATGTTCGACCTTTCAGTCTCCTGTGTTCCGAGGCCATGTCTGCACATGCTAGGCTCGTCAAGGTTAACCCAAGTATTCCGCGTGTGTAAATCTGGCTTACACCCGTTGTATGCGAACGTAGAGTCTATCAGACCCGATCATCACGAGGTGCTTCGAAACGACGAACCTTTGCAACGGTGCATACTCGGGGAGAACACAATTTTATCTTGAAATTTGAGTGAGGGATCATCTTATAATGCTACTGTCGTTCTAAGCAAAATAAGATTCATAAAGGACAAACATCACATGCAAATCATATAAGTGACATGATATGGCCATCATCGTCTTGTGCTTTTGATCTCCATCTCCAAAGCACCGGCATGATCTCCATCATCACCGACATGACACCATGATCTCCATCATCGTGTCGTCACGTGATTGTCGCGCCAACTATTTCTTCTACAACTATTGCTAACTCATTGCGATAAAGTAAAGCAAAAAAGGCGAAAATAATTAAAGACAACCCTATGGCTCCTGTCGGTTGCCATACTCATCGACATGCAAGTCGTGATAATCTATACAAAACATGATCATCTCATACATCACATATATCACATCATGTCTTTGGCCATATCACATCACAACATGCCCTGCAAAAACAAGTTAGACGTCCTCTACTTTGTTGTTGCAAGTTTTACGTGGCTGCTATGGGCAACTAGTAAGAACCGTTCTTACCTACGCAAAGCCACAACGGTGATAATCAAGTTGCCTTTTAACCTTCTACAAGGACCGCCTCTGTCGAATCCGATTCAACTAAAGTGGGAGAGACAGACACCCGCCAGCCATCTTATGCAACAAGTTGCATGTCAGTCGATGGAACCGGTCTCTCGTACGTGGACGAGTAAGGTTGGTTCGGGCCGCTTCATCCCACAAAACCGCCGAATCATGATAATACTAAGGAGGTAAGCAATCTGAACATCAACGCCCACAAACTCTTTGTGTTCTACTCATGCATATCATCTACGCATAGACCTAGCTCATGATGGCACTATTGGGGAACGTTGCATGGGAAACAAATTTTTTCCTACGCACACGCAAGATCTATCCATGGAGATGCATAGCTATGAGGGGGGGGGGGAGTGTATCTACATACCCTTGTAGATCGCTAAGCGGGAAGCGTTAAGAAACACGGTTGATGTAGTCGAACGTCTTCGCGATCCAATCACGACCCGTCCCACGATCCAATCATGACCCGTCCCACGATCCAATCACGACCCGAACGGACGACACCTCCGCGTTCAACACATGTGTAGCTTGATGACGTCTCCGCCTCCTTGATCCAGCAAGTGAGGGCGGAGAGGTAGATGAGTTCTCCGGCAGCACGACGGCGTGGTGGCGGTGGTGGTGGAGCTGTCCCGGCAGGGCTTCGCCAAGCGCTACCATGACAATCTAGAGGAGAAACTGATCTAGAGGGGGAGGGAGAGGTTGCGCCGTGGCTTGTGGTACTATAGCCCTCCTTCCCTTGAGGGAGTCCGGGACTAAGGGTCCTCGAGCCGTTGGCTTATCTCCTGTGGGCCAGCTTGGTGGGCCGCCCTGTGGCGATTGCAGGAAGGCCAGACTACAGGATGATCCCGTGCTCAGGAAGGATTGTTCCGAAGACTTCATGTGTCCTGCAAGAAAGAATGGGTGTATCTATGCTCGGATGGAAACTTATCACATGTAACCCTAGGTACCTCTGGTGTCTATATAAACCAGGGGGCTTAGTTCGTAGAGGGCAAGTCAACTCATCTTGGGTTTTAGCTCATTTGATCTCGAGGTTGATCAACTCTGTAACCATCATACTCATCAGTACAATCAAGCAGGACGTAGGGTTTTACCTCCTCAAGAGGGCCCGAACCTAGGTAAACATCATCTCCTTCGTCCCCTGTGAACCATCGATTCCAGATCTATAGCTCGGGACCCCTACCCGAGATCTGCCGGTTTTGACACCGACATTGGTGCTTTCATTGAGAGTTCCGCTGTGAGATCACCAGAGGATTGATGGCTCGCCTAATCAACAATGAACAGGTCTGTAACAAGGACACCCTTGTCCCTGGACAGACCTTCGCATTCGGCAACATCGTGATGCATCCTGACCCGACTGGCCATCTTGGCCAGATTGGAAGTTTCGCTCGCAATCAGGAGATCAGGTTCTGGAACCTAGAGTTTGCTGCCGACTCCAGCGGCGATCTGCTTCTTACCGAGCCCTCGGTTTCGTCCGATGGGCCCGAAAACCCAAAGCTTTATCTTCAGGCCTCCTATTCGCCCCTCCCCTCGAGTCTATCCCCCTCGGAGGTTCGGCCTTGAGCTCGGACCCAGTGATAGCACCCGTGTATCGGGGCTCGGTTCTTGCCGAACAGACCCCTCATGAGGGCCCCCTGGAGTTCGGCTCCGAGAGCCCTCGGAAGATTGACCCGGTCGACCTCTTGCGGTTGGACGAGGCACTGGACTGGATCCAGTCAATGACAATCGCGGACGAACCGACCGCGACCCATGTTCAGATCGGTCCAGAGGCCGTCCATGAGGAATTTTACAGCCCACCCACCACCCACTTAGTAGCCACTGTCGAGGATTTAACCGATATGTTGGACTACGCCTCCGAGGAGGCAGAAGACCTGGATGAAAAGTTGAGCGCTCCAACCCATATTACTACCGGGCGATGGACAACTACCTCCACCTATGACGTCTATATGGTGGACACCCTTGATGATAGGGACAACCACACCCCCAAGAAGAACGGCGACAAATCCAGTGAAGCGCCGTCAAAGCGTTGGAAACAACGCAAACAATCCAAGACAAACAAGGGAAGGGAAGCCATCATGGGCACCGGGGAAATCGACACCCCAGAAGACCTCGTCGACCTTGAAGCCCCCGAGGAGCTGCTTGAGGACCCGGAGAGGCTCGAGGACCAGCATGACGCCGAGGACCTTAATGATTCCGAGGACAACAACTACTTCCCCCACGCTAAGGAGGAGGAAAGCCTCGAAGCCGAAGACCTCACCAGCCCCGAAAACCCCGAGGATCAAGAACGATTCAGGAGGCAGCTCATAGCCACCGCCCGAAGCCTAAAGGCAAAGTAGCAACAGCTCAGAGCCAAACAAGATACCATCAACGATAGATGGACGAAAGTCCTTGCAGCTGAAGAACGGTTTGGCAATGAGCGGCAAGATCAAAACAAGAGCTACCCGCGACGGTGCCTACTACCGCAATTCAATGACGAGGCCTTTGAGCCCGAATCTCCCAGGCGCACTCAGTATGACCAGCCTGACCGCCCCCCTCGAGGATGGGACAGGGCGGTAGGAGACGTCGAGTATAGGCCCACGTCACCTCGCAGGAGAGGAAAGGGGCCAACACAACCTGAGGATCGATATGACCTACTACAGGACCTGGACTATAGAGCAGGTCACACTAGATCCATCTATGGATCTAGAGGATACTCCCCCGCTAGACGGGATGGGTACCAATCTTGGCTTGAACGCAACCACAGAGGCCAGGAACAATACCGGGCCCAGACAACAACCGATTTCCGGCGTGACGTAGCCCGGATCAGAGGCACCGCCCACCCACTATGCTTCACAGACGAGGTTATGCAACACGAGTTCCCCGAAGGGTTTAAACCCGTAAACATAGAACCATATGACGGGACAATGGACCCGGTTGTGTGGATCGAAGACTTCCTTCTCCACATTCATATGGCTAGAGGCGATGATCTCCATGCTATAAAATACCTGCCACTCAAACTTAAAGGACCAGCTCGGCACTGGTTAAACAGTCTCCCCGAAAACTCCATTTGGAGTTGGGAAGAGCTCGAGGACCCCTTCCGATCTAACTTCCAGGGCACTTATGTCCGGCCCCCGGACTCCTCCGACTTGAGCAATGTCATCCAGAAAGCCGGCAAATCAGCTAGGCAATTCTGGAATCGGTTCTTGACTAAGAAGAACAAGATCGTTGGTTGTCCGGACGCCGAGGCAATAGCCTCGTTCAGACACAATATCAGGGACGAATGGCTAGCTCGTCAGCTCGCCCAGGATAAACCAAGGACAATGTCTGCTCTCACCTCACCTATGACCCGCTTTTGCATGGGCGAGGACAATTTCCTAGCTCGTCGAAGCCAGAACCCCGAAGACCCTAGCACCTTCGAAGTTCGGGATGGTAACGGGAAGCCATGGCGCAATAAAAACAAACGCCGCCATAGCAACGGCGATGCAGAGGACATGGCCGTAAATGCCGGTTTCCACAACTCAAAATTCGGACAACGAAAGAAGCCCTCTAAAGAAAATAGAGACGGACCAACCGCGTTGGACAAAATCATGGATAGGCCCTGCCAGATCCATGGCACCCAGGACAAACCCGCCACTCACACCAACCGCAACTGTTGGGTATTCAAACAAGCCGGCAAGCTTGTAGCCGAGGAGCAAAGCAAGGGCCCACGCAGCAAGGATGATGAAGAGCCTCATGGTCCAAGCAATGGCGGACAAAAGCAATTCCCTCCCGAGGTAAAAAATGTGAACATGATATACATCACACATATACCAAAAATAGAGAGGAAGCGCAGCCTTCGGGAGGTCTATGCCGTAGAGCCCATAGCCTCGAAGTTCAACCCATGGTCGGCTTGCCCGATCACCTTCGACTGTAGGGATCACCCGACTAGTATCCGTCATGGAGGCTCAGCGGCCCTTGTCTTAGATCCCATCATCGATGGGTACCACCTCACTAGAGGCCTAATGGACAGAGGAAGTAGCCTTCACCTGATTTAGTCAGACACGGTGAAAAAGATGGGTATCGAGCCGTCAAGGATCAAGCCCAGCAACACTACCTTTAAAGGAGTCATTCCAGGCATCGAGGCCCGCTGTTCGGGTACCGTGACCTTGGAAGTAGTGTTCGGCTCGCCCGACAACTTCCGTAGCGAGGACTTGATCTTCGACATTGTCCCTTTCCGCACCGGCTATCACGCACTGCTCGGCCGTACAGTGTTCGCTCGCTTTAGCGCTGTTCCCCATTACGCATATCAGAAGGTCAAGATGCCCGGACCCAAGGGGGTCATCACTGTCAACGGCAACATGGAGCGCTCCCTCCACACCGAGGAACACACAGCGGCCTTAGCAGCCGAATTCTAGTCCGGCACCAAGACGCCGAGGCCTCCACCAGCCATTAAGGCGCGACTGGCGAACAAGCGAGCCCGAGCTCAATCCGACCTCCAACACAAATAGGGATGCGCCCCACACAACACGACCTAGCTACCCGTAAGGTACTTACCTAGAAGACATAACTTTGCTCTCAAAATACCATGGGCAACTGTGGGGATCCACTACCAAAAACCAAGTGGTCGGCTCGACCAAACTACCGTCAAAACAGCGTCTTTGGATAAACAGCAGGCACCATCATGGACCTCGCAAGCGTCAAGCTCACACGTGTTACGGTGATTTCTCGAGAACCTCTCTCACAAGTCCGTTCGCCGACACCAGTCACCTTTAAAGGAGCATACCCCTCAAGAGCAAAGGAACGGAGGCGTATCAGGAACATCAAGGACATCAAGCCACCTATCGAAGACCCTGAGTAAACCTTTCCTTTGTAAAATTTGTTTTTAAAGCAAGATACCTATAAACACCTGCTTCGGCAGTTTGAATTGTAAAAATTCATCATATATAAAGATCATCCTTTATGTCCTTCTCACAATATTTTATAAATTGTTTCCCACTCCCCGCATCCGAAAGCAAAACTGTTCGGCACATGCTAGATGCAACCGGCTAATAGACCGGGGGCTTGACTTTAAAACTCGCCCCAAGCATCAATCCCTGGATTATGTTCGACGTCTCGGACTTTGCGTTATATGAATCGGTTCTGAATTATGTCTTGGGTCAAAGGTTGGGTTGCCCGGCTCCTGTGCTTACCCTCTTACATTCTGCTCGTTCGGCTAAAAGGGTAAAGGGAGAACCACTACGATTGTATTTACAGCTCGCCTGGTCAAGTACCTCAGTGAAGAAAGCCAAAAACCAACTGTCATAATAAGCAAGAACTGGTCTGCAATCCGAGCACAAGTGTCAAACTTAAAATCGATGGTGGTTATTCCGTGTCATACGAGGGGTTTGTACCTTCACAAACCATGTGGTAATGGCCTTAACCTTGATATATCCGAATACCACAAAATACTGGGGGCTAGTAACCAGCCCCCGCAGTCAAGCTCCTACGGCTAAGTGAAAGCACTAAAGCCCCATAGTCCGATTGCCTTGTTCACCTCCCGCTCCACCTCCTCCGGGCGCCGATATTTCGGCTAAAGGAAAACTTGCGGAGGTCGAAACACCTCTTGTAATATTTAGACGGGGGCTGAAGTCGACGACTGGCAACTTTCAGTTTAAACGGCCACACAGGAGTCAAAATAATTCAAATCTTAAAAGCATGATAAAATCGTGCACATGCATTATAAAGCGAAATATTCATCGGGCACATTACAACGTGCTCATTCATAAATTACATCCCTAGAGCATTGGGCCTCTATCGCCCGAGCGCCATCGATCATGAGGGGGAAGTACAGATCGGGATGCCTATGCCCCTTCCCAGGAGGAGGAGGTGCGGTGGCCATCTCGGCCGGCTTCATCTTGGGCCGGTGCACCATGGTTTTTGCAAAGGCCATCCGAGCCCCCTCTTTGCAGGCAGAACGCTTCAGGACTTCAATCCGGGCCGCGGCATCACACAACTTCTGCACCAAGCCGAAGTAGCTGCTTGGCAATGGCTCTATCGGCCACAGCCGGATGCACAGGTCTTTCATGGCAGGCTCCGCCATCCTGTGCATTTCCATCAACTGCTTCATCTGCTTGCTGAGGAGAGGACGGTGCTCGGGGGTTTGAAATTGCGCCCAGAACAATCTAGACTCAACATCCGCATACCTCGTCGCATAGTACCGAGCCGCATCCCCCGCACTCTTCGGAAGATCCGTAAAGGCGCCTGAGGAACGCCACACTCGTGTGAGTGACACAAACCTGTTACGACCAAAGGCACATTGCAGTAAGTATGACTTACCATCTGCGATCAGCCGGACTTGGCGAAGTTCTTCCTCATAAAACCACCTATCCACCCTCTCTGCCTTAATCTTTTTGTACAGCGAGCATAACTCGGCAGCTTGGTCCTTGTTGTTTTGCTCAAGGGCCTCACACTTAGTGCTGGCATCCTTGAGCTCCTGCTGCACCTCGGATACTTGAGCTATGTGCTTGTCGCTATCGGCCTTGACCAACGACAACTCGGTAGACGCCTGCTCGGCCAGCGCCTTATGATCCACGGCCTCCTATTTCGCTTTCTTCAACTCCACCTTGAGGCTCTCAACCTCCGCGATAGTGGCTGTAGTCATAATGGATAACCCAAACTCAGTGACAAAGACCTCGAAACAACTTCAATTAATAAGAATAACAGCGGCCAAGGTGGCACAGTTCGGACTTACCTTGCGCTTCGTCAAACCACTTGTTGAGGCAGTCTAGTTCCTCATCGGAGCTCTTGAGCTTACGATTCAGTTCGGCCAGCTCCATGGCATTGGCGGCCACTGCCGAAGACGAGGCCTACAAAACATCTTACTTACGTTAGACTCCTGAACTATCGGCTGTGAACCCTCTGCTAAGTTTTCCCCAAACCTGCCAGAGTCTCGGAGGTCACAATTCCCGTGTTTTCAAACATTTGTGCTTTCTTTGACCCCCCGTGTGCGTTTTTCAAACTCACCCACGGCTCGGGGGCTACTGTGCTTACATGGATTGTATAAACCTTATAAATTAACTTTTTAAGAAAAAGAGTATTACATGGCTTACCTTGAAGCCCATCAAGAGACCGTTAAAAGCCTCCTTCAGTCCGTGGTTAACAAACTGAATGCCTTGTAAAACCGCACCCATAAGGGCGCGCTGATCTTCGGCAAGGGAGGAGCTGATCAAAGCCTCCTCCATCGTGGCCGGCCACCCGGTCGCAGCCCGCTCTGTCACGGGCGACGCTAGTGGCGGCACCTCTGCCCTCCTTTCCTGCGAAGGCAGGGCCGACGATTCCGGAGGCATAGAGTGCTCCGGAACCGTCCAGGAAGGGGGCTCGGATGAACCAGGTCCCCCCTCTTTGCTTGCTAGGAGGGGGTCCTCCTCCTGGTCTTGGGCAGCCGAGGTATTAACCTCCGCCATTTCGTCGTCACCCTCGCCCCCGGCGTTCGGCCCAGGTGGGGTCTGGCGAGAGAGAACCTCCACGGTCTCCTCGACGGCCTGAGGAGGAGAGGGATGCGACGCTGTCCCGCTCTCTGCCAGCTCGGCAGGCAGGGATTCCCCCTCCGATACCTGATCGGTGGGGAGGTCGCGGGGTGGGCTGCAACATGGAAGGCACTCCTTCGGTTAGTGGCAAAACTCCGTACGAGCGTACCATAAGATGTTTGGATTAAATACCTCTGGGCTGGGGGCTTGACCTGGGGTTCCTCCGGGGGACCCTTTCAAAAGCCTCGGATTCCTCATCGGAATCCGGGTTGTCATTGGGCAGGACCACTTTGGCCCTGCAGGACCTCTTCGGGGCGGGGGGAGCCGGATCCTCCTCGGCGTTAGCAGACGCCGCCCTCTTCCTTGTCTGGGGGTAGTCCACGTCCCACCCTTCCTCTATGTGTTACTCTTCGTTAGCAGAGGAGGCCTGGGTCTCCCCGGACCTAGTGTCCGGAGGACCTCTTTGGCGGAGGCCCTCTTGGACCTCCTTCTTCTCGCATCTCTTCTTCTTCTCTTTCTTCTCTAGCGCCGAATACGGCACGACGACAAGCATTGCCGTCAACAGGGCCGATCTGGGGTCTTCGGCCAACGGGGCTGGGCCATTAATCCGCAAGGCCTTGTCCAGCCAGTTCTATGAAGGCGAAGAAGAAGAGGTTAAATTCCTTGTTAAAAGGTAGAACCCGAGGATAAAAATCGAAACTTTGTTATAATTGAGCGGAGAGTTTTCGGCGTCCAGGCCGGTGTCTTCCTCCTTGGCCGGACAGTCCTTCTGGGGCTTGAACAACGCCTTCCACAACTTCTCGTGGGTAGTGCGGTATAGCTGGCGCACGGTGGGAGGGTCGCCAAGCTTGTAGGCCCACATTGGGGTAGCCCGGTGCTGGTAGGGGAGGAGATGGCGGCGGTGTGTCGGGGCACAGATGCACACGATCACCTATGGGACCAGATGCCCCTTTGTGGTTCGGCAAGGGGGCTCACGTTGCACAAAGAGCGGAGACCATGAGGCAGTGCGATGATCGGGATGCTGGTGTTTTTACCCAGGTTCGGGCCACTATGAAGCGTAAAACCCTACTCCTGCTTTTGGTGGATTGATCAGAGGAACACGAAGAACACACAACGCTCAATCCCGGCAAGGGTTACCGTCGGGGAGAGCTGCAACGTGAGTACAAGTGTCCAAAGGTCCGAATCTTGAGCTAGGTTGCCTTGGGCCTCCTTTTATAGGGCAAGGGGCAACCACAATGGCACAATAGTCATTATCTATCGATTAGATAGCTAACAGAGCTATAATACCTAACTCTGGCATTTAGGACAAAATACCATGATTGCTGGTCTAGGTGGCGCGCGGGGGTGCATCCCCGGTAGGCTCTTACCACCGCTTAGCTGGCTATTGCTTAGTGTCTTGACACGCTCTAGATGGGTGTCAGCTGGGAATAATCTGTCTTCCGGCGCGTCGCCACGTGCGTAGCGAGAGCCACTTAGCCACCCGAGGGCTCGACACCGCA
The DNA here is from genome assembly GCA_039707655.1 of Elymus sibiricus. Classification (NCBI taxonomy): domain Eukaryota; kingdom Viridiplantae; phylum Streptophyta; class Magnoliopsida; order Poales; family Poaceae; genus Elymus; species Elymus sibiricus. The sequence continues at coordinate 256,359,695 of CM077667.1, forward strand.
TCGACAAGCGACTGGCGTTGCAATGCGGTGGAGCGGTGGCCGGTTGGCTCGCGCCTGCCGAGAGATGGCTTGCCGGGTCTTCTTGAAGATGCGCGCGCCTTGGTCCCCGGCAGGCACCGGGGACGCGGCTGGCGCGCCCTGGGCCCCTCCTGGGCTGCTGTGTTGGTCTTGCCGGCATTGCTTGGCCTTTTGTAGGTTGCTGCTACCGGGGTCTGGGTCTTGAATGCTTGCTTGGTTTGCACTTGTATTGTTGGATTGTGCTACCACTGCCTGTGCATAAGTCAGGGGTACTGAACACCCCTGTCCTAGTGCACCGACAGGAGCCCCCGGGTCTGGCCCACACGCGCTTGCCTGGTGCCGTTGGGTCAGGCCCAAAATTTATGCACAGGTGCGCAATGTGGGGGAGTAACCGCCAATTTACTAGTCAGCAATGACCCACTACCTCAGGCCGTTTCTGCCACGCGCGCCGCATGCATTGCGGGGAGCTTGCGGCGGGTGCGCGTAACTTAAAGGTCTGGGCATGGCAGAAACTGTAGCGCTATGGATTGGAGTAATGGGGCGGTTACCTGTTCACCCGTGAGTCGTGGGTAGTGGGATTGGTGGAGATGGGCGGCCGCTCTAGAGCGAGGGAGAGCCAGCCCCCGCGCTCTCCCCTATAAATTAGGGGGTCACGGCGGCGATGCTCATCCATCTCCATCTCCTCCTTATTCTCAAGTCCATGTTGCTTGTCCTCCTCTTTTGGTTCGCCTTCGGATGCACTATTTCTTGCCATGACGAGGGGGCGAGGGCGGCTCTCAACTTCCTCAGGGGCGACGAGAGCTTCCCTTCGAGATCATGCCGCTACTTCAACTGCGGCGATGGGAGGCGGTTCCAGCGCGCACGGCGGGAGAGCCGGAAGAGGCCGGGGCTAGCGTGGGGCTCGCGGCCGGGGGAGGCGGAGCACCGCCTCCGACCCTCCTCCGGTGGCGGTCCCTTCGCCAACAGTGGGTCCTACCGAAAGCACGGTGCTGGAGTTTGTCGTCGGGCTGCGTGGCCCTCCCCACAGCCGGTTGCGACTCCCCCATCCTTTCGCCAGGGTGATGGAAGTCGACAAGCCGCACGCGATGTGGTTGCGCGTGCACGGCTATTGCAATGGCGCCACGCGGGCCGACGTCGAGTATCCGGCGCCCCGCATCATTTTCCTTAGGCGCGGGTGGAAGACCTTCGCGCGCGCCCATAACTTCACGGGCGTGTACGTCCTCCGCTTCAAGCTGGTGCAGGCCGACACGCTCTCCATCAAGATCTATGGGCGTCCAGGCGCTCGTCTCGGATGCTGTGAAGAGAGATCGAGTGATGACGAAAGTTCCTCCTCGAGCGATAGCGACGAGGAGGACAGTGTCGGTGAAGACGGCGACAGCGAGCTCCAGGCCGTCAAGTCGGAGTACGACGACCTGGGCTCAAACTGACCGCCGGCCGCACCATCACCGTCAGCGAGCTCCCCCCTTCCCCCGATAGAGCGATTTGTCGAGGGTTCTTGATTTGGGCTCCGCCCCTCCTTCTCAGCTGGACCTTGGCAGGCTCGTGAACTTCGGTTTCACTTTCCTTGTCGGTGGTCCCGCCGAGCCGCTCCCCGACAGCCTTGACGGGGTCAGGCTGGGCTTCTGCTTGGGTATCCCTTCCACCCTTTTTTATTTTTGTAGCTTGCTCTTAGGGGAGAAAGTCAAATAAAGATTTATTAGGAAGGAGCTCTTCGATGTATCTCGATCCATTTTGTAGCAACAAATGAATGAATGAATGTTATCTCTTTTCCCTGAGTACTATCCTTTTCCTCCTTTATTTTTACTGTGTCAGTGTGTTTGTCCTTGCCGCATGGAACCGCTTGTCGGGTCACTACTAACCACGAGCGTCAAAGAGGGAGCGAGCCCCCGGCAGCAGGCTATCGTTGTTCCCTAGCAGGGCTCCTTGTCGGTATCGGCGCGGCCCCCCTGGGGCTGGTAAGTATCAGGAACTGGGGGACGGCTCGTCCCGACGAGGGTTTTTACGACGTGGGGGGGGGGGGAATCCACAGAACACATCCGAAACGGGAGCAAAGGGTTTCCTTTAAGGGAGCAAACAATCATAAACTTGGGATATACAGTCAGACTTATCTTTTTAAGTAGTATCCCTGCCTGGAGTATGCTGGGCCACCGTCCTTGTCCTTTTGCCCTCCTTCTATGTTTTCCCGGCATTCAAACACGTAGAGCAAAAAGGCCTCTATCCCTCAACGAGAGAATGCGGCAACAAGGATTATAGGCTTAATAAGTACTCTAGCAAATCTCTATAACTTGAGTAGGCGATGATATTGCAATCATAAAAAATGCATAATGAACGTGCAATGCAATGATATGATGCAATGCCTAGCTTTATTATTATTGCACAGGGTCTGCGCCTGGCTTTGTACAAAGGGTTACATGCAACTTCGGCAAGGCTTGTACAAAAGGTGGCTGCCGGGGACTGAGCCCGGCCGCCGCGCCTTACGGGTAGAACTTACGAAGATGCTCAATATTCCATGAGTTAAGCACCTTGGTGCCATCTTCGGTCTCCAGACGGACTGCGCCAAGTCTGGTGACTCGGGCTACCCGGTAAGGGCCTTCCCACTTCGGCGTCAACTTGTTGGTACCCTTGGCGGACTGAACGCGCCTAAGGACAAGGTCGCCTTCCTCAAGGCTTCGAGCATGGACCCTGCGGCTATGATAGCGGCGCAGGGCTTGCTAGTAGCGTGCAACACACACGGCAGCCCGGAGACGTTCTTCCTCGAGGAGCATGTCATCGTCATGCCGTAGCTGCTTTTGCTCTACTTCGTCGTAGGCAAGTACTCGAGGTGACCCGTACATGAGTTCCGTGGGGAGCACTGCTTCCGCCCCATACACTAGGGAGAAGGGCGTCTGGCCGGCAGATCGATTCGGTGTCGTTCTGAGGGACCAAAGAACCACCGGCAGCTCATCTATCTAGCGCTTGCCGCTTCTCCGCAGTCTATCAAAAGTCCTTGTCTTGAGCCCTCGCATCACTTCAGCATTCATCCTCTCGACTTGCCCGTTGCTTCTTGGGTGTGCAACAGAGGCAAAGGAGACCTTGCTTCCAAGGCTTTGGATGTATTGCATGAAGGCGCGACTCGTGAACTGGGTGCCGTTGTCGGTGATCACCCTGTTGGGCACTCCAAAACGGCACACCAGTCCTTTCATGAACTTGATAGCTGACTGTGCGGTCAGCTTCTTCACTGGCTCCACCTCATGCCACTTTGTGAACTTGTCGATTGCTACGAACAAGAACTCAAAGCCCCCGACAACGCGGGGAAAGGGGCCCAAGATATCGAGCCCCCAGACCGAGAATGGCCAGGATAAAGGGATCGTCTGAAGAGCTTGCGCTGGTCTATGGATGTTTTTGGAATGGAACTGGCAGGCTTCACATTTGGTGACCAACTCAGTTGTATCTTGGAGGGTAGTAGGCCAATAGAAACCCTGTCGGAAGGCTTTTCCGGCAAGAGCTCTAGATCCAATGTGAGAGCCACATATGCCTCCGTGAATCTCCGCCAACAGCTTCAGTCCATCCTCCCGGTAGATACACCGCAATTTCACACCGTTCGGTCGTCTTCTGTACAAGGTGTCATCGACAAACTGGTACATACTTGACCGACGAGCTACTTTTTTGGCCTCTTCTTGTTCTTCGGGGAGTTCTCCAGTTTGGAGGAAATGGACTATATCCTGCGCCCAGGTTGGAGCATGCGGCTCGACAACGAGGACTAAAGGCATCTCCTCATTTGTGGGAGCGCTTACCTCGACCGCAAGAACCTGAGGTTCTGTGGGAGGGAGCTGCTCACCAACCGAAACCGGATTTCCCCCGGCAGCCTCTCTACCAGCGGCTTTGGGAAGCTCTGCCGGGAAATGCTTGCCGGAGTTTAGCTTTCTTCTTTTCCTGGCCATCGCTGATGGGGATACTGATGGTTGGGTGAGGTGGAGGACAAAAGTCCCTGGTTCCACAGGGAGCTTCTGTGCGGCGCACTTTGATAGGTGATCAGCGATGATGTTTTCTGCATGGGGCACATGTTCTGCTTGCAACCCATCAAAGCGCTCCTCCAGTTTCCTCACTTCTTCCACGTATGCTTCCATCAACGGGCTCTGATAATCTTTGTTGACTTGTTTCACCACGAGCTGTGAGTCCCCTCAGATGACCAGTCTCTTGATTCACAACTCCACCGCGATTCTGAGTCTGGCAAGGAGTCCCTCATATTCAGCGGTGTTGTTGGTGGCTTCCTCCGGGGGGAAGTGCATTTGAACCACATACTTGAGGTGCTCTCTAGTGGGGGCGACGAGGAGCACGCCTGCTCCGACACCCTGGAGAGAGAAAGCACCATCAAAGTACATGATCCAATCCTTGGGTGCTTCTTTGCTGGGGAGGATTGTTTCTGGAACCTCTTCGTCTGGCGTGGGTGTCCATTCTTCAATGAACTCCGCCAACGCCTTGCTCTGAACTGTAGAAGTGTTCTCATACTTCAACCCGAAACTTGACAGCTCAAGCGCCCACTCAACTATCCTACCAGTGGCTTCGGGGTTCCTCAATATACGCTGTAGCGGAAAGCGAGTGACAACCGTGATCTCATGGGCTTGGAAGTAGTGGCGCAGCTTCCTCGAGGCCATGATGAGACCGAAGATCAGCTTTTGCACTCCAGAGTACCTTGACCTAGCCCCCTGTAACAAGGAGTTGTACACTGGCCGCTGCACCACTTTCTTCTTTGCCACTTCCTTGGACTTGTGCTCGCTAGCTTGCTGAGGTTCCCCTGGGTCTGCATTGGGTCCTGCCGCGGATGTTTCGATTTTGTCCCCGGCAGCATCAGCCGCAGCGGCTGCACCTTCATCCACTTCTCACTGCGTCACCAGCACTGCACTAACCACTTGATTCGTTGCCGCCAAGTACAGCAGCAACGACTCTTGTGGTTTAGGAGCGACCAAGATGGGAGCGGAAGAAAGGTAAGTTTTTAGATCCTGTAGTGCTGCCTCTGCTTTCGGGGTCCACTTCATCGGGCCAGCCTTCTTCAGAATCTTGAAGAACGGCAGGGCGCGTTCAGCGGATTTGGAGATGAACCTACTCAACGCGGCAATGCATCCGGTGAAACGTCTGATATCCTTGATGGTCCTAGGCGCTTGTATCTGCTCAATTGCTTTGATCTTGTCGGGATTGGCTTCTATTCCCCGCCGAGACACAAAGAACCCAAGTAGTTTGCCGGATGGGACGCCAAACACACACTTTTCAGGGTTGAGGTTCAAATTGATCTTGCGCAGGTTTGCAAAAGTCTCTTCCAAGTCTTGTATGAGAGTTGCTTCATCCTTGGTCTTGACGACTATATCATCCATGTAAGCTTCCACGTTTCTGTGCAATTGAGGTCCAAATCCAATCCGCACGGCTCTGGCAAAGGTAGAACCAGCGCTCTTTAAACTGAAGGGCATTAGTACAAAGCAGTACGTGCCACACAGAGTTATGAATGCGGTCTTTTCCTCATCTTCCTTAGTCATGAAAATCTGGTGGTATCCGGAGTATGCGTCCAAGAAAGAAAGCAAATCGCTCCCGAAAGTGGAATCAACAATCTGGTCGATGCCCGACAAGGGAAAAGGGTCCTTCGGGCATGCTTTGTTCAAGTCAGTAAAATCTATGCAAAGCCTCCATTTCCCAATCGCCTTGCGCACCACCACCGGGTTGGCTAACCAAGTTGGATGCAACACTCCTCTGACCAAACCAGCTGCTTCAAGCTTCTTGATTTCTTCGGCAATGAACTGCTGCCACTCCAAGGCTTGCTTCCTAACCTTTTGCTTGATGGGCCTGGCATGTGGGCAGAAAGCAAGGTGGTGCTCAATCACCTCCCTGGGAACACCGGGGATGTCAGATGGTTGCCAAGCAAACACATCGACATTCGTCCGCAGGAAGGCAACGAGCACACTTTCCTATTTGTCAGTAAGGGTGGCGCTGATGGTGAACATGCCACCAGTGCCATCCTGCCCTGCCGGGATCTTCTTTGTCTCAGGATAGGTGACCTTGGCTCTCTTGCTAGTGGAACTCTCCGGCAGGTCCTCGACGGGTGCAGCGCACTCCGTAGAGGCGCGCTTCTCGGAGTCCTTGCTGGTGTCTCTGCTAAACTTCTTCTCTTTCCTTGATTCCTTGGCGGGAGCTGGCGCTCCCGCAACTTCAGATGCTACCGCATCTCGATACATCTTGTCCATGCATATGACTGCATCCTTCTTGTCGGATGGGATGGAGATGATTCCAATGGGCCCTGGCATCTTCAAAGTGTTGTAAGCATAGTGGGATGCCGCCATGAATTTTGCCAGAGCTGGACGACAAAGAATTCCATTGTAAGGCAGGGGAAGCTCAACACCGTCGAACACCACCTTCTCGGTCCGGTAGTTCAACTCCCCGCCAAACGTCATAGGCAAAGTGATCTTTCCCTTAGGTCGGCTTCTATCAGGGTTGACTCCTTGGAGTGTACCCGTAGCCTTGAGCTCTCCGTCAGGGATCTGTAGCCTTTCTACCACTTTTGGGGAGATTAAGTTCAATCCTGCCCCGCCGTCAACTAACATCTTGGTGACCTTGAGGTTGCGGATTGTTGGGGAGACCAACAATGGCAAACATCTGACCGCAGTGGTGCGATCAGGATGGTCCTCTTCATCAAAGATGATAAGCGTGCGGGACCATTTTAGTGGCCTTTTGGACTCTGCAGCTAGTTCCATAGCGTTGACCTCACACGCCCATTGCTTGAGCTGTCGATGAGAGGAATGCAAAGACGCACCCCCGTCAACACACATGGCTTCGGTTGCCTTCTGGAATTCTCGATCACTGGAATCCTCCTCGTCATCCTCATCCTCACTCATATCCTTTGTTTCTTTCTTCTCACGGCCTTTGGCTGGCTTTTCCTTCTGCTACGGAGCCTTGCCACGGCGGCCTCCTCTGCCGCCATGGTCCTTCCCGACAGCAGCGTCTTGGCCCTTCTCTTTGTCACGCTTCTCGTACTCAGCCTTCTGCTTCTCGACAAGCTGCTCAACTTGGCGGCATTCTTGGAGATCATGGCCCTTGGTGCGGTGGATTTTGCAGTACGGCCCGTCGGACTTCCCAGTTCTCTCTGCTGCTGCGGCCTCTCGGCAATCAGCGCACGCGACAGCTCCCTTGTCGGGGGTCTCAGCCTTGGCCTTCTTGCTGGCAGCGAGATTGTCAAAGCTCTCCACAGCCAACACTGCTTTCCCTTTGTGCTTCTGGTTACGTCTTCGGCTCCTCCCCTTCGAGCTGGGGGCATCGTCGTCGTCGTCCTCTGAGTCGACTTCGACGCTGGCCTCCTCTCCGGGGAGTCGCCTTCCTTCCTCAGCACGAGCACACTTATCCGCCATCATGTACAACTCATTCACGGTCTTGGGGAGTTTCACATTCATCTTGGCCCATCCTCCTATTGCGCACGTTCGAATGGAATGCGGCAATCACAGCTGCGGGGTGTATCTCTGGGATGTTGCGGTGCACTAGGCTGAACCTCTGGATGTATTTCCGCAGGGTCTCTCTTTCCTTCTGCGGTAGGACTTGCAGATCGCTGGGCTGTCCTGGCTCCTGGTGGCCACCTGTGAAGGCGCCGACGAACTCGTTGCACAGATCAGCCCACGACGATCTCACATTTGGCTTGAATGCCAAAGGGAAATAATTGGCGAGCACTTTCTCATCCCTTCATCCGGCGGCTTGAACGGCGATCGTATAGATGCCCAGGAACTCTGTCGGGTTTAGTTTCCTGTCATATTTCTCCGTCAGCTCTAGCTTGAAGGCTCTGGCCGACGGCCAGCGGACTTGTCGCATCTCGCGAGTGAAGGCAGGGCACCCAACCTCATAAGGCAGGTACCCACCAACACTGGGCGCGGGGTCGCCAGCGTCTGGGCCATTGCGCTTGTCAGACTGACGGTGTGTTTCTCGGCGCCGTTCTACGGTGATGCGCGCATCTTCCTTCCGCCGGTCGTTTAGGACACGCTGCTAGTCCCGGTGATTGTGCAAGCTAGACGATACCATAGATGCCTCGTCGGGCTCGTCTGCACGCAGAGCTTGTCATGGCTGACTCTGGGCCCGTTGTTACGGAGGGGACTGCACCGTCGGCGCGGCCCCCTCGATGCGACCGTCGGTCCGAGCCACCGTTGCCGTATGTGTGCGTTGCTATGGCTTTGCATGCTGAGATTTGTTGGCTTCGACGAAGGATATCAAACTCTGGATGGTAGCTCTCCACTCATCCATCTTATCAGCCGCCGGCAGGAAATTTAGCAGCAGCTGGGCTCGCGCCATTGCTTCCGATGCCGTGTCTAGCATGGCGAAAGAGGCGGACCGCGACGTCGCCCGGCTCCTGGTGGAATCAAGAGGGACATCGTCGCGTCCCTGTCACCGTGCGCTGCTCGCCGGGGTGGCCTGATGTGGGGGAGGCCGTGTCCGCGGGTTCGCGGCCTTGCTCGGCGCTCCGTCTTGTTCTGGGCAAGGCGTGCGCCCAGTAGCCTTGCTAGTGACGGGTGCAGATGGGGGATCATGGCTCGCTCCGGATCGAGCGCCTACGTGGCGGCCGCGACCATCCGCGCGACGGGGAGGTGGAGTCTGGTCGCTCCCTCTGCCCGCAGCACCAGGGGCGTGCTCGCCAGGATGTTGTTGCTGTTGCTCTTCTCCGGCGTTCCCCGCTCCAACCTTGGCCGCGGGGGATACAATGGTGGCACCGCCTGCGCCAGCCGCATCGCCCACGACGCCCGCCTCACTCGCAGCCGCCGCGGTGCCAATGGCGCCCACGGCTGCATGCGAGGGAGCCTTTGAAGTGGAGGGATGCGTACTCGCGCCGGTCTTCTTCTTGGGAGCCATGGATGAAGAAGATGGTGATGAAGGTTAGCTTGCTGCTCACGAACTCAGGTTCGCACAAACGACGCGCTCCCTACCTGGCGCGCCAAAGATGTTGGGGCACGGATGCACACGATCACCTATGGGACCAGAGGCCCCTTTGTGGTTCGGCAAGGGGGGTCATGTTGCACAAAGAGCGGAGACCATGAGGCAGCGCGATGATCGGGACGCTGGTGTTTTTACCCAGGTTCGGGCTGCTGTGAAGCGTAAAACCCTACTCCTGCTTTTGGTGGATTGATCAGAGGAATGGGAAGAACACAAAACACTCAATCCCGGCAAGGGTTGCCGTCGGGGAGAGCTGCTACGTGAGTACAAGTGTCCAAAGGTACGAATCTTGAGCTAGGTTGCCTTGGGCCTCCTTTTATAGGGAAAGGGGCAACCACAATGGCAAAATAGTCATTATCTATCGATTAGATAGCTAACAGTGCTATCATACCTAACTCTGGCATTTAGGACAAAATACCATGATTGCTGGTCTAGGTGGCGCGCGGGGGTGCATCCCCGGCAGGCTCTTACCACCGCTTAGCTGGCTGTTGCTTAGTGTCTTGACACGCCTCTGGATGGGTGTCAGCTGGGCATAATCTGTCTTCCGGCGCGTTGCCACGTGCTTAGCGAGAGCCACTTAGCCACCTGAGGGCTCGACACCGCATCGACAAGCGACTGGCGTTGCTATGCGGTGGAGCGGTGGCCTGTTGGCTCGCGCCTGCCAGGAGATGGCTTGCCGGGTCTTCTTGAAGATGCGCGCGCCTTGGTCGCCGGCAGGCACCGGGGACGCGGCTGGCGCGCCCTGGGCCCCTCCTGGGCTGTTGTGTTGGTCTTGCTGGCGTTGCTTGGCCTTTTGTAGGTTGCTGCTGCCGGGGTTTGGGTCTTGAATGCTTGCTTGGTTTGCACTTGTATTGATGGGTTGTGCTACCACTGCCTGTGCATAAGTCAGGGGTACTGGACACCCCTGTCCTAGTGCACTGACACGGAGCATGACCTGGAGCACGTTGGTCAGCTCGACGTCTGCTTCTAGCATCTGCGTGATGCGTTTCTGCAGCGCCTCGCCTCCGTGGCCGACCCCCAGTTCAGGCCTTTCTTGATCCACGAGGTTAGCCTCGTGTGGGGGGGGGGGGGTCCGGATCTGAACTCGGAGGGCGCCGCCAAGTCTGCGCCTCGTGGTTCGGTGATATAGAACCACTCTTTTTGCTAGACCTTGACGGTGTCGATGAAGGTGCCCTCTGGCCACTCTACCCGTGGAAGCTTGGTGATCACCGCCCCTCCGCAATCCGCATGCTGGATGTTGACAGTCTTCATCTTGACGTTGAAGACCATTAGCCGTAAACCGAAATGCGGCTGGACCCGCAAGAAGGTCTCGCAAACGACGATGAAGGCCGATATATGCATAATGGAGTTTGGGGGGAGATCATGAAAATCCAGCCGACACTAGTGCAGAAAAGCCTATCTATGGCGTGGCAAAAAGGGCCTTGCTGGCGTAGACACCCGACGCCAGCAATATGGCACCACAGTTAAAAAACAGTGGTGGCGTTGGAGCCTACGCCAGCAGTATTTAGAATACCTATGGCGTCGTATTATGTTGTACGCCTGCATTATGACCTGTATCTTTGGCGTACACACTATTCTGACATCACAAATAACTGAAAAACATTACAGGCGTTGTACCTTCTCAGCACGCGATTACTTAATTTTTAAGCATCGGAAAATCGCTGCCATGACAGCGAGAAAGGGCACCTGGCAGAATAAGGTAAAAAATAAAGGCAATTGAAAGACATTTTAGATTCGTTGATAGTGCTTAAATAATTAGTTAAGATAGCTAGTGATCAAGTTTTGAAGTACTATAACACAAAACCACACGAACATGTAGTTGATCGAGCTAGCAGTATTGTAGAACCAACAGCATTGGTAGCTCACACTATCCTATTACATATTGGCATAAGGATCATTAACGTATTTCTTTGCCGGATCCCCGATAGACACAGGACAGTCAGCATCAAGCCCATGCTACCGAAGGCGAGCTTTTATCTCCTCCGGGCCGGATGGTGCGCCGCCGTTGAAAACCCCGGCATGGTCGATGACATCCTTGTTGAAGATGGTAGCAAACTTCACCTGGATGCGTCTGAATTCATCTCTGTTATTTCCCGGGCTAATTTCCTCCATTTTCTTCCCCCATGCGATGACGTCTGAGTTCTTTTTAAGGCGTTCTCCCTCCCGTATGTACTCCTCCATGTGGTGGACAACGTAGTAGCCGTCTATATCACTGTTTTCCGGCTGCTGCATGCAACAAAAGTCAGTTTTGTGGCCGAAGCGTACCGCTTTAAACTTGTCAAATTTGCGATATCCGTCTCTGATCACTCCTTCCCGTCTGGTATACTCGAAAAGTGCTTCATCCAGGACCTTCTTGATGCCTCTGTAGTCTATTTTCACTTTCCTCGTCGAATCCAAGAAATAAGTGTGGGCGAACTTCGGGGTAATAACGATGAGGACACAATGTTCTCTGCATACAAAGTCGATCGAGTTAATTAATGGTGTTACGTGGAAGCATGCATAACGAGATTGTACAAAATAGTAATCTAGCTAGACATAATGACTTACTTTGGATAGTAGGGCACGAGAAGGCAGTCTTTGTCCATGTTGGCAATCATGAAGTCTGTCAAATATTTCCGCATAGCTTCTCGGTGCTCAGGGTGATTGGTGTTGGTCTCGTGCACGAGGTAAGGGTCCACTACCGCGACATTCTTGTTGAGCTCACATTTTGCAGTGTAGGCAGCATTGATTGCCCATAGGCATACTAAGGAAGAACTAAGCTTCATTAGACGGAACATGTTGAAGATGTGTTCGAACGGCACATAGAATATTTTCGCGGGGAAATCGTCCCACAAACCAAGATTTGGTGGCACCATCACTGAAAAAACAGGGCAAAACCCACCTCCAGCAGAGAATGCATACTTCTCCCTAGATAGAACTGTGTCATGCAGAATCCTCAATTCTGTCTGCAGAAGATCGCTGAGCTCCTTCGGAAGGATGGGATCACATGGGGAATGGTAATTCTGCCATTGAACGACATGCCGAACTTGTTTACTTGTCTGAATCGGTTGGCTGGCAGCATGTGCCTTCGTCTTATTACCAGCTGCTGGTCTCTTTCTCTTCTTCTTGCGTGTCAGGTTAGGCTAGCTGGCTATATTGTCTCGCAATGCATTTGCGATCATTGCATTGAGTGTGTTTGGACTCAACAATGTTCCCCTGTGTGGTGGCACCTGTGTGTCTGGTGGTGTGAAGTCCTCATTGAAAAGACTCTTTTGGCAAGGAACAACACGTTCTTGTTGAGCAAGCGGAGGCATAGATGAGAATCCAAGAGCAGGACCAGCAGACATAGGTCCATCAAGATTGCATATATTGGGAGCTGATTTTTGATATTCGTCAATAAGGAAGTATCGATTGACAAGTAGATTGTCCTCACCGCCGTAATCACCACCATTAACATGGCCCTCACCGCCCAAATCCCCACCATTGATAGCATGGTCCTCACCGCCCAAATCACCACCATTGACATGGTCCTCACCGCCAACAACCGCATTGTCGTGGTCCTCACCGACATGCACATTGTCGTTGTAACGAACTTCAGGTTGAATCTGACCCAAAGGAGATGGTCCTCGCCCACGTGTGTTGTCATTGTTCATCTGCTGTGAGGTTGGTGAGATTTGGACGTTTCCTAGCTGAATTTGATTCTCCATCCTCTGCATTGGCCAACCCAAACATTCTGAGAGGGTCAACTGGCTATCCGCACCCAGAGGTTGTATCGGAGGAGAAATATCTTCGAAACCCCTTACGACAACAGACACCTCAACTTTGAAGACCCCCTTAGGCATGGGCACTCCGTGCATCATGGTATCTTCGGGGCGAATGATCGACCCAATTGCAACTTTAACCAGTTCAGCACGCACATAAGCTAAGGGACTGCATGGAGTGTCTTCAGTAAGAGCGTTGAGAGCATCCATTGCTGACGTCTTACCAATGAAAGTGACAGAATGCTGGCTACTATCCTTGGCCGAATTAGTTTGGATCACAACGTTTCCTAGTTTGCCGTTCTTGATCCAATTCTTCACGCTCTCAATTATTTAAGGCAGCATGGCTTGGGCATGGGCTTGGCTCTGAATGTTGTTGCATTCTTCGATGTTGGCTGTGGCTGCGGCGCTGGCTGCGGCCGTGGCTTCCATTATTTGATGTTCAATGCTCCTCTTGTTGGCTTTCCTTCTCTGCCGTTGCAGCTCCCGGTCTTTGGGATAATGATAGTCCCATTTGGCACCGCATCCAACACCGTTCACACGGCCACCCGCCGGTGGTGCTAACGGCTCCTTGCCAAGGGTAACGTTGATCGACCGGTTAAGAGGAGTGTTCCACCTGGCCGACGACCCTTGCGAGCTATGAGGTTCTGCATGTTGCCTTGCCAGTTCTTCTTCTAGTTTCCTTGTTTGGTGATCCGTGGTAAATTCCCCTCTTTTGATCATAATGGTACCGCCCCCTGACATAGTTATATTCAAGGGGGTCCTTGAATTGCGCGAAGTGGTTTGGGATGCCCTTTGATGCAAGTGCAGCATCCTGCTTGTCCCATACGGGCTTCTTCCCAACAAAACCACTGCTGCCGAGGGTGTGGTTACTTAATGTCTTCAATCGCATGTCCTTCCCCCATGACGATTGGGTCTGATGTCTACTACGCAACCTTCTTCTTGTAGACTCGTGTTGGGCCTCCAAGCGCAGAGTTTTGTAGGACAGTAGCAAATTTCCCTCAAGTGGATGACCTAAGATTTATCAATCCGTGGGAGGCGTAGGATGAAGATGGTCTCTCTCAAACAACCCTGCAACCAAATAACAAAGAGTCTCTTGTGTCCCCAACACACCCAATACAATGGTAAATTGTATAGGTGCACTAGTTCGGCGAAGAGATGGTGATACAAGTGTAATATGGATGGTAGATATAGGTTTTTGTAATCTGAAAATATAAAAACAGCACGGTAACTAATGATAAAAGTGAGCACAAACGGTATTGCAATGCTTAGAAACAAGGCCTAGGGTTCATACTTTCACTAGTGCAAGTTCTCTCAACAATACTGACATAGTTGAATCATATGTAAATCCCTCACGTGCGACAAAGAGTTCACTCCAAAGTCACAAATAGCGGAGAACAAACGAAGAAATTATTGTAGGGTATGAAACCACCTCAAAGTTATCTTTTCCGATCAATCTTATGAGCTATCCCTATAAGTGTCACGAACAGCCCTAGAGTTCGTACTAAAATAAAACCTTAAGACACACATCAACCAAAACCCTAATGTCACCTAGATACTCCAATGTCACCACGAGTACCCATGGGCTTGATTATACGATATGCATCACACAATTTCAGATTCATCATGTTCAATCCAACACAAAGAACTTCAAAGAGTGCCCCAAAGTTTCTACCGGAGAGTCAAGACGAAAACATGTGCCAACCGCTATGCATAGATTTCCAAGGTCACGGAACCCGCAAGTTGATCACCAAAACATACATCAAGTGGATCAATAGAACATCCCATTGTCACCACGGATATCCCATCGCAAGACATACATCAAGTGTTCTCAAATCCTTTAAAGACTCAATCCGATAAGAAAACTTCAAAGGGAAAACTCAATTCATCACAAGAAGATAGAGAGGGGAAAACTCCATATGATTAATCTATATTAATAAAGCTCACGGTACATCAAGATCGTGTCATCTCAAGAACACGAGAGGGAGAGATCAAACACATAGCTACTGGTACATACCCTCAGCCCCGAGGGTGAACTACTCCCTCCTCGTCATGGAGACCGCCGGGATGATGAAGATGGCCTCCGGTGATGGTTTCCCCCTCCGACAGGGTGCCGGAACGGGCTCCCGATTGGTTTTTCATGGCTACAGAGGCTTGCGGCGGCGGAAATCCCGATCTAGGTTTCTTTCTGGGGGTTTTGGTATTTATAGGAATACTTGGCGTTGGAATCAAGTCAGGGGGACTCCCGAGGGACCCACAAGCCAGGGGGGCGCGCCCTAGGGGGGGCGCGCCCCCTAGGCTTGTGACTGCCTCGGGACTCCTCTCCGGTATCTTTTTGCTCTAGTATTTTTTATATTTTCCAAAAATATTCTCCGTAAATTTTCAGCCCATTCTGAGAACTTTTATTTCTGCACAAAAAAACCGACACCATGGTAGTTCTGCTGAAAACAACGTCAGTCCGGGTTAGTTCTAATAAAATCATACCAAAATCATATAGAATTATTGTAAACATGGCATGAATACTTCATAAATTATAGATACGTTGGAGACATATCAGGGTCATCACCGAGTTCTCCTGATTTTGCATCTTAAAAATGTTCCAATCATCTACACTAATCGTAGCCACTTCTGCTGGATCTCGGAGATATCTATGTCGGGTTTCGTTGCAATATCTTTTCTTGCTCCAGATTTACAAGAACTCAAATTCATCGAGAACTTGTGGATTGCATGGTTGTTTACCTGATTCTTTGGGTACGATAGGTTGTCATACTCCTCAGGAAACTTGAATCTTGCGTGCACTCTTCTTATGAGGAGTTCTCGCAGATTAGCTTTGTCCATATCCCTTAAATTTGTCTCGTTTATGGAGCGAACTTCTTGAAGGATAACACCTAGGGCGTTGCCATAGTGAGCAGCGACTTTCTGCGGACTAACATGCTCACCAGTCTTGTTAACTCGTGTGACGACGAGCCTGTCGGTGCCTATAGCATTTCGACACCTAGGTTTCCGCTGCTTCTTGGATTTTGAAACATGCTCGTCGACCTCCACATCCACCACTTCCGCGGGTGAATACTCCTCTGTGTCCTCTCCATCAGTGTCCATATCAGGATTACTGTCCGCACCAGGAGGAACACTGTAGCCTCTGCCTCTCATATAGTACTCATCTGGATTAAGCTCATCATCATAATCTTCCTGTCCCTGCGCGTCCGTAAATGCATCACCGCCGTGTGCCGAATGTGTCGAAGAAGCCTGCGCGTCATTTGTTTGATTGACATCTACAAAAACAAAACCTTTGCAACCTTATTAATTCATATATAAAATACAAAATTTCGGCATGACCTTTGCTAAAAATAGGACATATTCGTTGCCAGAAATTTGACGAAACGGAAATTAATCAACGTTTCGCAAAAACATTGGCAACCATATGCATTCCCTACAAACAATACACAACCAACCACATTTCTATCGAAACAAAATTTGAACCACATTTCCTTGAACCCATTTCGAGCACTTACCGGAGGAATGGAGGTGGCGGCAGGGGAGGTTGAGGTCGACAGCAGGGGAGGTTGAGGTCGACGGCAGGGGAGGTTGAGGTTGACGACAGGGGAGGTTGAGGTTGTTCGGGCCGGCCGGCGGCAGGAAGGGATAAAGGCGGCTCGAGGTCGACGCGGTTGGGGGCGGACATCGAGGTCGAGGCGATTGGGGTCGACGGCGAGTCGAGGAGCGGCGACCGGAGGGGAAGGTGGGCGATGGCGGCGAGGGAGGGGGTGGCGGCGACGACAACAAAGGTGGCAGCGGCGCCGGGGGAGGGGGTGGCGGCAACAATGACGAAGGTGGTGGCGGTGGTGGTGGTGGCGCACGGAGCGGAGGGTGTACGAGCGCGTGAAACGAAAGTTTGCGGGTGAACACTTCCCCCCAAACGGGCAAAAACAATGGGAAAAATAGCTATGGCGTTGGTGACGTATGCAACGCCATAGATATATTAGTTATGTCGTTGGTGACGTCAACAACGCCATAGCTATTTTTCTTCCAAACTTACAAATGTAGAATAATAAAATACATTCAAGACAAAAATGTTAAAAGGGGTTCGATAAGGTCACATCCAAAAGAAGATTGCACACATACGCATCAATATTAAAATATGATCGAACTGCCGAATTAACAATAAATAAAAGATAGATAAAAATCAACTACGACGCTATTTCTCAGTTTCTCTTGTTTGTGCGGGGGTTCTGAACCGATATTTTCCTCTTGTTTGTCCAGAGGCTCTCAACGGAAGCTTTTCTCTTATTTTTGCGGGGGCTCTCAATGGAAGTTTCTGCATCTGACGTTCTTCTACGTCTTTTCTTACCCTTCTCCTTCCGAATAACGTCATCTTCTTCTTGATAGATGCCAGATTGGTCATAGTCATCTAGATCTTCCTTTGACAATTCTTTACCGTTGCGTTCTTTCTGCCCGTCGAGGTGATTTTCATGTTCTGCAACATTCTTCACACCTCCTTCTAGCTCATCATCATGTACCTTCCCTTCGACTTCGACATCCTTCTCTTCCTCACCATGACTTGTCCACCGTGTGTAACCAGGCATGAAATCATATTTCAACAAGTGCATCTGCACACGACCAGTAGAAGGGTCAATAAAAACTATGTTTTCGCACTTCTTACATGGACATAATATTTTTCCCCTTTCTGATTCATATCTTCCAACGCGACCTTGAAGCACCCATTTATAGTTCGATCCATATATATATTCCAGCATAAATCATTCACTTCCATAGTGCCTACAAAAAAAGGTCAAAAACAATTTCAGCATATTATGTACTATATATACACACACATATGCGGGCATTACATACCTAAATTAATGATATACACACAAAAAACAGTCGCCTAGTTCTCTCAATGGATCGAAGGCAGAGTCCGCCGGTCGTGTATCTCTATACACACATATATGTGAGAGTACCGTTAAGAGATTGGCTATGATAAACCAGGCCGGCAGGGTCAGCTATATATAGAGATGCAACTACTAATTAATTGCGTTCTACATTTACAAACGCCGCCACAATACTTGTGGGCTCCACAAAATATACCTATGGCGTGCCGTATAAGTAGCACGACACAAGTACAATGCATAGTCCTGGCGTGGAAACATTAGCCACGCCAACAGTAATATGTGAAAGGGGGGAGCGTTGGGGTCCACATACAAGTGGCGTTCGGTCGAATTTGAACGCCACCACTATGTTTGTACCAATAACGTACAAATTTAGGCAACGCCAGCACTATTTGAAAATATTAGTGCTGGCGTTGGCGGGAAACAGCGCGCCACCAACATGAGTTGTGGCTAGCCATTTCTCTACTAGTGCCATAGAAGAACATTAGGCCCCTTACAAAGGGGTGCAGCGGGAAGCTCAGTCCCCTAATGCAATAGGGGATGAACACCACTCGCTCTCCCGGCTTTGGCGTAGGCACCACTTGGCCAGCCTCTGGGGCGCGGTGGACGATGTTGGCCGGGAGGTAGCGGGCGCGCTTCAGCTCCCGAATGTCATTTTCGGTGATGCACGAGGCCTCCCACTTGCCTTACGAGCCATGGCCGAGCTTGGGGAGAGGGGGAAGGTGGATTGGAAGGAGCTGAAGGAAGATTGGATCTGTGCGCTTGGAGCGAAGGAGGTCGAGAGGGCGAGCTTGAATCTGAGGAGCATATGGAGGCTTTGGGGATTTTCTCCCTTTTATGGAAGACCGTAATACCAAGAGTCCTCTTACTGCGCCGCGGACTGCGTCGTTTCCCGAAGCAACCGTGCCGTTATGCGTGCGTGGGTTAACCCAGATCATTAAATCGTATCCCGTGAAAAATGGAGCATGATCTTCGTGATAAGACGTGCCAATGAAAGGGCGGCCTCGAACCGCGATTCAAGTTTTTATAACTGGCTAAGTGGCCGCAGCCTGTCTTGACCTTTCGTCACAAAAGTTGTCAGGTGAGGCATTGTTCATACTTAGGCGTTTGGCCTTCGAGGCTAAGCAATGTATGTTCGGAAAGTAGGGTGTCATCGGCGGCCGGGCTAGGATCAGCCGAGTATAAAGGGAAGAAATGAACTCACCCCGCAAGCCAGATACTTTGGACGTACGAAGCAACTAAGTGTCATGAAGCCCGGCGTTGGTGGCTAGTTCGGGGGCTACTGAGGGAGTCCCGGACTAAGGGGTCCTCGGGCCGTCGGCTTATCTCCTATGGGCTAGCTTGGTGGGCTGCTCTGTTGCGATTGCAGGAAGGCCGGACTACAGGATGACCCCGTGCTCAAGAAGGATTGTTTCAAAGACTTGGTGTGTCCTCCAAGAAAGAATGGGTGTATCTATACTCGGATGGAAACCTATCTCATGTAACCCTAGGTACCTCTGGTGTCTATATAAACCAGGGGGCTTAGTTCGTCAAGGGCAAGTCAACTCATCTAGGGTTTTAGCTCATTTGATATCGAGGTAGATCAACTCTGTAACCATCATACTCATCAATACAATCAAGCATGACGTAGGGTTTTACCTCCTCAAGAGGGCCCGAACCTGGGTAAACATCGTCTCCTTCGTCCCGTGTTAACCATCGATCCCAGATCCATAGCTCGGGACCCCCTACCCAAGATCTGCCGGTTTTGACACCGACACCCCTCACATATATATAGGGGGAGAGGAGGGGCTGGCCACCCTAGGGTTTCCCCTATGGTTGGGGCGACGGCCAAAGGGTGCCTTGCCACCCAAGGCAAGGGGTGGCACCCCTCTTTGGGCTTGGCCCCCCACATCCAGCTGCATGGGCCTAGATGGGAGGGGCGGCCAGCCCACTAGGGGATGGTGCGCCCCCTCTCATAGCCCATGGGTCTCTCCGGGGCAGGTGGACCCTCCCGGTGGACCCCCGGAACAATTCCGACATCTCCATCACAAAAACGGTAGGTCCCGGAACTTTTCCGGAACTTGAATACCAACTTCCTATATATCAATCTTTACCTCCGGACCATTCCGAAGATCCTCGTCATGTCCGGGATCTCATCCGGGACTCTGAACAACCTTCGGTCACCAACATACATAACTCAACAATACCAAATTGTCACTGAACGTTAAGTGTGCAGACCCTGCGGGTTCGAGAACTATGCAGACATGACCGAGACACCTGTACGGCCAATAACCAATAGCGGGACCTGGATGCCCATATTGGTTCCTACATATTCTAAGAAGATCTTTATCAGTCGAACCACGATGTCATGGATTCAATCAATCCCGTATGAAGTTCCCTTTGTCCATCGGTATGTTACTTGCCCGAGATTCGATCGTCGGTATCTCCATACCTAGTTCAATCTCGTTACCGGCAAGTCTCTTTACTCGTTCCGTAATACAAGATCCCGTGACTAACTCCTTAGTCGCATTGCTTGCAAGCTTCTTATGATGCTATATTACCGAGTGGGCCCAGAGATACCTCTCCGTCATACGGAGTGACAAATCCCAGTCTCAATTTTCACCAACCCAACAGGCACCCTCGGAGATACCTGTAGAGAACCTTATAGTCACCCAGTTACGTTGTGACGTTTGATACACACAAGGCATTCCTCCGGTGTCTGGGAGTTGCATGATCTCATGGTCGTAGGAACAGATACTTGACATGGATAAAGCAGTAGCAATAAACTAGTACAATCAAATGCTATGCTTACGGTTGGGTCTTGTCCATCACATCATTCTTCTAATGATGTGATCCCGTTATCAGATGACAACTCATGTCCATGGTCAAGAAACCTTGACCATCTCTAATCAACGAGCTAGTCTAGTAGAGGCTCACTAGGGACATAGTGTTGTCTATGTATCCACATATGTATTTGAGTTTTCGATCAATACAGTTATAGCATGGATAATAAACGATTATCATGAAAAAAGAAAATATGATAATAACCACTATATTATTGCCTCTAGGGCATATTTCCAAAAGATTTTTTACGTCATGGACGGCCCAAAGAATGTCATGCAGGTGCGTCTTCGACCCGCCCTGGAGGAAAAGCCCATTTTCTATCATGATTTTTTGTCATAGAAGTGGGATCCCACAACATCTTTTATGATACGTGTTTTTGTCACAATTATCGTCATGGAAGTATCATATCCATGATAGAAAAGTTTTCCTTTGGCCCATAATGTGACGGATGTGTCTTTTTTGTAGTGCTAAGAATAATTTCAGCTCCCCCATCATGGACATTTGATATTCTTCACTCATCATGTAGCCAAATTCGTCACTGTAACGTTTGTCAATGTATCCAATGATAATATCGTCCACATAGATTTGTCATACAAATAGTTCATCATCATAAGATTTTGTGAAAAGAGTTGGGTCAAGTGAACTAGGTTTGAAGCCTTTGTTCTTGAGGAATTCCTTCAGTGTGTCATACAAGACCCGTGGGGCCTGCTGGAGGCCATAGAGGGCCTAGTTGAGTCTGAAGACTTTGTCAGGGTGCTTTGTGTCTTCAAAACCTGGGGGTTGAGCAACATATACTTCTTCCTCAAGATTACCATTGATGAATGCACTTTTCACATCCATTTGATATAAGATGATGCTATGATGGTTAGCATAAGCAACCAGTATACAAATAGCTTCAAGTCTAGCAACATGTGCAAAAGTTTCACCGAAGTCCATCCTTCAACCTGTTTGTAGCCCTGAGCTACAAGACGGGCCCTATTCCTCACCACTTGGCCATGTTCGTCTTGTGTGTTGTGATAGACCCACTTGGTGCCAATGATATTGTGCTTGCAAGGATCTATATGCTTGACAAGCTCCCACACATTGTTGAGCTCAAACTGATGCAATTCCTCTTGCATAGCTTGAATCCACTCAGGCTCCAGAAATGCTTCAGCAACTTTGGTGGGTTCTATGATAGAGACAAAAGAGTAGTGCATACAAGAGTTAGCCAGATGTGAAGCTTTTGAGCGAGTGTGAGGACCTGGTGATTTTATGTTGCTGATGATTTTGTCGAGTTGCACTTCATTTGCCACTATTGGCTGGGAAGGTCGATAGTCTTGTTGGGGTTAAGCATTTTCATCAACACCATTTTCTTTAGCATAATTTCCTTCATTGTCATGAAAGTCTTCATGATTTGGAACAACCACTTCTTTAGCTTGAATAGGTTCTTCAGTGAGTATGATGTCATGAATAGCCTTGAAATTGATAGATTCCTCATGAGACATTTCATCTAACACTGGAGGCAAGTGCTCTCTTTGTGAGCCATTAGTTTCATTGAACCACACAACTACAGTTTCAACAACCTTATTGTGAGAGGTGTTGAAGACACTATAGGTGTGCGAATCCTTTCCATAACCAAGCATAAAACCTTCATGTGCTTTGGTGCAAATTTGGAATTGTGATGAGGATCTCTAATCCAGCATTTAGCATCGAAGACTTTAAAATAACTAACATTGGGTCTTTTGTCAGTGAGGAGTTCATACGAAGTCTTCTTGAGGAATTTGTGAAGATATACCTTGTTTATGATGTGACAAGCAGTATCAACTGCTTCAGGCCAAAAGAGACGAGGAGTCTTGTATTCGTCAAGCATGGTGCGTGCCATCTCAACAAGAGTCTTGTTCTTGTGCTCCACGACACCATTCTGCTTAGGAGTGTAGGGGGCAGATAGCTCATGAGTAATCCCGAGTTCGTCAAGATAGTAGTCAAGACCAATGTTCTTGAACTTCGTCCCATTTTCACTCCTGATGTGCTTGATCATGATGCCATAATTCGTTGCGGCCCTTGAAGAAAATCGTTTCAAGACTTCCGGCACGTAAATTTTATGCATGATAATATGCACCGGGGTGTAACGAGAAAAGTTGTCAACTATGACAAAACCATATAGATATGTGGCATTGGTTAGTGTGGCATAATGAGTGGGACAAAAGAGGTCCATATGAATCAATTCGAAGGGGCGAGTGATAGTCATGATCGTTTTTTAGGAATACTTGCATCTGGTCATCCTTCCAAACTCACTCGCCTTCTCAAACTCCCTCAGTATATCTATGGTTTCAAAATTATTACCAGGGATCATAACCCCCATGCTACTCGCCCTACACAGTAGCTTAGTATTCGAAAGCACACCAAAATAATTTTTACAGGAATTCAAATTATTACCTCCCACGTCACGTTTGCTTGCAAGGTTCGTATCTTTGGTTTTGATCTTCTCCTACATCCCCTGAACAATGCGCTTGCTGAATCTCAACACCGCCTCGGGCGCGAGTAGAGGGGTAAGAATAAAATCATCGCCACACTCAGGAGTAGGTGATTGTACCAAATAGTCACTGGAAATCTTCAGCTTCAGGTCCACCTCTCCATCCACCTCCACAACCTGAGTAGCGTTAGTGACTGCAGCAACAAACGATAAGGAACGACGCAGTGCATAAATAGTATTCACCTGCACTTCCTTGAGTTGATCTACAGTCTCACCAGGAGCCTAGGTCAGGACAGGTTCCACTGGAACAATCCACCTGGATTCATCAATTAACTCCATACATAGACGTGTCTCGTGTTCTTTCTGCATAGATTCGATAAGCACGGAGGAGTCCACATCACTGTCAGATGAGACTGGTGCCTCAGTTTTAGAAGTTAGCAGACGACAAGTCTTGCCACTTCGATATGAGGTTCCTTCTTTATCAGCCCCTGTGGATTCAGATTGACTTTCCTCTCTGTCTTGATCTGTTCTCTTGCGTTTAGGAGTATGATCAGGTTTATTTTCATCTCCCCGAGCCGCAACAGCATTGGTGTCTAATTCAGCAGGGTTTCTCACCAATACTTCTTCCACCTCATAAGTAAACTTATAGAAGCGGCCCCCAACACACCCTCTGCAGTTGCAGGAAGTTGGTCAATGTTTCGACATCCAATCTTAGCTCGAACTGAGGAAGGACGGTTGATGGTGGACATATATACCTCCAAGGTGATTCCCACCAAACCCCCAACATAGGTCACAATTTTATCACACCTTTTATTAATAGGGATCCTGCCAATTTTAACCCAAGCAGTTTCCATCAGACCATCAGCATCCATGCCCTCAGTCCAGGGAGAAAACTTGACAGCAACTCCACATTTCTTGAGTCTGACATGTTCAACAAATAAGGCTCTATATACTTCTCTAGGATTGGGCCTTCTCATTACAAACTTTTGTGGAGCAAAGAATTTAGCAGAGCAACGCCATTCTTGCCCCACATAAACACCTAATTCGTGCTCAATATCTTTGGTCAAGGCCGACCCTTCCACAATGGTGACAACTATATTGTAAATTTTCTCCCGAGCCTGCCGTTCTATGTGAAGATCAGGACTATAGAAGATCCCCTGCCCTTTAGCTTGGAAAGAACACATCACAGGTAAGAAATTCCAAGGCAAGAACTCCATGCAAATCATAACTAGGTGCCATCTCTTCTTATATCTCTCACACTGAGCTTGTGGGCACTTAGCAGTAACATGACCTCTATAGTTGCAGATCTGACAGGGTTCAGGGAGAGGATTAATGTTACCAGCATGAGCACAATGATCTCCTTCTGGTAAGGATGGTTCTTCCCAGCAGCGCACGGGTCGCTGGTCTCATCAGATTCTGGTCCACACCGCTCACGAGGAGGAGGGGCAGGCTGCTTCTCCCAGACGCTTCATCCCACCTCTCGAGTCCAGCATCATCAGATCCCAAAACCCTCATCGTCGAGGAGTTCCCGGTTTCAGTCTTGCGCTTCCACACGTTGTTGTCGAGGTCGCGGCCGCGTTCGAAACGGCCCGCACCCCGGCCATGATGACCGACACCGAATCCTTCCCCCTCATATTGGTGGTTTCTCTCAATATGGTTGTTACCAATGGTTTGGGAAAATCCGTTCCCATCAACCTGACCTGGCTGGACCATGAGGAAGTAGAGCAGGAGTATATCCCCTCTGGCAAATCTAAAAAGAAAAATAAGAAAAAATTGACTGTCAAGCTCCTTAGACCTGAGACTAGGAGCCAGAAGGAAGAAATCCCTAAAGGGGATCTAGATCGTAGCCCTACACTGCCTCCTGGTAGGGCTACCAGGTCAAAAATCCACAAAAAGCGTTCCAAATGAGAGGACTCATTTGGAACTGCAGAGGGGCGGGCAAGAAAGGAATGACCACCTGTCTCTCTGATCTTATTAGTGAACATTCCCTGGACTTTATTGGCTTACATGAAACTATGGAAAGTGATTTTACTACTAGATTCCTTAGGAGGTTCGATCCCCATGGCCTATTCAAGTGGGAAGGGATCCCATCTGGGGGCATCCTTTGTGGTGTGAGGCAAGACATCTTAGAGGTGATTTCCTGTAACAAGGGTAAATATGTCCTGCGGGTGGATGTTAGAGACATTAAAAAGATGCTCGAATGGGGTCTGCTGGTGGTTTATGGTTCGGCTCATGAAGAATTTAAGGAGGAGTTCCTGGTGGAACTTGCTGTCATGTGTAGCAACATGACCATGCCATTTATTGTGGGCGGAGACTTCAACATTCTTAGGCATGGTGGTGAGAAAAACAAGAAAATGGCTAGCAAGAAATCTGTTGACATCTTTAATTCCATCATCAATACCCTGGCTCTTAGAGAAATCTATATTAGTGGGGGTAAATATACCCGGACTAATAACTAGGCCCATCCTACTTTGGAAAAGCTGGATCGCATTCTCATGTCTGAGAGTTGGGAAGACCTATTTCCTTTAGTTTATGTCAAGAAGTTAGTTCGAGACCTTTCTGACCATAATCCTTTACTTCTTTCTTCTGGGAAGAGGGGCGTGAAGCTCCTAAACCTCGTGAGTTTCATTTTAACCTCACCTGGATTAAAGATGATAGTTTCATGCCAACAGTTTGAAAAATTTGGACCAGAAAAGTAAACACCCTAGACCCCATTGGTATCTTTAATATCAAATTGAAGAGGTTTAAGACCTACTTCAAAGGGTCTAACAAGTTTGGCCATGACAAGAAGAGAAGAGAGGAACTTAGAGTGGAATTAGCTCTATTATATGAGTTAGAAGAGGAGGGCCCTCTAACTCCCAAGTTATATCATAGGAAAATAGATATTAATGTTGAACTACATGAGCTGCTGGTAAATGAGAAAATTTTCTGGTTACAGCAGTCTCATGAACGTTGACTGCTGAAAGGTGACTTAAACACTGATTACTATCATAAGATAGCTAACGGGCGTAAAAGGAAAAACACTATCCACACCTTGAAAGCTGGAGATGTAGAGATTGAGGGTACGGATAAGCTGATTGAGCACACCACAGAATACTACAAAACCCTGTTTAGTCCCGCCCCTGGAAATTTGTTCCATTTAAGACCGAACACTTGGTTAGAGGATGAAAAATTAGACTCTGCTGACAACGTTGACCTCTGCCGTGAGTTCATGGAAGAGGAGGTTAGGGAAGCTCTTTTCGCCATGTCCCCTAATAGGGCCCCTGGTCCTGATAATATTCCAGTGGAGTTCTACCAAACCTGCTGGGACATTGTAAAACATGATATTATGTCCTTGTTTACACATTTTCACAAAGGGGACTTAGATGTAAAGCTTCTCAACTATGGTATAATCACGCTACTGCCAAAATCTTCGGGTGCAGATAAGGTTTAGCAGTTTAGGCCCATCTGCCTGCTTAGATGTCCCTATAAACTGATTACTAAAGTCCTTGATAAGTGTGTAGAGAAGTATGCTGGCAAACTAATTAGTTCTGCTCAGAATGCCTTTGTGAAAGGGAGGAACATCATGGATGGGGTTCTGTCTTTACACGAGATCCTAAACTACACACACGTGAAAAAGACGGTGGGGGTTGTTTTGAAACTAGACTTTGAGAAGGCATACGATAAAGTCAATTGGGAGTTTTTGCTGGAATGTCATAAGCTTCGGGGCTTTAGTGATACTTGGTGTGGGTGGATCAAGCAGATCCTGCAAAATGGAACTGTGAGCATAAAGCTCAATGGTAGTGTTGGGCCATACTTTCGAAGTGCTAAGGGGGTCCGCCAGGGGGACCCGCACTCACCTTTCTTGTTTAACCTTGCTGCTGATTGTCTGGCAAAGATGATCACAAATGCGCAGAGGAATAACTTGCTGGTTGGCCTAGCCCCGGTTCTAATTCCGAATGGGTTGGCTGTGTTGCAATACGTAGATGATACAATCATTTTCCTGGAGCACGATGTCGACAAGGCAGTCAACGTGAAGTTGTTTCTGTACATGTCCGAGATGATGTCTGGACTGAAAGTTAACTTTCAGAAAAGTGAAATCTTCACTGTTGGTGGGGATGATAATGTGATCAAAGAGTATGCAAACCTGCTTAACTATGACATAGGCAGTTTCCCTATCAAATACCTGGGCATGCCTGTTAGCTGGTCTAATCTAAAAAATTCGGATTGGGAATTTATTGTGGATAAGTACCTGAAATACTTTGAGGCTAGGATTCGTAATGCTGCCTCTATGGGAGGTAGGCTTACCTTGCTGGAATCGGTTGTCACCCAGCTTCTTGTATCATATGTCTATGTGGCTTATGAACAAAACCTTTGTTGAAAAGCTTGATAAGCATAGAAGGAGATTTTTCTGGCAAGGTTGTAACAAGAAGAGAAGATAAAGTGGGGCAGGATTTTTAGATC
Source organism: Elymus sibiricus (assembly GCA_039707655.1). Classification (NCBI taxonomy): domain Eukaryota; kingdom Viridiplantae; phylum Streptophyta; class Magnoliopsida; order Poales; family Poaceae; genus Elymus; species Elymus sibiricus. Next base: position 256,386,982 of record CM077667.1, read on the forward strand.
CAAAGACAAGGGGGGTCTAGGTGTTAAAGATCTTCGGAAACAAAATATTAGCCTAATGGTTAAATGGTGGTGGAAGCTTGAAACACAAGAAGGTTTGTGGAATGATATTGTGCGGGCACGGTATCTGAAAAATAAAACCGTGGCCTCTGTGACGCCTAGATTTTCAGACTCTCCGTGTTGGAAAGCTCTGTGGAAAGTTAAAAAGATTTATCTGGTGGTTAGAAAATTAATATTGGGTCTGGAAACATCGCAAGTGTTTGGAAAGATCCTATCAATGAATTGCCTCCATTTCAACACCAGTATCCCCTGTTATTTGATATCTGTTACTTTCAGGATTGTACTGTGGAGAAGTTCGATCCCACTGACGCCACCACCTTGTTTAGGAGGAGATTGACTCCCGAGCTGCAAAAATAGTGGGGAGACATGTGTAAGACCATCTCTGACATCCACCTGAATGAGGATAGTGATAGGGTGTTTTGGGGGCTTAATAAGAATGGCAGATTCTCTACTAAGTCTGTGTATAGATGGTTGGAGGGTCCTCTTAGTACATGTCACTTTAGATGGATTTCGAAAGCTAAAATTCCTCTCAAGATAATTTTTTTCTTATGGCAACTGTCTCAAGATGCTGTGCTTATTAAACAAGTTATGAAAAGAAGGAAGTGGCCTGGGAAACCCTGTTGTTCTTTTTGTAGTAGTATGGAAACCTCTGAACACCTGTTTTTTACTTGCCCGGTAGCCAGGGTTGTGTGGAGGTCTGTGGGAGTGGCCTTGTGTACCGACCGATACCCAAACAACTACTGGCAATATTTCGCGTGGTGCCATACTTTCCTTCCTGGTATGGAGAAGTACTATACAGTTGGTTTGGCGGCTGCGTGCTGGGCAATCTGGACTGCCCGTAATCGTGCCACTTTTGAGAAAGACTGATCAAAACCCCGTTTGAAATTGTTTTTTCTATGTGTTCTTTCTTACACTACTCGGCAGGGCTTCAACATGGAGACGCTGCTGGAGAGGTGCGCGCTGGGGCTGAGATGATCAGATCGAGTGTGATGCATCTGATGAGGTTGTGCAACAACGTGCGGCGGCCGATCGTGGGAGAATGATGATGCCCTACTCTGATGATGTTGTTGGACTTGTTGATCTGCGAAACTGTAGCTTTTATGCTAGCCTGTAATAAGTTTTCTAGTTGTGTAGAATGTTAAGTGTTGTCAAGTTTTTGTCTCACAATGTTCGTCACGATGTCGGGCGAACATAGTGGGTTTCCTAACAGTGCTCGAACTCGCTTGCCCCCTTCCCTCTTAAAAAATGTTTCTGGAACAGTGTATTTCCCTTCATTTGCAATGGAAAGGGGAAGAGCCCGGTTCGAAAAAAATATATTTCCAAACTCACAAGCCACAAATGATCCTTGAGGAACTTGACACCCTTGATGCCAATGATGTGCTTCTTCTTAGAAAGTTTTTTCAAATTCCTCATGCCAGCATGTCCAAGTCGTTGATGCCAAAGCCAGCATTCTGAAGCTTTTTTAAGTAGGCATGTGGTTGGCCGAGGACCTGCAGAGAAATCAGCAATGTACAGGTCTCCCCTTCGAAAATCTTTGAAGACTTTGGATTTGTCAGATTCCATTAGCACAATGCAATGATATTTGCCAAAGATGACAATCATATCTAAGTCACAAAACATTGAGACTGGCATGAGATTAGATCCAAGGGATTCGACAAGCATCACTTTATCCATGTGCTGCTCTTTTGAGTTTGCAACCCTACCTAGACCCAATACCTTTCTTTTCCCTTTGTCGGTGTAGGTGATGTGCGATGAGATGGAGTAAGTGATGTGTCCATCAATAAGCTCTTGTCACCAGTCATGTGATTGGTGCATCCACTAGCGAGGCCCAACTCAGTAGCTTTTGGTAGTTCTTCCCGCAAACGAATTAGTGCAACTTACGAGCTCATATACTTCAGAGTGAAGAATATGATACTCAAATTTGTCAGTTAGAATTTCATCAAATGATGTAATAAGTTTAGTGACATGGGGATGTGAGAAATGAATAATTCATTTCTTTATGATTAGCTTGCGTCTCAAGAAGCATTCCTAATGTCTCCATCAAATTCATCAGACGTTCAATTTCATCTGCAGACCCGACCATGCATAAGAGATCAGTTTTTGTTCTTCAAAACCCACATCTGAATGGGTGGCAAAGAATCCATCATTCTAAGAGTTGCATGTGAAAACTTGGGCATTGAAGCTAATGCACTTCGCTTCCCAGTAGGGTGGGTTAGAGTACTCATATGAATAAGCAGAAAAACTTCAAATATTTGTGAACATAATGGTTTGAAGATTAAAGCACATATTCATGAGCCCTAGCATTTCCCTGCAAATTAGTTGCATTAGTACGCATGCGAGTAAATTTGCGACCATATGTAGACTTTAGTCCATGTGAATAATTTGATCCATATGAAGACTTTGATCTGGGGTTCCTTTTCTTCATAGGTGTTGTCATGACGACATTCACCTGAAGACTTTGATGGCAAGTTTTAGGAACCCAGATTTTCTTCATAGGAGGACCATTCCTGTAGCTAGTTCGAATGTATCTGGCAAATACTTCATCATTCTAATTTTTGAACAGTTTATAGTTGGATCCAAATGACTCATCAGAAGAATACAAAGTTTCATATTTATATCCAGATAAAGTGGATGGATATACAATAGGTCCTTTTGCATCAACCGATGTGGTTTTGGGGTACTACTCAAGTTTCCAGTAAGATCCATCAGTATTGATTTTCCTCCCAAATGCAATACATTTTTCCTAGGGTTCATGTTCATAACCTGCTTCTTAAGCACATCACAAAGGGTTTGATGCCCTTTGAGGCTTTTGTACATGCCTATTGTAAGTGAATCTAGTGCCACCCTTATTGGTTTTGGAGTATTGAAGACAAACATGGTTGAGGGACTAATGTGTTTGGGAGAGTTCACAGGTAAACACAGATAGAAGTCCCTGGAGATTCGGTTTAACCGTCGAAGACGACCCCAGAAAATGTCCGAAGACATTGATGATGACCGAAGAATCGGTGGTACGCGAAGATAATCGCTTGAAGATAATGAAATGTGAAGACGTAGTCTTTTGGTAGTATTGTTTCTTCTTTCCTGAGTCACAGGAAGCGCCGTACTGTTAAGTGGGGTCGATGTGATCGAAGCGAGACGCTGAAGTGATGCTCAACACATACCTATGTCTTCGAGTGAAGACGATGAGAGGAAATCTCTTCCAGAGCTGGTTGAGTCAGCACTGCTTGTAGCCCAAGCAATGTTGCCATGTGTGTCGTTGAAATACAATCATTGGAACACATGTCGGTTGGCCATTGACCCACGGTAATTTCGGTCATATCAGGTCGGGTTGCCTGTTGGCTATAAATAGACCACCCCCTCCACCATGAGAAGGTGGCTGATAAGAGTTAGATACAGTTGTTGTTGTTTTGGAGCAACCCACCTCGAAAATATTGAGAGAGAGCTATCATGTGAGGATAAACCCAAACACCTAGAGCTAGTGTGTTTGAGCATCATCGAAGTCTTTCTGTTCTTAGTGAACTGAAGAATTATTACACTTGAAGGCTGTGATCTTCCAGACGGCTAGGCATCTGGGTCTAGAGCATCCGAGAGTCATTGTGGATTGTTGGGTGACCAAGTTTATACGGGTTTCGAAAGTCTCCCCTCAAGGGGAACAAGGTGAAGACAAGGTCTTCCGAGTTCAATATCAGCCTCCCCATCCAGACGTACAGTTGTCACAGCAACTAGAACAGGTCCAGCAAATCTTGTGTCTTTGTCGAGCAACTCGTTCTATCATTCACTCTCTTACTTTCTGTACTGTACCATGAAGTCATTGCTTGACCATGTTTGTTCGAAGACATACACCAAAGACATTCCTTAAACTGCCATTTATCTTCATACTACCTAAGTTTATCCTCGATACATCTTAGTGCGCATGATGTCTATGCTATAACTTCCTGGATGTCTTCGTAGAATCCCATGCCTTGCTTAAATCCTTGATGGATATCCCTACTTGATCCTGTATCTCCTCCTCTTACCTTGAATACATTTACTATTTTGAAGCCTTTCATAAAAATCGCCTATTCACCCCCCCTCCAGTAGATACCTAGCTCTTTCAATTGGTATCAGAGCAAGGTACTGTCTTGTTCTGTGTTTCGGTTTAACCACCTAGAGTTTTAGCTAGGTGGACTGTAGGGATAATCAAGGTCTCTGTCGGATTCTGGGATCTGCTTCCAAGAACTTCTCCGTGAATAAGATTCGAACACTAGGGGCTTGGCTTAGCTACCTACAACTCGACGACGAACGTAAGAGGATCGACGACGAGCTCGCTACTGCTCGCCGGACACGACAGGGACAAACGAGCTACCCAGGTTCGGGCCACCGAGAGGTGTAATACCCTACTCCTGCTTTGCGTTGGATTGCTGTGCTCCAGGTACACGAGGTCTTGGGGAGAGAAAATGGCTCGATCCCCCTAGATGGAGGCGTCCCTGCCCCCTTTGTAAGACCTTGGTCCTCTTCCCCAAAAATATTGGCGGGAAAGGGTGGCCATAGGGTGGCAACTCAAAGGGGGACAGGAACTCGGTCCTATCCTGACAAAAGGTGGTCTCCGCCAACTAAAGTTGTCTTCGTGACACTCCGGTGGGCTCGGTGATGACCTCCGTCCTGCGGCGCCGATCCGTCCTGATCTCCTTATACCAAAGGGGAACCGCTTTGGGACTCGCTTTGGGGGAGGCGGGCTCCACTGCCTCCCTTATCACCAGAATGGAAATTGTCCTACTCTCCCCCTCTGTCCTTGCCATGACATCGAAGGAATCACCTTTGTGGAGAGGGCCGCTGTCGGATTTCGGGCTCCGCAAAACCCTTAAGATTCGAACACAGGGGTGTGTGCGAAGATCCCCTACAGCCTCGCCCTTCCTAGCTCGCTACCCGATGGTTAGGCCGATGAACTCACATGATGACGAGGAAGTAGATGAACACAACGATTTACCCAGGTTCGGGCCGCTGCGAAGCATAATACCCTACTCCTGCTTTGGTGGATTGCCTCTCGAGGAGGTGTGGTGGATGGAATAGTACAGTGGTGAGGAGCCTCACGAGGATGCTCAAGTGGTGTTCTTGGCCCTCTGCTAGTCTGGTGGTGGAGTGTTCTTCGCCCAGTTCGTCCCCTTCCTGCGGTGCAACCTAGCCTCTATATATATCGGTGGCCCGGGTCCTCTTCTCTTATCACAATGGCGGGAAGGGATCCCACAACGGCCAAATTTGAAGGGGGACAGGAGTACATCCCCGCCCTGTCCAAAGGTGGTCTTCGCCTGCAAATTAGCCGTCGATGATGCAGAGGTGGGCTCGGCGATGACATCCGCCCTGCGTGGCTCGTGGTCGTGGTCTCGTTGCACCAGAATGGAAACCTTTGGGGGATGCTTTGGGAACCCGCGTACGTCCTTGCCCCCTTTGCACTAAAGGGGAAACTGCGCCGCCTGGCGCGCTCGCACCCGCCTATCCTTCCTTGCGTCATCCTTGACTCCTGAGGCCGGGTTCTGCATAGAGATCTCCACCGTTCCGGAGGGGGCCTGAGGAGGCCCACTCCTTGCTGGTCTTGGAGCCGCCTCCCTCGCGAGCCCGGGTCCTTGCGAGGGCCTTGTCTTGAGAGGAGCCGCACCGGGCCGTGCTTGGCTGACGAGGTGGGCCATGCCCTGGGCCGTAGGCAGGTAGGTCTGGGTACCCCCGTTCCCAGAATGCCGACAGCCGCGTCTCACTGCTGGCCCCGTGCAAACTGCCTCACGAAGCTACCCCATGACGGAGGACTCACGAGGCGCTCGTGCCCGCCAAGCTGCCTCGACGGGACTAGGCCTCGCGCCAAGGGGCCCTGCCCCTCGCGAGGCAAATCTCTTGGAAAAGGAATGACGGGATCAACATTCTTGTGCCGGCCCACCACCACCTCCTGGTGCGACCGACAGACGGGTTGTGGTACCCCCGGTTCCACTGGGCCGACAGTAGCCCCTGAGCCCGCGTCACACACACTCACTGGGGCAAAACGACACGGGACCTATGATCTGCCGGGCCCAGAGAGGGCATGTGGGGGTCTCCCTAGGCAGGACACCTCTGCTACTACATGACGCCTCGTGACTATCAGCCTGACGATAAAGCCTGCCCCTCGCGGGGTGCCGTCACATCATTGCTCCGCCGTCCCTATCTCGTCCTCCACTCGCGCGAGAGTGGTTCCCCGACTTATCCGCTTAGGCTTCCGATCTCACCTTCCACTACCATGGCCCCCGGCAAGAAAACCACGGCAGCCGGGACTTCCTCCGGCAAGGAGGTCCCGTCGGAGGAGGTTGGTCCGGCGCTGATGCCATTCGCTATCACCAGCGAAAAGGGGCTGGCGGGGGCCCGCCTCCTGGTGGCCTCCAAGCACAATGAGGGGGGCACACCGAGATCTGGACGGCCTCGCGCGGGAGGGGCGACCTCAAGGCTCTGGCGACCCCCGTCTTCCTCCATTCACTCCTCGCCGGCCTGGCGCCGCCCTTCTCCGACTTCCTCGTTGCCATTCTGGAGCACTACAATATCCGCTTGCTCCACCTCCATCCCAATTCCATACTTGTCCTCTCCCTCTTCGCATACCTCTGCGAAGCCTTCCTAGGAGTGGCGCCTTCCGTAGCGCTTTTCCGGACTTTCTACAGTCCACGGATCTCTGTCGGGAACCAACGCTCTGGGTGCGCCTCTTTCTACATTGATGTCGGGATAAGAGGGGTCTTCATCGACATGAGGATCTTAAAGAAGGTGGAGAACTTCAGGCCGCATTGGCTCTACGTCGACGCCCAGTAGACCAACTCCCTCCTGGAGGTTCCAACCGATCCACCCGTGAAGACCGGGCGCTGGGAGCACAAAACCCTCAGCCGCCGGGCCTTGGAGCCGGTCCTGGCAAGGTTGGCGGAGCTGCGCGCAGCCGGGCTCATGGCTGGTGTGATTGCCAAGGAGTTCCTCCTCGGCCTCATCGCTCCCCTGCAGAAGCACTCGCACCTCATGTGGGAGATTACTGGGGTCGAAGACCGGATCCGACTGGTGCAGGAAGACCTTCCTCACGGAGTGGCGACCTCAATCTGGGAGGCCCTCTTTCCTGGGGCCATGGGGGCGACACCCAGGGCCACGCGCCCCCTGTACAGCTAGACCAACTGGGAAGATCTCATCGCGGCAATGCCCCAGTTCGACAACTGGGGGCCGATCCAGGCGGACCCTTAGGTGCGCGAGGACCCTTCAGCGATGGGGTACACCTCGGGGGAGGGCGGCGCCTCCAACTCCGATGGGGAGAGTAGCAGGGACTCATCGCCACCGCCCTCGCCGACGCCACCGACACTCCGCTCGCTCCGGCTGGATGACGACGACGATGATGAGGATGTCAGTGGGTTCCACGTCGCCCCTGCCGTGCCCCGCCAGGCCGGAGGAGGAGGAGAAGACATAGGAGCTGAGGAGCCCCTGGAGGAGAGGGACGAGGAGACCGCTGTGCCTTCTGACGCCGAACCCTTCGGTGCTTCCTCACACGGTCGCCCAGACGCGCCTCAAGGAGATAGGAGTGGGAGCAGCAACGCCTCCAGGGCTTGGAAGCGGATGCGCTGGGGCCTGATAAAAACAGAATTTTTTATGTGACATGCTTCCCCTTATGTAATCTTTTGTATGTATGATCATTGAGAAACGATGAATTAACAAATATTAACATAGCAATACTTATAAGCATAAGTAACAAAATCATTAATCTTTCAAACTATACAATCCTCAAAGATTGTTTACCGCCATTCATCTTATTATATTAGCAAGGCATGACTCCGTCTTTACCACATTAATACAAATGTCAAGCACCACGGTACCCAAGTCAGGCAATTGGATCGTTCTTTTTCAATATGCATCAACTTTTTATTCTTCACGCAATACATGAGCATGAGCCATTCGACATGGAATATAGGTGGAATAGAATATGGTGATAGATATCAAAGGGGTAAAAAGTGGAGAAGATAGTCTCACATCATCTAGGCGTACCAACGGGCTATGGAGATGCCTGTTGATAGATGTCGATGCAAGGAGTAGGGATTTTCATGCAAATGATGCACTAGAGCTATAAGTGTATGAAAGATCAACATGAGCTAAGTGGGGTGTGCATCAAACTTGCTTTCTCATGAAGACCTCGGGCATTTGAGGAAACCCGTCATCGGAATATACAAGCCAAGTTTATAATAATGAAAAAGTGATTCCCACTAGCATATGAAAATGACATAACATGAGACTCTCTATATGAGGAACAAGGTGCCACTTTGAGGCACAAGTGTGGTAAAGGATAGTAGCAAAGTCCCTCCTCCCATTTTCCCTCATTCATTTTTTTGTGGTGGGCTCATTTGGCCTCCCCATTTTTATTTCCTCACTGGGACAATGCTCTAATAATGATGATCATCACACTTTTATTTACCTACAACTCAATATGAAGAACTGATAAGATGATATGACTCTATATGAATGCCTCTGGCAGAGTACCAGGATGTGCAAAGATCTAGCATGACATGTATAAAAAATATGATGAAATGTGGCTTTGCCACAAATACCATGTCAGCTCTATATGATCATGCAAAGCAATATGATGATGAACGAACTAGTCTTGTGAAGTGACGATGGAATTTGCATGGCAATATATCTCGGAATGGCTATAGAAATGCCATGATAGGTAGGTATGGTGGCTGTTTTGAGGAAGATATAGAGAGGCGTGTGTGCTACAGAGCGTATCATGTCACGAGGTTTGGATGCACCGGCGAAGGTTGCATCGATCCTCAAGTTGAGAATGGGCAATGCACGGTACCGAAGAGGCTAGCAAATATGAGGAGGTGAGATTGCGTATGTCCATGGTTTCACATTAGTCATAAAGAACTCATATACTTATTGCAAAGTTTTATTAGTTTTATCACAAATCAAAGTACTACTCGCATGCCCTGAGGGAGGAGGTTGGTAGGAGTTAACCATCGCGCGCTTCCGACCCGAAACAACACTAGGATTTCAACGAGGAATAGAAATGCTCACACATCATCACCATGCCCTTTTAATTTTTAGATAAACAAGAAGTTAACCTCTCTTAATATCGACACTTCTACGAATCAACAATTATGAACTCACACCTTTTTCATATTACCACATTAATATCATTAACCCACAATTTCTCTATATGTGCTACATGATGGTTTTAATTATCACTCATTGAATACCTATTATTTTTGTACTAGTCTTATGACCCATGCAAATTACCATCACTATTTATTAACTCTCAAACAAATATAAGTGAAGAGAGAGAGTAAAATTCAACATATTGAATACTTTAGGTACTGTCATAAATTCAATCACACAAAACTCAACAAAACTTCGTGAGATCCGTTAGTATAAGCAACATATTGAATACATTAGGTACTGTTATAAATTGATTCTTATTTCATAATTGCATAACAGTTGCTGTATTCTAATTTCTCCATGGATTATACCCCCCGATAAAATCCATAGCATAATGAAAACAAGCAAACTATGCAAGTAAAAACAGAATCTGTCTAAAATAGAACAGTGTATAGAAATCTGCAGAGAAACTATACTTCTATATCTCTAAAAATTCGGAAAAATTAGGAAAACCTCGAGAATTTGTATAGCAATACTGTGTAAAGAATTCAGATCATTATCATGCTCAAGTAAAAAAATGAAATTTCCTGTACTGGAGTCAAAAGTTTCTGTTTTGTTTGAGCATCGATTCTAGTCATCTTGTGAGTCATCCCAAAGGCATTATTTGGCACAAACACTAATTAAAACATAAAAACACAATCATTACAAAGTCAACAATCATGTTATCACAAACAAACAGAAAGTAAAAAGCAAAAACAAAGATAACTATTGGGTTGCCTCCCAACAAGCGCTATTGTTTTACGCCCCTAGCTAGGCATCTTTACTACTAATAAAAAAGCAAACATTATCTTTTTTAAACGCACCCCACAAACGTACACGAACCTATTGTCACCGCAAGATTAGGCCAGTAAACTTAATGTAACAGCTAGATTTAATCTAATCTGTTTTGAGTGTGTACTTAGTAATTTATATTGACTGACCGTACTCCATCGTAAAGGAAAATAACAAATTCCACGCCCACGTCCTTCACCCCTACAATCACGCATGCCAAGCAGGGAAAAAAAGGAAACTTCGGGCCAGAAAAGAGAGGAGGAGTCTTCGATCTCGACCGCCACGGCGATGGATTTGTCCAGCGGAGACGGCGGGGACGGGTGGAGCGACGTTGTTGGAGATGCACCAGAGCATGTGGTGGCTGCTGCTCTCATCCCACGATGGTGTGGCCCTTGTTGAGCGGTGACGGCGATGTTAGGGTTATCCCTAAACGTCCGAGTGGCGATGGCGGCGACTAATGGTTGGCAACGATGGCAGGCGACGGCGGCGGGGTTGGGCGGCACGTCCGGCATCGCGAGGAGGCGGTCCTGTTATGGGGGTGGTCGATGCGGTTCATAGTGGAGCTCGCGCTTTGCGGCCATGGCATGGCCACGACGGCGGCGGGGCATGGGCGTGTCTTGCGTGATGCGGCGGGCAGCGGGTGGGACACTAGGCCGATGGCTGGAACGCTTCTATGTCTGGCCACGAGGCCAGGCTCGGCATGGCACCCGCACAAGCGCATGGCAGCAGTGTCAGACGCTCTCCTGACCCTCACCATGTTTGTGACACTCTCATCGGCTCCCCTCCCTCTGCCAATGCAGGTAGCGGTAGCGGTGATTCCATGGAGCGGATGCATCTGTGCCGCGTGCACATCTTTTGTGTGTTCTTGTGTAGTACTGTTGCTCCGCGTGCACGCGTACATGTCACGTGTGCTCTATTCGTGTGATGCGTGCGCAGCGGACTCTGCTTGTGCCTGCCTGCCGACTGCAACTGCTGCTACTCACTACTATATTTTGTTGTTGTTGCCAGGTCATGAAACTGGTGGTGAGGCAAAAAGGCAGCCTCCACGCAATCGAATCGCTCCCGAGTGCGGAGAAGCAGTGTCGGCTCGCCGTCAATGTGACCAGGATGCACTTGTGTGGATTGTTTCCAGATGCCAATCACGTGATATCAAAGTGGAAAGTTTGTGCATGATTACGATATTCAGTACCTTACTAATGCGAACCGGATATGGCATTAGTACAGTAGTACAGAATTTTATGGTCACTGCTAATGATACTATCATTCCTTTAGTAGAGTACCAGTTTTTACCTGATCTCCGTATATATATGAGATTGATTGTTTTCCTCGCCTTGCCATCCACCTGCACGTCGCCTCTAGACGATGCCGCCTCTTTTGCTGACGCTGCTGCTTTGATAGATTGGACGTCGTGCGTTGCTGCCACACTTAATTGGTCCAGGCCCCTGTCCATGACGACGACGTCCAGATGAATCCCTGTTCCATACCTGTTTTCCACCTCTGAGGACAACAAGAAGTTCAAGCCTGCCGTCCAACAACTCCAGAATAGGAAGGTCAAGCTGCAGCAGATTGTCCTCTCCAGCAAGGTATACCTCCATTATTTCAGTACATTTCTTGATACAAATGATAGATGTGCCCATGTCACACAGATGTGAGTTCACTGCTTCTCATGTATGCTTCACGGCACAACAATGAAATTCTTGCTAATTTGGAACAGTCTCATGAATTTTCCTTTGAAAACTTAAATTTATAGCTTGTTGTCCATGTGTGACAAAGTTTCATGAGAGACAAGCCACTAGACTAGGTGGTCTTCTTCCCGGTGAAACAAATTTTGGCCATGGACAATATTAAGACAATGATTGACACAATGGGGTGGATATTGTAGAAATTGTTATTCTTCTTTCTCCATGTTTGCATTTATGTTTCACTTAATGTTTTTTAGTTGTAGAAAATCCTAAGATGGACTCAGCAAGTGGTGACAAACTATGGGAAGGCATGGAAAAGGTGGTTCAACTTGAGGTCGATGATAAAGAGGTTATTACTCTGGATGCCCTTCAAGGGAAGAGGAGATGAGCCTCCGTGACTCATAGTCTCAGGCCATTGGTGAGTTTTACTTCCTATCAGTTGAGCAGTGTGTATTGTTGGCTATAAAACTTGAATTATCTCCAATCATGTGTTTCTGGTTCCACCCTCTTCTGTATTCTACCATGTTTTTTTACTTCAAAAACTTTTACATAACTATCTTGTAAATGTATAGAAAGTTCTGGTTTAGAAACATAATGTTAAAAAATGATCACATGTACTTGCTTGTTGGACTAATCTCATTTTGTTCAAAGATTTCATTACTGATTATTCATTTTTATCACAAGTAAATGGCAAACTTATAGCTATTTTAATCTGAAAATTCCAATGCCATGTTTAGAGAAGATGGTGAGCTTCTCATTAGTGATAATTTTATTATGTTCAAACCGAAGATATGGATGAACCATGATAATGAGTGTTAGTGGGTTGGACGCCATGATATAAAATGATATTGTTTTTAATACAAAGAATATTTTCTTCAAAAACTTTCTTGCAGTAAACTAATAATCATTGCTTGACTTCAAATGTACCTATTAGCTCTGTTTAATTCCACTCGTAGTCATGTTCTCGCAGTGCCACTTACTGGCTTATGTAATTCATCTTATATCCACACTGTTCCTTTGAGCATGGTGTTGCAGATTTTATGAAACTAACTTAGGTGCTTGTCCTACATGTGAAACATGCACACATACTTCATACAGTCTTTCTAATTGCTAACTATGCATCAACGATGAATTGAAAATAAATACACATATATGGGTCGATATCCTTGGCTTTGAGGGAACTGTGAGTCTGCATTTAAAGATGATCTCAGTTGATCGAAACACCTTTTGAAGATGCAATGATTAGCTTTCCTGATGTTGTTCGATGTGGAATAAAGATGGATCTTACAGGGGAAAGATTATTTTACATCATGATAATGTTATGTCTCGCAAGAGATCGAAGAGGTGATACTAATTGTAGAGGATGATGATACGTAAACGGTATACCACATAATCATTACCATAGATAATCCATTTTGATTGATTCACTTAAAGGGTTAATATTCTAATTTGGATGCCACTATTAAGGCTTTTGATACTGGTGGTACTTTTGACCCCACCAGGTTCATTCCTTGTGTTGGGAACATGTACCAAATTTCTTTCACACATAAATATGGTTTTTTGTCTTCCCAGCAATGTAGTAGATGAGCATGCTATGTTTTTTTTCTGCTTTAAAACTATTAGTAATCTGCCTTGCTTATGTAGAAAGATAGAATTTAATGGTTTTGCTAGATTTCAATTAGCATGGAAAAGCAAAACCTATGCTTGAGGAGCAGTCATGTTAATGGCCACGTGAACAACCATGACACTTTTTTTCTTGAAATATTTGTTTTGGTATGAAAATAAGTGAAATATGCTTGGAGATAGAGAGTGATGGGGTGGAGATTTCCATGAGTAACCTATTAGTGGCGTGTTCTCGAAAGCACAAGGGGTCTTGATGCAAGATTGATGTATCCGTTTTTTCTCTGAAAGTTATACGTGCGTTGCACGTGCACGCTTACTGGTAATGCATAGTTTGAAGTGTTGTAATCTTTGACACTCCACCCGTAAGTAGCTCTCATGACTTATTCATAAGGTGGTTTAATTATCTTTCTAGGGAAGTGTTCCATCCCTTTCTTTAATGGGAGTTGGAACCTTAAGTTTCCCTCTTTCATGTCAATAATTGCACCTATAGTTCGTAAGAAGGGTCTTCCAAGTATTATTGTACAAGTAGGATTGCAATCAATATGAAGCAAAATGAAATCTACATGCACATAATTTTTATGTGCAATAATATCACATCATTAATCCTACCTAAAGGTTTCTTAATGGTAGAATCCGCAAGATGCAAGTTTAGGGAACACTCTTCAATATTAGTGAGACCAAGCACATCACAAAGAGATTTAGGTATGGTTGAAACACTGACACCAAGGTCACACAAAGCATTGCATTCATATTTATTTATGTTTATTTTAATAGTAGGTTCCCACCCATCATGCAATTTTCTAGGAATAGAAACTTCTAACTCAAGTTTCTCATCAAAAGCTTTTATCATAGCTTCTACTATATGTTTGGTAAAAGTTTTGTTTTGTTCATAAGCATTGGGTGAGCTAAAATGGTTTGTAGCAAGGAAATACATTCTACTAAAGAGCAATTATCATAATTAAAGTCTTTGTAATCCAAAATAGTGGGCACGTCACTAGTTAAAGTTTTGACCTCTCCAAACCCACTTTTTCAGTTTTAGCATCAAAATCATCACCCTCCAAGCAAACGGGACGCTCCCCAACTAGAGTTGACTCATCCCCAGTCCCTTTATAATTTAATTTCAGATAAGTAACCAAAGATTCAATAGGAGAAGTGCCAAGCATTTTGAGATCTTCATCATGATTCCGGTAAAAACTGGGTGGGAGAGCTTTTTCTAAGAATTTCCGCTTAGCTTTTAACTTAGCGGTCCTCCCCTTACTTTAATTAATAGATATTTGGATATATTTAATAGTTTCAATAAAATCATGCTTAGGTGGCAAAGCTTTATTTTTAAGAGTTTCTACATCAAGAGCAATTCTATCCATGTTTTTAGCCAAAGCATCAACCACATGCAATTTTTCTTCTACCATAGTGTTGAAAACCTTCTGAGAATTAATGAATTATTTATTTGTGTTCTCAAGATCAGAGGGTATCCTATTAATATTTGTAGAAGAATTTCCATAGGAATTACCATAAGAATTTCCATAGTTGTTAGAGGAATTACCGGGATACGGTCTAGAGTTGAAATTTCCTCCATAAGCATTGTTATTGAAATTATTCCGCGAGATAAAGTTTACATCAATAGAATCATTATTTTTCTCAATCAAAGTAGACAAGGGTATATCATTGGGATCAAAATGAGTATTTTTACTAGCAACCATATTCATAAGAGCATCCACTTTTTCACTCAAGGTAGCGATTTCTTCAACAGAATTTACCTTCTTTCCAGTTGGAGCTCTTTCGGTATGGCATTGATAATAATTTGTCATAATGTTGTCCAGAAATTTTGTGGCCTCTCCTGAGGTCACATCCATAAAGGTACCACCTGCAGTAGAATCTAGAAGATTTCTATACACAAAGTTTAGTCCCGCATAGAAGTTTTGGAGAATCATCCACAAATTTAAACCAAGAGTAGGGCAATTTCTTATCATCAATTTCATTCTCTCCCACGCTTGTGCAGAATGTTCTTGATCTTTCTATTTAAAATTTATTATTTGATTTCTAAGGGAGATGATTTTAGCAGGAGGGAAAAACTTGGCAATAAAAGCATCTTTACACTTATCCCATGTTCCAATACTATTACGAGGTAAAGATGAAAACCAAGCTTTCGCTTTATCTCTTAGTGAAAAAGGAAATAATTTTAATTTCACAATATCATTATCCATATCCTTTTTCTTTTGCATATCACATAATTCAACAAAGGTATTAAGATGTGAAGCGGGATCCTCATTAGGACTTCCTGAAAATTGATCTTTCATGACAAGATTTAGCAATGCAGCATTAATATCAGAAGCCTCCGCACTAGTGGTGGGTGGTATAGGAGTACTAAGAAAATCATTGTTATTAGTATTTGAGAAGTCACACAACTTATTAGTATCTTGAGACATGGTGACCGAACAAGCAAAGTAACAAGCAGGACAAGTAAACTAGCAAGTAAAGCGAGCAAAGAAGTAAACTAGTGACAAGCAAAGATAAATATTTTTGTATTTTTGATTTTTATTAGACAAGCTAAATATAACAGCAAATAAAAGGAAGAAAAAGTGAATGATAATTCGTGCGAAGTTACTTGATAGTTGATGATGATATTCCATGGCAACGACACAAGAAATCCTTCCTGACACTTGTGATCTGCGTTGGGTTTTTCAGGAAGAGGAACAAGTAATTGCAACACAATATGGGTAAGTATTTCCCTCAGTTATGAAACCAAGGTTTATCGAACCAATAGGAATATCAATCCTCAGCCGTCTTCAGCGGCTGCACACAAAAGAGCAAAAAACTTGCACCCAAGAAGGGCCTGATGGGCATCAGACGCTCGTAGGGCACTTGAAGTGTCTCGAAGGATTGTATGGAGAGCACGTTGAGGCCTGCCCCACCGTCAACGAGAGTCTTGGTGACAGCCACGTTGCTGATGGCGGGTGTGCACAGTAGGGGGACGGCGCCCACGGCCCTTGTAGAGTTGGGGTGGTCGCTGACGTCGAAGTCTATGGGGAACTCCGACCACCTAGGGCGACTGGCAGACTCAGGTGCCGGGAGGGCCGAGTTCACCTCGCGAGAGAACTGCTTGAAGCGGTGGTTGGAAGGAGGGTCCCCTGCAGGCCTCCTGGTAGCCCCCGTCGTTCTCGGCAGGAGGGGGCCATTGGTGCGGGGTGGGGCAGTGAGGGCAAGGAGGTCCGTCTGCCGCGGCTAGCCCCGCCAGCCCTGACGACTGCTGATGCCGGCCCCGCTGTTGTGGTTGTCTCCACAGCGGCCGCTGCTGCCTCCCCCGCAGCCCCCGAGGCGCTCCTTGCGGCTCCCGCGGCTGCTGACGCGATCCTCACGAAGGAGCTTGAGCTCGTAGCAATCCTCCATATTGTGCGTGTTTGTGTTGTGGTAGGCGCAAGAAGGGCGACCATCCTTCTTGGCATCCACACCGCCGATGCCACACTTGCCGCCTGGCTCTGCTGCAAGCACGGCGGGGCCCTTGCGCTTGACATCCTTGCCCTTGGACTTCGTGGCGCCAGGCTCTGCGTTGGGGTCGCTCTGGAGGGAAAGGGAACCTTCCTCAGCCTTGGCGCAGCGGTCGGCGAGGAGGAACAACTCTACCGTGAAGTTGAGCTCGTCCCTGACGGAGAGCTTCTCGCACATCTTCACGTTTATGACGCCGTTGGTGAAGGCGGAGACGATGGCAGCATCGGAGGCCTTCGGGATCCTATTGTGCACCTGGCTGAAACGTTTGACAAACTTACGAAGGGACTCACCTGGGAGCTGGCGCACGGCCCACAGGTCGTTGAGAGTGAGGGGGCGGTCGCTCATGCCCGCGAAGTTGGCGATGAACTGCCTGCGCAGGTCGTCCCACGAGGAGATAGACGCCGCGGGGAGGTTCACGAGCCATGAGCGTACGACGTCTTTCAGGACCATGGGGAACCAGTTCGCCATGACCCGCTCATCTCCCCTCGTGGCCTGGACACTGAGGGTTTAGAGCAGGAGGAACTCCACGGGGTTGGTGCTGCCTTCATAGCGGGGAAGGAGCTCCATCTTGAACTTGTTGGGCCACACCATGCGGTGCAGCTCGGGAACGAGAGCCAGGTAGCCCCCGGTGAACGCAGCGCCACTTTCGGGGGTCGCGTGGCCCTGGCGCCTCGTCGAAGCGATGTCCTGGCGGTTGGGTGCCTTCTCGGGGCCCGCGCGCATGTCTCGGGCGTGCGGCGAACGATCTGGCAGCTGTCGTCGTTGCCGACCGGCGCGGACAACTCATGGGACGCAGCCAGAGCATGCGTCTCGGGGCGCCTCTTGGCCGCACGGCGAGCTGGCGGTGGAGGAGGAGGAGGAACGTCGTGCTCCGAATGGCCAGCATGCGACGGCGGGGCGGGCAGGGAGCGCGAGGGTGCCGGGCCGTCACGTGCGGCATTGACGAGCTCGGTCATGCGCCTGCGCCAGGCTTCGTAGGCATCTTCAGAGGGGCAGTAGCGCAGCAGCTTCTGCACCATGAGCAGAGTAGTGTTCTGCGCGGGGTCATCGCGGCGCGCGAGCGAAGAAGTGGCGATGGAGTGGCTGCGTGGCTGCTCGTTTACCGACGGGTGGGTGGAGGAGACGGCACACTCTCCCACGGGCTCGGTGGCGGTGTGACGGCGCCGCCCTGGGGCGCCACGGGTGGCAGGCGCCGCATGGACTCTGGCGGCAGCTCGGTGTGCAGCGCGTTCATGGCGAGCGGCGGCTTCGTCTATGTCGAGGTTGACGTCGAGGTCGAAGGCGCGAAGACGGCAAGTCCCCCTACCTGGCGCGCCAAATGTCGGAGTCTGGGATCTGCGTCCAAGAACTTCTCTGTGAATAAGATTCGAAAACTGGGGGCTTGGCTTAGCTACCTACAACTCGACGACGAACGTAAGAGGATCAACGACGAGCTCGCTGCTGCTCGCCGGACAAGACAGGTACAAACGAGCTACTCGGGTTCAGGCCACCAAGAGGTGTAATACCCTACTCCTGTTTTGTGTTAGATTGCTGTGCTCCAGGTACACGAGGTCTTGGGGAAAGAAAATGGCTCGATCCCCCTATATGGAGGCGTCCATGCCCCCTTTGTAATGCCTTGGTCCTCTTCCCCAAAAATATCAGCGGGAAAGGGTGGCCACGAGGCGGAAACTCAATGGGAGACAGGAACCCAGTCGTATCCTGACAAAAGGTGGTCTCCGCCAACTAAAGTGGTCTTCGTGACACTCTGGTGGGCTCGGTGATGACCTCCGTCCTGCAGCACCGATCCGTCTTGATCTCCTTATATCAAAGGGGAAATGCTTTGGGACTCGCTTTGGGGGAGGCGGGCTCCACTGCCTCCCTTATCACCAGAATGGAAACTGTCATGCTCTCCCCCTGTGTCCTCACCGTGACATTGGGGGAATCACCTTTGTGGAGAGGGCCGCGTCCCGCAACTGGCCCTGTGCAAACTGCCTCACGAAGCTACCCCATGAGGGAGGCCTCACGAGGCGCTCCCGCCCACCAAGCTGCCTCGGCGGGACAAGGCATTGCGCCAAGGGGCCCTGCCCCTCGCGAGGCCAATCTCTTGGAAAAGGAAAGAGGGGATCAACCTTCTTGGGTCGGCGCACCAACACCTCCTGGTATGACTGGCAGACGGGCTATGGTACCCCCAGTTCTACTGGGCCGACAGTCTCTGTTGCGTGCCCTATCTTTGATGGCACTAACTACCCCTACTGGAAGAACAAGATGCGCATGCATCTCGAAGCCATTGACAACGACCTCTGGTATGTCATGATGGCTAGCATCCCCAAGGTTGTAGAAGGTGTCACTGCTGCTGATGTGAAGAGATTCGCTCAACTAGACTCAACCGCCAAGAACATCATTTGTGGTCATCTGACCAAAGGAAAGTATGGTCGTGAGAGTGCTCTGGACACTGCGAAGCAAATCTGGGAATGGATTTCCAAGGTCAATGAAGGTGTCTCATCTCAGCGAGACTCGCGTGTTGATATTCTTCACAATCGTTTCAACCGCTTCAAGAGGCTTGACAATGAAAATGTCCAGCTCATGTTTGATAGACTCACTCACATCTCAAATGAGTTGAATGCTCTCGGCGCCACTGATATCACCAAACATGAAGTTGTGGAGATGCTATTGAGATCCCATGACAGTTCCTTTGATACTCTCGCTCTAATGATCCAAGAACGCCCTGACTTCAAGGAATTGGATCCTGCCGATATCCTTGAGAGGTTGAACACCCATGAGTTCCAACAAGCTGAGAAGAGGGAAATCTATGGTTCCAGTTATGGTCGCTCTCGTGCCCTGAAGGCAAAGGTTGTATCTTCATCTGAAGAACAAGAATCAGAATGCAGTTCCGATGGTGCTGATGACATTGGCAAAGAACTCGCTCTACTTGTAAGGAAGTTTCAGAAATTCGCCAAGGCCAAACGCTTTGCAAAATCTTCAAGGAGTGACTCCAAGAAATCTGGAGAAATGTCTTCGCGTGACAACAAGAAGCAAACATGTCACTAGTGCAAGAAAACCGGTCACTTCATCACTGATTGTCCTCAATGAGAGAAGGAATCCAACAAAAAGAGCAAGGACTATGATTCTGACGACAAGAAGAAGAAGAAGAAGAAGAAGAAGAAGAAGTATCACAAGTCTTGATCCAAGTCTTCATCACACAAGGAAAATTCATCTGGCAAAGCTCATGCTTTCATTGGCAAGGAAATGGACTCTGAAGCTGAATTTGAGTCAGAAGTTTAAGAAGAATCTGAGAAGGAGTCCGATTCTGAAGTTGCTGGTTTGGCTATGGCTTCTGCATTCGGTGCTTCATCTGTCTTCGACCTGAAGAAAATGACCCCCTCAACAACACTGAAGCTAGCGACGATGACAATGCTCCAACTTACCGCTTCATGGAAAAAGGCTCCATATCCTCAAAATCTTCACGTCATGACTCTGATAGCGAAGATGAATCTGATGATAATTTGAAACCTAGCTATGGAGAAAAGCGATGACCTGTTGTGCAACGAGATGAGTCTGAACGAAACTATGTCAGAAGATATGCAAAGTCTTCTTTCAAGGTTTGAGGATCTCCAAAGTTGTCATGATATTCTCACAGCAGAAAATGAGAAGCTTTCTCTTGAATATCTTCAAAGAAAGCTTGATCTAGAGAATTTGAGAGAAGCTCATGATGACCCACGGAAGGAAAATGACTCACTCCTAGCAGAACAGATCAGTACTGCTCGGGGTGATTTTAACGCTCCATGCTTAAAATGTCTTGCTCATGAAGCTAATGACTCAAATGCTGAATGTTCAAATGCTTCTGAAAATACATTATCTTCAACTGTGTCTGTGGTGTCTAACCCCTCATCTGAGGAAACCACTGCTATTATTCATGACAATGACAGGTTGAAGACATTTCTTGAAACAACCATGTACAAGAGTCTGAAGGGACATCAGATTCTTTGTGATGTCCTGAAGAAGACAATCTTGAACAAAAACCCTAGGAAAGAGGGTGTGGCTTTCGAAAGAAACATCAATGTTGATGGATCTTACTCGAAGCCTGAACAGTATCCCAAAACCACATGGGTTGCTACAAAAGGCCCTTCAGTTGATCATTCCACATTATCTGGTTTTAACTGTGCTAACCGTGTCATCATTGATGAGTCATTTGACTCCAACTATAAATTTTGAAAATCTATGAATGGTGAAGTGTTTGGCAGATACATTGGAACTAACTGCAGGAATGGTTCTCCTATGAAGAGGATTTGGGTCCCAAATGTCTTCTTGAGAAGCTTCCTATAAATGTCATGACGACATGTCATAGGAAGAAGACATACCCCATATCAAAGTCTTCGAGAAGACAATAATCTTCGTATGATCATGCTAACAACTATGTTTCGCTGGGAAGGATTGAAGAAACTCATGAGTATGAGAACTATGGCATGAATCGTTATGTTCATAAAACTAAGAATGTCTCTGCATATTCTTATGAGTACTCTAACCCTCCCGTGAAACGTTCAATCAGGGCAACATTCCCTAACTTCTCTGATGCTGCATTAGGTCTCATTGCTTTAAGCCAACCCTTCAGATGTGGGTGGTTAAGTAGAAGTAACATCTTCATGCAGCATCGGATCTCCAGATGGGATGAAGCTTAACTCGAAGATTATCTCTGGAGACACGAAAATATTCTTGCCTAGACGCAAGCTAACTAATGAAAATGGTGTTCACCATTTATATCGTCCAGGTCACTTACCACTGTATATTGCTGCATCTTCATCAATGCATGTTACAACTGCATTCCTTGGTGAACAAGACTAATTCTCAAATGCAGGAAGATTAATTAAACTCCACTAAATAGATCATGGAAAGTGGATGCACTAGTCATATGACTGGTGATCGAAGCATATTGATGGAGTCAACTCTTCGACCTCCAACCAAAGATCACATCGTCTTTGCCGACAAAAGTAGCAGCGAAGTTCTGGGACTAGGTAGAGGTTCTATCAGAAGGGATCGATACATGGACAATGTGATGCTTGTTGAATCCCTTGGTTACAACTTAATGTTTGTCACAATGCTTTGTGATCTAGACATGCTTGTCATATTTGGAAAATTTCGATGTGTTGTGCTAATGGCCTTTGACAAAACCAAAGTCTTCAAAGGTTTTCGAAGAGGTGATCTATATATGGTAGATTTCACTGCAGGACCATAGGTTGCTACTTGTCTTCTAGCCAAGGCTTTAGAATGCTGGCTATGGCATCGACGGCTAGGACATGCTGGTATGAGGAACTTGCATACTCTTGCCAAGAAGAGTCTCATCAGTGGCGTCGAAGGAGTCAAGTTCAAGAAAGACCATCTATGTGGTGCCTGTGAAGCCTGGAAGATGACTAGGACCAAACACCCCTCGAAGACAATCATGACGACCATAGTTCCCTTCGAGCTGCTTCATATGGACATATTCGGCCCAACTCATTATTCCACTTTCTCTACCACTTCTAATCTTTATGGCTTCGTGATTGTTGAAGATTACTCTCGATATACCTAGGTGCACATCTTACTCTATAAGACTGAAGTGTAGGATGTCTTCAGGCGCTTCGCAAACAGGTGCATGACCAACTATGACATCAGGTTCAAGCATATCAGGAGCGACAACGGCACAGAGATCAAGAACACTGGTCTTGACACTTATCTTGATACTCTGGGTATCACACATGAGTTCTCTTATCCATACACACCACAACAAAATGGCATCATGGAGCGCAAAATCAGGACTCTCATAGAGATGGCTCGCACTATGCTTGATGAATACAAGACACCTCGAAGACATTAGCCTGGAGCTATTGACACTGCCTGCCACATCATCAACAGGGTATGTCTTCACAATTTCTTCAAGAAAACATCATATGAGCTGCTTACTGGTAAGAAACCCAATGTTAGTTATTTCAAAGTCTTCGGTGCAAGATGCTGGATTAGGGATGCACAACACGCTTCAAAATTTGCACCGAAAGCACATGAGGGTTTCATGCTTGGTTATGGAAAGGATTCGGACACCTACAGTGTCTTTAAAACTTTTCACAATAAAATTGTTGAGATTGTAGATGTGTGATTCAATGAAACTAACGGCTCGCAAAGAGAGCACATGCCTCCTATGCTAGATGAACTTCCTCCTAACGAAACTATTAAGCTGATGGGCACTGGTGATATCATGCCCGAGGAACCTGAGGTTGAGGAAGTTATCATTCCTCCATCTACTCATCGCGAAGACAATGCTACTCCTGAAGATAATACTGTTGATGAAGACAGTGTGAAAGTGCTAATTATCGACTAGAGGGGGGTGAATAGGTGATTTTTCTGAAAAGCTTCGAAACACTAAATGTATTCGAAGCATGCGGAAGCGATACAGGATATAGTAGGGATATCAATCAAGGATTTAAGCAAGGCATGGAATACAACGAAGACATCCAGGCAAGTATAGCGTAGTATGTATCAAAGTAAAACTTAGGTAGTATGAACATAAATGGCAGGTTAAGGAATGTCTTTGGTGAATGTCTTCGAACAAAGATGATCAAGCAATGACTTCACAGTACGATATAGAAAGTAAGAGAGTGAAAGATAGAACCAATTGCTTGACAAAGACACAAGATTTGATGGACTAGTTCCAGTTGCTGTGACAACTGTACGTCTGGTTGGGGAGGCTGAGATTGAACTCAGAAGACCCTGTCTTCACCTCGTTCCCCTTGAGTTGAAGTCACTTAGAAAGCACCCAATCACTCTGGTAAGTCTTCAGGGAAGACTTCCGAAACCCGTACACACTTGATCACCCGGCAATCCACAATGACTCTTGGATGCTCCAGACGCAGACGCCTAACTGTCCGGAAGATCACAGTCTTCAAGTGTAGTAAGTCTCCAGTTCACTCAAAACAGAACGACTTCGGTGATGCTCAAACGCTCTAGCTCTAGGTGTTTGGTTTTATCCTCACAGGATATCTCTCTCTCAATGTCTTCGAGGTGGGTTGCTCCAAAACGACAACATCCGTATCTCTCTCTGAGCAGCCACCTACTTATGGTGGAGGGGGTGGGCTATTTATAGCCAACAGGCAACCCGACATGTTATGACCAAAATGACCCTGGGTCAATAGCCAACCAACATGTGTTCCAATGGTCGGATTTCAATGACACACACGGCAACATTACTTGGGCTACAAGCAATGCTGACTCAACCAGCTCTGGAGGAGATTTCCTCTCATTGTCTTCACTCGAAGACACAGATATGGGTTGAGCATCACATCGGCGTCTGACTTCGATCACATTGACCCCACTTAACAGTACGGTAGTCCCTATGACTCAGGAAAGAAGAAACAAAACTACCAAAAGACTTTGTCTTCGCATTTCATTGTCTTCGAGTGATTATCTTCGCGTACCACCAATGGCTTCGGCCATCATCTATGGCTTTTGACATTTTTAGGGGTCGTCTTCGACGGTTAGACCGAATCTCTAGGGACTTCTATCTGTGTTAACCTGTGAACTCTCACAAACACATTAGTCCCTCAACCACGTTTGTCTTCAATACTCCAAAACCAATAAGGGTGGCACTAGATGCACTTACAGTATTCCCCTTTTTGGTGATTTATGACAAACTGGTTGAAGTTTTCAACGGGGATAAAATATATGAAGATAAAGACTTGGAGATTATGATTGCAACATATAGAGAGCTCCCCCTGAAGATATGCTTATGAAGATTTTTCTTTGAATGCAAAAGCACATGGCAGGTTCTAATTTGTGAAGATCTCCCCCTATATCTTGGAATCAAATCACTATGCATTTAAGTGGTTTTACGAAGATAATAAAATGCATAATGGAAAATGGGCGTCTGCAGTATTGCTTCGGGCGCATATGATAAAACTCGAAGTAGCGCCAAAAGTAAGGTGAACATAAAGTGTGCAGACGTCCATCAGGACTTAAGTTTTACAACCGAAATAACAAATGTTCAGAACGAGAGTTGAAAACTTAACAAAAAAATAGCAATCACTCAGCCCTTAGAGACCCGCTTGAAGACTATCAATCCAATACTTCTCCCCCATTGTCATCGAATGACCAAAAAGGGTGAAGACATTGGCACACTACTCGTCCCCAGCAGGACTTGAAGACGATGGCATAGTCGAGTTCACGTTGGGCGGTGCAGAGGGGCCGAA
Organism: Elymus sibiricus; assembly: GCA_039707655.1. NCBI lineage: Eukaryota > Viridiplantae > Streptophyta > Magnoliopsida > Poales > Poaceae > Elymus > Elymus sibiricus. The sequence goes on from CM077667.1 coordinate 256,411,958, forward strand.
TGCAGCGTCTTGGCGATGGGTAGTGGACTCTGGGGAAGTGACATCTTCAGCTTCATCATCAGCGAGTTCTTTATTTACGAACGGTGTTGAATAAGAGTAGTCATTGTCTTCGAGAGATGGCGTCCTACGCCACATCTCTGTTCTAGGAGGAGGGGCACAGAATCTGAAGTACTTGTCGAAGCCATCTTCCCGAAGATCTTCCTCTGGAGCCATCATAGTGAATGTCTTCCAGAAAGCCTGCATGTTTCATGGGCCACAAAAGTGTTCTTGGTAGCAAGGTTGCGAATGCGAGTGATGTCCACCATAACAGATTGAATTTGACGCGTTGTCCATTCATGATGCCTATCATGCTTTTGATGAAGAGAAACAAGAAGTTCTCTATCATTCATGGCACATTTCCTTCTGGGTCGAGGTTGTGGAGGCATATTGCTGACAGTGGCTTCGGTTGCAGTTGCACTGGGGTGAGGACGGTGTATGGAGCTAATCAGTCGAGCCCTAGCAGAATCAGCCGGAAGATGAAGTCCTTCATCGTTAGTTGTGTCACTAGTTCCTTCCACTATGGGGTTCTTGCCTTAGGAGGGGTAAATGTCTTCATGAATGATCTCCACCTCCAGAAGTAACACAACATGGTTGCGAGATGAAGGAAGATACCATGTATTCGTTATGTCCTTGATGAAGTGCATGATCCATGGTGCAAATCTCTTGGGCTCAAAAAAGGTCCATACCAGATACAACAAGGTTGAGAATGAATAAGTCTATAAGATTAAACCTGATGCCATAGAAAATATTGTAGATCAATGTCTTCATGGCACCTTCAAGCTTGGTCGAAGATGAATGCCCCTTGACTGGCCATATTGTGTGACAAACAATATGATATATTGTCTTCGGCAGGTACTGAAGATCATTAACAAAGAAGGCAGTGTGCAAGGGAGCATCTGGTGCCATTGGCTTCATCATTGTAAGCATTTGTGACATGTTGGGTTTTGGTGCTTGGAAGATGCTTCTTGTGGCTTCATGATAGTCTTTAGACTATGGATGAAAGTCTTCGCCAGAAGCAGCAAGTGGTGTGGTGGCAAAGAATTCCATGGCAGGAGTGTCGGGTCACGATGCACACGATCACCTATGGGGCCACGGGCCCCTTTGTGGTTTGGCAGGGGTGATGTCACGTTGCACAAAGAGCAGAGGTGGTGAGGCAGCACGACGATGAGACACTGGTGTTTTACCCAGGTTCGGGCTGCTGGGAAGCGTAAAACCCTACTCCTGCTTTGGTGGATTGATCGGGGGAACACGAAGCACGCGCAGTGCTCAAACCTGGCAAGGTTGCCTTCGGGGGAGCTGCTACGCGAGTACAAGTGTCCTAAGATCCTAATCTTTTGCTAGGTTGCCTTGGGCCTCCTTTTATAGCTCAAGGGGCAACCACAGTGGCAAAACAAACATTATCTAGTGATTAGATAGCTAACAGTGCTATCATACCTAACTCTGGCACTTAGAACAAAATGCCATAAATGCTAGCCTAGGTGGCGTGCGGGGATGCATCCCCGGCAGGCTTTTACCACCGCTTTAGCTAACTATTGCTCAATATCTTGACACGCCTCTGGACGGATGTCAAATGGGCATAATCTGTCTCCCAGCGAGTCGCCACGTACTTAGCGAGAGCCAGTTAGCCACCTGAGGTCTCGACACCGCATCGACAAATGACTGGTGTTGCGATGCGGTGGAGCGGTGGCCGATCGGTTCGCGCCTGCCAGGGGATGGCTTGCCGGGTATTCCTGAAGATGTGTGCGCCTCGGTCCACGGCAGGCACCGGGGACGTGACTAGCGTGGTTCGGGCCCGTCCTGGGCCGTTGCATCGACCTTGCCGGCGTTGCTTAGCCAGCGTAGGTTGCTTCTACCGGAGTCTTGGTCTTGAATGCTGATTTCGTCTTCTTGATGCGCTCCTTGATCTCACGTAGAGCGGCTTATCTGGTTTGGACTGGTTTTGACCGGGTAGTAGCTTTCCCCGGCAGGCTTAGGCCATCGGGTCGGAGGCTTATCGTCCGTGCACAAGTCAGGGGGAAATAAACACCCCTGTTTGTGTACCTCGAGAGAAGCCCCCAGGCATGAGCCATACGTGTCGCTTGGCATCGTTGGGTTAGGCACCAAACAGTGCACGGACACGCGTCGAAGAAATGCTGCCCTCACATCCTTGGTCGTGATGACTTGTCAAACCTGCGTCCACTCCGCGCAATTATCGCAGGTCGTGGGGTCATGGAGCAATAGCCGTTGGAGAGTAAAAAAATGCCAGTAAAAGAAATGGCATTGTTCTGAAAAGATAGCAAAAAGCGAGTCCCCCCGCGCGGTTCCCAATAAAAAGGTAACGCGCAGGGGCGCTGCTCATTCACGTCCGTTTCTCCTTCCTTCATCTTCCTCCTCAAGCCAAGAAACTGCTTCCGCCGTCGCCACCCGCCCATAAAGCGCTGCTAGATCCTCCGCCGCCCTTGAGAGCCCAAGAGATGGGCGGAAGACGAGTGTCGTGAAGGGGAAGCAGACGGCCGCGCCGGCGGACCTAGCGGCTGAAGAGAGGAAGAGGAAAGCAGAAGGGCTGGAGAGGCGGCGACAGAAAGATGCGGTTTTCTCCCCGTCGAACCTGGACGCCAACACCTTGATCACAAGCTATGCTTATATGTGGGGGAGGGAAACAAATGGGCATGGAGAGCCCATAGTTCTGCCAGACAGTGCCAAAGGACAGACACCATCAGATTCGTACCGCTTCTTCTGCGCGTACTTTCTCTGTGGCCTCTCCTCCCCCTTCTCTGATTTCTTTTGCGCCATGATGACGGTGTATGGATTCCACATTCTGGATTTCACGCCCAATGCAATGGCGTGTATGGCGATCTTCGCCCATCTGTGCGAGAATTTTGTTGGAGTTGCCCCCAGTGTGGATTTGTTCAGACACTTCTTCGTCCCTCAGATAGAAGACAAATCCCACCGCTCGGGGAACATAAGCTGGATTCCTCGGGGCAGGAGGGAAGACTGGGATTATCTCCCTGGCCAGCAGCACGGGAAGTGGGAAGAGTGGAGGGGCGACTGTGTCGGCGTTCTGTGTTCGGGGGTTCCCAGACCTGTCTGCCCACGGGCCAGCGCATGGCCCACCTCGATAGCCCGGTACGGCCTGGCGACACACCCCACAAGACAAGACCCTCAGGAGGGGCCCGGACACGCGAGGAGAACGACGCCAAGACCCCAGGAGGAGCGGTCTCCCCAAGCTGCCTCCCGAGGAGTGGAGATTCCAATGCAGTGCCCAGCCTCAGGAGGCTGTAATGACGTGAGCCATGACGACCATGGCCAGGCGGGCTCCAGCGGGCGCAGCAGAGATAGTTTCCTATTTCGTGCTAAGGGGGCAAGGACGAACACGGGTTCTCGAGGGATCCCCCAAAGGTTTCCATTCCGGTGCAACAAGACTAAGACCACGAGCTCGGCAGGAAGGATGTCATCGCCGAGCCCACCCCTGCGTCATACCAGGAGCTTTGCAGGCGAAGACCACCTTTAGTCAGGATAAGCTGTACCTCCTGTCCCCTTTCAAATTTGGCCGTTGTGGGATCCGTTCCCGCCAGTGTGATAAGGGAAGAGGACCAGGGCCCGCCATAAATAGGGACTAGCCACCACCGTAGAGGAGGAACCGAATCGATCCTCACCCAAGAGCCCCCGCGAGGTTGCTCGCACTGTACGAGTTTATCGCCAAACCTCCTCGTGAGGCCAATCCACCAAAGCAGGAGTAGGGTTTTACACCGCAAGGTAACCCAAACCTAGGTAAATCCCTCGTGTCTGCCTTCTCATGCTTTCACACACCCTCGGCAAGGCAAGGTTGTGTAGCTGATAGTAGAGAGGGACCGAAGGGCGAGCGCACCCCAGTGTTCGAACCTTTCTTGGGTCTGTCGGAGCCCTAATTCTGACATTTGGCGCGTCAGGTAGGGGGTGCGCCGGCGTCCTTCGGTTTCGACGACTTCACCTTCATCAATCTCATGTCCGGCACTCAACACATGCGCTCCGGGGGCTCGGTGCTGGACGACCGTTGCCAGGCCACCAGCGTCGTCGTCACCACCGTCAACGCTCGTGCCACCCATGCATAGCCTGGCCACGCGTGCCCCCCTCTGCTGCAGAGCGCCCGCCCCGTCGTACCTCTAGCGGGATCCTCCTTGGCCTGTGCCCACGTGGGAGACCTGAATGCGCAGGACGCGCTGCTCATGGCAAGCGAGCTGCTTCGCCATCATCCGACGCAAGGGGGCTACGACGCCTGGGCCGACCACGTCGCCGAGCTTGTCGCTGTCGCAAGAAGGGCCTTGGCTCCGTACCTTCCTCTCCGACCACCGGCGCAAGAAGCAGGGGGTTCGGCTGGCGACCGTTCCCACCATCGCGCGACGACGCGTCCGGCCGCAGACCCGGGGAGCCCGAGCAAGGTACGACCCAGGCTGTACTTCTTCTCCTTAGGGTCCCGGTGACCGGGTTCGGGCCGCCGCTCGGCCCCGGTGAGGGCACGCATGAAGGAGGTGGCGGGATGATCCGCGCTCGCCACAACCCGCACGCCTATGACCTGGCGGATCACCAACCGCTCGGGCTTGCCCGGCATGAGCGTGCCAACCGACGCAGGGACCAGGCAGCACAAGCTGCTGAATCTGGGGGTCATCAAGGCGGAGGCGCGGAGGATACCCACGACAACAACCTTCGCCAAGATGGACGCGGCCAACCTCGCGGCGACGGCAGAGCCGGCCAACTTCGGGCAGAGGCTCGGTGCAGGCGGGTACGTGGGCCGCGCGCCCAGGTGATACGTCTCCAACGTATCTATAATTTTTGCTTGTTCCATGCTGTTATATTATCATTCATGGATGTTTAACAATCATTTTACTACAACTTTATATTATTTTTGGGACTAACCTATTAACCTAGAGCCCAGTGCCAGTTTCTGTTTTTTCCGAGTTTTTGAGTTTTACAGAAAAGGAATATCAAACGGAGTCCAAACGGAATAAAAATCTACGGTGATGTTTTATGGACCAGAAGAAGCCCAGGGAGCATTGGAGTTGGGCCAGAAGAGCCACGAGCCACCACAAGCCTGGGGGGCGCCCCCCCTAGGGCGCGCCCCCTGGCTTGTCGTCACCTCGTGGCCCACCTTGACTTGTTTCCGACGCCAAAAATTCTTATAAATACAGAAACCCCCAGAAACAAACCTAGATCGGGAGTTCCACCGCCGCAAGCCTCTGTAGCCACGAAAAACCAATCGGGAGCCCGTTCCGGCACCTTGCCGAAGGGGGAAACCATCACCGGAGGCCATCTTCATCATCCCGGCGGTCTCCATGACGAGGAGGGAGTAGTTCACCCTCGGGGCTGAGGGTATGTACCAGTAGCTATGTGTTTGATCTCTCTCTCTCGTGTTCTTGAGATGACACGATCTTGATGTACCGCGAGCTTTATTAACATAGATGAATCATATGGAGTTTTCCCCTCTCTATCTTATTGTGATGAGTTGAGTTTTCCCTTTGAAGTTTTCTTATCGGATTGAGTCTCTAAAGGATTTGAGAACACTTGATTTATGTCTTGCGATGGGATATCCGTGGTGACAATGGGAAGTTCTATTGATCCACTTGATGTATGTTTTGGTGATCAACTTGCGGGTTCCGTGACCTTGGGAATCTATGCATAGGGGTTGGCACACGTTTTCGTCTTGACTCTCCGGTAGAAACTTTGGGGCACTCTTTGAAGTTCTTTGTGTTGGATTGAACATGATGAATCTGAAATTGTGTGATGCATATCGTATGATCAAGCCCATGGGTACTCGTGGTGACATTGGAGTATCTAGGTGACATTAGGGTTTTGGTTGATGTGTATCTTAAGGTGTTATTTTAGTACAAACTCTAGGGCTGTTCGTGACACTTATAGGGATAGCTCATACGATTGATCGGAAAAGATAACTTTGAGGTGGTTTCGTACCCTACAATAATTTCTTCGTTTGTTCTCCGCTATTTGTGACTTTGGAGTGAACTCTTTGTCGCACGTGAGGGATTTACATATGATTCAACTATGTTAGTATTGTTGAGAGAACTTGCACTAGTGAAAGTATAAACCCTAGGCCTTGTTTCCAAGCATTGCAATACCGTTTTTGCTCACTTTTGTTACTTGCTACCTTGCTGTTTTTATATTTTCAGATTACAAAAACCTATATCTACCATCCATATTGCATTTGTATCACCATCTCTTCGCCGAACTAGTGCACCTATACAATTTACCATTGTATTGGGTGTGTTGGGGACACAAGAGACTCTTTGTTATTTGGTTGCAGGGTTGTTCGAGAGAGACCATCTTCATCCTACGCCTCCCACGGATTGATAAACCTTAGGTCATCCACTTGAGGGAAATTTGCTACTGTCCTACAAAACTCTGCGCTTGGAGGCCCAACACGAGTCTACAAGAAGAAGGTTGCATAGTAGACATCACCAGGATGGCGTCGCCCTGCTGCCCAGGGGGAAGGTTCAACTATGAGGCACGCGGTGTAGGACTAGAGGGAGACCAAGGCCCTTGCGTGGAAGCGTATGTTCTGAGCAACGTCGTGGCAGGCGTCGGCACCGCGAGTCTCGCACTCGCCACAGGCACCTCCACCCCCTCGGCGTAGGGGGACCACTCCCGGTGCCCCTCTTCTGGTCGAGCCCGGGGGCTTCCGCTGTAGAAGCACCCGACTCGATGCAGCGAAGAGGGCGCCCGGGGGCGTGTGGGGGCCCGTCGCAAGACGGTGCCTTCGCAAGCAGGGAGCGCAGCGCCGGACGCCCGGGTCGCAGGAATCATCACCTGGGAGATCGGCAGGACGCGAGAGGCGCGGGCCACGCGCCGCAGGCGCCGCGGTGGTTCCGCGCCAATCGTGTCAAGCTCCTAAGGGCCCCACGTGCCCCACGGCTCGGGGGGGAGGGGGACGTCGACACCATCCTCAAGAGGCGGGGCCTCGCGATGCCCCCGAGCTGCGGCTTGGCTGGTGCCCAGGCACCTCCCGAGACGGCTACACCGACACAATACTCCTACGGTCGCACGGGGTGCATTGCGCTCATGGTTGGGCCGCGGGAGCGCAATCCCACGGTCACGCGGGGAGTAATGCATTCATGTTTGGGCCGTAGGGGCGCGCAACCGCGCCGAAACGCGCGGGATGGCTCAAGAGCCAAGCTAGGAACTCCCGAGCCTTGTGCCCGGGTGTTCGCCCAGCTACCTGCAACCGTGACACTCTCACGTAATAATGAGTGGGTTGTATACGCCCGGAGCCCCCCGAGGACGCAGAGGGGTTCCCACCCACGCCCAAGTGGAAGCCCCATGCTCCGCGCTGGCGGACGACACGGTCCCCCAATGACTATGACCACGCCTAGTGGAAGCCCTACACTCCGCGGTGGGGGAAGACGAAGACTAGCAATTTGGTGCCGGACACGGCTGCTCTTTGCTCTCATTTGTAAACCGAATTTGCCGCCTTTTGGAATGAAACTTGAAGCTTTCGCGTCTTTGCTTGAAAAAGGGGTGGGGATTTTTCTCCTTTGCAGTGTTCCTCATTTTTGCAGTCTTGGCTTTAAAAGTTTGGCACCTGCCAGTTTTCTCTCTCTCTCGCCCCGTGAGTGGGGGCTAGGCACGGTGTGCGCCTCGCCAAAGGCTGAAGCTTTGGCGCTCTAATCCTCGCACGGCGCTCTTGAGCGAGCCGGCAGGCTCAAGTTGCCTCAGGCTCCCGCCCTTGGTCTCGTCCTGGCGATCCGGACACCCCAACGGCGGTCGAGGCCTGCGATCCGGACACCTCGCCAAAGGCCGAAGCTTTGGCACTCTAATCCTCGCGCGGCGCTCTCGAGCGAGCCGGCAGGAGCATGTTTCCTCAGGCTCCCGCCCTTGCTCTTGTCCTGGCGATCCGGACACCCCAACGGCGGTCAAGGCCTGCGCGGGATTGGGCCGTGCCGACGCAGAGGCTCCCGCTACTTGCACGTCAAGGGGAACCCCTAGGCATCGTGACCCAGGGGCCTCACTATTCACGTAGCCCCTTGCCCCTTGGTCTCGTCCTGGTGATCCGGACACCCCAATGGCGGTCGAGGTATGCGCGGGGTTGGGCCCTGCCAACGCAGAGCATAAAAGCAAGCAGGAAGGAAACAGGGCGCAAAAGGGAATCACTGGATCCAAACAAGTTATTGCAAGCACAGACCGGCAGGCGCATGTCGCCTCAGGCCCCCGGCCTCAGGAGCACTCATACTCTGTCCTTGCCAGGCATTGCAACCCGGCATACCAGCGGCGATCGACCCTCGCTCGGGGGCTCCGGCCAAAATGGTCGTTGGAGAGAAGACGGCAAGGAGAAGGGAAGTCATGGTTCGGCTCGTTACCAAGAAATTCTAACTCTACGTAAAGCACTTTTTGGCACCTTCGCGGAAAGAGGAGCCCTGAGGAAGCTCCTCCGGAGGCCCTTATTACTCGCCACCCCAGGAGCCTCGCGAGCGGCGGGCGCCCCTCAAAGCTGCAAAGCCGCCTGGTCTGCAAGGAAGAAGACCCGCCCCTAAGACTTGGCTCCGGCGCCCGAACATGAAGGATATGACCCCACCCGCACGCGCTCACGGGGCCGAAGCGGCACTACGAGAAAGGAAGACAACGCAGGAGAGGGAGAGTCGGGCTCTCAAGGCGTCGCCCACAAGAGCCCGGTGCAGGCGCGGCCCGTGCCTCCTCAGGACGTCAGCCTCGCGAGGTTCGAGCAGGCAGCCATCGCCGGGGGCCGCTCGGCACTCCCACGAGACCCCCTGAGGAGAGACCGGGATGAAGCGGCAGCCTGGCAAGGCAAGGACAGCTACAAGGAAGCGTGCGGGGGTGCAAAAGGAAAACGAAAAATCTCGCCGAAGGAATGAGGACGCTTCGGGCATAGCAGGCTACTACTACTCAAAAGCAAGGTATAATACAAATGTTTAACACCCCCTCAGGGGCCAAGTGGTTCTTGATGCAACAGGAATGAAGAAAACAGAGCTCAGGTTGAGGAGGCGCTGCCTCCGTCGCGGCTCTCGAATGTCTCGGCTCTGAAGCTGTCGCCTTCCTCGGAGGGCGCCGCCTGGGCAAACTGCTCGACCAGGGACTCCACGTGCTCGCACACCTCGTCCCTGAGGGGCCTCCAGAGCTATTTGGGCACCGGCTCCGTCGCACGGGAGAGGTCGAGCGCGGGGGCGTGGCGGCGCAAGTTGGAGAAGACGCGCGTCAACGCGCTATCCAGAAGGTCGCGCGCGCTGGACTCGGCGTCCTCGTCCACCCGGGACACGCCGGACTCCAGCGCCTCCACCACCTTCTGGAAGAAGTTGAGGTAGCCCCCGTCGCCACGTGCGCACGGCAGCGCGGGGGCTTCCCCGATGAACTGGCGGACCACGCTGCACGCACGACCGGCGATATCCAGGTACTACTTGGCGCGCTGCGCCTCCATCATCTTCGCGTGCGCCGCTTCATCCCTGGCCGCCTGCACGGCGTTGGCGGCCCCCTCGACCTGGGCCTGGAGGCACGCCAGCTCCGCCCAGGCGTCCTCCTCACCTCAAAGCGCAGCTTGGAGGGCGGCCTCGGTATCCTGCAGCAGGGTCCTGAGCGCGTCCACCTCGCCCTGAAGCACGTCAAGCCTGCGCCTCTTGGGCGTGGGCGCCCTGAGAGGAGCCAGCAATCAGACTCGGCGTGCCAGGCATGATTCGCAAGAGAAAGACGGAGGCAATGATACACTTACTCATCAATGGCGGCCCAGCGCCGGCGCGCCCGGACCGGCCCCGAAGACTGATCCCTGCCGCCGCCAGGAGATGGTGGCGGCTCCAGGGATCCTGCCCGCGCTCCGACACCAGCAACACTTCCCCGGACACCATGAGAAGGAAAAAAGGGAAAGAAGGCGGTGTTCCTGCGAAGGTGGCGAATGGGAAGGTGTGCAAGGAAGGAACTGCCCCTCGGGTGATGCAGGTTTATAGGCGCAACCGCGGTCCCCGAGGCGTCGTGGGGAGTGGAGGCGACGCGCGCTCTTCGGGCGCCGCGTATCGTTGTCACCGCCCAAGAAATTGCTTGTATTAGTTGCATCATTGAGCATTCATGTCATCATGTTTAAATTCAAATGAACTTGAAATGGGGATTGTCAAAACCCTAGCACTCCATTTTCAAATAAATTCAATTAGCTAAGATTTCCAATGAACCCAAAATGGATTTCAAAATGTTCACCATTTCTGATAAATGTTGGAAACAACATACCATATGTGATGAACTTTTAAACAACTCTTTTGTCATTTTAAACAAATCAGAAATGCATCTGAAAATGATAACTAAATGGCTATGAATATTTTAGTTGTTTCAAAAATGATGAAACTTTTTGGGGGACCTTGTAATATTAAGATTATATCCCATAAATTATTTCAGGGTTTTTGGCTATTTGGATTTGGCCCAAACAAATTTAAACAGAAAGCACAAATAGAAAACAGAAATAAATTAGAAAGAGAGAGAGAGAGTACCTGGCTTACCTGTCCGGCCCAGTAGAGCAGCCCAGCCCACCAGGGGCACCCCTGTCTTCTACCTCTTGCTAGAAGGCAGAGGAGAAGCAAAGGATGGCGAGCGCGCGGGAGCGCCACACCAGCAGCCTGCCTGGGCCTCCCCTTGCCAGCACGACGCCGCGGTTAGCACCGCGGGAGACGTTTGGATCCACCCCCCTCTTCATTCTTCCCCTCCTCGCCTCTCTCTCACGCTTCCTGCCATGGCCGAGCGCCACCCTTCCCGTCGTTGCCGTTCAACGCAGCCATCGGCCGCCCTTGCCCCTCTGCCCTGTCCTATGGGACCACTGATACGTCTCCAACGTATCTATAATTTATGAAGTATTCATGCCATGTTTACAATAATTCTATATGATTTTGGTATGATTTGATTAGAACTAACCCGGACTGACTTTGTTTTTAGCAGAACTACCGTGGTGTTGTTTTTGTGCAGAAATAAAAGTTCTCGGAATCGGCTGAAAATTTACGGAGAATATTTTTGGAAAATATAAAAAATACTGGAGCAAAAAGATACCAGAGAGGAGTCCCGAGGAGGCCACAAGCCTAGGGGGCGCGCCCACCCTAGGGCGCGCCCCCCTGGCTTGTGGGTCCCTCGAGCACCCCCGTGACGTGATTCCAACGCCAAGTACTCCTATAAATCGAGAAACCGCCAGAAAGAAACCTAGATCGGGAGTTCCGCCGCCGCAAGCCTCTGTAGCCACGAAAAACCAATCGGGAGCCCGTTCCGGCACCCTGCCGGAGGGGGAAACCATCACCGGAGGTCATCTTCATCATCCCGGCGGTCTCCATGACGAGGAGGGAGTAGTTCACCCTCGGGGCTGAGGGTATGTACCAGTAGCTATGCGTTTGATCTCTCTCTCTCGTGTTCTTGAGATGGCACGATCTTGATGTACCGCGAGCTTTATTGATATAGATGAATCATATGGAGTTTTCCCCTCTCTATCTTCTTGTGATGAATTGAGTTTTCCCTTTGAAGTTTTCTTATCGGATTGAGTCTTTAAAGGATTTGAGAACACTTGATGTATGTCTTGCGATGGGATATCCGTGGTGACAATGGGATGTTCTATTGATCCACTTGATGTATGTTTTGGTGATCAACTTGCGGGTTTCGTGACCTTGGGAATCTATGCATAGGGGTTGGCACACGTTTTCATCTTGACTCTCCGGTAGAAACTTTGGGGCACTCTTTGAAGTTCTTTGTGTTGGATTGAACATGATGAATCTGAAATTGTGTGATGCATATCGTATAATCAAGCCCATGGGTACTCATGATGACATTGGAGTATTTAGGTGACATTAGGGTTTTGGTTGATGTGTATCTTAAGGTGTTATTTTAGTACAAACTCTAGGGCTGTTCGTGACACTTATAGGGATAGCTCATACGATTGATCGGAAAAGATAACTTTGAGGTGGTTTCGTACCCTACAATAATTTCTTCGTTTGTTCTCCGCTACTAGTTGACCCGTTGCGCCAAATGGCGCAGAGACCCGCTAAAGCCATGTTGTCGATGAAAATAATTTCATTTTGCAAGGACATATTCGATATTGATATCAGAAAGCCCATGTATTAAATCATGCTATACTGAAAACATGTTTATTCCATGTGCGCGATGAAAAGAAAAATTGTTTAGTTGGTTTAGTTGTGGGCAAGCACATACAGCAATAAATTAATCTCCTTTAGTCAGGAAACACAGTTGCTTGTTATCTACAATAAGATGTATATACACATTTTAATTCGGTAGCATAGAGTCCCATTTGAAACAAAAATATATGTTTTTTACTCCCTGCGTAAAGAAATATAAGAGCATTTGGATCACTAACTCTTATATTTCTTTACAGATGGAGTACTTTGTTTAATTGTGGGCAAGCACATATGTAACAAATCTAATCCCCTTTAACAGCAAAAAAAATGGTGGTTTGTTATCTACAATGAGATGTATATACACATTATAACTTGGTAGCACAAAGTCTCATTCAAAATCATGCCCCGTTGGAAATATTTCTATTTTTCAGGAACTCTGTGGTTTAGAAACTACACTCGGCAAAAATTTAGATCTTAGTCACATTGGAAACCATATGGCCTTAGTTATGCTGTTTACAGAGACATAAATGTTGCAGACAGCAAGAACTTTCAATAGAATCATCATCAGCTCTCACAATCTGGGTAAGTCTCAGTTCTGCACCTACTCTAAACACAAGGATCATAATAAATTGATGCTAACCTCTATGCCTATGGTAAAAAAAAGGAGCGAAACACACCATAATTCTTAAAGGACCTATCCTAGGATGCATTTGACCATGGTACCATCCTAAAAGCCCTTCCTGATGCTTTTTAGCTTCTTTTCTTAGCTGATCGCCCTGTGTTTGAGTTTTTGTGCCACCTTCTCAACGCTGATAAGAGTTCCATTGATAAGCTGGTCTATAGGTTCAATATCCATCAACGTCAAGAGAAAAGATCATGTGATGCATCTCAGCTGATTCATTGTTTCATCTCTACTAAGGTTGTGGAGCTCTAAACTTCTCTCGAATAGCAGCAACAGAAAAGAATAAACCATACCATACTCAAGTTGACCAGTGCAAAGCTCGTTATAAAACAGAAACTTCAAAGGCCATATCAGGTAATATGCTGATAGGATTAGAAAACAATGGCCAGAAAACAAAAATATTTCTCAGTACAGAATGAACTAAGAAAACATTTCAACGCTAAAATAAAACTGCAGCAAGCACAATGTTTCCATTACACTGTGTAGATACCTAATTGCTAATTTAGGTTGTACGGCTGATGGAATCAAACAACATATAAAGAATCTCCTTTCAAGAACTCCCTCTGTAAACTAATATAAGACCATTTAGATCACTAAAGACTGTAGCTTGGAGTATATTAGTTTACAGAGGGAGTATATCAAGAGACTGTAGATTGGAAAGTGAAAAAAACGCAAGGCACACGAGCCTTGCAGGATGTATATTTCACAACGAACACAACCGAACCTAGGTGTACAAAGGTCATAGGGCTCAAAAACTCCTCAATCCTTGAACTGGTTACATTATAAACAAATTAAGCTTGTCGTAGAATAAAACCATTATGACGTAGTAAACCCAATCTGACAAAGTGATCCATTTCAATACTCCCTCCATTCCTAAATATCACTCATTTTGCTCTGTATGTAGTCCGCATTGGAATCTATAAAAAGACTTATATTTAGGAACGGAGGGAGTACATAACATTTGATGTGTCATTAATTGCCAAGTTGTTTAAATTTTTGAAATAGAACCATGCGGCCCAAACATATCTTGTATTGCTGTTTACAGAATAAAGGAAATTCAAAAATAATTTAACATTAGTTTATCTTCCATCTTAACAATAGCCCCATACAACACCACATCTCTAACCTTAAGCTTTTAAAAAAATACCATATAAATATTTTGAACCAAATAAATGGCAAATGAAGAAGTAATATATACACATAAAATTCATGTTACTGGTTTACTATGAATTACTTCATGAAGGAAGCAATTGATTCAATATGGAAATTAGAGTTTCAACTCTAAGAATGATCATATATTGATCATACTCCTAGTGGCTCCATGGTCAAGCTGAGGTAAGACCTCTGTGGTGACGGGTGAAGCAATACATGTAAGAAAATATATGGTGTAGGGCAAAAGGAGTAGCAAGAACATGCGGGTAAAGATCAAAACTGTTGAACTATGCATTATGTTTCATTTCATGAAGCACATTGAACCATCTATACTGCATTAAATGGCTAAAGAACCATAACCTGAAAAGTTGTCATGGTGACCACATAATTCAATTTTTAAAACATGTGGTTCTTTTTTGTAATGTTAGCCTATTTCAAAAAAAGGGCATGCAAAGATTATAATCTGAACTGGAGGTCTAGAATTTACAGAGAAAATAGATATGATAGTCGAAGCATGAGACAAAAATGCTTTTAGGTCCTGGCACAAAATTATAAACCCATAATTGATATCCAAAGGTCACTATTTTGAATTCTCGCTAAGCATGACAAGCAAAGTATTAGATGGATGCAGATGCTTCTATTCTTGGAATGTAAATCTATAAGATATACATGCAATTCCAGCTAGAAATACACTGACCAATTACCATCAAAATCAATATGGGAAATTAAGAACAAGTTCCAACTTTTTGTTGACAGAAAATAAAGAAAGAAAAGAATATACCAAATTTTTAATATGAGTAGTAGAGAGGTGGCGAACCATGATCCTTCTTCGGGGAGAGACAACATCGTTTGGGCGTCGGAGGGCTCGACGCCTGCTAAGGAACGCGTGACATTATTAGATTGACCTCTTGGCACATGAGCATGCACGAAGAAACAATGGACAGGTGACTACATAGATTACTGGGATATGTAGCAACGGATGTTGTTGTAACTCGTAACAAAGGGCTGCCATGTAAAGAAAAAATTATGTACGTACATATGGATTGTGGATGTTGCAGGCTAAATGTTCAAACGGAGCATGCCAATGTCATGGATCCTGACCCTAGAATAAACAGAATGGGATAAGCTCACCTTGCATGACAAACGACCAACTTGAAGAAAAAAGATGAGGCCATCGAGCAAGATCTGCCAAGGAAATTTTGGTTTAGATATGTACCATCTCGACCATAGCAATATCTTCTCAAGACCACTGAAAGTAAGGTTCTAAGAACATAGCATGAAACGATGTGCTTGTGAGAGTACTCTGCCAAAAGGAAAAACCTAGCATGTACCTCACTTCTTGGTCTAGCTCACTAATCATTCAAAACAGTATATACACATACAAATTGAATAATTTTACCTCGCCAAAAGAAACATACAAACAGTCTTATTTGACCACATCAAGAGCATTACAGTTGTATTCCCTGCTTTGCTTTGTTAGAAACTGAACCTGGGTGGCAAATCAAAAAAGCAGACAATTTTACCTTGCTGAAAGAAAATCCAAAATATATAGAAAGCTCTAAATATGCTAATGGAAAAAATATGTTGATCCAATGATGACTTCTACTGGAAAACGCTACTTTATCTAAAATATATAGATTGCAGTGCTCGGAAAGTGCAAAAAACAGTCAATGGAGTAATCTATCCAGGCCTTCAGTTTATAGCACAATAAGGAATGAGAGATTTGACGAACTTTTACACATTGCTAATGTAACTTGTCAATAGAAAAAACAGGCTACCATTGTTCAGTGCTCGGAAACCACAGATGGTGTAGATGGTAAATATAAAACCAAACTTAGCCAATTATTTATGTACACTAAAACCAAAGAAAACTAATGAACATTCTCTCTCTTGGCTCATTATACGGGAAGGTGTAGCGCAGTTTTGTGAGGTTAAGACTGGATATCAGTTAAAGAAAGAGCAAGAAACAACAAATGACATCAACCTCTTGGCTCAACTTATTCTAGCTAATTAGTTGGCTGAACAAACTCAATATGTCTCCAAGCAAAAAAAAATTGTATCCAACTACTATTATCTGTAATATACTACTTATCAGAAAAAATACATGTACGAACAAAGCCATCGAAAAGCCCAGCTACTCCAATCAGTAAAAGTATTTAAATTTCCTCATACAAGTTAAGTGCACGTGTTGTATTTCCCTGTCAGAAATATGAACGACAACAAATATGTCATCATTGTAATGCAATTCAAGGACGCCTATGAATTGGACATGCAAACTTCATATAAAATATAGTTTTCTTACCTAAATAGACATGTAGCTACATTGGTTGGATCGAACTTGGGATTACTAACTAATCTTGCTCCATATATCTGTAAGCGTCCATGCGGAAAAGAAAAATCTCCAATTTATGCTGATCTAATTCAAGTTTCACACAAATCCTAAACAAAATCAAATCAGAAAGGTATCTTCACCTGGCGCATGAATCGATCTGGTCGTGGCAGCACCATTTGTGGAGACAAGCGCTCGGGGAGGTCAATGGCGAGCAAGGACGTGGCCGCAACGAAGGCACAGGATGCAGCGGCGCGGGGAGAGGAGAAGCCAGCGCCGCTGCAACCTGTGCCTGGGAGCCGCCTTGTCTGGCCGGATGCGCCGCCCTCCCCAGCCACCCCATCGTGCCTTCATGCGGCGTGACCTTCGCGCGTGCCCTTCCTTGATGCTGCATCGACCTCCCCCCTCTACTCTCACGGCGGCAGGACCAGCCCTCCATTAAAATTTCTTCCTTAGTCGTGCAAGTATCCACAAAGCGCTTTTGCTTGCCGATGAGCAACCTTAATAATGGTCCTACAAATCAAAAGAAAATATTGATTTAAGGAGGATAAAAACACAAAAAACTTTCAGATATTGACATAGGCATACTATTGTTACGAAATGAGATAAAAATGGGAGCGGACAACTATTTGTTCTTACACTGATCAAACTGCCTTAACACATCGTCAAGACTACCAGGATACCTCACAAAATATTCTCAGAATACATTGATCAACATTAGATAGTTTGTTTATAAGCCAACAGTAGTTTAACCAACATCCAACCACATGGTATGCAATAGAAAGATGATTGTCAACGGAAGGCAGGTCGAGCACAACTATACTTGGTGGAACAGAAGGCACACGGGAACAATGAAACAGATAAGTTAGTTGTTAGTTTAGATGCAGGACCCGGCGAGTCTTGTTCATATAGTCATCCAGACACTGAAATTTTAAGCAAGCACATGACAAACACATGACAACATATATTCTGGAATCACATAGCAAAAGTGGCTAGAGAAGTCAGTCAGTCTCAAATGCTATATCGACCAAACAATCAGGAAATCACAATTTGCTCGAGTTGAGCCCCGAATCAGCAACCTTCGGACCTGCCTTGCTCTAACTTAATCAAAATAAATTAGGTATCATATGCATTCTATAATTCAAGCAGGTTTTTTTATTTCTTTCCACTTATCAGTAGAACAAAACACACCAAAAACAAGCAATCTTACAAATGTCTTCACAGGTTCAAGAAAAAAAATACGAAAGCGACGGGCGCCTTCCACATCTACTACCGCCGGTCTCAACACCAACTCGTCCAATCCCTCGTTGCCTGAGAAAATAAAAGAGGGAACAAGGTGTGAATCTCACCTTTATGTGTTTGGAAGTTTGAATCAGATGAGCTCGCTGTAGCTTGACCAAGCTGCGCCCATGATCTTGACTGGCACTCCCACTGCACGTACAACCTGCTGCAGGTTAGAAGATGAGCCCAGGAAAGCCATCACCAACCGCCCGGTCACGCCCAACCTCGCCGGCACGGGCCGGCGCGCCGGCCGGTGACCCTCTCTCATCAGACGCCGCGCCCCTCTCCTCTTCCTCTCTCTTTCTCCTTCCTCTCCTTCCTTCACTCTCTCCCTCTCATCTTCTCTCTTTCCCGCAGATCAAATCGAGTGCCGCCGCCGTCACCCTTTGCCTGCAGGTGCCGCCACCGCCGCCGCCAAGGAAGTTCGCCTCCGTGCTCCTTCCTTCTCTCTCTCCCTCCTGTGACCCTCTCTCATCAGACGCCGCGCCCCTCTCCTCTTCCTCTCTCTTTCTCCTTCCTCTCCTTCCTTCACTCTCTCCCTCTCATCTTCTCTCTTTCCTGCATATCAAATCGAGCGCCGCCGCCGTCACCCTTTGCCTGCAGGTGCCGCCGCCGCCGCCGCCAAGGAAGTTCGCCTCCGTGATCCTTCCTTCTCTCTCTCCCTCAAATCTTCTCTCCCCTGCAGATCAAATCGAGCGCCGCCGCCGTCACCCTTTGCCTGCACGTCATCGCCGCCGCCGCCGGGGAAGTTCGCCACCGTGCCCGCACGCCTCAGATCCGCCGTCACCCTTTGCCTGCACGTCGTCGCCGCCCGCCGCCGGGGAAGTTCGCCATCGTGCCCGCACGCCTCAGATCCGCCGTCACCCTTTGCCTGCACGTCGTCGCCGCCGCCGCTGGGGAAGTTCGCCACCGTGCCTGCACGCCTCAGATCCACGGGATCAGGGATCAGGGATCAGGAGGGTTGGACGAGATGTGGGAGGATGGCGTGAGCGTGGAGGCGGCTAGGGTTTGTGCGGGAGGAGTGGGTCGTGCGGGGGGAGTGGTGGTTGGGTGCGTGCGGGAGGAGGTGATTGGTGCATGAGGAAGGAGTGGACTGGATAAATTATTTCACACATTGGACCGCTTCACCCAGCCAATACACGCATGCAACGAGCCCACCCGTCATTGGATGAGAAATGCATCCTGTGGTAAAAATAGAATTGCCTGCAGTGAAGATCCAACGGCTCAGCCGCGCCAGAATGACAGATCCGACGGCCAACGAAGCACAAATCGGGGGAGCTCCGTGGAGGCAAGTTGGCCAGCCTCCTTTTATGTTTAAATTTGTGACTTTGGAGTGAACTTTTTGTCGCACATGAGGGATTTACATATGATTCAACTATGTTAGTATTGTTGAGAGAACTTGCACTAGTGAAAGTATGAACCCTAGGCCTTGTTTTCAAGCATTGCAATACCGTTTTTGCTCACTTTTGTTACTTGCTACCTTACTGTTTTTATATTTTCAGATTACAAAAACCTATATCTACCATCCATATTACACTTGTATCACCATCTCTTCGCCGAACTAGTGCACCTATACAATTTACCATTGTATTGGGTGTGTTGGGGACACAAGAGACTCTTTGTTATTTGGTTGCAGGGTTGCTTGAGAGAGACCATCTTCATCCTACGCCTCCCACGGATTGATAAACCTTAGGTCATCCACTTGAGGGAAATTTGCTACTGTCCTACAAAACTCTGCGCTTGGAGGCCCAACACGAGTCTACAAGAAGAAGGCTGCGTAGTAGACATCAAGCTCTTTTCTGGCGCCGTTGCCGGGGAGGTGAGTGCTTGAAGTTATATCTTTAGATCTTGCAATTGAATCTTTTGGTTTCTTGTTTTATCACTAGTTTAGTCCTTAAAAGAAAACTACGAAAAAATGGAGTTTAGGTTGCATCAATTGGTTCGTCTTTTTAATGTCTTTCGTGAAAATGATGGTTTGGAAAATTGTGCTCAATTGGTAGAGGAAGAATTTATGAAAATACTTAATGAGAATTCCTTGAATGATGAGCATGATTGCAATATTGCTAGTATGAATTCTCTAAATATCCATGATGCTAATGATATGCAAAGCCACAAGCTTGGGGATGCTATGTTTGATGAAGATGATATTTTTAGTCCCCCAAGTTTTGATGAGAAAATTTATTATGATAATGGCATGCCTCCTATCTATGATGATTATTGTGATGACATGTATGCTATAAAGAGTGATAGTAACCACGAAACTTGTCATCATGATTTTAATATTCAAAGTGGTTATGTCAATCAAATATCACATGATAGTTATTTTGTTGAGTTTGCTCCCACTACTATTGATGAGAATAAATTTGCTTATGTGGTGAGTAGTAAAATTTCTATGCTTGTAGATCATGAAAAGAATGCTTTATGTGCTGGTTATATTGTGAAATTCCTTCATGATGCTACTGAAAATTATTATGAGGGAGGAACATATGCTTGTAGGAATTGCGATAATATCAAGTTTCCTCTCTATGTGTTCAAAGTTTTGAAGTTATGCTTGTTTTGCCTTCCTATGCTAGTTGATTCTTACTCCCATAAATTGTTTGCTCACAAAATCCCTATGCATAGGAAGTGGGTTAGACTTAAATGTTCTTGTCATGAGATTCATGATGCTCTCATGCATGTTTCAAATACTATTCCTATGTGAGCATCATTGAAATCATCATGCCTAGCTAAAAGGCTTTAAAGAAAAGCGCTTGCTGGGAGACAACCCAACACTTTTCCTTTTTGTTTTTGTGTGTTCACATGATTAAGCTACTGTAGTAATCATGTTTTATCCCTTTTATTTCAATAAAGTGCCAAGTAAAGCCTTTGGGATGACTCACAAGATGAGTAGAATTGATGCTGAACCAAAACAGAATCTTTTGACTCCAGTACAGGAATTTTCATTTTTTACTGGAGCTTGATAATGATATGAATTTTTTACACAGTCTTGATATACAAATTCTTCAGGTTGTCCTAATTTTTTAGAATTTTTAGAGGCAGGGAAGTATGGTTACGCTACAGATCTTCACAGACTGTTCTTTTCTTGACAGATTCTGTTTTGCATGCATAGTTTGCTTGTTTTAGTGTTTCCATAGCTTATATTTAGTGGTATAAATTATGGGAATGATAGAATACAGTAGGTATCATATGGAAACAATTATGAATCTTGTCTTGACAGTACCTAAGTGAATGATCTATCTTTATTATACTAACCCATCTCACGAAGTTCCGTTAAGTTTTGTGTGATTGAAGTTTTCAAGTTTTGGGTGAGACACCGATATGAGAAGAATAAGGAGTGACAAGAACCTAAGCTTGGGGATGCCCAAGGCACCCTCAAGGTAATATACAAGGAAAACTCAAGTGCCTAAGCTTGGGGATGCCCCGGAAGGCATCCCCTCTTTCATCTTCAACACTATCGGTATATCTTACTTGGAGCTATATTTTTATTCGTCACATAATATGAGTTTTGCTTGGAGCGTCATTTTATTTTGTTTTTCTCTGTTAGGTGTTATTTATAATCTTGTTTTTTAATAAAAAGTTCCAAGAATTGTCTTAGGATGCTTGCATTACATGTTTTGATGTGTGCTGTGTAAAAACAGAAACTTTTGCTGTAGTGTTTGAATTTTCATATTTTACTGGAATGTGGTAAGTTTCTGAAATTTTTACAAAGTGTTTTCATATAAATTATTTAGCATGTCCTAAATTTTCATAATTTTTCGAGTTACAGAAGTACACTGTTTTCATAAATTTCTACGGACTGTTCTGTTTGGACAGATTGCTGTCATAGTTTCGTTATCTGCTTATCCTATGGTTTTCATAGCCTATATTGGTAGATATAAATTGTGGAAACGATAGTAAACAGTAAATGATGTTTGAAAATTATTGTGCAACATGTCTTTGCAGTACACAAAGAGTTGATTTATTATTATGTGTACTAACCTATCTCACGAGTTCTTTTCGAGTTTTGTGTGGATGAAGTTTTGAGAATAGGTGAAACCATGATATGAGAGGGTTGAACGAGATACAAAAGCTCAAGCTTGGGGATGCCCAAGGCACCCCGAGTAAATATTTCAAGAAGTCATCTAAGCTTGGGGATGCTACGCATCCCACCTCTCTTCATCAACAATTATCGGTTAGCCTATGTTGAGCCTAAATTTTTATTCGTTCACATGATGCGTGCTATTCTTGGAGTGCTATTTTTTTTATTTTGCTTGCTGTTTAATAAAATACTTAAGATCTGAAATTCTTAGATGAGAGAGTCTTCACATAGTTATTTAATTGTTGGCTACTCATTGATCTTCACTTATATCTTTTTGGAGTTGTTTGTCATCGAATCTCGTGCTTCACTTATATCCTATGAGTAAATGGTTGAATGAATTGAATATCATAAATCTGAAATTAAATATGCTTCATATACTTATCCCATGGGGAGTAATGACTTCACACATAATAAGTATAGGTGGTAAAATTTATTGAAAGTTAGCAAAACCGCATTGGTCACTTGAACAATTCATGAAAGAATATTGAAGGAAGAGAGATTCCACATATAAATATACTATCTTGGACATCTTCTATGATTGTGAGCTCATTAATTATTTTCAAACTTGAGTAAATTAGTTGAAATTGGACAAGGAAGACAACTTAATGAGTTATGTTTGGGTATATTTGTATAGAAGTTATATTGTTATGGATCCTCCAACATGTGGTGCTGGCTTCCACCTCATACTAGCCCAAACTTCCGCACCAAGTAGAAATACTACTTGTGCATCCAAACACCCTTAAACCAGTTTTGCCATGAGAGTCCACCATACCTACCTATATGCGGTATTTACCTGCCGTTCCAAGTAAATTTGCATGTGCCAAACTCTAAACCTTCAAATAATATTCTGTTTTGTATGCCCGAATCGCTCATATAGTGACTAGGGGCTGTCAGTATCTTCCATGCTAGGTGGGTTATTCTCACGATATGTGTTGATTCACTATCATTCACGAGAAAGTGGCTGGTATTCAGGATGCCCAGTCCCATGCTCAAAAATGAAATCAAAATATAATGAAACAAAACTCCCCCAGGATTGTTGTTTGTATGGACGGTACCCGTGGATTCGGCTCGCCGTGGAGTGTGATTGATTGGTGGAGGGGGAGTAAAAACTTTACCATTCTGTTTGGGAACCGCCTATAATGTATCTAGCATGGAAGATACCGAGATCTCTCGGTTGTTATGTTGACAATGAAAGCATACCGCTCAAAATTATTATTCATCTTTGTTTTAAAAGCTCAAGCTCTAGCACCTTTGCAAATCAATGCTTCATTCTGCGAAGGGCCTATCTTTTACTTTCTAGTACTTACCTTTATGCAAGAGTCATGGTGATCTTCACCACTTCCTATATTTCGCCTTTTTCTCTTGGCAAGAGTCATGTGTTGGGGAATGATCTAGACATATATATCCACACAAATATATTTGATCATGAATTATTATTGTTGACAATTATCTATATGATAAATAAGTTGGGAGGCGAAACATTAAGCCCCTATCTTTCTCTGTGTTCGATAGATGCTATTTGTTCTAAAAATATGCTTTGAGTGTCAATAATCATGGAAGACTATACGATAGTTGAGTATGTGGAATTTGCTAAATCAAAGCTCTTACATAGACCCTTCCTGAAAATAAGATGAATTGCAATTGTTCGATGACTAGGAATATGGTTTGTTAGTTTTCAAGAAACTTTCTGGTCTATACTTTAACATGTGAATAGCTTGTTACTTGATCATGAGAAGTTTTATGAGATGAGCTACTGTTTATGATTTATATTGATGCTAGAAAAAGTGATTGGAATTACCATTGATCAAACTTGTGCACTTGCTAGCATTCACACTTCATAAATTATTTCTTTTATCATTTACCTACTCGAGGACGAGCAGGAATTAAGCTTGGGGATGCTGATACATCTCCAACGTATCTATAATTTATGAAGTATTCATGCCATGTTTACAATAATTATATATGATTTTGGTATGATTTGATTAGAACTAACCCGGACTGACGCTGTTTTTGTGCAGAAATAAAAGTTCTCGGAATCGGCTGAAAATTTACGGAGAATATTTTTGGAAAATATAAAAAATACTGGAGCAAAAAGATACCGGAGAGGAGTCCCGAGGAGGCCACAAGCCTAGGGGGCGCCCCCTGGCTTGTGGGTCCCTCGAGCACCCCCCCTGACGTGATTCCAACGCCAAGTACTCCTATAAATCGAGAAACCCCCAGAAAGAAACCTAGATCGGGAGTTCCGCCGTCGCAAGCCTCTGTAGCCACGAAAAACCAATCGGGAGCCCGTTCCGGCACCCTGCTGGAGGGGGAAACCATCACCGGAGGCCATCTTCATCATCCCGGCGGTCTCCATGATGAGGAGGGAGTAGTTCACCCTCGGGGCTGAGGGTATGTACCAGTAGCTATGCGTTTGATCTCTCTCTCTCGTGTTCTTGAGATGGCACGATCTTGATGTACCGCGAGCTTTATTGATATAGATGAATCATATGGAGTTTTCCCCTCTCTATCTTCTTGTGATGAATTGAGTTTTCCCTTTGAAGTTTTCTTATCGGATTGAGTCTTTAAAGGATTTGAGAACACTTGATGTATGTCTTGCGATGGGATATCCGTGGTGACAAGGGGATGTTCTATTGATACACTTGATGTATGTTTTGGTGATCAACTTGAGGGTTCCGTGACCTTGGGAATCTATGCATAGGGGTTGGCACACGTTTTCGTCTTGACTCTCCGGTAGAAACTTTGGGGCACTCATTGAAGTTCTTTGTGTTGGATTGAACATGATGAATCTGAAATTGTGTGATTCATATCGTATAATCAAGCCCGTGGGTACTCGTGGTGACATTGGAGTATCTAGGTGACATTAGGGTTTTGGTTGATGTGTATCTTTAGGTGTTATTTTAGTACGAACTCTAGGGCTGTTCGTGACACTTATAGGGATAGCTCATACGATTGATCGGAAAAGATAACTTTGAGGTGGTTTCGTACCCTACAATAATTTCTTCGTTTGTTCTCCGCTATTTGTGACTTTGGAGTGAACTCTTTGTCGCACGTGAGGGATTTACATATGATTCAACTATGTTAGTATTGTTGAGAGAACTTGCGCTAGTGAAAGTATGAACCCTAGGGCTTGTTTTCAAGTATTGCAATACCGTTTTTGGTCACTTTTGTTACTTGCTACCTTGCTGTTTTTATATTTTCAGATTACAAAAACCTATATCTACCATCCATATTACACTTGTATCACCATCTCTTCGCCGAACTAGTGCACCTATACAATTTACCATTGTATTGGGTGTGTTGGGGACACAAGAGACTCTTTGTTATTTGGTTGCAGGGTTGCTTGAGAGAGACCATCTTCATCCTACGCCTCCCACGGATTGATAAACCTTAGGTCATCCACTTGAGGGAAATTTGCTATTGTCCTACAAAACTCTGCGCTTGGAGGCCCAACACGAGTCTACAAGAAGAAGGTTGCGTAGTAGACATCAACCGCCTCGACGACATGGAGCTCCCAGTCGAAGCACGCAACCGCGGGACGCCTGCAACGCCATCGTCTTCCTCCTCGGTATGCCGCTGCCGCCAATGATCGATTCGCCGCCGTCCGAGCATCCGAGTGCGCTGAGCCCTCCAGAAGATCCGCTGTGAGCTCTTCTTCGGTTCCCCCTTGCCCCCTTCGTCGATTGGGTCTCCTAGCTGCCATCTCCACGAGCTCTCGTGCCGGACGCCGCCATGGCCGACGAGGCCCTTGATTCTGTGCCCCTCCGCTTGCCGTGGGTGCACTAGCGAGTTCCTGGAGCTCCCCTCAGCCCAACCATGTGCCTAGCCTGCTCCCCCATGCATCGTAGCACCGCGCCTGATCAACCCGAACTCCGGCCTCCGCCTAGCTCGTCGCCGGCCGTGATTCTGGTGACCCCACGACCTCCCGAGTGGCCCATCAGATGCGCGCGAGTGAGGGCGTTTCCCTGGTGCCCTCAGCGCCGCTACCCAACCCTTGTAGCGCCGCCCCGAGAAGCGTCGGCGAGCCACCCCGGCCGGTCTGACATGGCGTGATTAGCTTAGGAGCTAATCACCCATTTAGGCAACGCGTGTTAGTATGACAGCTGGGCCCCACTCACTTTATTAATCACTGGATTAACCCTCTGCTTAAATTAAACTAATCACCATGGCCCCACGTGTAAGCCTCTGTGACTGACCCAGAGTCACTGACCAGTGAGCCCCACTGGTCAGGTTTGACCCTGGGCAGCCCAGTTGACCTGCTGACCTGACCCTGATGTCCTGTCGACGCAATAAATCTATCCTGGAATTAAAATAAATATTAACTGAATTATTATATTCCAGGAAATAATAAAAACTTTGAAAAATCATAGTAATTCATCTGTAACTCAGATGAAGAAAAGTTATATATGAAAAATGACCAGAAAAATACAAGGAATCTGTTTATGCCATGTTCATGCATGTTTGAGCAAGTTAACATCACCAAGTAGGACATTTCATGATTAGGATAATTTAATAAATAGTGTTGGAGTTGGAATTTGGTATATATTTGAATTCCACTTCAATTAATATGTTTATCTATTGCACTATGTCAATTCAATGCTTTAAGATGCCATATCATACATCATGTTTGTTGCATTGCATTGAATGTGTTCCCTCTTGTTTGGTGGTGGTTGTTCTTCCTCAGTAGACGTTGTTCCGACATTGAGATCGTTGTCACCGATAAAGACTCATTGTTATCTTCAGAAGTGTCAGGCAAGCAACCCCTCCTTGAGCATCCCGATAATATCCTACCCTCTCGCTCCTGCTCTCTTTTACTGCATTAGGACAACAAAGATTCAACTGTTACATGTTCCCGATATTTGAACCCATTCCTTTGCATGACCTGTCCTTGTCACAGTAAATAGTTGAAACCACTTAGCATGAGTAGCAACTGCTTGAGCCTTGTTGTGCTTACTCATCCATGCTTGCTTACTGTGCCTGCTATCGTGTCGGGTCTGATCCATCTGGGCGATGAATCGGAATGGACGTGTTCATGTCCTGCTGTGTGAGAGCTAAGTGTGTGAATCCAATTTGGTAAAGGTAGCGATGAGAGGCCATGTAGGAGTACTGTTGGAAATATGCCCTAGAGGCAATAATAAAATAGTTATTATTATATTTCCTCGTTCATGATAATCATTTATTATCCATGCTATAATTGTATTGATTGGAAAGTCAATTGCATGTGTGGATACATAGACAACACTGTGTCCCTAGTATGCCTCTAGTAGACTAGCTTGTTGATCAAAGATGGTCAACGTTTCCTGGCCATAGACATGAGATGTCATTTGATAACGGGATCACGTCATTGGGAGAATGATGTGATGGATAAGACCCAAATTATGAACATAGCATATGATCATGTCAGTTTATTGCTATTGTTTTCTGCATGTCAAGTATCTGTTCCTATGACCATGAGATCATGCAACTCACTAACACCGGAGGAATACCTTGTGTGTATCAAACGTCGCAACATAATTGGGTGACTATAAAGATGCTCTACAGGTATCTCCGAAGGTGTCTGTTGAGCTGGCATGGATCGAGACTGGGATTTGTTACTCCGTATGACGGAGAGGTATCTCAGGGCCCACTCGGTAATACAACATCACAATAAGCCTTACAAGCAATGTGACTAAAGTGTTAGCCATGGGATCTTTTATTACGGAACGAGTAAAGAGACTTTCCGGTAACGAGATTGAACTAGGTATAGAGATACTGACGATCGAATCTCGGGCAAGTAACATACCGAAGAGCAAAGGGAACAACATACGGGATTAACTGAATCCTTGACATAGAGGTTCAACCGATGAATATCTTCGTAGAATATGTAGGAACCAATATGGGCATCTAGGTCCCGCCATTGGTTACTGACCGTAGAAGTGTCTCGGTCATGTCTACATAGTTCTCGAACCCGCAGGGTCTGCACACTTAAGGTTCGATGACGTTTCGGTAGTATTAAGTTATGTATGGTGGTGACCGAAGGTTGTTCGGAGTCCCGGATGAGATCCCGGACGTCACGAGGAGCTCTGAAATGGTCCGGAGGTAAATATTGATATATAGGAAGTCCCGTTTTGGTCACCAGAAAAGTTTCGGGTATTTCCGGTATTGTACCGGGAGTGCCGGGAGGGTTCCGGGGGTCCATCGAGAGGGGCCACCCACCCCAAAGAGCCTCATCGGCTGTGGGAGGAGGCAAACCAGCCCTTAGTGGGCTGGTCGACCCCTCCACTAAGGCCCATGCGGCTGGGGGTGGAAAAGCCCAAAGGGGGGAAGAGTTTCCAAGTGGGGGAGGAATCCTACTCCTAGTAGGATTGGAGTTGGACTCCTCCACCTCCCCACTTCGGCCGAACCAATGGGGGAGCCCTAGGGCGGCTGCCTCCTGCCCCTCCCTCCTATATATACTAGAGGATTTGAGGGCAGCCCTAATCCTAATTGCCACGTGCTGCCCTCTTCTTCCTCTAGATCGTTTTCTCCTCTAGTCTAGTTTCTGCGGTGCTTAGGCGAAGCCCTGCCGGAATAGTTCCACCACCACCGCCGCCGTGCCGTCGCGCTGCCGGAGAACTCATCTACCTCTCCGCTCCCTCTTGCTGGATCAAGAAGGTGGAGATCGTCCTCGAGCTGTACGTGCGCTGAACGCGGAGGTGCCGTCCGTTCGGCGCTAGATCGGGACGGATCGTGGGACGACTGCGATTTGGATCGCGAAGACGTTCGACTACATCAACCGCGTTTCTTAACGCATCCCGCTTAGCGATCTACAAGGGTATGTAGATCCACTCTCCCTCTCGTACATGCTCATCACCATGGATAGATCTTGCGTGTGCGTAGGAAATTTTTTGTTTCCCATGCAACGATCCCCAACAGTGGCATCATGAGCTAGGTCTATGTGTAGATGAGATCACGAGTAGAACACAAAGGAGTTTGTGGGCGTTGATATTCAGATTGCTTCCTCCCTTGGTCTTTTCTTGATTCGGCGGTATTGTGGGATGAAGCGGCCTGGACCAACCTTACTCGTACGCTTACGAGAGACCGGTTCCATCAACTGACATGTAACTTTGTTGCATAAAGATGCCTGGTGGGTGTCTGTCTTCCTACTTTAGTCAGATCGGATTCGACAAAGGCGGTCCTTGAGAAGGTTGGATAGCAATTTTCGTATCACCGTTTTGGTTTTTGCGTAGGTAAGAATAGTTCTTGCTAGATACCCATAGCAGCCACGTAAAACATGCAGCAACAATTAGAGGACGTCTAACTTGTTTTTGCAGGGTATGTTGTGATGTGATATGGCCAATTACATGATGTGATGTATGAGATGATCATGTATTGTATAGAATATCACGACTTGCATGTCGATGAGTACGGCAACCGGCAGGAGCCATAGGATTGTCTTTAATTTATTTTCGCCGATTTGCTTTACTTTATCGCTATGAGTTAGCAATAGTCGTGGAAGCAACAGTTGGCGCGACAACCTCATGGCGACACATTGATGGAGATCAAGATGATGGAGATCATGGTGTCATGCCGGTGACGATGGAGATCATGCCGGTGCTTTGAAGATGGAGATCAAAAGCACAAGTTCATGGCCATATCATGTCACTTATGATTTGCATGTGATGTTAATTCTTTTATGCATCTTATTTTGCTTAGGACGATGGTAGCATTATAAGGTGATCCCTCACTAAAATTTCAAGATAAAATTGTGTTCTCCCCGAGTGTGCACCGTTGCGAAAGTTCGTCGTTTCGAGACACCACGTGATGATCGGGTGTGATAGACTCTACGTTCGCATACAACGGGTGCAAGCCAGTGTTGCACAAGCGGAACACTCGGGTTAAACTTGACGAGCCTAGCATGTACAGACATGGCCTCGGAACACAAGAGACCAAAAGGTCGAACATGAGTCATATAGTAGATATGATCAACATGAAGATGTTCACCAATGAAACCACCTCATCCCACGTGATGATCGAACTTGAGTTGGTGAATTTGGATCATGTAACACTTGAATGACCAGAGGGATGTCAATTTGAGTGGGAGTTTTTTAAGTAATATGATTAACTTAACTCATTATCTTGAACAATAGTCTAAGTTGTTTTTGCAAAATTTATATTGTAGATCAATGGCTCGCGTAGTAGCACCCCTGAATTTTAATGCGTTCCTAGAGAAAGCTAAGTTGAAAGATGATGGAAGTAACTTTGTGGACTGGGCCCGTAATCTAAGGATTATCCTTACGGCTTCCCAAAAGGGTTATGTCCTTGATGCACCGCTTGGTGATCCACCCGCTCCAGTAGAGTCTCCAGACGTTGCGAACGCCTGGCAGGCTCGTTCTGATGATTACTCAATGGTTCAATGTGCAATGTTGTATGGCTAAGAACTGGGACTTCAAAGACGTTTTGAACGTCATGGAGTATATGATATGTTCCAGGGGTTGAAGTTTATCTTTCAGAAGAATGCCCGGATCGAGAGGTATGAGACCTCCGATAAATTCTATGCTTGCAAGATGGAGGAGAACGGGTCTGTTAGTGAACACATACTCAAAATGTCTAGGTATTCCACCCGTCTGGCTGAATTGGGGATGCCCCTTCCAGCAGAGGCAATCACTGACAGAGTTCTTCAATCATTGCCACCTAGCTACAAAAGCTTTGTGTTGAACTATAACATGCACGGGATGAACAAGTTAGTCACCGAGCTGTTTGCGATGTTGAAAGTCGCTGAGTCTGAGATTCAGAAGGAGCATCAAGTGTTGATGATCAATAAAACCACTAGTTTCAAGAAGAATGGCAAGGGTAAGAAGGGTAACTCCAAGAAGAGTGGCAAAGCAGTTGCCCCTCCCGTGAAGAAACCCAAGGCTGGACCCAAGCCAGAAACTGAGTGCTTTCATTGCAAGGGAACTGGTCACTGGAAGCGGAACTGCCCCAAGTATCTGGCTGACAAGAAGGCGGCCAACAACAAACAAGGTATATATGATATACATGTTATTGATGTGTACCTTACCAACTCTCGTTGTAGTGCCTGGGTATTTGATACCGGTTCGGTTGCTCACATTTGCAACTCAAAACAGGAACTGCGGAATAGACGGAGGCTGGCAAGGGACGAAGTGACGATGCGCGTGGGAAATGGTTCCAAGGTTGATGTGATCGCCGTCGGCACGCTCGCTCTTTGATTACCATCAGGATTAGTGATGAACTTGAATAATTGTTATTTAGTGCCCGCGTTAAGCATGAACATTATATCTGGATCTTGTTTATTGCGAGACGGTTACTCATTTAAATCAGAGAATAATGGTTGTTCTATTTATATGAGTAATATGTTTTATGGTCCTGCACCCAATGTGAGGGGTTTATTCTTATTGAATCTCGATAGTGATGATACACATGTTCATAACATTGATGCCAAAAGATGTAGAGTTGATAATGATAGTACCACTTTCTTGTGGCACTGCCGTTTAGGTCATATTGGTGTAAAACGCATGAAGAAGCTCTATGCTGATGGACTTTTGGAGTCACTTGATTTTGAATCACTTGACACATGTGAACCATGCCTCATGGGTAAGATGACTAAAACCCCGTTCTCTGGAACAATGGAACGGGCAAGTGACTTGTTGGAAATCATACATACTTATGTGTGCGGTCCGATGAGCATTGAGGCGCGCGGTGGATATCGTTATTTTCTCACCTTCACTGATGACTTAAGTAGATATGGGTATATTTACTTAATGAAACACAACTCTGAAACGTTTGAAAAGTTCAAGCAATTTCAGAGTGAGGTTGAGAATCATCGTAACAAGAAGATTAAATTCCTACGATCTGATCGAGGAGGAGAATATCTGAGTTATGAGTTTGGCAGTCACTTAAGACAATGTGGAATTGTTTCACAATTGACACCGCCTGGAACACCACAACGTAATGGTGTGTCCGAACGTCGTAATCGAACCTTATTGGATATGGTGCGATCTATGATGTCTGTTGCCGATTTGCCACTATCGTTTTGGGGTTATGCATTAGAGACAACTGCATTCACTATAAATAGGGCACCATCGAAATCCGTTGAGACGACGCCATATGAACTATGGTTTGGCAAGAAGCCAAAGTTGTCGTTTCTTAAAGTTTGGGGATGTGATGCTTATGTCAAAAAGCTTCAGCCTGAAAAGCTGGAACCCAAAGCGGAGAAATGCGTCATCATAGGATACCCAAAAGAGACAGTTGGGTATACCTTCTATCTCAGATCCGAAGGCAAAGTGTTTGTCGCTAAAAACGGAACATTTCTTGAGAAAGAGTTTCTCTCGAAAGAATTGAGTGGGAGGAAAATAGAGCTTGATGAGGTTATTGAACCTTTACTTCAACCTGAGAGTAGCGCAGCGCAGAAAGATGTTTCTGTAGAGCCTACATCAGTTGAAGAGGAAGTTAATGATGATAATCATGAAGCTTCGGATCAAGTTGCTATCGAACCTCGTAGGTCGACAAGGACGTGTACTGCTCCTGAGTGGTACGGCAACCCTATCTTAGATGTCATGTTGTTAGACAACGGTGAACCTACGAGCTATGGAGAAGCAATGATGGGCCCTGATTCCAAGAAATGGTTAGAGGCCATGAAATCCGAGATGGAATCCATGTATGAAAACAAAGTACGGGCTTTGGAATTACCTGAAGGGCGAAAGGCCATTAAGAACAAATGGATCTTTAAGAAGAAGATGGACGCGGACGGTAATGTCACCGTCTATAAAGGTTGACTTGTGGCAAAGGGTTTTTCACAAGTTCAAGGAGTTGACTACGATGAGAACTTCTCACCCGTAGCGATGCTTAAGTCCGTCAGAATCATGTTAGCAATAGCTGCCTTTTTCGATTATGAAATTTGGCAGATGGATGTCAAAACAGCGTTCCTCAACGGTTTCCTTGAGGAAGAGTTGTATATGATGCAACCAGAAGGTTTTGTCGATCCAGAGAATGCTGACAAAGTTTGCAAGCTCCAGCGATCCATTTATGGACTAGTGCAGGCATCTTGGAGTTGGAATAAGCGCTTTGATGAGGTGATCAAAGCGTTTGGGTTTATACAAGTTTACGGAGAAGCTTGTATTTACAAGAAAGTGAGTGGGAGCTCTATAGCGTTTCTAATATTATATGTGGATGACATATTGCTGATTGGAAACAATATAGAAATGTTGGAAAGCGTGAAGGAATATTTGAACAAGAGTTTTTCAATGAAGGACCTAGGAGAAGCTGCTTTCATATTAGGCATCAAGATCTATAGAGATAGAAAGAGACGCTTAATAGGACTTTCACAGAGCACATACCTTGACAAAGTTTTGAAGAAGTTCAAAATGGATCAGTCCAAGAAGGGGTTCTTGCCTGTATTGCAAGGTGTGAAGTTGAGTAAGACTCAATGCCCAGTGACTGCAGAAGATAGAGAAAAGATGAGTGTCGTCCCGTATGCTTCAGCCATAGGCTCTATCATGTATGCAATGCTGTGCACAAGACCCGATGTTAGCCTTGCCATAAGTATGGCCGGAAGGTTTCAAAGTGATCCAGGAGTGGAACATTGGACGGCGGTCAAGAATATCCTGAAGTACCTGAAAAGGACTAAGGACATGTTTCTCGTTTATGGAGGTGATCAAGAGTTCGTCGTAAAGGGTTACGTCGATGCAAGCTTTGACACAGATCCGGATGACTCTAAGTCTCAAACCGGATACGTATTTATTCTCAATGGGGGTGCGGTAAGTTGGTGCAGTTCCAAGCAGAGCGTTGTAGCTGATTCTACATGTGAAGCGGAGTACATCGCTGCCTCGGAGGCGGTGAAGGAAGGTGTCTGGATGAAGGCGTTCATGACAGATCTTGGTGTAGTGCCCAGTGCACTAAACCCAATGACTCTGTTCTGTGACAACACTGGTGCCATTGCTCTGGCCAAGGAACCAAGGTTTCACAAGAGGACCAGACACATAAAGCGATGCTTCAATTCCATCCGCGATTACATCAAGGAGGAGGACATAATATTTGCAAAGTGCACACGGATCTGAATGTTGCAGACCCGTTGACTAAACCTCTTCCAAGGGCTAAACATGATCAACACCAGAATTGTATGGGTGTTAGATTCATTACAATGTAAATCACATAGTGATGTGAGCTAGATTATTGACTCTAGTGCAAGTGGGAGACTATTGGAAATATGCCCTAGAGGCAATAATAAAATAGTTATTATTATATTTCCTTGTTCATGATAATCGTTTATTATCCATGCTATAATTGTATTGATTGGAAACTCAATTGCATGTGTGGATACATAGACAACACTGTGTCCCTAGTATGCCTCTAGTAGACTAGCTTGTTGATCAAAGATGGTCAAGATTTCCTGGCCATAGACATGAGATGTCATTTGATAACGGGATCACATCATTGGGAGAATGATGTGATGGACAAGACCCAAACTATGAACATAGCATATGATCGTGTCAGTTTATTGCTATTGGTTTCTGCATGTCAAGTATTGTTCCTATGACCATGAGATCATGCAACTCACTAACACCGGAGGAATACCTTGTGTGTATCAAACATCGCAACGTAACTGGGTGACTATAAAGATGCTCTACAGGTATCTCCGAAGGTGTCTGTTGAGCTGGCATGGATCGAGACTGGGATTTGTTACTCCATATGATGGAGAGGTATCTCAGGGCCCACTCGGTAATACAACATCACAATAAGCCTAGCAAGCAATGTGACTAAAGTGTTAGCCACGGGATCTTGTGTTACAGAACGAGTAAAGAGACTTGCCGGTAACGAGATTCAACTAAGTATAGAGATACCGACGATCGAATCTCGGGCAAGTAACATACCGAAGAGTAAAGGGAACAACATACGGGATTAATTGAATGCTTGACATAGAGGTTCAACCGATGAATATCTTCGTAGAATATGTAGGAACCAACATGGGCATCCAGGTCCCACTATTGGTTATTGACCGTAGAAGTGTCTCGGTCATGTCTACATAGTTCTCGAACCCGCAGGGTCTGCACACTTAACGTTCGGTGACGTTTCGGTAGTATTAAGTTATGTATGGTGGTGACCGAAGGTTGTTCGGAGTCCCGGATGAGATCCCGGACGTCACGAGGAGCTCCGGAATGGTTCGGAGGTAAATATTGATATATAGGAAGTCCCGTTTTGGTCACCGGAAAAGTTTCGGGTATTTCCGGTAGTGTACCGGGAGTGCTGGGAGGTTCCGGGGG
Organism: Elymus sibiricus; assembly: GCA_039707655.1. Classification (NCBI taxonomy): domain Eukaryota; kingdom Viridiplantae; phylum Streptophyta; class Magnoliopsida; order Poales; family Poaceae; genus Elymus; species Elymus sibiricus. The sequence goes on from CM077667.1 coordinate 256,446,819, forward strand.
TCCATCGAGAGGGGCCACCCACCCCAAAGAGCCTCATGGGCTGTGGGAGGAGGCAAACCAGCCCTTACTGGGCTGGCCGACCCCATCACTAAGGCCCATGCGGCTGGGGTGGAAAAGCCCAAAGGGGGAAGAGTTTCCAAGTGGGGGAGGAATCCTACTCCTAGTAGGATTGGAGTTGGACTCCTCCACCTCCCCACTTCGACCAAACCAAAGGGGGAGCCCTAGGGCGGCTGTGGAAGCACAACATGCTCCCTTGGTGGTTTTGATAATTCATGACAACATACATTGTCTCTTGGACTAATACTTTTACCTAGTGTATTTCAGATAAAGGCCACAGAGAGGGCTGGCAAAAGGACTGTGGAGATTGTGGAAATACCCCAATATGCAAGGAAATGGATTGGCAAAGCTTCAAGCAAGAGGACTCTACATTTTACTTTGTGAGAAATCACCTTGAGTCCATAGGAAAGCTAATACTATTAAAAGGGGGTAAGGTTTTGTTGGTGAACAAAATGCTCATACGTGCACAAGTGATAGTCACCAAAAACACCCACAAGCTCTTCCACAAAAGTCTGTCCATAGCCAAATATTCAAAATCGGTGCAACCAACACATCGACTCGGTGCCACCGATTCCCAAACTCAGACAGACTCAGCCAAACCCTAGCCACTTCGGTGCAACCGATTCTGCTTCGGTGCCACCGAGTTTAGGTTGCCAACTTTATGTTACGCAAGTTCACAATATCGGTACCACCGAGATTGTTGGATCGGCGTCACCGAGAATGGGCAATCTGACCGTTGGTCACCTTATCGGTGCAACCGAGTTTCATATATCGGTCTCACCGAGATTCAAAAGTTACTGCCTTTTGATCACTTCGGTACCACCGAGATTAACACATCGGTGTCACCGAGTTGGTCATTTTGTGTGTAACGGTTGGATTTTTTTGGGGATGCCAATATATACCCCTTCACCACCACCCACTCGAAAGAGAAGCACTCAGAACTATTCCATACTTGCCCCATCCAGTTTTCTGAGAGAGAACCACCTATTCTTGTGTTCAGGTCAAGATCTTCCACTCCAACCATATGGATCTTGATTTCTAGCCTCCCCAAGTTGCTTTCCACCAATCCCATCTCTTCCACCAAGCCAAATCTGTGAGAGAGTGATTGTGTGTTGGGGAGTCTATCATCTTGAAGCACAAGAGCAAGGAGTTCATCGACATTACCGAGCCTATTACCTTTTGGAGGGTGGTGCCTCCTAGATTGGTTAGGTGTCGCTTGGGAGCCTCCTACTTCGTGTTGTGGAGTTGAACCAAGAAGTTTGTAAGGGCAAGGAGATCGCCTACTTCGTGAAGATCTACCCATAGTGAGGCTAGTCCTTCGTGGACGGAAGCCATTATGGAATAGTCAAGGTTGCTACTTCGTGGACCCTTATGGGTGGAGCCCTCCGTGGACTCTCGCGACCGTTACCCTCCGTGGGTTGAAGACTCCATAAACGTGGATGTATGATAGCACCACGTATCGGAACCACGGGAAAAATCATTGCGTCTCCAATTGTGTTTGATCTCCATATCTCTACTCCTTACTTCATGTATAATGTCCTTACTTTCCGCTGCCATATTTGTTGACATGCATGTGTAGGGCTGTTAGACTTGCTAGACTTGCTAAAACTGTTAAAATCTGCCAACCAACTAACTTGGGAAAAGGTTAGGTTTTAAATTCCTGCTAGTAGTCTATTCACCCCCCTCTAGACACTCTTTTAGTGATCCCTCAATTGGTATCAGAGCTTTGGTCTCCATTGCTTCGGTTTAATCACCGAGGAGGAAGATGGATGTGTCTAGTATAGGAGTTTGAGTTGTAGAGTGCCCATTCTTGATGGAGAGTACTATAGTCAATGGAAAACCTTGATGCTTGAGCTGTTTAATGAATTTCAATTGAGAAAATATGTCAAGTGCCCCTATGCACCTCCCATTGATCCTTTACATCCCACACACGAAGAGGAAATTGATATGCTATGCAATCTTAGAGCTGTTAATCTCATTATTAGAGCATTACCTAGAAATGTGCTAAATCAAATGAAGAATTTTGTATGTGCTTACACTTTGTGGAATGACTTGGAGAAACGATATCCAAGTTATTCATTGAGTAATCTTGATGAAATTCTTTATGAAACTATTGCCTTCCACAAAATGACGCCTAGTGATCCCAAGTTTGATGATTGTTTATTTGAGCTTAGAGACCTCATGCGTGCTGAAGGAGATGTCACAACTATCAACAACATCGTTGTAGAAGCCATTCGCATTCATAAGTTTGAACATTGTCATGATCACAATCCTAGCGAATCTCTTGTTCTTTATGACGAGGATTTCCCACTTGATGATGACAATGTGGAACATGGCTACTATGATGAAGATGAGCTGTTCGACATCGAGTATGAGAAGATCATGAAGAATCTAAGTCTTATGGCAAACTTCAAGGATTACATGTCCGGAGGAAAAGAGTGGATTCTCGATAGCGGATGTACCGATCATATGACCGGAGATAGAGAAAATGTTTGAAGAGATCACACCAAACCATGGACCACGAAGGTACGTAACGTTTGGAGACAACTCCAAGGGTAAGGTACTTGGTCTTGGTAAGGTTGCCATATCCCATGATAGCTCTATTCAAAATGTTATGCTTGTTGAATCTCTTGGCTACAATCTTCTTTCCGTGTCTAGACTTGCCGACTTTGGTTTTAATGTGCTATTCACGAAAGTAGATTGCCAAGTGTTTCGTCAAGATAATCATAAAATGGTCTTTACCGGTTTCCGTAGAGGTGATTTATACATTGTCGATTTCACTAAGAGATCCAAACCTCGTACTTGTCTTATTGCAAAATCTTCTAAAGGTTGGCTTTGGCATTGGAGACTAGGACATGTTGGCATGCGAAATCTAGACAAGCTTATCAAAGGTGATCATATACTTGGTGCTAAAGATGTTATCTTTGACAAAGATAGACTTTGTAGTGCTTGTCAAGCTGGAAAGCAAGTAGGTGGAAGTCATCCCGTTAAGAATATCATGACTACTAGGAGACCACTTGAGTTACTTCACATGGATCTTTTTGGTCCCAATGCTTACAAGAGTCTCGGTGGAAATTCCTATGGTCTAGTTATAGTTGATGATTTTTCCAGATTTATGTGGGTATTCTTCCTTGATGATAAGTCGCAGGTTCAAAAGATCTTCAAGAACTTTGTTCGCAAAGCGCAAAATCAGTTTGAAGTGAAGATCAAGAAGGTTCGGAGCGATAACGGATCGGAATTCAAGAACACCCATGTGGATACCTTTCTTGACGAAGAAGGTGTTTCACATGAGTTCTCGGCTATGTACACGCCTCAACAAAATGGAGTTGTTGAGAGGAAGAACCGGACGCTTATTGAGATGGCAAGAACGATGCTTGACGAATACAAGACGCCAAGACACTTTTGGGCAGAAGCCGTGGAAACAGCGTGTCATGCCACAAACCGACTTTACTTGCACAAGCTTCTCGGTAAAACGGCATACGAGCTACTCACCGGTAACAAACCCCAAGTTGGATACTTTCGGGTATTCGGCTCAAAGTACTACATTCTTGATAAGCACCGTCGTACTAAATTTGCTCCTAAATCTCATGAAGGATTCCTACTCGGTTACGGATCGAACTCTCACACTTACCGTGTCTACAACAACTTCACTCGAAAAGCTGAGGAGACGGTAGATGTGAAGTTTTATGAATCTAATGGTTCGCAAGTCGAACAATTACCAAATGATGTAGGTGATAAGGACCCTTCGGAAGCTATCCAAGACTTGTCCATCGGCAAGATTCGTCCCATGGAGGTGAAGGAAAGTACTTCATCAACTCAAGTGGAAGCCCCTACTTCACGTCAAGGTGAACCACAACATGACATGGAGGTATCCACAAGCGGTACACGACAAGATGATGAAGAGGAGGAAGTGCATCATGAAGATCCACCACAACCTCCGTCACCACCACCTCAAGGAAACGACACCTTCAACAACAACAATGATGAGGGAGATGATGAAGAAGAAGAAGCTCCACCATCCAACAATCGGAAGCTGACCCGAGTTCGAGCACAAGTGACCAAGAACCATCCCCTAAACCAAATCTTTGGTGATATACAAACAGGGAGAATCACTCGCTCTAAAACTCGCCTAGCTAACTTTTGTGAGCATTATTCTTTCATCTCTATCATCGAGCCCTTGAAGGTAGAACAAGCCCTTGAAGATGCTGATTGGGTGAACGCGATGCATGAAGACCTTCACAACTTCAAGAGGAACGAAGTGTGGACACTCGTAGAGAAGCCCAAGGATGAGCAAAACATCATCGGAACAAAATGGGTGTTTCGGACCAAGCAAGACGAAGACGGTCAAGTCATACGGAACAAGGCTCGTCTCGTAGCCCAAGGATATACGCAAGTCGAAGATATGGACTACGGTGAGACCTACGCCCCCGTCGCTAGACTTGAAGCTATTCGCATTCTTCTTGCTTATGCTAATCACCATGATATCACGCTTTATCAAATGGACACTAAAAGTGCCTTTTTAAATGGTGAGATTGAAGAAGAAGTCTATGTTAAACAACCACCTGGTTTTGTGAATCCTAAGAAACGTAATCATGTTTACAAGCTTCGTAATGCCCTTTATGGTCTTAAGCAAGCCCCTCGTGCTTGGTACAAATGCTTAACGAAGTTTCTCATTGAAAAAGGTTTTGAAATTGGTAAAATTGATGCAACCTTATTCACTAAGAGAGTTAATGGTGAATTATTTGTGTGCCAAATCTATGTGGATGATATTATCTTTGGATCTACTAACCCACAATTTAGTGAAAGATTTGGAAGGTTGATGTCCGAAAAGTATGAGATGTCCATGATGTGTGAGCTGAAATTCTTTCTTGGTTTGTAAATCAAGCAAACGAGAGAAGGAACTTTCATCTCTCAAACTAAGTATACCAAGGACTTGATCAAGAAGTTCAACATGCAAGAGTGTAAAGGGATGAAAACTCCCATGCCTACTAGTGGACATGTTGATCTTACCAAGGAGGATGAACCGGTTGATCAAAAGGTTTATCGATCTATGATTGGTTCATTGCTATATCTATGTGCATCTCGTCCCGATATTATGCTTAGTGTTTGCATGTGTGCTAGATATCAAGCTGCACCTAAAGAGTGTCATCTTTTGGCCGTGAAACGTATTGTGAGATATTTGATACAAACACCAAACTTTGGCATTTGGTATCCCAAGGGATCTTCCTTTAACCTTGTTGGCTATTCCGATTCAGACTATGCCGGTGACAAGGTTGATAGAAAATCCACCTCGGGTACTTGTCAATTTTTGTGTAGATCTCTTGTGTCTTGGTCCTCCAAGAAACAAAACTCGGTATCTCTATCTACTGCCGAAGCTGAGTATATTGCTGCTGGATCTTGTTGTGCACAATTATTATGGATGACACAAACGCTTAAGGATTATGGAATCCACGTTAGAAATGTTCCATTGCTTTGTGACAATGAAAGTGCTATTAAAATTGGTCATAATCCTGTGCAACATTCTCGAACTAAACATATTCAAGTTAGACATCATTTCATTCGTGATCATGTTGCCAAAGGAGATATCAATCTTAAGCATGTTCGCACTAACAAGCAATTGGCCGATATATTTACTAAGCCACTTGATGAGAAAACATTTTGTTACTTGAGGAGTGAGTTGAACATCATTGATGCTTCAAACTTGAGCTAGACTCACTCGGTTGCATGCAAGGGCATGAGCTTTCTTGATATTTCCATGTACTCCTAACATATCATCTTATGCCATGGAATCCTATGCTCCCTTGTATTGCATCTAACGTTTTGTAGGTACTTGGAAGAATTTCATTCCACAAGATTGCCATCAACTCAAATCATAAGCAATCTTGTCATTACCGAGTATCCACAACCCCTCTTGGTGATGGAAGGAAGAAGACAACTCAACCATATCCTTGACATATACTTGATGTGATCATACTTGCTAAATCTCTATTGGTATCATGTCAAATGGATATATCTATTGTTCTTCCTTGCCTGACTAACCTATGTAGGTGACAAGTGTACTAAAACGAGAAGGATTGCTCCCAACTCGAGATGATCTTCATCAACCTCGAGCATCCTCAACAAGTTCACCTACAAGCCACGTCATCAACATCACTCAAAGGTATGTACTCATATCCTTGAAAAGGCTTTACTACAAGTCATGAGCTAAAGCAACTCAAGTGATATGAAGACATTAAAACGCTTAATCGAAAAATGGTAACCCCATTTTGAGCTTAACGTAGAGTATGACCTATGATCAAGTATTCTTGCTTGGCTCCTAAGTCAATATACACTAATATAGGTGACCCAGTCACCGCCCATCATCTAGTTAAGAAATTTTGGATGGTTCATTCTCTATTTTGCAAGATTTCTTGGAACCACTCAAATCTTCTCTAGTTGATAACCTTGCCAATAACACACTGAATTCATTTGCAAAGTTTGAGAAATCTCGTTTTCAAAATCCCACTGCCTAGTTTCTGTTTTAGCTATTTTAGCGTTGGAGCCACCGACACATATATCTCGGTTCTACCAAATTTGCAGATGAGCTGCACCACAAAATCTCGGTACCACCGACCTATTTGTCTCGGAGACACCGATTTGTTTTCTTTCTCTTGCTTGTGTTCGCAGTTGCAATCTATGTTTCTGCTGTGATCTTTCAACTGTTGATTCTGTTGCTTCGATGATCCCTTCTTATTTAAAAAAAAATCGGAGGAGAATAACAAAGCTAAACTTAGGAGGAGAAATTCTTTATTCAAGGATCCCTAACTAAAAGGAGGAGAAGTCTTACATTTCTATGAGACAAAGGGAGAGAAATTATTTTCAATGATTCCCTCAGTTTTCATTTCTATGAACCCAACATTCAATGACCCTTGTTCTCAAGGATCCCTTCTCAGTCAATGATCCCTGTATCTATCCCTGCTTTTGACCTTTTTGGAAATTAATGCCAAAGGGGGAGAATAACAAAGCTTCATGCTAAAGGGGGAGATACATGCATATGCAAAGGGGGAGATATGATCAAGGGGGAGAGCGAATATCAATATTTATACTCATATAAACAAGGGGAGAATATCAAAGCAGGGGGAGAAAAATATATTTGGAGAAAATGTGTTTTGTTTTGTGATCATCTTAGCTGTTTCTCACCCTATCCAATCCCAATATCTACATGCTGAGATTCAGGGGGAGAGGATGATTTACTATTCTCATATCTAAGGGGAGAAAGTTCTAAATGATCTTGGAGACATATCAATCTTAAGAAACACTATCTTCTATATGTTCTCCATATCTTGGTGCTTTTGAGTTCTATTGCCTTGTTGATCGGTAGAATACTCTTGTGTTTCCTAACATTTTTTTTCAAGTGTATTTCTACTACAAGAATGCTCAAGAACTCAAGGTAAGTATATGCATCATATCTTTGATCAAGATGATCTCTTGCTTCTTGCATATATTGTTTGCAAGAGTGAAGTCTTGAACAAGGAAACATCCCATTCACATATATTTGATGCATATAGCCAAGATACACATCACTTCTTATATCCCTTCAACTATATGTGTGTCCATGCATTCCAAAGCAACTATCCTTTAAAGGGATTGCACACATTTAGGGGGAGCAAATCTAAGTCATGTGTCTCTCAAAGTCTTCATTATATCCATGCATATCTTTATTTGAAGCTTTGATTGTATGTTGTCATCAATTACCAAAAAGGGGGAGATTGAAAGCACAACATGCTCCCTTGGTGGTTTTGATAATTCATGACAACATACATTGTCTCTTGGACTAATACTTTTACCTAGTGTATTTCAGATAAAGTCCACAGAGAGGGCTGGCAAAAGGACTGAGGAGATTGTGGAAATACCCCAGGATGCAAGGAAATGGATTGGCAAAGCTTCAAGCAAGAGGATTCTACATTTTACTTTGTGAGAAATCACCTTGAGTCCATAGGAAAGCCATACAAAATGCTCATACGTGCACAAGTGATAGTCACCAAAAACACCCACAAGCTCTTCCACAAAAGTCTGTCCATAGCCAAATATTCAAAATCGGTGCAACCAACACATCCACTCGGTGCCACTGATTCCCAAACTCAGACAGACTCAGCCAAACCCTAGCCACTTCGGTGCAACCGATTCTGCTTCGGTGCCACCGAGTTTAGGTTGCCAACTTTCTGTTATGCAAGTTCACAATATCAGTACCACCGAGATTGTTGGATCGGCGTCACCGAGAATGGGCAATCTGACCGTTGGTCACCTTATCAGTGCAACCGAGTTTCATATATCGGTCTCACCGAGATTCAAAAGTTACTGCCTTTTGATCACTTCGGTACCACCGAGATTAACACATCGGTGTCACCGAGTTGGTCATTTTGTGTGTAACGGTTGGATTTTTGGGGATGCCTATATATACCCCTTCACCACCACCCACTCAAAAGAGAAGCACTCAGAACTATTCCATACTTGCCCCATCCAGTTTTCTGAGAGAGAGACACCTACTCATGTGTTGAGGTCAAGATCTTCCACTCCAACCATATGGATCTTGATTTCTAGCCTCCCCAAGTTGCTTTCTACCAATCCCATCTCTGCCACCAAGCCAAATATGTGAGAGAGTGATTGTGTGTTGAGGAGTCTATCATCTTGAAGCACAAGAGCAAGGAGTTCATCATCATTGCCGAGCCTATTACCTTTTGGAGGGTGGTGCCTCCTAGATTGGTTAGGTGTCGCTTGGGAGCCTCCTACTTCGTGTTGTGGAGTTGAACCAAGAAGTTTGTAAGGGCAAGGAGATCGCCTACTTCGTGAAGATCTACCCATAGTGAGGCTAGTCCTTCGTGGACGGAAGCCATTATGGAATAGTCAAGGTTGCTACTTCGTGGACCCTTATGGGTGGAGCCCTTCGTGGACTCTCGCGACCGTTACCCTCCGTGGGTTGAAGACTCCATAAACGTGGATGTATGATAGCACCACGTATCGGAACCATGGGAAAAATCATTCGACTACATCAACCGTGTTTCTTAACGCTTCCCGCTTAGCGATCTACAAGGGTATGTAGATCCACTCTCCCTCTCGTAGATGCTCATCACCATGGATAGATCTTGTGTGTGCGTAGGAAATTTTTTGTTTCCCATGCAACGTTCCCCAACAAGTACATGGTGGGTTGTCTCATCGGGACTGTCCTTAAGAACTGAGTTTTGTATTTGTTATCCAAGACAAGATACTACCGCACATTGGGATCCTTAATTGACTCTCTCGACTTATTAATCGCCTTGATCTCTGTCCAGGAGTTGCAAGTAGTTTCTGGTGTTTGTAGGATGTGCTGGTGGCCGTGCATAGCGGTGACCGGAGGGGTAGGCTATGGCGCGGTAGATGCACCGTGGCCCGGTGTACCAAGCATAGTACCATCCATCGAGGTGGGCTTGGGAACCCTGCACACATCGTTTCGGGCCGTAATGGAAACTTCGGCCGGACTTCCTTGCGGGTTCAGTCTCAAATAGTCGATAAACCTGGACTAGAGTCTTGTGTGGTTAGTCAGGTCATGGCCGATTCCCTCGCTAGGCTTCCGCTTGAAGGTTGCCGAGGTGCCTTTTTACGTGCACATGGAGGTAAGTGGCGGGAGCGTGTGTGAAGAAGTACACCCCTGCAGGGTTATGAATCTGTTCGAATAGCCACGTCCTTGGTTATACACTACTTGGAGAACTTATGTGGTTCATAGTCAAGCGAAATGGATACTCTAAAATACGCAAGATAAGTGTGAGTGCTATGGATGGCCTTCTCGTAGGGAGACGGGAGTGGATCCATAGTGGTGTATTGATATGGTGAATATGTGGACTCGTGTGCGCTATCCCACCTCAAAGAAAGTACTTGTAGTCGTAGTATAGGTTAGTCAAGAGTCAAAGCTGGCTTGCTGCAATAAACTCCACAACCCCCTTCATTGATACTGATGCATATGTAGATAGTTCTGATGTAAGTCTTGCTGAGTACCTTTGTACTCACGGTTGCTTAATTTATGTTTTTGCAGAGGAGATGTCAGTTTCATTAGTGATTCTTACGACGTGAAGTTCGATGTTGGCTGGATTAGCTTGGGAATCCCAGACAGAGGTTTGGTTCCTTTGGTAGGGTCGTTGTAGCCTTTTAGGCTCTTTTAGCCGTTTTTAGTAGATGTCTGTACCCAGACATGTATCTTCCGCTTGTTGGTTGTATGCTCTGAATGATGGGTCATGTGACCCCTGTTTGGACCATTATTCTATGGAGGTTCTCTGGAGCCTTCTAAATAAATGTTATGTTGTTGTATGGTTATGTTGTGATGCCATAGTTTTATCTATGCATATCGGGCATGTCGTGCGTACGTGTGACGTGCAACGGTATGTATGGGATCCGACACCTAGTTGTGTGCCTTAGGAGTACTCTTTATAGGGAACTGCCTCTTTGTGCCTCCACCGAGCCTTGGTAGCTTGTTACTGCTCCGGACACATTGATTGACCGGCATGTATCCTTCTTGCTGCTGTGTCTGTCCCTTCGGGGAAACGTCTCGCAGTGTAATGGAGTCCTTGTAGCCTGCTATGAGTCGTCTACGCGCAGTTGATGACAGAAATGTCTCACGGCGTAATGGAGTCCATGTAGCTCGCTACGACTCGTCTACACATGCTGGAGGCTGACACCTGCATTGCTGGGTTATGTACGCCTGTGCCTATACAGATGTGCTATTTGGGTTCTACGACTAGTCACGTCGGCCCGGGTTCTTTGTGTCGGCGTTCTGGGAACGGGGGTACCCACACCTGCCTGCCTGCGGCCCAGGGCATGGCCCACTTTGTCAGCCAAACACAACCAGACGCAGCCCCACTCAAGACAAGGCCCTCGCGAGGACCCTAGGCTCATGAGGGAGAGCGGCGCTAAGATCGGCAAGCGGGGGGCCTCCCCAGGCCCCCTCCGGAGCGGCGGAGATCTCTATGCAGGGCACAGCCTCAGCAGTCAAAGATGACGCAAGGAAGGACATGCGGGTGCCAGCGCGCAGGCGGAGGAGTTTCCCCTTTGGTGCAAAGGGGGCAAGGACGAACCCGGGTTTCCAAAGCACCCCCAAAGGTTTCCATTCCGGTGCAACAAGACCACGACCACGACCCCCGCAGGACGGATGTCATCGCTGAGCCCACCTCTGCATCATCGACAGCTACTTTGCAGGCGAAGACCGCCTTTGGATAGGGCGGGGATGTACTCCTGTCCCCCTTCAAATTTGGCCGTTGTGGGATCCCTTCCCGCCATTGCGATAAGGGAAGAGGACCCGGGCCGCCGCTATATATAGAGGCTAGGCTGCACCGTAGAGAGGGAATCCGATCCGGAGACCAGTCGACCCACTTAACCCACCACAAAGACAGCGAAGGGCCAAGAACACCTCAGGGACGCCCTCGCGAGGCTCCTCAACCTCGTACTAGTTCATCCACCATACCTCCACGAGAGGCAATCCACCAAAGCAGGAGTAGGGTATTACGCTTCGCAGCGGCCCGAACCTGGGTAAACCACCGTGTTCATCTTCTTCCTCGTCATCGTGCGAGTTCGTCGTCTTAGCCATCGAGTAGAGAGCAGGGTAGGGCGAAGCTGCAGGGAATCTTCGCACATGCCCCTGTGTTCGAACCTTGAGGGTTTTGCGGAGCCCGAAATCCGACATTTGGCGTGCCAGGTAGGGGGCGTGTCGGAGTCTTCCTCAAGCCAAGATCTTCTCCCACCTCGCCGTTCCGATGTCTGACGCTCGCCGAGCGCCGAGCTACCCGCGTCACCCAGACGGCACCTGTGGGCCGCGCTGACGCACGCCGGTCACCCTCGCATGTGGCCAACGCCGCCACAGGCTCGGACGCCCACGGGCAACAAGACTCCTCCCAGCCAGTCACCGCGCAGCGCGACGGCCACACCGCCACTCCGTCGATCGTTCTAGCTTCCGGGTCGTCCTCCCACGCTCGGCCCGGACCGGTGCGCGGTTCGGGCGCACTCGCCATGGCAAACGAGCTACTCTGCTACCGCCATGCCCCCGACGGTTACGACGACTGGCTTCGGCGCATCGCGGAGCTCGTCAGTGCTGCCGACGACGCCTCAACACTCTCCTACTCACTTCGACCCCGACCTTCCCTGGCAGACGACGTGGCGCATGGTGCGCCGCCACCTCCTCCGCAACGCGACGCCGACCCCGAGCCCAGGCGAGAAGCGCGCCCCCGCGAGCAGCCCCGCGAACCGCGAGCAAGGGCGAGAGAGGAAGCAAGCTGCCAGGTGGTTCCCTGGCCGCGCGTCGACGCGCGTGCGCTCCCCGCGCCATCGACTCAGCGCCGCGACCGGGCACCACACGAGGTGGCCCCACAGGAGCGTCAAGACCGGGTCCCTCCCGCGCACGCAGCACCCACCGAGACGGTGGGGTGCCTCGCCATCGCCCCGGAGCTCCACCCAACCGCGTGGGCCTGCAAGTTCAAGCCTGACCTACCCCCTCGCTACGACAGCACCCCGGATCCCGCTGAGTTCCTACAGCTCTACTCGCTGAGCATCCGGGCGGCCGGTGGAGACGACAAGGTCATGGCGTGCTGGTTCCGCATGGCGCTCAAAGGTGGCGCGCTCTCCTGGCTCCTCAACCTCCCAGAGAGGCCCATCACCTCCTGGGACGACCTGCGCAAGCGTTTCGTCGCCAACTTCCAAGGCACCCACGACCGAGCGCTCACCGTGAACGACCTACGGCGTGTAAAGTAGCAGGACGGGGAGACCCTCGCCAAGTTCATGGCAGCGACTCATCACGGCTACAACGTCCTCAAGATGCCAGTGAGTGGAGGCGTCATCACCGTCGCCTGCGATGAGAAGGATGCCGTCTGCTCCCTCAAGCGGGCCTACCGCGCTGCAGCGGCCGAGCGCTCGGACGACGAGGGGGAAGCCCCGCCTCGAGAGGACACACGCAAGAAGAAGAAGCCGCTCACCCCCGCGGAGCGCCAGGGGGCTGGGACCTCCAAGGGCGGAGCCTCGAGCTCTGCACCCAGAGGCGGGGCACCACCCTTCATCGCATAGGAAAGCGCGCTCGGTGCCCCCTTGGGTCGGGCCCAGGGGCTTCCATCCGGGAGGCCCCCGGCTTGACCGGAAAGACAAGGGAGGCATTCGGGCACAACCTGAAGGCGCATCCAGACACACGACTGCTTGAGCCAGGAGCACGGCGCGTGGTGCCGAGCTCGCAAGAGTCCGTCATCAGAGCGATCGAGGAGCTTCAGGAAGCGCAGGCCACGCCAAGCAGGGACTGCCCAGCACCACCAATCGCAGCCGCCATCATTGGCACGATCGACCAGCCGCACATCTGCATCAGCACGCCCGCGATCAACAGGGCCGCGTCCCAGGGCCCCTTCTTGAGGGATCACTAGAAGAGTGTCTAGAGGGGGGGTGAATAGACTACTAGCAGGAATTTAAAACCTAACCTTTTCCCAAGTTAATTGGTTGGCAGATTTTAACAGTTATAGCAAGTCTAGCAAGTCTAACAGCCCTACACATGCATGTCAACAAATATGGCAGCGGAAAGTAAAGACATTGCACATGAAGTAAGGAGTAGAGATATGGAGATCAAACACAATTGGAGACGCATGGATTTTTCCCGTGGTTCCGATAGGTGGTGCTATCGTATGTCCACGTTTATGGAGTCTTCAACCAACGGAGGGTAACGGTCGCGAGAGTCCACGGAGGGCTCCACCCATAAGGGTCCACGAAGTAGAAACCTTGACTATTCCATAACGGCTTCCGTCCACGAAGGACTAGCCTCACTATGGGTAGATCTTCACGAAGTAGGCGATCTCCTTGCCCTTACAAACTTCTTGGTTCAACTCCACAACATGAAGTAGGAAGCTCCCAAGCGACACCTAACCAATCTAGGAGGCACCGCCCTCCAAAAGGTAATAGGCTCGGTAATGTCGATGAACTCCTTGCTCTTGTGCTTCACGATGATAGACTCCTCAACACACAATCACTCTCTCACAGATTTGGCTTGGTGGAAAAGATGGGATTGGTGGAAAGCAACTTAGGGAGGCTAGAAATCAAGATCCATATGGTTGGAGTGGAAGATCTTGACCTCAACACAAGAATAGGTGGTTCTCTCTCAGAAAACTGGATGGGGCAAGTATGGAATAGTTCTGAGTGCTTCTCTGTAGAGTAGGTGGTGGTGGAGGGGTATATATAGGTATCCCCAAAAATCCAACCGTTACACACAAAATGACCAACTCGGTGACACCGATATGTAAATCTCGGTGGTACCGAAATGACCAAAAGTGGCAACTTTTGAATCTCGGTGAGACCGATATAGGAAACTCGGTTGCACCGATAAGGTGACCAACGGTCAGATTGACAATATCGGTGACGCCGATCCAACAATCTCGGTCGTACCGATATTGTGAATTTGCGTAACAGAGAGTTGGCAACCTAAACTCGGTGGCACCGGGATTGAATCGGTTGCACTGAAGTGGCTAGGGTTTGGCTGAGTCTGTCTGAGGTTGAGAATCGGTGGCACCGGGATGGAAATGTTGGTTGCACCGATTTTGAGTGTTTGGCTTTGGACAGACTTTGGTGGGAGAGCTTGTGGGTGTTTTTGGTGACTATCACTTGTGCACGTATGAGCATTTTGTTCACCAACAAAACCTTACCCCCTTTTAATAGTATTGGCTTTCCTATGGACTCAAAGTGATTTCTCACAAATGTAAAATGTAGAGTCCTCTTCCTTGAAGCTTTGCCAATCCAATTCCTTGCATCTTGGGGTATTTCCACAATATCCACAATCCTTTTGCCAGCCCTTCTCTATGGACTGTATCTGAAATACACTAGGTAAAAGTATTAGTCCAAGAGACAATGTATGTTGTCATGAATTATCAAAACCACCAAGGGAGCATGTTGTGCTTTCAATCTCCCCCTTTTTGGTAATTGATGACAACATACAATCAAAGCTTCAAATAAAGATATGCATGGATATAATGAAGACTTTGAGAGACACATGACTTAGATTTGCTCCCCCTAAATGTGAGCAGTCCTTTAAAGGATAGTTGCTTTGGAATGCATGGACACACATATGGATGAAGGGATATAATAAGTCATGTATATCTTGGCCATATGCATCAAACATATATGAATGATATGTATCCTTGTACAAGACTTCACTCTTGCAAACAATATATGCAAGAAGCAAGAGATTATCTTGAGCAAAGATATGATGCATATACTTACCTTGAGTTCTTGAGCATTCTTGTAGTAGAAATACACTTGAGAAAACAATGTTAGGAAACACAAGAGTATTCAACTAATCAACAAGGCAATAGAACTAAAAAAATACCAAGATATGGAGAACATATAGAAGATAGTATTTCTTAAGATTGATATGTCTCCAAAATCATTTCTTTCTCCCCTTAGATATGACAATAGTAGAACATCCTCTCCCCCTGAATCTCAGCATGTAGATATTGGGATTGGATAGGGTGAGAAGGGTAAACTTCCAAATTTGTCTTCTCCCCCTACTTTGATATTCTCCCCTTGTTTAAGTGAGTATGAATATTGATATTGGCTCTCCCCCTTGATCATATCCCCCCCTTTGCATAAGCATGTATCTCCCCTT
Organism: Elymus sibiricus; assembly: GCA_039707655.1. Lineage (NCBI taxonomy): Eukaryota > Viridiplantae > Streptophyta > Magnoliopsida > Poales > Poaceae > Elymus > Elymus sibiricus. The sequence continues at coordinate 256,462,501 of CM077667.1, forward strand.
TAGCATGAAGCTTTGGTATTCTCCCCCTTTGGCATTAATTTCCAAAAAGGTCAAACACAGGAAAAGATAAAGGGATCATTGATAGGAAGGGATCCTTGAGAACAAGGGTCACTGAATGTAGGGTTCATAGAAATGAAAACTGAGGGAATCATGGAAAATAGTTTCTCTCCCTTTGAGATGTTGTAAGATTTTGTTATTCTCCCCCTTCTTCCGTTAAGGTAGGGATCCTTGAATAAAGAAATTCTCTCCCTAAGATTATCTTTTGTTATTCTCCCCCGATTTTTTTAACAGGATCATCGAAGTAACAGAAGTATTGCTTGAAAGATCACAAAAGAAACATAGATTTGCAACTGCGAACACAAATAAGAAAAGAAAACAAGTCGGTGACTCCGAGACAGATAAATTGGTGGTACCGAGATTTTGTAGTGCAGCTTATCTGCAATGTCGGTAGAACCGAGAAATATGTATCGGCGGCTCCGAGGCTAAAACAGCGACAGAAATAAGGGACCAAGTTTCTGTTTTCAAAGTGTCAAAAGAGAACTTTTTCAAAGGGAATGCAAAAGTTTTTACAAAGGGATATCAACGAGAGAAGATTTGAGTGGTTCCAAAAAGTCTTCGCAAAATAGAAAGTGAACCATCCAAAATACTTAACTAGATGATGGGCTGTGACTAGGTCACCTATATTAGAGTACATTGACTTAGGAGCCAAGTAAGAATACTTGATCATAGGTCATACTCTACGTTAAGCTCAAAATGGGGTTACCATTTTTCGATTAAGCATTTTAATGTCTTCATATCACTTGAGTTGCTTTAGCTCATGACTTGGAGCAAAGCCTTTTCAAGGATATGAGTACATACCTTTGAGTGATGTTGATGACGTTGCTCGTAGGTGAACTTGTCGAGGATGCTCAAGGTTGATGAAGATCATCTTGAGTTGGGAGCAATCCTTCTCGTTTTAGTACACATGTCACCTACAAAGGTTAGTCATGCAAGGAAGAGCAATGGACATATCCATTTGACATGATACCAAATTAAGAATTATAAATGTATGTCAAGGATATGGTTGAGGTGTCTTCTTCCTTTCATCACCAAGAGGGAATGTGGATACTTGGTCATGACAAGATTGCTTAAGATTGGAGTTGATGGCAATCTTGTGGAATGAAGTTCTTCCAAGTACCTACAAAAGATTAGATGCAATACAAGGGAGCATAGAATTCCATGGCACGAGATAACATGTTAGGGTCAACATGGAAATATCAAGAAAGCTTATGCCCTTGCATGCAACCGAGTGAGTCTAGCTCAAGTTTGAAGCATCAATGATGTTCAACTCACTCCTCAAGTAACAAAATGTTTTCTCATCAAGTGGCTTAGTAAAGATATCGGCCAATTGCTTGTTAGTGCGAACATGCTTAAGATCAATATCTCCTTTGGCAACATGATCACGAATGAAATGATGTCTAACTTGAATATGTTTAGTTCGAGAATGTTGCACAGGATTATAACAAATTTTAATAGCACTTTCATTGTCACAAAGCAATGGAACATTTCTAACATGGATTCCATAATCCTTAAGCGTTTGTGTCATCCATAACAATTGTGCACAACAAGATCCAACAGCAATATACTCAGCTTCGGCAGTAGATAAAGATACCGAGTTTTGTTTCTTGGAGGACCAAGACACAAGAGATCTACCCAAAAATTGACAAGTAACCGAGGTGGATTTTCTATCAACCTTGTCACCGGCATAATACGAATCGGAATAGCCAACAAGGTTAAAGGAAGATCCCTTGGGATACCAAATGCCAAAGTTTGGTGTTTGTATCAAATATCTCACAATACGTTTCACGGCCAAAAGATGACACTCTTTAGGTGCAGCTTGATATCTAGCACACATGAAAACACTAAGCATAATATCGGGACAAGAGGCACATAGATATAGCAATGAACCAATCATAGATCGATAAACCTTTTGATCAACCGGTTCATCCTCCTTGGTAAGATCAACATGTCCACTAGTAGGCATTGGGGTTTTCATACCTTTGCACTCCTGCATGTTGAACTTCTTGATCAAGTCCTTGGTGTACTTAGTTTGAGAGATGAAAGTTCCTTCTCTCGTTTGCTTGATTTGCAAACCAAGAAAGAATTTCAGCTCACACATCATAGACAGCTCATACTTCTCGGACATCAACCTTCCAAATCTTTCACTAAATTATGGGTTAGTAGATCCAAAGATAATATCATCCACATAGATTTGGCATACAAATAGTTCACCATTAACTCTCTTAGTGAACAAGGTTGCATCAATTTTACCAATTTCAAAACCTTTTTCAATGAGAAACTTCGTTAAGCATTTGTACCAAGCACGAGGGGCTTGCTTAAGACCATAAAGGGCTTTACGAAGCTTGTAAACATGATTAGGTTTCTTAGGATTCGCAAAACCAGGTGGTTGCTTAACATAGACTTCTTCTTCAATCTCACCATTCAAAAAGGCACTTTTAATGTCCATTTGATAAAGCGTGATATCATGGTGATTAGCATAGGCAAGAAGAATGCGAATAGCTTCAAGTCTAGCAACGGGGGCGTAGGTCTCACCGTAGTCCATACCTTCGACTTGCGTATATCCTTGGGCTACGAGACGAGCCTTGTTGCGCACGACTTGACCATCTTCGTCTTGCTTGTTCCGAAACACCCATTTGGTTCCGATGATGTTTTGCTCATCCTTGGGCTTCTCCACGAGTGTCCACACTTCGTTCCTCTCGAAGTTGTGAAGCTCTTCATGCATCGCGTTCACCTAATCCGCGTCTTCAAGAGCTTGTTCTACCTTCAAGGGCTCAATGCTAGAGATGAAAGAATAATGCTCACAAAAGTTAGCTAGACGAGTTTTAGAGCGAGTGATTCTCCCGGTTTGGATGTCACCAAAGATTTGGTTTAGGGGATGGTTCTTGGTCACTTGAGCTCGAACTCGGGGTAGCTTGGGCTTGTTAGATGGTGGAGCTTCTTCTTCTTCATCATCATCTCCTTCATCTTCGTTGTTGTTGATGGTGTCGTTCCCTTGAGGTGGTGGTGAAGGTGGTTGTGGTGGATCTTCATGATGCACTTCCTCCTCTTCATCATCTTGTCGTGTACCGCTTGTGGATGCCTCCATGTCATGTTGTGGTTCACCTTGACGTGAAGTAGGGGCTTCCACTTGTGTTGATGAAGTACTTTCCTTCACCTCCATGGGACGAATCTTGCCGATGGGCAAATCTTGGATAGCTTCCGAAGGGTCCTTATCACCTACATCATTTGGCAATTGTTCGACTTGCGAACCATTAGATTCATCAAACTTCACATCTACCGTCTCTTCAACTTTTCGAGTGAAGTTGTTGTAGACACGGTAAGTGTGAGAGTTCGATCCGTAACCAAGTAGGAATCCTTCATGATATTTAGGAGCAAATTTAGTACGATGATGCTTATCAAGAATGTAGCACTTTGAGCTGAATACCCGAAAGTATCCAACTTGGGGTTTGTTACCGGTGAGTAGCTCATATGCCGTTTTACCGAGAAGCTTGTGCAAGTAAAGTCGGTTTGTGGCATGACATGCTGTTTCCACAGCTTCTGCCCAAAAGTGTCTTGGCGTCTTGTATTCGTCAAGCATCGTTCTTGCCATCTCAATGAGCGTCCGGTTCTTCCTCTCAACAACTCCATTTTGTTGAGGCGTGTACGTAGCCGAGAACTCATGTGAGACACCTTCTTCGTCAAGGAAGGTATCCACATGGGTGTTATTGAACTCCGATCCGTTATCGCTCCGAACCTTCTTGATCTTCACTTCAAACTGATTTTGCGCTTTGCCAGCGAAGTTCTTGAAGATCTTTTGAACCTGTGACTTGTCATCAAGAAAGAATAGCCACGTAAATCTGGAAAAATCATCAACTATAACTAGACCATAGGAATTTCCACCGAGACTCTTGTAAGCATTGGGACCAAAAAGATCCATGTGAAGTAACTCGAGTGGTCTCCTAGTAGTCATGATATTCTTAACGGGATGACTTCCACCTACTTGCTTTCCAGCTTGACAAGCACTACAAAGTCTATCTTTGTCAAAGATAACATCTTTAACACCAAGCATATGATCACCTTTGATAAGCTTGTCTAAATTACGCATGCCAACATGTCCTAGTCTTCTATGCCAAAGCCAACCTTTAGAGGATTTAGCAATTAAACAAGTGCGAGGTTTGGATCTCTTAGTGAAGTCAACAATGTATAGATCACCTCTACGGAAACCGGTAAAGACCATTTTATGATTATCTTGACGAAACACTTGGCAATCTACTTTCGTGAATAGCACATTAAAACCAAAGTCAGCAAGTCTAGATACGGAAAGAAGATTGTAGCCAAGAGATTCAACAAGCATAACATTTTGGATAGAGCTATCATGGGATATGGCCACCTTACCAAGACCAAGTACCTTACCCTTGGAGTTGTCTCCAAACGTTACGTACCTTCGTGGTCCATGGTTTGGTGTGATCTCTTCAAACATCTCTCTATCTCCGGTCATATGATCGATACATCCGCTATCGAGAATCCACTCTTTTCCTCCGGACATGTAATCCTTGAAGTTTGCCATGAGACTTAGATTCTTCATGATCTTCTCATACTCGATGTCGAACAGCTCCTCTTCATCATAGTAGCCATGTTCCACATTGTCATCATCAAGTGGGAAATCCTCGTCATAAAGAACAAGAGATTCGTTAGGATGGTGATCATGACAATGTTCAAGTTTATGAATGCGAAGGACTTCTATAATGATATTGTTGATAGTTGTGACATCTCCTTTAGCACGCATGAGGTCTCTAAGCTCAAATAGACAATCATCAAATTTAGCATCACTAGGCGTCATTTTGTGGAAGGCAATAGTTTTATGAAGAATTTTATCAAGATTACTCAATGAATAACTTGGATATCGTTTCTCCAAGTCATTCCACAAAGTGTAAGCACATACAAAATTCTTCATTTGATTGAGCACATTTCTAGGCAAAGCTCTAACAATGAGATTAACAGTTCTAAGATTGCATAGCATATCAACTTCCTCTTCGTGTGTGGGATGCAAAGGATCAATGGGAGGTACATAAGGGCACTTAACATATTTGCTCAATTGAAATTCATTGAACAGCTCAAGCATCAAGGTTTTCCATTGACTATAGTACTCTCCATCAAGAATAGGCACTCTACAACTCAAACTCCCTATACTCGACACATCCATCTTCCTCCTCGGTGATTAGACCGAAGCAATGGAGACCAAAGCTCTGATACCAATTGAGGGATCACTAGAAGAGTGTCTAGAGGGGGGGGGGGGTGAATAGACTACTAGCAGGAATTTAAAACCTAACCTTTTCCCAAGTTAATTGGTTGGCAGATTTTAACAGTTATAGCAAGTCTAGCAAGTCTAACAGCCCTACACATGCATGTCAACAAATATGGCAGCGGAAAGTAAGGACATTGCACATGAAGTAAGGAGTAGAGATATGGAGATCAAACACAATTGGAGACGCAAGGATTTTTCCCGTGGTTCCGATAGGTGGTGCTATCGTACATCCACGTTTATGGAGTCTTCAACCCACGGAGGGTAACGGTCGCGAGAGTCCACGGAGGGCTCCACCCATAAGGGTCCACGAAGTAGCAACCTTGACTATTCCATAACGGCTTCCGTCCACGAAGGACTAGCCTCATTATGGGTAGATCTTAACGAAGTAGGCAATCTCCTTGCCCTTACAAACTTCTTGGTTCAACTCCACAACACGAAGTAGGAGGCTCCCAAGCGACACCTAACCAATCTAGGAGGCACCACCCTCCAAAAGGTAATAGGCTCGGTAATTTCGATGAACTCCTTGCTCTTGTGCTTCAAGATGATAGACTCCTCAACACACAATCACTCTCTCACAGATTTGGCTTGGTGGAAGAGATGGGATTGGTGGAAAGCAACTTGGGGAGGTTAGAAATCAAGATCCATATGGTTGGAGTGGAAGATCTTGACCTCAACACAAGAATAGGTGGTTCTCTCTCAGAAAACTGGATGGGGCAAGTATGGAATAGTTCTGAGTGCTTCTCTGTCGAGTAGGTGGTGGTGGAGGGGTATATATAGGCATCCCCAAAAATCCAACCGTTACACACAAAATGACCAACTCGGTGACACCGATGTGTAAATCTCGGTGGTACCGAAGTGACCAAAAGTGGCAACTTTTGAATCTCGGTGAGACTGATATAGGAAACTCGGTTGCACCGATAAGGTGACCAACGGTCAGATTGATAATCTCGGTGACGCCGATCGAACAATCTCAGTTGTACCGATATTGTGAATTTGCGTAACAGAGAGTTGGCAACCTAAACTCGGTGGCACCGGGATTGAATCGGTTGCACCGAAGTGGCTAGGGTTTGGCTGAGTCTGTCTGAGGTTGAGAATCGGTGGCACCGGGATGGAAATGTTGGTTGCACCGATTTTGAGTGTTTGGCTTTGGACAGACTTTGGTGGGAGAGCTTGTGGGTGTTTTTGGTGACTATCACTTGTGCACGTATGAGCATTTTGTTCACCAACAAAACCTTACCCCCTTTTAATAGTATTGGCTTTCCTATGGACTCAAAGTGATTTCTCACAAATGTAAAATGTAGAGTCCTCTTCCTTGAAGCTTTGCCAATCCAATACCTTGCATCTTGGGGTATTTCCACAATCTCCACAATCCTTTTGCCAGCCCTTCTCTATGGACTATATCTGAAATACACTAGGTAAAAGTATTAGTCCAAGAGACAATGTATGTTGTCATGAATTATCAAAACCACCAAGGGAGCATGTTGTGCTTTCACTTCTGGCCAACGCGTGCCGATCATGGATGGTTCTACCCGCACAACTACGTCTGCGTGCCCTTCGACCTTGCGAACGCAGGCATCACGTTCCAGCGCCTTACCCGGGCCATGCTCATACCTTGCCTGGCGGGGCGCGGAGAGGAGTTGGAGGAGATGCTCGGACCAAGCGAAGGTCCCGAGCCCCGGGAGACGACGGGCCCGTGAGGGTCGCGCTCGTGGAGGTGTAAGATCAGGCTATAACGGCAGCTTCGACTCTTCAGCGGCATGGCCGCCAGGTGACTTTTTGTTGGCCGTTGCCAAGTAACTTTTTGGTTTACTCCGTTTGAGGGCGCCCATCGGGTCGCATCATCCTCAGGCAATCAGGGCACACCCCTGCAGCCGCCTCAATTACGCATATTTCAATAGTTTCTCATGCATATGATTTGTCTTCTAACGCTTTACCTTGCCTGCACGGCTCATTGTCGGCGTGGATGTCGCCCCGAGGCACCTCGGAACTGGATGGAAATGCCCTGGAGCCTCAGGGACTTGCATCGTTGGGCAGTCGGCCCCCGCTCGGGGGCTCCGACCGCAGCTCGGCATCTCAGCATGGAGTCTCGGGAGGCCCCAGGGCCTCTTGAGGCAGCAGCCGGCAGGACAAAATGGGGGTCGCTCGAGCGTCAAGGGGGGCTCCTGAGCAACGCGCCTCAGGAGCCTTACCGGTCATATAGCCACTCGCCCCTTGGTGTCGTCCTTGGTGATCCGGTCGGCATCAAGGGTGTCGAGGCCTCGCCTCGTAGTTGCGTCCTTGGTGATCTGGTCGTACACTGCGGTGGTAGGGAAATGTGCGGGACTGGGACCTGTCGACGTAGAGCCGCTTGAGCGTCAAAGGGGGCTCCTGAGCAACGCGCCTCAGGGGCCTTACTGGTCATAAAGCCACTCGCCCCCTTGGTGTCGTCCTTGGTGATCCGGTCGGCATCAAGGGTGTCGAGGCCTCGCCCCATAGTTGCGTCCTTGGTGATCCGGTCGTACACTACGGAGGTAGGGAAATGTCCGGGACTGGGACCTGCAGACACAGAGCACCGGAAAGGGCCCCCAACCCGTCCCACAAACAAGGAGGAAAGGTCTCAGGCGGGGTCGTGGGTTATCCGGACAACCCGGCCGCGCCTCGGAATCTCAAGACGGGATCTGCAGGATCTCAAGACAAGAAGACTCAGGCGCAAAACACCTTAGAGGTAGGGACCTCGCGAGGCCAAAGCGCCCTCGCGAGCTCAATGGGCTAGCCACGTGTACGAACTCAATGGGCTGTACACGCCCAGAGCCCCCCGAGGACGTGGAGGGGTTCCTTCCCACGCAATGTGGAAGCCACAGCTCCGTGCTGGCGATCAACACGGCCCTCCAATGGCTATGCCCACGCAAGGTGGAAGCCACAGCTCTGTGCTGGCGGTCAACACGGTCCACCAATGACTATGCCCACGCAATGTGGAAGCCCTTCGCTCCGTGCTAGGGATAAACAACTGAGGGCGCCTGAGCAGCTGCATCCAACCTCAGGAAGGCCCCTAGTGCCCCCCTTCTCACTGCGTTCCCCAAGGATGTACGCATGAGGGGGCTGCACGGGGCTACTACCGGGTCAAGCCTGGTACACGCCACCTTCCCAGGTCTGCCAAACCTGGTCTTCACGCGCCCATCTCAGGAGAAGCCAATGAGGAAAGGTATGGGAGCTGCTCGTACATCAAGGGGGACTCCTGAGCATCGCGACTCAGGAGCCTCACTGGCCCCGTAGCCCCTCACCCCTTGGATCGTCCTTGGTGATCCGGTCGGCCCAACGGCGGCTGAGGTATGCGCGGGGCCGGGCCCTGCCGAAGCAGAGCTCAGAAGCGCTCAAACCCCTAGGAGAACGCCGGAGCTCGTATGTCAAGGGGGACTCCTGAGCACCGCGACTCAGGAGCCTCACTGGCCCCGTAGCCCCTCACCCCTTGGACCATCCTTGGTGATCCGGTCGGCCCAATGGCGGCTGAGGTATGCGCGGGGCCGGGCCCTGTCGACGCAGAGCGCAAGGTGTTCAAAGTTTCCAAGATAACCCAATCCTCACCAAGTTCCCTTCATGAGGGCTGCTCGTACGTCAAGGGGGACTCCTGAGCATCGCGACTCAGGAGCCTCACTGGCCCCGTAGCCCCTCACCCCTTGGACCGTCCTTGGTGATCCGGTCGGCCCAACGGCGGCTGAGGTATGCACGAGGCCAGGCCCTGCCGACGCAGAGCATCACAACAAGCAAGAAGGAAACAAGGCAAAGAGAGCAATTACACAGTTCAACAATTATTACAAGCATTAAAAGTTTCCGCGAACACAAACGAGTTTAACGCCTCCACAAGGCACGATGGACATTGCAGGAAAGGAGCAGGGGAGAGGAATCAGGAGGAGCCGCCGCCACCACTCGTCCAATCCTCGGGGAACTCGTCATCGACATCGCTGGCATTGTCTTCTTCGCCACTAACCCCTGCAGCGTCAGAAGGTGAGGGAACGGCGACGCGGGTGAACCTCTTCACCAGCGCCTCCACGGCGCCCTTCACCGCCGCCGCAGCATCGGCGCGGGCCTCGGGAGCGACCGGGCGGATCACGGAGTCGAAGTCAAACCCCGGCTCACGCAGATGAAGATGGCTGAAGACGCGCGTCGCGGCCTCAGAAAAAAGGTCGCGGCACTCGCTCTCCAAGATCCCCTCCACCTTGACAACGGCGCCCTCCAGCGCCTCGACGAGTTTTGAAGCAAGCCCCGCGAAGCCGCTCTCCGGAGCCGCCAGGGGCTCCGCAAACCCGTCCCGGCAGAGGGAGTGGAGCGTTTGGCGAAGCTTGAGCTCGACGGAGGGAAAGGCGCTGAGCTCCGCGGCCTTTTTCTCCTCAGCCGCGGCGAGAGCCTTCTCCCTGGTGTCGAGCAAGGCCTTCTCCGAGGCGACTTCCTTCTCCTGCGCATCCAGGAGCGGCAAGCTTGGTCTCGCGGGCCGAGAGGTTTTCCTCCCGTTGACGCAACTGCCCCGCAAGCTCCGACCTCTCCTCCTGGAGAGCCTTCAGACAGGCTTCCACCTCTTCGCAGCGCCTGACGGCGGACGCCACGTCCGCCAGTGCCTCCTCGCGGGCTGCCCTGGCAGACGCAGCCTCCCTCTCGCTCTTCACCGTGGCAGCCTCGACCTCACCCCACATTGACACGGCAGAGGCGGCGGCCTGGAGCCACCCGGAGAGAAGCCCAAGGCGCCCATTCGCAAGGCGACCGTCGGTACCCGCGAGGTCATCCCGGACCTGACCCAGAGCGGTGAAGGCCCCGTCCAGGACATCGAGTCCGCGCGACGAAGGCACCAAGGCCTCCTCCGGAGGAGTCGCCTGCGCGGTCGCAGACTACATCCCCCGGGAGACAGCAGCACGAGGAGCAGGAGGCTCTAGGGGCTGTGCGGCGACCACAGACAAAGACGGATCGACGGGCGGCTGGCCCTCAGGGGCTGGCCCTCCGAACAGCGGTGCCAACACGCCCTCAAGAGGAGGAGCAAGCACGTCATCAGGCATTGGGGGCTCGGGGGGCTCCGCGGTGGTGGCTACGAGGGCCGCCTCGCGAACCTCCGCCTCCTCGCCCGCAGGAGCCACGTCGGGCGACGGCGGCACAACAGGAGCAGGAGATGCATCGGAAGGCGCCTTCGGCTTAACGCCCGCCTTCTTCTTCCTCATATTCAGCGCGGAAGCTTTCCTAGTCGCCAAGCAAAGGAAAATCATCAATACACAAGCTACCGACAGGCGACCAAGGCCGAGCCGGGTTACTTATTCTTCGACGTCGACCCACTTCCTCTTCCTCTCCTCCCCGGCGACGACGGGGGCGCTCTCGCCTTTCTCAGCAAGGGCACCACCACGCCGGGGAACAGGGGCAGTGTCTACAAGGGCAGCCGCTGGAGGGATCACCCTGGCCCCGACCTTGCCCACCATGCCTGCGAGCTGTGATTCGGGCGGGGGCGAGGCCGGCGCTTCAACCGCCTTGCCAACAGGGACAGGGTGCATCGGAGGAAGCCCCGCTCCGCGCTTCTTGGGGGTCGGCACGCAAGCAGACCGTGTGGCATGAGGAGCCGGTCCTAGCCCCCTGAGGACCTCGGCGGGACCCGGAGAGCCAGCAGCGGAAGCTTCACCGGCATCATCGTCGTCCTCAAGGTCACGCAGGAGCGTGCTCTGTGATGGGAGAGACGCCCCTTCCAGGTCATCGTCGGCTGTCTTCTCCGAATCCTCCCCGCCCGTGGTGTCGCCGGAGGACACCATCACCGGGGAGCCAAGACCCTCAGCTGGGGGGAGCCCCAGTTCATTGAAGACAGGCATCGCGGCAACTAGACCGGCCCCGTCATCGCAGCAGTACAGCGGGGCATAGGCGTCGGGGAGATCGCCGGGGTCGCCGTTGAGCAGGGTCGCCACAGCCCTGCTCAGTTCCTCGGGGGTTATGCGTGCGGACTGAAGCCTGAGGTTGTCGCCGCTGTCTTGGTAGTCCCATAAGGGCCTGGAATGGGACTGGAGGGGCGCCAGGCGCTGCGTCAAGAACTCCTTCACTATCATCCCCCTAGTCAGCTTCCTGGCACTGATATCGCGGGAAATCTGCTCCAAGACGGGCCCGGCCCGGGGGTCGAAAAGCTTCGCGGAACTCCACGCGCAGGTCTTCTCCGGCAGCCCCTTCGGCAGATCCAACCGGGGGTTGGTATCTTTGAGATCCATGAGGACCCAGCGGTGCCTGAAGTTCTCCACCTTCTTCCCCGCCTTTAAGAGCATGTTACCGCTCTGGACCGCGACGAAGGAGACGCACGCCGACCGTTGAGCGCCGTCATGCACGCGCAAGCTGAAGAAATGGTAGAAGAGGGCCACCGAAGGCTTCACGCCCACGAAAGCCTCGCAGTAGAAGGCAAAGACGGACAGGAGCAGGATGGAGTTGGGCTGGAGATGAAGGGCTTGAATCCCGTAGTGGTCGAGGATGGCGGTGAAAAACGCGGAGAAGAGCGGAACGAGCCCGGCGAAGACTCTATGGAGAAAGAAAGGGTAGACCGCCCTGGACGAGGGCCGCCCCATATCAAGGTCCGTCCCCGCTCGTTGGTCCCATCCGCCGTCCATGGGAGCACCGGGACAAGGTCCTCATCCTTGGCGATGGTGGACCCTGAGAGCGCTGGTGAGATGGGAGCGGAGGCTGAGCCCTGGGCCTTTGGCTTCTGTTTGCCGGCGGGAGCCATCGGGAAGTTTGCGGGGCCGGAACGGCAAGGAGGAGGACGGAGCGACGCCGGATCTGGAGAGGCCTCTGTTAGGGTCGGGGATTCGAGAAGCAAGAGCATGTGCGTAGAAGGGGAAAGCAATAATGGCTCGGTGCTGGAAGTCAGGGTCTTGTCGACTCGGGCGGTGGCCGAAGGGACGAAGGACACCAGACATCATCCGGACGACGCGTGCCAGCCCGGCCCGCAGGCGTTAGGGGCCCGCGACGCTCCGGGCCGTCCGCAAGGCTTCACCCAGAAGCCAGCTCGAGTGCGCCTTGGGCCAGGGGGCTGCCGTCGGCGTTCTGGGAACGGGGGTACCCAGACCTGCCAGCCTGCGGCCTAGGGCATGGCCCACTTCGTCAGCCAAACACAACCAGACGCAGCCCCACTCAAGACAAGGCCCTCGCGAGGACCCTAGGATCGTGAGGGAGAGCGGTGCTAAGATCGGCAAGCGGGGGGCCTCCCCAAGCCCCCTCCAGAGCGGCGGAGATCTCTATGCAGGGCCCAGCCTCAGGAGTCAAAGATGATGCAAGGAAGGACAGGCGGGTGCCAGCGCGCAGGCGGAGCAGTTTCCCCTTTGGTGCAAAGGGGGCAAGGATGAACGCGGGTTCCCAAAGCACCCCCCCAAAGGTTTCCATTCCGGTGCAACAAGACCACGACCATGAGCCCCGCAGGACGGATGTCATCGCCGAGCCCACCTCTGCATCATCGACAGCTATGTTGCAGGCGAAGACCGCCTTTGGACAAGGCGGGGATGTACTCCTGTCCCCCTTCAATTTTGGCTGTTGTGGGATCCCTTCCCGCCATTGCGATAAGGGAAGAGGACCCGGGCCACCGCTATATATAGAGGCTAGGCTGCACCGTAGAGAGGGGATCCGATCCGGAGACCAGTCGACCCACTTAACCCACCACAAAGACATCGAAGGGCCAAGAACACCTCAGGGACGCCTTCGCGAGGCTCCTCAACCTTGTACTAGTTCATCAACCATACCTCCACGAGAGGCAATCCACCAAAGCAGGAGTAGGGTATTACGCTTCGCAGCGGCCCGAACCTGGGTAAACCACCGTGTTCATCTTCTTCCTCGTCATCGTGCGAGTTCGTCGTCTTAGCCATCGAGTAGAGAGTAGGGTAGGGCGAAGCTGCAGGGAATCTTCGCACACGCCCCTGTGTTCGAACCTTGAGGGTTTTGCGGAGCCCAAAATCCGACACTTTGACATTTGAATGCTAGCGACATATTCACATACGTGAGCCAGAAGACGCAAACGGTCCCGGCCCTGGTAAGGTGGCAGCCATGGGGATAACCGTGCTTGAGGCCGCAAAGTGATGTGATGGGTTACATGCTAGATTCTTAAGGCTTAGGATCGGGGTCCCGACAGCGTTGGTATCAGAGCCTGACTGCCTGTAGGATTACCAAGCCAAACTGGTCGATGTTGAGTCTAGAACTGCTTTAGTTATATCAGGGAATTGATTGTGGAAGGGAACGTAAGATTCTTTTTACTCCTTTCCTCGTGTCATTCTAATTCTGAGTCACCCTCTTCTCTATGCTACGGGGTTTAAGAATTAGGCTTCTCATCTATCTATCAGGATGACGAGTTACTATGCTGCAGATTTATAGGAAAATTGATGTCTTTCTGGAACGATGTCTCCATAAAAATTCATTGTTATGTTGTCAGTTGTCTTGCAGGTTGCCTCATATTTCACACTCGTACAGCCGTTATGCTGTCCGAGTTATCCAAGGTTTATAAATAATCTGATGCAATTGCAAACTCCTTCATCTCGAATCGATGTCTTTTGGGCCAGACAAAACACACTAATTATTTTGTTGGGGTACTCCATTACCTCGACGTGTTTGTTGAAGTGTTAGGAAACCATGTTGTTTCAGTGAACCACGCAAATAGTCTAGCTGTGTTTTGTGTTCCCGGTGTGATAATTCTGGTCATCGTTATCAAAAGCATCCTGTGATGCTACTTAGTTAGTAGGCATTTTGTTTCTGGATTCTTGAACCCAAGGATCATTCTGCTCAATCCTGTTGATAGTGTTTGTTCGTTCCTTTAGGATGAATAGTGACCTTGTATTAGTCCTCGAGGTTCGTGGCATGTCATTCTTCCAATACGATGAACCATCATGGCAGAAGTTCTTCGTGAACTGAAGATCACAACCTGAGCGCTCGTGATGAGTTCTCCATTCCATAGTTGTGAACCTGCCAACTCTTTCCTTTCTACATGGATTATCTGGAAGAAACATGTTGAACTTTGTTCGACGTATTTAATCTATGCATCCTCAACTCAGAAAAATCATGTGCTCTTGAGTTGCCCCTCTTCATTTGTATTCTGACCTTTACCTGTCAGTGGATAGTCAAGGGTAGTTGTGCATTCGTGTTCATCGATGCATATTATTCTTGTGGTCTATCAAGTCATTCTATTTCGGAATGACTAGGAGAAACAAACTCCAGTACCTCATCAATATCTAGGATTGGGTCAAAGCAGTTGTATTCAAAATGCCAATCCAGCTTTTGCTCTGTTCTACCTTGAAGTGTTACCCTCTTCATGTCAAGATTGTCATGAGAATTGCATAACCTCTTATGGACTCTTGATGCAATGATACTCCTCGCCATCATCATCCATTCCTCGGTCTCTGTGTTGTTGAAACCAGAATACCGACAAGTGAATCGTGATGTGTGAAATCAATACTCCTAGCAAACCCATTGCTTGGAAGTTAATGGACAATAATTTCATTCTTAGCGTGTTAGTTATTGAATCACCACTCTAAGATTGATCGTGCCACCTAGTCCATCTTTCGTGGTGCACTCTTCGATCAATGAGTTAGGTTGTGCCAAGCTCTTTTGATCATATCGTCTCGCCCTGAAAAGCGAGATTGTTCTCGAGCTTAATAACATATCGATGGTTTGTGACTTTCTGACTATCTTCTCGGAAGTGTTACCAGGTTGTCCCCTGACCGTTATGTTGAGTTCGTGATCAAGTTGGTTTAAATATAAACCACCCCTTCTCCAAGACTCTGTGTGGGATACCCTGGAACTAGTTGGTTAAGCTAAACAACAACTTGGAGAGTTGGAAGATAACAGCTTTGCCTAACTTAGTTTGTTCTGAAGGGATATCCTATGTGGTGTGTGTGTGTGTTGAAGAAAGATGATATCTTCATCGGTTGATCCTTGTGATCAATCGTTGCTTCTATTGTCATGTCCAATCCTTGATTTGAATATGGGCTATCGTCAAATCAAACTCAGAACCAAGGGTTCTCGTAATGTTGTTTTACTCGTGGCTAACCCCTCGAGCTTACATCATTATACCTTATGGTCTGACCAATGCTACTACCTTGCTCACATAAGTTGTGGAATTCCATCTATATGGATATTTCGATGAAATGTTGTTGAGTCCATCGGCAACATTTTCATTTGTTCCATGATTCATGTTGGACATTTAGCTAGTGTTGGAAACTTTGTAGGCAATATCTTCGTGTTTTCGTTCATGGAGTATATGTTTGGTGAAAGAAGTGACTTCCTCTAGCTCATGTGCATTTGATTTAAGTTGCTGCCATGAGTTCGAGAAAAGGTTGTTTTGATTTCTTTGGAATCATCCCAAGTCATTCATGCATGTGCGAAGTATGCTATGGTTTGAGAGATTAGCTACCTCCATTCTATATGTATTACCTAGCATCCCAAGCCACTGATTGATTTGTTCAAGGAAAAGAAGTTAAGTGTTAATCATGAAGGGCCCTGACGGACATGCACAAAACTTCATTACCTCTAATGATGGTTCCCACCCAGAACTCGGTAGTGTTTTGTTGTAAGATTTCTATGTGATCACAATTGTCTTGGACAGTGTGTTCACATGTGTCTTGCAATCCAGCTCATGTTTTGGAGTTGGCTACCGCAGTTCATTTCCTGAGGATATCGCAACATCAGCTCGTTGATTTGTGTTGCAAACTCTTTTTTCGGACATGCTGAGTCTGAAGAATCCTGACACCAATCATATCTGAATCTCAGGCAGATATAATGATTGGAACGTTACCCAAGAGTTATAATATTGGTCTACCTAAGACCTGACAAAGTGATGTTGTGGCTAACGCACTTAGCCAGAAGACCTACTATTATAATATCTTGTATTAGTATCATTAGCCACCTCGCCATGAGGATTTCATATGACCTGTTCTAGAAGTTGATCCCCATGGACCCTTGGAACCCCGAAGTCCGACCTTTACTTGATGTTCTAGATACCAAGCATTATCTACAATCGGGTTATGCTAGTACATCAAGGGGAACATTAGAAGCGGAGTGCTAAATGTCTCTCGGTTGATCATCCAGATTTCGCTCCCTTGGCATAGCTAAGGTGAAATCTGAGAAAGTGTTGTCCTCCTTTGCATCTGCATCCTCCATCGTTATTCATCATGGTAGTATGATGAGTCACCAAGATCTTGGCATAGATGTTGGGAAAACTTTGATGAATATGGAGATGCTCAAGTTCTTGAGAGCACGCTCAGACACTAGGTTATATCCTCGGTATCATTTGGAATGTGCCTTCCATTTGCCGAGTTGTTCTATAACCATAGTTTCCTTTCCAAGATGAGTATGCCATTCGTTCAAATTCCTTCCAACAATCGTTTGTGAATCGCCTTAGCCTGGTAGGAAGATTTTCAATGATCTTTGTATCAAAAGTAATTCTTTTTGCCACTTAAGGGAATAACTCTATGAGTCACCCCCCTAAGGTGCCCCGTTATGGAATCATGGCAATTATTTCCTCGCTACATTGAAACCTCGTCACCATCTGTTTTAGCGTGGAATTGTTGCCTACCAAATTGAACCTCCGTTATCTGCCTCATTCCATAGTTCTCAATGTGTGTTTTGTGTCTCAGTTCAAGAGACGTTCCTACGTCCCATTCCATGAGTTGATCATGAGTTGCTCGATCTTTAAGGAGATCGATTCTTGTAGAGTTTCCTGCTCCTTCTTGATGTGTTGGGTGAAGCTTCCAAAGCAAGGGTGTTAAGATCAATATGATGCAATGAATCAACATCTTCAGAAAGTGCAATCGGATCATGAAGATTATGCTAGTTTGTGTTCCCTCAGCCCTGTTACCCTACGCCTGAATCTCGGGACAAGAATCTTGTTTAGTGGGGGTGAGTTGTCACAGCCCTAGAAATTGCTTGTATTACTTGCATCGTTGAGTATTCATGTCATCATGTTTAAATTCAAATGAACTTGAAATGGGGATTGTCAAAACCCTAGCACTCCATTTTCAAATGAATTCAATTAGCTAAGATTTCCAATGAACCCAAAATGGATTTCAAAAATGTTCACGATTTCTGATAAATGTTGGAAACAACATACCATATGTGATGAAATTTTAAACAACTCTTTTGTCATTTTAAACAAATCAGAAATGCATCTGAAAATGATAACTAAATGGCTATAAATATTTTAGTTGTTTCAAAAATGCTGAAACTTTTTGTGGGACCTTGTAATATTCAGATTATATCCCATAAATTATTTCAGGGTTTTTGGCTATTTGGATTTGGCCCAAACAAATTTAAACAGAAAGCACAAATAGAAAACAGAAATAAATTAGAAAGAGAGAGAGAGAGAGTACCTGGCTTACCTGTCCGGCCCAGTAGAGCAGCCCAGCCCACCAGGGGCGCCCCTGTCTTCTACCTCTTGCCAGAAGGCAGAGGAGAAGCAGAGGACGGCGAGCGCGTGGGAGTGCCACGCCAGCAGCCTGCCTGGGCCTCCCCTTGCCAGCACGACGCCGCGATTAGCACCGCGGGAGACGTCTGGATCCATCCCCCCTCTCCATTCTTCCCCTCCTCGCCTCTCTCTCGCACTTTTTGCCATGGCCGAGCGCCACCCTTGCCGTCGTCGCCGTTCAACGCAGCCACCGGCCGCCCTCGCCCCTCTGCCCTGTCCTACGGGACCACCTCGACGACATGGAGCTCCCAGTCGAAGCACGCAACCGCGGGATGACTGCAACGCCGTCGTCTTCCTCCTCGGGATGCCGCCGCCGCCAATGATCGATTCGCCGCCATCCGAGCATCCCCGAGTGCGCTGAGCCCTCCAGAAGATCCGCTGCGAGCTCTTCTTCGGTTCCCCCTCGCCCCCTTTGTCGATTGGGTCTCCTAGATGCCATTCCCACGAGCTCCCGTGCTGGCCGCTTGCCCTGAGTGCACTAGCGAGTTCCTGGAGCTCCCCTCAGCCCAACCATATGCCTAGCCTGCTCCCCCATGCATCGTAGCGCCGCGCCTGATCAACCCATACTCCGGCCTCCGCCTAGCTCGTCCCCGGCCGTGATTCCGGTGACCCCACGACCTCCCGAGTGGCCCATCAGATGCGCACGAGCGAGGGCGTTACGCTGGTGCCGTCAACGCCGCTAGCCAACCCCTGTAGCGCCGCCCCGAGAAACATCGGCGAGCCACCGCCGCGGGTTCTGGTCGCCGGCGGCTAACCCCGGCCGGTCTGACATGGCGTGATTAGCTTAGGAGCTAATCACCCATTTACGCAACGCCTGTTAGTATGACAGCTGGGCCCCACTCACTTTATTAATCACTGGATTAACCCTCTACTTAAATTAAACTAATCACCGTGGCCCCACCTGTAAGCCTCTGTGACTGACCCAGAGTCACTGACCAGTGGGCCCCACTGGCCAGGTTTGACCCTGGGCAGCCCAGTTGACCTGCTGACCTGACCCTGACGTCATGTCGACGCAATAAATCCATCCTGGAATTAAAATAAATATTAAATGAATTATTATATTCCAGGAAATAATAAAAACTCTGAAAAATCATAGTAATTCATCTGTAACTCAGAAAAGAAAAGTTATATATGAAAAATGATCAAACAAATACAAGGAATCTGTTTATGCCATGTTCATGCATGTTTGAGAAAGTTAACATCACCAAGTAGGACATTTCATGATTAGGATAATTTAATAAATAGTGTTGGAGTTGGAATTTGGTATATATTTGAATTCCACTTCAATTAATATGTTTATCTATTGCACTAGGTCAATTCAATGCTTTAAGATGCCATATCATACATCATGTTTGTTGCATTGCTTTGAATGTGTTCCTTCTTGTTTGCTGGTGGTTGTTCTTCCTCAGTAGACGTTGTTCCGACGTTGAGATCGTTGTCACCGATGAAGACTCATTGTTATCTTCAGAAGTGTCAGGCAAGCAACCCCTCCTTGAGCGTCCCGATAATATCCTACCCTCTCGCTCCTGCATTCTTTTACTGCATTAGGACAACAACGATTCAACTGTTACATGTTCCCGGTTGTTGAACCCATTCCTTTGCATGACCTGTCCTTGTCACAGTAAATAGTTGAAACCACTTAGCATGAGTAGCAACTGCTTGAGCCTTGTTGTGCTTACTCATCCATGCTTGCTTACTGTGCCTGCTATGCTTAGAGTCGTGTTGGGTCTGATCCATCTAGGCGATGAATCGAAATGGACGTGTTCATGTCCTGCTGTGTGAGAGCTAAGTGTGTGAATCCGATTTGGTAAAGGTAGCAATGAGAGGCCATGTAGGAGTACATGGTGGGTTGTTTCATTGGGACCGTCCTTAAGAACTGAGATCTGTGTTTGTTATCCAAGACAATATACTACCGCACATTGGGATCCTTAATTGACTCCCTCGACTTATTAATCGCCTTGATCTCTGTCCAGGAGTTGCAACTAGTTTCTGGTGTTTGTAGAATGTGCTGGCGGCCGTGCATAGCGCTGACCGGAGGGGTAGGCTATGGCGCGGTAGATGCAGCATGGCCCGGTGTACCAAGCGTAGTACCATCCGTCGAGGTGGGCTTGGGAACCCTGCACACATTGTTTGGGGCCGTAATGGAAACTTCGGCCAGACTTCCTTGCGGGTTCAGTCTCAAATAGGCGATAAACCTGGACTAGAGTCTTGTGTGGTTAGCCAGGTCGTGGCCGACTCCCTCGCTAGGCTTCCTCTTGAAGGTTGCTGAGGTGCCTTTTTACGTGCACATGGCGGTAAGTGGCGGGAGCGTGTGTGAAGAAGTACACCCCTGCAAGGTTATGAATCTGTTCGAATAGCCGCGTCCTCAGTTATGGACTACTTGGAGAACTTATGTGGTTCATAGTCAAGCGAAATGGATACTCTAAAATACGCAAGATAAGTGTGAGTGCTATGGATGGCCTTCTTGTAGGGAGACGGGAGTGGATCCATAGTGGTGTATTGATATGGTGAATATGTGGACTCGTGTGCGCTATCCCACCTCAAAGAAAGTACTTGTAGTCGTAGTATAGGCTAGCCAAGAGTCAAAGCTGGCTTGCTGCAATAAACTCCACAACCCCCTTCATTGATACTGATGCATATGTAGATAGTTCTGATGTAAGTCTTGCTGAGTACCTTTGTACCCACGGTTGCTTAATTTATGTTTTTGCAGAGGAGACGCCAGTCTCATTAGTGATTCTTACGACGTGAAGTTCGATGTTGGCTGGATTAGCTTGGGAATCCCAGACAGAGGTCTGGTTCCTTTGGTAGGGTCGTTGTAGCCTTTCAGGCTCTTTTAGCCGTTTTTAGTAGATGTCTGTACCCAGACATGTATCTTCCGCTTGTTGGTTGTATGCTCTGAATGATGGGTCATGTGACCCCTGTTTGTACCATTATTTTATGGAGGTTCTCTGGAGCCTTCTAAATAAATGATATGTTGTTGTATGGTTATGTTGTGATGCCATAGTTGTATCTATGCATATCGGGCATGTCGTGCATACGTGTGACGTGCAACGGTATGTATGGGATCTGACACCTAGTTGTGTGCCTTAGGAGTACTCTTTACAGGGAACTGCCTCTTTGTGCCTCCGCCGATCCTTGGTAGCTTGCTACTGCTCCGGACACATTGATTGACCGGCGTATATCCTTCTTGCTGCAGTGTCTGTCCCTTCGGGGAAACATCTCGCAGTGTAATGGAGTCCTTGTAGCCTGCTATGACTCGTCTACATGCAGTTGATGACAGAAATGTCTCATGGCGTAATGGAGTCCATGTAGCTTGCTACGACTCGTCTACACATGCTGGAGGCTGACACCTCCATTGCTGGGTTATGTACGCCTGTCCCTATACGGATGCGCTACTTGGGTTCTACGACTAGTCATGTCGGCCCGGGTTCTTTGTCATTTGAATACTAGCGACATATTCACATACATGAGCCAAAAGACGCAAACGGTCCCGGCCCAGGTAAGGTGGCAGCCGTGGGGATAACCATGCGTGAGGCCGCAAAGTGATGCGATGTGTTACATGCTAGATTCTTATGGCTTAGGATCGGGGTCCCGACAATCGTGCTCGACCCGCGGGCACTTTCTCACGTCGCATCATCCCCCTTGACGTGTCACTTCAGTGTGGGCCCGAGAGGAAGGATGACGCAAGAGGGCGGCATCAAATACGAAAGGGCAATGATGATCAATGCAGCGCACCTACCTCACGTCGGCTTGACTTGGGGCGGTTCCCGAGGCCCTATGGAAGAAGAAGAGTCCCGCGATCCACCGGGCGCCACGCGTCGAGCCTGGCCGGCAGGCAATTGGGCCCCGCGGCGCTTCAGCCTTTCCTTCCTCGGCTTCACCCTGAGGCCAGCTCGAGCGCGCCTTGGGCCCGGGGGCTACTATCGGTGTTCTGGGTTCGGGGGTACCCAGACCTGCCTGCCCACGGGCCAGCGCGTGGCCCACCTCGATGGCCCAGTACGGCCTGGCGCACACCCCACAAGACAAGACCCTCGGGAGGGGCCCGGCCACGCAAGGAGAACGACGCCAAGACCCCAGGAGGAGCGGTCTCCCCAGGCTGCCTCCCAAGGAGCGGAGATTCCAATGCAGTGCCCAGCCTCAGGAGGCTGTAATGACGTGAGCCATGACGACCAAGGCCAGGCGGGCGCCAGCGGGCGCAGCAGAGACAATTTCCTCTTTCGTGCTAAGGGGGCAAGGACGAACGCGGGTTCCCGAGGGATCCCCCAGAGGTTTCCATTCCGGTGCAACAGACCAAGACCACGAGCTCGGCAGGAAGGATGTCATCGCCGAGCCCACCCCTGCGTCATACCAAGAGCTTTGCAGGCGAAGACGACCTTTAGTCAGGATAAGCTGTACCTCCTGCCCCCTTTCAAATTTGGCCGTTGTTGGATCCCTTCCCACAAGTGCCATAAGGGAAGAGGACCAGGGCCCGCTATAAATAGGGACTAGCCACCACCGTAGAGGAGGGACCGAATCGATCCTCACCCAAGAGCCCCCGCGAGGTTGCTCACACTATACGAGTTCATCGCCAAACCTCCTCGTGAGGCCAATCCACCAAAGCAGGAGTAGGGTTTTACACCGCAAGGCGGCCCGAACCTGGGTAAATCCCTCGTGTCCGCCTTCTCATGCTTTCACGCATCCTTGGAAAGGCAAGGTTGTGTAGCTGATAGTCGAGAGGGACCGAAGGGCGAGCGCACCCCTGTGTTCGAACCTTTCTCAGGTCTGCGGAGCCCTAATTCCGACATTTGGTGCGCCAGGTAGGGGGTGCGTCGGCGTCCTTCGGTTCCTACGACTTCCCCTTCATCAACCTCATGTCCGGCTCTCAACACATGCGCTCCGGGGGCTCGGTGCTGGACAGCCATTGCCAGGCCACCAGCGTCGTCGTCACCACCGTCAACGCTCGTGCCACCCATGCGTAGGCAGGCCACGCGCGCCCCCCTCTGCGGCAGAGCGCCCGCCCTGCCGTACCTCTCGCGGGATCCTCCTCAGCCTGTGCCCACGTGGGAGACCTGAATGCGCAGGACGCGCTGCTCATGGCAAGCGAGGTTCTTCGCCATCCGACGCAAGGAGGCTACGACGCCTGGGCCGACCACGTCGCCGAGCTTGTCGCTGTCACGAGAAGGGCCTTGGCTCCGTACCTTCCTCTCCGACCACTGGCGCAAGAAGCAGGGGGTTCGGCCGGCGAGCCGTTCCCACCATCGCACGACGACGCGTCCGGCCACAGACCCGGGGAGCCCGAGCAAGGTACGATCCAGGCTGTACTTCTTCTCCTTAGGGTCCTGGTGACCGGGTTCGGGCCGCCGCTCGGCCCCGGTGAGGGCACGCACGAAGGAGGTGGCGGGATGTTCCGTGCTTGCCACAACCCGCACACCTACGACCCGGCGGATCACCAACCGCTAGGGCTTGCCCGGCGTGAGCGCGCCAACCGGCGCAGGGACCGGGCAGCACAAGCCGTTGAATCTGGGGGTCATCAAGGCGGAGGCGCGGAGGATACCCACGACAACAACCTTCGCCAAGATGGACGCGGCCAACCTCGCGGCGACGGCAGAGCCGACCAACTTCGGGCAGAGGCTCAGTGCAGGCGGGTACGCGGGCCGCGTGCCCAGGACAGCGTCGCCCTGCTGCCCGGGGGAAGCTTCAACTACGAGGCACGCGGTGAAGGACCAGAGGGAGACCAAGGCCCTCGCGTGGAAGCGTATGTTCCGAGCAACGTCGTGGCAGGCGTCGGCGCCGCGAGTCTCGCACTCGCCACAGGCACCTCCACCCCCTCGGTGTAGGGGGGCCACTCCCGGCGCCCCTCTTCTGGTCGAGCCCGGGGGCTTTCGCTGTCGAAGCACCTAGCTTGACGCAGCGAAGAGGGCGCCCGGGGGCGTGTGGGGGCCCGTCGGAAGGTTGTGTAGCTGATAGTCGAGAGGGACCGAAAGGCAAGCGCACCCCTGTGTTCGAACTTTTCTCGGGTCTGCGGAGCCCTAATTCCGACAGACTGGTGCTGGATCAAGGATGAAGAAGCCCCCGAGTTCTGCTCGATGCGGACTGGATGCGTCGCGCGCGAAAGCGACTGGAGTAAGTTGGGCCTCACCGACGATAGGCTCCGCCCGACGCTGAACATGATTACCCGTCTGAAAGCTGCCGGGCTGACCATCGAACATGTGGGGGCCGACTTCCTCCGGCGCCGCATTGCGCCACTACAGAGGAGGGGCAAGTTTGCATGGGAGTACAACGGTTCTACCGATAGGATGCGGTTGTACCCAGGCCCCGCCAACAACCTGACGGTTTACGACCATGGTTGGTTGTGCGAGCAGCTGTTCGGCCATCTTGGGCCGTTTCATTTGCCGGCAAGCGTTGTTCCCCTGCATCTCAATTCCGCCCGAAGCCAGATTTTGCAAAGGATGCCCGAGTGCAATGCCTCTGGGGTCAAGTCCGATTGGGAGTTGCCTGCCCTGGATGACGAGATAGATTGGGTCTCTCGCTTGGAAGAAAGAGCTTCCAAAGTGGAGGACAATCTGAGCAAGCCAACTATCAGGGCGGAGGAGGCATTCATTGCCTCTCGGATTGAGGAGGACAAGAAGGTCAGAGCCGCCAAGAAAATGGGCTCCGGGGGAGAGGAAGAGGAGGAGCCCGAGGGTGATCATTCTTCTGAAGAGGGGAGAGAAAAGCGAGCCACGGAGGAGGCTGCCGGGTTCGAATCTGCCGGGACCGGGACTTCCCAAGCTGCGGCGACAGGAACCAAAGAGGGGGTTGAGACGAAGGAGGCGAAGGAGCCGGAGGTGGAGGAAGAAGGGATCGAAATGGGCCCTCAAGCTCCAGAGCCAGGGCGCCGCCTCCACGAGCGCGTCAACCAAGAGTCAGCGGCCCCCGTGTCTTCGTGGAGCACCCAAAAGGTGAAGAAGACGACCACCAGGGGAGGCAAACACGACGCAACATGCCGCCATTCCCTCTGCCTCTCTCAGGCTAAGTCTCCTCCCGCCAAGCGACGGACAGTCACGGGGGTGGACCCCAGCCCCCCTGCAAGCCCAACTTCTCTGCCAAGTTCGACCCTGCCGGAGGTCCCGGTCCCACCGCCAAGCCTCACTCCTCCAACTTTGAAAAGGGGCAGATCAACTCCGCCGCCTGTGTCATACGAGCTGGGCTCCATGCTCATTGCCTCAGAGTGAGTTACTCAATTACGATCCTTGTCAATGTTTTCTGTCCTTGATTTCTTGACTGATCTTGTATAGCTGAATCTGACAGGGATAGGGAGACTCTTGCGCATCGAGCCAAGTGGGTCGAATCCGCGGCAGGGTCAGATTCCGCGGCAGGCATGAGCCCGACAAGAGGCGTGGAGGAAGATCCCGCACCTAGCCCCCGATCCAACCCTCTTCGCGAAACTCTAGGGCTGACCTCATCTGCTGGCGGGGATGAGGAAGGGCATCTTCCCACACCTGACAGGGAGATGGGAGAGAGCTATCAAGGAGGGACTCGCCAGGGAGAGCCCTCCTTCCAAGACCCCTCATCAACCATAGCCCGTGGGGAGGAGTCGCCGGCAAGGGCCTCCACCGAGGGGTTTGCCCGTGCTGAGGCCACCATCGAGGGGGTGGTGACAGACCGCACGCCAGCAACCGATGTTGCCGGGGAAGAGGACGCCCCTCCTCACCAACCTCCATCGGGTAACCCACTTGCCTGCGTTTTTTACTCTCCCCTTTTCTCTCTTCTTGTGTGTCTTGTTGATTCCTGACTTTCATTTCTCCGCTTTCTGCTTTTGTCCGAAGATTTGCCACTTGAAGATCCTGAGTTGCTGGAAGAAGTGGCTGGCATCGGGAAAGATGCTGCTGAGGAGGCGATGAAGATTGCTGCCGCGGAGGGCCACGGGCAGGTTGCCGGGGATGTTCAGGAATCCTCAGAAAGAACGGAATCAGCCCTCGGCGGTGCATCTGGCCCGGATACAGTCATCGAGGAGAAGGCTCCTCTCTAGTCCATGGGGCCCTTCACTTCGAGCAATCCTCTGGCCCCATCCCTGCGATCTCCCCTGAGCAAACTGGCGCTGGTCACTGCTCAACTTGGTCCCACAACTCCCGGCTGATCCTTCTCAGCGGGCGCGGATTTTGATGCGGAAATCAGATGGATACTGGCGCCACTGCCTCAGAGGGTTGAAGAAGCTGACGATTCCGCTGATGGCGCCAAAGATTTGGCTTTCTTGGAATCCATGGCGGCGGGGCTCAAGGATGTGCAGAACAGGTACAACCTCAAATGGCAGGCGGTCAAGGAGCAGTGCGACTCAGCCGAGCTCGTGAACCAGCAGCCAAGGGACAAAGGGAACGAGCTGCGAGAGTGGTACAACCGGTAGGTCCTTTCTCTTAAGAGGCAGTATGAGACGCTGGCCATGGACAAGGAGGACGTTGCAGTCTGGGAGACTCGACTGGTGGAGCGCGAAACGCTTTTGAACATCAAAGAGACGAACATCTCCTCCCGGGAAGGAGCCCTCGAAGCTACTCTCCACGACAAGGATGAGGAGTTGGAGGCCCGTGTTCAGCAACGCACCAAAGAGCTGGAGGACGGCCACAAGGCCACTCTCGACGCGCTGTCTCTGGAGTCCTCAGCCCAACTGAAGAAACTGGCCGACGAGCTCGCTGCCGCATCTGTCGCCAAGACCAATCTCGAGGCCCAACTGAGCAAGCTGACGGAAGACCTTGCCGGGAGCAGTAGGGAGATCGAGGCCCTCAAGGGGGAAGCTCGGAGAGCGAAAGCCACTCTGGAAGAGGCGCAATCGCAACTTTCCTCCAAGAGCCAAGATCTCGACGCCGACAACGACACCATCTCCCGCATGAAATCCAGGCTTGCCTCTTTGGAGAAAGACATAGAATCTATTGGTGTCCGCGAGAAGCTGCTCATGACACACCTGACCAATGCAAAAATCCTCCGAAAAGATGCAAAAGACAATCTGGAGAACCAAATTCAGCAGTGTTACCTCTAGATCAAGAGCATGATTGACATCGCCGAGCGCCTCACTGCTCAGATTGCGAGTACGGACATGAAGAGCTGGGCCTTCTTCCTCGGCAAGCACGAACCAAGCATCAAGCTGACACTCTTCTTTGAAGGCCTGATTGAGGGGTTGAAGATGTATGAGGACGACAGGGCTGCCTGCTTTGCCAACGAATCCCGAAAGCTGGCTCACGACACTCTCTTCCTGGTCCTGAGCAACCTCGTCTTCTTCCACCCAGACCTCAACCTCTCCGATGGTTTCAAGAAGTTGCCGCCGGGCGCCGACACCTCTGCTGCCACGAAGAAGGCCAGTCCCCTTGCTGACAGGGTCCTCTCAGTCCCAAGGACCCAGGGGAGTCGCCGGGGTTAGCCTTGATTCACCCTTGCAGCCGTGCTGTCCTGTACATAAGACACAATATGTATCCCGTATTAGATTATGCACTATCTTTGCTTTAATGTTTGCCGAACTGATGTGTTTATGTAAACGCATGCTACCCCCTTGCTTTACTACTGGCATTCGTATAGTCGTTTTCTTTGCGCGCTCTGGTAACCCGCCAACAACGTGGTGCCGCGATTGCTTTGAGGAACGGGTCCTTAGCATTCTGCTGGCAAGGACACGCTGCCGGTGAGTTTTTCCTCGACGGTGTTTGATGCTGCCGCATGTTTTGTTGAGCAGACTCGAAACAAAGCAAGGGCGCAAACAAATACAGTAAGGTTCCATCGCGCACAAGACTCGCCATACGAAACCTTGGTTGCTAGGGGGGGATATACAAATGCGAGCTCTAATGAAAGTTGATAATCATGTCAACTTAGCTTTCGTCATGGCGCCCCTTCCGTCCTGGCGCGTATTTATTCATGCACGTTGTCCCTTCCTCCATTCACGGCCGTCTCTCCTCTTCTTGTTTCCCGGTGAATACATGCGCTTGTACCCACCTTTGACCTGAGATGAAGGGAAAACGAAGAGGGGCAAACAGAGAAACTTGGGGGCCCGTTAGTTATGCGTACAATCCTCGGCGCGAGCCTGCCAGGTTAATGTAAACATTCACAACTAACGAAAAACGGGGGAGTAAACATGAATGTCCGAGCCTTATCTCCTTTCCTTCGTGTGCAACGGTCCCATAGCAACCAATGCGATGGAGGCGTTGGCGAACGGGACCTTGCCGTGGTTCGCTTGCCGGGGGTGCCAATCGAGGGATTCGCTCTAGCATTCGGCTCGGGATTTACCGTTGACGAGATAAATGCAGGAACGAGCCTCACGCGAGCTTATCGACAATGGCGGCACCACCGCTATGCAGAACTGATCACAGGCGGGGAAGGAGAGGAGAGAGGGGTATAGCCGCGTACCTTTTTTTTTGCCTATCAGACCGAGCTGCACCTCCCTGGGATTAGATGGGCTTGCTCGATGATTCCGATAGGGACGGCGCCGCCGCTCAGTTCGCCTCCTCCTCGACCGTGGTCTACACTATGGTTGTGCTGTTTACGTCAGACGCATTAGCCGCAGCGCTGATGCCCCTCATCCTTGTCGCCGCCATCATTGTGGTGGCGACATGTGACGGGATCCGGGGAGGAAGAGGCTTAGGGAGCAGCATTTCTTCTCTCCTTCGATGCTCTCGGTGGAGAAAATGGTGACAAAAATCGATGCGCTGCCCACGACCTCAGGTTCACGCAAATGATGCACCCCCTACCTGGCGCGCCAAAGATGTCGGGTCACGGTGCACACGATCACCTATGGGGCCACAGGCCCCTTTGTGGTTTGGCAGGGTGATATCACGTTGCACAAAGAGCAGAGGCGGTGAGGCAGCACGACGACGAGACGCTGGTGTTTTACCCAGGTTCGGGCTGCTGGGAAGCGTAAAACCCTACTACTGCTTTGGTGGATTGATCAGGGGAACACGAAGCACGCGCAGTGCTCAAACCCAGCAAGGTTGCCTTCGGGGGAGCTACTATGCGAGTACAAGTGTCCAAAGATCCGAATATTTTGCTAGGTTGCCTTGGGCCTCCTTTTATAGCTCAAGGGGCAACCGCAGTGGCAAAACAGACATTATCTAGTGATTAGATAGCTAACAGTGCTATCATACCTAACTCTGGCACTTAGGACAAAATGCCATAAATGCTAGCCTAGGTGGCGTGCGGGGATGCATCCCCGGCAGGCTTTTACCACCGCTTTAGCTAACTATTGCTCAATATCTTGACACGCCTCTGGACGGGTGTCAAATGGGCATAATCTGTCTCCCAGCGAGTCGCCACGTACTTAGCGAGAGCCACTTAGCCACCTGAGGGCTCGACACCGCATCAACAAATGACTGGTGTTGAGATGCGATGGAGCGGTGGCCGATCGGCTCGCGCCTGCCGGGGGATGGCTTGTCGGGTCTTCCTGAAGATGTGTGCGCCTCGGTCCCCGGCAGGCACCGGGGACGTGACTCGCGCGGTTCGGGCCCGTCCTGGGCCGTTGCATCGACCTTGCCGGCGTTGCTTAGCCAACGCTGGTTGCTTCTGCCGGAGTCTTGGTCTTGAATGCTGGTTTCATATTCTTGATGCGCTCCTTGATCTCACGTAGAGTGGCTTATCTGGTTTGGACTGATTTTGACCGGGTAGTAGCTTTCCCCGGCAGGCTTAGGCCATCGGGTCGGAGGATTATTGTCCGTGCACAAGTCAGAGGGAAATAAACACCCCTGTTTGTGTACCCCGACAAGGAGCCTTGATGTGGTCATCTCAAATCATGAAGTCCATGGCCCATGTCTTTAGATCTCTGCTACAACCTGAGATCTGGAGAGTTGCATAGAATTGAGGAATGAGTTCTTCATTCCGGTCTTCTTGATCAGTGACAAAGGGCAGCAGTCCAACATCTCGAAGACAATCAAGGGCCGGTTCAAAATAGGGAAGCCCACTCATGGCTTCAAAGCTGAGACGCTTGCGGGGAAGATCTTGTTCTGACCATAGAGCACACAAGTATAATATTGGTGTTGTTAAGCACTCCGAAACCTATCGGAATGAACCTTTTGACGATCATAAGTATTCGGTCAGAGTCAAAGAAGGTGTTGTTGAGTTGAAAGACCATGACGCTAAAGACAAGTGGATGTCTTGTTGACGAAGACACGGAAGCCTTGGCATGGGGTTCATAACTTTGGGGCGATGATGAATATTGAATTCATATTGCGGGCCCATCCTTGGTGGAGCAATCATCCCGAGCCATCTTGTAGGCACCATTTCTCCTTCCCTATGACGAGCCAGGACAATGTTGTTAGGGTTGTCATCGGTTGATGGCATGGCAGGGACAGGAGTACCATCTGGGGATGGAGCATTGGCTTCACACACAGGAGTTGTGGTAAGTTTTGGTTCTCGGGGAATCTCAGCAGTGTTAGCAGCATTGTCTTCAGCTGCATTGGCTTCAAGCTCAAGTAGCTCGGGAGTAACATCTTCAATCTTGACAGGTTCTTCGACTAATGCAGTCGGTTCAGTTGGAACTTCATCTTCAGGGATGCTTGTCATTGAAGATATAGTTGGCCTTCGTCCTCTACAAAGCCTTTTGAAGGGCGACGCATGATCTGTTGTTTCAACCTCCATGTCTTCAAAAGGAGACTCCAATGATTGCAACACACGAGTTGAAACATGAGTTGGTGGAGTGCGAGGAATGACTTCGTGCATAGGGGTGTTTGGATGATTGGCGTCCCAAAACTCAGCTTGCACAAGTGGTGTAGCAAGGGATCCAGTATCCACATTCTCACTGACCTCTGGCAGTGGCGATGATACCAAGGGTACTTCCAGTTGAGGCACGGGTTCAGATTGCTCTTCGACATTGTCCGTTTGTACAGCAGTATCAGGAGCAATGTCTTCAACTGCATCTGCAGCAATGTCTTCAGTTCTGGTAAAGTTAACAGCTGGAATATCTTCAGCTGTTGTGGGTCCACCAGTGGGAATTTCTTCAGTTGTTTGAGCCTCTGTGGTAGCAGTCTCATGCAGAACAACTCTTCTCTCGACATTTTCATATGCTGGAGGAGCCATAAGATTGGCTTCACTAGCAGGGGCTCCTCTCGAGCAGGTGGGGATTCTGGGGGCACTTGGGCCGAGCGCGAAGACTTTGCTTTATCTTCGGCTCCTTGGGATGAGCTTCATCAGTCTTCTTGAGCTTCCACTTCCTGGCTTCAGACTCAGCAGTTCTGGTCTTCTTGCTTGATGTAGCAGAGGAAGTGGGGGTGTTCTAGTGCTAGAGAAGCCAGCTGGGAAGATAATGCTAGGCACTTCTTGCCTTGTGGGGGCAGCATGGCTCCAAGACTGTAAAGCCTGCTTTGACTTCGCGATGATTCTGGGGTCAAGAGCAGGTTCGCTAAGAGCCTTTCTCTTTAGCATATCATTGTGGGCATCTACCATCAATCTTGCTTTTCTTTTCAGACGAGCAAGTGCACCACGAACATCAGCTTGTCGCTTGACAAATTGGGCCTTAAGACCAGACATCATTTGTTGATAGCCTTGGATTTCCTTGACCCCAAGTTTGTCCTTGTGCTTCTTGAAGAGAGCCTTTTCATGGCTAATCTTCTTGCATTGTTGCATGAGACGCTTTGCAACAGCGAGCTCTTCAGTTACCAATCCCTGAAAGGTTACGCTTAGGCTAAGAGGAAGATCAAGCGCATCAATGGTGATTGAGGGATCACGAAACCTTTCATCAATGAAATGATCAAGAATATATGCATCAAAGAGCGGCAGATCCTAGCCGCTTGGCTTCTTCTTACTTCTCTTGAATATGCCTAGCAAGGGCTTCATCGTCAAATTCATCATCAGACAGTTCAATTATGGTGTCTCCATCCATCAAGTTGACGGATGGCTTCGGTCCACCACTAGTAGCGTGTTTTCTTTTCATCCTCCTGAAAGTGCGATACCCTTCCTCGATCTGCAAGTTTTCATTGGCATCCTTGGCAGGCCTGGATTGAGAAGCCTGTGGAGTTGTAGGGGTAGGCTTTGGAGCCTTTGGCTTTGAAGTCTTTGGTTTCCCCATTGGCTTCAGATCAACAATAGGAGGTTGTTCAGCATCCTCCTAATCAGTTTCATCATGTTCTGGGCATCAAAGAATGCTGGATGGATCTTGATTTCTTGGCATCGGAGGCCTGACCATGCAAGGGAAGAAGCTAATTTTCATGGCTTCGGCCTTAGTCTTCGGATGCAGATTCTTTTATATGGTATCAGTCCATGGAACCTTTTCTGCATTCTTATTTGCATATTCATCATTGACAGACTGGTAATTGAACCATTTCTCAGCCCAATATCTTCGGATCCATTGAATCCGGTTCTTGCACTGTGTGTAATTCTCTTCAGGATCAGACTTGTACTTCTCATATAGATCTAGGGGAAGATCTTTTGCAGTATTCAAACACCTTTGCCTTCTGCCCTTCTTGGGTACTTTGTTTCTGGCCATTGGCTTCGGCTTTGACAAAGGCTTCACAGGTGAGTGCAAGTGAGAACTGGCTCCAGGTGAGTCCAAATGAATCTGCACGTAGTCTGCAAATGAATTCAGACTATGAGATCCTAGAGATTCTGCTGCGGACATGTACCTCTGAAAGAATTAGAGATGGGAGGAGAATAGAAAAGGTCATATGCATTCTCAGAAGATTTTAAGGTTTAAAACATGGTCTAAAGATAATGACTTCTTTCACCAAAGACATTCACTTTTGCACAAGATATGGTGGTTTCAGATTTGTGCAAGTCCGAAATTTTGTGCAAGTGAGAAATCAAGCCAAATTTTTCATCAAAAAGTGAAGGCATTCGGTAGATTGAGATCAATGATTGAGTGTTGTTGAAAGGAAGGTTGAAAAACAACAATCAAAATTTGTGGTAACTTTTTAGATCAAAAAGTTGGTAAAAATTAGCGATTTATTTACCGTGGTGAAGAACATGATGAACAACTCGACGAGGCGGAGAGGCCGAGCGGTTCAATCTGCCATGCCCTAACTCGGTGATGGCAGACGGCTACGGCGGCGACGGAGGAAGATGTTCGAGGCCGGCATGAGTACGTCGACGAAGAAGGCACGGAAGCTAAGTGTTTCTTCTCCGGCGGCGATGTACTCCAGCGGCGGCGCTAGTGTTTGGAGATCGAGAGTGGAGGCAGCAAGGTAAGAGTAATAATGAAGCCGGGGGCAAGTATTTATAAGGAAGGATGGAACTGGAACATCCGAAAATTTTGGACGGATATGCCCCTGACTCTTCAGCTTAGAGGGACGCGTGGCATGCATGCACACATCTGACATCCCACTACCTTTGATCTGTAGCGACGGGTGCATGAATTGTTGCGATAAGGGCGGTAAAGTTAAAATTAAAATTTTCAATGTTTGGTTGGATTATCTTCGACTCACAAGGATGCAGTGAAGACAATCAACACATGTCAAATAGAATGCATATGACTGGAGTTGAATAGTGTTGGGAGAGATAAGAATAGATGGGGATTTTGGGTCCGATCACATTTGCGTAGATAAAATTCGAAGATATAGCTATAGGCCAAATGCTATAGAGGACAGAACTCCATAAAATATGCAAAGTATATTCAAGTGAAATATGTGCAAATTCGATAGTAAACATTCGACTCTAAGATAAACTCAGTTTCTTGAAGACATAGTCAAGTTGCGAAGATAAAAGCAATGTCTTCAAGTGGGGTGGTCGCGTTACCCACCGTATAAGAATGTTTGACCCAGACACGGTGCACAATTATCGTGGCACTCTAAAGTCATATTCTTCATTAATTTATTCACACTTAGAGTGTAAGTCTTCATGAGTTAAGACATACGTTACTTCATGTGTTGTGCATCAAAGTCATCAATGAGCATAAGCGTTAGGATGTATGTCCATTCAAAGGACATTTGAGGATTCTAAGATATTTAGCTCACACTGCAACTTGCAAAACCTCCTCTCATCCAAAGGCTTCGTGAAGATAGTGGTCAGCTGCTCTTCTGTCTTCACATGCTTGATGCGATGTCTCCCTTCAACACATGATCACGAAGGAAATGATGTCATATCTGAATGTGCTTTGTCTTGGAGTGCTATACTGGGTTGTGGGTGATCTTGATAGCACTCTCATCATCGCAGTAGATAGGTACTTTCTTCTTGTTGATGCCATAGTCCTTGAGTGTCTGCTTCTTCCAGAGAAGCTAAGTGCAGCATTGACGTGACTTGTGACTGCGTCGGTATTTCCCCAAAGAGGAAGGGATGGTGCAGCACAGCGACGGTAAGTATTTCCGTAAGTAATGAAACCAAGGTATCAAACCAGTAGGAGGATCACCACCACCTAATAAGCAGCACCTACACACAAAGAACAAATACTTGCAACCCGACGCAAAAGAGAGGTTGTCAATCTCTCTACGGTAAAAAGATAGATTAGGTAGTGATAGATTGGATAGATAGATCTCTCAAGAACACAAAATAAAAAGTGCAAATAAAAAGTGCAGCAATATATTTTTGGGTTTTTGGAATAGTAGATCTGAAAACAAACTAGGCAAAAAGATAGATCGGAAAGCAATATGTTGGAAAAGTAGACCCGGGGGCCGTATGTTTCACTAGTAGCTTCTCTCATGAGTATAGCAAACGGTGGGTGAACAAATTACTGTTGGGCAATTGATAGAAGATCAAATAATAATGACGATATGCAAGGCGATGATCATTATATAGGCATCGCGTCCAAGATAAGTAGACTGACTCCTGCCTGCATCTACCACTATTACTCCACACATCGACCGCTATCCAGCATGCATCTAGTGTATTAAGTTCATGGAAAACAGAGTAATACAATAAGAACGATGACATGATGTAGACAAGATCTATTCATGTAGGAATAGACCCCATCTTGTTATCCTTAATAGCAACGATACATGTGTGCCTCGCTGCCCCTTCTGTCACTTGGAGAGGACACCGCAAGATCAAACCCATCACAAAGCACCTCTTCCCATGGCAAGAAAAATCGATCTAGTCGGCCTAACTAAACCAAAGATTCGAAGAAGAAATACGAGGCTATAAGTAATCATGCATATAAGAGATCAAAGAAGACTCAAATAATATTCATGGATAGAAACTGATCATGAACTCAAAATTCATCGGATCCCAACAAACACACCGCAAAAGTTTACATCAAATAGATCTCCAAGAGACCATTGTATTGTGAATCAAAAGAGAGAGAGAGAGAAGAATCCATCTAGCTACTGCCTACGGACCCATAGGTCTATGGTGGACTAGTCACGCATCATCGGAGAGGCACCAATGAGGATGATGAACCCCTCCGTGATGGTTTTAGATTGGATCTCGAGGCTTTGGAATTTGCGGTGGCTGGATGTGTTTTTCGTCTACTCCTTTAGGGTTTCTAAAATATTTGGGAATTTATAGGCATCAGAGGCGGTGGAGAGGGGCCCCGAGGAGGGCACAACCCATCAGGGCACGCCGGGGGCCTCTGGCGTGCCCTGGTGGGTTGTGGTCTCGACGGCCCACCTCTCTGGCACTTCTTTGGCCCGCTGGGTGTCTTCTGGTCCAAAAAAATCTCCAAAAAGTTTCGTCGTGATTGGACTCCGTTTGTTATTGATATTCTGCGAACTAAAAAACAAGCAAAAACAGCAACTGGCACTTTGGCACTATGTCAATAGGTTAGTCCCAAAAAATGATATAAAGTTGCTATAAGATGATTGTAAAACATCCAAGAATGATAATATAACAGCATGAAACAAGCAAAAATTATAGATACGTTGGAGACGTATCAACATCCCCAAGCTTAATTCCTACTCGTCCTTGAGTAGGTAAATGATAAAAACAGATTTTTTGATGTGGAATGCTGCCTAACATGTTCATCTCATATTCTTTTCTTTGGTATCATGGACATTTGGACTTTAGATGATTCAAAGCAATAATCTAGTTTTAACATAATGACTTCAATACTCAAGCATGCCAACAAGCAACCATGTCTTTCAAAATATCAACACTAAAGAAAGTTATCCCTAGCCCATCATGCTCAATCATTGATCCATTCATGAAACACACTCAAATATTAGCCATACCCAATGCTCAAGTACGATCATAGTGCCCCCTAGTTGGTGCCTTATAAGATAAGATGGAGACTCAAAGTAAAAATACAAATTTTCATAAAGTAAATAGATAGGCCCTTCGCAGAGGGAAGTAGGGATTTGTAGAGGTGCCAGAGCTCAAAGTTTAAATTGAGAGAGAGAAAAATATTTTGAGTGGCATGCCTTTCCTGTCAATGAAAACGACAAAGTACTTCACAATACTTTCCATGCTAGATACATCATAGGCGGTCCCCAAACAAAAAATAAAGTTTATTCCTTTTTCCACCATTCTTTCACATTCCATGGCTGGCCGTATGCACGGTTGCCTTCCATACCATCACTTTCCAAGGAATTTATTATTTGACAACATAAAGTAAGTTTTTTTCTTTTTCATTTCGGGAATGGGCATCCATATTACCGCCGTACTCTCGTGCAATCACACGTGAATAAACACGCATCTTGAGAATAACACATCTAGCA
This sequence comes from Elymus sibiricus, assembly GCA_039707655.1. NCBI lineage: Eukaryota > Viridiplantae > Streptophyta > Magnoliopsida > Poales > Poaceae > Elymus > Elymus sibiricus. The sequence continues at coordinate 256,498,766 of CM077667.1, forward strand.
TGGAAAAATATTGGACACCCCCTACCGTTTCATGAGCGGTACGAGCGCACAAAAGAGAAATTTATTTTGAAAAGTAGAGGTGGCACATACAAATTTGCTTAGAACGGCATGGAAATACCACATTTCGGTAGGTATGGTGGACTCATAAGGCAAAACTGGTTTTAAGGATTTTGGATGCACAAGTAGTATTTCTACTTAGTACAAGTGGAGGTTAGCAAAAGATTGAGAAGTAACCAACCAAGAAACGAAAATTCACATAAGCAATCATTGAGCATAACTAACACCGAATAATGCACCATAAGTAGGATGTAACCTCGTTGCACAACTATTGACTTTTGTGCATGCATAGGGAATCACAAATCTTAACACCAATATTCCAACTAAAGCATAATTACTCACTAACATGACTCACATATTACTATCATCATGTCTCAAAACTATTACAAAGAATCATGTTTAATTTGTCCAATGATCTTCATGAATGTTTTTATTATATCCTCCTTGGATATCTATCACTTTGGGACTAGTTTTATATATTGCCATTGCTTTTGACAAGCTCAGACAAATTTAAGTGAAGCATATGAGCATAGAGATTTCATCTCTCAAAATAGTATAAGTGAAGCATGAGAGGATTTCTTCAAAATTTATTAACTCTCAAATTAATCTAAGTGAAGCATGAGAGTGTTTTCTACAAAAATTTCCAAGCGCACCGTGCTCAAAAAGGTATAAGTGAAGCACTAGAACAATTGTATAGCTCAAAAAGTTTAAGTGAAGCATATAGAGCAATTCTAACAAATCATAGCATAATTTTGGCTCTCTCAAATAGGTGTGTCCAGCAAGGATACAAGTGAAAAACTAACAAGCAAAGCAAGCAAAGAATCAAATAATACAAGACACTCCAAGCAAAACTCATGATATGTGATGACTAAAAATATAGCTCCAAGTAAAATACCGATGGTCGTTAGAAGAAAGAGGGGATGCCACTCGGGGCATCCCCAAGTTTAGTTGCTTGTTTCTCTTTGGATATATCTTGGGGGTGCTTTAGCATCCTGAAGCTTAGGCTCTTTCCACTCCTTATTCCTTCATCCATCGTGATCTCACCCAAAACTTGAAAACTTCAATCACACAAAACTCAACAAAATCTTCGTGAGATCTCTTAGTATAATAAAGCAAATCACTACTTTAGGTGCTGTTGCAAACCCATTCATATTTTATTATTGCATTATACTGTCACACACTGTATTTGTATCACTTAGCTATGCTATGAATTTATAAAATTTGGACCCATTTAAAACTTTTTTTAGTGCTAGTGCTTGCTTGAAATGCTTGTTGTGTGCTTGTTTGGTTGATTTTGTTTTGGCACTCTAGGATTCTTCTTCTCCCCATATTCATCTTCCTTGATCCAAATCCTTGCCCAATGATCATACCATGTGTATAGTACCTCAAACTATTTCTTATCAGATATTATTTTGGCCAAAAAGCATTTATTCAAATTAGGCTTTATAAAACCCCTGAATTGAGGTTTGTACTACAAGTCCTCAAATTGGGTGGTATGTTTTGCACCAAAGAGTTTATTTGGAACCTACTATATATAAGACTTCCCAAAACCACCAAATATTAATTTTAAAGATTATTTTCCTATTTTATTTAAAGGCTTTTATTTAAGGCCAGAAATGGTCTTTCATAGGGAAAAAATATTTTTATACTTTCAAAATATTTGAGAAAATTTAGGGAAACTCAGTGGACATATATTTTCCATATGTATGAGTTTCAACACATGGTCATGTTCAAAATATTGGACAAAACCCTTCAAAACCCATTATGTCCGTTTCAAACATTTGAAGTATTTCTACAGGAGATATTCTCAAATAATTCCAGGAAAATTCTAGCATGTCTCACATGATATATGTGACGATCATGCAAAGTTTCATATCAATCCTCAATGTTTTGATTCACCAAATTATTCCAAAACCCTCTCTGTCCAGATTCAAATTTGAACAACTCTACATTGCCAATTTTCTCCAATTGATCCCAAACTTTGTGGACATGTTCTAATCCCTAAATAATGCTACTACACCAAGTGGTTCATTTATGAGAATAGAATTGCATGGCTAGATCTACAGAAACCCGATTCTGTTGATTTCTAGGGTTTACCATGTTTGCATTGGCAAATTCCTTCAATTGAGCTCAAACTTGGTGATCCACCCTATTTCTACCTTCCATTTGACACTGTTAAATATCACTACAAGTGGGGGAGTTTGTGTTGCCCAAACCAGCATCAAACACCTTCTGGTGATTTGGTAAAAACCATATTCTAGCCCCTTCGACTATTCTCCTTCACCTCATCTTTTTACCACAGCACCAGCAAACCCCCTCTCACCTCTAGTAATTTTCCTGGCGCCAGAGTCCATGATTGCTTGGGGTAAAAGCCCCATTTCCCTCTCTGGATAGCCACATTTCTTACTTCTCCCTCTGCTCTCTCTCACTCAAAGACTCTCCAGAGCATCCAAAGCTCCTTTGCAGCACTTTATTCCCCCCTGAGGAGCATGGACATAAGTGGACACGCCAGAGCGCGTCAAAAGCTCTGGCATGCCGGCCAAAAACGCGCTCTGGAGCGCGCTACAGGATGGCCGAGCGTTGACGCCGTGCCCTGCCCATACTCCCGACCACCTCGATCCTCCCCCTCGCGCCAGTTGATGCGCCTCGACGTCCGCAACATGCCACACAACTGCCCCCCTCCTCTCTCTCCCTGGAACGGCTCCCCTGGCGCGCGCCCGACGCCGCCCGAGCCGGCCAATGCATGGGCTCGCACGCGCGATCCCCCTGACCCCCTCCCGCTCTCTCTCTTGCTTACCATGGACCTAGACCGACCCTAGGAGAACCCCGGACGTTTCCCCTCGAGCTCCCGTGACTCTAGCAACGGCAGCAACATCACCGACGCACGGGTCCACGGTGCTCTGTCGCCCCCCTTTGTAAGCCACCCCCGATCTCTCTCCTCCCCTCTGGAATCTCTCTCTCCAACCAAATCAACTACCCTGAGCCCCCATTTGAGCTCCCCGAGCACCAGTGCTCGCGATCGACCGAGGCGCCGCCGCGTTAGGGCTCCGTCGATCTCGGGACACAGGCCCGCTCCGGCTCTCTTCTCTCCTCCATCGTGACCGTGGCAGGCCCCTGGTCCTTTTCCCCCTCCTCTCCGATCGGATTGCTGCGAGAATCATCAACTCTGACCACCACCCGAAGCGCCTCCGCCCCGGCCACCTCGCCGCCGGCGATTCCCTGCGCTCCGGCGACCACCTCGACCACCATCCGAACGGCGGGAGTGCGAGGAACCCGTTCCTGCCATCAGCTCCCCTCGCCGTGACCCCAGTCGCCGCCGGTGAGTCTCACCACCCCTCTGGCGAGAGGTAGGCGACGACCCGACAGGTGGGGCCCGTTCGTCGGCCTCTCGCGCTCCTCCCGCACCCCTATCTCTCTCACTGCCCCCCGGGCCCCGCCCGTCAGGTTTGAACCTGGCGCGCGCAGGGGCACCGTGCCGCCTGGGCCGCCTGCTGGATGGGCCGGCCTTGCTGGCTGGCTGGCTCTGGCCCAGGGGCACTGTGGCCCTTTTTCTTTTTCTTTTCTGCCAGTATTTTCCAAAAATCCCACAGGGTTAAATAGTTGTCCAATTCCAATAATTCTTCCACCATAAATCTTGTAATATTCTGTAGTATTTAACAGTGCCACTTGTACAAATTTTTGAAAACATTTTATGTACTGGATTTATTTAAAACCTAGTTTTAAGTATTTTTAGCCTCTGTTAAAATAGTTTTCAAAAATCTTTTTCACTTCAAAACCAGAGACAAACATTTTTAGTTTCTATTGTAGTATTTTACAGAGTAGGGTAACATTTTAGAAGTGGATTTTGTGCTCTGTTTTTGTGGTGATTCTTATTTTTGCCCGTTAATGTTGCGATGATAGATTGCGTTGTTGACGAGGGAGTTGGACCAGAAGACTTTGAAGACCCCAAAGACTTTGTTGAGCCAGGCAAGCAGCCCTTTGACCATGTTTAAGAAACCACTTTATTGCATGGCATATAGCACTTCATTTTGTTATGATAATCATGATGATGTGGTGACCACTTTGGTGGATGCCTCTGTTAGTTCTCCGTTGATACTTGCATCGTGCATGACCCTACCTTCCTATGAGGGTTGTGCGGGTGGGAAGTAGATAGGATGCTTAAGTAGTTGCTATGCAAATGTGACGGGAATATGCATGGTGTTGGAAACAGATGCTTTCAAAGACTTTTCGAAAACCCCGTCGGGTGCCACTAATGCCCGAGAGATGATGTTGGGCTAGGTAACTACTTGAGAAAGAAGTGGTGTACCGAGGCAAGTTGTGTGTGTTTTCGAAAACGGATTAGATTTAAGATCTGCTGATCGTCCCAACCTTACATGTACAACCACGATACCCCTTATGGGACGGGGCTTTGTTGATTACCTTGGTCGGTGCTAGCTGAGCCCACATTACTAGTGGCGAGAGGGCCAGAGTTACTCTCTCGATACGGGGTCATGCCAGGTAGGGCGACCATGGGCTGTTTTTACAGACGCCGGGCACACCGTTGTGTCCCCTCATGGATGTTGCGATCTTGAGCGAGGCTCGCGGGATGTACATCATGAGGGCTGGGTACCAACGAGTGGACTCTTTGTTTAGTGTCGTCAAGGGAACAGCAATGTTCGGGTGCTTACCTCGGGTATGTGATATACCGTGAGTCGTGGCTTGACACGGAAGTTCCCCGAGTCTTGTGGGTAAAGTGTGCAACCTCTGTTGAGTGTAAAACTATTCGAATAGCCATGTCCATGGTCAAGGACAGTTGGGTGGTCCTGCTTAAACTATGTCCAGGATGTTTTCACCAACTTGGCATGTGTGTGAGAAAGATGGAATACTCGAGACAAGTCGGATGACTTGACGTGATGACTGAACATGAGATTTTCAGACCTTGTTTATATTGATATCTGTAACCTGTTCGTATGGATACTTGTATCCTCATGAGGCATGCTACTTCAAGTTATTTTGATCATGACATTGCACTCAAAACTAGCTTTCCGCAACTTACCTACATAGTGCTATATCATGCTTTGTTATACCTTGTTCCAAAACATGGGTTGCTTGAGAGTACATTCAAAGTACTTATTGGCTTGCCACTGGTTATTTAATTGGCCAGGCATGGAAGAGTAGGAATATGGTGAAGAATTCATTGGAGATGAACATGCGAACTAGGACGCTTCCCAGTCAGAATGCCTGTAGGGTTAAGGCAGATGGCATGGGTCCATGCTTTCGTTCAAGATTTCCACTGCTAGTTATGTTTGGTGTTTGGCCTTGATGGCCCTATCTATGTAAGACTTGACCTGAATGGTCTTTCTTTGTGTAAGACGGTATGTATGGATGTAAGACTCTTGTTATTCAGCTTCTGTGTGTTCAGTGAGCATTGATCTTTGGGATCACTGTACACGTGCATTCGGTGACCACGACTTATGAGTCGGGGTCCCCACATATACCTCCTGTATTTTAACTTCACCATGGCTCATACCCTTCAATACAACCCATAGATTCATCAAAACAAGCACACAATGCAACGAAAACAGAATCTGTCTTAAACAGAACAGTCTGTAGTAATCTGTAGTCTAACCATACTTCAGTAAGTCTAAAAATTCTTAAAAAATAAGACAACGTAAAGAATTTGTATAGAAACAATGTGTTAAAATTTTAGCTCAATATAACGTTCCAGTAAAAAAAATGAAAATTCGAACACTGGACGCAAAGTTTCTGTTTCAGATTCAGCATCGCTTCTACTCATCTTATGAATCATCCTAAAGGCTCTACTTGGAACAAACACTAAATAAACCATAAAAAAAAATCATAATAGAGGCATAATTGTGTCAACACTCAAAAACAGAAAGGTAAAAACAAAAATAAATTTATTCATTGGGTTGCCTCCCAACAAGCGCTATCGTTTTACGCCCCTAGCTAGGCATAACACATAGATTCAAGTATTGTCATCTTTGGTTTTGGATCCATAGGATGCTCTCATGATTGATTCATATGGTGGCTTAATTCTTGTTCTAGGGAAGTGTTCCATACCCTTTCATAGTGGAAACTGAAATCTAATATTGCCTTCTTTCATATCAATCACGGCACCTATAGTGCGTAAGAACGGTCTACCAAGTATAATGGGACAAGACGGATTGCAATCAATATTAAGAAAAATAAAATCTATGGGAACATAGTTACTATTTGCTAGAATAAGAACATCATTAATTCTTCCCAAAGGCTTTTTATTAGTAGAATCCGCTAAGTGCAAATTAAGAGAACATTCTTCAATATTGGTGAGACCAAGCACATCACATAAAGATTTCGGAATCGTGGAAACACTAGCACCCAAATCACATAAAGCAAAGCACTCATAATTTTTAATCTTGACCCTAATGGTAGGTTCCCACTCATTATGTAATTTTCTAGGAATAGAAATCTCCAACTCCAACTTTTCTTCAAAAGATTTCATCATGGCATCAACGATATGTTTAGTAAAATCTTTATTTTGTTCATAAGCATGGGGTGAATTCAACATGGATTGCAGCAAAGAAATACATTCAATCAAAGAGCAACTATCATAATTAAAGTCTTTGCAATCCAAAATAGTGGGCACATCACTAGTTACAGTCTAGACCTATTCAAACCCACTTTCATCAAATTTTTCATCAAGATTTCCACCCTCCAAATTATTGGGACGCCTTCTAGCTAAAGTTAACTCTACTCCAGTCCCTTTATCATCAATCTTAATATTACTAAACAAGGAATCAATAGAAGAAACACCAATCACTTTAAGATCTGCATCATTTTTATGAAGGCAATCACTAGAAAACGTTTTTTTTCTAAGAATTCTCTTTTAGCTCTAAGCATAGCGGTTCTTTTCTTACTTTCATCCATAGAGTCATATAAAGCTTTAATTGATTCATCAATCTTAGGCACAAAAGCTTTCAACTTGAGATTTTCCACATCATGAGAAATTCTATCAATGCTTCTAGACATATCATCAATCTTATTCAACTTTTCTTCTATCGTAGTATTGAAAGTCTTTTGCGCATTGATAAATTCTTTAATATTACTCTCAAGATCAGAGGTGTTCTTATTATTATTGTAAGAGCAATTACCATAGGAATTACCATAATTGTTAGAGGAATTTCCAAGAAAAGGTCTAGGATTAAAATTACCTCTATAAGCATTGTTATTGAAAATGTTTCGCGAGACAAAGTTCACATCTACGGAATCACTATTTGGCTCAATCAAGGTAGACAAAGGCACATCATTAAGATCAATAGGAGCATTTTTACTAGCAACCAATTTCATCAAAGCATCAACCTTATCACTCAAAGTACTAATTTCTTCAACCGAATTAACTTTTTTACTAGTAGGTGCTCTTTCGGTATGCCATTGTGAATAATTTGCCATAATATTATCTAGCAATTTAGTAGCTTCACCCAAAGTAATTTCCATAAAAGTACCACCCGCGGCGGAATCTAAAAGATTTCTAGAGACAAAATTTAATCTCGCATAAATTTTTTTATGATCATCCAAAGATTTAAACCATGAGTAGGACAATTTCTTAGCATCAATTTCATTCTTTCCCAAGATTGTGCAACATGTTCATGCTCAAGTTGCTTAAAATTCATGATTTGTGTCCTAAGGGTAATAATTTTTGTGGGCGGAAAATACTTAGTGATAAAAGCATCCTTGCACTTATTCCAAGAATCGATACTATTGCGAGGCAAAGATGAAAACCAAATTTTTGCACGATCCCGCAAGGGAAAAGGAAATAATTTCAACTTCACTATATCATTGTCCACATCTTTTTTCTTTTGCATATCACACAATTCTATGAACGTGTTTAGATGGGACGCGGCATCCAGATTAGGAGTACCGGTAAATTGATCTTTCCTGACAAGATTCAAGAAAGCGGCCTTAATATCACAAGACTCCACACTAGTGGCGGGAGGAGCAATCGGAATACTAATAAAATCATTGTTATTAGTATTGGAAAAATCACACAACTTAGTGTTTTCTTGAGTCATCGTGACTACGCAAACAAGATTGCAAGCAAGCAAGAGATCTGACGAGAAAAAGGCAAACGAAAAAGAGGGCGAATAAAACGGCAAATTGGTGAAGTGGGGGAGAGGAAAACGATAGGCAAATGGCAAATAATGTAATTGCAAGGAGATGAGATTTATGATTAGGAACCTGGTAGATGATGATGGTGTCTCCTCGGCGCCTGCGATTGGCACGTAGAAGAGACCGCTTGCTCCCCGGCAACGGCGCCAGAATTTTTTTTGACGTGGCTTGAGACTGCGCCGGTTTTTCCCCAAAGAGGAAGGGATGATGTAGCACAACGACGGTAAGTATTTCCCTCAGTTATGAAACCAAGGTATCGGACCAGTAGGAGGATGACCACCACCTAATAAGCAGCACCTGCACACAAAGAACAAATACATGCAACCCGACGCGAAAGAGAGGTTGTCAATCTCTCTACGGTAAAAAGATAGATTAGGTAGTGATAGATTGGAGAGATAGATCTCTCAAGAACACAAAATAAAAAGAGCAAATAAAAAGTGCAGCAATATATTTTTGGGTTTTTGGAATAGTAGATCTGAAAACAAAAGAGGCAAAAAGATAGATCGGAAAGCAATATGTTGGAAAAGTAGACCCCGGGGCCGTAGGTTTCACTAGTGGCTTCTCTCATGAGTATAGCACACGGTGGGTTAACAAATTACCGTTGGGCAATTGATAGAAGATCAAATAATTATGACGATATCCAAGTCGATGATCATTATATAGGCATCACGTCCAAGATAAGTAGACCGACTCCTGCCTGCATCTACCACTATTACTCCACACATCGACCGCTATCCAACATGCATCTAGTGTATTAAGTTCATGGAAAACGGAGTAACGCAATAAGAACGATGATATGATGTAGACAAGATCTATTCATGTAGGAATAGACCCCATCTTGTTATCCTTAATAGCAATGATACATGCGTGCCTTGCTGCCCCTTCTGTCACTGGGAGAGGACACCGCAAGATCGAACCCATCACAAAGCACCTCTTCCCATGGCAAGAAAAATCGATTTAGTCAGCCTAACTAAACTAAAGATTCAGGACGATGGCATCCGGTAGCGCGACCGGGAAACGGCGGATCCGACGTATCCGGAGGTAGCGGACCCATTCCTGGAAGCGGGGAGCTCCGATTTCAGGAGGGGAGGATGAGCTCTGCTCGGCCATGAAGACAGCCATGGCGGGGCATGGGACTTGGGGATGGTAGAGAAAGGCGGCTCCGGTCCATGGCAGCGCCGCATCCAAGCGAGGGACGGTCGCCGGCGTCAGGTCAGCTCACGAACGAGCTGGGGGCAGAGGGCTTCGGCGCCATGGCTGGAGCTACTGTTCCTGATGAAGAGCAACAGAGCGCTGAGATGGAGGGAGAGAAGAAAGAAGGAAAGAAGGAAGGAGAAGGCACGGGGCAAGGCTCACCGGAGCACATGGGGGCGGTGAGGAGGAGCAGCTCGCTCTGACGGCCGGCTGCAAGAAGCACAGGAAGACGGCCTTGCGGATCGAGGCATACGACCATGGCAAGAAACAGAGAGAGAGCGAGAGGTTAGAGACAGAAGAGAATAAAGGGGCCATGGGTAAAGAGAGGCGAGGGCGACCTGGGCAGCTCCAATGCCACAGCGACGCTGTTCTCCGACGGCCACGCGGCAGCTGTCGGCGGGAACCGAGAGGTGGAAGAGCTCGGGACACAGGCTCCTCGGTTGGCATGGCTGCATGATCTCGAGGATGGCTGAGGTGGTGCTGGAATCATCGTGGCATGCGCAAGACGAGGTGGATGCGGAGGGAACTTGGATCGAGGGCGCGGGCTCTGGTTGGATTGTTGACGAACCCGAGGTGGGAGACAGCGGCTGGCGGTGGGGGAGGAAAACAAGGAGGGTTGTCTTCCTAGGGCGAGGGTTGCATTGACTTCATAAATAAATAGCATGGTTTGATTAGACTAGGGCCCTCCGATTTGATCGGACGGTCGAGAAAAATAGGTTAGGGAGTCACGTTGAAAAACGAATGATGGTTTGGGGTACTCCGGGGTTCATTCGGACCCATTGGTCACGGCCTGGCATTTCGGGTTCGGGGAAGATATCGGACACGCACGAGGGGTATGTGCACTGTGCAGAGGGGCTAGGCATAGCAGAGAGGGAAAACGGGCAGCCCAACAACAGGTTTTTAAAACACCGAAACGTCCGACGTTTGACCGGCTATAGTACCGCTATATGTTATCCATTGGGGGTATCAAACGACCTCCGAATGCGACGAAATTTGGCAGGCGGTCTACCTACAATTAAACAAGACCACTTGCCATGTTTCGACCCATTCCGAGAATGTTTTATACCTACTTTTAAAAACAATATTTTGACGATGCCGCGGGCGCGTGCGTGTGTGGTTGGTCTCGAAACGGTCGTCGACGAGAACGGAGAGAACTTGCAATCACGAACGGATGCAAGTTTTGAAAAATGATGGCAACGGAGTGCCGATGCAATGCAAATGATGCGAATGAAGCGATGATGAATGCGACAAACAAATGAATCACACGGCGATAACGGAATAAAAGGGAATCTTCTAGAGCGTCAGTCTCAGGCTGTTACAGATCTAGTGCAGAAAGTAGGATCGAGTGAACCAGGTTTGAAGCCTTTCTCCTTGAGAAATTCCTTGAGTGTGTTGTACCAAGCCCTCGGTGCTTGCTTGAGGACATACAATGCCTTATTGAGCTGATAGACCATGTCCGCATGCTTTGGATCTTCAAACACCGGAGGTTGATCAACATATACTTCTTCCTCAATCTTACCATTGAGGAATGCACTTTTGACATCCATTTGATATAGGCATATATCATAGTGGTTAGCATAAGCAAGCAGTATACGTATGGCTTCAAGTATAGCAACATGTGCAAATGTTTCATTGAAATCGATACCCGCAACCTGTGTGTAGCCTTGAGCTACAAGTCGAGCCTAGTTTCTGACAACTTGGCCAGATTCATCTTGTTTGTTGCGGTAGATCCAGTTTGTGCCTATGATGTTGTGCTTGCGCGAATCTTGTCGCTTGACAAGTTCCCATACGTTGTTGAGCTTGAATTGATGAAGTTCTTCTTGCATAGCTTGAATCCATTCAGGTTCCATGAAAGCTTCATCTACTTTGGTGGGCTCTGAGATAAAAACGAAATCAAATTGCCCACAAAAGTTAGCAAATTGGCTAGCCCTTGAGAGAGTGAGAGGACATGGTGCATTGATGTTGGAGAGCATCTTCTCGATTTGAACTTCATTAGCCACGCGTGGACGACCAGGGCGAAGACTTTGTTCCTGCTGCTGAGCATTGTCTTCGTCAGCAGCATTATCTTCAGGAGTAGCATTGTCTTCACGATGAGTATATGGAGGAATGATGACTTCTTCAACCTCAAGTTCCTCAAGCATGATCTCACCAGTGCCCATCAGCTTAATAGATTCTTCAGGAGGAAGTTCATCTAGCACAGGAGGCAGGTGCTCTCTTTACGAGCCATTAGTTTCGTCGAATCACACATCTACAGTCTCAACAATTTTATGGTGAAAAGTGTTGAAGACTCTGTAGGTGTGCGAATCATTTCCATAACTAACCATGAAACCATCATGTGCTTTCGGTGCAAATTTTGAAGTGTGGTGTGGATCCCTAATCCAACATTTTGCACTGAAGACTTTGAAATAACTTACATTGGGTTTCTTACCAGTAAGCAGCTCATATGATGTTTTCTTGAAGAACCTATGAAGATATACCCTATTGATGATGTGGCACGCACTGTCAATGGCTTGAGGCTAAAATCTTCGAGGTGTCTTGTATTCATCAAGCATAGTGTGAGCCGTCTCTATGAGAGTCATGTTGTTGCGCTCCACGGCGCCATTCTGTTGTGGTGTATATGGAGCAGAGAACTCATGTGTGACACCCAGAGTTTCAAGATAAATGTCAAGACCAGTATTCTTGAACTCTGTGCTATTGTCGCTCCTGATATGCTTGAACTTGACATCATAGTTGGTCATGCACCAATTGACGAAGCGCCTGAAGACATCATGCACCTCAGTTTTATAGAGTAAGATGTGCACCACGGTATATCGACAGTAATCATCAATAATCACAAAGCCATAAAGATTTGCAGTGTTAGAGAAACTGGAATAATGAGTTGGGCCGAATAAGTCCATATGGAGCAGCTCGAAGGGACGTGTGGTCTTCATGATTGTCTTCAAGGGCTGTTTGGCCCTAGTCATCTTCCCGGCTTCGCAGGCACCACACATATGGTCTTTCTTGAACTTGCCTCCTTCGACGCCAATGATGAGTCTCTTCTTGGCAAGAGTATGCAAGTTCCTCATACCAGCATGTCCTAGCCGTCGATGCCATAGCCAGCATTCTGAAGCCTTGGCAAGAAGACAAGTGGCAACTTGTGGTCCTGTAGAGAAGTCTACCATATATAGATCACCTCTTCGAAAACCTTCGAAGACTTTGTTTCGTCAGAGGCCATTAGCACAACACATCACAATTTTCCAAATATGACAAGCATGTCTAGATCACAAAGCATTGAGACAGACATTAAGTTGTAATCAAGGGATTCGAAAAGCATCACATTGTCCACGCGTCGATCCCTTGTGATAGCAACTCTACCTAGTCCCAGAACCTTGCTGCTACTTTTGTCGGCAAAGACGATGTGATCTTTGGTTGGAGGTAGAAGAGTTGACTCCATCAATAGGCTTCGATCGCTAGTCATATGACTAGTGCATCCACTATCCATAATCCATTCAGTGGTGTTGGATTTATCTTCCTACATTTGAGAATTAGTCTTGCTCACCAAAGCATGCAGTTGTAATGCATTGATGAAGATGTAGCAGTACACGGTAGTAAGTAAACTGGACGATATAAATGGTAAACACCATTTGCATTAGTTATCTTGCGTCCAGGCAAGAATATTTTCGGGTCTCCATCGATAATCTTTGAGTTAGCTTCATCTCACTGGAGACCCGATGTTGCATGAAGATGTTAGTTCTTCTTAACCACCCACATCTGAAGGGGTGGCTTAGAAGCAATGAGACGTAAAGCAGCATCAGAGAATTTAGGCAATGTAGCCCTAATTGAATGTTTCACAGGAGGGTTAGAGTACTCATAAGAATATGCAGAGAAATTCTTAGTCTTATGAACATAGTGATTCTTGCCATAGTGCTCATACTAATGAGTCTGTTCAGTCCTTCCCTGCGAAACATAGTTGTTAGTGCAATCATACGAAGACTTTTGTCTTCCCGAAGACTTTGATCTGGGGTATGTCTTCTTCCTATGAGATGTCGTCATGACATTTACAAGAAGCTTCTCAAGAAGACATTTGGGAACCCAGATCCTCTTCATAAGAGAACCATTCCTGCAGTTAGTTCCAATGTACCGGGCAAACACTTCACCATTCATAGATTTGAACAATTTATAGTTGGAGTCAAATGACTCATCAATGATGACAGGGTTAGCATAGTTAAAACCAAATAATGTTGAAGCATCAACTAAAGGGCCTTTTGCAGCAACCCATGCGGTTTTGGGATACTGCTCAGGCTTCCAGTATGATCCATCAACATTGATGTTTCTTTCAAAGCCCACACCTTCTTTCCTACGGTTTTTGTTCAAGATTGTCTTACTTCAGGACATCACAAAGAATCTGAAATCCCTTCGGACTCTTTGTCGGTGCACTAGGAATGGGGTACCCAGTGCTCCTGACTTATGCACAGGAAATAGTAGTAGAACCCCGTCAAAACACCAATCCAAGCCAGAGAAGCCGCTCTACGTGAGATCAAGGAGCGCATCAAGAAGATGAAGCCAACGTCCAAGACCAAGACCCCGGCAGAAGCAGCCTACGCTGGCTAGCTACGCCGGCAAGGACGATGCAACGGTCCAGAACGGGCCTGAGCCACGCCAGTCGCGTCCCCGGTGCCCGCTGAGGACCGAGGCGCACGCCCCTCCAAGAAGACCCGATAAGCCATCCCCCGGCAAGCACAAGCTACTCAACCACCGCTCCACCACATCTCAATGCTAGTCAGTTGTCGATGCGGTGTCGAGCCCTCAGATAGCTAAGTGGCTCTCGCTAAGCACGTGGCGACACGCCGGAAGACAGATTATGTCCAGTTGACACCCGTCTAGAGGCGTGTCAAGATACTAAGCAACAGGCAGTCAAGCGGTGGTAAGAGCTTGCCGGGGATGCACCCCCGCACACCACCTAGGCTAGCATTTATGGCATTTTGTCCTAAGTGCCAGAGTTAGGTATGATAGCACTGTTAGCTATCTAATCACTAGATAATGACTGTTTTGCCGTTGTGGTTGCCCCTTGTCCTATAAAAGGAGGCCCAAGGCAACCTAGCTCAAGATTAGGACCTTTGGACACTTGTACTCGCGTAGCAGCTCCCCCGAAGGCAACTGATGAGGACATCCCTACTAATGTTACACCCACAGCCACTGCTGCTATACACACTGGACCAGTCACTAAAGCCCGTGCACGCCAACTAAATTATCAGGTACTTTCGTTTCTTGGAAATCCATCTAATGTTCATGAACATATGATGCTGCCTAAATTAGATACTTTTGTTTTACTTATGAATGAAGGACCTAGCACGGACAAGAAGGATGGCCATTGGAGCGGGATCAAGCATGGAGGAGAAGGTGCGCATGCGGGAAAGAACAATGGAGTTTCCAGTGGTGATTTTCGCACTTTGAAGCCACCATAAGGAGAGTATGAAGGCTTGGACGAAATATATAAGTTGCCACTTCAAATATTTCGTCCATAGGCTAATATAGGTGCTCCGTCACCTTATTTTTGGGCTAGGCCCATGTAATTTTGAAATACCACTTATTAGGCTGTTTTTAGAGTCCGTATGTGTGCGGAAACGGAGTTAGGGTTGGTTTCGGACCCCTCCTACAAGGGGTCACGAAATTACCCCTCTATTCCCCATATATACAGCCCTTAGGGCGCCGTTTAGACTTGGGTTTTGTTTAGATCAAAAGTTCGCCATAGCTGCAACTTCGCGTTCTTCGTTTGTGTTCCATGACCAGACAAAGGCGTCACAGAACCCCACTTTCATCACTAAAGCTTTTCTCTTATATTCGCAATATCTAGATTGCAATCTTTGTTACTTGCTTGTTCTTCGTTTGCGTGCATGAAACAGACCCTCGTGGTCAGGTTGATCGTGCTCCGGCGTGGTCAATAACCTCTCGGGGTTGGTTTAGCGATTGCTAAGGCACGACGTCCTCGCATGTTCGTAGTCGGATCGTCAAAGTCGACTCTACCGAAAACGATAGCCACCATCTCATCGAAAGACAGGGACACCTTCGCCTCTATCAAGTGGTATCAGATTTCCATGTTGCTTGGTGAGATTTTACCAGTTTTTCATAGTTTAGATCACATCTTTTCTTCATACCTATAGTCCACGAAAAAGCCACAAAAAATTAGGGTTAGTTCATCATATCAGAACCAATCTGAGCCTTTGCAATTTTATGTTTGATGTTTGCTTTGTTGAATTTGCAGTTGCATCGTCATGTCGAGTTGCTGGTCTTAGCGTCTAGTCTTTTAGAGTTTCGAGTTCTGTTCATAGGTTGTCACGCCGCCGCCGCACCATCTTCATCGCTGCCATATCCGACCACCATATATCCGCCATCACGCCAATCCGAGTCCACCTCCATCACAGATTCGCCGCTAGTCCGTGTTCCACCACCCCTACATACATCCGCCACTAGTCCGAGTTACACCAGATTCGTATCCGCCACCAATCCTAGTCCGAGTCCAGTCTTTGCTGCTTTGTTTTTTATTTCCATATCCCGCGATACTACGTGTCGTGGGCAAGACAGACTCCCCAACTTCAGTGCTACCCGCAGAAGAAAAATAGTTCCAGTTTCAAAAACAAAAACCTAAGTCTGGAAAATTCTGGCTAGGGAGTTTTGAGACCATTCTAAGACTTTTTCGAAAAATATTTGTTGCCGAGCCAAAAAAAAGGGAAAAAAAGAAAGAGGAAACAAAAGTAAAAAAAAAAAATCAGAGTGTGCTCCGCCCTTGTTTACATGCAGCGCCGTGATTTTATTGGTGTTCGAGGCTCGCGTCTCTAGCACAGTCTAGCCTAGGACCAGCCTAGTACTGTCGTTGAGCGTTTTTTCAACCTTGCATCTCTGAACTGATTATTGCTGACACTTTTTTGTACCATATTATAAGCTTTCCCAGCTCCACCTACATCTACGTCGTGTGTTTGACTCCACCTGGCAATCGCTCTATCCAAGCTTTGAGAGTTTTGACTACAACGGTTGCTGATCACCACCTGCTGCTGGGTAAGAACTGGTAAGAATTTGAGATTTGCTTGGCGGATTTGTGACACACCACCACCACCAACACTTCCTAGTAGTCTGTAGGTTCATATTCTTGTGTGTTCCTATTGCTGCGAACCATGACAAGATCACAAGCCGACGAGATCAACTGGGACGGCATGACGAACAAGGAGCTCCATGATAAATTTCAGCAAATGATGACTGACCAGGTACAAGACGTCGTGACCAGCCTTGGAGAGGCCATGGAGAAGCTAGCTGGTTTGGAGAAGACATTCGACACCAAGCTGGATGCGAAGTTCAATGAGGTGCTTGCACGTCTACCACCAGCTACACCGGTCATACCTCAGCAACAACAACAACAGGGGCCGAATTTCGCCGAGCGCGCACGACGTGTGCCCCTTGAGGAAGGCCCACATTCTGGTGCCATTCCTACTTCTGTGGCTTCAATGGCTGCTGCTACTGTCGTTGAGCAGAATGACGATTTTGATGGTGATTACGATGATGAGGGAGAGGTTGCTCCTGATCAGCCCCAAGGGCAACCACCACCACAAGCACCGGGTCGTCCACATGTTTACAATCGCAACGGTAGGGCTGCACCACCACCTCAGGTACGGGATCATGATCATCTCCCTAAGATAAAATTGAATATCCTGACATTTGAGGGTAGATATGTTCCTGATATATATCTTACTTGGGAGTTAGAAACAGAACAACGTTTTACATGCTTACAATTTCCTGAGGATAGACGTGTTGCTGCTGCTGTTTGTGCTTTTACTAGTTTTGCTTATGTTTGGTGGTCTGAACATTGTGGAATACATCATGATAATATTCCTACTACTTGGGCTGCTTTGAAAACTGCTATGCGTAATCGTTGGGTTCCACCATATTATCAACGTGAATTGCTTCAAAATTTTCAACGTTTAAGACAAGGAAAAAATTCTGTAGAGGAATATTATCAGGAATTACAAACTGGCATGATTAGATCTGGTATTGTTGAGGAGAATGAAGCTATGCTTGCACGTTTTATGGGTGGATTAAATAGAGATATTCAGACTATATTATAGTATAAGGAGTATAACACTATCACTCGTTTATTCCATCTTGCTTGCAAAGCTGAACGTGAAGTGCAGGATCGACAGGCATTGGCAAGAACTAATTTTTCTGCAGGTCGCACTTCTTCATGGACGCCACGTACCCCATCTACGTCCACACGTCCTGCTGCAGCACCGCCTACTTCAGCCACCAACTCCAACCGAGATACCACTTTAGTATTGCTACATATTCTGATTATGTTGATTGTGATGTGGTACCCATGTAAGCATGCTCCGTTTTACTTGGTAGACCATCGCAACTTGATAAAAATTTTGTACACCATGGTAGGACAAATCAGTATACTCTTGTTCATAAGGATAAAAATATAACTTTGCTTCCTATGTCTCCCGAACATATTATAAAATATGACATTGCTAGAGCTAGTAAAGCAAAACAGAAGCAAAGTGAGAGTGAAAATTAGATTGTGGCAAAGGAATTTGAGCAACATAATAAGCCTAATAAACAATCATCTAGTGTTGCATCTGAAATAAAACTGAAGAGTGGTTGTTTACTTGGCACTAAATCTGATATTACCGATTTGGATGTTACTACATCTGTTTGCTATGCTTTTGTATGCAAAGAGGTATTATTTTCATTCGAGGATATGTCTCCCTGTTTGCCTCCTGCTGTCGCTAACATTTTGCAGGAGTTCGCTGACGTCTTTCCACAAGACGTGCCACCGGGATTACCACCTATTCGAGGTATTGAGCAACAAATTGACTTATTTCCCGGTGCATCGCTGACCAACCGTGCACCATACTGTACCAATCCAGAGGAGACAAAGGAGATTATGCGTCAAGTACAGGAGCTGCTCGACAAAGGTCATATATGTGAATCCCTTAGTCCTTGTGCTGTTCCTATTATTCTAGTGCCTAAAAAGGATGGTACACCGCATATGTGTGTTGATTGTAGAGGCATTAATAATATTACTATTCGTTATCGTCATCCTATTCCTAGGCTAGATGATATGCCTGATGAATTAAGTGGCTCTACAATTTTCTCCAAAGTTGATTTGCGTAGTGGATACTGTCGTGGTTTTGTCACGGCAGATGTCCTAGTGTCAGGACTTAGGTGTGCAGCCATCACTACGGCGGTTAACTCGAAGGGGTTGGTCGGGACGAAAAACACAGGATTACCCAGGTTTGGCCCCTCTCGAAGGAGGTAATAGCCTACGTCCTGCTTTGAGTTGTATTGATTGGATATCGATTACAAGGGAGCGGATTCGCTAGACCTAGTACTCGATCAAAGGTTTTCGTGTCCTAAACCGCCCAGGTAACCCGCCTTTATATACATTGGTCGAGGCCCTGGGCTTACAAGAGTCCGGACCGGGTCATACTTGATAACCGACCTCACCTCTAACTATACCTGCCTTGTCTAACAAGCCGCCACCGGAGGCTGCCGCCACTGGGTTACACATTGTCTTCTGGCTCTGGGCCTCCAGGCCCATTGAGCAAGCTTCTTCCAAACCTTATCGCTAAGCCGCCAACCTCATGACCCGGCCCACCCGGGCGGGTCTCACCACGGAGTTATATCGCCAACATTAGGGCCCAGATTGATTTGAACCAGTTCATGTCAATCTTCAAGTCTTCTGGTTGGCGAATCTTGCATTCTCTGATAAACCTTCATGACCCGCCAAAAATGGGTGACCTGTGTTTGACTCCCACTTCTTTCAATTTTCCAGCCTTTTCTCTCTTATTATCAACCCGGGGTAAGTATTTTTATATCCCACTCCGTGCATTAATAGTCTATCCTTTCTTATTGACGTGTAACTTCACCTTTGCTCATAGGGCTCAAGCCAAACGGAGGAAGGTAGGCGGGTCAACTGCTACTCCTGATGTTCCAGAGTCGGCAAACCCAAAGCCTAACACCCCTGAAGCTCACATTGAGCCATCTGAGGCTGACAAAGACGCCCATGAAAAAGCACCTCAGCATAATGAGCCGGCTGATATGGATATTAGGCGGCTTATTCTAAGGATAATAAGCGGGTTCGAGGGCCCACCTTTGAAGCAAAAAGTCTGATTCCTCAACACCGTAAGCACCTCTTTGCCCCTGATGTTGACCCATCTCCAATCATGCATGATGAAGCCAAATTTGAGGCCTTAACAAACTACAACTGGGATGTGGACAACCTTCAGATCCGGGAGACCGAAGACCCGGCGCAGGATGACCCGGCGTAGAGTTAAATAAAGAATGGTTATATTTTGATATGCCAGGTTATATTTTGCTGCAAAAAACTTAAGTCCGCGGATTTTGGGCTCCTTAACAGCCTTGTAATAGTAGTAGGAAACACTTAATCGCCTGCTCTTGTGCCTTCGTGCACTTTTTAAACTTCTTTCCGCCCATACACCGGCGACTTAGCATAACTGTCTTGATATATAATCGTCTGACTGCCTTGACTCGCCCGGCGGGTTGTATGCCATGAGCAATGCTAAGCCGGGGTTACCCAAAAAACTTAGAATCTTATCATGAAAAATGCCTGCAAAAAACAAGCAACATAATATGTTTGCGTATCCCCTGCCTAATGAACCGGCTTTAAAGGCACAGTAAGACAGGAAAACTTATTTTTCCAAAAATAATAATTTGTATTGCTTCCGAAGAAGCTAGGCATAAAAGCCTGAAAACCTCGTAAGCCGGCTCTCACGTGACATAAATCCATCGTTTAAACCTTAGCAAGTTCAGGGTCTTTAAAAGATTGACATTGCTAAGAGTACGAACGGGCCACATAGCGGAGAGACTACAGCAGACAAGGCAAGTTTATCCTAGCTCACTGTAAGCCGGCTCTCTCGTGACAAAAGCCGCCGTTTAAACCTTGACAAGATCAGGGTCTTTGTGCAAGATTGACTATGAAAGTTCAGGGTCTCTGAGCAAGATTGACTGTCAAGAGTTTGGCGGGTCACATGGTGGAGTAGTGATACGTCACCAACGTATCTATAATGTTTGATTGTTCCATGCTATTATATTATCTATTTTGGATGTTTTATATGCACTAATATGCTATTTTATATTATTTTTGGGACTAACCTATTAACCTAGTGCCTAGTGCCAGTTTCTGTTTTTTCCTTGTTTTTGAGTATTGCAGATAAGGAGTATTAAATGGAGTCCAAACGGAATAAAATCTTCAGAATGATTTTTCCTGGACCAGAAGAAACCTGCCAGACTTGGAGACGAAGGTAGGAGGCCTGTCGTGAAGTCACAAATATTCTTGTGGCCCCACGGTAGACCTCCTAACCCTATTCTTCGGCCTATAAATTCCCAAATATTCCCCCAATACCAAAAAGAGCCACGAAAATACTTTTCCGCCGCCGGAACCCTCTGTTCCCGTGAGATCCCATCTTGGAGCCTTTTCCAGTAATCTGCCGGAGGGGGATTCGATCACGGAGGGCATCTACATCAACTCCATTGCCCTTCCGATGATGCGTGAGTAGTCCACCACAGACCTTCGGGTCCATAGCTAGTAGCTAGATGGCTTCTTCTCTCTCTTTGTTCTTCAATACCATGTTCTTCATGATCTTCATGGAGATCTATCCGATGTAATACTCTTTTGCGGTGTGTTTGTCGAGATCCGATGAATTGTGGGTTTATGATCAGATTATCTATGAATATTATTTGAATCTTCTCTGAATTCTTATATGCATGATTTCATATCTTTGCAAGTCTCTTCGAGTTATTGGTTTGGTTTGGCCAACTAGATTGGTAATTCTTGCAATGGGAGAAGTGCTTGGTTTTGGGTTCAATCTTGCGGTGTCCTCACCCAGTGACAAAGTAGGGGTAGCGAGGAACGTATTTGTATTGTTGCCATCTAGGATAAAAATATGGGGTTTTCATCATATTGCTTGAGTTTATCCCTCTACATCATGTCATCTGACTTAATGCGTTACTCTGTTCTTCATGAACTTAATACTCTAGATGCAGGCAGGAGTCGGTCGATGTGTGGAGTAATAGTAGTAGATGCAGAATCGTTTCGGTCTACTTGACACGGACGTGATGCCTATATGCATAATCGTTGCCTTGGATATCGTCATAACTATGCGCTTTTCTATCAATTGCTCGACAGTAATTTGTTCACCCACCGTATTATTTTCCTTCAAGAGAGAAGCCTCTAGTGAAACCTATGGCACCCGGGTCTATTTTCCATATTATATTTTTAGATCTATAAACCAAAAATACTTTGCTGCAATCTTTTTTACTTTTGTTTTACTTTCCGTTTTAGAAATCTTCTATATCTATCTCTATCAGATCTCATCCTGGCAAGTAACCGTGAAGGGATTGACAACCCCTTTATAGCGTTGGGTGCAAGTGTTTGATTATTTGTGTAGGTACATCTATTGGGGACTTGCTTGTATCTCCTACTGGATTGATACCTTGGTTCTCAACAACTGAGGGAAATACTTATCTACTTTGCTGCATCACCCTTTCCTCTTCAAGGGAAAACCAACGCAAGCTCAAGAAGTAGCAAGAAGGATTTCTGGCGCCGTTGCCGGGGAGATCTACATCAAGCCTACCAAGTACCCATCACAAACTCATCTCTTGCATTTACATTATTTGCCATTTGCCTCTCATTTTCCTCTCCCCCACTTCTAAAACAATTTTCCGAAAAGATTTGCCTTTTTATTCGCCCTTCTTCCGTTCGTCTTTTCGTTTGCTTTTTGTTTGCTTGTGTGCTAGATTGCTTGCTTTGTCATGATGACTCAAGAGAATACCAAGTTGTGTGACTTTTCCAATACTAATAATAATGATTTTATTAGTACTCTGATTGCTCCCGCCACTTGTGCGGAATCTTATGAAATTAATGCCGCCTTGGTTAATCTTGTTATGAAAGAACAATTTTCCAACCTTTCCAATGAAGATGCCACATCCCATCTAAATACTTTCGTTGAGTTGTGTGATATGCAAAAGAAGAAAGATGTGGATAATGATATTGTTAAATTGAAGCTATTTCCTTTCTCATTACGAGATCGTGCTAAAACTTGGTTTTCATCTTTGCCTAAAAATAGTATTGATTCATGGAATAAGTGTAAAGATGCTTTTATTTCCAAGTACTTTCCGCCCGCTAAGATCATCTCCCTTAGGAATGATATAATGAATTTTAAGCAACTTGATCACGAGCATGTTGCACAATCTTGGGAGAGGATGAAATTAATGATTAGAAATTTCCCCGCACATGGTTTGAGTTTATGGATGATTATACAAATTTTTTATGCGGGATTGAATTTTGCTTCTAGAAATCTTTTAGATTCTGCCGCGGGTGGTACTTTTATGGAAATCACGTTAGGAGAAGCTACTAAACTCCTAGATAATATTATGGCAAATTACTCTCAATGGCATACCGAAAGATCTCCTACTAGTAAAAAAGTGCATGTTGTTGAAGAAATAAATACTTTGAGTGAAAAGATGGATGAATTGATGAAATTGTTTGCTAGTAAGAGTGCTCATATTGATCCTAATGATATGCCTTTGTCTTCTTTGATTGGAAATAATAATGAATCTATGGATGTGAATTTTGTTGGTAGGAACAATTTTGGTAATAACGCGTATAGAGGTAATTTCAACCCTAGGCCGTTTCCTAGTAATTCCTCTAATAATTATGGTAATTCCTACAACAATTCTTATGGAAATTATAATAAGATGCCCTCTGATCTTGAGAATAATATTAAAGATTTTATTAGTTCGCAAAAGGTTTTCAATGCTATGATTGAAGAAAAATTGCTCAAGATTGATGACTTGGCTAGGAACGTTGATATAATTTCTCTTGAGATTGATTCTTTGAAAATTAGATCTACTCCACCCAAGCGTGATATTAATGAGTCTTTAAAAGCTATGAGAACTTCTATTGATGAGTGTAAGGAAAGAACCGCTAGAATTCGTGCTAAGCGTGAATGGCTTGAAAAAGTGTGTTCTCGTGATAATAATGATGAAGATCTTAAAGTGATTGATGTGACTCCTATTGAATCTTTGTTTTCTAAAACAAATCTTGATAAAGATGGGACTGGAGATAAGTCAACTTTAGTTAAAAGGCATCCCAATGATTCGGAGTTTATAGATCTTAATGCTAAGATTGATAAAAGTGGGATTGAAGAGGTCAAAACTTTAATTAGCAATGAACCCACTCCATTGGATTTCAAGGACTTTAATTATGATAGTTGTTATTTGATTGATTGTATTTCCTTGTTGCAATCCATGATGAATTCTCCGCATGCTTATAATCAAAATAATGCTTTTACTAAACATATCGTTGATGCTATGATGAAATCTTTTGAAGAAAAATTTGAGTTGGAAGTTTCCATACCTAGAAAGCTTTATGATGAGTGGGAACCTACTATTAAGATTAAAATTAAAGATTATGAGTGCCATGCTTTGTGTGATTTGGGTGCTAGCGTTTCCACGATTCCGAAAACTTGATGTGATATGCTAGGTTTCCATGATCTTGATGATTACTCTTTAAATTTGCATCTAGCGGATTCCACTATTAAGAAACCTATGGGAAGGATTAATGATGTTCTTATTGTTGCAAATCGGAATTATGTGCCCATAGATTTCATTGTTCTTGATATAGATTGCAATCCTACATGTCCTATTATTCTTGGTAGACCTTTCCTTAGAACGATTGGTGCAATTATTGATATGAAAGAAGGAAACATTAGATTCCAATTCCCGTTAAGGAAAGGCATGGAACACATTCCTAGAAAGAAAATTAAATTACCTTATGAATCTATTATGAGAGCTACTTATGGATTGCATACCAAAGATGACAATACCTAGATCTATTGCATTATGCCTAGCTAGGGGCGTTAAACAATAGCGCTTGTTGGGAGGCAACCCAATTTTATTTTATGTTTCTGTTTTTTGCTTCTGTTCTTGAGTGTTTTGCACATTATTACTTCTGTAGTAATTGTGTTTTATTGTTTTAATTAGTGTTTGTGCCAAGTAAGACCTTTGGGATGGTTTACGGTGATTGTTGATTTGGTTTTGCTGAAAAACAGAAACTTTTGCGCTCAGTCCAGGAATTTTATAAATTCACCAGAGAGTCAATTGGATCTGAATGTTTTACAAAATATTTATATACAAATTTCCCTGATTTTCCTAATTTTTCAGAATTTTTAGAGTTAAAGAAGTATTCGAAGTCTACATATTGCTACAGACTGTTCTGTTTTTGACAGATTCTGTTTTCTTTGTGTTGTTTGCTTATTTTGATGTATCTATGGGTTGTATCGGGGGGTATGAACCATGGAGAAGTTAGAATACAGTATATATTACACCAAAATAAATAAATAATGAGTTCACAACATTACCTAAAGTGGTGATTTATTTTTCTTATACTAACGGATCTCACGAGTTTTCTGTTGAGTTTTGTGTTGTGAAGTTTTCAAGTTTTGGGTAAAGATTTGATGGACTATGGAATAAGGAGTGGCAAGAGCCTAAGCTTGGGGATGCCCAAGGCACCCCAAGCCATATTCAAGGATACCAAAGAGCCTAAGCTTGGGGATGCCCCGGAAGGCATCCCCTCTTTCGTCTTCAATCCATCGGTAAATTTACTTGAGGCTATATTTTTGTTCACCACATGATATGTGTTTTGCTTGGAGCGTCTTGTATGATATGAGTCTTTGCTTTTTAGTTTGCCACAATCATCCTTGCTTCACACATATTTTGAGAAGGACACACACTAATCGTGAATTTATTAGAATACTCTATGTGCTTCACTTATATCTTTTGAGCTAGGCAATGTTGCTCTAGTGCTTCACTTATATCTTTCTAGAGCACGGCGGTGTTTTATTTTATAGAAATAATTGAACTCTCGTACCTCACTTATATTATTTTGAGAGTCTTTAAACAGCATGGTAATTGGTTTAGGTTATGAATTTAGTCCTAATATAATGGGCATCCAAGAGGGATATAATAAAAACTTTCATATAAAGTGCATTGAATACTATGAGAAGTTGGATTCCTTGCATATAGTTTTGAGATATAAAGATGGTGATGTTAGAGTCATGCTAGTGAGTAATTGTGGAATGTTAAAAATACATGTGTTAAAGTTTGTGACTCCCGTAGCATGCACATATGGTGAACCGTTATGTAACGAAGTCGGAGCATGATTTGTTTAATGATTGTCATCCTTTGTGTGAGGGTCGGGAGCGCGCGATGGTTTACTCCTACCAACCTCTCCCCTAGGAGCATGCGTCTAACACTTTGCTTCGATAACTAATAGATTTTTGCAATAAGTATGTGAGTTCTTTATGACTAATGTGAGTACATGGATTATACGCACTCTCACCCTTCCACCTTTGCTAGCCTCTCTAGCACCGCGCAACTTTCGCCGGTGCATTAAACCCACCTTCCTCAAAACAGCCACCATACAGCTTCCTCAAAACAGCCACCATACCTTCCTATTATGGCATTTCCATAGCCATTCCGAGATATATCGCCATGCAACTTCCACCGTTCCGTTTTTTTGTGACACGCACCATCATTGTCATATTGCTTTGCATGATCGTAAGACAGCTAGCATGATGTTTTCATGGCTTGTCCGTTTTTTGATGTCATTTGCTATGCTAGATCATTGCACATCCCGGTCCTCCACCAAAAGCATTCATATAGAGTCATATCTTGTTGTAGGTATCGAGTTGTAAGTAAATAAAAGTGTGATGATCTTCATTATTAGAGCATTGTCCCATGTGAGGAAAGGATGATGGAAGCTATGATTCCCTCACAAGAAGGGATGAGTCTCTGGACTTTACAAATAATAAAAGAGGCCAATGAAGCCCAAATAAAAAAAGAGGCCAAAGATGCCGACCAAAATAAAAAAAATGAGAGAAAAAGAGAGAAGGGACAATGTTACTATCTTTTTTTCCACACTTGTGCTTCAAAGTAGCACCTTGATCTTCATGATAGAGAGTCTCCTATTTTGTCACTTTCATATACTAGTGGGAATTTTTCATTATATAACTTGGCTTGTATATTCCAATGATGGGCTTCCTCAAATTGCCCTAGGTCTTCGTGAGCAAGCAAGTTGGATGCACACACACTTAGTTTCTTTTTTGAGCTTTCATACACTTATAGCTCTAGTGCATCCATTGCATGGCAATCCCTACTCACTCACATTGATATGTATTGATGGGTATCTCCATAGCCCGTTGATACGCCTAGTTGATGTGAGACTATCTTCTCCTTTTTCCATACAACCTCCACCATATTCTATTCCACCCATAGTGCTATATCCATGGCTCACACTCATGTATTGCGTGAAAGTTGAAAAGGTTTGAGAACATAAAAGGGGTGAAACAATTGCTTGACTTGTCATCGGGGGTGTGCATGATTTAGATACTTTGTGTGGGGAAGATGGAGCATAGCCAGACTATATGATTTTGTAGGGATAAACTTTCTAAGGCCATGTTATTTTGAAAGGACACAATTGTTTATTAGTATGCTTGAAGTATTACTGTTTTTATGTCAATATTGAGCTTTTGTATTGAATCTTATGGATCTGAATATTCATGCCACAATAAAGAATATTACATGGATAAATATGTTAGGTAGCATTCCACATCAAAAATTCTGTTTTTATCATTTACCTACTCGAGGACGAGCAGGAATTAAGCTTGGGGATGCTTGATACGTCTCCAACGTATCTATAATTTTGATTGTTCCATGCTATTATATTATCTGTTTTGGATGTTTTATATGCATTAATATGCTATTTTATATTATTTTTGGGACTAACCTATTAACCTAGTGCCTAGTGCCACTTTTTGTTTTTTCCTTGTTTTTGAGTATTGCAGATAAGGAGTATTAAACGGAGTCCAAACGGAATAAAATCTTCGGAATGATTTTTCTTGGACCAGAAGAAACCTGCCACACTTGGAGACGAAGGCAGGAGACCTGCCGTGAAGTCACAAGCCACCAGGGCGCGCCCTAGGGGAGGGGGCGCCCCCTGGCTTGTGGCCCCACGGCAGACCTCCTAACCCTATTCTTCGGCCTATAAATTCCCAAATATTCCCCCAATACCAAAAAGAGCCACGGAAATACTTTTTTGCCGCCGGAACCCTCTGTTCCCATTAGATCCCATCTTGGAGCCTTTTCCGGTAATATGCCGGAGGGGGATTCGATCACGGAGGGCATCTACATCAACTCCATTGCCCTTCCGATGATGCATGAGTAGTCCACCACAGACCTTCGGGTCCATAGCAAGTAGCTAGATGGCTTCTTCTCTCTCTTTGTTCTTCAATACCATGTTCTTCATGATCTTCATGGAGATCTATCCGATGTAATACTCTTTTGCGGTGTGTTTGTCGAGATCCGATGAATTGTGGGTTTATGATCAGATTATCTATGAATATTATTTGAATCTTCTCTGAATTCTTATATGCATGATTTCATATCTTTGCAAGTCTCTTCGAGTTATTGGTTTGGTTTGGCCAACTAGATTGGTAATTCTTGCAATGGGAGAAGTGCTTGGTTTTGGGTTCAATCTTGCGGTGTCCTTACCCAGTGACAAAGTAGGGGTAGCGAGGCACGTATTTGTATTGTTGCCATCAAGGATAAAAAGATGGGGTTTTCATCATATTGCTTGAGTTTATCCCTCTACATCATACATCTTACTTAATGCGTTACTCTGTTCTTCATGAACTTAGTACTCTAGATGCAGGCAGGAGTCAGTCGATGTGTGGAGTAATAGTAGTAGATGCAGAATCGTTTCGGTCTACTTGACACGGACGTGATGCCTATATGCATAATCATTGCCTTGGATATCGTCATAACTATGCGCTTTTCTATCAATTGCTCGACAGCGTTCACCCACCGTATTATTTTCCTTCAAGAGAGAAGCCTCTAGTGAAACCTATGGCCCCCGGGTCTATTTTCCATATTATATTTTCAGATCTATAAACCAAAAATACCAAAAATACTTTGCTGCAATCTTTTTACTTTTGTTTTACTTTCCATTTTAGAAATCTTCTATATCTATCTCTATCAGATCTCATCCTTGCAAGTAACCGTGAAGGGATTGACAACCCCTTTAGAGCGTTGGGTGCAAGTGTTTGATTATTTATGTAGGTACATCTATTGGGGACTTGCTTGTATCTCCTACTGGATTGATACCTTGGTTCTCTACAACTGAGGGAAATACTTATCTACTTTGCTGCATCACCCTTTCCTCTTCAAGGGAAAACGAAGGGAAGCTCAAGAAGTTGCAAGTAGCAAGTTGCAAACAGGCAGGTTTAACTCGAACATGGCATATAAAGCCTGGCCAAGAGGGTATGAAAGCTAAACCCAGTGGCTTGGAAGCCCCCATGTGACCTGATGAAAGATCAACTCCTTTGCACGAAACTTAGTGCAGAAAAAACGGTAGAGGCCCCTAATCATGGGGATGCCAACTTTATTATATCATAAAAGATGGTATATACAATGACAGGAATATGTACATTGATGAGAGCCGGACTGGCGGCTTAAGTAAGTATGGCCGAAGGTGAGCAATATTCCAAGGCCTTGAAGTCTCTTCACCAGAGGTTCGTCACTTGTCGCTCTCCCGTATATCAATGAGATAATAGGAACCATTGTTGAGATTTCTACTGATCACAAACGGCCCTTACCAAGGGGGTGTCAACTTGTGCATATCTGATTAGTCTTGAATCAAACGGAGTACTAAGTCGCCTTGTTGGAACGTCCGAGTCTTGACCCTGCGGCTATGATAGCGACGGAGGTCTTGCTGGTAAATCGCGGACCGTGCTGCTGCAAGATCCCGTTCTTCATCTAAGGCATCCAAAGCATCCTGACGCGCTGCCTCATTATCAGCTTCCACGTAAGCCGCCACTCTGGGCGAGTCATGACGAATATCACTGGGGAGAACAACTTCTGCACCATAAACCATGAAGAAAGGCGTATAGCCTATTGTCCTGTTGGGGGTGGTTCTTATGCTCCAAAGAACTGAAGGTAACTCCTCCACCCAACAACCCCGCGTGCGCTCCAAAGGAACCATAAGCCGGGGTTTGATCCCTGTCAAAACTTCCTGGTTAACACGCTCTGCTTGACCATTAGACTGTGGGTGAGCCACATAAGATACATCGAGGCGGATATGCTCACTATCGCAAAACTCCTTCATAGCCCCCTTGGGCAGGTTTGTGCCATTGTCAGTAATGATACTATGAGGATAACCAAACCGAAAGATCAGCATCTTGATGAATTGAACTGCTATTGTTGCATCACACTTGCTGACCGGCTCAGCCTCAACCCACTTAGTAAACTTGTCAACCGACACCAGGAGGTGGGTCTTCTTGTCTTTAGACCTCTTAAAAGGTCCCACCATGTCAAGCCCCCAGACTGCAAACGGCCAAGTGATTTGAATCATCCGTAACTCTTGAGCTAGCACATGGGCCCGTCGTCCAAATTTCTGGCACCTGTCACATTTACTGACCAAGTATTCTGCATCTTTATGAGTTGTTAACCAGTAAAAGCCGTGTCGAAAAGCCTTGGCCACCAAAGATTTTGACCCGGCGTGATGACCACAATTGCCGGCGTGTATCTCCTGCAGGATTTCACGGCCCTCGTCAGGAGAGACACATCACTGAAAGACGCCAGTCAAGCTGCGCCTGTGTAACTCGCCATTGACAATAGTCATGGATTTAGACCGCCTTATGATCTGCCGTGCCAGAGTCTCGTCTTGAGGTAACTCGCCGCGGGTCAGATACGCTAGATAAGGCAATGTCCAATCAGGGATTGCGCGGAGAGCCGCCACCAATTGTCCTTCCGGGTCAGGTATAGCCAAATCCTCCTTCGACGGTAACTTAACCGACTGGTGATGCAATACGTCCAGGAACACATTAGGTGGCACCGGCTTACGCTGAGACCCCAGTCTTGACAATGTGTCAGCCGCCTGTTTCTTCCGTCGATCAATATGATCCACCTGATAGCCTTTGAAGTGGCCGGCAATAACATCAACCACCTGGCAATAAGCCGCCATGCGAGGGTCCTTAGAGTCCCACGTGCCAGAGACTTGTTGAGCCACCAGGTCTGAGTCGCCAAGACATCTGACCCGGCTCAAATTCATCTCCTTGGCCACACGGAGCCCGTGAAGCAAAGCCTCATATTCAGCTGCATTGTTAGTACAAGGAAACATTAACCTCAAAACATAACAGAATTTGTCACCTCGCGGGGAAGTTATAACCACTCTAGCCCCAAGCCTTCCAATTGCCTGGAACCATCAAAATGAATCGTCCAATATGTATTGTCCGGCTTCTCCTCAGGTGCTTGACACTCTTACCAGTCATTGATAAAGTCCACCAGGGCTTGAGATTTTACAGCCGTCCGGGGCACATATCTCAGATTGAGAGGCCCCAGCTCAATTGCCCACTTAGCAATCCTGCCAGTAGCTTCTCTGTTTTGAATGATATCTCCCAAAGGAGCAGAGCTGACCACTGTGATTGCATGCCCAAGGAAATAGTGCTTTAGCTTGCGATTGGCCATGAATACACCAAACACCAGCTTTTGCCAATGTGGATATCTTTGCTTGGACTCCATCAAGACCTCACTGACATAATAAACCGGCCGCTGGACTGGGTACTCCTTACCCGCCTCCTTGCGCTCCACCACAACTCCAGCACTGACGGCTCTATTGTTAGCTGCAACATACAAGAGCAAAGGCTCCTTTTCCACTGGAGCAGCCAAGACGGGCGGCTCAGCCAACTGCTTCTTGAGTGCCTCAAACGCCTCATTAGCCGCATCGCTCCAGACGAAGTCGTCTGTCTTCTTCATCATTTGATATAAAGGAATAGCTTTCTCACCGAGGCGGCTTATGAATCGGCTCAGAGCGGCAATACGACCTGCCAAGCGTTGAACATCATTAATACACGCAGGCTTAGACAAAGAAGTGATGGCCTTTATCTTGTCCGGGTTAGCCTCAATGCCACGCTCGGAGACCAAGAATCCCAAGAGCTTGCCTGCAGGTACACCAAACACACACTTTGCCAGGTTAAGCATCATCTTGTAAACCCGCAGATTATCAAAAGTTTCCTTCAAATAAGCCAACAGAGTCTCCTTCTTCCTTGACTTGACCACAATATCATCCACATAAGCAGGAACATTGCGCCCAATCTGACCATGAAGACAGTTCTGCACACAGCGCTACTAAGTCGCCTGAGCACTCTTGAGCCCAAAAGGCATAGACATGTAGCAGAAAGCTCCAAAAGGCGTAATGAAAGATGTCTTCTCTTGGTCTTTGACTGCCATCTTGATCTAATGATAACCCGAATAAGCATCCAGGAAACATAAACTCTCACAACCCGCCGTTGCATCAATGATCTGGTCAATATGAGGGAGAGCAAATGGATCAATCTACACACATGCGCCACGTGCCATTCTTCTTGAGTACCAACACCGGGTTAGCTAACCACTCCGGGTAAAAAACTTCGACGATAAACCCTGCTGCTAAGAGCCGGGCTACCTCTTCTCCAATAGCCTTACGCCTCTCCTCATTGAAACGACGGAGGAACTGTTTGACTGGCTTAAACTTAGGATCCACATTAAGGTGGTGCTCAGCGAATTCTCTCGGTACACCCGGCATGTCCGAAGGTTTCCATGCAAAGATGTCCCGATTCTCATGGATGAATTCGATGAGCGCGCTTTCCTATTTGGGATCCATATTGGCCCCAATAGTGAACTGCTGTGATGAGTCGCCAGGAGCAAAATCCACCAACTTGGTATCTTCTGCCACAAACTTAAGGGGCGGCTCAGATTCCGTGCTGGGCTTCTTCAACGGGGTCATATCTGCTGGGTCAACATTCTCCTTATAAAACTTGAGCTCCGCCTCAGCACAACTTGACTCTGCATACGCAGCATCGCCTTCCTCGCACTGAAGAGCAGTCTTCCGATCACCATGCACTGCAATCGTTCCGTTTAACCCGGGCATCTTGAGCTGCAAGTAAACATAACAAGGCCTAGCCATGAACTTGGCATAAGCCGGCCACCCAAATAAAGCGTGGTACGGGCTCTTGATCTTGACCACCTCAAACCATAAGGTCTCCACCCTATAGTTAATCTCGTCACCAAAAGATACCTCCAGGGAAATTTTTCCAACTGGATAAGCCGACTTTCCGGGCACCACACCGTGAAAAACTGTCGAAGATGGTTTAAGATCCTTGTCAAGCAAGTTCATCCGGCGGAACATGTCATAGTACAGGATGTTGATGTTGCCGCCACCATCCATAAGCACATTGGTGAACACGTATCCTCCTACTTGGGGGGCCACTACCAAGGCCAACTGCCTCGGGTTATCCACACGCGGTGGGTGATCCTCCCTGCTCCAAGTTATGTCATACTCGGACCACTTCAAGTACTGCGGGAGAGCCGGCATGACCGTATTAACCGCCCGCTTGCGCACCTTCTGATCTCGCTTGTCAAGGCTCGTCGTAAAGACATGATATTGGCCTCCATTAAGCTGCTTTGGGTTACTCTGATACCCGGACTGGTTGTTTTGTTGCTGACCTCCATTGCCAGACTGTTGATGGTGACCTCCATTGTTTCCCTGACCTTGGTAGCCAGAACCTGAGCCGCCTGCCCCAAAGCCGGACCCAGGAGAGCCGGATCCTGACCCGCCGGACGGTCCACTGCCGCCACCCTGGTGCTGGTTAATGCTATAATTCCGGAACTCCCGCATGACCCAACAATCCTTCCAGGCATGAGTGGATGGTTTATCGGGAACACTATGTTTTGGACAGGGGGCATTCAACATGGCTTCCATATTGAAAGGCTTAGACTTGCTGAAAGGCGGCTTACCATTGCCTTTGCCACGGTTGCCTCCAGCACTAGTGTTGGCCACCAGATCTGACCCGCCATCCGGGTGTTTCCGCTTACCGCCATTGCCATTATTACTATTTCCTCCCCCGTTCTGCTGCTGACTCTTGCCATTGCTGTTCTTTTTACCCTTAGCCGATTTCTCATCATCAGAACCAGGGTCCTTCGTGTTGTCAGAGTCTGCATACTTGGTGAGAGCCTCCATGAGCTCCCCCATGTCCTGGCACGAACGTTTGAGCCGTCCAAGCTTCTGCTTCAGGGGCAAAAAGTGACAATTCTTCTCCAGAATCAGAACCGCTTGAGCCGCCGTGATGTTATCAGAGGAGTGGATAATGGTGGAGACCCGCCGGACCCAATGATAGGCCGACTCATCCTCACGCTGCACACAATGATCCAAGTCCACGATCGTCATGGGCTGCTTGCACGTCCCTTGAAAATTCTTGATGAACTTCGCCTTCAACTCGGCCCAGGAATTAATGGTGTTGGGTGGCAAACCCTTCAACCACGTGTGAGCCGGCCCTTCCAGCATCATGATGAAATACTTGGCGCAGACTGCATCACTGACGTCTAACATCTCCATGGCTAGTTCATAACTCTCGATCCAAGCTTCCGGAGGCAGATCAGCAGTATAATTTGGCACCTTGCGGGGACCCTTGAAATCCTTTGGTAGGCGTTCATTTCGTAAAGCTGGCACCAAGCACGGCACTCCCACAGCCCTGGAGGTTACTCCGGCTCCTACTGAACTAGAAGGTGCTACTATGGGTTCCTGGTAAGCCGCCACAGCTACCGCTGCTACCGCCTCTCGCTGTGATCTTGCACGATCTACCAGCGCCTAGGCATCAACAGCAGGCGGGTCATCCCACGCCGGATTCCGACGTCGATCGCTGCTAGAAATCGCAGGCGACTCTATACGCCGACTGTAACTGCGGCTTGGGATAGGGGTCGAGTGCACGCGGCTCCGGCTGTAGGTAT
Source organism: Elymus sibiricus (assembly GCA_039707655.1). Classification (NCBI taxonomy): domain Eukaryota; kingdom Viridiplantae; phylum Streptophyta; class Magnoliopsida; order Poales; family Poaceae; genus Elymus; species Elymus sibiricus. The sequence continues at coordinate 256,533,032 of CM077667.1, forward strand.
ACTTCTCCTGTTGCGCCACCGCTGTCTGCAAATATCCAATGGCGTTTTGTGCTTCATCCGCAAAAGGCGTTCCATCAGGGATGGGGAGCGCGCCAAGTCTGACCACCGCTGCCACCATGTTCTCCACCGGGTTAGAATAATGACCGGGTGGTGTCGAAAAGTGCTGCGGTGGGGTCTGGTTCCCGCGGGGCGGGTCTGGCTGCCGATGCTGAACCGCCGCCCTACTTCCAGGTACTTCCGCCGTCCGGGTTATGGTCAGAGGTGCATTCCGTCCTGTCCCTGGCGTGTTGAAAAGATTCCTAGGCTCATACTGATTGGGCAGGCGGGTCTGGTGCCTCATCCGCCGGACAGCATCTGCGGTCTATTGATCCAGGTCCAGGCAAAAAGCTTCCGCCCTGAGGCGTTCTGACTCGGCATCCATCTGAGCTTTCAGCGCATTGATTTCCTCTTGGGCACCGGCCATCTGGTCTTTCAACCTTGCGATTTCCGTGTTACGGGCTGCTTGGTTTTCGGCCGTGACCTCGGTTCCCATCAGAGTTGTAAGTTCATTCATCAGATCCAGCAAGACTTGAGCCAGCGGCCTGCCTGATCCAGATCCGGTCACCCAGCGGCCGTGCTACCAGGAGCTGGTGCTGACCCTACCATGAAGACATCGGCTCGGCTCGGCGGCTCATAGTATTCCGGGTTAGGGTAGCCCTCGAAGTAGCCCCCAAGCCCGCCGTTGTGAAGCTGGTAGATTGATTCCGCCTCCTCGCTCGAGGATCTATCCTCTGAGCAGATGAGGGTTTCCTCCCGCGACATGGAACCATCAAGTTCCGCGCCTTGGGTGAAGCCGACGAAGAGGCGCTTCCGGCCCGGGTTAACCCGGGCGGGTTGCGCGTGCCGGGCCGGCTCGACGAGGTCGGTGCAGATGTCCGGCCCGGGCTTAGATCCGCCGATCTTGCCAATGAAGACGTGAATTCCGCTGAAGAGGACCCGGTACCCGTACTCGATTGAGTCGGCCTCGAGGCCCCAGCCAGCGTCGTCGATGTAGAGCTTGCCGCGGCGACTCTTGGTCATCCTGCCAATGGCGTATCCCTCGAATCTTGGGAGAGAGCCCTTCGAGTACTCCAAACCACCGAGCATCTACCCCACGGTGGGCGCCAACTGTCATGGTTTTGTCACGGCAGATGTCCTAGTGTCAGGACTTAGGTGTGAAGCCATCGCTACGGCGGTTAACTCGAAGGGGTTGGTCGGGACGAAAAACACAGGATTACCCAGGTTCGGCCCCTCTCGGAGGAGGTAATAGCCTACGTCCTGCTTTGAGTTGTATTGATTGGACATCGATTACAAGGGAGCGGATTCGCTAGACCTAGTACTCGATCAAATGTTTTCGTGTCCTAAGCCGCCCAGGTAACCCGCCTTTATATACACAGGTCGAGGCCCTGGGCTTACAAGAGTCCGGACCGGGTCATACTTGATAACCGACCTCACCTCTAACTATACCTGCCTTGTCTAACAAGCCGCCACCGGCGGCTGATGCCACCGGGTTACACATTGTCTTCTGGCTCTGGGCCTCCAGGCCCATTGAGCAAGCTTCTTCCAAACCTTATCGCCAAGCCGCCAACCTCATGACCCGGCCCACCTGGGCGGGTCTCACCACGGGGTTATATCCCAACAGATACCATCAAATCCGTATGAAATTGGGAGATGAATGGAAAACTGCATTTAAAACTAAGTTTGGATTATATGAGTGGTTAGTAATGCCTTTTGGGTTAACTAATGCACCTACCACTTTTGTGAGATTAATGAACGAGGTTTTACGTGCTTTCATTGGACTATTTGTGGTAGTCTATTTGGATGATATACTGATTTATAGTAGATCGTTGGAGGAACATTTGGAACATTTACGTGCTGTTTTTATTGCTCTACGTGATGCATGCTTGTTTGGTAACCTTGGGAAGTGCACCTTTTGCACCGACCAAGTATCTTTTCTTGGCTATGTTGTTACTCCACAGGGAATTGAAGTTGATAAAGCCAAGATTGAAGCTATTGAGAGTTGGCCGCAACCCAAAACGGTCACACAAGTGAGGAGTTTTCTTGGACTCGCTGGTTTCTATAGGCGTTTTGTGAGGGATTTCAGCACCATTGCTGCACCTCTAAATGAGCTTACAAAGAAGGATGTGCCTTTTGTTTGGGTTACCGCACAGGAAGAAGCCTTCACGGTATTGAAAGATAAATTAACACATGCTCCTTTACTCCAACTTCCTGATTTTAATAAGACTTTCGAGCTTGAATGTGATGCTAGTGGAATTGGATTAGGAGGTGTGTTATTACAAGATGGTAAACCTGTTGCATTTTTTCTGAAAAATTAAGTGGGCCTAGTCTGAATTATTCTACTTATGATAAGGAATTATATGCTCTTGTTCGAACTTTGGAAACATGGCAACATTATTTATGGCCCAAAGAATTTGTTATACATTCTGATCATGAATCTTTGAAACATATTAAAAGTCAAGCAAAACTGAACCGTAGACATGCTAAATGGGTTGAATTCATTGAGACTTTCCCTTATGTCATTAAACACGAGAAGGGTAAAGAAAATGTTATTGCTGATGCATTGTCTCGCCGTTGTACTATGCTGTCACAACTTGACTTTAAAATATTTGGTTTGGAGACCATCAAAGATCAATATATGCATGATGCTGAATTTAAAGATGTTTTGGAGAATTGTAAAGAAGGGAGAACATGGAACAAGTTCATCATTAATGATGGACTTGTGTTCCGTGCTAACAAGCTATGCATTCCAGCTAGCTCCGTTCGTCTTTCGTTGTTACAGGAGGCGCATGGAGGAGGATTAATGGGACACTTTGGCGTGAAGAAGATGGAGGACGTACTTGCTACACATTCCTTTTGGCCAAAGATGAGACGGGATGTTGAGCGTTTTGTTGCTCGCTGCACTACATGTCAAAAAGCTAAGTCACGACTCAATCCTCATGGTTTATATATGCCTTTGCCTGTACCTAGTGTTCCTTGGGAGGATATATCTATGGACTTTGTTTTAGGTTTACCTCGAACAAAGAAGGGGAGGGATAGCATATTTGTTGTCGTGGATAGATTTTTGAAATGGCATGCTTCATACCATGTTATAAAAGTGATGATGCTGCTAATGTAGCTTATTTGTTCTTTCATGAAATTATTCGCTTGCATGGTGTGCCAAATACAATTTTTTCAGATCGTGATGCTAAATTTCTTATCCACTTTTGGAGATGTTTATGGGCTAAGTTGGGGACTAAACTGCTTTTTAGTACTACATGTCATCCCCAAACTGATGGACAAACTGAAGTAGTGAATAGATCATTGTCTACTATGTTTGGGGTTGTTTTGAAGAATAACCTGAAAATGTGGGAAGAATGCTTGCCTCATATTGAATTTGCTTACAATCGTTCGCTGCATTCTACTACTAAGATGTGCCCTTTTGAAGTAGTGTGTGGTTTCTTACCTCGTGCGCCTATTGATTTGTTGCCTCTTCCATCTTCGGAGAAGGTTAATTTTGATGCTAAAGAACGTGCTGAATTGATATTAAAGATGCATGAGTTAACTAAGGAGAACATTGAGCGTATGAATGCTAAACATAAACTTGCTGGAGATAAGGGTAGAAAACATGTTGTCTTTGCACCTGGAGATCTTGTTTGGTTACATTTGCGTAAGGATAGGTTTCCTGAATTGTGCAAGTCAAAGCTAATGCCACGTGCTGATGGTCCTTTTATGGTGTTAGAGAAAATAAATGATAATGCATATAAACTTGAGCTGCCTGCAGATTTTGGGGTTAGTCCCACTTTTAACATTGCTGATTTCAAGCCTTATTTGGGTGAGGATGAAGAGCTTCCGTCGAGGACGACTTCCATTCAAGAAGGGGAGGATGATGAGGACATCCCTACTAATGTTACACCCACAGCCCCTGCTGCTATACATACTGGACCAGTCACTAGAGCCCGCGCACGCCAACTAAATTATCAGGTACTTTCATTTCTTGGAAATCCATCTAATGTTAATGAACATATGATGCTGCCTAAATTAGATACTTTTGTTTTACTTATGAATGAAGGACCTAGCATGGACAAGAAGGATGGCCATTGGAGTGGGATCAAGCATGGAGGAGAAGGTGCGCACGCGGAAAGAACAATGGAGTTTCCAGCGGTGATTTTCACACTTTGAAGCCACCATAAGGAGAGTATGAAGGCTTGGACGAAATATACAACATGCCACTTCATAAATTTCGCTCATAGGCTAATATAGGTGCTGCGTCACCTTATTTTTGGGCCAGGCCCATGTAATTTCGAAATACCACTTATTAGGCTGTTTTTAGAGTCCGTATGTGTGGGGAAACGGAGTTAGGGTTGGTTTCGGACCCCTCCTACAAGGGGTCATGAAATTCTCCCTCTATTCCCCCATATATACAGCCCTTAGGGCGCCGTTTAGACTTGGGTTTTGTTTAGATCAAAAGTTCGCCATAGCTGCAACTTCGCGTTCTTCGTTTGTGTTCCACGACCAGACAAACGTGTCACAGAATCCCACTTTCATCAATAAAGCTTTCCTCTTATATTTGCAATATCCAGATTGCAATCTTAGTTTCTTGCTTGTTCTTCGTTTGCGTGAAGGAAACAGACCCTCGTGGTCAGGTTGATCGTGCTCCGGCGTGGTCAATAACCTCTCGGAGTTGGTTTAGCGATTGCTAAGGTGTGACGTCCTCGCACGTTCGTAGTCGGATCGTCAAAGTCGACTCTACCGAAAACGATAGCCACCATCTCATAGAAAGACAGGGACACCTTCGCCTCTATCAGCAACCTTGCCGGGTTTGAGCGCTGTGTGTGCTTTGTGTTCCTCTGATCAATCCACCAAAGCAGGAGTAGGGTTTTACACTTCTTAGCGGCCCGAACCTGGGTAAAACACCAGCGTCTCATCGTCGCGCCGTCTCACTACCTCTGCTCTTTGCGCAACGTGACCTCGCCCCTGCCGAACCACAAAGGGGCTCATAGCCCCATAGGTGATCGTGTGCATCCTGACCCGACATTTTTGGTGCGCCAGGTAGGGGGCGTCATTTGTGTGAACCTGAGTTCGTGAACGGCGCGTCGATCTTCATCGCCATCTTATTCATCCATGGCTCCCAAGAAGAAGACCGGCGCGACGACGCATCCATCCACTTCGAAGGCCCCCTCGCATGCGGCCGTGAACGCTATTGGCACCGCGGCGACGACGAATGAGGCGGGTGTCATGGGCGACGCGACTGGCACAGGCAGCGCCACCGTCGTGTCTCCCGTAGCTGGAGCTTGCGCAAGGAACGCCGAAGAAGAGCAACAACAGCAACATCTTGGCGAGCTCAGCCCTGGTGCCACGGGAGGGGAGAACGTCAGTCTCCGCCTCCCCGCCGCACTGGTGGCCGCGTCCGCGACGGTGGCGACCAATCTGGGGGCAGCCGTGATCCTCCAGTAGCACCTGTCACAGGCGCAGCTGCTGGGCACGCGCCTCGCCCAGAGCAAGACACTGCGCCAAGCGCAGCCGTAGACCCACAAGCTCAACCTCCTCCACATCAGACCGCCTCGGCGACCGGCGCACAGTGGCAAGTACACGACGATGCTCCTCTTGGTTCCACCAGGAGTCGAGCGACGTCGCGGTCCGCCTACTTAGCCATGCCGGCCACGGCAGCAGAAGCGATGTCGCGGGCCGAACTACTGCTAAACTTCCCACCGGCGGCTGACAATATGGACGAGTGGAGAGCCACCATCCAGAGTTTGATCGGCTTAGTCGAAGCCAGCAAATCGCAGCATGCAGAGCCGTCAAGATACCCGCGGACGGCGACGGCGGCCCGGACTGACGGTCGCGTCGATGGGGGCCGCGCCAACGGTGCAATCCCCACTGCAACAACAGGCCCCGAGGCATCCACAACAAGCTCCACGTGCCGACGAGCCCGACGAGGCATCTATATTATCGTCCGGCTCGCACGATCACCGGGACCAGTGACATGTCCCGAACAACCGGCGGAGGGAAGACACGCGCATCACCATAGAGCGACGCCGGGAAGCGCACCGCCAATCCGACAGGTGCAACGGCCCAGATGCTGGTGACCTCGCGCCCAGTGTTGGCGGGTACCTGCCTTATAAGGTTGGGTGCCCCACCTTCACTCGTGAGCTGCGACAGGTCCGCTGGCCATCGGCCCGAGCCTTCAAGCCTGAGCTGGCGGAGAAATACGACGGGAAGCTAAACCCGGAGGAGTTCCTGGGCATCTATACGATAGCCGTTTAAGCCGCCGGAGGAAGAGATGAGAAGGTGCTCGCCAACTATTTCCCTTTGGCACTCAAGCCAAATGTGAGATCGTGGCTGATGCACCTGCCGGAGAACTCTATTTCATCATGGGCTGACTTGTGCAACGAGTTTGTCGGCGCCTTCACAGGTGGCCACCAAGAGCCAGGACAGCCCAGCGACCTGCAAGTCCTTCTACAGAAGGAAGGAGAGACCCTACGGAAGTACATCCAGAGATTCAGTTGAGTGCACCGCAACATTCCAGAGATACACCCCGCACCCGTGATTGCCGCGTTCCATTCGAACGTGCGCAACAGGAGGATGCGGGACAAGATGAATGTGAAGCTCCCCAAGACCGTCAATGAGTTGTACACATTGGTGGACAAGTGTGCTCGTGTTGAGGAAGGAAGGCGACTCCCCGGAGAGGAGGCTGGCATCGAGATCTACTCCGATGACAACGACGATGCCCCTGGTTCGAAAGGGAGAAGCCGAAGGCGCAACAAGAAGCGCAAGGGAAAAGCGGTGTTGGCCGTTGAGAGCTCTGGTAATCTCGCTGCCGGCAATAAGGCCAAGGCCGAGACCCCCGGCAAGGGAGCTGCCGCGTGCGCTGATTGCCGGGAGGCCGCAGCAGCAGAGAAAACCGGAAAGTCCGATGGACCATACTACAAGATCCACCGCACCAAAGGCCATGATCTCCAAGAGTGCCGCCAAGTTGAGCAGCTTGCTGAGAAGCAGAAGGCTGAGTACGAGAAATGTGACAAGGAGAAAGGCAAAGATGGTGCTGCTGGGAAGGGCCGTGATGGTAGAGGAGGCCGCCGCGGCAAGGCCCCGTAGCAGAAGGACTTGGTCACCCGGCAATCCACAATGACTCTTGGATGCTCTAGACTCAGACGCCTAACCATCTCGAAGATTAAAGTCTTCAAGTGTAATAAGTCTTTAGTTCACTCCGAACAGAACAACTTCGGTGATGCTCAAACACGCTATCTCTAGCTGTTTGGGTTTATCCTCGCAGGATAGCTCTCTCAACATCTTCGAGGTGGGTTGCTCCAAAACGACAAGAGCAGTATCTCTCTCTCAACAGCCACCTACTTATGGTGGAGGGGGTGGGATATTAATAGCCAACAGGCAACCCAACATGTGAGGACCAAAATGACCCTGGGTTAATGGCCAACCGACACATGTTCCAACTGTCGGATTTCAATGTCACATGCGGCAACATTACTTGGGCTACAAGCAATGCTGACTCAACCAGCTCTGGAAGAGATTTCCTCTCATTGTCTTCACTCAAAGACATAGGTATGGGTTGAGCATCACGTCAGCGTCTGACTTCGATCACAACCTCACTTAACAGTACGGTGGTTCCTATGACTCGGGAAAGAAGAAACAAAACTACCAAAAGTCTTTGTCTTCGCATTTCATTGTCTTCAAGTGATTATCTTCGCTTACCACCAATGGCTTCGGCCATCATGATTGTCTTCGAACATTTTTAGGGGTTGTCTTCGACGGTTAAACCAAATCTCCAGGGACTTCTATATGTGTTAACCTGTGAACTCTCACAAACACATGAGTCCCTCAACCACGTTTTTCATCAATCCTCTAAAACCAATAAGGGTAGCACTAGATGCACTTACACAATGCTCAATAGCAGGAACAAAGTCTTCACCCTGCTCATCCACGTGTAGCGAATGAAGTTCAAATCGAGAAGATGCTCGATAGCATCAACGCACCAAGGCCTCTCACTCTCTCAAGGGCTAACCAATTAGCTAACTTTTGTGTGCACTTTGCTTTTGTGTCTATCTCAGAGCCCACCAAAGTAGACGAAGCCTTCATGGAACCTGAATGGATTCAAGCTATGCAAGAAGAGCTTCATCAATTCAAGCTCAGCAACGTATGGGAACTCATCAAGCGACCAAATATGCACAAGCATGACATGATTGGCACAAAGTGGATCTATCGCAACAAACAAGATGAATATGGCCAAGTTGTTAGAAACAAGGCTCGACTAGTTGCTCAAGGCTACACACAAGTTGAGGGTATTGATTTCGATGAAACATTTGCACCTGTTGCTAGACTTGAATCTATACATATACTTCTTGCTTATACTAACCACTATGATATATTCCCATATCAAATGGATGTCATAAGTGCATTCATCAATGGTAAGATTGAGGAATTAGTATATGTTGCTCAACCTCCAGGGTTTGAAGATCCAAAGCATCCTGACATGGTCTACCGGCTCAACAAGGCATTGTATGGACTTAAGCAAGCACCAAGGTCTTGGTATGACACACTCAACGAATTTCTCAATGAGAAAGGCTTCAAACCTGGTTCACTCGATCATACTCTCTTCACTAGATCATATGATGGTGAACTGTTTATATGTCAAATCTATGTGGATGACATTAACTTCGACTGTACTAACAATCGATATAGTGATGAATTTAGCTTCATGATGCAAGAGCAATATCAGATGTCGAAGATGGGAGAGCTAAAGTTCTTTCTAGGGCTTCAAATTCGACAAAAACCAAATGGCATCTTCATATCTCAGGAGAAGTACCTCAAGGACTGCCTCAAGAAGTTTGGCATGCATGAATGCAAAGGCTACAAGACACCAATGCCAAGAAATGGCCACCTCTGCACTGACGAAAATGGTAAAGATTTTGATCAGAAGGTATATCGCTCCATGATTGGCTCTTTGTTGTACCTATGTGCATCTAGGCCAGATATAATGCTTAGCATTTGCATGTGCGCCCGATTTAAAGTGGCACCAAAGTAATCGCATCACCTTGCGGTGAAGTGAATACTTCGATATTTGTCTCACACCCCAATGTTAGGATTATGGTATCCAAAGGCCTCGAAGTTTGATCTCATTGTCTATTCAGACTTAGATTTTGCGGGCGACAGAGTGGATCGCAAGTCTACATCAGGCACCTATCACTTTCTTGGCCGTTCACTAGTATGTTGGTCTTCGAAGAAGCGGAACTGTGTATCAGTGTCTACTGCTGAAGCCGAATACCTTGCTGCTGGCGCATGCTGCACTCAGCTTCTCTGGATGAAGCAAACCCTCAAGGACTACAACATCAACAAGAAGAAAGTACCTCTCTACTGCGACAATGAGAGTGCTATCAAGATCTCCCACAACCCAGTACAACACTCGAAGATGAAGCACATTCAGATACGACATCATTTCCTTCGTGATCATGTGTTGAATGGAGACATCGTCATCAACCATGTGAAGACAGAAGAGCAGCTGGCCGATATATTCACGAACCCTTTGGATGAGAAGAGGTTTTGAAAGTTGCGGTGGGAGCTAAATATCTTACAATCCTCAAATGTCCTCTGAATGGACATACATCCTAACGCTTATGCATTTTGATGAATTTGACGCACAACACACGAAGTAAAGTATATATTCGACTCATGAAGACATACACTCTAAGTGTGAATACATTAACGAAGAATATGGCTTCAGAGCACCATCATAATTGTGCGCCGTGTCTGGGTCTAACATTCTTATACAGTGGGTAACGCCACCAACCCCTCTTGAAGACATTGCCTCTCTCTTCGCATTTTAATTATGTCTTCAAGAAACAATGTTTATCTTCGAGTTGAATGTTCACATTCATATTTTCCCACTTTTCATTTGAATACATAATACTTCTATTCCGTAGTTTAGTCCTCTACAACATTCTGCCTATTGCTTTATCTTGGAATTTTAACTTGGCAAATGTGATCGGACCCGCAAGCCCCATCTATGCTTATCTCTCCCCACACTGTTCAACTCCAGTCATATGCATTCTATTTGACACGTGTTGATTGTCTTCACTTCATCCTTGTGAGTAAAAGATAAATCCAACCAAACGTTTAAAAAATTCACTCTTATCTTTTACCGCCTTTATTGCAACAATTCCCACGCTCGTCGCTACAGATTGAAGGTAGTGGGATGTCAGACGTGTGCATGCATGCCACGCGTCCCACTAAGCCAAAGGGTCAGGGGCATATCCGTCCAATTTTTTTGGATGTTCCAGTTCCACCCCTCCTTGTAACTACTTGCCCCCCGGCTCCATTATTACTCTCAGCACGCTGCCTCCGCTCTCGAGCTCCAAACCATAGGGCCGCCGATAAAATCCATCGTCGCCGAAGAAGAAACGCATAGCTATCATGCCTTCTTCGTCACCGTACTCACGTCGGCCGCGAACATCTTCTCCCGTCGCCGCCATAGCTGTCTGCCACCACCGAGCTAGGGTGTGGCAGATTGAACCACTCAGCCTCTCTACCTCGTTGAGTTGTACTTCGTGTTCTTCACCGTGGTAAATAAATCGCTGATTTTTACCGACTTTTTCATCTGAAAAGTTACCACATATTTTCGATTGCTATTTTTCCACCTTCCTTTCAACAGCACTCAATCATTGATCTCAATCTACCTAATGCCTTCACTTATTGATAGAAAATTTGGCTTGATTTCTCACTTGTGCATATTTTCGGACTTGTAGAAATCTGAAACCACCATATCTTGTGCAAAAGTGAATGTCTTCGGTGAACGAGGTCATTATCTTCAGACCATGTTTTAATCCTGAGAATCTTCTGAGAATGCATATGACCTCTTCTATACCCCTCGCATCTCTAATTCTTTCACAGGTACATGTCCATAGCAGAATGACTAGGATCTCATAGTGTGAATTCATTAGCAGACTACTTGCAGATTAATTTGGACTCACCTGGAGCTAGTTCTCACTTGCACACAATTGTGAAGCCTTTGACAAACTAAAGCCAATGGCCAGAGATAATATACCCAAGAAGGGCGGCACACAAAGGCATCTGAACACTGCGAAAGATCTTCCTCCAGATCTATATGTAAAATACAAGTCTGATCCTAAAGAGACTTACACACAGCGCAAGAACCGGATTCAATGGATCCGAAGATATTGGGAAGAGAAATGTTTCTACTATCAATTTTTCACTGATGAATATGCAGAAAGGGCTCCATGGACTGATATCGTGTACAAGAATCTGCCTCTGAAGGCAAAGGCCGAAGCCATGAATATTGGCTTCTTCCCATGCATGGTCAGGCTTCGTGGGACAAGACATCCAGATCCATCTAGCATTATTGGGTGTCTTGAACCTGACGACACTGATGAAGAGGATACTGAACAACTTCTAGTTTCTGATCCGAAGCCAATGGGGAAACCAAAGTCTTCAAAGACAACCCCTACAACACCACAGGCTTCTCATTCCAAGCATGATGAGGATGCTGATGAAAACTTGCAGATCGAGGAAGGTTCTCGCACATTCAGAAGGATGAAAAGAAAGCATATTGTTGGTCGTGGACCGAAGCAATCCATCAACTTGATGGATGGAGATACTATCATTGAGCTGTCTGATGATGAATTTGATACTGAAGCCCTTGCTAAACACATTTAGGAAAAGGAAGAAGAAGCGGAACTGTGTATCACTTTCCACTGCTGAAGCCGAATACATTGGTGCTGGCGCATGTTGCACTCAGCTACTCTAGATGAAGCAAACCCTGAAGGACTACGGCATCAACAAGAAGAAAGTACCTCTCTACCGCGACAATGCGAGTGCTATCAAGATCTCCCACAACCCAGTACAACACTCGAAGACAAAGCACATTCAGATATGACATCATTTCCTTCGTGATCATGTGTTGAAGGGAGACATCGTCATCAAGCATGTGAAGACAAAAGAGTAGCTGGCCAATATATTCACGAAGCCTTTGGATGAGAAGAGGTTTTGCAAGTTGCGGTGTGAGCTAAATATCTTAGAATCCTCAAATGTCCTCTGAATGGACATACATCCTAACGCTTATGCATTTTGATGACTTTGATGCACAACACATGAAGTAAAGTATATCTTCGACTCATGAAGACATACACTCTAAGTGTGAATACTTTAACGAAGAATATGACTTCAGAGCGCCATGATAATTGTTTGCCGTGTCTGGGTCTAACATTCTTATACGGTGGGTAACGCCACCAACCCCTCTTGAAGACATTGCCTTTCTCTTCGCACTTTAATTATGACTTCAAGAAACAAAGTTTATCTTCGAGTTGAATATTCATATTCGTATTTTCCTACTTTCCATTTGAATACATAATACTTATATTCTGGAGTTTAGTCCTCTACAACATTCTGCCTATTGCTTTATTTTCGAATTTTAACTAGGCAAATGTGATCGGACCCACAAGCCCAACTATGCTTATCTCTCCTAACACTATTCAACTCTAGTCATATGCATTCTATTTGACATGTGTTGATTGTCTTCATTCCATCCTTGTCAGTAAAAGATAAATCCAACCAAACGTTTAAAAATTTCACTCTTATCTTTTACCTCCCTTATCCCACCAATTCCCACGCTCGTCGCTATAGATCGAAGGTAGTGGGATGTCAGACGTGTGCATGCATGCCACGTGTCCCACTAAGCCAAAGGGTCAGGGGCATATCCGTCCAAAAATTTTGGATGTTCCAGTTCCACCCCTCCTTGTAAATACTTGCCCCCCGGTTCCATTATTACTCTCAGCATGCCGCCTCTGCTCTCGAACTCCAAACAATAGCGCCGCCGCTAAAATCCATCATCGCCGGAGAAGAAACGCTTAGCTGTCGTGCCTTCTTCGTCGCCGTACTCACGCCGGCCACGGACATCTTCTCCCATCGGCGCCGTAGCTGTCTACCACCACCGAGCTAGGGTGTGGCAGATTGAACATCTCGGCCTCTCTGCCTCATCGAGTTGTTCTTCACCGTGGTAAATAAATCGCTGATTTTTACCGACTTTTTCATCTGAAAAGTTACCACATATTTTTGATTGCTATTTTTCCACCTTCCTTTCAACATCACTCAATCATTGATCTTAATCCACCCAATGCCTTCACTTATTGACGGAAAATTTGGCTTCATTTCTCACTTGTGCAAATTTTTGGACTTGCTGAAATTTGAAACCACCATATCTTGCACAAAAGTGAATGTCTTCGGTGAACGAGGTCATTATCTTCAAGGCATGTTTTAATCCTGAGAATCTTCTGAGAATGCATATGACCTCTTCTATTCCCCTCACATCTCTAATTCTTTCACAGGTATATGTCCGCAACAGAATGACTTGGATCTCATAGTCTGAATTCATTTGCAGACTACTTGTAGATTCATTTGGACTCACCTAGAGCTAGTTCTCACTTGCACACACCTGTGAAGCCTTTGACAAACTGACACACCCTATGTTTTTCCTCTCTTGACTAAGTAAACATAACTCAAAAATTAGGACCAATTTTTTTGTGTGTGCATGCGATGCTTGACTTGATTGCTATTTGTTGCTTGCTTGAGTGTGCTATAAATTCATAAACTTCCTCCTACTCTTAATACTCATCTAGTTGATCCAAACCCTCTGCCCAATGATCATGCCATGTGTACAGGACCTAAAACTATTTTTATCAAATATTATTTTGGCCAAAAAGGATTTATTCAAATTTGTTTTTCCAAAACCCCTGAATTTAGGTTTGTACTACAAGTCCTCAAATTGGGTGGATTGTTTTGCCCCAAAGGTTTTATTTGGAACCCAGTATATATAGGACTTCCCAAAAATACCAAATATTAATTTTAAAGTTGGTTTTCATATTTTATATAAAGGGTTTTTCTTAAAGCCAGAAATGGTCTTTCATAGGGAAAAATTAGTTTTATGCTTTCAAAATATTTGAGAAAATTTAGGGAAACTCAGTGGACATATATTGTCCATATATAAAAGTTTCAGCACATGGTCATGTTCAAAATATTGGACAAAACCCTCCGAAACCCTTTCTACATATTTCAAGTATTTGAAATATTTCTATAAGAAATATTCTCAAATAAATCCAAGAAAATCTAGCATGTCACATATGACATATGTGATCATCTTGCCAAGTTTCATCTCAATACCAATTGTTTTGGTTCACCAAAATATCCCAAAACCCTCTCGGTGCGGATCCAAACTTGAGCAACTTTACATTGCCAAGTGTCTCCATATATTCTCAAACCTTGTGGACATGTTCTAATACTCTAATACTACATCCACACCAAGTGGTGCATCAAGGAGAATAGATCCACTTGTCCAAATCCCTCCAAACCCATCTCTGCTGATTTCTAGAGTTGGGAATTTTTGCATTATCAAGTTTCTCTATTTGATCCCAAACTTTTTGGGCATGCTCTAATTCCCAAATAATGCCACCACACAAAGTGGTGCATTAAGGAGAATAGAATTGCATGGGTAGATCTATAGAAATCAGTTTCTGCCCATTTCTAGGGTTTATAAAGTTTGTATTGGCAACATTCATCTTATAATCCCAAATTTGGTGATCAACCTCATTTCTATCTATCATTCACTCCTATTAAGTTTCATAGCAAGGAGAACAATTTAGCTAGCTCAAACTTGCATCAAACACGTTTTAGCAGAATCTAGGAATCACCATTTTTGACCCCTTATTCCCTTCTCCTTGAGTTCAACTTTTTACCACATCACATACTAGTGCTCTTCTACCTCCAGAAAGAGTCCCACACCCCCAGCTCAATGATTGATAGGGTAAAACCCTCATTTTTACCTCTGGCCAGCCCCTGCATTGCCCTTCCCCAGCTCTATTTTCTTTCCCCTCTTCTCTCCTAGCTTCCTTGCACCCCACGACATCTCCAGTAAACCCCCGCAGCTAGTGGACAAGGTGGGCGCGCCGAAAGCATCCTGGAGCGTGCCATGCCAGCCATATGCATGCTTTGGAGTGCGCTACAGTGCGCTCCGACACTATAGCCGCCCCCAATCCGCGCCCCCGACAGCCTTGTGCCTCCCACTCGTGTCCCCCGAGACGGCCTCGGCGTTCGAGACATGCCTCCTTGCCGGCCCCTCCTCTCTCCCCCTCCTGCAGCGCCCCTCGCACGAGCGCCATGAGAGCCCGAGTGCTCCAATGGGCGTGCTCACACGCGTGAGCATCTGGCACCCCTGGCTTCTCTCTCTCCCCTCCATGCCTCGTAGATGAGCTCCACGAACGCCGTAGACACCCCCAGCCCTCTCCCAACGGCCACCAGGGCCGGTTCCAAAGATGCTGTGGGCTCCGTCCACGGTAGACTCGAGCCCCGGGCTTATAAGCTAGCCCGAGTCCCCCTCTTAACCTCTCTCACTCCCTCTCACTTCCAGGGGCCTCGTGGACAGGCTCCGTCGTCCCCCCGTGACCTCCTTCCACCGCTATGATCGGAGCTCCCCCATCGGCCTTCTCTCAAATTCGGCCATGGTGGTCTCTCCCTTACCCTGTTAGCCCCACCGGAGCACCCCCTTAGTCCCCATGGTCCGCTCCTGCACTCCTAATCTTCCTCCCCATCACCGGAGCAATGCTCCCACGTCCGCCCAACGTCGGACTCCGCCGCGGCCAAGGCCCCACTCGCCCCGGGGTTCCCCGGCGAAAATGGGACCCCCAGCCAGATGCGGGGCTCCTTCCCGAGCACTCCGGTGGCCGGAGCGTCGCCGGAGGTATCCTGAGCCGCCAGCACGCTGCCGGCACCCGCTCGGCCTTGCCTCCCCTGTTTTCCCTGTTCGGGCGGGAGGTGGGGGATGAGCCCGACAGGCGGGGCCCGCCTGTAAGCCACACCCGCCGGGGCCCGACGGTTTAAGTGGAGACGGACTTGGGCCATGGCCGTTTACGCGCGCAGGAGACGTACTCCACCCAGTATGTCTTCGGCGTGGCTTCTCCGCGGGCGTGCGCGAGCAGCTGGGCCGGCCCAGTCACTGTTCCACGCTGGTGGGCTGTGCTGATCACTGTATCTGGCCCGTTTAGGTATAATCTTTCTCTTTTTCTTTTTCCAGAGGGATAAAAATATTCATAGGAAAATCATATTAACTCCAAATTTGATGATTCAAATTCCTACACATTCCTGAAATCATGGCCTAACCAAATATGTGCATTGTACATTTTCCAGAAAACTTTTCTGTTATGTTCAAATTCAAATTTGATTTTGAACCATGAAAAACCCCACTTTGCAAATTCCTAGAGCGTTCATATCAACTCCAAATGGAGTGGTTCAAGTTCCTAGGTGTCTATAAAATCATGCCCTATTTGTCTAGGCATGGTTAACATTTTTTCCCTTGCATTATTTCTGTTAGGCCAAATAAATAGCTCCCTTTTTCCATTATTCCATATTAGAAAACCCTAGGATATTTATCCCAACTCCAAATCCAGTGAGACCTATTTGTAAATGTCTCTAAAATCATGCCCTACTTGATGAGTGCCTCCACTCATTTTTATAAAAATATTTTCTGTGAACTTCTTATAGGATCACCATTTCCTTCATTCCCATCCTATTGGCCTTTCCAAAAATCCCCAATGATGCAACTCCAGTAGATCCGCCTTTTGGTATTTTTCTTGAGACCAGAGGTGTCCGAGCAAAATAAACTCCCTATTTTAGAACACTTCTATTTTCCTTCTTGTTGTGTTGCTCATTGTGGTTGTTTCCGACGGTAGTTGACGAAGTAGATGGAGTGCTAGGAGTTGGACCACAAGCATGTGAAGACCTCGAAGACCTTGCTAAGATAGGCAAGCAACCCCTTGACCATGTATAAGAAACTTTTTCATGCATGTCATATAGCACTTTATTTGGATGTATTGATCATGATGATGTGGTGACCACTTTGGTGGATGCATCTACTACTTTTCTGTTGATACTTGCATCGTGCACGACCCTACCTCCTTATGAGGGTTATGCGGGTGGGAGTAGTTAGGTTGCTAAAGTAGGTGGTATGCAAATGGGCGGGATTATGCATGGTGTCGGAAAGGGTATGATTTCAACGACTTTTTGAAAACCCCTCCGGGTGCCACAAATGCCCGAGGGAGATGATGATGGGCTAGGTAACCACTTGACAGAGATGTGGTGTACCGGAGCAAGTTGTGTGAGTGTGTGTGTTTTCGAAAACGGAGAGATTTAAGATCTGCTGACCATCCCAACCATACATGTACAACCACGATACCTCTTATTGGACGGGGCTTGTTGATTACTTTGGTTGATGCTAGCATAGAGCACGCATTACTAGTGGCGGGAGTGGCGTGGTCACTCTCGATACGGTGTCGTACTGGAATGGACGATCATGGGCTGTTTTCACAAACACCGGGCACACCGTTGCATGCCCTCATGGTTGATACGCGTGATGTATATCATGAGGGATGTCACCAACGAGTGGACTCTTTCTTTAGTATCGCCAGGGGAAAGACGTTGTTCGGGTACTTACCTCGGGTATGAACAACACCATGAGTCATGACTTGACACGAAAGTTTTCCCGAGTCTCGTGGGTAAAGTGTGCCACCTCTGCAGAGTGTAAAACTATTTGAATAGCCGTGTCCACGGTCATGGACAGTTGGTGGTCCTGCTTAAACTATGTCCGATGTTTTCACAAAACTTGGTGTGTGTGCGTGTGCGTGAGATAAATGATGGTACTTGATCTAAGTCAGGTGACTTAGCATGACGAGTGAACATGAGATGTTCAACCCCTGTTTATATTGATAGTTGTGACTTGTTCACATGGATATCTGTAACCTCATGATGCATGCTTTTACAAGTTGATTGATCATGTCATGGCACTCAAAAATTAGCTTTCCGCAACTTACCTACTTAGTGCAATATCATGCATTGTTATACCTTGTTCCATAACATGGGTTGTTTGCGAGTACAATCAATGTACTCATTGGCTTGCCACTAGTTATTTAGTTGACCAGGCATGGAAGAGAAGGAATATGGTGAAGAGTTCTGAAAGCACATTTGCTCCCTTGGTGGTATTGGTAATTAATAACAACATATAAGTCATTGAACTAATGTTTCCACTAAGTATATTTTAGGAAAAGTTCAATGATAGGGATGGCAAAAGGATTGTGGAAATTACCCCAAGATGCAAGGAAATGGATTGGCAAAGCTTCAAGCAAGAGGACTCTACATTTTACTTTGTGAGAAATCACTTTGAGTCCATAGGAAAGCCAATACTATTAAAAGGGGGTAAGGTTTTGTTGGAGAACAAATGCTCATACGTGCACAAGTGATAGTCACCAAAATCACCCACAAGCTCTTCCACAAAAGTCTGTCCATAGCCAAATATTCAAAATCGGTGCAACCAACACTTACCACTCGGTGCCACCGATTCCCAAACTCAGACAGACCTAAGCCAAACCCTAGCCTTTCGGTGCAACCGATTCTGCTTCGGTGCCACCGAGTTTAGGTTGCCAACTTTCTGTTACGCAAATTCACAATATCGGTACCACCGAGATTGTTGGATCGGCGTCACCGAGAATGGGCAATCTGACTGTTGGTCACCTTATCGGTGCAACCGAGTTTCCTATATTGGTCTCACCGAGATTCAAAAGTTGCCACCTTTTGGTCACTTCGGTACCACCGAGATTAACACATCGGTGTCACCGAGTTGGTCATTTTGTGTGTAACGGTTGGATTTTTGGGGATGCCTATATATACCCCTTCACCACCACCCACTCGAAAGAGAAGCACTCAGAACTATTCAATACTTGCCCCATCCAGTTTTCTGAGAGAGAGCCACCTACCCTTGTGTTGAGGTCAAGATCATCCACTCCAACCATATGGATCTTGATTTCTAGCCTCCCCAAGTTGCTTTCCACCAATCCCATCTCTTCCAACAAGCCAAATCTGTGAGAGAGTGATTGTGTGTTGAGGAGTCTATCATCTTGAAGCACAAGAGCAAGGAGTTCATCGACATCGCCGAGCCTATTACCTTTTGGAGGGTGGTGCCTCCTAGATTGGTTAGGTGTCGCTTGGGAGCCTCCTACTTCGTGTTGTGGAGTTGAACCAAGAAGTGTGTAAGGGCAAGGAGATAGCCTACTTCGTGAAGATCTACCCATAGTGAGGCTAGTCCTTTGTGGACGGAAGCCGTTATGGAATAGTCAAGGTTGCTACTTCATGGACCCTTATGGGTGGAGCCCTCAGTGGACTCTCGCGACCCTTACCCTCCGTGGGTTGAAGACTCCATAAACGTGGATGTACGATAGAACCACAGGAAAAATCATCGTGTCTACAATTGCATTTGATCTTCCTACCCTATCCTTTCTACTCATGCTTGTTGTTACTTTCCGCTGCTATACTTTTATACATGCGTGTGTAGGGTGTACTTGACTTTCCATGAAATGCTAAAATCTGCCAACTCTAAAATTTGGGAAAAGGTAGAATTTTTATTTGGTCAAGTAGTCTAATCACCCCCCTCTAGACATACTTTCGATCCTACAAGTGGTATCAGAGCTTTGGTCTCCATTGCATTGGTCTCACAACCTAGGAGAGTATGGCGTCTAGTGAGGGAAATTATCACCGTAGAGGTCCGTACTTTGATGGCACTAATTTTGCTAGTTGGAAGCACAAAATGAAAATGCATATTATTGGTCATAACCCCGCCGTTTGGGCTGTTGTTCGTGTTGGCTTGCAAGGTGAATTCTTTGGTGATGGAAAGGAACCTGATCGTGAAGCGACCACGGAGGAATTGAAGATGTTGCAATACAACGCTCAAGCATGCGACATTCTCTTCAACTGCCTACACTACTAGAATCAGGGACTTTGCCATCTGCCAGCTCTTTGCCGTCTGCTGGCAGACGGCAAAGAGGTTGTTTGCCGTCTGCTTTGGGAAAGCAGACGGCAAAGATCTGGCTGATGGCAAAGACACTGTTTGCCATCAGCCAGCTCTTTGCCGTCCGCTAGCAGACGGTAAGGAGGTGGGGTGGGGCCCAGTGGAGGCCAGTTAACTGCAACGGCCCACCCCACCTCTTTGCCGTCTACTAGCGGACGACAAAGAATCTTTGCCGTCTGCTAGCAGACGGCAAAGAAAATACCTACTAACGGCCCTAACGGCCCACCCCCCCTCCACTCTCTCCACTCTCTCTGCCTCTCCCCTCCCGACCCCGACCCCACGCCGCCGCCGCACCCGCCGCCGCCCCCGACCCGCCCCGGCCCGCCGCCCGCCGCTCGCCGCCGCCGCACCCGCGACTGCCGACGCCGCCCACTGCCCCGCCCCACTGCCCCGCCCCGTGCCCGCGCGGCCGCGCCCAGGCCTGCCCCTCGCCGCCCGGTCGCGGCCCGGCCGCCCCCTCACCGCCCCGTCGCGGCCCGGATGCCGGCCAGCCCCGTCGCCGCCCCCTCGCCGGCCAACCCCTCTGCCCCCCTCTGGTGAGCTCCCCCTCCTGCCCCTTTTTTCTGTTTTTTTATTATTTTTTCTGTTTAGGTTTTAGATATTTAGACATTTAGGAGTTTAGATACTTAGATGTTTAGGTTTTTAGATATTTAGACATTTAGGTAGAAAGAAACCTAGAAGAAAGAAAAAGAAGAAAAGAAAAAGGAAAAAAAGGAAAAAGAAAAAGGAAAATAATAAAAAATAAGAAGAAGAAGAAGAAGAAGAAGAAGAAGAAGAAGAAGAAGAAGAAGAAGAAGAAGAAGAAGAAGAAGAAGAAGAAGAAGAAGAAGAAAAAGAAAAAGAAGAAGAGGAGGAGGAGAAGAAAAAATAAGAAGAAGAAGAAGAAGAAGAAGAAGAAGAAGAAGAAGAAGAAGAGGAGGAGGAGGAGAGGAGGAGAAGAAGAAGAGGAAAAAGGAAAGGAAGAAGAAAAGAAGAGGAGGAGGAGAAGAAAAAAGAAGAAGAAGAAGAAGAAGAAGAAGAAGAAGAAGAAGGAAAAAAGGAAGAAAAGGAAGAAGAGGAAGAAGAAGAAAAGGAAAAAGAGGAAAAAAAGACCCCGACACCCGGACCCCGACCCTGACACGACACCCCGACCCCGACACGACACCCCGACCCTGACATGACACCCCGACCCCGACATGACACCCCGACACGACATCCGACACACCCCGACACCCCGACACGACACCCCGACATGCCGACACCACGACACCCCGACACCCCGACCCGACACCCCGACACCCCGACACCACGACAGCCCGACACCACGACACCCCCGACGCCGACACCTCTTCGGCCTCCTGTTGACCGAAAAGGTGCTCTTCGGCCTTCCAGAGGCCGACGGGGTCATATATTTCCCTATTTTGTTATGAAAAACATCATATATATTTGTGTTGATCGGGTGGATTTAAATGTGCAGTTCTTTCGTTGCTGCGAGGGTCTGGTGTTCGACGACCTCCCCGTGCGTACGACGAGCTCCGCCCCTGCGTTCGTGGGTGAGCACAAATGACATCTCCTCCTTCCCCCTTCATTTGCTCTGTTCCGGTCTTCATGCCGATGAAACTTGCTAGCTATAGGTGTCAATCATCAGTATGCGTGACCACTATGCGTCTCCCGTTCGAAAGGGTTACATCTATAAATATGCATGCATTTGCATATTTATAACCGTGATTCTTTCGAATTGTCCAACGTTATCCATGGACAGCCCGAGTATGTGTAGATTGGGTTCATTTTCCCATATGCTCTACTCCGGATCCGATGCAGAATTTCGTCAGTGCCTCCCTGTTGTTCTCTGGGTACACATCCTCTCTGCTTATTGCCGAGACGTGTATCAGGAGAACAGCGGGGAGGTGCTGCCGAAATTTTGCGTCAGATCCGGAGCCGAGCATGGGAAAACGAACCCATCTACACATACTCGGGTGGGATTAGGACCTATCTTTACCTACTAGTGTCTAGGTTGCATGGACGTAATAAAACTGACAAACTCTATTAACTGATGAATATGGTTTGCTGAATTATGTATATATTTCTTGTGTGTCCAGTAGCTAGGCAAGATGAGTGATCGTGCGTGGATGTACACCGGTCACACTAGTCAGAAAGACATGACCCATGAATGGATAAGAAAAACCAAGGGGTTTGTGAGAGCCGCATTTGCAAATGGACAGGAAACAACCTGGTGCCCCTGTGTCGAGTGCGAGAACTTTCATAAGAAGTCAGAGTTTGAAATGATCAAACACCTGCAGAAGTTGGGTTTTACGCCTAATTATAAGGTCTGGACATTTCATGGTGAGTCTGCCCAACGTGCCAGAGCTGAGGAGGGCCATCGTCGCACCGACGAGCATGGTACCGGGATGGAAGACATGGTGGAAGACTTTGATGATGCTCGGGATTCGGACGATGAGATGGAGGAATCTGCAAAAGCCTTCAATGATATGTTGGAGTCTTCAAAACGTCCTCTCCACTAGCACACTAAGCTTTGTCAGCTGGATGCCATCGCACAAGTAATGGCTCTGAAGGCTCAATTCAACTTGGGCAGAGAATGCTACGACGCGATGATGACACTATTTGGACGTTTTCTACCCAAAGGCCATGTAATGCCTGCAAACCTGTACCAGTCGGACAAAATCCTCCGTGTACTTAAGATGCCCTATGAGAAGATAGATGCCTGTGAGAAAGGATGTGCCTTATTTAGGCTTGAGTATGCAGACTGAAGTATTGTCCCGTTTGCCAGTCTTCCAGGTATGTTGAGGTAGACAACGGTATGGGTGAGAAGAGTCAG
Source organism: Elymus sibiricus (assembly GCA_039707655.1). Classification (NCBI taxonomy): domain Eukaryota; kingdom Viridiplantae; phylum Streptophyta; class Magnoliopsida; order Poales; family Poaceae; genus Elymus; species Elymus sibiricus. The sequence continues at coordinate 256,555,771 of CM077667.1, forward strand.
ACAAAAATACCAGTTAATGTTCTTCGGTATATGCCAATCATACCAAGACTTCAACGTCTTTTCATGGTCGAAGAGACGGCCAGACAAATGACATGGCACAAATTGGGCAAAAGAACCGAACTAGATGCAGACGGGGAGCCGATGTTGGTACACACATCGAACTAGATGCAGATCTTTCCACCGGGCTTCTTTAATCCAATGCAGCATTTGATTTTGCATCTCCCGACCGAGGCACGATTGGGGGGGCCCGAGCAGAATCGTTGGTGCTATGCAACTGAGAGGATGTAGAAGACGCTTCGAGAAAAATGTAAAAATAAACGTCGAATTGAAGCATCGATGGCCGAGGCATTCATTACTGAGGAGGCGGCAAACTTCGTGACAGCACACTACGAAGCCAAAAATCGACATTTGCATAATCCGGAGCCTCGGTACAATGCTGGCGACCCTAAAAAGGGTGGATCCAACCTCAGCCTATTCAAAGGGAAGCTCGCACCAGCCGGTGCTTATACTTCCTTACCGTTGGATGTCGACGAATGGCGGACCATTACGTTGTATATCTTGAACAACCTAACAGAAGTGCGGCCGTACATCGAGTAAGTTCTCGGTACATTGTTTCGCAACCTCTAATTCCTTTGAACTGCTCTTATTCCCGGATATTTGATACAGTCGATACGTCGCCGAATTCTCGTATGGAGTAGTGATCCAAAAGGATTCCGTCGAAGAGTATGAGCTTCTGGCAATGCATGGAGGCGGCTATCCCAGTTTCATCTCTTGGTTCAAACAAACGGTAATTTCCATTAGACCATTTCATTTCTTCGTCTAATTTCCGGCTAATGCAACAATCCTTTCGTATTAAACTTGTAGGCTAGTTCAGAGTCTATGGACGCCGAATTGAGACAAGTCGCAAATGGTTTTGACTATAAGGTCCGTTCATTTGACAAATACGACATCAACGGGTATCGCTTTCGTACCTATGGCAAAGAGCTATCTATGGCCGACCGAAAGTCTACAAATTGTTGTGTCTCTGCTATCGGCGAAGGAGGTACCGAGTATTATGGAAGAGTTGAAGCAATTTATGAACTTCTATTCTATGGTGCAAACCCACCGAACGTCGTAGTCTTCAAATGTTATTGGTTCCAGCTGAAGGAGACTAGAAGGACTCATGAACATGTAGGGCTAGTCGAAATCAAACAAAGCACCCATTTGGATGTTCCCGATGTCTATATTACGGCTCAACAGGCGACCCAAGTTTTCTATCTACCGTGGGCCTGCCAAACTGATCCAAATCTGAATGGTTGGGATGTCGTTTATGAAGTGCCGCCACGTGTTAGACCACCTCCCCCCAATGAAGAGGATTATGAACCTCACATTAACCCAGACACATATGAAGGAGAATTCTTCCAAGAAACACGTCTTTCCAAAAAACGTTTCAAGAACCGCTCTACTTCACACCAGAACATTGAAGTAGACAGCGGCAGTGAATCCGAGCCTGAGCCGGAACAAGAAGAGCCGGAACAAGAAGAGGTTACTGCTACGGATGACCTGTCAATGCTTGACCGATTACGTACAGGAGGCCTTCCACATGTTGATGCATTTATTGATGATGATGATGAGCACATCATTACTGATAGTGATGATGATGATGATGCATTTATTGACCCCGAAGCATATATAGACGATTATGATGCATTTATTAATGATGACGATGCAGATAAATATTATAGTTCATGCCAGGTATTCAATTATTATTATGTAAATATATATTATTAATTAGTTCATGTTAGGTATTCAATTTTTTATTATGTTCATGATGATGCTACACTTAAATTATATACATATTATTCATGTCAGGTATTCATTCTTTAACCTAGGATAGCTCTAAAATGACCTATACTTAGCATTTATTCCTCCAAAATGAATTTATATGCTTAGCTAGCTCAAAAATTACATAACAACCTTAATTAGCTCCAAAATGACCTATTTAACCTAGGATAGCTCTAAAATGACCTATACTTAGCATTTATTCCTCCAAAATGACTTAATATGCTTAGGTAGCTCAAAAATGACATAATAACCTTAATTAGCTCCAAAATGACCTATTTAACCTAGGATAGCTCTAAAATGACCTATACTTAGCATTTATTCCTCCAAAATGAATTTATATGCTTAGCTAGCTCAAAAATGACATAATAACCTTAATTAGCTCAAAAATGACCTATTTAACATATGATAGCTCTAAAATGACCTATACTTAGCATTTATTCCTCCAAAATGAATTTATATGCTTAGCTCGCTAAAAAATGGACCTATTTAACCTTGGATAGCTCTAAAATGACCTATTTAACCTAGGATAGCTCTAAAATGACCTATACTTAGCATTTATTCCTCCAAAATGACTTAATATGCTTAGCTAGCTCAAAAATGACATAATATGCTTAAGAAATGACCTATTTAGCTCCAAAATGACTTAATATGCTTAATTAGCTCAAAAATGGCATAATTACTTATGTTAGCACAAAAATGACCTATACTTAGCTTTTTTTAGTTCATTTATGATATACTTAGCATATTTAGGTCAAAAATGGCCTATTTACCTAGGTTAGCTCTAAAATGACACAAGTAAGCAATAAGAAGAAGAACAAGAAGAGGAGAAAAATTCTAGTCTTCTTCTTCTTCTTCTTCTTCTTCTAGTCTTCTTCTTCTAACTTTCTTCTTTCTCATTTTGCAGATTTGATTCACTTCACGGAAGCTTGCGTTCATGGAGTCCTTGTCCTTCCATTTTCTTTTGATTTTGTAGGATCAACAATGTGACACTTGCATATGTATGTATAGATGAATGAAACTTGCATATGTATGGATGAGACTTGCATATGTTTTGATTTGGTATGTGTTGGATGATCATATCCATATGGCTTGCATATGTTCTGTTTATTATGTGGTGGATGAGACATATTATGTGGTGGATAAGACATAATGTTTTGCCTTATTATGTGATTCTGAATATATATATATGTGTGTGTTTGAATTTCTGTGAAAATGAATTGATATAAGAAAAAACAGAAAAAACAGTTGCTATATAGCCAGGTTTGCCGTCTGTTAGCAGACAGCAAAGTGGGCACGTGGCAGCAGCCTGTGCAACCTGGGCTGGCCTATTTGGCCTCTTTGCCGTCTGCTGGCAGACGGCAAAGACCTTTGCTTCTTTGCCGTCTGCTGGCAGACGGCAAAGAGCCTGCGTTGGCCCAGCTGACGCATGACGTCAGATGACGTCAGCTGCAGCTCTTTGCCGTCTGCTGGCAGACGGCAAAGAGCGCCGTTAGCCCTCTAACGGGGCTGGCACCTTTTGTCTGCCGTCCAGGTGCTTTGCCGTCTGCCAGTAGACGGCAAAGAGCTTTGCTTCTTTGCCGTCTTCCAGCAGACGGCAAAGAGGCCTTTGCCGGCAGCCGTTCAGCCGGAGTGTTGGCCGTCTGCTGGCAGACGGCAAAGGCTTTGCCGTCCGCAAAGTATGCCTTTGCCGTCTGCTATGGCAGACGGCAAAGCAGCTGATTCCTGTAGTGCTATGCCCCGACGAGTTCAACAAAATCAGCCGTCTTGTGAATGCAAAAGAGATTTGGGATACTTTGGTTGATATGCACGAAGGAACCGAGTCCGTGAGAGAGTCCAAGTTAGATGTCCTTCAAAGTCAGCTTGACAAGTTCAAGATGAAGGATGGTGAAGGAGTCGCAGAGATGTACTCTAGGCTAGCTCTCATCACCAATGAGATTGCCGGCTTAGGAAGAGAATAAATGACCGACAAATTCATCATCAAGAAGATACTTAGAGCTTTGGATGAGAGATACGACACCGTGTGCACATTGATCCAAATGATGCCCAACTACAAAGATCTCAAGCCTACGGAAGTCATTGGAAGGATTGTTGCTCATGAGATGACACTCAAAGACAAAGAAGAGCTACACAACAAGTCTAGCGGTGCTTACAAAGCCACAAGTGATGCTCCCGCAATGTCAAGCGACAACCTTGTCACCAATGAAGAGATAAGCCTCATGGTCAAGAAATTCAACAAGTTTTACAAGAATAGAGGCAAAGAACGAAGCTCCAACTCAAGATATGATGAGAAGCGTTCATCAAGTCATGACCGCAATTGCTACAATTGTGGGAAGCCCGGACACTACTCCAATGAGTGCACGGCTCCCTACAAACGAAGAGAAGAGTCACCTCGAAGACGAAGCTCAAGGAATGAATCACCTCAAAGAGAGAGAAGGAGTAGAGATGATCGTTATGAACGAAGACCCTCAAGGAGAAGTAGAGATTCGGAGAAGAAGGACAAGTACACCAAGAGCTACACAAGAAGAAAACATCAAGCTCATGTTGGTGAATGGGTTTCCGGCTCCAACTCCAACAACAACTCCGAGAGAAGCTATCACTCCGACTCCGACTATAGTCAAGATGATGGTGTTGCCGGAATTGCTCTAGTGACTACCAACTCCTATGATCTATTTGATTCACCAAACGAAGGGAGTGGAAGTTGCTTCATGGCTAAAGGCCCCAAGGTATCACACCCCGAGTATCTTGATTTTAATAGTGATGAAGATGACTTGCTTTGTGATGATGACTTGCTCTTTGATAAAACTAGTGATGTTAGTCAAAATGAACTTGATAATTTTCATGCTAGTCAAGATAAGTCAATTGATGATGATAAGATGAAAATAGAACAACTAACTACAGAACTAAACACTCTTAAGTTAGCTCAAGAATCTACTCTTGAAGATCATAGAGAGCTTGTAAGAACTCATGAGAAGCTACGCTTCGAGAAGCTCAACTTGGAGCAAGAGCATGAGTTTCTTAAAGCTATCAATGACGATCTCCAAAAGAAGACTTCATCTTATCTAGCCAAACGACTACTCTTGTCTACATTCATGTCTCAAGTTAAAACTAAGCAAACTAGTAACAAAGGCAAGAAAGGTTCTTCATCTAGTAGCAAAAATAAAAATGCTAAACCAAATGATGTTGCTTCTAGTAGTTCTATTGATTCCACTAATGATGATTCTCTTAGCCAAGTTACACTTGTGCAAGAAAATGCTTTATTGAAAGGAATTATAGAGAAAGGTATCTACAAGAGTCTTGCCGGGTGTAAGCAATTTGAGAAAATTGTACGCAAGCACGGAGGATACCGAAAGAACCATGGTGTTGGCTACTTCAACGCAAATGGAGTTGAATGGGAAGAAGGTCAATACCCCAAGCCCAAGTTTGTTCCTCAAAAGGAGAAGTATGAAAATACTCTTCCCAAGGGGACAAACACTCAAGATGACCTTCCACCACAAGACCACAAGCTCAAGGGCAAGAACAAGCTTCAAGAGGACATTGACTCATATGAAGATGAATCCCTAGCTTTGGTGGAGTGGGTTCCCAAGGCTACTTCAAGCTCAACTTCTACAAAGGCTACTACAACACCAAGGATCCCCATCAACTTGATGTGGGTCCCCAAGAAGAAGAACTAGAGAGTTCTTGAGGGGTGACTCCGCCAATGATATCCACTCACATTCATTATTGGCAAGAATTATTTGCAATCAACATCAACTCTATGCAATAGTTCCAGGAGTCACACATTCCCTCAAAGGTAAGCAAGGGACAAGGTAATCAACAAATCTATGTACATCATTACACATGCTTTGCACTCCATGTCCATAGATATCCTTGTAATTGTCTCTTGTGTGTTGGGACTAACCCATGTAGGTGAGAAGAGTAAAGAAACAACAAGGATGCTCCCAACTCTTGGTGATCTTCATCAACCTTGAGCATCCACCACTACCTCACCAACATGAAGTCTTCATCAACAAAACCCAAGGTTAGTTTATCCCTCTTATGGGGGGATGTCACATCAAGGGGGAGCTTTACTCTAAGACTTGAGTCAAAGCATCTCTTAGCATGTGACAACATTAAATGCGTTTTGTAAAAGTGGTAACCCCACTTGTGCTTAAACGATGAGTATGACCTATGATCAAGTATTCTTACTTGGCTCCTAAGTCAATATACTCATATATAGATGACTTCATCATCGCCCAAGTGCTTGTTAGATGCTAGTATGTATGTGCATGTTTGTCATGATTTCATTTGACATCTTATTGTGTGAGCATGTTGGTCTGCATTTATTTTCTCATTCGAGGACATCCAATTGTTGCTATTTGGTTTTTGATTTATCTTTTGCCAATTGGATGAACAAGAATGCCTAGGACCACTCTTTAGCTATCTATGCTTTCTCACCTCATATTCCATTCATGCTGCATCACAAATCTTGAACAAGTACTTTTCGATCCCTCTGTGTGTGGAGCACTCGGAGTTCCGTATCGACAAGGACTGACCATTAAAACCTCCCAAGTGCATCTCGGTGGAACCAATCCAAAATTCTCGGTCTCACCGAATGCCTAGGGTTGATCTGGTTTTCAATCTCGGTACTACCGATTCCATATTCTCGGTTACACCAAGTTTCCCTGTCAGCTGACAGTTGAGGAACTCGGTGACACCGAAAATTTAGAATCGGCGTCACCGACAGTGAGGGGTATATAAGCTGTGGTCCCGACGGTTCGAAAATTCAATCTTCAATCGTCGTGCCCCAAACCCTAAGCTGCCGCAAAAGGACCCCCTGGTCGTCGCCCTTGTCTCCCCGCGCTCCTCCGCCGATGGGATCCTCGCCATTAACGGGCATCTTCGCCGCCGTCGCCACCGTAGCGGATCCGTCACCAAGCTAGGGTACGGATTCGATCTTTCTTTGTGCTCCTCATCCGAATCTTGCGCATTGAAGTTGTTTTATCTATAAGCCACTGTTTGCACGTCTTCCTATCCACGAGAAAATTCCATAGATTAGGGAATGATCGATTTTCTAGGGTTTACCGTCCGTCCGATGGAACTCGGTGGAACCGAAGCAAACAAATCGGTGTCACCGATTTTCGTGTCTGTGCTGCTGAGAACTATCTCGATGAAACCGAGCACTTCTTTTCGGTCTCACCAAAAAGAGTGCCAAGTTTCTGTTAAGGAGAAAGTCAGTCTCGGTAGCACCGAATTTTTTTTGCTTCGGCTATACCGATTTTCATGTGACAGAATGTAAACCTAGAGAATCTTTTGTTCAAACTTTCAAAAAAAAACCAGCTGAAAATTTTGTGATGACTCATCTTCTTCTGCTCCTCTATACTCTATTCACAGGGTCAGTATGTCAAGTGCTGAGGACAGTGAGAACAACTTCCAAGAGGAGAACATTTTCATGAGTTCAGGCACTAGTCCTGAGTCCAGTTCCTCTTCAGATCTAGGCACTCCCAGTTCTCATGGGTTGCCCAAGGCTGCTACAAGGGCCAGGAAGAAGCTGAATTCAGATGAGGAGGATTCAGATTTTGTGCCAGAGGAAATTCTTGCCAAGAAGCAAGAGAAGGCTGCCAAGAAAGCTGCCAATGAAGCTACCTCTTCAAGGAGCGCTGTCAGGAAGGAGTATGCTAGCTCTGAGGCTATGAGAGCACCTGAGGGTGCTAGGGCAAAAATGGCTCTTCACCTTGAGTCCCCCCAAAGAAGTCTATGCCTAAGAAGGCAGGGGAGAAGAAGAGAGCTAGGAAAAGGATTGTCTATGTTGTTGGCAGGCCAACTTCCATGTATGAAGATCCAGAGGAGGCTGCTGGTGCTGCTGCTGAGGAGGAGGAAGAACATGTTGAGAAGGCCCCTCCCAAGAAGAAACAAAAGAAGCTTATAGCTGATGCTATGCCAAAGAGTGGCACATCCAAGAGCACCAAGTCTGCTCCCAAGAAGGCTGCTGCTGAAAAGCCTAAGAGGTTATCCAGGCAAATTCCAGCTTCGGAAAAGAACAAGGGAACCACTTCCAGAGTTGAGGATGAAGATGCTATGTCTGCTTTGATGAAGCTTAGACCACACCTTCCAGTCATAATGCCAGCTATCCACTTGCTGAAGACATGAAGAAGAGGAAGGATTCTGGTTTGAGGGCATGGAGAGCTGCTGATCCATATGCCCAAAGGAGGAAGACAGCTATGGACTACAGATTCTATACCAAGGAGCAACAGGATTTTTATGAGACTGTGCTGTTTGACAAGAGTCCAGCTGTGAGTGACATGAGGTATGTGGACTAGAAATTCATCAAGGAGAATGAAGACTACTTTCCAAGTGTCCAAGACAATTTCCACTGCATTGGTTTGGATGAGTTTGTTGGGAGAGAGTTTACTGCATGGAATGATGAGATGATCATGCAATTCTACTCCACTGCACATTTCTATGGAGATGGTAGGATTGTATGGATGACTGAAGGAGCAAGATATGAGTCCACTGTTGATGAATGGGCTGCAATCTTGGGAGTCCTAGAGGTTCAGGATGGTGACCTGGATGTCTACTCAGAATCCAAGGAGAGCCACAATGCTATGGCCAACGTGTACAATGAGATCCCTGCTGCTCATGTGAAGTCTCACAAGTTAGGATCCATCTACTTTCTCCAGGCTGGCCTTCGTACCATGAACACCATTCTGAGGCATACTTTGATGCCCAAGTCAGGAGATGACAAGATGATCCGAGGCTACTCCATCAACATACTAATCCATCTTGACAGACACACCAGGATTAGAGTCATGGACTTGATTGTTGAGACAGTTAAGAGGGTTGCTGCTGATCAGAAGCACTCTTGCTGCTATGCACCCTATATCCAGATGCTCATCAACTCCAAGCTGGAGAAGCACATATTTGCTCTGGACAGGCCCCACTTGCCCCTACAGCCAGATCTCGAGGACAACATTGTGGTGATGGACCCAGAACATCCCACATCTGCTGCAGCTCAGGCAGAGGCAGAGGCAGCTAGAGCCACTAGTGCTCAAGTCCCTAGATCCAGGAACGAGCAAATGGATCTTTTGATCTCATCAGTTCAGGGCATGCAGAAGGACATTAAGGACATCTTGGATAATCAAAACAGTCTTGTCAGGATCTTTGAAAACAGGATCAAGACACTTAATGATAAGGTGGATGGGCTGACTAAGATAGTCAATGAGCTCAAGAAGGAAGTTGACTCAGTGCCTCTTCCTCATTCTTCAGATGATGATGATGATGATGATGAGGATGGATCACCTCTCAGGCCAGGCACACACTTCACTACCCAGGCCAGATCAGCCACCGTGCCAGCTCCAGACTTGAGGCCCTCTTCATCAGCTCCTGCTACTGTCACCTCAGCTCCACCAGCCCCAGTTCCTCTAGTTGCCACTCCAACTCCATCCACGACATCTGCAGAGATCTTCGCCGACGCTGTTCTCTTGATTCCTTCATGAACAACCGGAGGAGATCAGCCCAAGAACGCTTAGATATATGCCTTTGAACTTTTTGGTAACTTGTTGCCAAAGGTGGAGAAGTGTATATAGATCTTTAGGCTTCGAGTGAGAGAGCGTTTGGTTTTTATTGCTTTTTCAAAAACATTTGTCTTTTGGTTGCTTGTGATACACGTTTGTTGGTGTTTTGATCATACGCTTAATGGTTGCTGCTACTATTTCCTATCATTATGCTACTTATGAGATGATCACTCACCTTTGCTTGATTGTGTTGTGCTATGATGTTCATTCTAATTATTCTCGCACACCACCAAGTTGTATGTGACATGGAAGAAGTGCCCATGTACCTAATCGAGTGTGCATTTGCATTCAAACGCAAATTTAAAATAATGCACAAATTTAGGGGGAGCTCTTGCTTATCACATACTTCTCAAAGCGACGATTATATTCATTGATTATATCTTTGTCGAAGCTTTGATCTATATGTTGTCATCAATTACCAAAAAGGGGGAGATTGAAAGCACATTTGCTCCCTTGGTGGTTTTGGTAATTAATAACAACATATAAGTCATTGAACTAATGTTTCCACTAAGTATATTTTAGGAAAAGTTCAATGATAGGGATGGCAAAAAGGATTGTGGAAATTACCCCAAGATGCAAGGAAATGGATTGGCAAAGCTTCAAGCAAGAGGACTCTACATTTTACTTTGTGAGAAATCACTTTGAGTCCATAGGAAAGCCAATACTATTAAAAGGGGTTAAGGTTTTGTTGGTGAACAAATGCTCATACGTGCACAAGTGATAGTCACCAAAAACACCCACAAGCTCTTCCACAAAAGTCTGTCCATAGCCAAATATTCAAAATCGGTGCAACCAACACTTTCCACTCGGTGCCACCGATTCCCAAACTCAGACAGACCTAAGCCAAACCCTAGCCTTTCGGTGCAACCGATTATGCTTCGGTGCCACCGAGTTTAGGTTGCCAACTTTCTATTACGCAAATTCACAATATCGGTACCACTAAGATTGTTGGATCGGCGTCACCGAGAATGGGCAATCTGACCGTTGGTCAACTTATCGGTGCAACCGAGTTTCCTATATCGGTCTCACCGAGATTCAAAAGTTGCCACCTTTTGGTCACTTCGGTACCACCGAGATTAACACATCGGTGTCACCGAGTTGGTCATTTTGTGTGTAACGGTTGGATTTTTGGGGATGCCTATATATACCCCTTAACCACCACTCACTCGAAAGAGAAGCACTCAGAACTATTCCATACTTGCCCCATCCAGTTTTCTAAGAGAGAGCCACCTACCCTTGTGTTGAGGTCAAGATCATCCACTCCAACCATATGGATCTTGATTTCTAGCCTCCCCAAGTTGCTTTCCACCAATCCCATCTCTTCCAACAAGCCAAATCTGTGAGAGAGTGATTGTGTGTTGAGGAGTCTATCATCTTGAAGCACAAGAGCAAGGAGTTCATCGACATCGCTGAGCCTATTACCTTTTGGAGGGTGGTGCCTCCTAGATTGGTTAGGTGTCGCTTGGGAGCCTCCTACTTCGTGTTGTGGAGTTGAACCAAGAAGTTTGTAAGGGCAAGGAGATCGCCTACTTCGTGAAGATCTACCCATGGTGAGGCTAGTCCTTCGTGGACGGAAGCCGTTATGGAATAGTCAAGGTTGCTACTTCGTGGACCCTTGTGGGTGGAGCCCTCCGTGGACTCTCGCGACTGTTACCCTCCGTGGGTTGAAAACTCCATAAACGTGGATGTACGATAGCACCACCTATCGGAACCACGGGAAAAATCATCGTGTCTACAATTGCGTTTGATCTTCCTACCCGATCCTTTCTACTCATGCTTGTTGTTACTTTCCGCTGCTATACTCTTAGACATGCATGTGTAGGGTGTACTTGACTTGCCATGAAATGCTAAAATCTGCCAACTCTAAAATTTGGGAAAAGGTAGAATTTTTATTTGGTCAAGTAGTCTAATCACCCCCCTCTAGACATACTTTCGGTCCTACAAGTTCGTTGGTGACGAACATGCGAACTAGGACACTTCCTAGTCAGAATGCCTGTAGGGTTAAGGCGGATGGCATGGGTTCACGCTATCGTTGTAGAATTTTGCTGCGAGTTTATGAAGACTTGGCCATAAAGGCCATACTTGAGTAAAACGGTACGTAATGGATGTAAGACTCTCGTTATTCAGTTTCTGTGTGTTCAGTGAGCATTGATCTCTGGGATCACTGTGCACGTACATTCGGTGATCACGACTTATGAGTCGGGGTCCCCACAGAGCTGTTATCAGAGCCATCCTGACTGTAGGAAGCCCTTAGTTAGCATGGACGTTAGTTAGGACAAAACTATTTTTCCAGACCTTCCAGACCACTAGCAAAAACCTCTATATTTCTTACCTCTTCTAAGTTTCAAAAGAAATCGAAGATTTTTGCCTCAGCACTTCCACCATTTTTTCTCTTGGCTCTCCGCATCTGCTTCTTCAAACAAATTTTGTCAACGGTCGCTAGCACCCTTATGCCCCTGACCACTGGATTCCTTGAAATCCTCGTGGATGACCTTAAGGAAACCACCTTGCCAGACATTGCCCACATACCTTGAACAGAAGATTAGCGACACCATGACAAGACGATACCAACAAAATGATACCTTCTCAAGGGATGGGGATATCAAGACTCAGAAGATGGTGACACCCTCGACATAGTCCCAGGATGATGCAGCCTTGGCTTGCGATGATCAAGGCACAAGATATGCAGGATCATGATATACTTCGCTAATAGAGGAACCCTGTCAATACTGTTGTTGTATCGGCAACCACCGGTGAATGAGAACCTCGCCATTTGGTCCGCCTAACCATAGTGAGCAGGAAAACGGTTCTCTTCATCCCCCGCTCTTGGTGTCGACGTTATCATCAACGTAACCGGCAGGTTATAACTCTACCATGCCTTGTCAATGTCATTGCATAAAGGATTGCCTACTTGGAACTCTTGACGACTTAGAAGACAAGAAGGCATTGGCGCGAATACGAAGACAACAGAAGGCCCCGTCAACGACAGCCACAAGGAACCACTTTCACCCGTCAGTATACCAGATGAGAAGATGTCGAAGATTCTCCAGGCCCCAACCCAGACTGCTTCGACGAACAACGACAATAGACATAGTGACACCTGAGGAAGACCAGAAGACTAAGCGGATTTCTCTCCGAGACACGAAGCAAAGCACGACTACTGAGTCTGAGAACCCCCAGGGTAGGATTAGTCGTATATCCCACATATGAAGTCGAGTCTGTGTGATGGTTCAGATAGAACCATGATTGTGTGTTGTTTGTTTTATTTGTTTATGTTTTGGTATGGGTCGCACTTTGCCCTAGGCAACAGGTATGCGACTATATCACTTACCTTATCCTAATGTCTGTGTTTGGCCTTTTCGACACTTGTTTGATTACACTTGCACGATATCACCCCCTTTAGGCACCTCCCCTCTATGCTACTTTCCCCTCTCGCCTTTCTCATCAACTGAAGACCAGCAAGACAAGACGCACCAAGGATCCACCTCAATGATCAAATAGCACTGAAGACCCGTGACAACAACCTACTCAACCAAGTGCAACCCTGTAAGGTTTATGTTTTCCCCTCAAGATTGGAAGCCCTTCCCTAGATAGACCCAGACCTCACTAGAAACCCCCAGCCCAAACCCTTAACCATGTGCTTAACATACGGGTTGGCGCGAGGACACTGGTTAAGCTTTGATAACCTCTGTTTAGCACTAGGTTTCATCGTAGGAGTGATCATAGTGAATAGACACACTACGTCCTTAAGCTAGCACTTGATCTCACGATGCCATAGGGAAGATCATTTTGAGGATATATGGTTAGTAGACTAATGATTTGATGAGGTTCTAATAGATATATTTAGGATATAGCTAAGACCTTTGGTGGATGACGAGACTTTCATGTTGGTAGAAGAACTTGGTGGATCAAATTGATAGAGTTGCATAACTTACTATGCCCTTGAGTAAATTGGATTTAGTTGGACGATTGTGATCACAAGCTGAAATTTTTGGTATAATAATTTGGCGTTGTCAAGTAATAGTAGTGGATTCATGATGTTACGATAATGACTTGGAGGAACAAGTAGGAATTCTCATAGGACATAAGACTTGGATTTAAATAGGTGCTCCTAATAGGGTGTTGACGGTAAATGAGACTACATGTTTTGGAGTAAGTTGGATTTAGTTAGATGATCTCGATCTTGATACCATGTTTCTTGATGGGAGATAAACTAGAAACACTGGATCATTGTCCGATATTGATTCGAGGATCTATATGCACCCAACATTGGAGTCTACTAGATCATCATGGTAGGAATTGGTGGACATACTACAATGAGATAGTCATTTCAAGGACTTGGGGACTATAGGAATCCTAGGAGATACATGGAGCAATCACTGGTATTGATTATGTAGCAGTAATGTATCAGGTGGCATTGAATGGTATTTGTGGATCGATTAAACTGGATTCATTAGGAAGGAAACAAGTTCTTGGATTGATATATTACGTGTTTCCTTAGCATAGAGATGCAACACCTTAGACCTTGGATATATTAGAAGAACACTGGATTTGTAGTGACTTATTCAAGGCTAGCAGCTTGTATGCTTCTCCTGAGGATTTTTATATAGGGATACACATGAGTTAGCTATAGTATGCATATGTGATTTGGTTTAGTCCTTCTCTCAAAACCATGGCGATATGAGTAGCATGAGTGATGTTGGAGTTGACTTATATGAGATGAACCTTCGACGATATAGGATGATTTCGTTTGGAGTAATAGGTAGTAATGTTGGCATCTAAGAACTGTGCTCAAGGATAAGATGATAGACGATCACTCACATACTAAGCTCCTTGAAACCCCGAAGCTCTACCAAGCCATAACACGGTCGGAATATGACCATAGACTTTGACTCTAAGTCAAAGGATTATGACCAATACTCCACCTCGACCACCATCAATCATGTCCATGAGGAAGGTGGACACGAAGAACTAGATTACGCTGGAACCAAATTTAGACCACAAACCCCTGGACAAGTGACCATCCAGAACAAATGACCGCTTCTCTCACATATCCCATGACCAAAGTGTTTATGTGATACTTGGAAGCATAGGTTGTTGTCCCCACGGATGACATGCTTATTTGTCCAAGAAGAGCGAGGAAAACCTTAGTCCTATTTGGATACGCCCCAGAAGCACTGATTGCCATGCTTCTCAAGTATAGGGATTTACCTTAAAGCAGTCGGACTCCTTAAAGCACCCTCCCTGCAGCAGAAGACATTCTTGCCAAAGCAAGATGAAGAACCACTACGGTTGGGAAGCCACAAAGAAGAAGAAGAAGAAGAAGCAAGAGAAGTCAACTACCACTTCCTTGTCGGCTACCTCAGCTAGACTACGTTAAGCAGTAAGATGAACATGACTTCCTTACTCTTTCAGAGCCTAGAATGGAGTGGGACAACTATCATGACTTCATTACTAGCCCCTTTTTAGTCCAATCAAGGATGTGAGTCCTTACTGGATCATGGTGAAACCCCTGTCAAAGGTGGTCCACCCCACTTGCCAAGCCTCAGACCTTGGGGATTGGATGGCTGGTCTATACTTTTGGGTAGCCAGCTCATCCAGGACCCCCCTCAAAAACTTTCCTCGGTGGTAGGAACCGTTTCCGCGTCAAATCCCTACGCTTAGCCTTAGGGACGAGACTCAGCCCAAACCTTGCCACAAATGGCCATGGATAGACAAGTAGACCAAACCCTCGAAGACCCGCCAGATACGTGCGTCCGTGACGACGAAGACAAATGGCCAAAGATGAATGAAGAACATACCTAGGAAACTTACTCAAGCAAAATATCTCAATGAGAAGCCTATGATGACACGCTTCAACACTCTCAAGGATGAAGACCACCTGCGACTGAATATCCCCTGCTTTCAGGAAGATAAGGGCTTCCCTGTTGACGAGAAGCTACACGAAACCCTGACCCCTTTATTCTAACGTGAGACATCTAGATGTCACTAACTAGCACGGGTACCCCACATGACCAGCACGTGGACACACTACTTTGCCCCGTATTCCGACTTTGGAATATGCACGCAAGCCATACCCTTGCTAAAAACCCCGTACATCACCCCTTAGTCAGACCCAGCATACCACAGGAATCCAGTTCACCTCTCAGGCAAGTCAAACGATGCACTCGAAGCCATACCATCAAGCACTTCAAGATCCAGATGGATAACCACACCGGAGCAGAAGCAACATGGAATGTGAAGACTACCTCACCTCTGAATTTCCGCATCTTTTCTCCACCTAGCCTAGGAATCTCGGGGACGAGATTCTTTTAAGGGGGTAGGTCTGTCACACCCTGTGTTTTTCCTCTCCTGACTAAGTCAACATAACTCAAAAATTAGGACCAAATAAAACTTTTTGTGTGCATGTGATGCTTGACTTGATTGTTATTTGTTGCTTGCTTGAGTGTGCTCTAAATTCATAAACTTCCTCCTACTCTCAATACTCATCTACTTGATCCAAACCCTCTGACCAATGATCATGCCATGTGTATAGGACCTAAAACTATTTTTATCAAATATTATTTTGGCCAAAAAGGATTTATTCAAATTAGGTTTTCCAAAACCCCTGAATTGAGGTTTGTACTACAAGTCCTCAAATTGGGTGGATTCTTTTGCCCCAAAGGTTTTATTTGGAATCCACTATACATAGGACTTCCCAAAAACACCAAATATTAATTTTAAATTTGATTTTCATCTTTTATTTAAAGGGTTTTTCTTAAGGCCAGAAATGGTCTTTCATAGGGAATTTTTTTTTATGCTTTCAAAATATTTGAGAAAATTTAGGGAAACTCAGTGGACATATATTGTCCATATATAAAAGTTTCAACACATGGTCATGTTCAAAATATTGGACAAAACCCTCCAAAACCCTTTCTGCATATTTCAAGTATTTGAAATATTTCTATAAGAAAATTCTCAAATAAATCCAAGAAAATTCTAGAATGTCACATATGACATATGTGATCATCTTGACAAGTTTCATTTCAATCCCAATTGTTTTGGTTCACCAAAATATCCGAAAACCCTCTCTGTCTAGATCCAAACTTGAGCAACTTTACATTGCCAAGTGTCTCCAATTATTCTCGAACTTTGTGGACATGTTCTAACCCTCTAATAATGCATCCACACCAACTGGTGCATCAAGGAGAATTTATCCACTTGTCCAAATACCTCCAAACCCATCTCTACTGATTTCTAGAGTTGGGAATTTTTGCATTATCAAGTTTCTTTGTTTCATCCCAAACTTTTTGGGCATGCTCTAATACCCAAATAATGCCGCCACACAAAGTGGTGCATTAAGGAGAATCTAGGAATCACAATTTTGACCCCTTATTCCCTTCTCCTTGAGTTCAACTTTTTACCACATCACCTACTAGTGCTCTTCTACCTCCAGAAAGAGTCCCACACCCCCAGCTCAATGATTGATAGGGTAAAACCCTCATTTTTACCCCTGGCCAGCCCCTACATTGCCCTTCCCCACCTCTATTTTGTTTCCCCTCCTGTCTCCTATCTTCCTTGCACCCCAGGGCATCTCCAGTAAACCCCCGCAGCTAGTGCACAAGGTGGGCGCGCCAAAAGCATCGTGGAGCGCGCCATGCCAGCCATATGCGTGCTCTGGAGCGCGCTACAGTGCGCTCCGGCACTGTAGCCGCCCCCCGATCTACGCCCCCGACAGCCTTGTGCCTCCCGCTCGTGTCCCCCGAGACGGCCTCGGCGTCCAGGACATGCCTCCTTGCCGGCCCCTCCTCTCTCTCCCTCCTGTAGCACACCTCGCACGCGCGCCATGAGAGCCTGAGCGCTCCAATGGGCATGCTCACACGCGTGAGCATTTGGCACCCCTGGCTTCTCTCTCTCCCCTACACGCCTCGTAGTCGAGCTCCACGAACGCCATAGACACCGCCAGCCCTCTCCCAACAGCCACCAGGGCCGGCTCCAAAGACGCCATGGGTGCCGTCCACGGTAGACTCGAACCCCAGGCTTATAAGCTAGCCCGAGTCCCCCTCTTAACCTCTCTCACTCCCTCTCACTTCCAGGGGCCTCATGGACAGGCTCCGTTGTCAACCCATGACCTCCTTCCTCCGCTATGACCGGAGCTCCCCCGTCAGCCTCGTCTCAAATTCATCCATGGTGGTCTCTCCCTTTCCCTGTTAGCCTCACCGGAGCACCCCCTGAGTCCCCACGGTCCGCTCCCGCGCTCCTAATCTTCCTCCCCGTCGTCGGAGCACCGCTCCCAAGGCCGCCCGACATCGGACTATGCCACGGTCAAGGCCCCACTCGCCCCGGGGTTCCCCAGCGAAAATGGGACCCCCAGCCGGAGGCTCTCCCTAGCACTCCGGTGGCCGGAGCATCGCCGGAGGTAGCCTGAGCCGTCGGCACGGCGCCAGCTCCCGCTCGGCCTCGCCTCCCCTGTTTTCCCTGTTCGGGCGGGAGGTGGGGGACGAGCCCGAGAGGCGGGGCCCGCCTGTAAGCCACACCCGCCTAGGCCCGGCGGTTTAACTAGAGACGGCCTTGGGCCGTGGCCGTTTACGCGCGCAGGAGACGTACTCCACCCAGTACGTCTTCGGCGTGGCTTCTCCGTGGGCGGGCGCGAGCAGCTGGGCCGGTCCAGTCATTGTTCCACGCTGGTGGGCTGTGCTGATCACTGGATCTGGCCCGTTTAGGTATAATCTTTCTCTTTTTCTTTTTCCAGAGGGATAAATATATTCATAGGAAAATCATATTAACTCCAAATTTGATGATTCAAATTCCTACAAATTCCTAAAATCATGGCCTAACCAAATATGTGCATTGCAAATTTTTCGAGAAAACTTTTATGTTATGTTGAAATTCAAATTTGAATTTGAACCATGAGAAACCCCACTTTGGAAATTCCTAGAACATTCATATCAACTCCAAATGGAGTGGTTCAAATTCCTAGGTGTCTATAAAATCATGCCCTATTTCTCTAGCCATGGTTAACATTTTTCCCTTGCATTATTTCTGTTAGGCCAAATAAATAGCTCCCTTTTTTCCATTATTCCATATTACAAAACCACTAGGATATTCATCCCAACTCCAAATCTAGTGAGACCTATTTGTAAATGTCTCTAAAATCATGCCCTACTTAATGAGTGCCTCCACTCATTTTTATAAAAATATTTTTGTGAACTTCTTATAGGATCACCATTTCCTTCATTCCCATCCTATTGGCCTTTCCAAAAATCCCCATTGATGCAAATCAAGTAGATCCTCCTTGAGGTATTTTTCTTGAGACCAGAGGTGTCCGAGAAAAATAAACTTCCTATTTTAGAACACTTCTATTTTCCTTCTTGTTGTGTTGCTCATTGTGGTTGTTTCCGGCGGTAGTTGACGAAGTACACAGAGTGCTCAGAGTTGGACCAGAACCATGTGAAGACCTCAAAGACCTTGCTGCGCCAGGCAAGTAGCCCCTTGACCATGTCTAAGAAACTTTTTCATGCATGTCATATAGCACTTTATTTCGATGTATTGATCATGATGATGTGGTGACCACTTTGGTGGATGCCTCTACTACTTTTTCGTTGATACTTGCATCGTGCATTACCCTACCTCCTTATGAGGGTTATGCGGGTGGGATAGTTAGGTTGCTAAAGTAGGTGCTACGCAAATGGGACGGGATTATGCATGGTGTCGGAAAGGGTATGATCTCAAAGACTTTTTGAAAACCCCTCCAGGTGCCACTAATGCCCGAGGGAGATGATGATGGGCTAGTTAACCACTTGACAAAGAAGTGGTGTACCGGAGCAAGTTGTGTGAGTGTGTATGTTTTCGAAAACAGAGAGATTTAAGATCTGCTGACCATCCCAACCTTACATGTACAACCACGATACCTCTTATGGGACGGGGCTTGTTGATTACTTTGGTTGATGCTAGCAGAGAGCCCGCATTACTAGTGGCGGGAGTGGCGTGGTCACTCTCGATACGGGGTCGTACCGAAATGGACGATCATGGGCCGTTTTCACAGACACCGGGCACACTGTTGCATTCCCTCGTGGATGATACGTGTGATGTATATCATGAGGGATGTCATCAACGAGTGGACTCTTTGTTTAGTATCGCCAGGGGAAAGGCATTGTTCGGGTACTTACCTCGGGTATGAACAATACCGCGAGTCGCGGCTTGACACGGAAGTTTCCTGAGTCTCGTGGGTGTAGTGTGCAACCTCTGTAGAGTGTAAAACTATTCGAATAGCCGTGTCCACGGTCATGGACAGTTGGTGCTCCTGCTTAAACTACGTCCGATGTTTTCACAAAACTTGGTGTGTGTGCGTGTGTGTGAGATAAATGATGGTACTTGAGCTAAGTCAGGTGACTTGGCATAAGGAGTGAACATGAGATGTTCAAGCCCTGTTTATATTGATATTTGTGACTTGTTCACATGGATATTTGTAACCTCGTGATGCATGCTATTACAAGTTGATTGATCATGTCATTGAACTCAAAAATTAGCTTTCCGCAACTTACCTACTTAGTCCTATATCATGCATTGTTATACCTTGTTCCACAACATGGATTGCTTGCGGGTACATTCAAAGTACTCATTGGCTTGCCACTGGTTATTTAATTGGCTAGGCATGGAAGAGAAGGAATATGGTGAAGAGTTCGTTGGTGACGAACATGCGAACTAGGACGCTTCCCAGTCAGAATGCCTATAGGTTTAAGGCGGATGACATTGGTTCACGCTATCGTTGAAGATTTCCGCTGTGAGTTTATGAAGACTTGGCCATAAAGGCCATACTTGAGTAACATGATACGTAATGGATGTAAGACTCTTGTTGTTCAGTGTCTGTGTGTTCAGTGAGCATTGATCTCTGGGATCACTGTGCACGTACATTCGGTGATCACGACTTATGAGTCGGGGTCCTCACACAAACCAAATCCAATGGCTAGATATAATGTACCCAAGAAGGGCGGCACGCAAAGGCGTCTGAACACTGCGAAAGATCTTCCTCCAGATCTATATGAAAAATACAAGTCTGATCCTAAAGAGACTTACACACAGGGCAAGAACCGGATTCAATGGATCCGAAGATATTGGGAAGAGAAATGTTTCTACTATCAATTTGTCGCTGATGAATATGCAGAAAAGAATGTAGAAAGTTCTCCATGGACTGATATCGTGTACAAGAATCTGCCTCTGAAGACAAAGGCCGAAGCCATGAAGATTGGCTTCTTCCCATGCATGGTCAGGCCTCCTGTGACAAGACATCCAGATCCATCTAGCATTATTGAGTGTCCTGAACCTGACAACACTGATGAAGAGGATACTGAACAACTTCTAGTTTATGATCCGAAGCCAATGGGGAAACCAAAGTCTTCAAAGCCAATGGCTTCAAAGCCTACCCCTACAAAACCACAGGCTTCTCATTCCAGGCATGATGAGGATGCTGATGAAAACTTGCAGATCGAGGAAGGGTCTCACACATTCAGAAGGATGAAAAGAAAGCATACTGTTGGTCGTGGACCGAAGCAATCCGTCAACTTAATGGATGGAGATACTATCATTGAGTTGTCTGATGATGAATTTGATACTGAAGCCCTTGCTAAACACATTCAGGAAAAGGAAGAAGAATCCAAATGGCTAGAGGATCTGCCTCTCTTTGATGCAGATATTCTTCATCACTTCATAGATGAATGGTTTTGTGATCCCTCAATCACCATTGATGCGCTTGAGCTTCCTCTTGGCTTAAGCATAACCTTTCAGGGACTAGTAAGTGAAGAGCTCGCTGTTGCAAAGCATCTTGTGGAGCAACTCGAGAAGATTAGCCATGAAAAGACTCTCTTCAAGAAGCATAAGGACAAACTTGGAGTCAAGGAAATCCAAGGCTATAAGCAGACGATGTCTGATCTCAAGGCAAAATTTGTCAAGCGTCAATATGAAGTGCGTGGTGCCCTTGCCCGACTAAAGAGATAGGCAAGACTGATGGTAGATGCCCACAATGACATGCTGAAGCGAAAGGCTCTTGGCCAACCTTCTCTTGACCCCAGAATCATTGCGAAGTCAAAGCAGGCTTCAAAGTCTTTGAGCCAAGATGCCCCCACAAGGCAAGAAGTGCCTAGCATTATCTTCCTAGCTGGCTTCTCTAGCACCAGAACGCCCCCTACTTCCTCTGTTGCATCAAGCAAGAAGACCAAAACAGCTGAGGCTGAAGCCAGGAAGCGCAAGCACAAGCAGTCGCTGAAGCTCAACCCAAGCAGCCGAAGACAAAGAAAGCAAAGTCTTTGCACTCTCCCAATTGCCCCCAGAAGCCCCATCTGTTACTCCACCTGCATGCGAGGAACCCCTGCTGGTGAAGCCAATCTCTATGGCTCCGCCAACATCTAAAAATGTTAAGAGACGAGTTGTTCTGCATGAGTCTACTACCACAGAGGCTCAAACAAGTTCAGAGATTATTACTGCTGAACCTACAATAGCTGAAGACATTCCAGTTGCCGACTTCACCACAGGTGAAGACATCGCTGCAGATGCAGCTGAAGATATTGCTCCTGATACTGCTGTACAAAAGGACAATGTAGAAATGCAATCTGAACCGGTGCCTCAACTGGAAGCACCTGTGGTATCATCGCCGCTGCCAGAGGTTAGTGAGAATATGGATATTGGGTCCCCTACTACACCTCTTGTGCAAGATGAGTTTTGGGACGCCAATTATCCAAACACCCCTATGCACAAAGTCATTCCTCGCACTCCGCCTACTCCAGCATCAACTCCTGTACTGCAATCACCTCAGTCTCCTTTTGAAGACATGGAGGTTGAAACAACAGATCATGTGTCGCCCTTCAAAAAGCTTCGCAGAGGACCAAGGCCAACAATATCTTCAATGTCAAGCATCCTAGAAGATGAAGTGCAAAATGACTCGATTGCATCAGTCAAAGAACATGTCAGGACTGAAGAAATTGCTCCTGAGCTACCTGAGCTCGAAGCCAATGCAGCCAAAGTTAATGCTGCTGACACTGCTGAGATTCCCCAAGAACCAGAACTTGCCGCAACTCCTGTGCGCGAAGCTAATGCCCCATCCCGAGATGGTGCTCCAGTCCTTGCCACGCCATCAAACGACGACAATCCTGACAACATTGTTATGGCTCGCAATAGGTAAGGAGAAATGGTGCCTACATGGTGGCCCAGGATGATCGCTGTCGGGGCACGATGCACATGATCACCTATGGGGCCACGGGCCCCTTTGTGGTTTGGCAGGGGTGAGGTCACGTTGCACAAAGAGCAGAGGTAGTGAGGCAGCACGACGATGAGATGCTGGTGTTTTACCCAGGTTCGGGCCGCTGAGAAGCGTAAAACCCTACTCCGACTTTGGTGGATTGATCAGAAGAACACGAAGCACAAGTAGCGCTCAAACCTGGCAAGGCCGCCTTTGGGGGAGCTGCTATGTGAGTACAAGTGTCCAAAGGTCCGAATCTTTAGCTAGGTTGCCTTGGGCCTCCTTTTATAGCTCATGGGGCAACCACAGTGGCAAAACAGACATTATCTAGTGATTAAATAGCTAACAATGCTATCATACCTAACTCTGGCACTTAGGACAAAATGCCATAAATGATAGTTTAGGTGGCGTGCGGGGGTGCATCCCCGGCAAGCTCTTACCACCGCTTGGCTAACTATTGCTTGGTATCTCGACACGCCTCTGGACGGGTGTCAAATGGGCATAATCTGTCTTCCAGCGAGCCGCCACGTCCTTAGCGAGAGCCACTTAGCCAGCTGAGGGCTCGACACTGCATCGACAAATGACTGGCGTTGCAATGCGGTGGAGCGGTGGCCGATCGGCTCGCGCCTGCTGGGGGATGGCTTGCCGAGTCTTCCTGAAGATGTGCGCGCCTCGGTCCCCGGCAGGGACCGAGGACGGGACTGGTGCGGCTCAGGCCCGTTCTGGGCCATTGCATCGACCTTGCCGGCAATGCTTAGCCAGCGTAGGTTGCTTCTGTCGGGGCCTTGGTCTTGGATGTTGGTTTCGTCTTCTTGATGCGCTCCTTGATCTCACGTAGAGCGGCTTCTCTGGCTTGGACTGGTTTTATGTTGATGGGTTCTGCTACTACTGCATGTGCATAAGTCAGGGGCACTGGGTACCCCCATCGTAGTGCACCGACACCAGCCCCCGGGTCTGGCCCAAACGCGCTCGCCTAGCGCCGTTGGGTTAGGCCCAAAATTTATGCACAGGCGCGCAATATGAGGGAGTAACTGCCGACTTTTAAGCCAGCACTTACTTGC
The DNA here is from genome assembly GCA_039707655.1 of Elymus sibiricus. Lineage (NCBI taxonomy): Eukaryota > Viridiplantae > Streptophyta > Magnoliopsida > Poales > Poaceae > Elymus > Elymus sibiricus. The sequence continues at coordinate 256,579,416 of CM077667.1, forward strand.
TAACTTAGGCCGTTTCCGCCACTTGCGCTGCATGCATTGCGGGGAGTTTGCGGTGGATGCACATGGCTCAAAGGCATGGGAGTGGCAGAAACTGCAGCGCCAGGGATTGGAGCAATGGGGCGGTTACCTGTTCGCCTATGACCGTGGATAGTAGGATTGGTGGAGATGGGCGGCCGCCTTGGAGCGGAGGAGAGCTAGGCCCCGTGCCCTTCCCTATAAATTGGGGAGGCACAATGGGCGATGCTCATCCATTCCCTTCTCCTCCTCAATCTCAAGTTCACATTGCTTGCCCTTCTTCTCCGTCCTTGGATGCACTAGTCACCACCATTACAAGGGGGCGAGGACGACTCCCAGCTTCCACCACGACGACGAGAGCTTCCCTTAGTGATCATGCCGCTGCTTCAGCCATGGTGTCGGGAGGCGGTTCCAGCGTGCGCGGTGGGAGCGCTGGAAGAGGCCAAGGCCGGCGCGGGGCTCGCGGCCGGGGGAGGCGGAGCGCCGCACCCGATCCTCCTCCATCGGCGGTTCCTTCCCCAACAATGGGACATATTGAAGGCACGGCACTGGAGTTCGTCTCAGGCAGTGTGGCCCTCCCCGTAGCCGTTTGAGACTCCCTCGCCCTTTCGCCAGGGTGGTGGAGGTCGACAAGCCGCACGCGATGTGGTTGCGCGTGCACGGCTGCTGTAATGGCACCGTGCAGGCCGACGTCGAGTTTCCGACGCCCCGCGTCATGTTCCTCAGGCACGGGTGGAAAACCTTCGCACGTGCCCATAACTTCATGGGTGGGTACGTCCTCCGCTTCAAGCTGGTGGAGGCCGACATGTTCTCCATCAAGATCTATGGGCGTTCAGGCGCTCGTCTTGGCTACTGCGAAGAGAGCTCCTCCTCCTCGAGCGATCGCGACGAGGAGGACAGTGTCGGTGAAGACGGCAACAGCGAGCCCCAGGCCATCAAGTCGGAGTACGATGACCTGGACTCAAGCTGATCGCCGGTCGCACCATCATCGTCAGCTAACCCCCCGACAGAGCGATTTGCTGGGGGTTCTTGACTTGGGCGCCGCCTCCTCCCCTAGCTGGATCCTGGCAGCCTCGTGGACTTCGGCTTCGTATTCCCTGCCGGTGGTCCTGACGGGGTCAGGCTGGGCTTCTGCTTAGGCCCTCCTTTCGTCCTTTCTCCTTTTGTAGTTTGTTCCTAGGGAGAAAGCCAAATAAAGGGTTGTTAAAGGGGCGTCCCCTAATGTATCTCTATCCATTTTGTACCGAAAATGAATGAAAAAATGATATTTCTCTTCCTTAAGTACTATCCTTTTCTTCCCTTGTTTGTACTGTGTCAGCATGTTTGTCCTTGCCGCACGGAACTATCTGTCGGGTCAGTACTAACCGCGAACGCCAAAGAGAGGGCGAGCCCCCGGTAGCAGGCTGGTATCATTTCCTGGCAAGGCTCCTTGTCGGTATCGGCGCGCCCCCCCAGAGCTGCTAAGCGACAGGAGCTGGGGGACGGCTCGTCCCGACAAGGGTTTCCATTGCGTGAAGGACTCCATGGTACACAGCCAAAAAGGATAGCAAGGGTTTCCTTTAAGGGAACAAATGGCACCGAGCTTGGGATATGTGATTAGACTTATCTTTTCAGGCAGTATCCCTCTCTGTAGTATGATGGACCACCGTCCTTGTCTCTTTGCCTTTCTTCTTTGTTTTCCTAGCGGTAAAACATGTAAGGCAAGAGGCTTCTGTCCTCTGGAGAGATAGAGTGCGGTAATAAGGATCATAGGCTCATCAAGTACTCTAGCAAATTTCTAAAACGTAAAAGCGATAACATTGCAACATAAAAAATGCATAGTAAACATGCCGTTCGATGGTATGATGCAATGCCTAGCTTTATTATTGCATGCACAGGGTCCGCGCGTGGCTTTGTACAAAGGGTTACATGCACTGCGGCAAGGCTTGTACAAAAGGTGGTTGCCGGGGACTGAGCCCCGCAACCACGCCTTATGGGTAGAACTTACGAAGATTCTCAATATTCCACGAGTTAAGCACTTTGATGCCATCTTCAGTCTCTAGACGGACTGCGCCAGGTCTGGTGACTCGTGCTACCTGGTAAGGTCCTTCCCACTTCGGCGTCAACTTGTTGGTACCCTTGGCGGACTGAACGCACCTAAGGACAAGGTCGCCTTCCTCAAGGCTCCAGGCATGGACCCTGCGGCTATGATAGCGGCGCATGGCTTGCTAGTAGCGTGCTGCACACACAGCGGTCCGGAGACGATCTTTCTCGAGGAGCATGGCATCGTCATGCCGTAGTTGCTCTTGCTCTACTTCATCATAGGCAAGTACTCGAGGTGACCCATATATGAGTTCCGTGGGGAGAACTGCTTCCGCCCCATACACTAGGGAGAAGGGCGTTTGGCCGGTAGCTCAATTTGGTGTCGTTCTGAGGGACCAAAGAACCACCGACAGCTCATCTATCCAGCCCTTGCCGCTTCTTTGCAGTTTATCGAAAGTTCTTGTCTTGAGCCCACGCAACACTTCAACGTTAATCCTCTCGACTTGCCCGTTGCTCCTTGGGTGGGCAACAGAGGCGAAGGAGACCTTGCTTCCAAGGCTTTGGATGTATTGGATAAAGGTACGGCTCGTGAACTGGGTGCCATTATCAGTGATCACCCTGCTAGGCACTCCAAAACGGCCCACTAGTCCTTTCATGAACTTGACAGCTGACTGTGCGGTCACCTTTCTCACTGGTTCCACCTCAGGCCACTTTGTAAACTTGTCGATTGCTACGAATAAGAATTCAAAGCCCCCGACAGCGCGGGGAAAGGGGCCCAAAATATCAAGCCCCCAGACCGAGAATGGCCAGGATAAAGGGATCGACTGGAGGGCTTGCGCTGGTTGATGAATGTTCTTGGAATGGAACTAGCAGGCTTCACACTTGGTGACTAGTTCAGTTGCATCTTGGAGGGCAGTGGGCCAGTAGAAACCCTGCCGGAAGGCTTTTCCGGCAAGGGCCCTTGATCCGATGTGAGACCCACACACACCTCCGTGAATCTCTGCCAACAGCTTTAGTCCATCTTCCCGACAAATGCATTTCAATTTCACACCGTTGGGTCTTTTTCTATACAGAGTGTCATCGACAAACTGGTACATACTTGACTGACAGGCTACTTTTTCGGCTTCTTCCTGCTCTTCGGGAAGTTCTCCTGTTTGAAGGAAGTGGACTATATGCTGTGCCCAAGCTGGAGCCTGTGGCTCGACAACAAGGACTAAAGGCATCTCCTCGTTTGTGGGAGCGCTTGCCTCGACCTCAAGAACCTGGGTTTCGCAGGAGGGAGCTGCTCACCAATCGAAACGAGACTGTCCCCAGTAGCCTCTCTACCGACGGCTTCAGGAAGCTCTGCCGGGAAATGCTTGCCGGAGTATAGCTTTCTTCTTTTCCTGGTCATCGTTGATGGGGATACTGATGGCTGAGTGAGGTGGAGGACAAAAGTTCCTGGTTCCACAAAAAGCTTTTGCGCGGCGCACTTTGATAGATGATCAGCGATGCTATTTTCTGCACGCGGTACATGCTCTGCTTGTAATCCATCAAAGTGCTCCTCCAACTTCCTCACCTCTTCCACGTACGCTTCCATCTACAGACTCTGATAATCTTTGTTGACTTGTTTCACCACGAGTTGAGAATCTCCTCGGATGATCAGTTTATTGATTCCCAATTCTACCGCGATTCTGAGTCCGGCAAGGAGCCCCTCATACTCAGTGGTGTTGTTGGTGGCCTCCTGCTGGGGAAAGTGCATTTGAACAACATATTTGAGATGCTCTCTGGTGGGGGCGATGAGGAGCACGCCTGCTCCAGCGCCCTGAAGTGAGAAAGCACCGTCAAAATACATGATCCATTCCTTAGGCGCTTCTTTGTCGGGGAGAATTGTCTCTGGAACCTCTTCGTCTAGCGTGGGCATCCATTCTTCAATGAACTCCGCCAACGCCCTGCTCTGAACTGTGGATGTGCTCTCATACTTTAAACTAAAACTTAACAGCTCTAGTGCCCAATCAACTATCCTGCCAGTGGCTTCGGGGTTCCTCAATATGCGTTGCAACGGAAAGCGGGTGACAACTGTGATCTCGTGGCCTTGGAAGTAGTGGCGCAGATTCCTCGAGGCCATGAGAAGGCCGAAGATCAGCTTTTGTATTCTAGAGTACCTTGACCTAGCCCCATGTAACAAGGAGCTGACAAAGTATACTGGTCGCTGCACCACTTTCTTCTTTGCCACTTCCTTGAAACTGCCTTCGTTTGCTTGCTTAGGTTCCCCTTGGTTTGTATCAGGTCCTGTCGTGAATGCTTCGGTTCCACCCCCGGTGACATCAGTCGCAGCGGCTACGTCATCATCCACTTCTTGCTGCGCCACCAGCGCTGCACTAACCACTTGATTCGTTGCCGCCAAGTATAGCAGCAATGGTTCTTGCGGTTTAGGCGCGACCAAGGTGGGAGCGGAGGAAAGGTAAGCTTTCACTTGCAGCGCTGCTTCTGCTTCCGGGGTCCACTTCATTGGGTCGGCCTTCTTCGGAATCTTGAAAAATGACAGGGCGTGTTCAGCGGATTTGGAGATGAACCTACTCAACACGGCAATGCATCCGGTCATCGATCTTACGTCCTTGACGGACTTGGGTGGTTGTATTTGCTCGATTGCTTTGATCTTGTCGGGATTGGCTTCTATTCCCCGCTGAGATACAAAGAACCCAAGTAGCTTGCTGGATGGGACACCAAACACACACTTCTCAGGGTTGAGCTTCAAATTGATCTTGCGCAAGTTCATAAAAGTTTCTTCCAAGTCTTGTATGAGGGTTGCTTCATCTTTGGTTTTGACTACTATGTCATCCATGTAAGCTTCCACGTTCCTGTGCAACTGAGGTTCAACTCCAATCTGCACGGCCCTTGCAAAGGTCGAACCAGCGCTCTTTAACCCGAAGGGCATACGTACAAAGCAGTACGTGCCACACGGAGTTATGAACGCAGTCTTTTCCTCATCTTCCTTGGCCATGAATATCTGGTGGTATCCGGAGTATGCGTCCAAGAAGGAAAGCAAGTCACACCCGGAAGTGGAATCAACGATCTGATCGATGCACGGCAAGGGAAAATGGTCCTTCGGGCATGCTTTGTTTAAGTCAGTGAAATCAATGCAAAGCCTCCATTTCCCATTCGCCTTGCGTACCACTACCGGGCTGGCTAACCAAGTTGGATGCAACACTCCTCTGACCAAACCAGCTGCTTCGAGCTTCTTGATCTCTTCGACGATGAACTGCTGCCGCTCCAAGGATTGCTTTCTAATTTTTTGCTTGACGGGTCTGGCATGTGGGCAGACAGCAAGGTGGTGCTCAATTACCTCCCTGGGAACACCGGGGATGTCAAATGATTGCCAAGCAAACACATTGACATTCTCCCGCGGGAAGGCAACGAGCGTGGTTTCCTATTTGTCATTAAGGGTGGCACTGATGATAAATGTACCATCAGCGCCATCCTGCCTTGTCGGGACCTTCTTCGTCGCAGGATAAGTGACCTTGGATCTCTTGCTAGTGGAACTCTCCGGCAGGTCAACGACGGGTGCAACGCACTCCAAAGAGGCGCGCTTCACGGAGTCCTTTGCGACATCTCTGCTAGTGTTGGGGATATAACCCCGTGGTGAGACCCGCCCAGGTGGGGCCGGGTCAGACGATTGGCGGCTTAACGACAAGGCTTAGTATAAGCTTATTCAATGGGCCTGGAGGCCCAGAGCCAGAAGACGAGGTGTAACCCGGTGGTGGCTTGTTGGACAAGGCATGTGTAGTTAGAGGTGAGGTCGGTTATCAAGTATAACCCAACCCGGACTCTTGTAAGCCCAGGGCCTTGACCTGTGTATATAAAGGCGGGTTACCTGGGTGGCTGAGGCCAGGAGATAACTCATCGATAGCTAGGTCAAGCGAACTCGCTCCCTTGTAATCGATAATCAGTCAATACAACACAAAGCAGGACGTAGGCTTTTACCTCTTTCTGAGGGGCCGAACCTAGGTAAACCCTTGTCTCTCGATTCCGATCAACCCCTTCGAGCTCACCGCCTTTGCGATGGCCTCGAACCTAAGTCCTTTCACTAGGGCATCTGCCGTGACAAAACCACGATAGTTGGCGCCCACCGTGGGGCTGACGCTCGGTGGTGGGGAGTTCTCGAAGGGCTCTCTCCTAGGGATCGAGGGATACGCCATTGACAGGATGACCAAGAGTCACCGCGGCAAGCTCTACATCGACGACGCTGGCTGGGGCCCCGAGGCCGACTCAATCGAGTACGGGTACCGGGTCCCCTTCGGCGGAATTCACATCTTCATCGGCAAGATCGGCGGATCTAAGCCTGGGCCGAACATCTGCACCGACCTCGTCGAGCCTGCCCGGCGCGCGCAACCCGCCCGAGTGAACCCGGGCCGAAAGTGCGTCTTCGTCGGCTTCACCCAAGGCACGGAGCTTGAAGGTTCCATCTCGCGGGAAGAAACCCTCATCTACTCAGAGGATGGATCCTCGAGCGGAGAGGCGGACTCAATCTACCAGCTTCACAATGGCGGGCTTGGCGGCTACTTCGAAGGTTACCATGAGCCGGAATACCACGAGTCGGAATAGTATGAGCCGCCGAGCCGCGCCGCTGTCTTCATGGCAGGATCGGGACCGGCCCCTGGTAGCACGGCTGTTGGTGCGACCGGGTCTGGATTTGGTAGGCCGCCGGCTCAAGTTTTGCTGGATCTGATGAACGAACTCACAACTTTGATGGGAACCGAGGTCATAGTCGAAAACCAAGCAGCCCGTAACACGGAGATCGCGAGGTTGAAGGGCCAGATGGCCGGAGTCCAAGAGGAAATCAATGCGCTGAAGGCTCAGATGGATACTGAGTCGGAGCGCCTTAGGGCGGAAGCTGTTCGCCTTGATATGGAGCAGCAGACCGCAGATGCAGTCCACCGGATGAGGCATCAGACCCGTTTGCCGGATCAATATGAGGCCAGGAATCTTTTCAACACGCCAGGGACGGGACGGAATGCACCTCTGACCGTAACCCGGACGGCGGAAGTACCTGGGAGCAGGGTGGCGGTTCAACATCGGCAGCCAGACCCGTCCCGTAGGAACCAGACCCTGCCACAGCCTTTTCCGACACCGCCCGGTCATTATTCTAACCCGGCGGAGAACATGGTGGCAGCGGCGGTCAGACTTGGCACGATCCCCAACCCTGTTGGGACGCCTTTCTTGGAGGAGGTACGGAACGCCATTGGATACTTGCAGACAGCTATAGCCGGCGTTTAGAGTCGCCTGTAATCTCTAGCAGTGAGCGACGTCGAAACCCGGCGCGAGATGATCAGCCGGCTCTTGATGCTCAGGCGCTGGTGGATCGGGCGAGAGCGCAGCGAGAGGCGGCAGCGTTGGCAGCTGCGGCGGCTTATCAAGAACCCACAGTAGCGCCTTCCATTTCGGTAGGAGCCGGAGTAACCTCCAGGGCTGTGGGAGTGCCGTGCTTAGTGCCGGCTTTATGAAATGAACGCCTGCCGAAGGACTTCAAGGGTCCTCGCAAGGTGCCCAATTATACTGTTGATCTGCCTCCGGAGGCTTGGATCGAGAGTTATGAACTAGCCATGGAGATGTTAGACGTCAGTGATGCAGTCTGTGCCAAGTATTAAATTATGATGTTCGAAGGGCCGGCTCGTACGTGGTTGAAGGGTTTCCCACCCAACACCATTAATTCCTGGGCCGAGTTGAAGGCGAAGTTCATCAAGAATTTTCAAGGGACGTGCAAGCAGCCCATGACGATTGTGGACTTAGATCATTGCATGCAGCGTGAGGATGAGTCGGCCCATCATTGGGTACGGTGAGTCTCAACTATTATCCAATCCTCTGATAACATTTTCCCCCTGAAGCAGAAGCTCGGCTGGCTCAAACGTTCATGCCAAGACATGGGGGAGCTCATGGCGGCTCTCACTAAGTATGCAGACTCAGATAGCATGAAGGACCCTGGTTCCAATGATGAGAAATCAGCCAAGGGTAAGAAGAATAACAATGGCAAGAGTCAACAGAAGAACGGGGGAGGAAATAATAATAACGGCAACGGCGGAATGCGGAAGCACCCAGATGGCGGGTCAGATCTAGTGGCCAACACTAGTGCTGGAGGAAACCGTGGCAAGGGCAATGGTAAGCTGCCTTTCGGTAAATCTAAGTCCGTCAATATAGAGGCAATGTTGAATGCCCCTTGCCCGAAGCATAGTCTTCCCGATAAACCATCCACTCACACCTGGAGGGATTGTTGGGTCATGCGGGAGTTCCGAAATTACATCATTAACCAGCATCAAGGTGGCGGCGGTGGACCGTCTGGCGGGTCAGGATCCTGTTCTCCTGGGTCCGGCTTCGGTGCAGACGGCTCAGGTTCTGGTTATCAAGGCCAAGGAAGCCATGGAGGTAATAATCAATAGTCTGGCAATGGAGGTCAGCAACAAAACAACCAGTCCGGGTATGAGAGTAATCCGAAACAGCTTAATGGAGGTCAGTATCATGTTTTTACGACTAGCCTCGATAAGCGAGATCAGAAGGTGCACAAGCGGGCGGTTAATATGGTCATGCCGGCTCTCCCACAGTACTTGAAGTGGTCCGAGTATGATATAACATGGAGCAGGGAAGATCACCCGCCGCGTGTTGATAACCCGAGACAGTTAGCTTTGGTGGTGGCCCCCAAGTTGGAGGCTATGTGTTCACCAAGGTGCTTATGGATGGTGGCAGCAGTATCAACATCCTGTATTATGACACGTTCCGCCGGATGAATTTTCTTGAAAAGGATCTTAAACCCTCTTCAACGGTTTTTCATGGCATGGTGCCCGGAAAGTCAGCTTATCCAGTTGGAAAGATTTCATTGGAGGTAGCCTTTGGGGATGAATTGAACTATAGGGTGGAGACCTTATGGTTTGAGGTGGTCAAGATCAAGAGCCCATATTACGCTTTATTCGGGCGACCGGCTTATGCCAAATTCATGGCTAGGCCTTGTTACGTTTACTTGCAGCTCAAGATGCCCGGCTTAAACGAAACGATTACAGTGCATGGTGATCGGAAGATTGCTCTTGAGTGCGAGGAAGGCGATGCTGCATATGCAAAGTCGAGTTGTGCGGAGGCGGAGCTCAAGTTTTATAAAGAGAATGTTGACCCGGCAGATATGACCCCGTTGAAGAAGCCTAGCACAGAATCTGACCCGCCCCTTAAGTTTATGGCAGAAGATACCAAGCTAGTGGATTTCACCCCTGGCGATTCATCACAGTAGTTCACTATTGGGGCTAATATGGATCCAAAATAGGAAAGCACGCTCATCGAATTCATCCGTGAGAATCGGGACATTTTTGCATGGAAGCCCTCTGACATGCCAGGTGTACCGAGAGAATTCACTGAGCACCACCTTAATGTGGATCCTAAGTTTAAGCCGGTCAAACAGTTCCTCCGTCGTTTCAATGAGGAGAGGCGTGAGGCCATTGGAGAAGAGGTAGCCCGGCTCTTGGCAGCAGGTTTTATCGTCGAAGTTTTTCACCCGGAGTGGTTAGCTAACCCGGTGTTGGTACTCAAGAAGAACGGTACGTGGTGCATGTGTGTGGATTACACGGATCTTAACAAGGCATGTCCGGTTGATCCATTTGCTCTCCCCCGTATCGACCAGATCATTGATGCGACGGCGGGTTCTGAGAGTTTATGTTTCCTGGATGCTTATTCCGGATATCATCAAATCAAGATGGCAGTCAAAGACCAAGAGAAGACATCTTTCATTACACCTTTTGGAGCTTTCTACTATGTGTCTATGCCTTTCGGGCTCAAGAGTGCCCAGGCGACTTATCAGCGCTGTGTGCAGAACTGTCTTCATGGTCAAATCGGGCGCAATGTTCATGCTTATGTGGATGATATTGTGGTCAAGTCAAGGAAGAAGGAAACTTTGCTGGCTGATTTGAAGGAAACTTTTGACAATTTGCGGGTTTACAAGATGATGCTTAACCCAGCAAAGTGTGTGTTCGGTGTACCTGCAGGCAAGCTCTTAGGATTTTCGGTCTCTGAGCGTGGCATTGAGGCTAACCCGGACAAGATAAAGGCCATCACTTCTTTGTCTAAGCCGGCGTGTATTAACGATGTTCAGTGCCTGGCGGGTCGTATTGCTGCTCTGAGCCGGTTCATAAGCCGCCTGGGGGAGAAACCTATTCCTCTATATCAGATGATGAAGAAAACAGACAACTTTGTCTGGAGTGATGCAGCTGATGAGGCGTTCGAGGCACTCAAGAAGCAGTTGGCTGAGCCGCCTGTTTTGGCTGCTCCCATGGAAAAAGAGCCTCTGCTCTTGTATGTGGCGTCTAACAACAGAGCTGTCAGTACGGCAGTTGTGGTGGAGCGCAAGGAGGCGGGTAAGGAGTACCCAGTTCAGCGGCCAGTTTATTATGTCAGTGAGGTCTTGACGGAATCCAAGCAAAGATACCCACATTGGCAGAAGTTGGTGCTTGGTGTATTCATGGCAATCGCATGCTGAAGCGTTATTTTCTTGGGCATCCAATTACAGTGGTCAGCTCTGCTCCTTTGGGAGATATCATTCAAAACAGAGAAGCTACTGGTAGGATTGCTAAGTGGGCAATTGAGCTTGGGCCTCTCAATCTGAAATATGTGCCCCGGACGGCTGTAAAATATCAAGCCCTGGTGGATTTTATCAATGACTGGACAGAGTGTCAAATACCCGAGGAGAAGCCAGACAATACCTATTGGACGATTCACTTTGATGGTTCCAGGCAATTGGAAGGCTCGGGGGCCGGAGTTGTTTTAACTTCCCCACGAGGTGACAAATTCTGTTATGTTTTGAGGCTAATGTTTCCTTGTACTAACAATGCAGCGGAATATGAGGCTTTGCTTCACGGGCTCCGTGTGGCTAAGGAGATGAATTTGAGCCGGGTCAGATGTCTTGGCGACTCAGACCTGGTGGCTCAGCAAGTCTCTGGCACGTGGGACTCTAAAGACCCTCGCATGGCGGCTTATCGCCAGGCGGTTGATGTTATCGCTGGCCACTTCAAGGGCTATCAGGTGGATCATATCGATCGACGGAAGAATGAGGCGGCTAACGCGCTATCAAGACTTGGTTCTCAGCGTAAGCTGGTTCCCCCTAATCTGTTCTTGGATATTTTGCATCACCCTTCGGTTAAAACACCATCAGAGGAGGATCTAGCTATACCTGACCCGGAAGGGCAACTGGTGGTGGCTCTCCGCGCAATCCCTGATTGGACATTGCCTTATTTGGCATATCTGACTCGTGGCGAGTTACCTCAAGATGAAAATCTAGCGCGGTAGATCATAAGGCGGTCCAAGTCTATGACAATTATCAATGGTGAGTTACACCGGCGCAGTGTGACTGGTGTTTTTCAGCGATGTGTTTCTCCGGATGAGGGCCGTGAAATCTTGCAAGAGATATATGCTGGTGATTGTGGTCATCACGCCGGGTCAAAATCTTTGGTGGCTAAGGCTTTTCGACACGGTTTTTACTGGTTGACAGCTCATAAAGATGCAGAGTACTTGGTCAGTATGTGTGACAGGTGCCAGAAATTTGGAAGACGTGCCCATGTGCCAGCTCAAGAGTTACGGATGATCCCGATCACTTGGCTGTTTGCAGTCTGGGGGATTGATATGGTGGGACCTTTTAAGAGGTCCAAAGATAAGAAGACCCACCTCTTGGTGGCAGTTGACAAGTTTACTAAATGGGTAGAAGCTGAGCCGGTCAGCAAGTGTGATGCAGCAATAGCAGTTCAGTTCATCAAAAAGTTGATTTTTTGGTTTGGTTATCCTCATAGTATCATTATTGATAATGGCACAAACCTGTCTAAAGGGGCTATGAAGGAGTTTTGCGATGATGAGCATATCCGCCTCGATGTATCTTCTGTGGCTCACCCACAGTCTAATGGTCAAGCTGAGCGTGCGAACCAGGAAATTTTGAGAGGTATAAAACCCCAGCTCATGGTTCCTCTGGAGCGCACGCCGGGTTGTTGGGTGGAGGAGTTGCCGTCTGTCCTTTGGAGCATAAGAACTACCCCCAACAGGTCTACATGCTATACGCATTTCTTCATGGTTTATGGCGCAGAGGCTGTTCTCCCTAGTGATATTCGTCATGACTCACCCAGAGTGGCGGCTTACGTGGAAACTGATAATGAGGCGGCGCGTCAGGATGCTTTGGACGTCTTGGACGAAGAACGGGACCTTGCAGCAACTCGGTCCGCGATTTACCAGCAAGACCTGCGTCGCTACCATAGCCGCAGGGTCAAGACCCGGATGTTCCAAGAGGGCGACTTAGTACTCCGGTTAATTCAAGACCAGTCAGACATGCATAAGTTGTCACCTCCTTGGGAAGCATCGTTTGTGATCAGCAGAAATCTCAACAATGGTTCCTATTATCTCATTGATATACGGGAGAGTGACAAGTCACGAACCTCTGGTGAAGAGACTGCAAGGCCTTGGAATATTGTTCACCTTCGGCCATATTATACTTGAGCCGCCGGTCCGGCTCTCATCAATGTACATATTCCTGTCATTGTATATACTGTCTTTTATGATATAATAAAGTTGGCATCCCCATGATTAGGGGCCTCTGCCGTTTTCTCGCACTAAAATTCGTGCAAAGGAGTTGATCCTTCTTCAGGTCACTTGGGGGCTTCCAACCCGCTGGGTTTAGCTTTCATACCCTCTTGGCCCGGCTTTACATGCCATGTTCGAGTTAAACCTGCCTGTTTGCAACTTGCTACTCTGCCATGTGACCCGCCCAACTCTTGACAGTCAATCTTGCTCAGAGACCCTGAACTTTTATAAGTTATTCTCGCATAAAGACCCTGAACTTGTCAAGGTTTAAACGGTGGCTTTTGTCACGAGAGAGCCGGCTTACAGTGAGCTAGGATAAACTCGCCTTGTCTGCTGTAGTCTCTCCGCTATGTGGCCTGTTGGTACTCTTAGCAATGTCAATCTTTTAAAGACCATGAACTTGCTAAGGTTTAAACAACGGATTTATGTCACGTGAGAGCCGGCTTACGAGGTTTTAAGGCTTTTATGCCTCATTTCTTTGGAAACAATACAATTTTTTTTTCAAAAAACAATAACTATCTTGTCCTGCTGTGCCTTTAAAGCTGGCTTATAAGGAAAGAAATATGCAAATTACTTGTATTTTGCAGGTCATTTTCATGATAAGATTCTAAGTTTTCGGATGATTCCGGCTTAGCATTGCTCATGGAGTATGACCCGCCGGGCGAGTCAAAGCAGTCAGAGGATTATATATCAAGACAATCATGCTAAATCGTCGGTGTATGGATTGAAAGATGTTTTCAAAGTGCATGAAAGCGCTAGAGCAGGCGATCCAATGTTTTCTACTGCTATCGAGGAGCCCAAAATCTGCGGAATTAAAGTTTTTGCAGCAAATTATAACCCGACGTATTAGGAAAGCCGGGTTACCTTCACATGAAGTCAGTTCTTCACATAACTTGTCGCCGGGTCATCCTGCGCCGGGTCTTCGGTCTCCCGGATCTGGAGGTTGTCCACATCCCAGTTGCAATTTGTTAAGGCCTCGAATTTGGCTTCATCGTGCATGATTGGAGATGGGTCAACATCAGGAGCGAAGAGGTGCTTACGGCGTTGAGGTATTAGGCTTTTTTTCTTCGAAGGTGGGCCCTCGAACTCGTTTGTTCTCTTCAGAATAAGCCGCCTGATACGACGACAGATCAGCTTCTTCGGCCATCTGGCTTGCCAAAACTCGAGACGCCCTCATACAGCGGGCGTAGTCATCTTGGTTGAACTGCGAGCCATCGTCCTTCAGCTGAGGAAATCCATCCATCATCTCGACCGGGTTAAGCTCAGGCGCATAAGCCAGTGACCGGCTCAAAGCAGCCATTGTGCCCTTACGGGCGGCTGATCTTTTCAGCTCTTCTATTTGCTTTGGGATGGTGGAGAGAACTTTGAGCATGCCCTTCATAAATTTTGGGATGCCCTTCTCGGTCATCACTGCTTTTATGGTGAAGAGTGATCCGGCATAGAGCTGTTCAGTCAGAGAGTATAAAGCCTTGAGCTTCAACAGGCTGTCATCTGAAAGTTGGCAGCTCCGTTCACCTACAAGCAAGACAAATCTTATAAGACGCCTGAAAGGATTCTAGAGAATTTCTTTTTTGAAAATTGAAGGTTAAGAATACTTACCAAACACGGCTCCAATCATACAAGATATCTGGCCTTTCAGCTTACTCAGCTCGTCAGTCACCGTTTTGAGACGGCCTTCTGCGTCTTCAGCGCGCTTGGTCAGGGCGGCTTGGCTCGTTTCAGCGGCTTTTTTGAGTGATTTGAGCTTAGCCTTGATAACGTCCAGCTCCGTCAAGGCGATTTGATACTTGGCGTTAGTTTCTGCTCGGCCTTTCTGTTGCAGTGACAGACTCTTTTTCAGGCCTGACATGGACGACTCAGCGGCATTCAAAGATTCCTGCACAGGACAAGTCATAACAGAGCAAGGTTGTTAGTTTTAAGCTGCCTGTCCGGCTCATACTGATTTTTGTCAAAGTTTGGCACAATTGTTACAAGTCCCAAGCAGATTGCAAGCAATTTACTTGACACTAGGGGGCTAATGTGTCTCAGTTCTTTCTTATAGAACCGGCTCATTATTGGCATAATGACCCAGCACTTGGGGGCTTGTTTTCCTCCGTTTAGCTTGAGCTCTATAAGCAAAGGAGAGATTACATATCCGTAAGCAAGGATAAGCTATTAAATGCACGGAGTGGGATGTAAAAATGCTTACCCCGGGTTGATAATAAGAGGAGGCAACTTTGAGGCGGTTGAGTCGCTAGAAGAAGGGGGCGAGTCCTGAAAAGTCATCATTGACAAATTCAAGTAAGTTGCAACACAAGGTTAGAATGCAGAAGAAATAAATTCAAGGCAAGAAAGTACATCAGTGCGCCGTTTGCGAGGAGCCGGTTCATTTGGTAAGCCGGCCAAAAGATCCTCAGAGCCGGTGCTCCGGGTCTGACGTCTGACATCTTCTTGTTGTTTCTTCAAAAGAAAATTGGTATCCAAGTGAGAAAAAGGGTGAGAACATTTTACCTTCTGTACAGCCCGTCGTATTCTGTTTACTGGTGTAAGTTCCGAGTCGGAAGAGATAATGGTTACCTCTGCAACATCAGCGTGACTTGTCTCTGCTTCCTCCTGTGAGTAATCATTGTCAATGAGTTGCATAAAGAGAAGGCCAAGGGAGTCAAGTTCTACCTTTGAGTCATCCAGACCGAATAATTCTTCGGTTGATTGTTTTTTCTTACGAGCCGGCCCTTTAGTTTTGGTCGCCTTCGGGACTTTGCGTTTCTTCTTGAGAGAAGGGAGTAATTGTTTCTTCCAGAAGGAAGAGCCAGCCTACGTATGATAGAACGTGTTGGCAGAAGGGTTAATAAAGTATGCAAAGTACGGCATCAAGAGAATGGATGAGGGTTAAGGTGGAAAGACTTACATCCGGAGCCGGGTTAAGTGCAGAGAAGGGACTTGACCCCGTTTTGCTGCAGGCAGCTTGTGACTCCCCCAGCAAAGACTTGACAATAGTATTGAGATCTGGGTCTATCAAGGGGGTCTGGTTGAAGCATTGAGGGTCGTCCACTCTACCAGTGTATTGGCACATTAAGGCGCCGCGGCGGCTTAACGGCAGAATCCTCCAAGAGACCCAGCAGCGGGTCAGGTCAACACCTGTTAACCCGTTGGCAAACAGGGCCCTTATTTTTGAGAATGTTGGGGCATATTGAGCACGTCCGGCGGCGGACATTCGGTCTGGAAGCTCCGTATCAGTGCTAAGCTGGTAAGGACGGTAACCCGGCAGTGGGTTCTCCCCCTCCGGCGAAGTGTCTTGGCAGTAGAACTAAGTCTTGTTCCATTCTTTGGGGTGACTCGGTAGAATTGCTGCTGGGAAGAGTACATCCCTCTGCCTCTGAAGAGTGACGCCCCCCAGCTCGAGGCTTAGTCCATCCGCCATTTCTGTTTGGCGGTTGATGTAGAAGTACTCCTTGAGGAGGTCAACAGACGGCTCTTCTTGCAGGTAGGCTTCATAGAAGGTCTAAAACTGGCACAAATTGGTGACAGAATTGGGGCCAATGTCTTGGGGGTGCAGCTTGAATGAGTGTAAAACGTCTCGGAAAAACTTAGACCCGGGCGGGGAGAAGCCACGAAGAAGATGATCTGTGAATACAATGACTTCCCCATCTTTGGGTTTAGGGGTGGTTTCGTTGCCTGGAACCCGCCAGTGGATAACATCCTGAGCCAGCAGAACTCCCATGGTGACAAAGTCTTTGAGTGATTCTTCAGTCACCCCAGACCTTACCCAGTTGCAGGTGGATAGGGTTTTAGACATGGCGGCGGCTTAAGAAACTGCGGAAAGGTATGAATATTTGGCGGGTTAAAAATACATTATGACCAAGGTCATTATGACTCTAGAAATGGTGACGGCATTTGGCGGGTCAATATAAAGTTATGAGCCGCCGAAGCTGTTTGCGATGTGACAGCATGAGCCGGCAGCCCTACGGCGGGTCAAATTTATCTGCGCATACTAAAAAGTTGCTAAGTATGGAGAAACAAGTTCCAACAGCCACATCTATGGATTTAAGATCTACGGGCGAGGGAAAAAGAAAAATAATTTTAACCCTAAAAAGCCAGTGGAAGAACAGGCGGCCTCTATGCAGATTAAAATGATTTGTAGATCTACAATGAGTATGGCATGATTATGGAGCGGATGGCCGCGTGATTTGGGCAGCGTTATAAGGTTTAAAGAAGTGTTCTTTATTCAATCTATGAAGAACGCTCTGATGACTGGCGATGAACACTGAGGAAACCCGACGAACTCGGGAGAAATCTAAAGGGTTAGTGCAGATCTAATAAGGGGCAGTAATGGAACCTTAAGGATGCGGACGAACGCGGGAATACTCTGGACAAGATCAGGTTGATGTAGCGGCCAAGTTGGAGAAGACGGCGAGGTCCGGTTGGCGCGGCGAGCTTGGGCGGCGCGAGCGTCTGGAGTAGGAAGAAGAAGGTAGCAGCAAGGGAAGTGAGAGTAATGCCCCCCCCCCCCCGCCGTGCCTATTTATGAGGATGTGATGGAACAGCAACGGTCTAGTGCGGGAATCGAGGAGGCACGATGATGATTGACTAAGAAAATGCCTCGATTCTCGGGCTGGTCATATTTATGGAGAAAGATCCGCTCTGATGTCAGGGGAATCTCTTTTGATTTTCCTGATGACATCACGGCGGGTCATGATGGTTTATCAGAAACGACGCCGTCCATTTTTGGCGGATCATGAAGATTATCAAAGAAAGCCAAGACTCGCCAACCAGAAGATTTGGAGATTGACATGAACCAGTTCAAATCAATCTGGGGCCTAATGTTGGGGATATAACCCCGTGGTGAGACCCGCCCAGGTGGGGCCGGGTCATACGGTTGGCGGCTTAACGACAAGGCTTAGTATAAGCTTATTCAATGGGCCTGGAGGCCCAGAGCCAGAAGACGAGGTGTAACCCGGTGGCGGCTTGTTAGACAAGGCATGTGTAGTTAGAGGTGAGGTTGGTTATCAAGTATAACCCGGCCCGGACTCTTGTAAGCCCAGGGCCTTGACCTGTGTATATAAAGGCGGGTTACCTAGGCGGCTGAGGCCAGGAGATAACTCATCGATAGCTAGGTCAAGCGAACTCGCCCCCTTGTAATCGATAATTAGTCAATACAACACAAAGCAGGACGTAGGCTTTTACCTCTTTCTGAGGGGCCGAACCTGGGTAAACCCTTGTCTCTCGATTCCGATCAACCCCTTCGAGCTCACCGCCTTAGCGATGGCCTCGAACCTAAGTCCTTTCAATAGGGCATCTGCCGTGAAAAAACCACGACAGTTAGACTTCTTCCCCTTCTTTGATTCCTTGGCGGGAGCTGGGGTTTCCGCGACCTCAGCTGCTACAGCGTCTTGGTACATTTTATCCACGCATATAACTGCATCCTTCTTGTCGGATGGAATGGAGATGATTCCCACGGGCCCTGGCATCTTCAAAGTGTTGTAAGCATAGTGGGATGCTGCCATGAATTTTGCCAGAGCTGGGCGGCCAAGAATTCCTTTGTAAGGCAGGGGGAGTTCGACCACATCAAACACCACCTTCTCAGTTCGGTAGTTCAACTCCCCGCCAAACGTCACAGGCAAAGTGATCTTTCCCTTGGGTCGGCTCCTGCCGGGGTTGATTCCTTGGAACGTACCCGTAGCTTTGAGCTCTCCGTCAGGGATCTGCAGCCTTTCAACCACCTTAGGGGAGATTAAGTTCAACCTCGCCCCGCCGTCAACTAACATCTTGGTTACTTTGAGGTTGCGGATTGTTGGGGAGACCAACAATGGCAAACATCCGACCGCAGTGGTGCGGTCAGGATGATCCTCTTCGTCAAAGATGATAGGCGTGCAGGACCATTTGAGTGGCCTTCTGGATTCTGCAGCTGGCTCCATGGCGTTGATTTCACGCGCCCACTGCTTGAGCTGGCGATGAGAGGAATGCAAGGATGCACCCCCATCAACACACATGGCTTCAGTTGCCTTCTGGAACTCTCGATCACTCATCCTCATCATCACTCATATCATCTTCTTCTTTCTTCTCACGGCCTCTAGCCGGTTTTCCTTCTGCTGTAGTGCCTTGCCGCGGCGGCCTCCTCTACCACCACGGCCCTTCCCGGCAGCACCATCTTGGCCTCTCTCTTTTTCACGCTTCTCATATTCAGCCTTCTGCTTCTCAGCAAGCTGCTCAACTTGGCGGTATTCTTGGAGATCATGACCTTTGGTGCGGTGGATTTTGCAATAAGGCCCGTCGGATTTTCCGGTTTTCTCTGCCGCCGCGGCCTCCCGGCAATCAGCGCACGCGGCAGCTCCCTTGCTGGGGGTCTCGGCCTTGGCCTTCTTGCCGGTATTGAGATTACCAGAGCTCTCAATGGCCAACACTGCCTTCCCCTTACTCTTCTTGTTGCGCCTTCAGCTTTTCCCCTTTGGGCCAGGGGCGTCGTCGTCGTCATCTGAGTCGACTTCGATGCTAACCTCCTCTCCGGGGAGTCGCCTTCCTTCCTCGGCACGAGCACACTTGTCCGCCAATTTGTACAACTCATTGACGGTCTTGGGGAGTCTTACATTCATCTTGGCCTGCATCCTCCTGTTGCGCACGTTCGAATGGAACGCGGCAATCACGGTTGCGGGGTGTATCTCTAGAATATTGCGGTGTAATCGACTGAATCTTTGGATGTACTTCCGCAAGGCTTCTCCTTCTGTGGAAGGACTTGCAGGTCGCTGGGGTGTCCTGGCTCCTGGTGGCCACCTGTGAAGGCGCCGACAAACTCGTTGCACAAGTCAACCCATGACGAAATAGAGTTCTCCGGCAGGTGCATCAGCCACGATCTCACATTTGGCTTGAGTGCCAAAGGGAAATAGTTGGCGAGCACCTTTTCATCTCTTCCCACGGCGGCTTGAATGGCTATTGTATAGATGCCCAGGAATTCCGCCGGGTTTAGTTTCCCGTTGTATTTCTCCGTCAGTTCAGGCTTGAAAGCTCGGCTCGATGGCCAACGGACCTTTCACAGCTCGCGAGTGAAGGCAGGGCACCCAACCTCATAAGCCAGGTACCCACCAACACTGGGCGCGAGATCGCCAGCATCTGGGCCGTTGCGCCTGTTGGATTGGCGGAGTGCTTCCCAGCGTCGCTCTATGGTAACGCGCGCGTCTTCCCTCCGCTGGTCTTCCAGGACACGTCACTGGTTCCGGCGATCGTGTGGGCTGGATGAGACCATAGATGCTTCTCGGGCTCGTCGGCATGTGGAGCTCATTGTGGCTACCTCTGGGTCTGTTGTCGCGGAGGGGATTGCACCGTTGGCGCGGCCCCCTCGACACGACCATCAGCCCGGGCTGCCGTCGCCGTCCTTGGGCATCGCGGTGGCTCGGCATGCTGCGACTTGCTGGCTTCGATGAAGCTGATCAAACTCTGGATGGTGGCTCTCCACTCGTCCATCTTGTCAGCCGCCGGCAGGAAGTTTAGCAGTAGCTGGGCCCGCTGCCGTGGCCGGCATGGCTAGGGAGGCGGATCATGACATCGCTCGACTCCAAGTGGAACCAAAAGGGGTGTCGCCGCATTCTTGTCGTCGTGCGCCGGTCGCTGAGGTGGTCAGACGTGGAGGAGGTCGAACTTGTGGGACTACGGTCCCGCTCGGTGCTGCGTCTTGTCCTGGGCAAGGCACACGTCCGACAGCCGCGCCTGTGATAGGCGCAGCTGGAAGATCATAGCTTGCCCGCCACTTTTGCGGCCGCGGCCACCAGTGCGGCAGGGAGGAGGAGACTGAACGTTTCCTCCTCCTGCGGCACTAGGGCCGAGCTCGCCAAGATGTTGCTGCTATTGCTCCTCTTCGGCATTCCCCGCTCCAGCTTGAGCCGCGGGGGACACGACGGTGGCGCCGCCTGCGCTAGTCGCATCGCCCACGACGCCCACCTCACTTGTCGCCTCCGCGGTGCCAACGGTGCCCGCAGCTGCGTGCGAGGGGGCCTTCGAAGTGGAGGGATGCGTGGTCATGCCAATCTTCTTCTTGGGAGCCATAGATGAAGAAGATGGTGATGAAGATCAACACGCCGCTCACGAACTCAGGTTCGTGCAAATGACGCTGCCCCTACCTGGCTTCCTGAAGATGTGCGCGCCTCGGTCCCCGGCAGGCACTAAGGACGGGACTGGCACAGCTCGGGCCCGTTCTGGGCCGTTGCATCGACCTTGCCAGCGTTGCTTAGCCAGCGTAGGTTGCTTCTGTCGGGGCCTTGGTCTTGGATGTTGGTTTCGTCTTCTTGATGCGCTCCTTGATCTCACGTAGAGCGGCTTCTCTGGCTTGGACTGGTTTTATGTTGATGGGTTCTGCTACTACTGCCTGTGCATAAGTCAGGGGCACTGGGTACCCCCTTCCTAGTGCACCGACAATCGCTCCACCAAGGATGGGTCCTCAATATGAATTCAATATTGATCGTCGCCCAAGAGTTATGAAACCCATGCCAAGGCTTCCATGTCTTCATCAACAAGGTCCAACGCATCCACTTGTTTTTAGCGTCAAGGACTTCCAACTCAACAACACCTACTTTGACTCTGACCGGAATCCTTATGATCGTCAAAAGGTTCGATCTGATCGGTTCTGGAGTGCTCACCAGCGCCAATATTATACATGTGTGCTCCATGGCCAGAACAGGATCATCCCCCCACAAACGTATCAACTTTGAAGCCATGAGTGGGCTCCCTGCTTTGAATCGGCCCTTGATTGTCTTTGGGATGTTGGACTGCAACCATTTTTCACTGATCAAGAAGACTAGAATGAAGAACTCATTCTTCAGTTCTATGCAACTCTCCACATCAAAGGCTTTAGTAGAGATCTGAAGACATGGGCCATGGACTTCATGATTCATGATGAGCACATCAAGGCTCCTGCTATGGAATTCTTTGCCACCACTTCACTTGCAGCATCAGGTGAAGACTTTCATCCACAATCTTAAGCCTATCTTCAAGCCACTCAAAGCATCTTCCAAGCACAGAAACCTAACATGACACAAATGCTTACCCTGATGAAGCCATTGGCACCAGATGCTCCCTTTCCCACTGCTTTCTTTGTTAATGATCTTCAGTACCTACCGAAGCCAATCTATCATATTGTTCGTCACACAATATTGCCAGTCAAGGGGCATTCTTCTTCGACCAAGCTTGAAGGTGCCATGAAGACATTGATCTACAATATTGTTTATGGCATCAGGTTTAATCTTCAAGACTTATTCATTCGCAACCTTGTTGCATCTGTATGGATATTTTTGAGCCCAAGATATTTGCGCCGTGGATCATGCGCTTCATTAAGCGCAGAACAAATCCAAGGTATCTGCCTTCAGCTCACAACCCTATTGTGTTCCTTCCGGAAGTGGAAATCATTCATGAAGACATTTACCCTTCCAAAGGCAAGAACCCCATTGTGGAAGGATCAAAGTGGCACAACTAATGATGAAGGGCTTCACATTCCAACTGATCCTGCCAGGGCTTGGATTCATACGCCGTCCTTAGCCCAGTGCTACTGCCACCGAAGCCACCGTCAGCACTGTGCCTCCACACCCTCAACCTAGAAGGAAATGTGCCATGACTGATCGAGAACTTCTAATTTCACTTCATCAAAAGCATGAAACGCATCATCAATGGACAAGGCGTCAAATCCAATCTCTTATGGTTGACATCAATCACATTCACAACCTTGCCACCAAGAACACTTTCGTGGCCCATGAGACCTGCAGGCGTTCCTGGAAGACATTGACTATGATGGCTCCAGAGGAAGATCGTCGGGAAGATGGCTTTGACAAGTACTTTTGATTATGTGCCCCTCCTCCTAGGACGGATATGTGGCGTAGGACGCCATCTCTCGAAGACAGTGACTATTCTTCTTCAGCACCATCCGTCAATGCCGATCTCGCTGATGATGAAGCTAAAGATGTCACTTCCCCGGAGGCCACTACCCATCGCCAGGACGTTGCATCAGGCCCTTGTGCACCAACCAACAACAACTCGACTACGACATCATCTTCAACTCCGGCCGCGGATGAGTAGTGTGCCAATGTCTTCACCCTTTTTGGTCATTCGAAGACAAAGGGGGAGAAGCATTGGATTGATAGTTTGCAAGCGGGTCTTTAAGGGCTGGGTGGTTGCTATTTTTATTAAGTTTACAACTCTCGTTCTGAACATTTGCCATTTGGATTTAAAACTCAAGTCCCGATGGACGTCTGCACATTCTGCGTTTACCTTACTTTTGGCGCTACTTCAAGTCTTATCATATGCGCTCGAAGCCGTACTGTAGACGGACATTTTTCATTATGTATTTCATTATCTTCGTAAAATCACTTAAATGCATAGTGATTGGATTCCAAGACATAGGAGGAAATCTCCACAAATTAAAACCTCGCATGTGCTTTTGCATTCAAAGCAAAATCTTCCTACGCACATCTTCACGGGGAGCTCTCTATATCTTGCAATCATAATCTCCAAGTATTTATCTTCATATATTTTATCCCTGTTGAAAATTTCAACTAGTTTGTCATCAATCACCAAAAGGGGGAGATTGTAAGTGCATCTAGTGCCACCCTTATTGGTTTGGGAGTATTGAAGGGAAACATGGTTGATGGAGTAATGTGTTTGTGAGAGTTCATGGGTAAACACAGATAGAAGTCCCTAGAGATTCGGTTTAACTGTCGAAGACGACCCCTAAAAATTTCCAAAGACATTGATGTTGGCCGAATCCATCGGTGGTACATGAAGATAATCGCTTGAATATAATGAAATGCGAAGACGAAGTCTTTTGGTACTTTTGTTTCTTCTTTCCTGAGTCATATGAACCATCGCACTGTTAAGTGGGGTCGATGTGATCGAAGTCAGGCACTGATGTGATGCTCAACCAATACCTATGTCTTCGAGTGAAGACGATGAGAGGAAATCACTTCCAGAGCTGGTTGAGTCAACATTGCTTGTAGCCCAAGCAATGTTGCCACGTGTGTCATTGAAATCCGATCATTGGAACACGTGTCGGTTGGCCATTGACCCAGGGTCATTTCGGTCATATCAGGTCGAGTTGCCCGTTGCTATAAATAGCCCACCCCCTCCTCCATGAGAAGGTGGCTGATCTGAGTGAGATACGACTGTTGTCATTTTGGAGCAACCCACCTCGAAGACATTGAGAGAGAGCTATCCTGTGAGGATAAACCCAAAAACCTAGAGCTAGTGTGTTCGAGCATCACCGAAGTCGTTCTATTATGAGTGAACTGAAGACTCATTACACTTGAAGACTATGATCTTCCACACAGTTAGGCGTCAGGTTCTAGAGCATCCAAGAGTCGTTGTGGACTGCCAGGTGACAAAGTTTGTACGGGTTTCAGAAGTCTCCCCTGAAGGGTTACCAGAGTGATTGGGCGCTATCTAAGTGACTTCGGCTCAAGGGGAACAAGGTGAAGATGAGGTCTTCCGAGTTCAATCTCAGCCTCCCCAACCAGACGTACAATTGTCACAGCAACTGGAACCGGTACAACAAATCTTGTGTCTTCATTGAGCAACTGGTTCTATCATTCACTCTCTTACTTTCTGTACTATATTGTGTAGTCATTGCTTGACCATCTTTGTTCGAAGACCTACATCGAAGACATTCCTTAAACTGCCATTTACCTTCATACTACCTAAGTTTATCCTTGATACATCTTAGTGTGCATGATGACTATGCTATACCTGCTTGGAAGCCTTCGTAGAATTCCATGCCTTGCTTAAATCCTTGATGGATATCCCTACTTGATCTTGTATCACTTCCGCTTACTTTGAATACATTTATTGTTTTGAAGCCTTTCATAAAAATCGCCTATTCACCTCCTCCCCCTCTAGTTGATAACTAGCACTTTCAACTGTCACATACAATTCCTTGAACCCTGCATTTTCATTAGTGACACTTGTGGCTTCCTCAGATGAGGGGTTAGTGGCCAAATAAATAGTTGAAGAAATTGCAGTTTTAGAAGCATTTTAACATTCAGCTAAAGCATGAGCAGTTTCACGTTCGATGCATTTCAAGCAAGGTGGGACAAATTCTGCCTGAGCGGAGCTGATTTTTTGAGCAAGCGATGAATCATTTTCCCTTTGAAGATCTTCATGAGACACCCTTAGCTTTTCAAGATATTGCTTTCTTTGAAGAAATTCATAAGAAATCTTCTCGTGATCAATTGAGAGGGCATCATGACGACTTTTAAGTTTGTCATACTTTGACTGAAGAATTTGAAGGTCATCGGTCCGTGTTTCAGTCCGATCCATTTCCTCGTTCAATAGGTCATCGCTTTTGTCTAACAGTTTTTGAATCCTAAGGATGGCACTTTGTTGCTTAGTGGCAATAGTAGCAAGTTTGGAATAGCTAGATTTCAGTCATCAGATTTGGAATAGCAAGTTTGGAATCCTAAGGTCATCACTTGAATCAGAAGAGGACTAATATGAGAGTACCTTGGCACCTTTTGCCATGAAGCAGGTGGGAGCGTAGTCGTCGTCATAGTCATTAGTGTTGTTGATGATGTCATTTTCTTCACTATTAAAGATGGACTTGCCGACGAATGCGGTAGCGAGAGCTAGGCTCGCCACACCAGAGTCCAACTCCACCTCGGATTCCTCCTCTTCTTCAACTTCTTCAGATTCTTCCTCGGAATCCATTTCCTTGCCAATAAGAGCACGAGCTTTTCTGGAACTGCTCTTCTTGTGTGATGAAGACTTTGAAGAAGATCTTGACGACTTCTTTCAATTCTTGTCGTCATAACTATAGTCATTGCTCTTCTTCTTATTCTTTGATTCATTTTCCCAAAGAGGGCAGTCAGCAATGTAGTGGCTTGATTTCTTGCATTTGTGACAAGTTCTCTTCTTGTAGTGGCTCAAGATTCAGATTTCTTCACATCAACCCTTGACAATTTTCCAAAGCGGCCTTTTCTGGAGAACTTCTGGAATTTCCTCACAAGCATGGCCCGTTCACAACCAATTTCATCAGGATCACCAGCACAGCTACCAGATTCTTTAGATGAGGAAATTGACTTTGCCTTTAGAGCACGTGATCTTCCATCGCTTGGCCCATAGACGTCTCTCTTCTCGGATTGCTAAAATTCATGAGTATTGAGCCTCTCAAGAATGTTAGCAGGATCCATCGACATGTAATCAACACGCTCTTGAATCATCAATGGAAGGGTGTCAAATGAAGAATCAAGAGATCTTAGCAGTTTCTTCACCACCTCGTGGTCAATGATATAAGTAACACTGAGGGCTTGAAGTTCATTAGAGATATCGGTGAGGCTATCAAAGATTTGCTGAACATTTTCATTGTCCAGCCTTTTGAAGCGTTTGAAGAGATTACGAAGAACATCAACTCAGGAGTCACACTGAGTTGAGACCCCCCTCATTGACTTTGGACAGCCCGTCCCAGATCAACTTCGAGGTTTCCAAAGCACTCATTCTTCCATAGCGTACTTTGCTTAGATGCCCTCATATGATATTCTTCGCTTGAAAGTCGAGTTGCTTGAATCTCTTCACATCAGAGCCATTGATACTTGCTGCGATGCCAGGAACGATGACATACCAGAGGTCGTTGTCAATGTCATCAAGTGCATGCATATCTTTTTTGCCCAGTAGGGGTAGTCCGTGTCTTCGAAGACCATACACGTAGCGGAAATCTTCATCATACCTGCGATCGACATAACTAAAACCCCAGGTGGTTAAAGCAAAATCACACAGAATAAGGGAGTACCGTGATCTGATACCAATTGAAAGTGTGTTATATCGGCCAGAGGGGGTGATTGGCGATCTTAGCAAATTTGTCACTGAGGAATTTCTATATGAATAAATAACAGAGTGGCGAACATTTACGCGGTGGATAAATACTCAAGTATATGCGAACCACATGAACACCATAGTCGTCATGATGAAATGAAGCATATGAGTGAATGAGTAACAAGCGATTAGGATAAGCACTATGACTGAAGAATTTGGATTGAGAAAATTGAGAAAGTCTTCAGTCAAAGTCTTCACAGAACATCAAGCAATTTATTCAAGGTACGAATAAGTAAGTGAGGGGTTAAAGAAATAGAACCAGGATGCTTGGTGAAGACACTAGATTTGTTCGACCAGTTCCAACAACTATGAGATTTTTATGTCTGGTTGGGGCGGCTAAGCTTGAACTCCAAAGGCACTTAGTCTTCACCATATTCCCGTTGAGCTAAAGCTACTTAGACTCCGTCCAATCACTCGTGGTATGTCTTCACGATAGACTTCCAAACCTTCACGAACTTCGTCACCTGGAAATTCACAATGACTCTTGGATGCTCTAGACCATGACGCCTAACTGTCTGGAAGATACACAATCTTCAAAGGTAACAGGCGTAGGTTCCACACATGACAATTTCTTCAATGATACTTAATCATTTTGAGGCTCTAGGTGTTTGGATTTTTCCTCACTTAGGTTTCTCTCTAAGTTGTCAGAGGAAAGGGTTGTTCTAGATGACACTTATCAATCTCTCTCAGAGCAGCCAACCAATGAATGGTTGTGGGGGGCGGCTATTTATAGCTTGTGAGCAACCCGGCATGATAAGACATAAATGTCCCTATAGACAAGAGAATTGTCAGGATAAGGATCCACTGGACAGCTGGCACTAAGCGCATAAATAGTCGGAAATTTGAACTCTCAAATTTGTCGAGGCTCTCAAAGTCATCACGGTAGGCAAATCACACTAGAGAAATCCTAACTCCTTAGTCAGATCAAAGTCGTCAGGGACCAGAAGAACTTCGTCTCTATCACTAAAGAACTTGACTGCATCCAGGAGATTTCCAATGTCTTCACTCGAAGGATTAGGTAGGTGTAGTATATGAGCATCACTTGGAAATATCTCTATGCTTTGCCTAGACTCCCTTTAACAGTATGGTGTTTTCTATGACTCAAGAAAAGAAGAAATGAACTATGAAGACAAACTCCTCAAGCTTCAAGTCTTTACATAAATTTCTTCAAAGTCGCACTGAATTCTTCACTTCAATTTCTTCAAGAATTGCACCAAATCTTCACTTGAAGAAATACATTTTTAGGGGTCATCGTTCGGCGATGAAACCAAACTCTTTAGGGACTATAATATCTGTGTACACTCACCAACACATTAGTCCCTTAACCTATTTGTCTTCAATACTACAAAACCACTAAGGAGGCACTGGAAGCACTAACATTTTCTATTTCTTTTTTATTTCTCATTTGAAACTCTTTTTATATAATTTCACGATTTTCAGAAAATTGCCGCATCTTCAAAAATTACAAAAAATGTTATATCTTCCCCAAAATATTTTTGATTGCAAGTTCTTCTGAGTGAATTAAAAAATTCGGAGTTTTAAAATTATTCACTTTTCAAAAAAGTTCAAATCTTCACTTTTTCTCAACATTTACAATAATGTTATTTTTTAAAACAATGTTTGTAAGTTCACATAGTTCCATTTTTAAAAAGGTGCTCAAATCACCAAAAAATGTTGAAAAAATAGAAAAATTGTTCGATTTTTTTTGTTTCTGTTTGAGCAAACAAGAGGAAACAAAAAAAACTCAAAGCTAGCATGTTCGTGCGTAGACCTATCGGGCAATTGGGCAAAAAAATAATAATTCAGCTTTCTGAACCTTCTTCCTGAAAGTTCCCAGCCAGTTTTAACTAGTTTTTGGTAGAAGGTTCATGAATCGATATTTTTGTTTCTTTTACTCGTATTTACAGTTTCCTTTTGCTTTTCAATTTATTCTATTTTTGTTTGTCCATTTGTTCTTACTTTTTATGTTATTTTATTTTTCCATAATTTCACAATATTCAGGAAATGACCAATTCCCCGAAAAAATGTTTGAAAATATTAAATTTGTTCACTTTCAAAAAAAAAATTTAAAGCAATTAATTTTTAAAAATATTTAGAATTTTAAAAATTGTTCAGCTTTTATAAAAAATTTCAATTTTTCAAAATTAAAAAAGTTGTTCACCTCTTATAAAAAAGTTCAAAATTTCAAGTGTTCACTTTTTAAAATAAGTTCAATTTTACAAAAAGTGTTCGATAAACTTTTTTCCCGCTCTTTGAGTTGTTAAGAATTTTATAATTTGTTCACTTTTTCCAAAATGTGTATAAATAGCTCAAAATTTTAAATCCTATAGTACATGATACCGTACACAACGCGACGTGGTATATCGAAAGAGCGTATTATCAATTAGAGAGAGGTGTATGGGTGATTTTTACCAAATTCTTTGAAAGAAATAATTGCTTCAAAGAAATAGAAACATAGCAGTATGAAAAAATAGTTGCGATACGAAATTAAGCTAATTATGTATCCAATAAAGGGACAAAGTCATCAGAATAAAGGGAGGCATGCATACAAAGTAAAAAAAAAACAAGTAGTCTATATACTTAATTGCTATTAGAACAAAGGCCAAACACACCATGCATAGTGAAATAAGTAAGTCCTCATACAAAGTCTTCAGACATATAGGGAGACAAAGTCTTCCCCCGACATGTACAGAAAGTAAAGAGGTCGAAAAAGACAATAGATTTGTTTGACAAGTTCAAGCTATTATGACAACTTTACGTATAGTTGAAGAGGCTGAGATTTAACTTAGAAGACGAAATCTTCACCTTATCCTATATATAAACTCTATTCTGATCACAGGGTCAGAATAATATTCTAATAACCAGTCGACCCCTCACAACAGCAGTAGTTTAACTGCATTAAGGGACAGGTTGAACTTCTGCAAATATTGTCCAAATAGGGTTTGATATACACTGTTGGAAAGCTGGGGACACGAGGATTACAACCTATGTTTAAGTTTTTGCAAAATCTACACGGTTTAAGAGCAGTTTTGCAAATCGTTTTTCTTTGTACAAAAAACGTGAATAGTATTTTTTAGATCATTTCTAAACGGTTCATCGGAATGAGACAAATGATATGGCGTTGGAAAGCTGCTGCAAATACACCATTTTACATATATAAACTTTTTCCAAATTAACTATGGTTTAAGAGTAATTTAAAAAATAATGTAATTACTCAAACCGAACAACCAAGCTCGTATTTTTGGCTTCATATGAAAACGTCTAATACGATTGAAGCAAATGATACGACGCTAGAAAGATTATGAAATTGCACTAATTTTTCATGTAAAAAGTTCATTCCAATTTTAAACGTTTAAAAGTAATTTGAAAAAGGGTTTAAGTTCCACCGAAATCGTATTTTCGTGTTAATTTCTTAACGGTTTGTCGGAATGCATCAAATGATATGGCATTGGAAAGCTTGAACAAAAGTGAAACATTTTTGTATATAATGTTTCTCTCATTTCTTTATGTTTTGAGTCAGTTTTGAAAATGGATAAGATAATATTTGGCCATTGTTTCTTCTAAATTTGTCGAAACGGGGCAAATAATAAACCGTTGCAAAGCTATCGAAATTGCAAATTTTTTTATAGAGTTTTCTCTAATTCCTAGTGGTTCTGTAGTAATTTTGAAAACAATGTCATCATGCGTGTTACCCTCATCACGTAAACAGAGTCTTCGAAACGCACTGTGTGTAGAAGTTGAACTTCTCGGGCGTGTCTGTTCAAACTTCACATATTTTTTGCATGTTGTTTTGGTCTATAACTCCCTAACCACTCATTGGAATTGAGCAAATGATATACCGATGGAAAGCTATTAAAAACGCGCAACTTTCCCGTGTTGATCATTTTTCATATTCGCGGTGGTTCAAGATATATTTTTTTGAATATGTAAAAACATGTTTTTAACGGTATACATGAAACTTTTAAACCATTTATCAAAATTTCGCATATAAAATACCATCAGAAAGCTTATGAATCAGAGAAACCTTTTCATGTAGACAGTTGTCTCAAATTCCTTGCCGTTTGCGAGCAGTTTAAAAAATGGCAAAAAAAACATATTTTTTTTCCTTTTTTTGAATATGTTAATGAATGACGGACGTCTCGCACTAGAATTTTTGAATTGTGCCGTGAGGAGCATATGAACTTCTTGCAACAAACCTTTTAGGTTTTTAGTTTTGTATTCTTTTATTCTCATCTGAAACGCATTCCGTGTAGTAGTTAATACGACTAATTTCTTGATTCAAACAACATACATCAATTTGTTTTAATCGTTTATTTTGGAATAGAGCATACAATATACACTTTGGAAAGTTGTTGTATACGAAGATTGAGAGAATTATTTTAAAACACCAAAAACTACATATTTTTGTGTTTTTCAACATGTAAATACACGGTGAATCTCTCTCACAAGAAGTTTTGAAGCTTCCCAAGCCGAGCACATGAACTTCTGGCAACAAACTTTTTATAATTTGCATTTTTCTTTTATTTTCTCATATGAAAACACACACCATGGAGTACATGAATTTCTGGCTATTTTCACATTGAACCAATCTCTATTTTTTGCCCCACACTCCTAAAGCATCATCAAGTTTGAGAAAATGATACCGTAAGAAAACTATGGGAAAGCATTTTAATTTACAAAATCATGACGGGTTAAGAGCATCATTTGAACAAGCTAAAACTTGTTTTGAGAGATATATAGAAAACATTCAAATTATATTATCACAATAACCCGTATGATATATCGTTCGAAAGGTTATGTTTAGAAGCAATTTTTTGTAATTAGTTGCCATCTATTGTAGTTTTCAAAATGCCAAAAATGGCACTGATTTTTTTAACTTGTAAATTCTAGGATTTTATAAACTTCAAACTTCTTTGTTATTTTAACTTAAACTCTTAGTTTTACTTTTAGAAAATAAAAAAATCAATCTTTTAAAGTAAACATCGAACAACATTAATTAATTGAATTAAATCCTTTTTTCTAGAAACGAGAAGAATCGTATTTTTTGTATATATCGAGTTGCTCCGTTATTTTAAATTGAACTTCTTGGTTTTATTCTTTAGTAACGAGGGAAATCTTAGTTTTTTATAAACATTGAACTACACTGTTAGTTAAATTTGAAATTCTAGACGCAAACCTTTTTAGGCTTTGCTTTTTCATTTTTTAGCATTTTTGAAACCTTAATCATGTAGTATTTCAACTAGTGCATGTTTCACATTTGAACTTCATTATGACATTTATTTCTTGACTACTCAACCCTATATATTTCCAATACGGGGAAATCCCTTCTTAACAATCCTTTGAAGTGCTTTGTTATTTTAATTTAACTTTAAGGTTTTACTATTTAGCAACGGAATAAATCAAAGTTCGTAATAAACAATGAACATCTCCATTTTTTTAAATTTGAGCTTCTAGAAATTTTTAGAAACGAGGAAAATCTCTTTTTAAACCGTTTAATGGAATAGATCATATGATATACATTTGGAGAGATTTTGAAGAGGAGGAACTTGTGCATGTAGATGGTTTTCTTCAAAATTCATAGCCGTTCTATGAGTTGTTTCCAAAAACGCCAAAAATGTTGTTAGTTTTTATGTTTTTTGAACACGTAAATCCTAGGTTTTAATAAACTTCGAACTTCTGTGCAATTTAGTTTGAGCTTTAGATTTTTTCTATTTTTACTAAACAATTGTTTTTTAATTTGAACTTCATGGTTCATTCTTTAATAACAAGGGATATGTGAGTTTTTTAATAGTGGTAAAATCCAAGATTTTTTATAAACATCGAAGCACTTCATTATTTTAGTTTGAACATCTAGTTTTTTTAAAAACATGGAAAATATATTTAAACTTTTTTAGTTGTTCCTTTATTTTAATTTGAACTTCTTCATTTTATTTCAAACTTCTCTGTTGTTTTAATTTGAACTCTTAGTTTATTATTAGAAAAAATATACTTTTAAATAAGAACAAAACAATTTAATTTTTTTAACTTCATACTTTATTTTTATCGTGAAACAGAAAGAATTTGAGTTTTCCGTATACATCAAACTAATCCATTTTTTAATTTGAACTGTTGTGATTTAATTCTTTAGTAACAAGGAAAATCTAAGTATTTATAAATCTCAAACTGCTCTATTTTTGTAATGTGTACATCTTGGTTTGTTTCTATTAGTAACAGAAATATCATAGTTTTGTAATAAATATTGAACTAGTCCGTTATTTAAACATGAACTTCTAGGTTTCTTTTTTATTTAGAAACGATCATAATCCCTTTTTTATGATTTTTGAACTCCTCTATTTTTAAAGTTCGAACTTTTTTTTTGCTATGTTATTTTTCAACTGTTGTGTTATGTTTTGTTTTTACTTCTTATAATCTCCCCCGCAGCTCATTTTGGATTTTTAAATTTTTATACATCTAACTATTGTGTTATTTTATTATGAACTTCTTATTTCCATTATTTAATAATGAGAAAAATCTGAATTTTGTGTAAACATCGAATTTCTTGGTTTTGCTTGTAAAAATAACATTTTTTAAATTCTTATTGTAACGGAAAAATGTGAGTTTTTTAAAATGAACTCTTCCAGTTTTATAATTCCAACTTCTTGGGTCTATTTCAAAATAATTGTAACGTGAGTTCCCTCTGTGTTTTTTTAATCACCTAAAGAACATTTTTTATTGATGATTTAGTGTTTTCTCTTTTTCCCGAGCCATGCCCTCGACTATAAACTTATCCCATTGTGTTTATTTTTTATCCTTTTTTTGGCTTAGTTTATAACACATTTGTCCATTTTTTCTCGAGGGGGATTTCAACATTGTCTCTTTTATTGCTTGATGTAACTCTTCTTTTATCTACATTTATCTGACTTATTGTCTTCGACCTTATAAACTTCTGAAACCTGAACTTCATATGTTTATTTGCCCGGTCCAAGTAGTTGTGCACATGTGGAGGTGAGTGGCAATGATGACACATGCCAAGGGAAATGGTGCATCTCGGCAAAGGTGGGTGACCATGGCTACACGCGTTCAAGGGGTGAAGTCGCGGTGGCGTGGCAGAGGAGGTCGTCTGCCGATGATTTTTATAAACATCGAACTTGGCTGGTTTTTTAATTTGAACTTCATAATTTTATTTTCTTAAAACGGGAAAAATTGATCTTTATAAACATTGAACTTGGGACACGTTTGGTTGCCTGCATTAGGCCCAACCAGTCCCGCGCGGGATGTTTTTGGGTTGTTTGGTTACTTGGCTCGCATGGAAAATCGGGCCCGCATGAGACTTAACCCAGGTCTCGACCTGGCTCTGGAGGAATGGTCGAATCGGCCGCATTTTCCGAGCCAGGCTCGCTCGAGCCACGCGCGGCGAGTGCCTGCACGCGTGGGGAAGCGCGAGAGACGATGCGACAGCTGATAACTCCCCATGCCTCCTCATGTCACCTCCCTCGCCAGTTCAGACCCACTCCCTCTCTCTCACCGCTCACGGCCCGTTTGGTTTCTACAATGGCAACACCGCCATCTCGCAAGGCCCCACCCACTCAGGTCATTGTCGGCAGCAATCCCATCAAAGAGAGGTGGGTCGCCGGCCTCTCCTCCGCCAGAGTAGATCTAGCGGCGGCACTGCGCGCCCCCTCCCCTTTCTGCACCATGCCGTCGCCCTGGGCCAATGCAGCGCCAGCGCCGGTCGATCCGGCTCAGCAACCGGAGCTGGTGGTCTACTCCTTTGGCGGAAACCAGGCGGGGATCCAATACCCGTCGGTGCCGTCCTTTGTCGGCCCCTCTTATGGTGGTGTTTTTAACCCCATATGAGGGTTTTTTCCTCTGTGTCCGGTGTAAGGGGAGGGGAGCTCATGGACACCGGCGTCATCTTCGAGCCAGCATAGGACGAGGTCCACGGCTGCGGCCCTCGGAATGGGCGAGTCCTATTCATCGATGATGCTAGCACCCCTCTTCCCGTCGGGGTTTTCGCCACGGTCGGCGTACGCTACACCGGCAACCCCCATTGTATGCTCTCAAATCTCCCTTTCTTCGTACTTAGGGTTCTTAGGGTAGTTCAAGTTGTGTTCTAGGATAGTAGATGCCACCAGATTCGATCCGATTCAATCCGATTCGACTGGATTCGACCGGATTCGATAAGAATCCACTGTTTTGGGGATGAACTACAGTGCATGCCTACTTTGTTCATCCCACATGGCTAGATTGTTCATAATGCAGTGTTACTTTGCATCGTTTTAGTGGGACATTGTTACTTTCTAGTGCCACATTATTAGTCTTAGTGGCACATTGTAAGTTTCTACTTCCACATTGTTAGTTCTTACTGCCACATTTTTAGTCTTAGTGTTGTTACTAGAGTTGTTAGTTCTTAGTGTTCCTCTTGCTCATGTTTTTGCTATTGTTGTTAGTTCTTAGTTCTCCTCTTGCTCTTGTTGCTAGGGTACGTGAGTGCATGTGGCGTGCAAGTAGGACATAACTGAATGCCAAAAATAGTAGGTGCAAGTAGGACAAACATGATCAGAGTAGGACATGTGAGTCTTGGCTGGATCTGATCATTGGTAGCTCTGATCGGGGTAGCTTTGATCACTATTAGCACTCATCATTGTTAGTTTTTGATCAATGCTATCATTGATCATTGCTATCTCTGATCATTGTTAGTAGTGATCATGTGTTAGTACTGACCAGTGTAAGCTGTGCTAACTGATGTCCATCTTGCTGACAAGATAATGAAGACGGAGTGGGACAGAGCCGGTGGTGGTGCGCAGGTCGTCGCTGGTGCAAAGGGGCGGAGGACCTCATCCCCACAAACTGGTGGCTCAAGAGGGTGGTGCTCCCTGGCAGGGTGAACTACATGAGGATGCCGTTGGACGCTGGCAGGAGGCCGAGGACCGGCCACGACGAGGGTGCATGGGAACCTAACAGGTTCTACATGCAGATCAGGGACCAGGAGGACATTGCCATGCTCATCTTCCCGCCTAAATTCAGGTTGGTGATGAAGCAATGGCTTGTCACCGGCCCTCCTCGCGTCGTCGGCCTCTCCGCCAACAAGTGGTGCGAGTTCTGGGTCCAAGTGCAGTACTTCAAGGGGCGCATGCATGGTGCTGGGGCACGGCTAGGAGTACTTCTGCTCTCGACACAAGATCGTCCCCAGCGACCTTGTTGTCTTTAGGGACTACGACCTAGGGCTCAAGGTCCAGATCTTCAATACCAACAGCTCCAATATCTGCAGGGTAGGGTGCTCCAAGCACAGCTGCGTCGGCGACATCGCTCATGCTATATAGCTTGTTCCTCCTAGTCTGAACTTAAGTAGTGTAGGTTTGAATTGAAGCCGGATCGACTCTTTTACCATGATTTTTTCATATTTTGCCCAGGAAGCAGCACCCTGGGGTCCAGCAGGGGCATGGGATGCCCTGCTGTTTTAAAACATATGCCTAGAAGTACTTGGTTTGTTCTTGCTTTGATCTTGTTGCTGATGATGTATGTGTGTTGTGTGCTCACAAATGGGTGGTAATTCCACCACATTTAAAAGGGGTGAGCAGATCAAGTGCTTGCACACAACCAAACAGTTGTGCTTTATATCTGCTCACACCCGAAGCACAAACCACTTGTAGAAAACGGGACATTAGTCCCAGTTGGCAACGGCCTTTAGTCCCGGTTGTGCAACTGGGACTAAGCAATCGGGACTAAAGGTCCCACCTTTTAGTCCCGGTCGTGTTACGAACCAGGACTAAAGGGGCTCCACGTGGCCGATGTGGAGCGCTCAGGCAGGAGGACCTTTAATCACGGTTGGTAACACCAACCGGGACTAAATGCCGCCACGCTTCAGGCTCTGCCAAGCCCTGGGGTTTAGTTTTTTTAGATGGGGGTTTATCCGTGAACGCGTGCGTCGACCGGCGCGTTACACATATCGATATACAACATCAGTACAAATTATGGAAGAACAACATCCAACATCAGTACAAATTAGATGGACGCAAGAGACCAAGTTGAAATAGAGGAAAATACGATGTTGCGGTTCGTAACATCGTATTTTCCTCTAGTTCAACTTGGTCTATTGCATCCATCTAATTTGTACTGGTATATGTCATATAACAACTCATCATCATCTTAATCAACTCTTCATCATTCTATGTAAAATAGCATAAAAAGGTGAACTCCTCATCATTCTGGTTGTTATCATACTAGCAAGTGATCAAGTAATCACAAGTTAGAAACACTAACTACTGCTCTCTCCTAGGTAAAATAGCATAAAAAGGTGAACTCCTGCATCTCCCCATTGAAGAATACAGATCAACCTATCTCCAACTTGTGGCATAATCAACCTATCTCCAGAAATCAAGATATCGTGTCCAAGTGATTGTGTGGATGCTTTTATTATCTGGCTCCATCCTTTGATTTTCTGGCTTTCTTCACTTCGAGATACTCTGTATTTACCCGGGTAACTCATCCACATTGGGTATAAGCTAACCATATGCAAATCACCGGTGGTAACCATCCATTTAGGCACGGTCTCTGGCGGGAGTACCTGTTGAAGGACATAAGTAATAATAGCATAGTTAGCTAAACTAGTTTTGCTTAAGAACAATGTATGAAAAAGATGGACTAGTGACGTAATGTGGTAAAAAAATCTTACAAAGTTGTCTGAAGTGATGTTATAAGGGTTCAACTGGTGCACTAGTGGCACATATCCATGATAAATATTGCCAGTAATGTAATTTTTGGCATGATGCTGAACATCATGAATAAATGAGATGAGATGATTTTTCTCCAACCAAGTAGCTCGGAGTCATAACTGTAATAGGTCTGATCTATTATGTGTCGTGTAGTTCTTGTAGCAGAGAAATAAGCTAATAATAATAAATAAATAAATTTAGTCATTATGAGTAGCAAATACTTTTCAATAATCAATATAAATTACTTAACAAATCTGTTGACAAACTCACCTGGAGGTAGAACTGGAATCAAGTCATCCGCATGCACCCAAATTTCTATATTATTATCACGAACATCGTCATTACCAAGATCGAAGGTAATGTTCATGTCCTCATCCAACCCATACGCTTTGCAAAATGCTCTCCAATTAGAACAACCAAAATATGTATGATCTTCATCATTTTTACCTTAACAACAAAAGTGTAATGCTCCATTCTTAGGTGAGCTATCTTAGGCTCTGTACTATCCTTCTCTTTGAAATGGAACTTGTCCAAGACAACGAATCTTGCACAGGGAACGCACTAGTCAAATTGTACATAAGAAAATTAAATTTTAATTAAAGCAATAAAACACACATCATACTTCATTAACAAAAAAATACATGTCGCGTAATAATTTCAAAGTCATCCTATAGCTTGACGGTGAAGGATGTACCATTGTCTAGGTGAGGATAATGGTCGCATATACCCTTGTCATCCCAGCACAAAGGGCACACAGGGATCCTCCCCTCGTCGTCAGACGACGTCGACATTTCCTGTGTTCATGATTCCAAGATTAAAAATCGACGGCAACTTTTTTTTCTTAATGCTCATTGATTCTAAGATTAACAATTTAGTATTTAAATTAGAATGCATTGAATAAGCAAAAACTGAATCATAGTAGTCAGCCGCCGGCGAGATTTGATCTAAGGGACGAGGAATGGCGAGGAGGATTAATTTTTTTAGCAAGATCATCATATAATGTCATTAATACATATAATATCACCGGCGATCGTCGGGGACTCTTCATATAATATTATCATATAATATCACTAATACATCTCGAATAATCCACTTAATGCATCATCGAATATTATCACTAATACATCTTGAATATTATCATATAATATCACTAATACAGCTTGAATATTATCGAAAACTAGTTGACTCGCGGTTCCTGAGGCGCGGGCGGTTGACACCCAAAGAGAAGGAACCATCACAGGATCATTGTTCGGATGAGATCCCTGATGGAACTGCCAGGTATTGGAGAACCTGACGTCCAACGCAACCATGTAGCGACGGACGTGCTCGTCCTCCTCCCTGACACGGCGACGTACCACCTCCTCGGTTGCCAGCTACATCCGCACCGATAGTGGCCCACGCGACCGCCACCAAAGAAGCTCCGGGTCGAGACGAGACCCGGATTCCTCACCAAGCTGTGCGCCCCCGAAGGTAGCACCTCCCATTGCCAGCCTGGCGGAGCCCGGTCCCGGACATGGCGCCTCTCAAACTGGTTGTCGGCGTCGAGTCGAAGACGAGGATGCGGGACAGGCATCATCGACGAGAACAAATTGTGGCTAGCAAATAACATTTCATTTAACAACAATACCATATTTAATAAGAAATCCACACGCACACACTCGCACACAAGAAATAACATATTTCTAGCTATATTACATAGAACCAAAACATCTATGAACACAACATATACGACTGGGTAGCACATGAACGAGCAAAATGTTGTTTGCTCTTTTTAAAAATGTTCGTGTGTTGACATTGTGAGCAATTTGAGAAATCGGAAACATTGTGAGGAATTCATAAAATGTTCGCGTTTTGAAAAAAATGTTCGTAGTTTCAGAAAATGTCCGTGTTTTCAGTTTGTTCCTGTGTTCACAAAATGGAGTGGCTTGGGGACGTCGGCGTCAGCGTCGGCGCGGGCGGCGGTGACCGCGGGGGGGGGGGGGGGATAGGAGGAGGAGGGGAACGGCGACGGCTCACCTAGCGTTGCCGGGGAGTGGGGGCGGCCGTCGGCGACGCAACTCGGGGAGGAGGTCCAGCGACGGCGGTCATCGGCGACGAGCGATGCTCGGGGAGGAGGGCGACGACGATATCCGGCAGCCTGGTGGTGCGCATGGGTTCGGCGTTGCGGGAGTGGAGAGGAAGATTGGTGGGGGGAGGGCCGCGGGCGGTTATATACCCCAGGCTTTAGTCCCGGTTGGTGGCTCCAACCGGGACTAAAGGTAGGCCTTAAGTCCCGGTGGGAGCCACCAACCGGGACTAAATCTAATTTTCGGCAGCCAAAAGGGTGCGAAGCTTAGGCCTTTAGTCCCGGTTGGTGCCACCAACCGGGACTAAAGCTATTTTTCCTATTTTTGGTTTTAGACCTTTTTAGGATATTTTAGTTTTAGTTTTCTTTTAAACAGATTCAAAAACAAATGTTTGTTTTTCAATTCAGGTGGCCTACCAATGGATCCACATATCTGTCTATTATGCATATTTATACAAGGAAAGAAACATACATTTACCAAAAATTAAATTAGATGCCAATCTTGCCAGTTAATACATCGCCTTCATGTAACTGCAGTGATTCTAGATAAAAGCAATCATCATAATAGTTGAGGATCTTGGGTCAGTCTTCACTTTTTCTTCGCGTGTGTCCCTTGCTTATTGCACCGGAACCATGGATAATCTTCATCATTTAACAGGATGCTTGTGTCAGCATTCACTATGAAGGGAGGAATTTCATCAAACTTTTCATAATCTTCTGACTTGTCTGTCTTGTCCTCCACTCCCACGATCTTTCTTTTCGCTGAAAGAACTATGTGGCACTTTGGCTCATCGTATGATGTATTCGCTTCCTTATCTTTTCTTTTTCTCGGTTTGGTAGACATTTCCTTCGCATCGAAAGCCTGCACCACATCATTGGCTAGGACGAATGGTTCCTCTGTGTATCCAAGATTGTTAAGATCCACTGTTGTCATTCCTTACTGCAGGTCTACCATTACCCCGCCTCCTGTCAGATTGATCCATTTGACCGGAACAAAGGGACCTCAAAATCTCGTCCATAGTCAAGTTCCCATATCTCCTCTATGTAACCATAATATGTGTCCTTTTCCCTATTGGTGTTTGCTGCATCAAAGTGGACACCACTGTTTTGGTTGGTGCTCTTGTTATCTTGGTCGATCGTGTAAAATGTATTCTCATTTATCTCGTACCCTTGAAAAGTCAATACAGTCGAAGATGGTGTCTTGGCCAACAAGTACAGATTATCTCCAACAATGGTGTCATTCATGAGATGTGTTTGCAACCAACCGCCAAAATTTGCCATGTGTGTACGTTTAATCCAGGGGTGGGTTCTCGGAGCGTACAATATCCATGTGTTTCTCGATATACGGGGCCACCAAGGTAAAACTTTGTAGAACTATGTAGTGTGCTTGCGCCCAAGAATGCCCGTCCCTACATATCATTGATTTCAGTCCTAGCGTGCGTTTTCCACTTAGTCTCCCCTCATGCCGCGAATGAGGAACACCAATCGGCTTAAGGTCAGGAATAAAGTCAACATAAAACTCAATGACCTCCTCTGTTTCATGGCCCTTGGAGATGCTTCCTTCTGGCCTAACACGGTTATGAACATATTTCTTTAAGACTCCATGAACAACTCAAAGGGGAACATATTGTGTCGAAATACAGGACCCAGAATGGCAATCTCGTCGACTAGGTGAACTAGGATGTGCGTCATAATATTGAAGAAGGATGGAGGGAACACCAACTTGAAACTGACAAGACATTGTACCAAATCATTATGAAACCTTGGTAGGATTTCCGGATCGATTACCTTCTGAGAAATTGCATTGAGGAATGCACATAGCTTCACAATGGCTAATCAAACATTTTCTTGTAGAAGCCCCCTCAATGCAACCAGAAGCAATTGCATCATAATCACGTGGCAGTCATGAGAATTTAGGTTCTGGAATTTTTCCTCTGCCATATTTATTATTCCCTTTATATTCAACGAGAAGCCAGACGGGACCTTGATACTGAGCAGGCATTCAAAAAAGATTTCCTTCTCTGCTTTGGTAAGAGCATAGCTGGCAGGACCTTGATACTGCTTTGGATGCATGCCATCTTTTTCGTTCAGACGTTGCTGGTCCTCCCGTGCCTCCGATGTATCTTTTGTCTTCCCAAACACGCCCAGGAAGCCTAGCAGGTTCACACAAAGATTCTGACGAGGTTACCTACCCTAGGTAGGATCACATACCTCTATTCTAGGACACCCCTGGTGTTGGGGATATAGCCCCGTGGTGAGACCCGCCTAGGTGGGGCCGGGTCATACGGTTGGCGGCTTATGACAACATTAAGAATCAGCTTATCCAATGGGCCGGGAGGCCCAGAGCCAGAAGACAGGATGTAACCCGGTGGGCTTGAGCCGCCGGGGGCGGCTTGTTAGATAAGGCATGTATAGTTAGAGGTGAGGTCGGTTATCAAGTATAACCCGGCCCGGACTCTTGTAAGCCCAGGGCCTTGACCTGTGTATATAAAGGCGGGTTACCTGGGCGGCTTAGGCCACGAAACAATTGATCGGTAGCTAGGTCAAACGAACCCGCTCCCTTGTAATCGATACCCAATCAATACAACACAAAGCAATACGTAGGCTTCTACCTCTTTCCGAGGGGCTGAACCTGGGTAACTCTTGTCTCTCGATTCCGATCAACCCCTTCGAGATCACCTTAGCGATGGGCTCAAACCTAAGTCCTTTCACGGGGACATCTGCCGTGACAAAACCACGATAGTTGGTGCCCACCGTGGGGCTAGCGCTTGGTGGTGTGGAGTTCTTGAAGGGCTCTCTCCCAGGGATCGAGGGATATGCCGTTGGCAGGATGACCAAGAGTCGCCGCGGCAAGCTCTACATCGACGACACTGGCAGGGGCCCCGAGGCCGACTCAATCGAGTACGGGCACCGGGTCCCCTTCGCCGGAATTCACATCTTCATCGGCAAGATCGGCGGATCTAAACCCGGGCCGGACATCTGCACCGACCTCGTCGAGCCGGCCCGGCGCGCGCAACCCGCCCATGTTAACCCGGGTAGGAAGCGTGTCTTCGTCAGCTTTACCCAAGGCGCGTAACTTGAAGGTTCCATGTCGCGGGAGGAAACCCTCATCTGCTCAGAGGATGGATCCTCGAGCGGAGAGACGGAGTCAATCTACCAGGTTCACAACGGCGGGCTTGGGGGCTACGTCGAGGATTACCCCGAGTCAAAGTACCATGAGCCGGAAGACTATGAGCCGCCGAACCGCGCTGCTGTCTTCATGGCGGGATCAGCGCCGGCCCCTAGTA
This sequence comes from Elymus sibiricus, assembly GCA_039707655.1. Taxonomy (NCBI): domain Eukaryota; kingdom Viridiplantae; phylum Streptophyta; class Magnoliopsida; order Poales; family Poaceae; genus Elymus; species Elymus sibiricus. The sequence continues at coordinate 256,621,880 of CM077667.1, forward strand.
GCACAGCCGCCAGTGCGTCTGAGTCTGGAGCTGGCAGGCCGCCGGCTCAAGTTCTCCTGGATCTGATGAATGAGCTTACAACTCTGATGGAAACCGAGGTCACTGCTGAAAACCAAGCGGCCCGTAACACGGAGATCACGAGGTTGAAGAACTAGATGGCCGGAGTCCAACAGGAAATCAATGCGTTGAAGACTCAGATGGATGCTGAGGCGGAGCGCCTTAGGGCGGATGCTTTTCGCCTTGAGTTAGAACAGCAGTCTGCAGCGGCGGTTCACCGGATGAGGCATCAATCCCGCTTGCCGGATCAATACGAAGCCAGAAATCTTTTTAACACGCCAGGGACGGGACGGAATGCACCTCTGACCGTAACCCGGACGGCGGAAGTACCTGGGAGCCGGGCGGCGGTGCAACATCGGCAGCCAGACCCGCCCCGCCGGAACCATACCCCACCACAGTCTTTTCCGATGCCGTCGGGTCATTATTCTAACCCAGCGGAGAACATGGTGGCAGCGGCAACCAGGCTTGGTACGATCCCCATCCCTGATGGGGCGCCTTTCGCAGAGGAAGTGCGGAACGCCATTGGATACCTGCAGATGGCGGTGGCCCAGCAGGAGAAATACACTTACAGCCGGAGTCGCGTGCACTCAACCCCCATCCCGAGTCGCAGCTACAGCCGGCGTTTAGAGTCGCCGGTGGTCTCTAGCAGTGAGCGACGTCGAAACCCGCCGCTAGTCGATCAACCGACTCTGGATGCTCAGGCGCTGGTGGATCGGGCAAGAGCACAGTGAGAGGCGGCAGCATTAGCAGCTGCGGCGGCTTACCAAGAACCCATAGTCGCACCTTCCGTTTCGGTAGGAGCCGGAGTAACCTCCAGGGCTGTGGGAGTGCCATGCTTAGTGCCGGCTTTGCGAAACGAGCGTCTGCCGAAGGACTTCAAAGGTCCTCGCAAGGTGCCCAATTATACTGCTGACCTGCCTCCGGAAGCTTGGATTGAAAGCTATGAACTGGCCATGGAGATGTTAGATGTTAGCGATGCAGTATGTGCCAAGTATTTCATCATGATGCTGGAAGGGCCGGCTCGCACGTGGTTGAAGGGTTTGCCACCCAATACCATTAATTCCTGGGCGGAGTTAAAGGCGAAGTTTACCAAGAATTTCCAGGGAACGTGCAAGCAGCCCATGAAAATTGTGGATTTGGATCATTGCATGCAGCGTGAGGATGAGTCGGCTCATCACTGGGTCCGGCGGGTCTCAACCATGATTCACTCTTCTGATAACATTACGGTGGCTCAAGCGGTCTTGATTCTAGAGAAGAATTGCCACTTTACGCCCTTGAAGCAGAAGCTTGGCCGGCTTAAACATACATGCCAGGATATGAGGGAACCCATGGCGGCTCTCACCAAGTATGTAGACTCTGATAGCACGAAGGACCCCGGTTCCGATGATGAGAAATCGGCCAAGGGTAACAAGAATAATAATGGCAAGAGTCAACAGCAGAACGGGGGAGGAAACATCAATAATGGCAACAGCGGAAAGCGGAAACACCAGACGGCGGGTCAGATTTAGTGGCCAACACCAATACTGGGAATAACCGTGGCAAGGGGTACGGCAAGCCGCCTTTTATTAAATGCAAACCTGCCGACATGGAGGCGATACTGAATGCTCCTTGCCCGAAACATAGCCTTCCGGATCAGCCGTCTACTCATGCTTGGAGGGATTGTTGGATCATGCGCGAGTATCGAAATTACAGCGCTAACCAGCACCAAGGCGGCGGCGGCGGACCATCCAGCGGGTCAGGTTCCGGTCCTTCCGGATCTGGCTTTGGTCCGGGTGGCTCAGGCTCTGGTCATCAGGGCCAAGGAAGCCATGGAGGTAATAATCAACAGTCTGGCGGTGGAGGTCAGCAGCAAAATAACCAGTCCGGGTATCAGAGTAACCCCAAGCAGCTTAATGGAGGGCAGTACCATGTTTTTACAACCAGCCTCGACAAGCGAGACCGGAAGGTGCGCAAGCGGGCGGTTAATGCAGTCATGCCGGCTCTCCCGCAATATTTGAAGTGGTCTGAGTATGACATAACTTGGAGCAGGTAGGATCACCCGCCACGTGTTGATAACCCGGGGCAATTGGCTTTGGTAGTCACCCCCCAAGTGGGAGGATATGTGTTCACCAAAGTGCTCATGGATGGTGGTAGCAGCATCAATATCCTGTATTATGACACTTTCCGTCGGATGAATTTGCTTGATAAGGATCTTAAGCCCTCTTCAACGGTTTTTCATGGTGTGGTGCCCGGAAAGTCGGCCCATCCAGTGGGAAAGATTTCCTTGGAGGTAGCTTTTGGCTATGAATTCAACTACAGGGTGGAATCTTTGTGGTTCAAAGTAGTCAAGATCAAGAGCCCATACCACGCTCTTTTTGGACGGCCGGCTTACGCCAAGTTCATGGCTAGGCCTTGCTATGTTTACTTACAGCTCAAGATCCCCGGGTTAAATGGGACGATTACTATGCATGGTGATCGGAAGACGGCTCTTGAGTGTGAGGAAGGTGATGCAGCATACGCAGAGTCGAGTTGTGCTGAGGCAGCGCTCAAGTTTTATAAAGAAAATGTTGACCCGGCAGATATGACTCCACTGAAGAAGCCTAACACGGAATCGGAGCCGCCCCTCAAGTTTGTGGCAGAAGATACCAAGCTAGTGGACTTTACGCCCGGCGACTCATCACAGCAGTTCACTATCTGGGCTAATATGGATCCCAAATAGGAAAGGGCGCTCATCGAATTCATCCGTGAGAATCGGGACATCTTTGCATGGAAGCCTTCTGACATGCCGGGTGTACCGAGAGAATTCGCTGAGCACCACCTTAATGTGGATCCTAAATTTAAGCCGGCCAAACAGTTCCTCCATCGATTCAATGAGGAGAGGCGTAAGGCTATTGGAGAAGAGGTGGCCCGGCTCTTGGAAGTGGGGTTCATCGTTGAAGTTTTTCACCCGGAGTGGCTCACTAACCCGGTGTTGGTACTCAAAAAGAACGGGACGTGGCGTATGTGCGTTGATTACACGGATCTTAACAAGGCGTGTCCGATTGACCCATTTGCTCTCGCCCGTATCGTTCAAATCATTGATGCAACGGCGGGTTGTGAGAGTCTATGCTTCCTGGATGCTTATTCAGGTTATCATCAGATCAAGATGGCAGTCAGAGACCAAGAGAAGACATCTTTCATTACGTCTTTTGGTGCTTTTTGCTATGTGTCTATGCCTTTCGGGCTCAAGAGTGCCCAGGCGACTTACCAGCGTTGTGTGCAGAACTGTCTTCATGGTCAAATTGGGCGCAATGTTCATGCTTATGGGGATGATATTGTGGTCAAGTCAAGGAAGAAGGAAACTCTGCTGGCTGATTTGAAGGAAACCTTTGACAATTTGCAGGTCTACAAGATGATGCTTAACCCGGCAAAATGTGTTTTCGGTGTACCTGCAGGCAAGCTCTTGGGATTTCTAGTCTCTGAGCGTGGCATTGAAGCTAACCCAGACAAGATAAAGGCTATTACTTCCTTGTCTAAGCCGGCATGCATCAATGATGTTCAGCGCCTGGCGGGTCGTATTGCTGCATTAAGTCGGTTCATAAGCCACCTAGGTGAGAAGGCTATTCCTCTGTATCAGATGATGAAGAAGACAGACGATTTCGTCTGGAGCGATGCGGCTAATCAGGCGTTTGAGGCGCTCAAAAAGCAATTGGCTGAGCCGCCTGTTTTAGCTGCTCCCGTGGAAAAGGGGCCTCTGCTCTTATATGTGGCGGCTAATAACAAGGCCGTTAGTGCTGCAATTGTGGTGGAGCGCAAGGAGGCGGGTAAGGAGTACCCAGTTCAGCAGCCGGTTTATTATGTCAGTGAGGTCCTGACGGAGTCAAAGCAAAGATACCCTCATTGGCAAAAACTGGTGCTTGGGGTGTTCATGGCCAATCGCAAGCTGAAGCATTATTTTCTTGGTCACCCGATCACAGTGGTTAGTTCTGCTCCTTTGGGAGATATAATTCAAAACAGAGAAGCCACTGGAAGGATTGCTAAGTGGGCAATTGAGCTTGGGCCTCTCAATCTGAAATATGTGCCCCGGACGGCTATCAAGTCTCAAGCCCTAGTGGATTTTATCAATGATTGGACAGAATGTCAAATTCCTAAAGAAAAGCTGGACAATACTTATTGGACGATTCACTTTGATGGATCCAGGCAATTGGAAGGCTTGGGGGCTGGAGTTGTTTTAACTTCCCCGCGAGGTGACAAGTTCTGTTATGTTTTGAGGCTAATGTTTCCTTGTACTAACAATGTAGCGGAATACGAGGCTTTGCTTCATGGGCTCCAGGTGGCCAAGGAGATGAACTTGAGCCGGGTCAGATGTCTTGGTGACTCAGACCTGGTGGCTCAGCAAGTCTCTGGCACGTGGGATTCTAAGGACCCTCGTATGGCGGCTTATCGTCAGGCGGTTGATATTATTGCTGGCCACTTTAAAGGTTATCAGGTGGATCATATTGACCGCCGGAAGAATGAGGCGGCTGACACTTTATCAAGGCTGGGGTCTCAGCGTAAGCCGGTGCCGCCTAATGTGTTCTTGGACGTGTTGCATCACCCGTCGGTCAAGTTACCGTCAGAGGAGGACTTGGCTATACCTGACACGGAGGAGCAATTGGTGGGGGCTCTTCGCGCGATACCTAATTGGACGTTGCCTTATCTGACATACCTGACTCGTGGCGAGTTACCTCAAGACGATACTCTGGCACGACAGATCACGAGGCGGTCTAAATCTATGACTATTGTCAACGGCGAGTTACATCGACGCAGTGTGTCTGGTGTTTTCCAGCGTTGTGTTTCTCCTGATGAGGGCCGTGAGATCTTGCAAGAAATTCATGCTGGTGATTGTAGTCATCATGCCGGGTCAAAATCTTTGGTGGCCAAGGCTTTTTGAAACGGGTTTTACTGGTTAACAGCTCATAAGGATGTAGAGGATTTGGTCACTAAGTGTGGCGGGTGTTAGAAATTTGGGCGACGTGCCCATGTGCCGGCTCAAGAATTACGGATGATTCCAATCACCTGGCCGTTTGCAGTCTGGGGGCTTGATATGGTAGGGCCTTTTATGAGGTCTAAGGACAAAAAGACTCACCTCTTGGTGGCGGTTGACCAGTTTACTAAGTGGGTTGAGGCTGAGTCGGTCAGCAAGTGTGATGCGGCAACAGCAGTTTAGTTCGTCAAAAAGCTGATTTTTCGGTTTGGTTACCCTCATAGCATCATCACTGATAATGGTACAAATCTGTCCAAGGGGGCTATGAAGGAGTTCTGTGATGAGGAGCATATCCGTCTTGATGTATCTTTGGTAGCTCACCCACAGTCTAATGGTCAAGCTGAGCGTGCGAACCAGGAAATTTTGAGAGGTATAAAACCGCGGCTTATGGTCCCTTTGGAGCGCACGCTGAGTTGTTGGGTGGAGGAGTTGCCGTCTGTTCCTTGGAGCATAAGAACCGCCCCCAACAGGTCTACAGGCTATACGCCTTTCTTCATGGTTTATGGCGTAGAAGCTGTTCTCCCCAGTGATATTCGTCATGACTCGCCCAGAGTGGCGGCTTACGTAGAAACTGATAATGAGGCGGCACAACAGGATGCTTTGGATGCCTTGGACGAAGAGCGGGATGTTGCAACAGCTCGATCGGCGATTTATCAGCAAGACCTGCGTCGCTATCATAGCCGCAGGGTCAAGACCCGGACGTTCCAAGAAGGCGACTTAGTACTCCGGCTGATTCAAGACCAGTCAGATATGCATAAGTTGTCACCTCCCTGGGAAGGACCGTTTGTGATCAGCATAAATCTCAACAATGGCTCTTATTATCTCATGGATATACGGGAGAGTGACAAGTCTCGCACTTCTGGTGAGGAGACCAAGATGCCATGGAATATTGCTCACCTTCGGCCATACTATACTTAAGCCGCCAGTCCGGCTCTCATCAATGTACATATTCCTGTCATTGTATAAACCATTTTTATGATATAATAAAGTTGGCATCCCCATGATTAGGGGCCTCTGCCGTTTTCTCCACACTGAAAGTGTCAAATAAAGGAGTTGATCCTTAATCAGGTCACTTGGGGGCTTACATACCCTCTTGGCCAGGCTCTATATTATAAAGGAGTTGATCCTTAATTAGCTCACTTGGGGGCTTCCAACCCTATGGGTTTAGCTTACATACCCTCTTGGCCAGGCTTTACATGCCATGTTCGAGTTAAACCTGCCTGTTTGCAACTTGCTACTCCGCCATGTGACCCGCCGAACTCTTGACAGTTATTCTTGATAAGAGACCCTGAACTTTTATAAGTTATTCTCGCACGAAGACCCTGAACTTGTCAAAGTTTAAACGGTGGCTTTTGTCACGAGAGAGCCGGCTTACAGTGAGCGAGGACAAACTCGTCTTGTCAACCGTAATCCCTCTGCTATGTGGCCTGTTCGTACTCTTGACAATGTCAATCTTTTAAAGACCCTGAACTTGCTAAGGTTTAAACGACGGATTTATGTCACGTGAGGCCCGGTTTACAAGTTTTCAGGCTTTCCGCCTAGTTTCTTCGGAAACAAAATATTTTCACCAAAAACAAGAGTTATCTTGTCTTGTCGTGCCTTTAAAGCCGGCTTATAGGATGAGACATACAAATTACTTGTTCTTGCAGGTACTCTCATGATAAGATTCTAAGTTTTGGAAAATTTCCGGCTTGGTTCATGGAGTATAACCCGCCCGGCGCGTCAAAACAGTCAAAGTGGTCACATATCAAAAGATGAATTTGCTAAGTTGCCGGCAGAAGCTTAAAACAATGTGTCAAAAGCGCATGGGCAGGTGGATAAAGTTTTCCTACTACTATTACAAGGCTGTTTAACATGCCCAAAAGTTGCAGACTTCAAGTTTTTCAACAAATTTTAACCCGGTGAATTAAACAAGGCCGGGTTACATGATGCATAGTTTTTCTTTAACTCGCCGCCGGGTCATCCCGCGCCGGGTCTTTGGCTTCTTCGATCTGGAGGTTGTCCACATCCCAATTGCAATTGGTCAAAGCATCAAACATAGCTTCATCATGCATGATTGGAGACGGGTCAACATCAGGAGCGAAGAGGTGCTTACGGCGTTGAGGAATCCGCTTGTTATCTTCGGAGTAAGCCGCCTTGTATACTGATAGATCAGCTTCTGCGGCCAGCCGGCTTGCCAGGATCCGGGACGCCTTATGACAGCGAGAGTAGTCTTCTTGCGTAAACTGCGAGCCGTCGTCCTTCAGTTGAGGGAAGCCATCCATCATCTCATCTGGGTTAAGCTCCGGGGCATAAGCCAGTGACCGGCTCAAAGCAGCAATTGCGCCCTTACGGGCGGCTGATCTTTTTAATTCTTGAAGCTGCATTGGGATAGTCAACATGGTTTCCAGTACGCCCTTCATGAACTTTGGGATTCCCCTCTCAGACATGACAGCCTTGATGGTGATTAGAGACCCGGCATACAATTGTTCTATTAAAGAGTACAAAGCCTTGAGCTTCAGTAGGCTGTTGCTGGACAGTTGGTGACTCCGTTCACCTACAGGCAAGTCAAAAAATTTATAAGCCGCCGGGGAAGAATATTGAGCCGTATTTGTATATAGTTGACGGTTAAAGGTATTTTCCAAACACAGCTCCAATCATACGGGTTATCTGGGCCTTCAGAGTGTTCAGCTCGTCAGTCGCCGTTTTGAGCCGGCCCTCTGCGTTTTCAGCGCGCTTGGCCAGGGCGGCTTGGTTTGACTCAGCGGTCTGTTTAAAAGTTTCAAACTCTGTCTTGATCTTCTCAAGCTCTATGGAGCAGAGCCGCCACTTTTCTTCCGTTTCTACTCGGCCTTTCTGTTATTGTGCTAGGCTCTTCTTCAGGTCTGTCACGATCAACTCAGCGGCGTTCAAAGATTCCTGCATAGGACAAGTTAGGGTAGAGCAAAGTTGTCAGTTTTAAGCCGCCAATCCAGCTCACACAGTTTATGTCAAAATTTGGTACAATGATTACAAGTCCCAAGCAGATTGCAAGCAATTTACTTGACACTTGGGGGCTAATGTGTCTCAGTTCTTTTTTATAGAACCGGCTCATTACTTAGGTAATGACCCGGCCCTTGGGGGCTACGATCGGTGCTTGCTCTATGATTGAGTGCCGGCTCATTACTTAGGTAATGACCCGGCCCTTGGGGGCTACGATCGGCGCTTATTTTGTCTCAGCTCTTTCTTATAGAGCCGGCTCATTACTTAGGTAATGACCCGGCCCTTGGGGGCTCCAGTTGGCTCGTACTCTATGATTGAGTGCCGGCTCATTACTTAGATAATGACCCGGCCCTTGGGGGCTACATAAGTATATACATGAAGAGGCAAGGGAGGTGAAGTACCTCATATTTTGTCTTCATCTTGGCGACCAGGCTGGCCTCCATGTCTCGGCTGGCAAACGGACGGCTCAGATAGCCGGAATGTAATTCATCACCAGTGAGTTTATCCAAATTTGAAATATCAGAGGGAGTCTTCTCTTACTTGGAGGGAGCCACCTTGTCTTCCTTGATATGCTTTGATAGCGCATGTGAAGGAGCTGGAGGTTTGTAAGCTGCCCCGGTAACAATGACCTCTTTATCAGAAGCCATGTGTTCAGTTGACGGCCGGGGGCTGGGCGACTTAGGAGCAGATTCTGGATGGACTTCAGGAGTTTCAATGTCCATAGCAGCCGGCTCGGCCTGTGGAGGAGCTTCTTCAGGGGCGTCTTTAGCAGCCTCAGAAGGCTCAATATGAGAGTCAGGAATATTGGGTGTTGGGATCTCCGGGTCTTGGACATCAGGAGTTGCGGATGACCCGGCCCCTTTCCTTCGTTTGGCTTGAGCCCTGTGAGCAAAGGCAATGTTGGATATATCATGATAAGGTATGAGATATTAAACAAATTTCGGGATATAGAAATGCTTACCCCGGGTTAATAATAAGAGGAGGCAGCTTTGAGGCGGTTGAATTGCCAGAAGAAGGAGGCGAGTCCTGGAAAAATTTAGCATTATTAAACAGTCAATAAGCTGCAAGGATAATGTACAGACAAGATAAGTTTAAGACAAGGAAGTACCTCGGTGCGCTGTTTCTGAGGGGCCGGCTCATTTGGTAAGCCAGTTAAAAGGTCTCCAGAGCCGGCGCTCCGGGTCTGACATCTGCTATCGTCTTGTTGTTTCTTCAAAAGAAAGTTATGACTCAAGTAAGCAAAAGGACGGGAACTCTTTACCTTCCGTACAGCCCGCCGTACTCTCTTTATTGGTGAAAGAGTCGAGTCAGAGGAGACAATGGTTACCTCGGCAACGTCGGCATGGCTTGTTACAGCTTCTTCCTGTGAGTGATCGCCGTCAATAAGTTGCATAAAGAGAAGGCCAAGGGAGTCAAGTTCTACCTCTGAGTCATCTAAGTCAAATAGCTCTTCTGTTGATTGTTTCCTCTTGCGGGTCGGCGTCTTAGTCTTTGATGCCTTTGGGACCTTGTTCCTCTTCTTGAGAGTCGGGGGCAACAGCTTTTTCCAGAAGGAAGAGCCGGCCTATGTATGACAAAGCATATTGGCAAAAAAAGGTTTAATAAAGTATGTAAAGTACAACATTAAAAGAATGGATGAGGGCTAGGATGAAACAACTTACATCCGGAGCCGGGTTAAGTGCAGAGAAGGGACTCAAGCTAGTCTTGCTGCAGGCGGCTAAGGATTCCCCCAGCAAAGATTTGACGATAGTGTTGAGGTCCTGATCATTTAAGGGGGTCTGATTGAAGCGTTGAGGGTCGTCTACTTTACCAGTATACCGACACATCAAGGCATCTTGGCGGCTTAGCGGCAGAATCCTCCAGGAGACCCAGCAGCGGGTCAGATCGATACCCGTCAACCCATTGGCTAACAGGGCCCTGACTTTTGAGAAGGTGGACGCATATTGAGCACGTCCGGCGGCTGACATCTGGTCTGGAAGTTCTGTATCTGTGCTAAGCCGGTAAGAACGGTAACCCGGCAATGGGTTCTCCCCCTCTGGTGAAGTGTCTCGGCAATAGAACCAAGTCTTGTTCCACTCCTTGGGGTGACTTGGCAGAGTCGCCGCTGGGAAGAGTACGTCCCTCCGCCTCTGAAGAGTAACGCCCCCGAGCTCAAGGCTTAACCCGTCTGCCATCTCTGTCTGGCGGTTAATGTAGAAGTATTCCTTGAAAAGGTCAACAGACGGCTCCTCCTGAAGGTAGGCTTCACAGAAGGTTTGAAATTGGCACATGTTGGTCACAGAATTCGGGCCGATGTCTTGGGGGTGCAGCTTGAATGCGTGTAAGACATCCCGGAAAAACTTTGACCCGGCGTGGGAAAAGCCCCGAAGAAGATGGTCTGTGAATATAATGATCTCCCCGTCTTTGGGTTTAGGGGTAGTCTCATTTCCTGGAACCCGCCAGTGGACAACGTCCTGAGCCGGCAGAACCCCCATGGTGACGAATTCCTTGAGAGACTCTTCGGTCACTCCAGACTTTACCCAGTTGCAGGTGGATGGAGTTTTCGACATGGCGGCGGCTTAGGAAGCTGCGGGAAGGCTTGAATATTTGGCGGCTTAAAAATACATTTTGACCAAGGTTGCTACAGCTATAAATGGTGATGGCATTGGGCGGGTCAATAAAACTATGAGCTGCCGAAGCTACTTGCGGCAAGACAAAGTGAGCCGGCAGCTTTTTGGCGGGTCAAGTTTATCAACGCAGGTTGAAAAAATTGCTAAGTGTTGAGAAACCAATTCCGCAACTACAGCTATGGATTCAAGATCTATGGGCGAGGGAAAAAGAAAAATATTTTAGCCCTAAAAGGACCAGCGGAAGAACAGATGGCCATTATTCAGATTAAAACGAGCTGCAGATCTACAATGAGTGTGGTATAAGTATGGAGCGGGCGGCCGCGGAATTTCGGCAGCATTGCGAGGCTTTAAATAAGGTGTTTTCATCTAATCAGTGCAGGACGTTCGACGAATGGTGATGAACACCGAAGAACTCCATGAATTCGAAGAAACCCTAATGCAGATCTGACAGGGGGCAGAGTTAGAACCTTAGAGGTGCGGCGAATGCGCGAGAGCTCTGGATCGTTTCAGGTGGATGCAGCGGCCAGTGTCGATGAAGACGGCGAGGACCGAGCGGCGCGGCTGGCTTTGGCGGCGCGGGCGTTTGGAGGAAGAAGAAGATGGCGGCGGAGGAAAAAATGAAAGTGATAGCCCACCGTGCCTATTTATAAGGCTATAATGGTCTCACAAACAGTCCGGTGCGAGAATCGAGGGAGCACGATGATGATTAAACTAAGAAGACGCCTCGATTTTCGGGCCGGTCATATTAATGATGAAAGATCCGCTCTGACGTTAGAGGAATCTTTTTTGATTTTTCTGATGACGTCACAGCGGGTCATGAAAGTTTGTCAGACGCAACGGTCGCCCGTTTTCGGCGGGTCATGAAGATCATCAGAAAAGGGAAGACGCGCCAACCAGAAGACTTGGAGATTGACATGAACCGGCTCAAATCAATCTGGGGCCTAATGTTGGGGATATAACCCCCTGGTGAAACCCGCCCAGGTGGGGCCGGGTCATACGGCTGGCGGCTTATGACAACATTAAGAATCAGCTTATCCAATGGGCCGGGAGGCCCAGAGCCAGAAGACAGGATGTAACCCGGCGGGCTTGAGCCGCCGGGGGCGGCTTGTTAGATAAGGCATGTATAGTTAGAGGTGAGGTCGGTTATCAAGTATAACCCGGCCCGGACTCTTGTAAGCCCAGGGCCTTGACCTGTGTATATAAAGGCGGCTTACCTGGGCGGCTTAGGCCACGAAACAATTGATCGGTAGCTAGGTCAAACGAACCCGCTCCCTTGTAATCGATACCCAATCAATACAACACAAAGCAGGACGTAGGCTTTTACCTCTTTCCGAGGGGCCGAACCTGGGTAACTCTTGTCTCTCGATTCCGATCAACCCCTTCGAGCTCACCTTAGCAATGGCCTCAAACCTAAGTCCTTTCACGGGGACATCTGCCGTGACAAAACCCCGACACCTGGGGTCCTACAAGTTCATGGAAGTCCTTGGTTCACCTCGACACTCGGAGGATTGCTCAAACTGCACTCGGCTCCCTGAACGTCACTCGGATGTTACTGACCACTCGGCACCTTTCATGGTACTCGGATAGAAAGGAGTAGGACCGTCGTGGGAGCGGCAACGTTCGAGGGAGTTAATACGCCTTAAGTATTGTAAAGACCACATTACATGTAATGGCTGTAGTTAACTTAGCAGTTTCTAGTAACCCCCGCAGTTACTATCATTAATGACCCTAGTGATGGCATTCAATCGGTGGTAGCGCACTCTATATAAGCCATCCCCGCGCACCAGAACAAGGGTTACGAATACTCTGTAATTAGATACCCATACAAGGAAAACACACAGCCCCAGGGCTCGAGACGTAGGACTGTTACCACTTCCGAGTGGGGTCCGAACTCGTAAATTCCGAGTGTGACACTTATTCCGTAGCTAGGCTTCTCCCTACTCATTCGTACCCCCCGTACTATTGTCAGGATTACTCCCACGACAGTTGGCGGCCACGTTGGGGCGGAGGGTCTAGCGAATTCTGGTGTAAGTAGATTCAAACCTTTTTCATTCACCATGTTGGCACTCTGTCGGCGTTCTGGGAACGGGGGTACCCAGACCTGCCAGCCTGCGGCCCAGGGCATGGCCCACTTTGACAGCCAAGCACGGCCCAGTGCGGCCTCACTCAAGACAAGGCCCTCGCGAGAGCCCCACGCTCGCGAGGAGGACGGCGCCAAGACCCCCAGAGGGAAGAGTCCTCCCCAAGACACCTCCTGAGCGGCGGAGATCTCTGTGCAATACCAGGCCTCGGGAGGACAGGGATGACGTGAACCAAGCCAGGCGGGCATCAGTGCGCGCAGAGGAGACAGTTTCCCCTTTGGTGCAAAGGAGGCAGGGACGAGCGCAGGTCCCCAAGCCCCCCCCAAAGGTTTCCACTCTGGTGCAACGAGACCAAGACCACGAGCCCAGCAGGACGAACATCGTCACGGAGCCCACCTCTGCATCACCACCGGCTACTTTGCATGCGAAGACCACCTTTTGTCAGGATAAGATGTACCTCCTACCCCCTTTCGAATTTGGCCGTTGTGGGATCCCTTCCCGCCCTTGCGATAAGGGAAGAGGACCCAGGCCACTATAAATAGAGGCTAGTCTGCTCTGTAGAGGGGGGACAAAAGAGACCACCCGAGCGCTCTCGCGAGGCAACTCACCAATGTACTAGTTCATCCAAAAACCTCCTCGTGAGACAATCCACCAAAAGCAGGAGTAGGGTTTTATGCTTCGCAGCGGCCCGAACCTGGGTAAATCCTCGTGTGCTAATCTCTTTCCCGACGATTGTGCGAGTTCATCGGGCTGGGCTGTCGAGCTGAGAGCTTGAGGGCGAAGCTGGTGGAGATCTTCGCACACGCCCCTGTGTTCGAACCTCTTTGGGTTTTGCGGATCCTGAAATCCGACATTTGGCTCGTCGGGTAGGGGCAAAGAACAGCAAGAAGAAAACCGCAAGAACTCCAAGTTTTATTCCAAAAGATGGCAAATTCGAATACAAAATGGGCAAAGAACAGTCGCGTGACACCTAGGCTAATCTTCGTCTTCGTCTTCTCCCCAGTGCGGAGCGTAGGGCTTCCACCTTGCGTGGGCATAGCCATTAGAGGGCAGTGTTGTCCGCCAGCGCGGAGCATGGGGCTTCCACTTGGGCGTGGGATGGAATCCCTCCGCGTCCTCGGGGGGCTCCGGGCGTATACAACCCACTCATTATTACGTGAGAGTGTCACGGGTGGAGCCTGGGGGTGCGCTGGGAGCTCCATGCCTCCTGGACATGGAGCCCACTCCCAGCCCCCAAGCATGATGCGGCGAAGTGTGGTCGGCCCCGGACGGGCCCTCGAGCGCGAACGGAGCCCCCAACGCTCTCCGCAGGGAGGGACTGCCTCGGAATAGGGCCCCGGGCACTCCAAAGCCCGGGGACGGATGTCGTTGTTGTAGTAGCACCGCAGCCCCCTGCGCTGCGGGCGGGGCTCGGCACAGGGCCCCTCCATCATGCGCTAGGCCGACGCCCAAGGCGGTACCCCAGCGCGCCTCGCTGGGGTGCCCGGGAGCCCGGCACGGGTACCCAACCCACCATCCCCAGGTGGACCGAGCCAGACCCGGAGACATGGGTGAGTACGTGATCCCCTGCCGCTGGTCGAGCGAGGCCTGGCCCGGAGACATGGGCGTGTGTTCCACCCTCCGTCTCTGGGTAGGCAATGCCCGTCTTGGAGACATGGGCGTGTGCTCCACTCTACGTTTACCTGGACGCAGTGGATGCGCTACCACGCACACCCTGCCAAGGCCTAAACGCTCGGACGCTCGCGCGACACGATCATCCTAATCGGCAGGAATTTTTGGCAAAAAGAAGTACGATGAAGTGCATCACGTCACACGGGAGTATCCCAAGGGTCCTTCCAAAAATACATTCAAGTTGCCACAGGGCCGCACTCATAACCCTGACAGGTAAACGTGAAGACTACTTATGATGACATGCCACCATCGTCGCCCTCATCACGACCACCACCATCGGGCTCGCGCTCCCCGGCTCCGGCATGGTCCTCCGGTTCGTCAGAAGAGAACCCCGCAATCAAGTCCTCCACATGGTCCTCCACCCACTCGGCAATGGCGTCTTGGATTGTTCGGGCATGGGGGCGAGCACCGTCCCAAAGTCAAAGTGCGGATCGAGGCGAAGGAGATGGCTGAAGATGTGCGAGGCCGCCCGCACAAGGAGGTCGCAGAGCTTCTCCTCCACGAGCTCGCGGATCTTCTCTGCACCCCCCTCAAGGTGCTCCACGACCCTGGAAAAGAAGCCCAGGTACCCGGCATCATCAGGGACGAGCGGGCTCGAGACGCTCTCGCCGCAGATGTTTCTCAAGGCCCGGTGGGCCCTCTTCTCGAGGGATTGGAACATCTTGGAGCGCGTGTACTGAAGGCCGCGGGCACGATCTGCCTCGTCCGAAGCCTTCTAGGTGAGGGAAGTGACGCCCTACACCTGCTTATAGACAAAAGACAGCTCGGCCTCGACAGCAGCCTGGGCATCCATCGCAGCTTTCTGGCATCGCTCCGCCTGATCTAACCTTCTCCTGAGGTCGTCGGCCTCGCTTTTCAGGTGGTCGCATCGCCTGCGGAAACGGGACTCCTGGAGCTTCAACTTCGCGTGGTAGTCCTGGAGGAGGAAGCGCCGAACCTCCGCCACCTTGTCGCTGATCTCCTCCTGAACCTTCGCCTCACGGGTGGCGAAGGAGTCCTCGGCGAGGGACACCTGGTGCTCCCTCACCTCCAGCCTCTCGTGCTCCAGGCTCTGCTCCAGCACCTCCATCGTCAGCGCATCTTCGGGTATGCGGGACCCCGCACCGCCGGTGGGCAGCTCAATCGTTAGGTCGTCAAGTGCGGCCCTGTGCACCTGGATTCGCCTTTCAAGGGCGGCGTTGGAGGCTCCAAGCTCCTCCAAGCGTTCCTCCGAGGCCTTGCGTCGGCTGTCGGCAGCTTGGGCCTCTGCAAGGGCGCGGTCGCGGGCCTCCCTTGCCACGGCAAGGGACCCCTCAGCGTCTGCGTGGGCGCGCTCGCGTTGCAGACGGCCGAGGTTAACGGCAACCTCAAGACGGTGCCACTCTCGCGCGAGGCGCTGGCGCTCCGCCTCGAGACGGGTGTCGGTGTTGGCGAGCTCCGCCCCTAGGCGCCCCAGCGCGTTCGCTGCGGTTTGGAGCAGACCGCGTCGCACGATGCTTCGGTCACATGCGAGCTCGAGGGCCCAACTAGGATCTCCGCCTTCCTATGGATCAGTAGGGAAGGCATGCGAGGGGCCGCATGACCCCGGTGCGCACCGGGGGGCTGGGGGTTCCTCCCCTTTCTCCCCGGGTGGAGGCCGCACCCCGCGGAGATCCGCGTCTTCGCTCAAGGAGGGCCCTAGGGCACGGCGCGACTGGCTCCCTAGGAAGACTGTCAGCGGAGGACGTAGCCCCTCCCCTGCAAGTTGGAGGCCACGCATGAAGAAGATTGCAGGAAACTCGAGCTCTGGACCCCCCGAGGGCCGCACGAGCTCGGGTACGGGCGCCCTCCTGCACGGAGCCCCGAGGCCCGCAGAAGACAGGGCCACGATGGGCCCGGTGGACTTAGGAGGTGGCGGTGGCATCGCGCCTCTCTCTTCATCGGGGGGGAACCTGCGGAACAGAGATTCAGAAGGGGCACACCGGGGGAAGACTGAGGGGACTCGGACACTTACTCATCCAAGGCGACCCACTTCCTCTTCATCGGCACCCACGGCGTCGGGCAACAGCTGCTCCCGGGCCCCTTCCTCTTCCGGCGAGCGCAGGGGCCCGGGTTCGACATGTCGGCGTCTGACGCCAGGCATCCTGCAGCGGAGGTGGCAGCCACCTCCACCGGCGGGGCGTCATCCTCACTCCCGGGCAGGGCCGCAGCAAGAGCCCGGGGGATGGGCGACGCAGGACGCCTCAACACGGCCAAAGGGGGAGCCACGGCCTCAGGACCCCCACGCCCCGAGGCCCTCACGGGGGATCGCCCCGGGGACCCACTCCCGCCGAAGGAAGAAACCCCCACTCATCGAAGCGCGGCATCTTCCGGGCAAGGGTTTCCCTGTCCTTGCGGCTGTACAAGGGGAGGCCGTCCAGGGGAAGCTCATCTGGCTCCCCGCCGGTCAGGCGATGGAGCAGCTCGCGCAGCGCACTGGAAAGAAGAGAAGGAACCTGGAGCCTCATGGAGTCGTGAGGGCCTGCGAAGCTCCACATCAGGCGGGAATGGCGCTGAAGAGGGCCTGCGAAGCTCCATTGTCACGCGAGCCTTCTTCAGTTTTGCCAGCTTGACCAAAACCTGCGCAAGCCGCGGGTCGACAAGCTCCTCGTGCTCCCACCTTGGGCTCAGCTCTGCAGGAACCGACGGGAGTTGGAGCAGGGGGGCGGCCTCAGCGGCATCGACGTACACCCACTGCCCCCGGAAGCCTTCTGCGTTCGGGGAAAGCCGGGCGTCGAGGGCCCCGCTGGCCGTCACATCGACTGCTCTCAGGGATACACATCCTGAACAGTGTCCCCCAGGGTTCAACTGGAGGGAGAAGAAGTGGCGAAGCAGGTCCACAGAAGGGGAGACGCCGATGAAGTCCTCGCACAGGAACGTGGAAGCGGAAAGGAGGACGATGGAGCCAGGGTCGAGATGAAGCGCATGAACCTGATAATGCGTGAGCACAACAGAAAAGAAGTCCGAGAATGGCGGCAGCAAGCTGGAGAGGAGGGCGTGGAGATGAAGGGGAATGCAGGTGGCCTCCAACTCGGCCTAAGGCCGCGAGCCTAGCTAGATCTTGGTCGCCCCCCACTCGTTGGAGCCAGCGGCGACCGCCAGTCGGACCTTCTCCAACCCCTCAAGATTGACCACCAAGGATCGACCTAACGCGTTCTCCGACGTCGACGAACGTTCCGGTGCCTTCGGAGCCTCGCCCCCTCTCTTCTTGGGGGCCGTGGCAGACGGCCAAGCCGGGACGGACAGCAAGATTGATGGGGAACAATGACGGCTCGAAGGCGTGCGCCAGGCTGTTTGTTAGCCGGGGCAGTTGCCGAGACAGCGCGAAGAAATGGAGGCGTCAGCGTCTCAGAGGGCGCCACGTGTCAAGCTTTGCCCAGAAGCCAACTCGAGCGCGCCTTGGGTCCGGGGGCTGCTGTCGGCATTCTGGCAACGGGGGTACCCAGACCTGCCAGCCTGCGGCCCAGTGCAGCCTCACTCAAGACAAGGCCCTCGCGAGAGCCCCACGCTCGCAAGGAGGACGGCGCCAAGACCCCCCGAGGGAAGAGTCCTCCCCAAGCCCCCTCCTGAGCGGCAGAGATCTCTGTGCAATACCCAGCCTCGGGAGGACAGGGATGATGTGCACCAAGCCAGGCGGGCATCAGCGCGCGCAGAGGAGATAGTTTCCCCTTTGGTGCAAAGGGGGCAGGGACGAGCGCAGGTCCCCAAGGCGCCACCCAAAGGTTTCCACTCTGGTGCAACGAGACCAAGACCATGAGCCCAGCAGGACGAACGTCATTACCGAGCCCACCTCATCATCACCAACGGCTACTTTGCAGGCGAAGACCACCTTTCGTCAGGATAAGATGTACCTCCTGTCCCCTTTCGAATTTGGCCGTTGTGGGATCCCTTCCCGCCCTTGCGATAAGGGAAGAGGACCCAGGCCACTATAAATAGAGGCTAGGGTGCTCTGTGGAGGGGGAACAAAAGAGACCACCCGAGCGCTCTCGCGAGGCAACTCACCACTGTACTAGTTCATCCACAAACCTCCTCGTGAGGCAATCCACCAAAAGCAGGAGTAGGGTTTTACGCTTCGCAGCAGCCCGAACCTGGGTAAATCCTCGTGTGCTAATTTCTTTCCCGACGATTGTGCGAGTTCATCGGGCTGGGTTGTTGCGCCGAGAGCTTGAGGGCAAAGCTGGTGGAGATCTTCGCACACGCCCCTGTGTTCGAACCTCTTTGGGTTTTGCGAAGCCCGAAATCCGACACACTCGGCGGTGAGATTCTCTTCGGCACCTTGCATTTCGTCGCCGATGGTTCTGCTTGGTTGCACGAGGCACCGATGGATCCTTGCCCATTCCCCGCGCGGGGAGCGGCAGACTTTAGCGCTGCGGCTCATGGCGTCCTCCTGCGGCAGCCACTGGAGCCTTACTGTTCCTCATCCATTCCCGGCTCTGGGAGTCATCGCAGGCGCTCTGGGCGCTCTCGGTGGCAGCGGTGGCATAAGCACGCCATGGCTTGCCAGTCGTCGGTCGGCCAGGTGGCTGTGCTCGACTCCGACGAGCCCACAGTCGATTTGTTCCCCTCCTCGGGGGATGAATTATCAGATGAGTCGGAATTCGGAGACAGCGGGAATGCTGCAGAAGTCTTGATGGCCAACACCACCAACAACGGGTCTCCCTTGTACTCTGAGGGTGATCCTCATAGTCGCGACAGCGATCGTCACGCTCGCGACACAAGCGGTTATGTTCCCCGGCCTCTCACTCGGGAGCAGTGGGAAGATAGGAGGTGGAGGGACGACGAAGTCCTCCTCACTCTGATCACGGGGACTACTCCGGAGGAATTTTCTCTGGAGGCTACACGATTGGCCACCTTGGCCGAGCGCGAGCGACTAGAGCGTCTCCAGCAGTCGCTCGACGAGCGCGCAACACAGGATAGACCGAGTTCCAGCAACCTGAGGCGTCCGCTGTTCCAGAGCAGCCGACCCCCCAAAGTCCCGATGATGCACATGCCGAGAGAGAACCTGGCAACAGCCACCCGAATCACTGAATCTATTCAGCCGTTTGGGTCGACAGCTGGCGAGGGCATTCGGCAGATCCAAGATCTGCTGAAGACCACATTAAAGCAGAATTCAGAAGTTTCACAGTCGTCACTGCGGATTCACGGTCGGTCCGTGCAGGCGGACACAGTGCAGTTTGCTCACATCCCGCACGCGTACGGGAAACGCATACGTTCTCCTCCTCCTCCGAGAGGTCCGTACGGAAGGCGTTGGCGAGACGAGCGCGATGTCAGTCGTACTCCTCCTCCGAGAGGTGGTTCGTACGGCAAGCGTCCATTCGATGATGGCCGCCACTATGGAGAAGATCGCAATCGGATTTCCCCTCGACCCCGCAGCTATGAGGAAGCTGGCCGGCGGCCTCCACTGCCCAACGCCGGGTCTACTATCACACAAAAGATGGTAGATAGGAACCGAGTGATCAAAGACCAAGTGAGCGGTTGGGGAACATTAGGTCTCGAGTGCTTCTGTAGGTATATCCGAGAAGCCGAGATACCTCCCAATTACCGTTTAGCGACCGAGATCGGAAAATTCAACGGTGAATCCAAGCCGGAGACCTGGCTCGAAGATTACCGAGTGGCAGTTCAGATTGGGGGTGGCGACGATTTCGTGGCCATGAAACATCTCCCCCTCATGCTGGAAGGATCCGCTCGGGCGTGGTTGAACCAGTTACCTTCCAGTAGCATCTATTGCTGGGAGGATCTGGCCCGAGTGTTCATCAAGATGTTTGAAGGCACGTACAAGCGTCCGGGTGGTTTGACTGAATTGCAGCATTGTGTCCAGAAGAACAATGATACTCTCTGAGAGTATATTCAGCGATGGACTACGCTACACAACACGGTACAGAATGTCACTGAGCATCAGGCCGTTTGTGCCTTTAAGGCTGGTACATCTTACCGGGAGCTCGTTTTGATGTTTGGCCGATCGGGAGATCTGTCTCTCAGCAGTGCCATGGAAATCGCCAACCAGTATGCCAACGGCAAAGAAGAAGACCGCCTCGGTAGCGGCAAAGGTCGAGCAGGCGACACCCGGCAGTCGGATGGGAATGCTGAGAAAAAGCAGAAGCGGAAAGCTGATCCTCCGGGAAAAGCCAAAGTGGCAGCCGTTTCTGGCCAAGGGAAGCCGAAGGCTAAGAAAAATAAGAAAAAAGACTGGGTTAACAAGAAGAAACCCCTGCGCGATCCACACGAAGAAGGACGAAGAGGGCAATGTCATTTACCCGAAGCACACCACTCGGGAGTGCCGATTGCTCAAACATGAGATGGGAAAAGAGACTTTTGCAGAGAAAGACGCCGACGAAGAAGAAGAGGGCAATCCGGAATACCCACATGTCGACAAGGTCCTTAACATGATGTTTGCAGATGTCGAGAGTAAGAGCCGATTGAAGGTCATCAATCGGGAGATGAACATGGTAGCTCCGACTGCCATGAAGCACCTTAATTGGACAAAGACTCCTGTCACTTTTGATCAGTCTGATCACCCAGCCCACATAGCCACCCCTGGGAGGGAGGCGCTGGTTGTCCATCCAGCTGTGAATGGGGTCCGACTGCGCAAGGTCTTGATGGACGGTGGCAGTGGACTCAACATAATCTACGTGGATACACTCAGTGCAATGGGCATTCTGATGTCTCGACTGAGTAAGAGTAACATGCATTTCCATGGAGTCATTCCTGGGAAGAAGGCCGAGTCACCCGGTCAGATAGCTCTGGACGTTGTATTCGGAGTTGAGAAGAACTTTCGGAAGGAGCGCCTAACATTTGAAGTGGTGGATTTTCGGAGTGCTTATCACGCCATCCTGGGTAGGCCCACCTACGCATGTTTCATGGCCCGACCATGTTACGTCTATCTTAAACTTAAGATGCCAGGACCGAATGGTGTGATCACGACAAATGGTGATCGGATAATTGCCGAGGAGTTCCTCCAGCAGGGCTCCAAAATAACCAATGAACAAGTACTCGTAGCCGAGCTTGATGGCTACAAGAAAGCGGTGGATGCTGCAGACCTGCTCAAGTCTAAACGCCCGGCAATAGAATCAGCATTTCAGTCGGTCGGCGAAACCAAGCAGGTTCACATTCATCCCAACGATCCGAGTGAGGCTCCGACCAACATGTTGACATCGCTGGGCGACAAATAGGAATCCGAGATCATCCAGTTCCTCCGTGAGAACAGGGATATCTTCGCATGGAAGCCGTCTGACATGCCAGGGGTACCCAGGGGACTGGCTGAGCATCGACTCCGAGTGGATTCGAAGATCAAGCCAGTCAAAGAACACTTGCCTCGATCCTCCGTCGAGAAGCGCAAGGCGATTGGCGAAGAGATCGCTCGGCTCCTAGCTGCCGAATTCATTCGGGAAGTTTTCCATTCCGAGTGGTTGGCCAACCCAGTGTTGGTACCTAAAAGGACAAGTCTCTCCGAATGTGTATTCGATTTCAAACACCTCAATCGGGCCTACCCGAAAGATCACTTTCCCCTCCCCCGCATAGATCAGATAGTAGATTCCACCGCCGGATGAGAACGCGTGTCGTTCTTAGATGCGTACTCCGGGTACCATCAAATCCGAATGTATGGACCAGATGAAATAAAAACAGCTTTCATCACCCCATTCGGGTGTTTCTGCGACATCACTATGCCTTTCGGTCTGAAGAATGCTGGGGCAACATTTATGTGCATTATTTAGAAATGCCTGCAGGAAAAAATCAGTCGAAACGTCGAAGCATACATGGATGACATCGTGGTTAAGTCTAGGAAAGGTTCTGACCTCCTAGCTGACCTCGCCGAGACCTTCGCAAACCTCCGACGCTACCAAATAAAACTCAACCCTGCAAAGTGCACATTCGGAGTCCCTTCGGGTAAGCTTCTTGGTTTTCTTGTTTCCGAACGAGGGATCGATGCTAATCCTGATAAAATTGGGGCAATCATCCGAATGAAGAAACCTGTCTGCTTGCACGATGTCCAAAAACTCACGGGATGCCTCGCTGCCCTGAGTAGATTCATCTCTCATCTCGGTGAGAAGGCCTTCCCTCTGTACCGATTGATGAAGAAGTCTGACACGTTCGAGTGGACTTCTGAAGCGCAAGAAGCATTCGATCATCTCAAGGCTTTGCTTTCCACCAAGCCGGTGTTAGCTGCTCCGGGCAGCCGAGAGCCTTTTCTCTTGTACATCGCCACTACTAGCCAAGTGGTCAGCACAGTCCTCACTGTGGAGCGTGAAGAATCAGAAAAAACTTTCAAGGTGCAAAGACCTGTGTATTATATTTCAGAAGTCTTGACTCCATCCAAGCAAAGATATCCGCATTACCAGAAGTTGGTTTATGGCATCTACCTCACTGTCAAGAAGGTAGCTCATTACTTTCAAGAGCATTCGGTCACAGTTATTAGCGACGCTCCTCTTTTGGAAATCCTAAATAACAGAGACGCCACTAGCCGAGTGGCAAAGTGGGCGATTGAACTCCTCCCGTTGGAGATCAGTTTTGAAGCTCAGAAGGCAATCAAGTCGCAAGCCCTAGTTGATTTTCTGGCCGAATGGATAGAACAGGAACAACCAGCACCGAGTGTCCCTGAACACTGGACCATGTTCTTTGATGGATCTAAGATGCTCCAAGGGTCCGGTGCTGGAGTAGTTCTCGTTTCCCCCAGGGGAGACCGACTGAGCTACGTCCTATAGATTCATTTTGACTCATCCAATAATGAGGCCGAGTACAAAGCACTCCTCTATGGACTCCGAATGGCAATCACACTTGGCATTCGGCACTTGATGGTATTCGGTGACTCGGGTCTTGTTGTCAATCAGGTGATGAAGGAATGGGGCATAAGGAGTCCTTCAATGACTGGATATTGCAATGCAGTTCGAAAACTAGAGAAGAACTTCAAAGGTTTAGAGCTGCATCATATCCCCCGAGCGAAAAATCAGGCAGCTGATGACCTGGCTAAAATCGGTTCCACTCGGAAAGTTGTGCCGAAAGATGTATTCCTTGAACACCTTCATTCCCCTTCGGTCATAGAAGATCCTTTTACCAAAGAGCCCCCACAAGTAGTCGGTCCCTCAAATCTGACTGAAGTAGACATCCCAGCTGTAGTGGATCTCGTCCAAGAGATGTTGGTGATCACTCCCGAGTGGACCCAACTGTATTTAGCGTACTTGCTCCGGCAAGAGCTCCCTGAAGACGAAGAAGAAGCCCGAAGGATCGTCCGACGATCCAAATCCTTTGAAGTGATGGGAGATCAGCTGTACAAAAAAAAGCACTATTGGCATGGCTCAGAGATGCATATCCCCAAAAGAAGGATTACAGATCCTACATGATATTCACTCGGGAACCTGTGGCCATCACGCGTCCTCTCAGACGTTGGTTGCAAAGGATTTCCGTGCAGGTTTTTATTGGCCCCGAGCCAATGCTGCAGCGAAGGACATGGTAGATCTTTGTGTTGGATGCCAGTTCTACAAGAATCAAACACACAAGCCAACATCCGCTCTGAAGACAATTCCACTCACCTGTCCTTTCGCCGTCTGGGGCCTTGACATGGTCGGACCTCTACACACAGGGTTGAGTGGTTTTACCCATCTGCTGGTCGCTATGGATAAGTTCACCAAGTGGGTTGAGGCGAAGCCCATCAAAAGTTTGGATTCAGCTACTGCTGTCAGTTTCATTCGGCAGATCATATTCAGATTCGGAGTCCCTCATGCCATCATCACAGATAATGGGAAGAATTTCGATTTGGATGAATTCCGTGAGTTCTGTTATTCTCAAGGTACTCGGGTCAATTATGCTTCCGTAGCTCACCCGCAGTCGAACGGGCAGGCAGAACGAGCAAACGGGTTGATTCTCCAAGGATTGAAACCCCGATTGGTGAAAGATCTGGAGGTTGCTGTCGGTGCCTGGGTCAAGGAATTACCTTCTGTCATGTGGGGGCATTCGGACGACCCCGAATTGTTCCACCAAGCGCACTCCTTTCTTTATGGTATACGGATCCGAAGTTGTTTTGGTGAGTTACATTCGCCACAACGCTCCCCGAGTGGTGCTCTATAACGAAGACAAAGTCAAAGTGGCACGCCAAGATGGCCTTGAACTTTTGGAAGAAGAAAGAGAGCAAGCCCTGATCAGGTCGACGCTTTACCAACAAGACCTGGGGCGTCTTTATGATAGACAAGTCAGAAGACGTGCTTTCTAGGAAGGCGACCTCGTTCTCCGACTGGATGAGCAGAAGCCGCACAAGCTAGCGCCTCCATGGCAGGGGCCTTTAGTCATCTCCAAAGTTCTCAACAATGGAGCTTATCGGTTGTACAACATTGATGACGATAAGGAAGAGCCCCAAGCGTGGAAACGCGGATCTGCTCCGCAAGTTCTACACCTAGTGTTAAGACACTCTACCATCCTTGTAATGCACTTCCGAGTGAACCCGATGAATAAAATATCTGTTTCCTCAGTTGTTTGTTGAAACTTTTTACATGTTCGTTTTGGCCACCCCCAGTGGGTGTGTGGAATCGCTTAGCTGCGATCCCGTATCATCTAAGTTAAAAACTACTCCGAGTGAGGACTACATCGACACTCGGGGGCTTAGCTGCGATCCTGTAATCGCCTAAGTTAAAAACTACTCCGAGTGAGGACTTCATCCACACTCGGGGGCTTAGCTGTGATCCTGTATTGTCTAAGTTAAAACCTACTCCGAGTGAGGACTTCATCCACACACGGGGCTTAGCTGCGATCCTGTATCGCCTAAGTTAAAACTACTCCGAGTGAGGACTTCATCCACACTCGGGGGCTTAGCTGCGATCCTGTATCACTTAAGTTAAAAACTACTCCGAGTGTGGACTTCATCCACACTCGGGGGCTTAGCTGCGATCCTGTATCGCCTAAGTTAAAAACTACTCCGAGTGAGGACTTCATCCACACTCGGGGGCTTAGTTGCGATCCTCTATCGCCTAAGTTAAAAACTACTCCGAGTGAGGACTTCATCCACACTCGGGGGCTTAGCTGTGATCCTGTATCGCCTAATTTAAAAACTACTCCGAGTGAGGACTTCATCCACACACGGGGGCTTAGCTGCGATCCTGTTTCGCCTAAGTTACAAACTACTCCGAGTGAGGACTTCATCCACACTCAGGGGCTTAGCTGCGATCCTGTATCGCCTAAGTTAAAAACTACTCCGAGTGAGGACTTCATCCACACTCGGGGGCTTAGCTGCGATCATGTATCGCCTAAGTTAAAAACTTCTCCGAGTGAGGACTTCATCCACACTCGGGGGCTTAGCTACGATCCTGTATCGTCTAAGTTAAAATCTACTCCGAGTGAGGACTTCATCCACACTCGGGGGCTTAGCTGCGATCCTGTATCACCTAAGTTAAAAACTACTCCGAGTGAGGACTTCATCCACACTCGGGGGCTTAGCTGCGATCTTGTATCGCCTAAGTTAAAAACTACTCCGACTGAGGACTTCATCCACACTCGGGGGCTTAGCTGCGATCTTGTATCGCCTAAGTTAAAAACTACTCCGAGTGAGGACTTCATCCACACTCGGGGGCTTAGCTGCGATCTTGTATCACCTATGTTAAAAACTACTCCGAGTGAGTGATAACCCACAAGTATAGGGGATCGCAACAGTTTTCGAGGGTAGAGTATTCATCCCAAATTTATAGATTCGACACAAGGGGAGCCAAAGAATACTTGAGAGTATTAGCAGTTGAGTTGTCAATCCAACCACACCTGGAGATTTAATATCTGCGGCAAAGTAATCAGTAGCATAGTAGTATGATAGTTTGATAGCAGTAGTGACCGTAAAAATAGCGGTAACAGTAGTAGCAGTAGTTTTGTAGAAGTTGGAACAAGAGCAACAGTAATAGTAACTTAGCAAGACCAATAAGTGGAAAGGTCGTATGCACTGGATCGGTAACTCGTTGGATGATATTCGTCATGTAACAGTCATAACCTAGGGCGATACAGAACTAGCTCAGTTCATTAGTGTAATGTAGGCATGTATTCCGTAAATAGTCATACGTGCTTATGGAAAAGAACTTGCATGACATCTTTTGTCCTACCCTCCCGTGGCAGCGGGGTCCATAAGGAAACTAAGGGATATTAAGGCATCTTTTTAATAGAGAACCGGAACACAGCATTAACGCATGGTGAATACATGAACTCCTCAAACTACGGTCATCACCGCAAAGTTTCCCAAATATTGTCACTTTGGAGTTGATGGATCATAACACGTAATAGGTGCATATGACTAGGCAAGATCAGATCAAGAACATAGATATGGAGATGATAACATAAATGTTTCAGATCTGAAATCATGGCACTCGGGCCCTAGTGACAAGCATTAGGCATAGCAAAGTCATAGCAACATCAATCTCAGAACATAATGGGTACTTGTTTTCAGAACATAGCAAAGTCATAGCATTAGGCATAGCAAAGTCATAGCAACATAGTCGTGGCCCCTCTCCGGAGCCCCAAACGGGCTCCAGATCTGGCCTCCCGATGAAGAACAGGAGGTGGCGGTGGCTCCGTATCGTGAAACGCGATAATTCTTTCTCCCTGATTTTTTTCTCCAAATTTAGGAATTTATAGTGGCGGAGTTAGGGCACATGGGGCCACGAGGTGGGCACAACCCACCAAGGCGCGCCCTGGTGGGTGATGCTCACCCTGGCCCCCCTCTGCGGTGTATTTTGGCTCCAATAATTCTCATTTATTCTGAAATAAATCTCCAAAAAGTTTCGTTCCATTCCGAGAACTTTTATTTCTGCACAAAAATAACACCATGGTAGTTTTGCTGAAAATAGCGTCAGTCCGACTTAGTTCCATTCAAATCATGCAAATTAGAGTCCAAAACAAGGGCAAAAGAGTGAGGAAAAGTAGATACGTTGGAGACGTATCAACTCCCCCAAACTTAAACCTTTGCTTGTCCTCAAGCAATTCAGTTGACAAACTGAAAGTGATAAAGAAAAACTTTTATGAACTCTTTTCTTCTTGTTTACATATATATGCTTAAGTAGCACCCAGGTTTTCAGCAAAGATTATGACTAACCATGTCAACAATAACTCTTAGAAATTATATTTACTCATGACAATAACATAAGCAACTAGAGAGCAATAATAAGATATCTCAAACGCCAACACTTTATCAAAACAATCATGATACAATATGACAATAGTGGTATCTCGCTAGCCCTTTCTGAGACCGCAAAACATAAATGCAGAGCACCTCCAAAGTTCAAGCAGCAACTAAACATTGTAATTCATGGTAGAAAAGATCCAGTCATGCTGCACCCAACATCAACTATACACAATGCATGAGGATGACAATAGTGCTCTCAGGTCTGGCGCTTATTTGAGAAGGTGATGACTCAACATAAAAGTAAATAGATAGTCCCTTCGCAGAGGGAAGCATGGATTTGTAGCGGTGCCAGAGCTCAAAGTTTAAAACAGAGATAGATATAATTTTGAGAGGTACACCCTTCCTGTCAACGTCACGACCAAGAGTTATCAATATCTTCCATGCTAAACAAATTAGCGGCGGTTCCCAAGCGGTAAAAGTAAAGGTTTACTCCCCCTCCACCAACAATCACACTCCACGACGAGCCGCATCCACGGGTACCGTCCAAACCAACCACATTCTTGGGGGAGTTTTGTTTAATTATTTTTGATTTTTGATTTCGGGACTGGGAATCCCTATTACCGCCCTCTTGTGTAAGGACAACTGAATAAACACTCATCATGAGAATAACCCGCTTAGCATGGAAGATACTGACCGCCCCCTATTGCTTCATGAGCGGTCCAGGCACACAAAACAGATGTTCATTTGAATTTTTACAGGTGGCACGTGCAAATTTACTTTGGAACGGCAGGGTAATACCGCATATAGGTAGATATGGTGGACTCATCTGGCATAACTTCGTTTAAGGGTTTTGATGCACAAGCAGTATTTCCGCTTAGTACAGGCGAAGGCTAGCAATTAGATTGAGAAGCGGCCAGCTAGAGAGCGAAAACGGTCATGAACATGCATTACATATAATCAACATTGAATACTAGCATGAGTAGGATATGGACACCATGAACATAACTATCATGAAGGCTATGTTGGTTTTGATTCAACTACATGCGTGAACATGTGCCAAGTCAAGCCACTTGAAACTTTCAGAGGAGGATACCATATCATCATACCGCATCACAACCATTTTAATGCATGTTGACACCCAAAATAAATCATTATCCACTCCTAGCCACTTAAGCATGGCATGAACAACTATAATCTCTAATGGTCATTGCAAACATGTTTGATCATAATGAGCTGAATCAAGGGATACTAGGTTAAACATATTTACAAAAACAAAAACAAGTTGAGTTCATACCCGCCTTTCTCTGCCACAGTCAATTCATCAAATGTCGTCATTATTGCCTTTCACTTGCACGATCGAACGATAAGAAGATAATAATAGTGCAAGAGTGTCGTGGACTAAGCTGGAATCTGCAAACATTTTATTCAAGAGGAGAAGACAAAGTAATATGGGCTCTTTGTTGGATAAACAATAATGCAGATGAGAGCCACTCAACAATTTCATCGTGGTCTTCTCCTAGGTACGACTCAAGTAAAAAAGAAAAGAATTTCAGAGAAACACACTGAAATATTTTTGGAGTTTTTGGTTTTTCTTGAAGCAAGCAAATTAAATAGGAAAAAAAACGAGAAAAACTATTTACACGGGAAAGCTCCCAACAAGTAAAAGAAGAAACGAGAAATCTTTTTGGGTTTCCTTTTGATGCTACAATTAAACTAAGCTAGAAAGAAAAACTAAAAAGAAGTAGGAAATATTTTTGGGTTTTCTCAAAGTGTTTCAAACACACAAGAAGAAAGCGAGAAAACAAATCAAGCATGGATAATACAATGAAAGAGTGTGAACACTGACAACTGGAATGAAATGTGTGAACATGAATGTAATGTCGGTGGAAATACGTACTCCCCCAAGCTTAGGCTTTTGGCCTAGCTTGGTAATCACCATCCGTATGAATAATAATTTGGGCGATGGCTCATTGAGAACCTCGGAGCAGACTCCGCGGCTCTCCTGGCAGCTTCAACCTCCGCGTTGTACTCATAGGCTTCGCTCTCATGAACATAATATCTTCCCCTAGTGTGAAAATCAAAGAGAGCAGGAGCAGGCAAAGCAACAGGCACAATGGGTTTCTTATAAAATCTCAAGTTATAGGTATAGTTGGTGGCCGTGCCCGTAAGGAACTTATGACGCTTCATGGCATCAAAGTCTAAATACTGAGTGGGTAGGATGGCGTCATTGGGCCATGGTGAAACATTTAATCTCTCAGCTACACGGGAGGCATAGATTCCTCCATAAAAATTACCACTAGCAGCATTGAGCTGCAACCTCCGTGCAATAATTGCACCAAGATTATAATCCTTATTCCCAGTTATAGCAGTGTGTAGGAGACTCAAATCATGAGCACACAGTGTGCTACAATCCTGTTTGCCTACAACACATTTACCGTTAAAGAGCGCAAAATATTGTAGTGATGGGAAGTGGATACTGTTAATTCTCCCTTGTGTAACCCCCCTATCTTTGCCAAAGCAAAGATTAACTAAAAATGACTCGTACTCAGATTTTGTTGGTTCATCGAGGGAACCCTCATATGGAAGTTTGCATGCATCGCTAAACATTTCTAATGGCATGGTAAAGGAATCATCGTACAGGTTAAACGAAACTCTAGACTCACGAGCAAAATATTTAAATTTCTTTGTGAAGGTTTTCGTGAGCTCGAGGTGTTGGGGGCACTTATCTGCGATGAAGGAAGCAAGCTCTGTGTTGTGAATAAATTGATCAAATTCCTCCTTCATACCTGCACCTTCCATGAACTCGTCGCAAGGCCACAAGCATGATTTGGTGGCGGCATCTCGCATCGAGCTTTCGCTTGGTTCAACATAAGACTGTCGAACTGAGCTTCCTCTTAATGAGGCTCCCGAGGATCT
Organism: Elymus sibiricus; assembly: GCA_039707655.1. Lineage (NCBI taxonomy): Eukaryota > Viridiplantae > Streptophyta > Magnoliopsida > Poales > Poaceae > Elymus > Elymus sibiricus. The sequence goes on from CM077667.1 coordinate 256,652,237, forward strand.
CCTCCTCGAAGAACTCCTAAAGAATTGCATTTTTATTCCTATAAAAATTCTGAAAAAATTTAGTCCACAAAATTTTTATCAACAAAAATTTGTAAGATTGTTAGCAACTAATCCTAACCATGCATAGAGGCCATATTGAGCATTCAAACTACTTAGAACTCTAAGAATTCAACATGCAAGCTCATCTACAACAGCACCAAGAGTAGCTAGTTGCTCTAAAAATAACCCACTAAAACAAAAACTAATTGGAGCAATGGAGGAGTCACATACCAAGAAGCAATCCCTCCAAACAGTTTCGGAAACGGAGCTTCGAGCAAAAAGATCGAAATCTGCGAGTTTGAGAGCAAGAACACGAAAATGGTGGCTCTGGTGATTTTTTGCTGGAGGTAGGTGACAATGTGGGCTAAAGAGATAAGTGAGGGGGCCCACGTGGGGGCCACAAACCACCATGGCGCGCCTGGGGGTGATGGCGCACCCTGGTGTCTTGTGGGCACCAGGTGCACCCCCCTCTGGTGTTATTTGCACCAAAAATTCATAAACATTCGGAAAAAAAATCGTGTTAAATTTTCAGGGCATTCTGAGAATTTTTATTTTTGGGTCATTTTTTTATTGCACGGAGAAAACAAAAAACAGGATAATCACGGCATTTTATTTTATTTGACTAGGTAAAACGGAAAATAAAAGCCGGGAGTAGAAAGTTGTGCTTACTAGATTCCTCAACTTCATACCTCTCAAAAATGATCCATTAATAAGGTTGATCAAGTCTTATTAACAACCACTTCCAATTAGCATGAAACCGAAGAACTTTCGTAAAACACTAAGTTACCTCAATGGGGGTGTGCATATCCCCGACAATAAGTATATCATATTTCTTTTTGGCAGTAGGAAGAGGTAATTGAAAACTTCCAATAGTAATGGTCGGAGATTCTTCAATAACATTTATACCATTCAGTTGGAATTGTTTCTTCGGAAAGTGCACCGTATGCTCATTACCATTAATATGAAAAGTAACTTTGCATTTATTGCAATCAATAACAGCCCCTGCAGTATTCAAAAAGGGTCTACCAAGGATAATCGACATGTTGTCATCCTCGGGCATCTCAAGAATAACAAAGTCCGTTAAGATATTAACATTTGCAACAACAATGGGCACATCTTCACAAATACCGATAGGTATGGCCGTTGATTTTTCAGCCATTTGCAATGATATGTCAGTAGGTGTGAGTTTATTCAAATCAAGTCTTTTATATAAGGAGAAAGGCATAACACTAACACCGGCTCCTAAATCACACAAAGCAGTTTTGACATAGTTTCTCTTAATGGAGCAAGGTATAGTTGGATTCCAGGATCTCCGAGTTTTTTAGGTACTCCATCCTTAAAGGAATAATTAGCAAGCATGGTGGAGATTTTAGCTTCCGGTATCTTTCTCTTATTTGTGATGATGTCTTTCATATACTTTGCATAAGGGGCCATCTTCAAAATATCAGTTAAGCGGGTACGCAAAAAGACTGGCCTAATCATTTCAGCAAAGCGCTCAAATTCTTCATCATCCTTTTCCTTAGATGGCTTAGGTGGAAATGGCACGGGTTTCTGAACCCATGGCTCTCTTTCTTTACCATGTTTCCTATCCACAAAGTCTCTTTTATCATACCATTTATTTTTAGGTTGTGGGTTATCGAGATCAGGAGCAGGCTCTGTTTCAACATCATTACTAGGTTGAGAATCATAGTGAACATCTTCATTATCATTTTCATTATCACTAGGTGAATGTTCACTACCAGATTGAGTTTCAGCATCGGAAATAGAGACATCATTATTATCAGGAGGTTTCTGTGTCTCAGGTTCACTACAGGTATGCAAAGTCCTATCATTTTTATTTTTATTTTTCTTCTTAGAAGGACTAGGTGCATCACTATTAATTCTCTGAGAGTCTTGTTCAATTCTTTTAGGATGACCCTCAGGATAGAGTGGTTCTTGGGTCATTCTACCTCCTCTAGTTACTACTCTAGGAGCAAAATCATGCATATTATTATTCATTTCGTCAAGCAATTCTTTTTGAGACTTAGCAACTTGTTCTAACTGAGTTTGAACCATAGAGGCAATGTTTCCTACACCTCTAACATCATTAATGATTCTAAATAGCAAGTCACTCAAGCGAGCAATCATATCAGAGTTATATTTCAATTGTTTCAGAACATGGGCATTGAAATGATATTGCTTCATAATATAGTTATCAAACTCATATAAGCATTGACTAGGATGTTTATTATGAGGGGTGTCACTTTCATTAAACTTTAATAAAGAATTTACCTCTACCACCTGTAGAGGTGGTGGTGTGTCAAGGCCGTGTATTTCTTCAATAGGTGGCAAATTCTTTACATCCTCAGCTTTAATACCTTTTTCTTTCATAGATTTCTTTGTCTCTTGCATATCTTCAAGACTGTCGGATTTCGGGCTCCGCAAAACCCTCAAGGTTCGAACACGGGGGCATGTGCGAAGATCCCCTGCAGCCTCGCCCTACCTAGCTCGCTACCCGATGGTTAGGACGATGAACTCGCACGATGACGAGGAAGAAGATGCACATGATGATTTACCCAGGTTCGGGCCGCTGCGAAGCGTAATACCCTACTCCTGCTTTGGTGGATTGCCTCTCGAGGAGGTGTGGTGGATGAACTGGTACAGTGCTCAGGAGCCTTGTGAGGGCGCTCGAGTGGTGTTCTTGGCTCTCTGCTAGTCTTGTGGTGGAATGTTGCCTCCTACTCTACGGTGCAACCTAGCCTCTATATATAGCCGCGGCCCGGGTCCTCTTCCCTTATCGCAATGGCGGGAAGGGATCCCACAACGGCCAAATTTGAAGGGGGACAGGAGTACATCCCCGCCTTGTCCAAAGGTGGTCTTCGCCTGCAAAGGGGTGCCGATGATGCAGAGGTGGGCTCGGCGAGGACATCCGCCCTGCGGGGCTCGTGGTCGTGGTCTTGTTGCACCGGAATGGAAACCTTTGGGTGGCGCTTTGGGAACCCGCGTACGTCCTTGCTCCCTTTGTACCAAAGGGGAAACTGTCCCGCCTGGCACGCTGGCGCCCGCCTGTCCTTCCTTGCGTCATCCTTGACTCCTGAGGCCGGGTTCTCCATAGAGATCTCCGCCGCTCCGGAGGGGGCCTGAGGAGGCCCATTCCTTGCTGGTCTCGGTGCTGCTTCCCTCGCGAGCTCGGGTCCTCGCAAGGGCCTTGTCTTGAGTGGGGTTGTGCCTTGTTGTGCTTGGCTCGTGAGGTGGGCCATGCCCTGGGCCGCAGGCAGGCAGGTCTGGGTACCCCCGTTCCCAGAACACCGACAGTAGGCCCCGGGCCCAAGGCGCGCTCGAGATGGCTTCTGGGCGAAGCCCTTGGGGACGACCCGAAGTGCCGCGGGCCCCAAACGCCTGCGGGCTAGGCTTTACACGCGTCGAGCGCCTGGGCGGCGACGCCCCCACTCCCCGAGGGTATCAGGAACCGCCCCAAGTCAAGCTGATGCGACGCCCGTGTGCAGCGCCGGCCATCATTGCCCTTCCTTGAATGCTGCTGCTGCTTCGGGCCTCCACTCCTCGGGCCACGCGGATGTGACCCGTCAATCGGCAGGAGAGGCGACGCGGACGGTACTACGCTGATCGAAGCGCTCCGCGGGGCCCGAGAGGCGCACGACGCCTGCTCTCCCACGACGCCTCGCGGCTGCAGTTACGCCTATAAACCCGCCCCACCCCTGGCGGAGGGGGGCATTGCAGTCTCGAGGTGTCTTCTTGCTTCCATCGTTCCACAGAGAAAGTCCTCTCCTCTTCCCAGCTTCTCCTCTCCCATGGCAACTAGAGGAAGTGCTGCAGGCGCGGGGAAACGCGCGGCACCGTCGGCTCCCCCGCCCTCCTCCGGAGGCAGCGGCGGGGGGCCCTCGGGGTCGGCGCAAGTTCGCCGGCGCTGGGCCATGGTCGATGAGTGAGTACTCCGCCGCCTCCCTCCTTCTTAGTCGTCTTGTCCAGTGCTCCGGGCATGATCCTCTCCTTCTCCCAGGGCACCTGCGGCCAAGAAACGCAGGCTCGGCGAGCTCCAAGAGGAGGTGGACGCGCTGCGGGCCCAGCTGGCGACTGCCGAGGACGCCTTCCAAGCCACCCTCAGGGGTGAAGCGGAGGCCAGGGTGGAGCTGGCGTCCCTCCAGGCCCAGGTTAAGGAGGCAGCCGACGCCGTGCAGGCCGCCCAGGACGAGGCGGCGCATGCCAAGATGCTGGAGTCCCAGCGCGCTAAGCAGTACCTTGGCATCGCCCGCCGTGCGACCAGTGCGGTGAGCCGGTTCGTCGTGGAAGCCCCCGCGCTGCCGTGCGCGCACGGCGACGGGGGCTATCTTGACTTCTTCCGGAGAGTGGTGGAGGTGCAGGAGGCCGGCGTCTCCCGCGTGAACGCGGATAACGAGTCCGACGCGCGCGACCTTCTGGACCTCGCTTTGACGTTCGTCTTCTCCAACCTGCGCCGCCACGCCCCGGAGCTCGACCACCGGCGTGTCGGGGAGCGGGTGCCTGACGAGCTCCAGCGGCCCCTTCGGGACGTGGTGCGCCCCCACGTGGAGTCCCTGGTGGAGCGGTTCATCCAGGTGCCCACCTCCAGCGGGGAGGACGATTCCGACGCCGAGGCGGCCGGCAGCGCGGGTGGCGACAACGACTTCTCCCTCTAGGCATCCCATGTTTCCCTTTCATGGTTCATGTAGTATTTTAAGAAGAACTCGGCCCCGAAGGGCATTAGCCTTTTCCATATTACCTTCGCCCCCCCTTTTTTTTCCTTCTCTTGAATCACCGATCGCTTGCTTGCCATGACGTGACTTAGTTTCTTCGCGCGGGGCTCGGCGCCGCTGCCGACGCGGCTCGGTGATGGCTGCCCTCGCGAGGCCCTCTCTACTGAGGGGCGGCTCGCGGCCGTCGAGCCCCGTGTCCTCGGCGTCACTGCCCATCGAGGCCGAATTCCTCCCCGCATGCCGTCCTTCCTGGCGCCTTGGGCCGCATGGGCTTTTATGGTGGCACACCATAGACCGTAGTACCTACATTCTGGCGTTAGTGCGCGCAACCTCTATCCCGTATTCGGGCCGCCATTGGATCAGGAGGGTCGTGCTTGGTTCGGTAGTGTACTTAGCTTGTAGGCTGGTGACGATCTCGTGCGCCGCGAGGTGCGGCTGGGTTGTCCAGATAGTCCTTGATTCCGCCTGGGGCGCTTCTTCCTTGTTTGTGGAACGGTCCGGCTATGGCGCTTGGGGAGTCCGGGTGTCCTGGGGACTTCTTCTTCTTACGAGTGAGGCGGGTTGGGAGCCCTTTCGGCGCTCTGTGTCTGCAGGCCCCAGTCCCGCACATTTCCCGGCCACCGTAATGTACGACCGGATCACCAGGACGCAACTACGAGGTGAGGCCTCGACACCCTTGATGCCGACTGGATCACCAGGACGACATCAAGGGGCGAGTGGCTATATGACTGGTAACGCTCCTGACGCGTGCTGCTCAGGAGCCCCCTTTGACGCTCAAGCAGCTATACGTTGGCAGGTCCCAGTCCCGCACATTTCCCTACCACCGTAATGTATGACCGGATCACTAGGACGCAACTACGAGGTGAGGCCTCGACACCCTTGATGCCGACCGGATCACCAGGACGACATCACGGGGCGAGTGGCTATATGACCGGTTAGGCTCCTGAGGCACGCTGCTCAGGAGCCCCCTTTGACGCTCGAGCGACCCCCGTCCTGCCGGCTACTGCCTCAGGTGGCACTGGGGCCTCCCGAGGCTCCATGCTGCGGTGCCGCGCTGTGGTCGGAGCCCCCGGGCGGGAGGCGACAGGGCCTTGCTATCCAGCTCCGAGGTGCCTCGGGGAGGGCCGGAGCGCACGAGCCCTTGCGAAACACCAATTCAGAAAAGGAGAATTCAAGACCGGTAAAATGAGAGAACGATGAGAGAAAAGTCCCCGCCCCTTTTTCTTTTAAATATAGAGTTCCGAAATCCTCAAACTTAATTACAAAAAGTGGCAATTCGAACACCAAAAAGAAGCAAGCAACTGCCGCGTCCGGCACGTAGGCTAGTCTTCGTCTTCGTCTTCCCCCAGCGCTGAGCGTAGGGCATCCATGTTGCCTGGACATAGCCATTGGTGGGCAGTGTTGTCTGCCAGCGCGGAGCATGGGGCTTCCACGTTGCGTGGGAGGGAACCCCTCCGCGTCCTCGGGGGGCTCCGGACGTATATAGCCCACTCATTATTACGTGAGAGTGTCACGGCCGTAGATAGCTGGGCAAGCCCCCAGGCGCACGGCCTGGTTGCTCCAAACTCCGTCAAGAGCCATCCTGTGCATTTCTGCTCGGTTGTGCGCCTCTATGACCCAAACCCGAATGCATTGTTCCCCGCGTAGCCGCAGGATTGCGCTACCGCGGCCCAAACATGAGCACAATGCATCCGGCGCAGCCATAAAGGTGTTTTGTAGATGAAGCCGCCTCGTGAAGCGTCGGGGCGCTGGCCGGACAATGTCTTGAGGGCCTCGTGAGGCCCAGCCTCCCGAAGCTGCGCCGGCGCTCCAGTTGCCGCGGGTGGCCCACGCTACTTGTGTCTTGCTGCTCCCCCTAGGCCATTACTCTTGAGGCCTCGGGGCTTGGCTCGGCGTTGCTTTCTCGCGAGGGTGACGGCTTACGCCGTGCCCCGCGGGCCCGGGGGCGTCCTCCCTCTTTCTCCCGCTCGTGCCGCCCAGGCTCGGTGCTCCACCAGTGGAAGCCCCCAGGCCCGGCTTGGGGAGGAGGCCCAGGGTACTCCCTACTCTTGGGGGGTGTCGGCGCCTGCGGCAGGCGCCTGATCTACCCCACCGTCCGGAGGTACGACGTAGCATGTTACATAGGGCTCCACATAAGGGCCCGGTTCTCCTCCTGAGCCGTCCGGCGGGGCGCCGGGGATGGCACCTCCGGGCGGCGGCGGGGCGCCGCCCTGTGCGCGCAGCCCGCAGACCCTCCTGCGACGAGCCTCAGAGCGAAGTTGCTTACCTCTGCTACCGCCGTTGGGTGGGCCACGCGTTTCCTGACGTGGATTGCTTCCTCGGCGATCTGATGCGCCTTCGCCGTGGTTGCTTGTTTGTCCGGACGCCTGCACCGCTTACTCCCTGCGTAGGATGGCGCGCTCCCGCCTGGTCAACCCAGGCTGTTGACGGTCTATAGGGTCAGGCAGGCGTGTGTCCGTGCGCGCGCGGGGCGCCCCATTGTTCCCTCCATAGGCTCCGTTGTCGGGGCCGGGCCGCGCCCCGAAACCTGTGACCGGAATTCGGAGGAGAAGAAGAACGGCATGCGGCGGGCCCTGCTCAGGTCAGTCCGGGGCCCAAGGGGGCACGCCGCCGGCGGGCGGGGCGGCAGGTGTGGCGAGCGAGCCCCGGTGCCTGGCGCCTGCAGTCGTGAAGAAGAACGGGGGACCATGGCCCTCCGCGCGATGGCGACCAGCTCGGTGATGTGGTCGGCCCATGCATCGAAGCCCCTGTGCGTCGGGCGGTGGCCAAGCATCTCGCTCGCCATCAGCAGTGCATCGTGCGCGTCGAGGTCTCCCACATAGGTGCAACGCGACGTCGGTGCTGGGGGCGCCACCCGTCTGCCGTGCGTTTGGGCGGTGCAAGGAGCGGCGATGGCAGAGACAATACTGGTGGCTTGATACTGACCGCCCAGCGCCAGGCCGCTAGGGCGTGGGTCTCTGGCGGCAGCGGTGGGATCGGTGGAGGCGGATCCGCCGTGGCCGGGGGGAACCTGTTGGGCGCCGGCCATCTGAGCGGCGAAGCGGGGAAGGAGTGAGGCTTGAAGAAGACTTCGACACGCCCCCTACCTGGCGCGCCAAATGTCGGATTTCGGGCTTCGCAAAACCCTCAAGGTTTGAACACGGGGGGCGTGTGCGAAGATCCCCTGCAGCCTCGCCCTACCTAGCTTGCTACCCGATGGTTAGGACGATGAACTCGCACGATGACGAGGAAGAAGATGCACACGATGATTTACCCAGGTTAGGGCCGCTGCGAAGCGTAATACCCTACTCCTGCTTTGGTGGATTGCCTCTCGAGGAGGTGTGGTCGATGAACTGGTACAGTGCTCAGGAGCCTCATGAGGGCGCTCGAGTGGTGTTCTTGGCTCTCTGCTAGTCTTGTGGTGGAATGTTGCCTCCTACTCTACGGTGCAACCTAGCCTCTATATATAGCCGCGGCCCGGGTCCTCTTCCCTTATCGCAATGGTGGGAAGGGATCCCACAACGGCCAAATTTGAAGGGGGACAGGAGTACATCCCCACCCGGTCCAAAGGTGGTCTTCGCCTGCAAAGGGGCTGCCGATGATGCAGAGGTGGGCTCGGCGATGACATCCGCCCTGCTGGGCTCGTGGTCATGGTCTTGTTGCACTGGAATGGAAACCTTTGGGTGGCGCTTTGGGAACCCACGTACGTCCTTGCTCCCTTTGCACCAAAGGGGAAACTGTCCTGCCTGGCACGCTGGCGCCCGCCTGTCCTTCCTTGCGTCATCCTTGACTCCTGAGGCCGGGTTCTGCATAGAGATCTCCGCCGCTCCGGAGGGGGCCTGAGGAGGCCCATTCCTTGCTGGTCTCGGTGCTGCTTCCCTCGGAAGCTCGAGTCCTCGCGAGGGCCTTCTCTTGAGTGGGGCTGCGCCTGGTTGTGCTTGGCTCGTGAGGTGGGCCATGCCCTGGGCTGCAGGCAGGCAGGTCTGGGTACCCCCGTTCCCAGAACGCCGACAAGGACTGAGAAATAAGATACCCCTCTTCTTCAGAGTGGGTTTAGGCGGTGATTCAGGAAGAGTCCAATCATCATAATTCTTCAATATGTTATTCAATAATTCCTCAGCTTGTTCAACAGTTCGTTCCCTAAAAACACAACTAGCACAACTATCTAGGAAGTCCCAAGAAGCATCAGTTAGTCCATTATAAAAGATATCAAGTATTTCATTTTTCTTGAGAGGATGATCAGGCAAAGCATTGAGCAATTAGAGAAGCCTCCCCCAAGCTTGTGGGAGACTCTCTTCTTCAATTTGCACAAAGTTAAATATTTCCTGTAAGGCAGCTTGTTTCTTGTGAGCAGGAAAATATTTTTCAGAGAAGTAGTAGATCATATCCTGGGGACTACGCACACAACCAGGAGCAAGAGTACTGTACCATGTCTTAGCATCACCCTTTAATGAGAATGGAAATAACTTAAGGATATAATAGTAGCGAATCTTCTCATCATGAGCAAAGAGGGTGGCTATATCATTCAGCTTAGTAAGGTGTGCCACTACAGTTTCAGTTTCATAGCCATGAAAAGGATCAGATTGAACCAAAGTGATTAACTCTGGGTCGACAGAGAATTCATAATCCTTATCAGTAACAAGGATAGGTGAAGTAGCAAACTTAGGATCACATTTCATTCTAGCATTCAAAGTCTTTTCCTTATACTTGCATAGTAATTTCTTAAGATCGTCGCTATCCTTGCAAGAAAGAATTTCTCTAGTTATCTCTTCGTCCATAACATAACCTTCAGGTATCGTAGGCATTTCAAACTTAGGAGAGCTAGAACTAATAGGGGTTTCATAATTATCACCAGATTCATAAGCTTCATCAATTTCAGCAATCTCATTCTCTTTAGGTCTAGCAATTTGTTCATCAAGAAATTCTCCTAGCGGCACAATATCATCAAGCATGGTACTAGCATCATCAATAGCATAATTCATAGTAGAGGTAGCATCATCAATAACTTGTGACATATCAGGATTACTAGCATGTGGTGGTGTTGCAAGCATACTCATAACAGAAGGTGAATCAAGTGCAGAGTGTGATGGCAGTTCCTTACCTCCCCTCGTAATAGAGGGAAAAATCTTGGTCTTAGTATCCTGTAGATTCTTCATAGTGATAGATTGATATAAATCCCAAGTGACTCAACAAATATTGCTATGCTCCCCGGCAACGGCGCCAGAAAAAGGTCTTGATAACCCACAAGTATAGGGGATCGCAACAGTTTTCGAGGGTAGAGTATTCAACCCAAATTTATAGATTCGACACAAGGGTAGCCAAAGAATACTTGAGAGTATTAGCAGTTGAGTTGTCAATTCAACCACACCTGGAGATTAAATATCTGCGGCAAAGTAATCAGTAGCACAGTAGTATGATAGTTTGATAGCAGTAGTGACAGCAAAAATAGCGGTAACTGTAGTAGCAGTAGTTTTGTAGCAGTTGGAACAGCAGCAACAGTAATAGTAACTTAGCAAGAGCAATAAGTGGAAAGGTCATAGGCACTGGATCGGTAACTCGTTGGATGATATTCTTCATGTAACAGTCCTAAGCTAGGGTGATACAGAACTAGTTCAGTTCATCAATGTAATGTAGGCATGTATTCCGTAAATAGTCATACGTGCTTATGGAAAAGATCTTGCATGACATCTTTTGTCCTACCCTCCCGTGGCAGCGGGGTCCATAAGGAAACTAAGGGATATTAAGGCCTCCTTTTAATAGAGAATCGGAACAAAGCATTAACACATGGTCAATAGATGAACTCCTCAAACTACGGTCATCACCGCGAAGTATCCCAAATATTGTCACTATGGGTTGACGGATCATAACACGTAATAGGTGCATATGACTAGGCAATATCGGATCAAGAACATAAATATGGAGATGATAAAATAAATGGTTCAGATCTGAAATCATGGCACTCGGGCCCTAGTGACAAGCATTAGGCATAGCAAAGTCATCGCAACATCAATCTCGGAACATAATGGGTACTAGTGATCAAGCCCTAACAAAACTAACTCGATTACATGATGAATCTCATCCAACTCCTCACCGACCAGCAAGCCTATGAAGGAATTATTCACTCCCGGTGGGGAGCATCATGGAATTGGCGATGGAGAAAGGTTGGTGATGATGAAGACCGAATATTCCCCTCTCCGGAGCCCCAAACGGGCTCCGGATCTGGCCTCCCGATGAAGAACAGGAGGTGGCGGCGGCTCCATATCGTGAAACGCGATAATTCTTTCTCCTAGATTTTTCTCTCCAAATTTAGGAATTTATAGTGGCGGAGTTACGGCAAGTGGGGCCATGAGGTGGGCACAACACACCAGGGCGTGCCTGACCCCCCTCTACGGTGTATTTTGGCTGCAATAATTCTCATTTATTCTGAAATAAATCTCCAAAAAGTTTCGTTCCATTCCGAGAACTTTTATTTCTGCACAAAAACAACACCATGGTAGTTCTACTGAAAACAGCGTCAGTCCGGGTTAGTTCCATTCAAATCATGCAAATTAAAGTCCAAAACAAGGGCAAAGGAGTGAGGAAAAGTAGATACATTGGAGACTTATTACTGAGGACTTCATCCACACTCCGGGACTTAGCTGCGATCCTGTATCGCCTAAGTTAGAAACTACTCCGAGTGAGGACTTTATCCACACTCGGAGACTTAGTTGTGATCCTGTATCGCCTAAGTAGGAGATTATGCCGAATAGAGACTCCGTCCGCATTCGGTAAAAACACAAGCAAGCATTCGAAACGATCAAATAAAGGCATTCAAATGTCATGAACTTCAAAGCAAAAGTGCAGATGTCCAGAGCCGCAAAGTCACGGAGAAAGTATCGGTACAGAACCACTCGGCATACCGAGGCAAATGTAATTTAAAGTTTTTCCCCGACAATCAGTCGGATGATGGTGGAGATGCTGTGTCAGTGAAGGTGTCCAAGTCGATGACATCCGCAATCCGAGTGGCGGCTGGTAAGAAAGTCTCCATGAAGTCGTCGATCTTGGCATTCTTTTTGTTAACAACCTTCAGTGACTTCAGTTTTTCCTCATCCACACCTCTGCAGTGCACACGAACAAGGGAAAGAGCGATGTCTGCCCCAGCCTGAGCTGCAGGTTTCTTCCATAACTAGACTCGGCGTGGCACATCCTTTAGACGATTGACGAGGACGTCCAGGTCACTCGGGAGCTCTTCCTCAGGGCCAGTCTCTTTCTCGATCTCCTTGACGGCTTCACGCAAACGGTTGAGGAAATGGGCTGCCTCCATGGTGCGCTCGTCTAGGCGAAGCAATGCAAGTGCTGCACTGTCGTTGAGGAGCCCAGCACACGGATCCAGTTATTTCTCAATCTTGGAAGTTTCTTCTTCTTCATGCCTGCACAGATCTGATAGACATTCGGGAAGAAAAAGTAAGAGGGGGAGCAAGGTAAGTTGGAAAGGTTCGAGGTTTGATCGGGCCGAGTGTGTACCTTTGAGCCTCTTGTTCATTTCACCACAATAATCCTCCACAAGCTTCTCAAGCTCAGCCTTCTTGGCTGTGACGCCCTTTAGCTTTGCTTCGGCTTCGACGGCCTCCAGAGTGCTCCTCTTGGTCACATCCTCCAACGTCTTCTTCTCCTCCTCCCACTTCCCGAATGCCTTCAGTTTGCCCTCCGCCTCCTTAGCCTTCTGACTGGCTTCCTTCTGGGCAAGTGCTAGGTCACTGTCCTTCTTCTCCAAGGCTTCCTTCATGGTCTCTATAGAAATGGAAACCCACAGTCTCTTAGCAAGCTGAAGAGTTTTGCTACGTATATCTGGCGAAGTACTTTCAGTCGGACAGGGAAAAAGATCGAACTCAAAGTAGTCGGTTGAAATTTGATTACCTCCAAGTGTCAGTTTCTCCTGCTCCAGACAGGCACACTTTGTCTTCTCAGCTTCGAGGTTGCAACGCAGCTCCTGCACCTCCTATTCAAGAGTTTTGTAGCGAGATCCGATCTCCCACACACCCAACATATGACGACAACAATAGCAAAGAACATCGGAGCTGACAATCAGATACAATGTAGAGGTACAATAACATTCGGATTTTGAGACTGCCGCTGACTACTTTAGTCGACGACAGCCTCGGGGACTACACATAGTGGGTTCGCTCGATGCGCCCCCATTGGAGAACTACCGGTACTACACCCTGACAGTCAACGTTGAGAGGCTCTGGTCCATGGACCATCACTGCACCCTCTTCGACAAGTATCTCATCATTCGGATCCTACTACGTCAGCATTCGGATTTTGAAATTGTCGCCGACTGCTTCAGTCGACGGCAGCCTCGGGGACTACACCCAGTGGGTTCGCTTGGCGCGCCCCCACTGGAGAACTACCGGTTCTACACCCCGACGGTCAACGTCGAGAGGCTCTGGTCCATGGAACATCACCGCGTCCTCTTCGACAAGTATCTCTTCATTCGGATCCTACTACTTCAACATTCGGGTTGTGAGACTATCGCCGACTGCTTCAGTCAATGGCAGCCAAGGGGACTACACCCAGTGGGTTCGCTCAGCGTGCCCCCACTGGAGAACTACCGGTTCTACACCCCGGCGGTCAACGTCGAGAGGCTCTGGTCCATGGACCATCACCGCATCCTCTTCGACAAGTATCTCATCATTTGGATCCTTCTTCCTCAAACACCTAGTGGGTGTACGCCCACTACTGATGTAAACACATTCGGGACTCTACATAAACTCACTCAGGATTCTACAGGGTTTTCAAATCATCTTCAATGAAAAAAGTTATATCTAAAGAAGGTACTTACAAGAGTACTTACTCGGACAGTCTCCTCCAAAGCCTCGCCAGCATCGCGAGCCTCCTTCAGCTTGTCATTCATCAACTTCAGTTGGATTAGCGCCTCCTTGCTCGCTCCCACCTGGTCCTCCGGGACGCATTGCAGACTGATGACGCTGGTCGCAAGGGGAGTTGGAGGAGTTCCGAGTGCTGATCTTGCCCTTGAAGAAGTTCCTCGGGCCTGAGGCCGCTCCCGGACGGGCGAAACATCTCGCATCACGACATCCGCGTCAACAGCAGGTTTGGCGGGTCAACTTGTTCATCCACGCCAATCTGGATCACCTCACGCGGCTCTGCAAACAGGCGACAGTCATTCGGAAATGAGCCGAGAGGAGAAACTAAGGACCCGTAATTCGCAAATAGACAAAGCCAAGTGATACCTTTTGAAGTTGTTGCATCGGTTTTAGCCTTGTCCTTCCCTAGCGAGGCAGATGAAGTATCAGCCCTGCATCAAAGTCATTCAGATGGTTTATCTTAATCAGTTAATCATTCGAAACATCAATCGGCATGAAGATAGTTACGTGGAGTCCACCGGCACATTCATCTTGGTCTTGGGCAAGGCCGCCTTCCTGGGTTTGCTGGTAGTGATCTTCGCTTGCTTCGTAGTCTTCTCTGGAGATATGACAGGATCGCTACACCCTCACTTCAAAGTCCGAGTGGTAGAAATGCTCGCGGGAGGCTTGGCTGCACTCGGACCACCCGTATGGCCTCCACGGACTCCAGGGTCCTGGCGGGCCTTAGAGCGGGGCTCGGGAAGCACCTCTTCTGAAGGGGAAGATTCCGCCTCGTCTCCCGGGTCAGACCCCTCCTCATCCTCCTCGCCATTGCTTACATCTTCAGACTCATCTTTGTCGTTCGAGTCGCCACGGCGGTCGTTGTCGCTGGCCACGTCTGTAGTCGCGTTGGCACCAGCGGGTATCAAGCTCACCATGTTCGTGTAACCTTGTGGAAACAGAGGTTGCAATGATGAAAATTCAGCAAAGGAAAATCACATCACTCAGAAAATCAAATCATTCAGAGTTTACCTCACTCGGCAGGTGGTCGGCCGAGTACGGCGGCATGAGTCTTGACCCCCTGGGGTTGTCTCGAGCTGGAGTTATGGCCTTTAGTTTGTTCGCCACTGCTTCAGCACTGAGCTCCTCCGGATGCATGCGAGTGACATCACTCCGACCTGAGTACCGCCACATGGGATGGGCTCTGGCCTGAAGTGGATGGATCCTCCTCTGGAAAAAGACCTCCAGCAAATCTAGCCCGTTGACGCCCTGGTTCACCAGAGCTACCAGTGCGATCACGAGCAAGTCTACGTCGACCTTCTCCTCCTTGGACACGGTCAGCTTCGGAAGCCGCCGAATGCGTTCCGTGGAATATGGAGGGAGGCCCGAATGACCCTCACCGACTTAGACATCGTCACAATAGAACCATGTGGATTGCGAACCCTTGACCGTGTCAGGAAAGTTCAGTGTGGGAAAGCTACCTTTGCCCCTCAACTGGATCCCCAAACCCCCGCACGGTTGAGCTACATTCGTTTTCTCTTCCGAGAGAGCGGTTTTCTTTACCATCATCATTCGGCAAGTGAAAAAGTGTTTGAAAAAGCCCAGTGTGGGTGATAGCCAAGGAAATTCTCACATAGGGAGATGAAAGCAGCTAAGTACATGATGGAGTTGGGAGGGAGATGATGCAATTGAGCTCCAAAGAAATCCAAGAAAGCCCGAAAGAAAGGATGAGGCGGGAGCGAAAACCCTCGGTCGATATGAGTGGTAAGGAGTACCCGTTCACCTCTGCGCGGTGCAGGCTCGACCTCTCCCTTCTCCGGCAGCTGCCAGCTCCCCGGGACGAGGAGGCCTTGGCTCTCATACTCCTTCAATCGGCTGGCGGTGACTCGGGGTGTCAACCATTCGCCCTGGACGAAGCCAGCCGAGCCGCCCGCGCTCGAGGAGGAGTCGCGCGAAGCCTTCTTCGCCTTCTCGGCCTTGGTGGTGGAGTTCCTCGGCATCTCCGGCGAAAGTTGACGACGAATCGGCAGTCCGGTGGTGCTCGCGGAGCTCGCGGTGGAGCTACAGTGGAGATCGGGAGGAGAAAGAGAGGATATTTTCTCCTTACCTCCCCCCGGTCCTCTTTTTATACCCCTGTGCGGCTGATTTCTAGTCGTTGGATTTGGAAAGGCCACGCAATCAACGGACGAGCCTAGATCCGCCAAATTTTTGGGGCAGAGTAGTGGGGAAGCGTGGCAAAATTGGCGGCGCGGAAATCGAGGCACCGCGGCCACCTCCCCCACGCCTCTGACACAACTGTCGCAATCACGCGCGCGTGCTTCCCCGCGATTTCGAAATCGCCGGAGATTTCGCAACTCCGCGTTTTGAGTGGACTCCGCGTTTGCTTGGGCGTTCCGACGTACCAAGTTTTACCGAGCGATTAATGACTGGTCAAACCTCCACCTAGTGGACAAAGTCTCATTGAACACTCGGATTGATCTCCAAACACTCCTGAAACCTCTGAATGAAGATGAGGCAAAAGTTCTAATGGCGACACCAGGCCTAAGGATCATTTCTCCTGAGAGCTGATCAGCTTTGGACCGAATGGCCCGGGTAGTCCTGGCTACGCGGGCCACTCGAAAGACGACAAACCTTGAATCGATCGCGGCTCGAGCACCGAGTGGGAAACGACCCGATCTGTTTCAAAACATCCCCGAGGTGGTTCCAGCGTCACGACACGCAGGCCACTCGGTCCCCTGAGATTCAATCGATTTGGGGGCTACTGACGAGGTTACCTACCCTAGGTAGGGTCACATATCTCTATTCTAGGACACCCGTGGGGTCTTACATGTTCATGGAAGTCCTTGGTTCACCTCGACACTCGGAGGATTGCTCAAGCTGCACTCGGCTCCCTGAACGTCACTCGGATGTTACTGACCACTCGGCACCTTTCGTGGCACTCGGATAGAAATGAGAAGGACCATCGTGGGAGCGGCAACGTTTGAGGGACTTAATACGCCTTAAGTATTGTAAAGACCACGTTACCTGTAACGGCTGTAGTTAACTTAGCAGTTTCTAGTAACCCCCGCAGTTATTATCATTAATGACCCTAGTGATGGCGTTTAGCCGATGGTAGCGCACTCTATATAAGCCATCCCCGGGCGCCGGAACAAGGGTTATGAACACTCTGTAATCAGATACCCATACAAGGAAAACACATAGCCCAAGGGCTCGAGACGTCGGACTGTTACCACTTCCGAGTGGGGTCCGAACTAGTAAATTCCGAGTGTGAAACTTATTCCGTAGCTAGTCTTCCCCCTACTCATTCATACCCCCCCCCCCCCCCGTATTATTGTCAGGATTACTCGCACGACAGATTCTTTGTCACGTGCATCACGTCAATTGCAGAGTGGACCTCTAGGACTTTCCAATAGGGTAGCTCCCAAAATATAGATTTCTTCTTCCACATGGGTGCGTGTCCGTTAGCGTCATTCGGAACAGATTGTCCGCCAAGACCCTTTCCAAAGATATCAAATATATCATCACCAGTACGGGGGACAGGCTTCTTGCGGTGATTTGCCTCACCTTTGGAATGCTTGCCTTTCTTTCTTATGGCATGCTTGGTCGGAAGAAATCGATGATGTCCCAGGTAGACAACCTTCTTACATTTATCCAAATATATACTTTCAGTCTCATCTAAACAGTGCATTGCATTGTATCCCTTCTTTGTCTGTCCTGAAAGGTTACTAAGAGCAGGCCAATCATTGATGGTTACAAACAGCAACGCTCGTAGGTCAAATTCCTCCTGTTTGTGCTCATCCCACACACGTACACCTTTTTTATCCCACAACTGTAAAAGTTCTTCAACTAATGACCTTAGGTACACATCAATGTTGTTGCCGGGTTGCTTAGGCCTTGGATTAGCACTGGAATCATAATGAACTTCCGCTTCATGCACAACTAAGGAGGAAGGTTATAGATACATAGAGTCAGAGGCCAGGTGCTATGATTGTTGCTCTGCTCCCCAACAGGATTAGGCCCAGTTCTTTTGGCCGATTCTCCCAGAATCTTGAGAATCGACCCTTCACCCAGCTTCTTCCAGAATCTTGTATCCGTATGTTTTTTACAATCCTAGTTGTTCACATCCTAACAAGCTAGGATTGTAAAAAATATATGGGTTCAAGATTCTGGGAGAAGCTGGGTGGAGGGTCGATTTTCAAGATTATGGGAGAATCGGCCAAAAGAACTGGGCCTTAATGCGATCTGCACTTATACCAAACCATAAGTTCCTTGCCTCATCTGCAAAGTCCGGCCACTTTCTCTCGATTTTTCTCCACTGTGACCCATCAATGGGTACTCTCAACATCCCGTCTTTCTTACGGTCTTGTTTGTGCCATCGCAACAACTTGACATGCTCTTTGTTTCTGAACAGACGTTTCAACCGTGGTATTATAGGAGCATACCACATAACCTTGGCACGAACCCTCTTCCTGGGGCGCTCGCCCTCAACATCACCAGGGTCATCTCGTCTGATCTTATACCGGGCATGCATTCAAATTCTCGTACTCCTCATCGCGGTAGAAGATGCAGTCATTAGGATGTGCATGTATCTTCTGCACCTCTAATCCTAGAGGGCAGAGAACCTTCTTTGCTTCGTACGTACTGTCAGGCAATTCGTTATCCTTTGGAAGCTTCTTCTTCATTATTTTAAGTAACTTATCAAATCCCTTGTCAGATAAACCATTCTCTGCCTTCCATTGCAGGAATTCCAGTGTGGTACCAAGCTTTATGTTGCCATCTTCGCAATTTGGGTAGAACCATTTTTTGTGATCCTCTAACATGCGATTGAACTTCAACTTCTCCCTTTCACTTACGCATTCTCTCTGTGCATCAACAATGACCCGGCGAAGTTCATTAGCTTCCCCCGTTGTAGTATCACTGTGTGCATCAACATCTGGTGCCTCTTGATCTTTAGCTTCCCTCGTTGCAGTATCACCGTGTTTAGGGAACATAGGATAGTTGTCATCATCCTCTTCTTCTTCATTGTCTTCCATCATAACCCCTCTTTTTCCGTGCTTGGTCCAACAATTATAGTGGGGCATGAAACCGGACTTAAGCAGGTGGAAGTGATGGGTTTTTGAGGAAGAGTAATCCTTCCTATTCTCACAGCGAACACATGGACAACACATAAAACCATTCAGACTCTTTGCCTCAACCACACCGATAAAATTATGCAGGCCCGTAATGTACTCGGCAGTGCTACATCCATTGCCGGTTCATCTGCATTATATAATTAAGTATATCAAAAACCATTACAGAACATCATGAATAGAGAAATGACCAAATTAATACAAGTTCATCATCACATTAAAACCAAAGTACAGTACTGATCAAATGTTATTACTGCAAAAATAAATACATAAAGTTCATACATAGTTCTCATAAAACAACATACAACTATGTAAAATATTTAAATGCAACAACAAATGCGATCAAAATCGCAACTAAGGTAACAATTGATCCAACAGCATAATGATACCAAGCGTGTTTATCAATGGCATATTTTCTATTCTTTCTAATCTTCAAGCGCATTGCATACATCTGGATCTTGTGTAGATCGACGACATCAGCAACATGCAACTCCAATTTCATCTTCTCTTCTGTCACAACACTAGTTTCACTTTGCTTGCTAACGCATTCATGCATGCATTTTTATTTTCTTTTGAAAATTAAATGAGGAATGATCAAGCCTCATAATTCAATTTTTGTCAAATAAGCAATATAAAAATTGCTTCAAAGTGAACCAAGAAAATGTCCCTGGTATTCTAATAAAATATTGGCATGAGGTAAAAATGCGAACCAATATTTTAGAATCACAGAAACATTTTATTTTGGGTTTTTGATTTAATCAAACAATTATTTGCAATGGAATTATATTTACTATATATATAATATAGTTCCATATATTCTAAAATTTATCATGTGGCACTGGATAATTCCATTTGGACCACATAATTATTTTTAGAATTTTTACAAATGGTTTGACATTTTTTTACAAACCAGAACAAATGTCAGAAAATAGAAAAGAAAACAAATAAAAAGAAAAGGCAGAGACCTCACCTGTCTTACCTAGGCCGAGGAGGAAACCGGCCCAGCCCACCTAGGCGAGGGGGTCGTCTTTAACCTCTGCCAGAAGGCAGAGGCGAAGCCGCGCACGCCCGAGCCGGGAGTCCTCCACCTCCTACTTCGCCGTGGCATGGACCCGACCTTCTAGCAACGCCACGAGGATGCCCAGACCCCCCTGGATCGATTCCCTCTCCTCCGCTATCTCCCTCGCCTGACGAAGCCACCATCGCCGTCGCTCGCTAAACCCCGCGGCCACCGCAGTTGCATCGTGCCCCTGAGCTGCTCGTCGTCTACGACACCTCGCGCTGCTTCCCCAAGCAGAAGGAATCGAGACCGGAGGCCCGTAGCGTCACCATCGTTGTCGTTTCTGCCGCCGGCCACACTCCGGTGAGCACTGACATGGCCGGCCACTTAGCGCTAATTAAACCGCCCCCTGACGCTGACAGTGGGCCCCAGCAGTGGGTCAAACCCTAGTGAGTGCGGGATTAGCCCCTAGGTCACTGACCAGTGGTCCCCACAAGTCAGGTTTGACCTGGGCCTGGCGTTGCTGACCTGCTGATGTCAGCATGACGAAGTAATTGATTTCTGGGTTTAAATAATTCCAGAAATAACCTAAACTTCTAAAAATCATAGAAATTCAACCATAGCTCCAAATGAAATAATTTATATATAAACAATTATCAGAAAAAATCCAAAGAATTTGATGGTACCATTTTCATGCATGTGTGAACAACCCAAAGTTGCTGGATATGACAATTCAATAAATGACAATTGAAAAGCCTTATGCGGAGTTGAAATTGATCTATATTGATCAAACAACTTCCATTTAACTTGTGGTCACTTGCATTAGACAAAACCAGCAACATGTCAACATGCCATACTCATGCATCATTGTGAAGCATTTGCTGTGCTTAAATTGTTCTCTGCTTGACTTTGTCGATAGACTTGCGAGACGTAGTTATCGACGACATCGAAGAACAACTGAGTTCTTCCGATCTTCAGGCAAGCAACCCTCCCTTGAGCATTTCGATATAATCCCACTCTCTCGCTCTTGCTCTCATTTCAAAGCATTAGGACAAATGATTCAACTGTTACTTGTGTTCCGGTAGCTGAACCCACTCCTTTGCATGACCTGTCATTGTCACAGTAAATAGCAAAACCCAGCACCTAGCATACCTGGTAGATGTTTGAGCCATGTTGTTCCATAACCCTGTTAAGCTTGCTATGGTTAGAGTTGTGTCAGGCCTGATTCATCTGGGTGATGAACCGGAGTGAAATGGAAGTGTCCTGATGATGAGGGTTAAGTGTTGAACCTGTTTTGGTAAAGGTAGTGATGAGAGGCCATGTAGGAGTACATCGTGGGTTGTCTCATTGAAACCGCTCATAGGAACTGAGTTCCGTGTTTGTGTTCCAAGACTAGGTACTACCGCACATTGGGTTCTGGTAACTCGACCCCTCCCGTCCTATTAACCTACCCTGCTCTCAGTCCAGGAGTCATAGTAGTTTGAAATGTTGATAGGTGTGGCTTGGCCTACGAAGTGGATGAACGGCCCAATCGGGACCAGCTTGGGGGCCTGCTCACAACGTTTGAGGCCATGTTGGAAACCTCGGCCGGACTTCCATTATGGGTTCCAACTCAGATAGGCGACTGCCTTGGACGTGAGTCGTTGTAAGTTAACGTCCGTGGCAGACTCCCTCGCCTGGCTTCCGCTTGAAGGTTGCTGAGGTGCCTTTTTACGTGCACATGGCGATAAGTGACGGGAGCATGTGTGACGAAGTACACCCCTGCAGGGTAATCTATATATTCGAATAGGCGCGTCCGCGGCTATGGACTACTTGGAGACTTGCATTGTTCATAGATAAATTTAACTGGATACTCTAAAATGCTCCAGATAAGTGTGAGTGCTATGGATGGCTTCTCGTGGAAAGATGAGAGAGGATCCATAGTGGTGCATTGATGTGGTGGATATGTGGACTCGTGTGTGCTCTCTCGTAGGGAGACGAGAGAGGAATGATACATTGGTTACGTTGTCGTAGTCTAGTTTAGCCAATGGTCAAAGCTAACATTTCTGAAGTAAACCCCACAATCCCGTTCATTGATACATGATGCATAAGTAGATAGTTCTGATGTAAGATTTGCTGAGTACCTTCGTATTCACTATTGCTTATTTACATTTTCGTAGAGATAGACGTTATTGACTTTATGTTTCTTCTTGACGTTGCCATCGACGGATTAACTTGGGAATCCAGACAGGAGTCTGGCTCCTTTGGTAGGGTCGTTGTAGCTTTTCAGGCTCTTCCAACCGCTTTTAGTAGATGTCTGTACCAAGACATGTAACTTCTGCTTGTTGTTTGTATGCTCTGAATGTTGGGTCATGTGACCCCCCTGCTTGTAACATTATACTATGTCGGCTCTTCAGAGCCTGCTAAATAAATGTTATGTTGTAGAGTTTTGTTGTGATGCCATGTTGTATCTACACATATCTTGCATAAAGCGTGTATGGTTGAAATGCATTGGTATGTGTGGGATTCGACACTTAGCTATATACCTTTAGTAGCATTCTTTATGGGGAAATGCCTCTTTGTGCTTCCACTGAGCCTTGCTAGCTTGCTACTGCTCCGGACACATTGATTGCCCGTCGTGTATCCTTCTTTGCTGTTGTGTCTGTCCCTACGGGGAAATGTCACGCAGTGTAATGGAGTCCTTGTAGCTTGCTACGACTCATCTACACATGCTGATGACCAACACCTGCATTGTTGGGTTACGTATGCATGTCCCTGTACGGTTGTTCCACTTGGGTCTATAACTAGTCATGTCGACCCAGGTTCTCTGACATATGATTGCTAGCGACATATTCATATACGTGAGCCAAAAGGCGCAAACAGTCCCGGCCAAGGTAAGGTGGCCGTCGTGGGGATTACCGTGCATGAGGCCGTAATGGGATATGGTGTGTTACATGCTAGATTTATATGGCTTAGGATCGGGGTCCCGACAATGTTGGTATCAGAGCCGAACTGTCTTTAGGATTACCAAGCCAAACTGGTCGATGTTTAGTCTAGTAATGCTTTAGTTATATAAGGGAATTGATTATGGAAGGGAACGTAAGGCTCTTCTTACTCCTTTACTCAAGTTACTCTATTCTGAGTCACTCTCTCCCTTGCTATGGGGATTAAGGACTAGGCTTCTTACCTATCTGCTAGGATGACGAGTTATTGGACCGCAGACTTATAGGATAGTTGTGTGTCATATCATGTCCCATCAGAATCGTGAGAAGTGATGCCTATGTTCTCTCGGTGCCTTGAAACCATGATGTTGAGTGGTTATGCTACCCAAATCTTGTGCAGGTTGCCTCATATCCCATACCCGTATAGCCGTTATGCTGTCTGAGTTCTTCTAGGTTTAGATATGGTCTGGTGTTCTTCCTTGTTCTGAACCCTGGTTGTTTTCCTTCAGGATGCCGCCAGTAACCCGGAGTTCTGTTGGTCGTGGTGAGAACCATGGAGATGGTAGATATGAAGAAGATCCTCCCAACCCGCCTTTGTTAGCGGAGGTTATGCTAGAAGTTGAGAGGAACAAGTGTGCCACCAACCGCCTGTTGGAGCACATAGAGCAGAATACAACCCATCGTCGCAATGAGCTAGTATCCATCAGAGTCTTCATCAAGTTGCAACCGCCCACCTTCCAGCACTCTATTGAGCCACTGGACGTAGATGATTGGCTCCACAATATTAGCAGTAAGCTGCGTTATGCAAACGTGGCTGAAGGAGACAAGGTTACCTATGCCACATATCACCTTGAATGTTCCGCTAGTCTATGGTGGGAGAACTTTGAGGCCATGCGTCCTGCAGGCCAAGTTACCTCATGGATGGATTTATGTGAGGCTTTTTGTGAGCATCATATTCCGCAGGCCCTGATAGATCGTAAGCAAGAAGAGTTTTGCAATCTAACCCAAGGCAATATGGATTTGGATGCTTATAGTCATGAGTTTGGACGCCTTGCGCGTTATGCCCCAGAAAAAGTATCCACAGATGCCAAGAAGCAAGCAAGGTTCAGGAAAGGTCTCGACCCAGAGCTACGTCGTGACCTCAATTTACATGAGTTCGCTACCTTCCAGGTTCTTGTGAACAAATCCATCCAAGCATAAACTGGCAGGATAACCTAAGAGGAATCTCGCAAGCGCAGCTGTGATTTTGGGTCATCTTCAGTCTCTATATCTCAGAGGCGAAGAATATGGATTCCAAACACCACTCTTCCTCCGGGATATGCACCGAGGCCATCCTGTGTGGCGCCTCGTCTGCCAACGCCATGTGTTCCCCAGAGGAACCTCTTCAACCAGATGATCAACCCAGATCCACGTCCCATTCATGGAGCATGCTTCAAGTGCAGTCAGCATGGACACTATTCAAAGAATTGCCCTTTGCGAGCAAATGTTCCATCCTCTTCAAGCAATGTTGCCATTGGTGCAAGCCCCCAATCAAGAAGCTTAATGTCAGGTCAGTTGTTTATAACTACAGAAGAAGCTCAAGATGATGCTGACGTCGTGCTTAAGATGCTTCTTGTGAATTCTCATCCAGCTTCAGTTCTATTTGACTCTGGAGCATCCTACTCCTTCATCTCTGAACGTTATGCTTCCTTGCATAACAATGCTTTCGAAGATATGCCCTCTCCTTTAGAAATTCAAACTCCAGGGTCTCGATGGCAAACTAAAGCAGTAAGCCATGGGAACCAAATCCTTGTCAATGGTTTAGTATTCCTTGCCTCCTTGATAGCCCTCAAAACTTCAGACATCAATATCATTTTGGGGATGAACTGGATGACAGCTCATCATGCCAAAATTTATTCTTTCACTAGGTCTGTTTAGCTTACCCATCCTTCTGGCCAGATAGTCAATGTACAAACCCATATTCCAGAAGGTCGGATATATTCCCTCAATGCCAATCCTCTTCCAGACCTTGAAAACATCCCGGTAGTCCGTGACTTCCCGGATGTCTTTCCAGAAGAATTTCTAGGTGTTCCACCTGACAGAGAAGTAGAGTTTGTCATAGACCTAATTCCAGGAACCGCTTTAATTGCTAGGAGACCCTATAAGATGTCACCCCAAGATCTAGCTAAGCTTAAAACCCAACTCGATGAATCTTTGAAGAAAGGTTTCATCCGTCCTAGTTCTTCTCCATGGGCTTGTCCTATCCTCTTCGTCAAGAAGAAGGATGGTACGGATCGGATGGTTGTCGATTATCGACTGGTTAATCCTATCACGATAAAGAACAAATATCCGCTCCCCAGGATCAACGACCTGTATGATCAACTCGCTGGATCTGTAGTCTTTTCCAAGATGGATTTGAGATTAGGTTATCATCAAATCAAAATCAGGAACGGGGACATTCCTAAGACGGCCTTTGTCACTCGTTATGGCCAATACGAGTACACCGTCATGTCCTTCGGTCTAACCAATGCCCCAGCCACCTTCTTCCGCTTAATGAATTCGATCTTCATAAAGTACTTGGATAAATTCATTGTGGTTTATCTCGATGATATCCTGATTTACTCGAAGAACGAAGAAGAGCATGCTGAGCATCTTAGGCTGGTATTGATGAAACCTCGAGAGGACTGCCTTTACGCCAAATTCTCTAAGTGCGAATTCTGGTTGCCAGAAGTGACCTATCTAGGTCACGTAATCTCTGCGAAAGGTATTGTTGTCAACCCTGAGAGAGTTCAGGTTGTTCTTCATTGGACTCAACCTGAACCGGTGAAGTAGGTTAGGAGTTTTCTTGGCCTAGCGAGCTACTGACGCCGCTTTGTTGAGAACTTCTCCAAAGTTTCCAAACCTCTAACTGAACTCCTCAAGAAGGATAAGAAGTTCGAGTGGACTCCAAAGTGTGAGGAAAGTTTTTAGGAGTTGAAAAGATGACTGACTACTACCCCGATACTTGTATCCCCGGATTTCACAAAGGACTTTGTTATCTACTGTGATGCATCGTGACAAGGTCTAGGTTGCATTCTTATGCAAGATCGTCATGTGATTGCCTATGCACTCGACAGTTGCGTCCGCATGAGGAGAATTATCCAACACACGATCTCGAACTTGCTGCTGTAGTTCATGCACTTGTCACTTGGCGACATTACCTTCTGGGTAATCATTGCAAAATATACACTGATCATCAGAGTCTCAAGTATATATTCACACAACCGGATTTGAATCTCAGGCAAAGACGGTGGATTGAGTTGATTACGGATTACAACTTAGGAATATCTTACACCCCAGACAAAGGCAATGTCATGGTTGATGCACTAAGTCGTAAATCCTATCGTAACAACCTCACGTTGCTACAAAGTCAACCACTTCTCCACGAGGAATTTCGTAAGTTAAATCTTCACATTGTTCCTCGAGGATTCCTTTCTACCTTGGTGGCTAAACCGACTCTTCAGGATCAGATCGTAGAAGCCCAGAAGCATGATACGGGAATTTCCCGAATCAAGAGCAACATTTCTAGAGGAGTTGCTGGACGTTTCTCTTTAGATGATCAAGGTGTTTGTATTCTTTGAGGACCGCTTGGTGGTTCCCACGAAACAACAACTTCGGGAGCTGATCCTTAAAGAATCTCATGAATCTCCTCTCACGATTCATCCCGACGGTACCAAAATGTTTTAGGACCTACGCCAGAGGTTCTGGTGGACCTGGATGAAGAGACAAATCACTCAATTCATTGCTAACTACGATGTTTGTCGTCGCGTTAAAGCAGAGCATCAAAGGCCTGCTGGCACCCTTCAACCCTTGGCTATTCCCGAGTGGAAATGGGACAAGGTCAGTATGGATTTCATCACCGGCTTTCCAAAGACAAAGAAAGGGAATGATGCCATCTTCGTGGTCATCGATCGCCTTTCCAAAGTTGCTCATTTCCTTCTAGTTCGAGAAAGTATAACTGCTAGTCAGTTAACAGACCTGTATATTTCTTGAATAGTTTCTCTTCATGGTGTTCCTCTAGAGATCAATTCAGACCGTGGAAGTCTTTTCACCTCTCGATTTTGGGAAAGTTTCCAGAATGCTATGGGAACTCATATCTCCTTTAGCATCGCTTATCACCCTCAGTCAAGTGGTCAAGTCGAAAGAGTCAATCAAATTCTCGAAGATATGCTCAGAGCCTGTGTTATGTCATTTAGAACGAATTGGGAGAAATGTCTTCCGATTGCCGAATTTGCTTATAACAACAGCTTCCATTCTAGTCTGTGCAAAGCTCCTTTCAAAGTTCTGTATGGACGAAGATGTCGAACACCATTAAACAGGTCAGAAACCGGTGAAAGACAATTCTTTGGACCGGATATGATTCAGGATGCAGAAGAGCAAGTTCGCATCATTCATGAAAATTTGAAAACAGCCCAGTATCGTCAAAAGAGTTAATATGACCGTCGTCATAAGGATGTAAGTTATGAAGTTGACGAGAAGGCTTATCTTTGGGTTACACCTTTGAAGGGTACCCATCATTTCGGAATCAAAGGCAAATTGGCTCCTCGTTACATTGGTCCTTTTTGCATTCTCGCTAAACGAGGAGAGGTTGCCTACCAATTGGAACTACCCCCGCAACTCTCCAAAGTCCATGATGTGTTCCACGTTTCTCAACTCAGGCGTTGCTTCAAGGATCCTATCCGCGAAGTAGACCACAAAACGCTTGATCTTCAAGATGACCTCTCATATCGAAAATATCCTTTTCATATTCTCGATGAAGCCGAGCGCAGCACTAGACGTCGCAACATCAAGTTTCTCAAGGTTCAGTGGTCACACCATTCCGAGGATGAAGCAACCTCGGAGCGCGAAGATCGTCTTCGACTTGAGTACCCCGCACTCTTTCCGACTACGCCTGAATATCGAGACGAGATTGTTTAGTGGGGGTGAGTTGTCACAACCCTAGTTTCACTTTGCTTGCTAATGCATCCATGCATGCATTTTTAGTTTCTTTTGAAAATGAAATGAGGAATGATCAAGCCTCAGAATTCAATTTTTGTCAAATAAGTAATATAAAAATTGCTTCAAAGTGAACCAAGAAAATGTCCCTGGTATTCTAATAAAATATTGGCATGAGGTAAAAATGCCAACCAATATTTTAGAATCACAGAAACATTTTATTTTGGGTTTTTGATTTAATCAAACAATTATTTGCAATGGAATTATATTTACTATATATATAATATAGTTCCATATATTCTGAAATTTATCATGTGGCACTGGTTAATTCCATTTGGACCACATAATTATTTTCAGGATTTTTACAAATGGTTTGACATTTTTTTTACAAACCATAACAGATGTAAAAAAATAGAAAAGAAAACAAATAAAAAGAAAAGGCAGAGACCTCACCTGGCTTACCTTCTAGGCCCAGAAGGAAACCGGCCCAACCCACCTAGGCGAGGCGGTCGTCTTCAACCTCTACCAGTAGGCAGAGGCGAAGCCGCGCACGCCCGAGCCGGGAGGCCTCCACCTCCTTCTTCGCCGTGGCACAGACCCGGCCTTCTAGCGACGCCACGAGGATGCCCAGACCCCCTGGATCCATTCCCCCCACTGTTCCCTCTCCTCCGCTCTCTCCCTCGTCGGCCGAAGCCACCGTCGCCGTCGCTCGCTAAACCCCGCGGCCACCGCAGTTGCATCGTGCCACCGAGCTGCTCATCGTCTCCGCCACCTCGCGCTGCTTCCCCAAGTCGAAAGAATCGAGACCGGAGGGCCCGCATCATCGCCATCGTCGTCGTTTCTGCCGCCGGCCACACTCCGGTGAGCACTGACGTGGCCCGCCACTTAGCGCTAATTAAACCGCCCCCTGACGCTAACAGTGGGCCCCAGCAGTGGGTTAAACCCCAATCATCGCGGGATTAGCCCCTGGGTCACTGACCAGTGGTCCCCACAGGTCCAGGCGCTGTTGACCTGCTAATGTCTGCATGATGCAGTGATGACGCGGTAATTGATTTATGGGTTTAAATAATTCCAAAAATAACCTAAACTTCTAAAAATCATAGAAATTCAATCATAGCACCAAATGAAATAATTTATATATGTAATATTATCAGAAAAATCCAAAGAAATCTCATGGTACCATTTTCATGCATGTTTAAATAACCTAAAGTTGCTGGATATGACAATTCAATAAATGGCAATGGAAATGCCTTATGCAGAGTTGAAATTGATCTATATTGATCAAATAACTTCCATTTAACTTGTGGTCACTTGCATTATACAAAACCAGCAACATGTCAACATGCCATACTCATGCATCATTGTGAAGCATTTATTGTGCTTAAATTGTTCTCTGCTTGACTTTGTCGATAGACTTGCGAGACGTAGTTATCAACGACACCGAAGAATAGCTGAGTTCTTCCGATCTTCAGGCAAGCAACCCCCCCATGAGCATTTCGATATAATCCCACTCTCTTGCTCTTGCTCTCATTTCAATGCATTAGGACAAACGATTCAACTGTTACTTGTGTTCCAGTAGCTGAACCCACTCCTTTGCATGACAGGTCATTGTCACAGTAAATAGCTAAACCAAGCAACCTAGCATGCCTGGTAGATTTTTGAGCCATGTTGTGCCATAACCCTATTACGCTTGCTATACTTAGAGTTGTGTCAGGTCTGATTCATCTGGGTGATGAACCGGAGTGAAATGGAAGTGTCCTGATCATGAGGGTTAAGTGTTGAACATGTTTTGGTAAAGGTAGTGATGAGAGGCCATGTAGGAGTACATGATGGGTTGTCTCATTGAAACCGCTCATAGGAACCGAGTTTCGTGTTTGTGTTCCAATACTAGCTACTACCGCACATTGGGTTCCGGTAACTCGCCCCTCTCGGCCTATTAACCTACCATGTTCTCAGTCTAGGAGTCGCAGTAGTTCGAAACGTTGATAGGTGTGGCTGGGCCTGTGAAGTGGATGAACGGCCCAATCGGGACCGGCTTGGGGCCCTGCTCACAACGTTTGATGCCATGTTGGAAACCTCGGCCGAACTTACATTATGGGTTCCAACTCAAATAGGCGACTGCCTTGGACGTGAGTCGTTGTAAGTTAACTTCCGTGGCCAACTCCCTTGCCTGGCTTCTGCTTGAAGGTTGCCGAGGTGCCTTTTTACGTGCACATGGCGATAATTGGTGGGAGCATGTGTGACGAAGTACACCCCTGTAGGGTAATCTATCTATTCTAATAGCCGCGTCCGCGGATATGGACTACTTGGAGACTTGCATTGTTCATTTATAACTTTAACTGGATATTCTAAAATGCTCCAGATAAGTGTGAGTGCTATGGATGGCTTCTTGTAGGAAGACGAGAGAGGATCCATAGTGGTGTATTGATGTGGTGGATATGTCGACTCATGTGCACTTTCTCGTAGGGAGACAAGAGAGGAATGATACATTGGTTACATTGTCGTAGTCTAGTTTAGCCAAAGATCAAAGCTGGCATTTCTGCAGTAAACCCTACAATCCCGTTCATTGATACATGATGCATAAGTAGATAGTTATGATGTAAGACTTGCTGAGTACCTTCGTACTCACTGTTGCTTATTTACGTTTTTGCGGAGATAGACGTTGTTCACTTTATGTTTCTTCTTGACGTTGGCATCGACGGAATAACTTGGGAACCCAGACAGAAGTCTGGCTCCTTTGGTAGGGTCGTTGTAGATTTTCAGGCTCTTCTAGCCGCTTTTAGTAGATGTCTGTACCCAGACATGTAACTTCCGCCTGTTGTTTTTATGCTCTAAATGTTGGGTCATGTGACCCCCCTGCTTGTAACATTATACTATGCCATGTTGTATCCACACATATCGTGCATAATGCGTGTATGGTTGAAATGCATTGGTATGTGTGGGATTCGACACCTAGCTATATACCTTTAGTAGCCTTCTTTAGGGGGGAAATGCCTCTTTGTGCTTCCACTAAGCCTTGGTAGCTTGCTACTCCTCCGGACACATTGATTGACCGGCGTGTATCCTTCTTTGCTGCTGTGTCTGTCCCCATGGGGAAATGTCATGGGGTGTAATGGAGTCCTTGTAGCTTGCTACGACTCGTCTACACACGCTGATGACCGATACCTGCATTGTTGGGTTACGTATGCCTGTCCCTTTACGGTTGTGCCACTTGGGTCTATAACTAGTCATGTCGACCCGGGTTCTCTGACATATGAATTCTAGCGACATATTCATATACGTGAGCCAAAAGGCGCAAACGGTCCCGGCCAAGCTAAGGTGGCAGCCGTGGGGATTACCGTGCGTGAGGCCGCAATGTGATATGATGTGTTACATGCTAAATTCGTATGGCTTAGGATCGGAGTCCCGACATCTTCTTCAATTCTTTTCAATTTTTCTTTCAATTAATTGTTTTCTTTTTCAACTAAATTTAACCTCTCGACAAGAGGGTCAGTTGGAATTTTCGGTTCACATACCTCCTAGATAAAAACATCTATGTCAAGTTGGTCGGCATAATTTTCATAAACACTAAATGAAACAAATAGTTATAAAAGATAATATACCACATCCGAATCATAGACCGGACGAGAGTTGACGGGGGCGGATACCAAAACCACGGCACTACATAATGACAAACAATAATACAAGTAAGAAAATTATACAAGTAGCTATCTAAATCATACAAGTAAGATTTTTTCTTTTAAATAAATATAAGAACAAGAGGCTCACCACGGTGGTGCCGGTGACGAGATCGGCGCGGGCGATCGACGGCGGTCAGAACGGGGTTGGAGGAAGAACAGAGGAGAAAGCATAAGTGTGGCTCGGGCATTTCATCGAACACCTCATGTGCATAGGAAGGGAGAGCAAAGTAGCACAGACAGCAAAGTAGCACAGACCTCCCACCTTCTATGAGCCAAAAACAAAGGAGAGGGTGGGCAGGAGCGAGTATATATAGGCAGTTTTTTAGTCCCGGTTGGTGTCTACAACCAGGACTGAAGACAAACCTTTAGTCCCGGTTGGAGACACCAACCGGGACGAAAGGCCCTCGCTCCTGGCGCAACCCTTTTAGTCCCGGTTGGTGTCTGGAACCGGGATTAAAGGTCCAACTTTGACCGGGACTGATGCCTGCCGAGCCCCGGCCGGCGTCCTAGCCGCTCGAACCGGGACTAATGCTCACATTAGTCCCGGTTCGTAACCGGACCGGGACTATTGCTCCGATTAGCCTAGAACCAAAGCCCTGTTTTCTACTAGTGAACACGGACAATCAAACAACATGCACCCAGGTGAACCTTGATGCAATGCAGGCAACCAATCAACATACAGATGTTGGTTTATAGCCTGCATATGCTCAACCAGGCCTAACTGGGTCAAGCATGCAAAAGGGCAAAAAACGATGCAAGTATGTTTTTTCAATTTGCTTCTGTTTCGTTTTTCTTGCCTCATGAAGTTCTTTTCTTTTCTATAAACTTTTTCTTGCGTTTCTTCTATTTGAACTTTTAATGGTTTTCCATATGAACTTCTATCAATTTATCCAAGTTCCTCCAAGATTCTTTTTTTCCTTTTGAACTTTCTGCTAGTAATGCAAGAACTTCGAACAGAAACATTTTCTATTGCAGAACAAAACGAGCACAAAATTGTTTGGTTATCTGTCTGGTTACACATATCAACAAACACCTAGTCTATGAACAAAAATTGTAAGACAAGTTTTCATGCAATTGTTTTTTCGTGGGTTACACCAAGCAAAGCACATGAATTTGTTTCTATATCTATACTACTATTAAACAATCCAACATTATCTTTCCTAAATGCACCCCGCTAACGTACACACAACAACCCAGAATAATTAGAGCCTCACGATCATGCCTATTCATTTAGATCTAACCATCAAAATAACCATTAAGTCTCGCTAAAAGTACGTTCAGTAATTCAAGGAGGCGGACAAAAACTCTGCCATCCCCCTTCCGCATCTTATCCCCCACGTCTCTCCCGAAACGACTCTCCAGTCTCGGCCCCCCTCGCCGCCCCAGACGCCCTCGCCTGCGTGCTCCTTGCCGCCCCCACGAAGCCCTTGCCGGCACGCACCTCGCGTCCCTCCTTGCCCCCTCGCTAGATCTCCCCATGGCGCCCACACTGCTCTCGCCGCATCGGCACCATCCATGCTAGCCACCTAAACATACGACCCCCGTGCCACCGCCAGCCGCCCCAGTGAGGAGGAGGCACCCCACACGAGATCTGGCGAGCAGCAGAAGCTCCCACACGTGATCCCTGATCCAGCCAACAGGTGTTCCCTCGCTCTATCCCACGACCGGAGATGGACCAGGGAGGCGGTCGTCGCCGGTATGGTTCACTCAACTCATGCCACCACGGGAACCGATCGAACTCCTTCACCTCGCGCCTGGAGGTATGACATCGACCTGATCTCGCGCTAAACCTCCTATCCGGCCAGCCTTCAACCTCGCCTCGTTGTGGATCTGAAGCTTCGTATTTATATAATGTGTGAGCCTCTGGTCCTCTCCCAGGATCCCCCTTCAATCTTCCTCTGTCCAGATTTCTGTTCACGTCCAGGATGGTGCTCCATCATTATAATAACTGAAATAGCCATATTATACTCATGGTAGTGAACTAAACCTCACGCCCAGATTTCTATTCACGTCCAGGACCTAAAGAATTTTGTGTTTGTAATCTTTCAAAATTGATTCAGCTACTACCTTAGAGTTCAAGAGCATTGGTGTCTGAACTTTTCGAAATTATATGAATTATTTACTGTTTTCGGACTGATGATGATGAGTTGTAGATTTGTGGCATTAGTTGCAGTGAATTTTAGTTCAATAATTCAGTGTTTAGACATACAGGATAGTATACTAGAGCTCAGGATTAAAATGGTTGGTCTCTTTGTTTCATTCTAGAATGCCAGCCACTGTACTGCATTAGCAATATCTTCGTAGACGCGTCACCGGATGTTGTTACAAATTTCTTTTGGATGATGACTTCCGGATCAAGAACATGACAGACTACACAAGTTTTGCTTACACTGCTTGCCTTGCCTATGCAGTTTCCATTCTTCTGCAACGACAGGGAGTATGTTATCGGTCGCAGGATATGGGCATCTGGGAAGACATACTACTGCTATTATTGGAGTATGCACGTTCACGTGATTGCTTTTACAGCCATGTTTAGGGTTCCTTTACATAATGTAGTTGAGATGTAAGCTTTTGTTAATTTATATCAACGTCTTCTTTGTTAATTTACATCACCATCCAAAATTGGGTACTAATGATTCAGGTTTCACTTGTAAGACATGGGTAGCAGTGTGACTCAACAACACAAAATTTTGACTTTGTTAGTTTACACCTCCATCCAAAATTTTGATTTCAAAATTACATGTATACTCTGCAATCTGACAGACATTTCCAGTTTGCAGATTTGAGATAGACCAATCTGAGTATCTGACACACGTGTATACTCTGCATGGAGTATTTGACAAAAAACTACCACTTTTGGGGCCGCCGTCCCACAAAACTACCACTTCAAAAAAATTGACCAAAAACTACCACTTTTGTGGTAATTCGTCCCAGAAAACTATCACTTTTGTGTGATGATCGTTTTAGACATTTTAAACACGTTTATGACAAGCGGGACCCACCCGTCAGGGCTGACGTGGCAGGAAAGTCAACGCTGTTTATTTTGACCGTTATTACGGGTGGGGCCCACACATCAGCGTCAACTTCTTCTTCCTCCTCTCTCTCTGGCATTTCAACAAGTACCTTGTGTGCATCACCACCATGCTCCCTGGTACCTTCTTCACTACCATCTTCTTCCCTAGTACCTTCTTCTCTACCATGTAGATGGTGCGACCCACGCGTTGGACATCGTGCCGGCCGAAGCCGGCCTCCGCCCCGTCGAGCTCGCGCCACCGTAGGATGTAGAAGCCCTCCCGGCATGGTGTCAAAGTTGAAGGGCCCCGGGCTGAAGGGGGATGCCCAGGCACATGACGTCGCGGGTTCGGTCCGGAGCTGGGGCTTGCTCCGGGTGGTGAGGATCCGTAGTACCTCCTCGTGGCGCGACAACTTCTTCCGGATGGCCTCCGAGAGCTGGGCCGCCTCCTGCTTTGCTACGTCCGTGTCAACACGGTCACCGCTCTAGCTCCCGAGCGTGCTGTCCCACTACGCCGCCAAGTGGCTCCCGGACGTGGCCACGTCCGCCTCCGGTCGCTTCCTGCCCCCGGAGAGCCCCACCGCCACGTGGCTCAAGAAGCGCCTACTCCTGGAGACCCTTGTTGCCGCGCTCCCGCCCGACCCACCCAACGGTGCGACCGCCGCCAACGGCATCACGTGCGACTTCCTGCTCAAGCTGCTCCGGGCGGGGAGCATGGTGGGCGCGGATGCGGCGCTGCTGCGGGAGCCGGAGTCCCGCGCGGCGCGGCGGCTGGACCAGGTGACGCTGGCGGCCGTGATGATACCGGCGTTCGGGCACGCGCCGGGCGGTTCGACGCTGTTGGACGTGCCGCTGGTGCGCGGGTTTCTCAAGGAGGGCGGCAAGGGGGCCGGCGCCGGCGCGAGGGTGGCGAGGCTGGTGGACGCGTACCTGGCGAGCATGGTGGTGATGCACACAAGGTGCTTGTTGAAATGCCAGAGAGAGGAGGAAGAAGAAGTTGACACTGACGTGCAGGCCCCACCCGTAATAACGGTCAACTTAATGGTCAAAATTAACAATGTTGACTTTCTTGCCACGTCAGCCCTGATGGGTGGGTCCCGCTTGTCATAAACGTGTTTAAGAGCTTTAAAACGGTCATCACACAAAAGTGGTAGTTTTCTGGGACGAATTACCACAAAAGTGGTAGTTTTCGGTCAATTTTTTTAAACTGGTAGTTTTGTGGGACGGCGGCCCCAAAAGTGGTAGGTTTTTGTCAAATACTCCTCTGCATGGCCCAGCCCTCTGCCAATGGCGATGTGGCTTGCTGGTTGCGTGGCCACAGCGTGGATCATCCGTGCATAGGTGTATGCGTCAGCGGCCACCCCGCATGCTGCATCCTCATGAATATACCTATCATAGGTGTACTCAGTGGTGGTTATTCTGTTACTATTTTCCTTTGTGTGTACTTCAAATGCACTAATAGTGCTCTGTTCAGTTTCGTGGATCAGCTAGAGTTTACAACAATGTATTCCTAATGGTGCATCTTAAGAATATGGAACGATTATGTAAGCACCCTTTCTTCCTTGCACTCTTAACTGCATGTAATTATGGAATGTGCAAGAGGAGCAATCATCATCTCATATATAGAAAATTAGCTATCTTTTTGTTGCATGGTAGTAAAGCTCTCTTGTTTGTATTGCCTAAACTTCAAAGGATATATTCTGGAGAGGAGGCAAATTGACTCACTATGCTTGGTACCCGTATTCCGAAGGTTGATCCGCTTCGTTTATTTCTGTATTCTGCAATGTAAGGTCTAGCATAGTGGATTTTCATATAGGGATGCCTCAATTGTCCCCTTCCTAAGAATGGCTAATAACCATCAACTTCTCTGCCTGCGTGAGATAAATTTTGTACATGGTATGTATGACCTATTGCTTGGTCTGCCTCTAATTAATTTTACATATGAAGTATTCACAGTAACATTCTAAAAACACTGCTAGCAAGATATATGTGGTTCTACAAGATCACACCTTTGGTCTTTCTGGTTGCAATGATCTGACATATGATACTATGGGTTTGTGCCTGATGGATGAAGCTCGAGCTTTTGCAAGGCCAACCCGAAACCTATCCCTGCCCGAGGTATGCCCAGACGTATGATATACGTGCATCAACATGTGTAACATAAATGGTTTCTCTTCCGCAGGTGGCTGCTAGGCCTCTAGGTATTTTTATGTTTATCACTTGGTAACTATCACCCACCTTCGGGTTCTGATTCAACTTTAAGTTGGCTGCATTAACAAAACGGAAGTGACTACCATTCTGAGTCTGGTGGATGACGTGACCTCTCTTTGCTTATTCCATTCTTAATTGATTTGTGAAGCCGAGCTTGTTGCCTCTTGAAAATAAGACGGGTCATTACTTTCTATCTAAATTGGTGAAAAGATGACTCTTACATGATTATTTTTTGTTATGACACTAATCAATGAACTCTTTTAGGTAGGCTGTTTGGGTGAAAAAGAGGGCTTCAGGGCCTGCTAAGCATGACGGGAGGACTGCAATTGATAGAAAAAAGCGAGGAACATGGTCGGTTAGCTTGAACCACAGCTTGCTTGAGCAGATGCACATCCGGGTGTGATTTGAATTGAGTAAGCACATAAAGTTGTAATGGTAATGGGGACCAAGCCGAGAGCAATATCAGCGGGTTACTGTGCTAGGAATATGCATGGATAATTCGTGCAATGATCTTCTATTTATGTTTCTTAAGCGATTAATCTTAGACTAAAGTGTAGTTTAGAGCAGTATTTGAATGAAATCAATACTGAGACGGAATGTGGAAGGTTGAAGTTTTTTTTTATATAATTTTGTGTGAGAACTGAGAAGTATACCGTGTTATTTCCTTAATGACAAGTTTTAAGAATTTGACTGCAGTTATATATTTTTTGACTCATGGTGAGCGCATTGTTATATTTTTTGGCAACATACAAACTCAGTTTTGTACTTGTGCGCATTCCACTTGAATTCACATATGTTGATTTGAGACGTGCGTGCACGTGCACCCTTACTAGTATGAACAAATCACCTCATATTCCGCCAATGGACCCCCTAGTGGAACATCTAGACAGTTTGCCACAGTAATCAGGTTGATTCAAATGTCTCCAGCAAAAAAAATACGGCTGTCATGCATTAAAATGTAGAAAAAATGAAACCTACCGAATCAGCCGTGACAGTGGAGAACATGTTCCTCGGTGACCCTACATCTAGACTCACAAATCTGCTAACCTCGGCATTATGGAGCGTTGTGCTGAATGAACGGGATGCCAAAACTACACAACAAAGTATTCTGCTACCTGACCAATCTATTCATTCGAGCGTGCCACTCTACACGGTGTCAAGCTAGAGCTGCCATACCAAGCGAGCTACTACTGCTCTCAGCTTTCTTGATGTATTTTCCAGGCCAACTCAATCGACGGGCAAAGTTATGGAACCTATAATCATAGCAGAACAAGAATCCATTAGATAGCAACACGGAGCTTTTCCACTACTGACTATGTGCTAGAACATCCAACCTCCATGTGGAATGAATATACATGAAAATCTCGAACTAAACTGATAGTTGAACACATGAACGGGTGATGTTATGGAATCTATAAGCATGCATCTCGCTACAACAAGTGTAAAATCACCATGTTGAACTACATCCCAGCAGCAACACAAAGATTACACACCCTTTTATGAATTCCGACCATCTTCCTCATGAACGGCAACAACTCTGCCCCTTGCACCTCATTTGACCTTCTCCCCTGCCGCGTGGTGACCTTCTTCAGCAGAGCGACACATAGGATCCAAGAGACACAAACTAGAGCATAACCGAGAGAAAAAAAGCACCAAACAACTTAACACGTGAACATCAAACACAATTTCTTCTTTCTGAATTTTTGCAACAAGATATAACTTCGCCCACATCTGCATGGATCAATAGATGCAAGCGAAGCCAACTAAACAGAGGTGGAGGGCATTTCAAGCGCGATTGCACAAAGCCGAAGAAGGGGGCAGCGGAGGCGGAGCGGGCACTGCTGGCGGACGCCGGCGTGGAGAACGACGGCCTTCTCTGAGCCATGGCTTAGGGGGTGAAATGTTAGGCAATAAGCCACGGCTCAGGACAGGTCAGGCGCGGTGCGCGTGCGTGCGCGCGGTGGCCGCGTCGGGTCCGACCGTGGCGGGCTCGGGCGCGCGTGTGTGTGCGTGTCCGAGGGGGTGCGTGCGTGTGTGTGTGCGTGCGTGGGTTAGTTAGCGAGTAGTCAGGGAGACCACGTCTAGCGCTCGGAGTGGTCGCGGCTATCGCGTGGGTGCGCGATGTGCGTGCGCGAGCCGGAGCGTGCGGGGCGCGGCGGAGTGGGAGGTCAGCGGAGGAGGACGGCGAGGTCGCTGCTACAACTGTGGCCAAAGGTCAGCGGGGCGCGGCGGAGTGGGAGGTGGGTGCGTCGGTGCGCGGCCCAGCGTGTCAGAGCGCGCGGGTATAAGACCCTCTCGACGCCTGTGTACTTGTAGCCGAGTTCGAGTTCGTGCTCGAGGAGAAAATCAAAAAAGCCGTACGTGCGGCGGTGGTGTTTGTGCGCCAGAAAAATTCCTGTGTTCATCCTCTACCCCTCCGACCTTGTCTCCGGTGATAGCCGGCGAGTTGTGGTTCCGTTTCTGCGCCAACAAAGCCAACTAAACAGAGGGATCCAAAATTACCTTCAAGATTGATGGATGTAGGGTTCTGCTCTGTAGCAACTAGTAGTACTGTTGAAAAGCTTATTAACAAGGACATGACTCTGCATATATAACACAAATGGAAATCAGTTCTATAAATATACGTCGGGTCGTCTTTGCCTCGTCAACAATTATAACAATAATAACACGCACACACGTCGAGCCTATCCATTTGATGCTATTTCCACAAATGAATGCTACATCTAAGCTCAGCTGATTAGATAGTGGCGCCATATCCATGTGAAAATCAGATGTGTTCAGGATCTGCACAGACGCACGACAGCTCGCCATGACAATGGAATCCGAGTTTCACTAGCATTAATCAAGTTGGCCTGTTGAAAATCAATAGAGTGGACTGCAGACATACTAATTACTGCAGAAAATGGTCAAGAACAGTCGACCTAGGTGCAGAATCACAAGGCTTGTGTAGCTGCAAAAAAATTAAGAAAAAGGGGGTTGCGGTGGTCGGGGCTAGGGTTCCCCCACCGCCGCCACCGGAGGAGTGGCCGGCAAAGCCCGTGCCGGCTTCCAAGATGGTGGCGGCGGGGCGCCTCGCCTCATCAATCTTGGGCTCCCCTGCCGGTTGGCCGCCTGCCGGCCGCGCCATGCGCCAAAGCGTCCCCAGTGGCCTCCTACAGCCCCGCCCCCGCCCGCCCTCCTTGCCGCCGGCGAGCTCCTGCTGCCGGCGAGGTGCGTCCGCCTCCCCCCGTCTCCACGTTAGATCTATCCGTCCTGCCGCCGGCTTCCTCTCTACTGACGGTGCCGGACCCGAGACTGGGGCTGGCGTGCTCTTCTGCTGGTTTCGGTCGTCCTTGCGGCGCCGCGACAACCCTCTTCTTCATCCGAGCCGTGGCCATGGCTTCAAGGTGCGGCTGTTTTGGTCTGCTTCCGGTGGTGCCTCCCCAGTGTAAAACAATATGTTTGGGAAACTGCTCGACACCCTAAACGGGTGTGGCTATCTCATATATATATGGAGGTACCAAGAGGTACAATACAAGGTGTATACAGAGTCTACGTATATACAGTCTAACACCCTCCCTCAATCTTAACTATGGCCTGAAGTACAAAGCAAGTTAAGATTGCGCCTACAACCTACAAACTGCGGCTGAGGAAGAGGCTTCGTGAAGATGTCAGCAAGTTGATCTTGGAGGAGATGAACTTGATACGGAGTAGCTTCTGTGCAACGCGTTCCCTGACGAAGTGATAGTCAACTTCAATGTGTTTCGTTCGGGCATGGAATACTGGATTAGCTGAAAGGTATGTAGCACCGATGTTGTCACACCAAAGGACTGGAGGCTGATCAGGAGAGACTCTCAACTCTCTCAATAAGGACTGTACCCATATGAGCTCAGCTGTGGCATTAGCAACTGCCTTGTACTCAGCTTCAGTACTGCTGCGAGATACTGTAGCTTGCTTGCGAGCATTCCAGGCGATCAAGTTAGGACCAAGGAATACTGCATAGCCCCC
Organism: Elymus sibiricus; assembly: GCA_039707655.1. Lineage (NCBI taxonomy): Eukaryota > Viridiplantae > Streptophyta > Magnoliopsida > Poales > Poaceae > Elymus > Elymus sibiricus. Next base: position 256,692,701 of record CM077667.1, read on the forward strand.
CGTGGATCGCCTGTCATCAGGACTACCGGCCCAATCCGCATCTGAGAAGGCTGAGAGCTCACAAGATGGTGCAGGCTGGAGGAGCAAACCATACGAGGCAGTGAAATAGATGTATCGTAGAATACGCTTCACAGCTGACCAATGAGACGTCATGGGTGCATGAAGATACTGACACACACGATTGACTGCATAAGAGACATCTGGTCTGGTGATAGTGAGATATTGCAGACCACCAACGAGACTACGGTACTCAGTAGTATCATCTGGCGAAAGAGGATCTCCATCAAGAGCAGACAATCGATCAGTAGCAGACATCGGAGTGGTCGCATGTTTGCACTTCAACATACCAGCACGGCGCAGCAAGTCTAGAGAATACTTCTTCTGAGTAAGATTCAACCCAGCAGAAGACCGTGAGACCTCCAGACCAAGGAAGTAGTGCAGAGCACCCAAGTCTTTGACAGCAAAATCACCACTCAGTGCAGTCACAAGACGATCAGCAGCAGCATCAGAGGAGCTGATGAGTATGATATCATCAACATAAACCAGTAGGTACATCGTAACCTCAGGGCGCTGAAGGAGAAACAAGGACGTGTCAGCAGTGGAGGGAACAAACCCAAGAGCCCAGAGAACAGAGCCAAGACGCGCATGCCACGCACGAGGAGCCTATTTAAGTCCATACAGAGCCTTAACAAGGCGACAGAGATGCCGAGGACGTGCGGGATCAACAAAACCTGGAGGCTGACGCATATAAACCTCCTCCTCCAGAACTCCATGCAGAAAAGCATTTTGCACATCAAGCAGACGAAGAGACCAACCTCGAGTAACAGCCAGAGAGAGCAGCAAACGAATGGTAGTAGGCTTGATAACTGGACTGAACGTGTCTTCATAATCAAGACCATACCTCTGTTTGAAGCCCTTGGCGACTAACCGTGCCTTGTAGCGTTCAATAGAACCATCAGCATGCTTCTTAACCTTGAAGACCCACTTGGAATCAATGACATTGACACCAGAAACAGGAGGAACAAGTTGCCAAGTATCATTCTTCAGTAAAGCCTGAAATTCCTGCTCCATCGCAGCGCGCCAGTGAGGAATACCAAGGGCAGCCTCAAAGTGGCGGGGCTCAGCTGTGGGATCAGCACTAGCATGGGCCACGCAAGCAGCAATCCACGCAATGGTCCCATCTGTGCGCTCCTTCGGACGAAAAATCCCAGCCTGACTGCGTGTGCGGGGGCGAAGAGCTACCACAGCAGGTGGTGCTGGCGACACCGGGCCAGACTCAGATGACAGAGGCGATGCCGAACCTGACGCAGGTGACGCACAGGTCGGCGACGCTGGGCCAGACACGGAGGCCCCTGGCAATGGGGAGCCAAGCGGCGTCGGGCCAGGCGAAGGCGGCCCACTGGGAGCCGGGGCAGGGGTGGGCAGCCCAGGCACTGGACCGGGCGAGGCGGCCGCCAGACCGGGCGAGGTGGCCGCTGGGCCAGGCGAGGCAGTCGCCCGTGGGGTAGCAACAGGCGTAGCTGCCACAGGTGAGGCAGCAGCGGGCTGGGGGGCGTGACCCGGCATGCATGGCGCATGCACCGGATCGACGTCCCGGACATGATCGTCGTCCGTCGCCTGATCATCAAGGAGCTCGAGTCGAGCGCCGCGTCCGATACCTGCAGCATGGTTAGGAAGCAGCACAGGAGTATTTGCAACATCTACAAATTGATCAGGCGAAGGTATAGTGGAGTGCACGGGCGGCGTAGGAGTGGTAGAGTTGTTCGGAAGTGCAGAAAAAGGGAACACATTCTCATCAAACACGACAACACGAGATATGTAAACGCGATTGGTGGGAACATGCAGGCACTTGTACCCTTTATGAAGGGAACTATACCCAAGAAAAACACACTTTTTAGACCGAAACTCTAGCTTATGCTTGTTATATCGATGAAGGTGAGGCCAACATGCGCATCCAAAAACCTTAAGAAATGTGTAATCTGGGAGTTCATTGAGCAAGAGTTCAAGAGGAGTTTTCATTTTCAGAAGTCGCGAGGGAAGCCTATTTATCAAAAAACAGGTTGTTGAAAAAGCATCACTCCAAAACCGAAACGGAATGGAGGCATGAGCTAGTAAGGTAAGACCAGTCTCTACAAGATGACGATGCTTACGTTCAGCGGTGCCATTCTGCTGATGTGTATGAGGACAAGACACACGGTTGAGGTTGTGATATTCACCCCCTCCCCCAGTCGGATTGAACATGAATAATTTTATGCTTGAGGAGACACTCAACATGTGCTTGAAACTGAATGAAAACATCGAACACATCAGATTTACGCTTAAAAAGATAAAGCCAAGTAAACCGACTATAAGCATCAATAAAGCTGACATAATAATTGTGGCCACTGACAGACGTTTGGGCATGAACCCAAAGCGGAGAAATGCGTCTTCATAGGATACCCAACAGAGACAGTTGGGTATACCTTCTACCTCAGATCCGAAGGCAAAGTGTTTGTCGCTAAAAACGGAACGTTTCTTGAGAAAGAGTTTCTCTCGAAAGAATTGAGTGGGAGGAAGATAGAACTTGATGAGGTTGTTGAACCTTTACTTCAACCTAAGAGTAGCGCAGCACAGAAAGATGTTTCTATAGAGCCTACATCAGCTGAAGAGGAAGTTAATGATGATGATCATGAAGCTTTGGATCAAATTGCTATCGAACCTCGTAGGTCGACAAGGACGCGTACTGCTCCTGAGTGGTACGGCAACCCTGTCTTAGAAGTCATGTTGTTGGACAACGATGAACCTACGAGCTATGGAGAAGCGATGATGGGCCCGGATTCCGAGAAGTGGTTAGAGGCCATGAAACCCGAGATGGGATCCATGTATGAAAACAAAGTGTGGACTTTGGAAGTATTACCTGAAGGGTGTAAGGCCATTCAGAACAAATGGATCTTTAAGAGGAAGACGGACGCGGACGGTAATGTCACCGTCTATAAAGCTCGACTTGTGGCAAAGGGTTTTTCACAAGTTCAAGGAGTTGACTACGATGAGACCTTCTCACCCGTAGCGATGCTTAAGTCCGTCAGAATCATGTTAGCAATAGCTGCCTTTTTCGATTATGAAATTTGGCAGATGGATGTCAAAATAGCGTTCCTTAAACGGTTTCCTTAAGGAAGAGTTGTATATGATGCAACCAGAAGGTTTTGTCGATCCAGAGAATGCTGACAAAGTTTGCAAACTCCAGCGATCCATTTATGGACTGGTGCAAGCATCTCGGAGTTGGAATCTTCGCTTTGATGAGGTGATCAAAGCGTTCGAGTTTATACAAGTTTACGGAGAAGCTTGTATTTACAAGAAAGTGAGTGGGAGCTCTATAGCGTTTCTAATATTATATGTGGATGACATATTACTGATTGGAAACAATATAGAAATGTTGGAAAGTGTGAAGGAATATTTGAACAATAGTTTTTCAATGAAGGACCTAGGAGAAGCTGCTTTCATATTAGGCATCAAGATCTATAGAGATAGATCACGACGCTTGATAGGACTTTCACAAAGCACATACCTTGACAAAGTTTTGAAGAAATTCAAAATGGATCAGTCCAAGAAGGGGTTCTTGCCTGTATTGCAAGGTGTGAAGTTGAGTAAGACTCAATGCCCAGTGACTGCAGAAGATAGAGAAAAGATGAGTGTCATCCCCTATGCTTCAGCCATAGGCTCTATCATGTATGCAATGCTGTGCACAAGACCCGATGTCAGCCTTGCCATAAGTATGGTCGGAAGGTTTCAAAGTGATCCAGGAATGGAACACTGGACGGCGGTCAAGAATATCCTGAAGTACCTAAAAAAGGACTAAGGACATGTTTCTCATTTATGGAGGTGATCAAGAGCTCGTCGTAAAGGGTTACGTCGATGCAAGCTTTGACACTGATCCGGATGACTCTAAGTCACAAACCGGATACGTATTTATTCTTAATGGGGGTGCGGTTAGCTGGTGCAGTTCCAAGCAGAGCGTGGTAGCTGATTCTACATGCGAAGCGGAGTACATCGCTGCCTCGGAGGCGGCGAAGGAAGGTGTCTGGATGAAGGAGTTCATGACAGATCTTGGAGTAGTGCCTAGTGCGCTTAACCCAATGACTCTGTTTTGTGATAACACTGGTGCCATTGCTCTAGCCAAGGAACCAAGATTTCACAAGAGGACCAGACACATAAAGCGACGCTTCAATTCCATCCGCGATTACATCAAGGAGGACGACATAAATATTTGCAAAGTACACACGGATCTGAATGTTGCAGATCTGATGACTAAACCTCTTCCAAGGGCTAAACATGAACAACACCAGAACTGTATGGGTGTTCGATTCATTACAATGTAAATCACATAGTGATGTGAACTAGATTATTGACTCTAGTGCAAGTGGGAGACTGTTGGAAATATGCCCTAGAGGCAATAATAAATTGGTTATTATTATATTTCCTTGTTCATGATAATCGTTTATTATCCATGCTATAATTGTATTGATTGGAAACTCAAATACATGTGTGGGTACATAGACAACACTGTGTCCCTAGTAAGCCTCTAGTTGACTAGCTCGTTAATCAAAAGATGGTGAAGGTTTCCTAGCCATGGACATGAGATGTCATTTGATAACGGGATCACATCATTAGGAGAATGATGTGATGGACAAGACCCAAACTGTAAACGTAGCATATGATCGTGTCAGTTTATTGCTATTGTTTTCTGCATGTCAAGTATCTGTTCCTTTGACCATGAGATCATGCAACTCACTGACACCGGAGGAATACCTTGTGTGTATCAAACGTCGCAACGTAACTGGGTGACTATAAAGATGCTCTACAGGTATCTCCGAGGGTGTCTGTTGAATTGGCATGGATCAAGACTGGGATTTGTTACTCCGTGTGACGGAGAGGTATCTCAGGGCCCACTCGGTAATACAACATCACTATAAGCCTTGCAAGCAATGTGACTAAAGTGTTAGCCACGGGATCTTGTATTACGGAACGAGTAAAGAGACTTGCCGGTAACGAGATTGAACTAGGTATAGAGATACCGACGATCGAATCTCGGGCAAGTAACATACCGATAAACAAAGGGAACATCATACGGGATTAACTGAATCCTTGACATAGAGGTTCAACCGATAAAGATCTTCGTAGAATATGTAGGAGCCAATATGGGCATCCAGGTCCCGCTATTGGTTATTGACCGTAGAGGTGTCTCGGTCATGTCTACATAGTTCTCGAACCCGCAGGGTCTACACACTTAACGTTTGGTGACGATATAAGTATAGTTGAGTTGTTATGTTGGTGACCGAAAGTTGTTTGGAGTCCCGGATGAGATCCCGGACATGACGAGGAGCTCTGGAATAGTCCGGAGGTAAAGATTGATATATGGGATAATAGTGTTTGGTCTCCGGAAGGGTTCCGGAATTCACCGGAAGGAGTTTCGGATGTTTCCTGAAATGTTCGGGTACAAGAACACTTTATTTGGGCCAAGGGGTAAAGCCCACGAGGCTTTAGGAAGGTGCAAAAGGAAGTTTTGCGGAGGCCAGGGGCCAGACGCCAGGGACCCTGGCATCTGGTCCTGGAGTCCGAGCAGGACTCTTGCTTTGCGGGCCAAACCGACTTTGAGGAGGCTCTTTCTCCAAGTTTCGACCCCAGGGCTCAACATATAAATAGAGGGGCAGGGCTAGCACCCGGAACACATCAAGATTTCCCCAAGCCGTGTGCGGCAACCCTAACCCTCTAGTTCCTCCGTCATAATCTCCGTAGCGCTTGGCGAAGCCCTGCAGAGATTGTTCCTCACCACCATCACCACGCCGTCGTGCTGCCGGAACTCATCTACTACTTCACCATCGCTCGCTGGATCGAGGAGGTGAAGGCGTCATCAAGCTGTACGTGTGTTGAACGCGGAGGTGCCGTCCGTTCGGCACTAGTTCGTGATCGGTTCGAGGGACGACTTGCGATTTGGATCGCGGAGACGTTCGACTACATCAACCGCGTTTCTTAACGCTTCCGCTTAGCGATCTACAAGGGTATGTAGATTCACTCTCCCTCTCGTAGATGCTCATCACCATGGATAGATCTTGTGTGTGCGTAGGAAATTTTTTGTTTCCCATGCAACGTTCCCCAACAGTGGCATCCGAGCTAGGTCTATGCGTAGATGAGATCTCGAGTAGAACACAAACGAGTTGTGGGCGTGGGTGTATACATATTGCTTGCCGTTACTAGTTGATACTTGATTCGGCGGTATTGTGAGATGAAGCGGCCCGGACCGACATTACGCGTACGCTTACGCGAGACAGGTTCCTTCAACTGACATGTAACTTCGTTGCATAAAGATGGCTAGTGGGTGTCTGTCTCTCTCACTTTAGTTGAATCAATTTCAATGAAGAGGGTTCTTTTAGAAGATCAAAAAGCAATCACTACACCACGTTGTGGTTTTGCGTAGGTAAGAACGGTTCTTGCAAACCCGTAGCAGCCACGTAAAATTTGCAACAACAATTAGAGGACGTCTAACTTGTTTTTGCAGGGTATGTTGTGATGTGATATGGCCAATTACATGATGAGATATATGTGATGTATGAGATGATCATGTGTTGTATAGAATATCACGACTTGCATGTCGATGAGTACAGCAACTGGCAGGAGCCATAGAGTTGTCTTTAATTATTTTCGCCGTTTTGTTTTACTTTATCGCTATGAGTTAGCAATAGTCGTGGAAGCAACAGTCGGCGCGACAACCTCATGGCGACACGTTGATGGAGATCAAGATGATGGAGATCATGGTGTCATGCCGGTGACGATGGAGATAATGCCGGTGCTTTGGAGATGGAGATCAAAAGCACGAGTTCATGGCCATATCATGTCACTTATGATTTGCATGTGATGTTAATCCTTTTATGCATCTTATTTTGCTTAGGACGACGGTAGCATTATAAGGTGATCCCTCACTTAAATTTCAAGATAAATTGTGTTCTCCCCGAGTGTGCACCGTTGCGAAAGTTCGTCGTTTCGAGACACGCCGTGATGATCGGGTGTGATAGACTCTACGTTCACATATAACGGGTGTAAGCCATGTTGCACGTGCAGAACACTCGGGTTATACTTGACGAGCCTAGCATGTACAGACATGGCCTCGGAACACAAGAGACCGAAAGGTCGAACATGAGTCATATAGTAGATATGATCAACATGAAGATGTTCACCATTGAAACCACCTCAACTCACGTGATGATCGGACTTGAGTTGGTGGATTTGGATCATGTTACGCTCGAATGACCGGAGGGATGTCAATTTGAGTGGGAGTTTTTTAAGTAATATGATTAACTAAACTCATTATCTAGAACAATAGTCTAAGTTGTCTTTGCTATATTTATGTTGTAGATCATGGCTCGCGCAGTAGCACCCCTGAATTTTAATGCGTTCCTAGAGAAAGCTAAGTTGAAAGATGATGGAAGTAACTTTGTGGACTGGGCCCGTAATCTAAGGATTATCCTTACGGCTTCCCAGAAGGCTTATGTCCTTGATGCACCGCTTGGTGATCCACCCGCTCCAGTTGAGTCTCTAGACGTTGTGAACGCCTGGCAGGCTCGTTCTGAAGATTACTCAATAGTTCAATGTGCAATATTGTATGGCTTAGAACCGGGACTTTAAAGACGTTTTGAACGTCATGGAGCATATGAGATGTTCCAGGAGTTGAAGTTTATCTTTCAGAAGAATGCCCGGATCAAGAGATATGAGATCTCCGATAAGTTCTATGCTTGCAAGATGGAGGAGAACGAGTCTATCAGTGATCACGTACTCAGAATGTCTGGGTACTCCACCCGTCTGGCTGAATTGGGGATGCCCCTTCCGCCAGAGGCTATCACTGACAGAGTTCTTCAATCATTGCCACCTAGCTACAAGAGCTTCGTGTTGAACTATAACATGCACGGGATGAACAAGTCAGTCGCCGAGCTGTTTGCGATGCTGAAAGTCGCTGAGTCTGAAATTCAGAAGGAGCATCAAGTGTTGATGGTCAATAAAACCACTAGTTTCAAGAAAAATGGCAAGGGTAAGAAGGGTAACTCCAAGAAGAGTGGCAAAGCAGTTGCTCCTCCCGTGAAGAAACCCAAGGCTGGACCCAAACCAGAAACTGAGTGTTTTCATTGCAAGGGAACTGGACACTGGAAGCGGAACTGCCCCAAGTATTTGGCTGACAAGAAGGCGGCCAACAACAAACAAGGTATATATGATATACATGTTATTGATGTGTACCTTACCAACTCTCGTTGTAGTGCCTGGGTATTTGATACCGGTGCGGTTGCTCATATTTGCAACTCAAAACAGGAACTGCGGAATAGACGGAGGCTGGCAAAGGACGAAGTGACGATGCGCGTGGGAAATGGTTCCAAGGTAGATGTGATCGCCGTCGGCACGCTCGCTCTTCGATTACCATCGGGATTAGTGATGAACCTGAATAATTGTTATTTAGTGCCTGCGTTAAGCATGAACATTATATCTGGATCTTGTTTATTGCGAGACGGTTACTCATTTAAATCAGAGAATAATGGTTGTTCTATTTATATGAGTAATATCTTTTATGGTCATGCACCCAATGTAAGGGGTTTATTCTTATTGAATCTCAATAGTAATGATACACATGTTCATAACATTGATGCCAAAAGATGTAGGATTGATAATGATAATACCACTTTCTTGTGGCACTGCCGTTTAGGTCATATTGGCGTAAAACGCATGAGGAAGCTCCATGCTGATGGACTTTTGGAGTCACTTAATTTTGAATCACTTGACACATGTGAGCCATGCCTCATGGGCAAGATGACTAAAACGCCGTTCTCTGGAACAATGGAACGGGCAAGTGACTTATTGGAAATCATACATACTGATGTGTGCGGTCCGATGAGCATTGAGGCGCGCGGTGGTTATCGTTACTTTCTCACCTTCACTGATGACTTAAGTAGATATGGGTATATTTATTTAATGAAACACAAGTCTGAAACATTTGAAAAGTTCAAACAATTTCAGAGTGAAGTTGAGAATCATCGTAGCAAGAAGATTAAATTCCTACGATCTGATCGAGGAGGAGAATATCTGAGTTATGAGTTTGGCAGTCACTTAAGACAATGTGGAATTGTTTCACAACTAACACCGCCTGGAACACCACAGCGTAATGGTGTGTCCGAACGTCGTAATCGAACCTTATTGGATATGGTGCGATCTATGATGTCTCTTGCCGATTTGCCACTATCGTTTTGGGGTTATGCATTAGAGACAGCTGCATTCACTTTAAATAGGGCACCATCAAAATCCGTTGAGACAACGCCATATGAACTTTGGTTTGGCAAGAAGCCAAAGCTGTCGTTTCTTAAAGTTTGGGGATGTGATGCTTATGTCAAAAAGCTTCAGCCTGAAAAGCTGGAACCCAAAGCGGAGAAATGCGTCTTCATAGGATACCCAAAAGAGACAGTTGGTTATACCTTCTACCTCAGATCCGAAGGCAAAGTGTTTGTCGCTAAAAACGGAACGTTTCTTGAGAAAGAGTTTCTCTCGAAAGAATTGAGTGGGAGGAAGATAGAACTTGATGAGGTTGTTGAACCTTTACTTCAACCTAAGAGTAGCGCAGCACAGAAAGATGTTTCTATAGAGCCTACATCAGCTGAAGAGGAAGTTAATGATGATGATCATGAAGCTTTGGATCAAGTTGCTATCGAACCTCGTAGGTCGACAAGGACGCGTACTGCTCCTGAGTGGTACGGCAACCCTGTCTTAGAAGTCATGTTGTTGGACAACGATGAACCTACGAGCTATGGAGAAGCGATGATGGGCCCGGATTCCGAGAAGTGGTTAGAGGCCATGAAACCCGAGATGGGATCCATGTATGAAAACAAAGTGTGGACTTTGGAAGTATTACCTGAAGGGCGTAAGGCCATTCAGAACAAATGGATCTTTAAGAGGAAGACGGACGCGGACGGTAATGTCACCGTCTATAAAGCTCGACTTGTGGCAAAGGGTTTTTCACAAGTTCAAGGAGTTGACTATGATGAGACCTTCTCACCCGTAGCGATGCTTAAGTCCGTCAGAATCATGTTAGCAATAGCTGCCTTTTTCGATTATGAAATTTGGCAGATGGATGTCAAAACAGCGTTCCTTAAACGGTTTCCTTAAGGAAGAGTTGTATATGATGCAACCAGAAGGTTTTGTCGATCTAGAGAATGCTGACAAAGTTTGCAAACTCCAGCGATCCATTTATGGACTGGTGCAAGCATCTCGGAGTTGGAATCTTCGCTTTGATGAGGTGATCAAAGCGTTCGAGTTTATACAAGTTTACGGAGAAGCTTGTATTTACAAGAAAGTGAGTGGGAGCTCTATAGCGTTTCTAATATTATATGTGGATGACATATTACTGATTGGAAACAATATAGAAATGTTGGAAAGTGTGAAGGAATATTTGAACAATAGTTTTTCAATGAAGGACCTAGGAGAAGCTGCTTTCATATTAGGCATCAAGATCTATAGAGATAGATCACGACGCTTGATAGGACTTTCACAAAGCACATACCTTGACAAAGTTTTGAAGAAATTCAAAATGGATCAGTCCAAGAAGGGGTTCTTGCCTGTATTGCAAGGTGTGAAGTTGAGTAAGACTCAATGCCCAGTGACTGCAGAAGATAGAGAAAAGATGAGTGTCATCCCCTATGCTTCAGCCATAGGCTCTATCATGTATGCAATGCTGTGCACAAGACCCGATGTCAGCCTTGCCATAAGTATGGTCGGAAGGTTTCAAAGTGATCCAGGAATGGAACACTGGACGGCGGTCAAGAATATCCTGAAGTACCTAAAAAAGGACTAAGGACATGTTTCTCGTTTATGGAGGTGATCAAGAGCTCGTCGTAAAGGGTTACGTCGATGCAAGCTTTGACACTGATCCGGATGACTCTAAGTCACAAACCGGATACGTATTTATTCTTAATGGGGGTGCGGTTAGCTGGTGCAGTTCCAAGCAGAGCGTGGTAGCTGATTCTACATGCGAAGCGGAGTACATCGCTGCCTCGGAGGCGGCGAAGGAAGGTGTCTGGATGAAGGAGTTCATGACAGATCTTGGAGTAGTGCCTAGTGCGCTTAACCCAATGACTCTGTTTTGTGATAACACTGGTGCCATTGCTCTAGCCAAGGAACCAAGATTTCACAAGAGGACCAGACACATAAAGCGACGCTTCAATTCCATCCGCGATTACATCAAGGAGGACGACATAAATATTTGCAAAGTACACACGGATCTGAATGTTGCAGATCCGATGACTAAACCTCTTCCAAGGGCTAAACATGAACAACACCAGAACTGTATGGGTGTTCGATTCATTACAATGTAAATCACATAGTGATGTGAACTAGATTATTGACTCTAGTGCAAGTGGGAGACTGTTGGAAATATGCCCTAGAGGCAATAATAAATTGGTTATTATTATATTTCCTTGTTCATGATAATCGTTTATTATCCATGCTATAATTGTATTGATTGGAAACTCAAATACATGTGTGGGTACATAGACAACACTGTGTCCCTAGTAAGCCTCTAGTTGACTAGCTCGTTAATCAAAAGATGGTGAAGGTTTCCTAGCCATGGACATGAGATGTCATTTGATAACGGGATCACATCATTAGGAGAATGATGTGATGGACAAGACCCAAACTGTAAACGTAGCATATGATCGTGTCAGTTTATTGCTATTGTTTTCTGCATGTCAAGTATCTGTTCCTTTGACCATGAGATCATGCAACTCACTGACACCGGAGGAATACCTTGTGTGTATCAAACGTCGCAACGTAACTGGGTGACTATAAAGATGCTCTACAGGTATCTCCGAGGGTGTCTGTTGAATTGGCATGGATCAAGACTGGGATTTGTTACTCCGTGTGACGGAGAGGTATCTCAGGGCCCACTCGGTAATACAACATCACTATAAGCCTTGCAAGCAATGTGACTAAAGTGTTAGCCACAGGATCTTGTATTACGGAACGAGTAAAGAGACTTGCCGGTAACGAGATTGAACTAGGTATAGAGATACCGACGATCGAATCTCGGGCAAGTAACATACCGATAAACAAAGGGAACATCATACGGGATTAACTGAATCCTTGACATAGAGGTTCAACCGATAAAGATCTTCGTAGAATATGTAGGAGCCAATATGGGCATCCAGGTCCCGCTATTGGTTATTGACCGTAGAGGTGTCTCGGTCATGTCTACATAGTTCTCGAACCCGCAGGGTCTACACACTTAACGTTTGGTGACGATATAAGTATAGTTGAGTTGTTATGTTGGTGACCGAAAGTTGTTTGGAGTCCCGGATGAGATCCCGGACATGACGAGGAGCTCTGGAATAGTCCGGAGGTAAAGATTGATATATGGGATAATAGTGTTTGGTCTCCGAAAGGGTTCCGGAATTCACCGGAAGGAGTTTCGGATGTTTCCCGAAATGTTCGGGTACAAGAACACTTTATTTGGGCCAAGGGGTAAAGCCCACGAGGCTTTAGGAAGGTGCAAAAGTAAGTTTTGCGGAGGCCAGGGGCCAGACGCCAGGGACCCTGGCATCTGGTCCTGGAGTCCGAGCAGGACTCTTGCCTTGCGGGCCAAACCGACTTTGAGGAGGCTCTTTCTCCAAGTTTCGACCCCAGGGCTCAACATATAAATAGAGGGGCAGGGCTAGCACCCGGAACACATCAAGATTTCCCCAAGCCGTGTGCGGCAACCCTAACCCTCTAGTTCCTCCGTCATAATCTCCGTAGCGCTTGGCGAAGCCCTGCAGAGATTGTTCCTCACCACCATCACCACGCCGTCGTGCTGCCGGAACTCATCTACTACTTCACCATCGCTCGCTGGATCGAGGAGGTGAAGGCGTCATCAAGCTGTACGTGTGTTGAACGCGGAGGTGCCGTCCGTTCGGCACTAGTTCGTGATCGGTTCGAGGGACGACTTGCGATTTGGATCGCGGAGACGTTCGACTACATCAACCGCGTTTCTTAACGCTTCCGCTTAGCGATCTACAAGGGTATGTAGATTCACTCTCCCTCTCGTAGATGCTCATCACCATGGATAGATCTTGTGTGTGCGTAGGAAAAATTTTGTTTCCGATGCAACGCTCCCCAACACATACACCAGAAAACACAAGCTCGAGAGGATGTTTAACGACACGACTCGACTCTGAAAATGGAAGCTGATGACTCTTGCCTTGCTGACAGGCATCACAAATAGTTTCAGCAATCTTATTGGACACAATGGGAAGTTCATGACGATGCAGAACATGACGAACTATGGGAGCAGCAGGGTGACCAAGGCGTGCATGCCAGTGCGTAGATGACACGCGAACACCACTGAACACCTGAGGAGCATGCTGCGCAGGAAGTGAAGGCGGCACGTCAAGCGCGTACAGGCCATGGCGAAGACGACCGCTAAGCAAAACGGCCCTCGTGTCCCGATCCTTGATGAAGAAACGAAAAGGATGAAATTCAGCAAGGACATTATTATCACGAGTAAGTTGAGGAATAGGCAACAAACTACGTGTAGCAGAAGGAACTCGAAGGATATTGAGAAGATGCAGTTTTCTAGAGTTGTGTGCAAGAAGTGAAGCCTGACCAACATGTGAGATGCGCATACCTGCTCCATTGGCGGTGCGAACCTAATCATGACCACGATATGGCTCCTGGGTAGAGAGCTTGCCCATCTCACTCGTCAGGTGATTGGTAGCCCCCGTGTCCATATACCACGTCGGATCAATGGAGTAGGACGGAGTGTGCCCGTGCTCATTACTCGCCATCGCAGCGGTGGCCTGCTTGTCATTGCCCTTGCCATTATTGCCAAGGCCAAGGAAATCCTGCTTGAAGCGTCGATGACAGCAAGAGGCAATATGGCCCTCAAGGCCACACAGCTGACACGCTTGCTGAGCGCCGCAGCAGGGACAGCAGGCGCGCGGGCGACCACCGCCGGTGATGGTTGGCGCGGCGGGCCGCGAAGCCTGCTGAGGGGAGGACGCCGGTTTGCCACCAGCCGGTGACTGCTTCTGAGGTTTACCACGAGTCGCGGCGTTGGCGGAGGAGAAGCTCGGGGAGGCATGGCGCGCCTTGATGCGCTGTTCGCAGCCGAGGAGGCGCGCATAGAGCTCACGAGGCTGAAGCGGAGAGTCGCGACCATGGGCGTTCTCAATGAGATTATCATAGTCGTCGTCGAGGCCGTTAAGGACGTGGGTGGTGAAGTCCTCGGGAAGAAGCGGCTGACCGACTGAGGCCAGTGTGTCAGCGAGGCTGGTCATCTTGTTGAAGTAGTCCGTGATGCTGAGGTCGCGGAGCTTGGTCTCGCCCAGCTCGGTGCGAATGGCATGAGCACGCGCCTGAGACTGAGAGGCGAAGCTGGTGTGAAGCGCCGTCCATGCATCCCGAGACGTAGAGGCAAAGATGACCAGCGACGAAACGCTCGGCGTGAGCGAAGACTGGATGGCAGAGAGGATGGCCTGATCCTGGGCCACCCACGTGTGATACGCCGGATGATACGGTGATGGGCACGGGAGGGAGCCATCAACGTACCCCTCCAAATAGCGGCTCCGGAGAAGAGGCAACACCTGAGCACGCGAAGACAAGTAATTGTCCGGCGTGAGCTTCACCGGAAGGAGGTGGGAGAAGTAGAAGGGCGACGACGCCGCAGCATGATCAGCGTAAGCCGACGGCTGTGGCGCATAGAGGCCCATTGACGGGGCCGTCTCCACTGATGCAGACGGAACCAACGCAGACGACCCACTATAGGGCGCCCCGTAGGCATAGGAGGCACCGTGAGGAGGCGGGGTCGGCAACACTGGGTGTTGAGGATAGCCCGACGGGGCTGGGGCTCCATAGGGAGATGCCGACGGCTCAGCCGTCGACAACGAGGCGGGCGGGGCGCCGTTGTGTGGAAAGTATCCCGACGGGGTCGGGGCCCCATAGGGAGATGCCGACGGCTGAGCCGTCGGCAACGCGGCTGGGGTGCTAGTTGGCACAGCCGGCGCAGGCGGATACCCCATCCACGAAGTAGCCGCGGGAGCCATATAGACCGCCGGCGGCTCGGCAGCAGGCGGGGCGGCAGCACCGGTCAAGGAGACGAGGGGCCGTGACGCCAAAAACGGAGAGGCACCACCGGCCTGGGCACCAAGGGCCACAGCGGCGGGCGGGGCGGCAGCAGCCGGAGCGGCGGCGGCCATGAAAGATTGGATCGGGGCAGTGGCGGCGGCAGCGGAAGACATGTTCGTAACCTAATTTGATACCATGTAAAACAATATGTTTGGGAAACTGCTCGACACCCTAAACGGGTGTGGCTATCTCATATATATATGGAGGTACCAAGAGGTACAATACAAGGTGTATACAGAGTCTACGTATATACAGTCTAACACCCAGCGCCGGCCGGCCCTTGCGGCGTGCCTGATGCTACTGTTCTACGTGCGCTCATGCCTTGCGTTCGAACCCTCGCTGGTGTAGCTCCGGGCCCGGCGGCCCTCAACCCGCGTTTTCCAGTGTCCTTGGGTTGCAGGCGCCTCTTCCGGCGCGACGCCGGCCCCGGCGCTACTGAGGTTGCGTCTCCTCCAGCCTGTATGGCTTGCCGGTGTCTTGACGGCCTCGGCCCCGACGGCCCGGATTTGTGTCTCCTCCAGTTCCTGGCTGATCAGCATTGTCGGTTGCCGTCGCGTTCCCTGCATTGGCCCCTTTTGGCCAGCCGACTCCCCCAACCCCGGCCACCTCGCTGCCCCACCCTTCGTCATGTCCAAAGTTCGCGTGTCCGGCGCGTCTCCCCTCGGTTGGTGGTGGTCTTTCGACCTACGTGTGGCTTCCAACTCCCGGTTCCGGTCCGGTGGCTTTGGGATTGCTCGGACATAGGCCAGGGAGAAATCCCTGCTCGGCTTGTCGATGCTGGCAACGGCGACACTCACGAGTGCCGTCCCCTCCCTGGAGGCGTTGTCATGACCTCTCTCCGCGCCCATCTTCTAGCACCAGGGGAAATCCTAGGTCTGATTCTTCAGATCGGATGACGATGACGCCACAACGTTGTTTTCCTTCCTGAAGGCGTCGTCTTGCGTGCTCGCGGTGTCCCCGGTTCTGGCTTCGTCGTTGTCTGACTTTACGTTGGATTTGACTGCCTCCCTAGTTAGTGGACTTAGCTGTGTCATTTGCTTGTTCATGCCAAGCACCTTGTCTTTCTTTTTATTTATTTTTTGCACCGTGTTCACGCCTTGCGTTCGTGCATGTGTTGTACCTCACCTGTACTCGTTCTCTTCTTCTATCAATGTAAAGATATGCATGCTTTGTGTATTCGTAAAAAAAAGAAGAGGAGTTGGCTCGTCGTTATGATGCGTTCAGGATCACCGAGCCGTGTGCAATAGATGATGGGAACGACGTGATAGCGTCGGGGGAACCAGCTGGGGAGGCGGAGGATCCTCGCCTTCTCCAGCCGGGTCCGGCACTGGAGAGCCCGACGAAATCCGATCCGAGGCAGCCTTCGTGAGGGAGGAGGCTGGGAGCTCGGACGGCGCGCGATGGCCGGTCGTGCTGTGCTATGCGCCGAAGTTGGACGTCGCCATCAGGAATTCTGAACTTCTAGGGCGGCTGCTGCTGCTTGAAGAGAACTAAAATAGAGCGAGCGGCTGCAGGGAAAGGGAGCCGCTGCGGACTGTGTGGCCGGAGGCGGTTTTGGCTCGCCGTGTCGCCGGAGTTGAGGAGCAGGACAACACGATGCCGAGGGGGGTAGGAGGAAGCCATGGCGCACCAGGCGGATGCTTGGGCATCTCGTCGGCGTCGGCCAAATCCGTGCTCGGCGGCGCTCAGGGTGACCTACATCGGGCGGCGGCGCTTAGGGTGTGTGGGCGTGGCACGCGGCGGCCGGGAGGCGTGCTGGGCCGGGGGTGGAGGCGCGCGGGGTGGGTCGACCGCCGCGGGCATGTTCGTCGGGCCTATACAAGGGTGTTGTTATTTCTCCCTTAAACAACCTGGCTGTTCTACCCACTCACCCGGGCTATTGTGTCGTGAATGAATCAGGATCGCACGTTCGCCCCGTTGTCAAAATTCTGCTCATTTTTACCTCCCTGTCAAAGATCTGGCCGCAAGTTTTACTGCACGCTGTGACTTTGGGTTTCAGTGCATGACGCCTGGGCCATCCTTGCGCACGGGCCCAACGTTCCAGTCACAGCGCATGTGTGTGAGTTCTGTAACGATGATGGACGAACCCGACGTGCGGAGAGCCTGGTAAAAACCTAGCCCCCAATGAGTGTGTCGTTGCAGCGGCCCAGCGCCGGGTAGCTCTTTATCCCCCTCGTGGGTATGGCCTTAGGATTCAGTCCTGTCAAGCCTTTTGCAAGTATACGGGTTAAATATACTACTCCCTCCGTTCAGGTTTATTAAGCTCCTGTTAGTTTGGACTAAAATTTGATCTATAAAATTAACTAACAAAATGCAAACTACATGTCACAAAATTTATAATGTTGGAAAGCTCTTTCAAATACAAATCTGATAGTATAATGTTTCATAGCATATACTTTATATTTTAGTAGTCTATAGATGGTTAAATTCTGACCCAAAATACGAAGGGGCCCAATAAACCCGGACGAATATAGTACATCTCCATGAATAGTGCAACTGTATAGGAAGTTGCACATTGCGTGTTTTATTGACTTGACCAATCGAAATCAGTATACTGTAAATCAATGCGCAGCTGGCGCAGGCGTAAGAAAAGTATCAATTTTCTATTCAGCCACCGCATCATTGCAATTCCTGTCATGTCTTAGAGCATCTTTAAGAGATGCGCGGTAGTGCGGCGCGCTAAAAAAATTTGGCCATCAAAATAGGGTTTTTGTGCGCGCGGACGTGTGACTGTTTTAGCAGGCGCTGTAAAATTTAGCGCGCTACAGGTCGGGCTCTAGCCGTGACGCTAAATATATAGCCCGTGCCCAACACAAACACATTTCACACTCAAACATAGAACTAAAAAGATCAAATAGATACAAAATAAATCAACAATAAATAGTTCATGAATAATACAGCAAATAGTTCATGAATAATACAACAAATAGTTCATGAATAAATACAACAAATAGTTTATTTTCAATAGAATAAATAATTAACATCAACTCGTACGTTGCCCATTCCATGACCACCACTCCTCGATTAGATCATTTTAAAGCTCAGCATGCGTTTCGGCACGTCGAATGGCATGATAGGAGGCAACAAATCGGGCCACCCTCCCAGCGCTCCTCCCCACTCACACTGGTCTTCCCATCAACTCGTACTGAGAATTGTCTAAATCTTGTCCACGCTCATTCTCGACGATCATGCTAGGCATGACCACACAAGCGTTTATGATGTACCAAAGCATCTTTTGATCCCAAAATCTAGCCGATCCTCTCACAATAGCAAACAGGGCTTGCAAAATCCCGAAAGCTCTCTCCACATCTTTTCTAGCCGCAGCTTGAGCATTGTGAAAATCAACATTTTTTACCTTGCGGTGCCTTCAACGACTTCACAAATGTTTGCCACCTTGGGTAGATGCCATCCGCAAGATAGTAGCCATAGTTGTACGTATGGCAATTTGCTACAAACTCCACCGATGAAGTTTCACCATTTGCAATCTTAGTCATGAGTGGTGACTGTTGAATAACATTGATATAATTGCAAGATCCGGGCATGCCGAAAAAACATGTCAAATCCAAGTCTCATGAGCGGCCACCGCTTCAAGGATTATAGTGGAATCCTTTTTCTGGCCGTGGAATTGTCCATGCCATGCAGCAGGACAGTTCTTCCAACTCCAATGCATGCAATCTATTGAGCCAAGCATATGTGGGAACCCGCAAGCTTTGTTGAACTCCAGAAGCCTTGCGGTGTCTTCAGCATTGGAAGCTCTCAAATATTCCGAACCAAACACTTGAACAATTCCAACTACGAAGCGCTTGACATACATGATGGCTTTAGTCTCATCCATGGCCAAGTGGTCATCAACTAGATCCACCGGAATACCCTATGCCAACATACGCAAAGCGGCGGTCATCTTTTGGAAGGTGATATGCTCGAGTTCTCCGGCGGCATTCCTCCTTTGCTGAAAAAACCAATCATACCTCGCCAGTTTCTCTGCAATGTGTTTGAACAACTCGATGCTCATCCTAAAACGACACTGAAAGTATGTTGCAGGGTATGTGGGATTGTCCACAAAGTAGTTCCTCATTAATATGTTGTGGGCATCAATTCTTTTCCTCCACAATTTCTGACGACCGAAAACCGAACCACCTGCTTCGGCTTTTTATTAACATGGATAGCTAGGATTATTAAGATATCCTCCTCCTCTTGAAGATCAAATTGTTCATCGGAAGAATCATAGGACGAACCCATCTACAAACTTGATTCAAAACTAATTTAAACTATGAACAACATGCACCAAGTTCATCTACAAATATAAAGTTAAGCAATACATACCTTGCAGGTATTTTGTCAAACACCTTGTGTGCGCCGAGCTGCAAACGGCCGCCGGGTGATGTTCGTCGGAGGAACGGAGCGCTCGAGGGGAGGCGGCGAGGAGGGTAGGTAGAGGAAGCAACGACGACCACCGGGAACAGCAGGGGGGAGGGGCGGCGGCGCGCTGGGGAGAGGCGGGGGAAGCGTCGACGGGAGGAGCGGGTGGAGGCGCCGACGCCAGGAGGTTAAAGATCCGGCGATTGGAGGTTCGCGCGTGCGATTTTTTTGGCCCAGCACGCTGGAGCAGGCGCACGAAATAAACCGCGCGCGATGCCGTTTTTCCCAGCGCGCTGGCGCATTTTTACCGTGTGCAGCATTATGGGCGCCTGCTGAAGCGTTGCTATCGACCGCGCGCGCGCTATATTACCGTTTTTTGGGCGCGCGGCTTATTTAGCGCTTCTGTTGGAGATGCTCTTATCCTGAGCAATGTGACGTTCTACTGTCGACCTGTTTATTTGATTTTCCAAAACTAATCATCAAATTAGTAATGCAATTAACTACTTTTTAGAAGAAAAAAAATACCTACCTGATGCAAAGCCTTTTATTTTCCTGGCAATGTTATGTATGTGTACAGTCAGCCCAAAATGCTAAATGGAGGCGATCACCATGGAGATTTCTTTTCTTTGAAAAAACATATCAAAAATTAGCATTTTGCAGTTTCAAAAAATTCTTTAAAATCTTATCACACATGTTCATATGGTTGTATACTATATGTATATAAAATTTAAAGATTTTATAAATTATGGTGAGAGATACACAAAAAAGAAACAATCATGATTTTGAAAATGGTGAACCATACACATTGTTTCTTATTAAGAATTCATGAAGTTGTCTTTTTTGTGTAGTTCTCATCATAATATATTTCATCGTCAAACTTTACACACATGTAGCATACATCCATGCGAATGTGTTTAAGATTTTTGGAAACTTTAAAACGTGATTTTTATGGTATATCGTTTGAAAAAAACAAGCTCCCAGAGAGCTCGTCGTCCAAATGCCTTATAACTGGCGCATTTCTTCAATATTCCAAAACAAATCATCAAAGTAGTATGCAATTAACTACTCCCTTTGTCTCATAATATAAGATGCTATTATATCTAATATGTGAGTATACTGAATGTAATAACACCTGCAGGCTCACCACCCTGATATCTCACCATCAAATAAGCATAGGGATCAGTATCACTATATTAGTATGCACGTATTTATGAGTTTAATTTGATTTATGATTTATTTTAGGAGAGGTATAGTGTATGTATTCTTTCATATTCTTAATGATCTCTGACTTGGAATAAATGCATCTAGATGTGGGTGGCTGACATCTGACATCGGCTCCACATGCATGCAGATTTTAGAGAACCTTGATTTTCGAATAAGATAACACATCTAATATTCTGTTCGTACCAAGTTTTCAAACTGCAATATTATCTTAACTTTGAAAACATCTTTCACAAATTTATGTTTTTATCAGTTTTAAGACTATAATACCATTTTCCATCAAGTTCTGTGTCTTCTATAAAAACTGGGAATCTTATCCTCGGGTAATTAAAATAGTGGAGTTCATAATTATTAAATTTTAAAATAGAAATAGAGAATTCCAAATGCTAGAAAATTCAAGGTACATATTCCATGAGATTACGTATTTCTACTTTTTAGTGATACCTCGAGAACTTCATGATAATAATTCTAGACAATTTAATTATACTAATCTTAAAACTTTTTCTCTCCTAAAAATCTAGTAATAGTAGGATTGCATGGTATATAGTGCAGTGTAGCCGCATTTAACCATTAATCTTCATGCTCCAGCTAAGATGAATTGACGTAATTACATTTGCGAGCAGCTGATATGCTTTCATCTATTAAGCCGCGTCATACTCTGACAAGCCATAGGGAAGACAACACGTTAACTTTTCTTGCATGCAAACACTGATCTCATTAATTAGGACTATTGACTTTGTGCACACACCACATGAGAGCACCGTGTATCACTGTATTGGAGATATTATTCCTCACCAGAAATTTGTTAAGCTATCAATGCAATCATCCCGATGCAGCAACTCACATGTGCTTACTGTTGGAAATATGGTATTCTGGACAATTTTATGGTTTGTATTAGTTAATTTGTGTTATCAACCATCCCACCTTGATCATGTAATAGAATTATTATATGCACACTTAATCAGACATTATTCGCACTAAGTCTTTGTAGCTGCATCTTTTATTTTACCTTTTACCATTTTACCTTTTCACTATAAGTTGCCTGGCAAGTTCACATTTTTTTATTTCCAATCAACACTTCGTTGAAAACTTTGCCGGTCACTGCATCAATTAAATGCACTGTCCAGTAAATTGAATGAGTATGGACAGTTCTTTAATGAAAAATTACACTAATCCCCAAACGAACGACGAGTGGCTTAGATTCTGGTGGGTGTCATCGTTGTGTGCTCTTCGTTCGCGTCCATGTAATAACTTCTGCTATTATGGGACAGTGGAGTACCTTTTTGAACAAACAATTACCATAATGACACAATGCTAATAGGGATATTACATCCGGTGCCTCCGGTTTTTCTAAGCAATGTTATGTATCTATACATCGATGCGTTTCTTGATTTTCCTAAATTAATGATGAAATTGGTTGCAATTAACTACACCCTCCGTCCGGAAATACTTGTTGGAGAAACGAATAACAATGGATGTATCTAGAATTAAAATACGTCTAGATACATCCATTTCTCTGACAAGTATTTTCGGACGAAGGGAATAGTTACTTAAAAGAAACAATTACGTAACTGATGTGATGCCAAGAAGGATGTTGCATCGAATGCGTCCTTGGATGTATCCCTTTTGGGTGCTGATAACACATTGTGAGATTTCCTACCAAACTACTCGTCTTAATCCAACGTCTCCTGTGTAGTCTCTTCCATTCACCCCTCTAGAATAGATAATCAGAAACATGAAGCCGCGCCAGTCACATTTGCCGAGGTTTGAAACATGAATCCAGCTTCGCCCAGATTGCTTACATGTCCCTCCTCACATTGGGTCTGCTATAAACTAGAAGTTGCCGCGCGCTTTGCTGCGTCGTTCTTCGCTTATGGGTTCTACTTTTTTCGTGGATGTAAATTGGTCTGAAATGCAGGCATTAATTACATTAGACTCGATGTTTTTTCGTGGATGAAGACAACGTTTTCTACATACGACACGTGTTTTTGATGAAATTCACACAAGCGCCGATCATAAAAACAATTAAGCATGTCATCCCATCCACGCCCCGCGCCCCCGCTGCATAGTGCATAGCATACCAACATCGGGTTGCTATAGGATTCTTATAGAGTCTAATAACACTGTCTTACCATCAAATCTATATATTGGGCCGAACCATTAAAAATAGGTTGGCCAGATTCTCTTTCTTTTATTATTTTATTTCTGCTTCTTTTTTTAACTTAAGTTATTAAGAATAACTAAATGTGTAAGTAATCTCAGAAGGTATGTTCGAAAATGTTCATATTTTTGTTAAATATGTTTGTACATTTTAAATATGTTCAGACATTTTATAGAGTGTTCACATGCATGTTCGTGCATTTCAAAAAATGATCATAATTTTAAAAACTGTTCAATTTTAGAAAGTCACCATGCTTTAAAAATGTCCGCACATTCGCGAATGTTCATATAGTTATAAACCATGTTCATGTATTGATTCAAACATGTTCGCACATTTAATAAATGCATAGAATTTAAAAAATATTCTTGTATCTACTAATTTTTACACAATTTATAAAAAATATAAAATTTAAATTTCGTTTGTGAGTCTTTCATTGGCTAGGTGTGGTAACAAACTTTTTTCTCAATTGGACAAACAGACGTGTATGGGAGCAGCTGCCGTATGCAAGGAAAATAGACACGCAAGGGATCGAGCTGCCCAAGAACACGTCCCACTCAGTGTCACATGGGGCCCACACACTATTCACACCCCTCGACTCACAAGAAGAGCTTATTTGAAGGGAGCTTAGTAACTCTATAGATACAGTGATATACAGCCTTTCAGATGGGCAGTAAATTGCAATACATCTTAGAGTATCTTCAACAGATGTTCTAAGTAAGCCGCACGCGGGATAAAATGACTATATAGCACGCACGCGACCGAAAGTAGCGTTTCAGCAGATGCGCTATAATTGTAACACCCAAGATGCGGTCCTATCCTTATTTTTGTCTCGAGGACCTCGATAGGAATAGAAGCGCATCTCGTAGTTTCGCAAGAATGGATATCGTTACAAATACATGTAAAGATGAGATGAGTATATGGAATTGGCTTACACTCGCCACAAGCTAAACCATGAACATCTCAAATACAACAATACATTCAATCATCATACAGAAAAGCAGGGTCTGACTATGGACAAATGCAAACGAAAAAGAAGATGACGTCCATCCTTGCTAATCCCGGGCTGTCGGCCTGGAACCCATCCTATGATCGATGAAAAAAAAAAGAACTCCAAATCAAACAAGCATTGCTCAAATGTCAAAGCATCGCATTACATGTACCTGCAACTGTTGTTGTAGTAATCTGTGAGCCACAGGGACTTAACAATCTCATTTCCAAGGGTATCAAGACTAGCAAAGCTTAATGGGTGAGGTATGGTTAAGTGGTGAAGCTGCAGCAAGAAATAAGCATTTATTTGATTGGCTAACTTACGAGTACAAGAATAAGAAGAGTGATCTACGCATAACGGACGTGAAATAGTAATGATCAAGAAGTGATCATGAACACCTACCTATGTGTCAAACATAACCCCACCGTGTTCTCTTTCCAAACTCCCTCGAAAAGAGACGGTCACGATTACGCACACAGTTGGTGTATTTTAATTGAGTTTACTTCAAGTTTGCTATAACTGGGTGTTCAATTTTTTTCCAAGTTGCCACATAAACGCGGGCACGGCTCTCAGAAAGATTTAACCCTGCATGGGTGCTCCAACTCATCCATCACAAACTAGCCACAAGCTGCATGGAAAACCTCAACCTCGAGATAGCCCAAGGTATCCTTGGATTCCAGGTGCACAAGACATTCAAGAAGGGGAAAACAAATCCAGCAAGACCGCCGGACATGTCGACGAACCCGATAGGAGCCGCGTATCTCGTTCTCAGGACATGACCCGATGAGCACCACGTACGGTGGCTTGATATAAATCCCCCGAGTTGCCCCGGGGTGGCCCCACAAGTGGCTCTATTTTGGACCAACACTCATGAGGAGCACTGGCCCGGGTTGTTGATTAATTATCCACGGGGTCCAGAAAAGTCCCTATGCAAGTTTTATTAGTTATTAGGCAAATGTAGTACCAATGTTGGGCCTTGCCAAAAGAGTTTAATCCCAAAACAAATTATCAAGGGGGTCCCCATAACAACCCCAAGCATGTTAGGAGCGCTCAATATGGAACATAACACCAATACACAAGTAACTAGGGCGGCAAAGGTGGAACAAATGTCACAGCCCTAGTTTCTTTATGCTTGCCAATGCATTCATGCATGCATTTAAATTTTCAAATGAATATGAAATGAGGAGTGATCAAGCCTCATCATTCAAATTTTTGTCAAATAAGCAATATAAAAATTGCATCAAATTGTTCCAAGAAAATGTTCCTGGTATTCCAATAAAATATTGGTCTGAGGTAAAAATGTCATCCAATATTTTGAACTCACAGAAACATTTTATATTGGGCATTTGAATTAATCAAACAGTAATTGCATTGGATTTATATTTATAATATATAAAATATAAGTTCAAAAATTCTGAAACTTTTTATGTGGCACTAGTTATTTATACCTAGCCCACATGACAATTTTTAGGATTTATACAAATGGCTAGCTATTTTATTTTGAGCCAAAAAATGTCAGAAAAAATAGAAAACAAATAAAAAGAAAAGGCCACTTACCTGGCTTACCTCAGGCCTGGCACTGGGCGGCCCATCTGGCCCAAGTGCCAGTCGACCCTGACCTCCCGCCCGGAGGACAGGGGCACGCGCCCGGAGCGCGCGGCCACGCGCGAGGCCACCTCCTGCCTCCCTGCCTGCCTCCCCTTCTTCCTGGAGTCGCCACGCGCCCCCTGACTCTTTCTCACTCTCCCCGTGCTCATCCTCTCCCCCTGCTCTCTTCCCTCTCCTCTGGCTGAGCCCCGCCGTCGCCGTCGCTTGCAGCCACCGCGGCCACCGGCCTCGCCGAGCCCCCCTGCCGCGCCCCTCAGCTCCGTCCCCTCGAGCAGCTCCTCCACGCCGAAGGAATCAAGGCTGGAGGCCCCGCGGTGTCGTCCCCATCGCCGTTTCCACCTCCGGTTGCCGAGGATCACCGGCTTCGATTCGCCGTCGTCCCTGCTTCTCCAAGCTCGCCTTCGAAACCATCGAGCCCACCGTGAGCCGCCTCGTCCATTCCCCCTCTCCCCAGCTCTACCCGCGCCCCTAGGCCTTAGAGCCACCGCGGCCGAGCTCCGGCCGCCGCTCAGCTCGTCGCCGGCCTCAACTCCGGTGGCCCCGAGCCCCCCTGTTGCCCCCACTGGATGCACGCGTGTGCAGGCAACCCTCAGGAGTCCTCAGCCACCGCTTCCGTGGCCCTCCACCATGGCTAGAGGTCGCTGGTGACCAAATCCCGGCCGGCCGATGTGGATGGCCATTAGGGCCTAATCCCCCTCTTAATTAGGCCCCCAGCCGCTGACAGCGGGCCCCAGCTGCGGGTCAAACCCCAGTCAGCGCGGGGATTAGCCCTGTGTGACTGACATGCGGGTCCCCCCGGTCAGGTTTGACCTGGGACTGGCCCGGTTGACTCGCTGACGCCAGCATGACGCAGTGCTGACGCAATAAATCATTTCTGTAATAAAAATAATCCAGAAAATGCCTAAAACTTTGAAAAATCATATAAAATAATCTGTAGCTCAGATTGAAGTAAATTATATATGAAAAATTATCAAAAAAATCCAAAGAATCTAATGGTGGCATTTTCATGAATGTTAGAGCAAGCTAAATAGGCAAACATGGACAATTGGTTCAAATCACAATATGCCATATCACTTATGGAGTTGAATTTGAACCTAGAGTTCAAACCATCTTCATTTACCATGTTGATAGGTGCATTAGCTCAAACCAGCATCAT
This sequence comes from Elymus sibiricus, assembly GCA_039707655.1. NCBI lineage: Eukaryota > Viridiplantae > Streptophyta > Magnoliopsida > Poales > Poaceae > Elymus > Elymus sibiricus. Next base: position 256,719,353 of record CM077667.1, read on the forward strand.
TTTGCCATGACATTATCATGCATCATTGTGAAGCTTTTGCCGTTCTTAATTTGTACCTTGTTTGTCCTTGTCAATAGACTTGCGAGACATAGTTATCGACGACATCGAAGAACAGCTGAGTTCTTCTGATAAACATGCAAGCACCCCCCCTTGAGCATATTCGATACAATCCCACTCTTTCGCTCTTGCCCTCATTTCAATGCATTAGGACAATGCGATTCAACTGCTACTTGTGTTGCGGTAGATGAACCCACTCCTTTGCATGACCTGTCATTGTCAAAGTAAATAGCTAAACCAAGCAACCTAGCATACCTGGTAGATGCTTGAGCCATGTTGTGCTATAATCCTGTTATGCTTGCTATGCTTAGAGTTATGTCGGGTCTGATTCATCTGGGTGATGAACCGGAGTGAAATGATTGTGTCCTGGTGATGAGGGTTAAGTGTTGAACCTGTTTTGGTAAAGGTAGCGATGAGAGGCCATGTAGGAGTACATGGTGGGTTATCTCATTAAGACCGCTCTTAGGAACTGAGTTCCGTGTTTGTGTTCCAAGACTAGCTACTACCGCACATTGGGTTCTGGTAACTCGACCCCTCTCGGCCTATTAACCTACCCTGTTGTGTGTCCAGGAGTCGCACTAGTTCGAAACGTTGATAGGGTGTGGCCGGGCCTGCGAAGTGAATGAACGGCCCAACCGGGACCGGCTTGGGGCCCTGTAGACAACTTCTGAATCCGAATCGTGAAACACGGCCAGATTCTCGATTGTGGTGACCAACTCAGTTAGGCGATTGCCTTGGGCTAGAGTCGTTGAAGGTTAACGTCCGTGGCTGACTCCCTCGCTGGGCTTCCACTTGAAGGTTGCCGAGGTGCCGTTTTACGTGCACATGGCGGTAAGTGGCGGGAGCATGTGTGACGAAGTACACCCCTACAGGGTAAACTATCTATTCGAATAGCCGCGTCCGTGGATATGGACTACTTGGAGACTTGCATTGTTCATACACAATTTAAATGGATACTCTAAAACACTCCAGATAAGTGTGAGGGCTATGGATGGCTTCTCGTAGGAAGACGAGAGAGGATCCATAGTGGTGTATTGTTATGGTGAATATGTGGACTCGTGTGTGCTCTCTCGTAGGGAGATGAGAGAGTAGTGATACGTTGGGTACTATATCATATTTCAGTCTAGCCAAAGGTCAAAGCTGGCATTCTGCAGTAAACCCCACAACCCCGTTCATTGATACATGATGCATATGTAGATAGTTCTGATGTAAGACTTCCTGAGTACCTTCGTACTCACTGTTGCTTATTCATGTTTTTGCAGAGTTAGACGTTGTCCTCTTTATGTTCCTTCTGACGATGACATCGACGGATTAGCTTAGTAACCCAAACAGGAGTCTGGCTCCTTTGGTAGGGTCGTTGTAGCTTTTCAGGCTCTTCTAGCCGCTTTTATTAGATGTCTGTACTCAGACATGTAACTTCCGCTTGTTGTTTGTATGCTCTGAATGTTGGGTCATGTGACCCACCCGGCTTGTAACATTATGCTATGCTGGCTCCTCGGAGCGAACTAAATAAATGTTATGTTGTAGAGTTTTGTTGTGATGCCATGTTGTATCTACACATATCGTGCATATTGCGTGTATGATTGAAATGCATTGGTATGTGTGGGATTCGACACCTAGCTGTATACCTTTAGTAGCCTGCTTTACGGGGAAATGCCTCTTTGTGCTTCCACCGAGCCTTGGTAGCTTGCTACTGCTCCGGACACATTGATTGACCGACGTGTATCCTTCTTGCTGCTGTGTCTATCCCTTCGGGGAAATGTCTCGCAGTGTAATGGAGTCCATGTAGCCTGCTATGACTCGTCTACACGCAGTTGATGACATTTATGTCCCACGACGTAATGGAGTCCCTGTAGCTTGCTATGACTCGTCTACACACGCTGATGACTGACACCTGCATTGTTGAGTTACGTATGCCTGTCCCTGTACGGTTGTGCCACTTGGGTCTATAACTAGTCATGTCGACCCGGGTTCTTTGACGTGTGAATGCTAGCGACATCTTCATATCCATGAACCAAAAGGCGCAAACGGTCCCGGCCAAGGTAAGGTGGCAGCCGTGGGTTACCGTGCGTGAGGCCACAAAGTGGTGTGACATGTTACAGGCTGGGTTCATATGGCTTAGGATCGGGGTCCCGACAGCGTTGGTATCAGTGCTGAACTGTCTGTAGGTTTACGAAACCAAACTGGTCGATGTTGAGTCTAGTAATGCTTTCGTTATATAAGGGAATTGATTGTGGAAGGGAACGTAAGGCTCTTTTTTCTCCTGTCCTTGAGTTACTCTATTCTGAGTCACCCTCTTCCTTTTCTACGGGGATTAAGGACTAGACTTCTTACCTATCTGCTAGGATGACGAGTTACTGGACCGCAGACTTATAGAATGGTTGTTTGTGTCAAGTATTGTTCCATCGGAGTTGTGAGAAGTGATGCCTATGTTCTCCCTGTGCCTTGGACCATGATGTTGAGCTGTTATGCTGCCCAAGTTTTGTGCAGGTTGCCTCATATTTCATGCCCGTACAGCCATTATGCTGTCCGAGTTACTCTAGGTTTAGATATGTTCTGGTGTTCCTCTAGAGATCAATTTAGATCGTGGAAGTCTTTTCACTTCTCGATTTTGGGAAAGTTTCCAGAATGCTATGGGAACCCATCTCTCCTTTAGCACCGCTTATCACCCTCAGTCAAGTGGTCAAGTCGAAAGAGTCAATCAAATTCTCGAAGATATGCTCAGAGCCTGTGTTATCTCATTCGGAATGAATTGGGAGAAATGTCTTCCATTCGCCGAGTTTGCTTATAACAACAGCTTCCAGTCTAGTCTGGGCAAAGCTCCTTTCGAAGTGTTGTATGGACGAAGATGTCGAACGCCATTAAACTGGTCAGAAACCGGTGAAAGACAATTCTTTGGACCGGATATGATCCAGGATGCAGAAGAGCAAGTTCGCATCATTCGTGAGAATTTGAAAACAGCCCAGTCTCGTCGAAAGAGTCAATATGATCATCATCATAAAGACGTAAGTTATGAAGTTGACGAGAAGGCTTACCTTCGGGTTAGACCTCTCAAGGGTACCCATCGTTTCGGTATCAAAGGCAAATTGGCTCCTCGTTACATTGGTCCTTTTCACATTCTCGCTAAACGAGGAGAGGTTGCCTACCAATTGGAACTACCTCCGCAATTTTCCAAAGTTCATGATGTGTTCCACGTTTCTCAACTCAGGCGTTGCTTCAAGGATCCTGTCCGCGAAGTAGACCATGAAACGCTTGATCTTCAAGATGATCTCTCATATTGAGAATATCCTGTTCGTATCCTCGATGAAGCCGAGCGCAGCACCCGACGTCGCAGCATCAAGTTTCTCAAGGTTCAGTGGTCACACCATTCCGAGGATGAAGCAACCTGGGAGCGCGAAGATCGTCTTCAACTTGAGGACCCCGACCTCTTCCCGACTACGCCTGAATCTCGGGACAAGATTCTTGTTTAGTGGGGGTGAGTTGTCACAGCCCTAGTTTCTTTATGCTTGCCAATGCATTCATGCATGCATTTAAATTTTCAAATGAATATGAAATGAGGAGTGATCAAGCCTCATCATTCAAATTTTTGTCAAATGAGCAATATAAAAATTGCTTCAAATAGTTCCAAGAAAATGTTCCTGGTATTCCAATAATATATTGGACTGAGGTAAAAATGTCATCCAATATTTTCAAGTCACAGAAACACAATATATTGGGCATTTGAGTTAATCAAACAGTAATTGCATTCGATTTATATTTATAATATATAAAATATAAGTTAAAAAATTCTGAAACTTTTTATGTGGCACTAGTTATTTATACCTAGCCCACATGACAATTTTTAGGATTTATACAAATGGCTAGCTATTTTATTTTGAGCCAAAACAAATGTCAGAAAAAATAGAAAACAAATAAAAAGAAAAGGCCACTTACCTGGCTTACCTCAGACCTGGCACTGGGCGGCCCATCTGGCCCAAGTGCCAGTCGACCCTGACCTCCCGCCAGGAGGACAGGGGCACGCGCCCGGAGCGCGCGGGCACGCGCGAGGCCACCTCCTACCTCCCTGCCTGCCTCCCCTTCTCCCTGGAGTCGCCACGCGCCCCCCCGACCCTCTCTCACTCTCCCCGTGCTCATCCTCTCCCCTGCTCTCTTCCCTCTCCTCTGCCCGAGCGCCGCCGTCGCCGTCGCTTGCAGCCACCGCGGCCACCGGCCTCGCCGAGCCCCCCTGTCGCGCCCCTCAGCTCCGTCCCCTCGAGCAGCTCCTCCCCGCCAAAGGAATCAAGGCCAGAGGCCCCGCGGCGTCGTCCCCGTCACAGTTTCCACCTCCGGTTGCCGAGGATCACCGGCTTCGATTCACCGTCGTCCCCGCTTCTCCGAGCTCGCCTTCGACGCCATTGAGCCCACCGTGAGCCGCCGCGTCCATTCCCCCTCTCCCCAGCTCTTCCCGCGCCCCCTAGGCCTTAGTACCACTGCGGCCGAGCTCCGGCCGCCGCTCAGCTCATCGCCGGCCTCAACTCCGGTGGACCCGAGCCCCCTGTTGCCCCCACTGGATGCGCGCGTCTCCGGGCAACCCTCAGGAGCCCTCAGCCGCCGCTTCCGTGGCCCTCCACCGTGGCCATAGGTCGCCGGCGACCAAATCCCGGCCGGCCGACGTGGATGGCCATTAGGGCCTAATCCCCCTCTTAATTAGGCCCCCAGCCGCTGACAGTGGGCCCCAGCTGCGGGTCAAACCCCAGTCAGCGTTGGGATTAGCCCTGTGTGACTGACATGGGGGTCCCCCCGGTCAGGTTTGACCTGGGACTGGCCCGGTTGACTCGCTGACGCCAGCATGACGCAGTGCTGATGCAATAAATCATTTCTGTAATAAAAATAATCCAGAAAATGCCTAAAACTTTGAAAAATCATATAAAATAATCTGTAGCTCAGATTGAAATAAATTATATATGAAAAATTATCAGAAAAATCCAAAGAATCTAATGGTGGCATTTTCATGCATGTTAGAGCAAGCTAAATAGGCAAACATGGACAATTGGTTCAAATCACAATATGCCATATCACTTATGGAGTTGAATTTGAACCTAGGGTTCAAACCATCTTCGTTTACCATGTTGATAGGTGCATTAGCTCAAACCAGCATCATTTTGCCATGACATTATCATGCATCATTGTGAAGCATTTGCCGTTCTTAATTTGTACCTTGTTTGTCCTTGTCGATAGACTTGCGAGACGTAGTTATCGACGACATCGAAGAATAGCTGAGTTCTTCTGATAAACAGGCAAGCAACCCCCGCCCTTGAGCATATTCGATACAATCCCACTCTCTCGCTCTTGCCCTCATTTCAATGCATTAGGACAATGCGATTCAACTGCTACTTGTGTTGCGGTAGATGAACCCACTCCTTTGCATGACATGTCATTGTCCCAGTAAATAGCTAAACCAAGCAACCTAGCATACCTGGTAGATGCTTGAGCCATGTTGTGCTATAACCCTGTTATGCTTGCTATGCTTAGAGTTGTGTCAGGTCTGATTCATCTGGGTGATGAACCGGAGTGAAATGATTGTGTCCTGGTGATGAGGGTTAAGTGTTGAACCTGATTTGGTAAAGGTAGCGATGAGAGGCCATGTAGGAGTACATGGTGGGTTGTCTCATTAAGACCGCTCTTAGGAACTGAGTTCCGTGTTTGTGTTCCAAGACTAGCTACTACCGCACACTGGGTTCCGGTATCTCGACCCCTCTCGGCCTATTAACCTACCCTGTTCTCTGTCCAGGAGTCTCACTAGTTCGAAATGTTGATAGGGTGTGGCCGGGCCTGCGAAGTGAATGAACGGCCCAACCGGGACCGGCTTGGGGCCCTGTAGACAACTTATGAGTCCGAATCGTGAAACACGGCCGGATTCTCGATTGTGGTGACCAACTCAGTTAGGCGACTGCCTTGGGCTACAGTCGTTGAAGGTTAACGTCCGTGGCCAACTCCCACACTGGGCTTTCGCTTGAAGGTTGCCGAGGTGCCTTTTTACATGCACATGGCGTTAAGTGGCGGGAGCATGTGTGACGAAGTACACCCCTACAAGGTAAACTATCTACTCGAATAGCTGTGTCTGCGGATATGGACTACTTGGAGACTTGCATTGTTCATAGACAATTTAAATGGATACTCTAAAACACTCCAGATAAGTGTGAGTGCTATGGATGGCTTCTCGCAGGAAGACGAGAGAGGATCCATAGTGGTGTATTGTTATGGTGAATATGTGGACTCGTGTGTGCTCTCACGTAGGGAGACGAGAGAGTAGTGATACGTTGGGTACAATATCATATTTCAGTCTAGCCAAAGGTCAAAGCTGGCATTCTGCAGTAAACCCCACAACCCCGTTCATTGATACATGATGCATATGTAGATAGTTCTGATGTAAGACTTGCTGAGTACCTTCGTACTCACTGTTTCTTATTCATGTTTTTGCAGAGTTAGACGTTGTCCTCTTTATGTTCCTTCTGACGATGACATCGACGGATTAGCTTAGTAACCCAGACAGGAGTCTGGCTCCTTTGGTAGGGTCGTTGTAGCTTTTCAGGCTCTTCCAGCCGCTTTTATTTGATGTTTGTACTCAGACATGTAACTTCCGCTTGTTGTTTGTATGCTCTGAATGTTGGGTCATGTGACCCACCCTACTTGTAACATTATGCTATGCTGGCTCCTCGGAGCCTCCTAAATAAATGTTATGTTGTAGAGTTTTGTTGTGATGCCATGTTGTATCTACACATATCGTGCATATTGCGTGTATGATTGAAATGCATTGGTATGTGTGGGATTCGACACCTAGCTGTATACCTTTAGTAGCCCGCTTTACGGGGAAATGCCTCTTTGTGCTTCCACCGAGCCTTGGTAGCTTGCTACTACTCCAGACACATTGATTGACCGGCGTGTATCCTTCTTGCTGTTGTGTCTGTCCCTTCGGGGAAATGTCTCGCAGTGTAATGGAGTCCATGTAGCCTGCTATGACTCATCTATGCGCAGTTGATGACATTTATGTCCCATGGCATAATGGAGTCCCTGTAGCTTGCTATGACTCGTCTACACACACTGATGACCGACACCTACATTGTTGGGTTACGTATGCCTGTCCCTGTACAGTTGTGCCACTTGGGTCTATAACTAGTCATGTCGACCCGGGTTCTTTGACGTGTGAATGCTAGCGACATGTTCATATCCGTGAGCCAAAAGGCGCAAACGGTCTCGGCCAAGGTAAGGTGGCAGCCATGGGTTACCGTGCGTGAGGCCGCAAAGTGATGTGACATGTTACAGGCTGGGTTCATATGGCTTAGGATCGGGGTCCCGACAACAAAACATCGAGCAAAAAGCCAATCCTTCCACCTTTTACCAAGTATATATGTGCATTAAATTAAATAGGAATAATATTGTGATGTCCCAAAGATATCCCTGTAGTGACATGGAAACAACCTGCACCTGCAACTAGCAACGCTATAAGAAGGGCTGAGCAAGCGGTAACTTAGCCAAACAATGGTTTACTAGGACATGGAGGGGTTAGAGGATTTTCATGGCAATGTTGAAAGTCTTGACATTCAAGTGGTAGGTAACGAGACATAACAATAGAAGCGATAAAACTAGCATAGCAATGATAGTAGTGGCATCCAGGGGAATGGTCATCTTGCCTGAGACCCCGCTTGGAAGAAGAACGAATCCGTGAAGAAGACGAACGGGCGTAGTCGAACGAATCCTCACACACCGAATCAGATCGGAACTCTAGCAAGGAGAAGCAAATCCGGAAATAAACAAATGACACGGTAAACACCACAACATTATTCATGACATGATGCGCAAACAATGATTATGCATGTCAAGTTTAAATATGCATGGCATGACAAGCACAACAATCAACTACTACACATTCAGTGAAGTTCAATATGCAACGAGTTGTATATTGACGAAACTCCATGTTCGAATCATTTAGTTCACTCTCATTTATTTACATGGCAATTTTAAATGTTGTTTATCATCGCAAAATGTGAAGCATAATTAAACTACCTATCTAGGCATTTTAAATGAGGTCGGAAACAACTTATAGTATTTCCAAAGCGACCCCATATGTTAATTTTGAAATTGGACCAGATCTGAACTAAACATATTTATATTTATTAAAAAGGAAAACAAAATGCACCATGTGATTCTACTTGTCATTCTAGGTGATTTACATATATAGATCATTTAAAACGGAGCTACGGCCTAAAAGATATAACACACACAAGACAAATACGTCATGAATGCAACATGCATGCAAACAACAACGACAAACAATTTAAAACATGGATGCAGCATGATATTATGAAACTACATAAAATTCTAAGCAAGTTTCATATATAACATGTTCAAAACGGAGCAACGGTTCAACAATAACAACCAACACAAGTTTTAGTTACAATCTGCCCAAAACAGCAACATAGCAGTTTGCACACATCAAAACCACAAGCTACAAGAACTAAAATGCACAAACTAAGTATGGGGCAGTAGCATGTAACATACACTTCATTTCATCAAAAGGAATCATACTCAAAAGAGTCATGGATCACATGGTAGGAAGCTGACAACACGGCTATAAAACATGGCATATAGGGACTTGGGGAAAATATTAGTTTTTCACAAACAGTGTTAACCTGGAGGCATATTGACAACAAGAACAATACATGCTACATGGCCTATCATGGCATGAAATTATACAGAATAGTTGTGGACATGATGCACTACAAATAACTCTACATGAGCATCATCAAAATATGCACAGAAACATGGCTAGAATCAACACAACATGGCAATCTGAAATAAGCAGTCTCTCAGACTCAGTGAAAATTAGAGTAGGCATGAACAGCAGTATTTTAGCAGATTGACATGTTTGACATCAGAAATATCTATGATCCGAATCCTATCTATGAAAACTGATGGTACTAAATGATACTACATAACATGCTTTACAAAACATTCCATGGGGGAAACAACAAAGGAGTTGTAGATTAATGACAATTCACATGGCAAAACAGAACCAAAATATAACAGTTTCAGACTTAGAATTATTTTAGATCTCAAAACAGCAACATTTTTATAGCATGTTCACATGATGAAAACTTTAGCTAAACATGGATTTAATGCATGGCAAACATACTACCAGCAAGTAGACATGACACACTACAAATTACTCCAGAGGCACAACTTCAAATGATGCATGTATTGCTTAGTATGAATCTCGCAAAACGGAACTTTTCATCAACAAAAAAACAGATTTAGCGCGAAGGCCACTTTAGTGAAACAAATTGTCATGATGTAGATGTTTTACATGAAAACCTTTGGCATAGCATGATGGTGCACTTCACAAAGAACAAACTCATGAAGGAAACACATGCATAGGAGCTACAATTATTTAGCTATGAATTAAACCGATTTAACATGGCATTTACGCAAATTAATGCAAACAGCGGGTTTAATCATTTTTATCATGCATGAAAGTGGGATATTGTGAATCTACACGAAATTCTAAACATTTTACATATGTAATTCATCTTAATCCGATGCACGGTTCAAGATTTATTAAATGCATGAAATGCAAGGGTTTTTCTGTAAATCTGTAAATCCTGGAATGATAGTCAAATTCGTCGAGAGGGAAAAAACATGGCACGGGCCAAATCTAATTCTTGGCCGAAGTAGGACTCGGGCGTGCAATACAAAATTGTGCGCACGGGCGAGGGATAGGCTGGTGAAGCAGTCACCAAAGGCATGCGGGGGTTGGGCTGGCTCGGGGTCACGGTGCTACTGCGCCTAGCGCTGCTGGGCCATGTTGTGGTCGTGGCCCAGGCGGCTAGGGCGCGGTCAACTCAAGTGGCAGCAGGGACGAGCTCGGGGTGTGGCAATCCATTGCGGGCGATGGCTCGGGTGCGGGACGACTCAAGGGGAGGCGAGGCGAGCGAGCGACGGAGGAGGGGCCGGCCTGGTTGCCAGCATGTGGGATCACTAGAAGGGATGTCTAGAGGGGGGGGGGTGAATAGACTACTTGAAAAATTAAAAACCTAACCTTTTCCCAAGTTAATTGGTTGGCAGATTTTAGCAATTCTAACAAGTCTAGTGCACCCTACACATGCTAGTCAACAAGTATGGTGGCGGAAAGTAAAGATAGCATATGTAAGAGAGTAGAGATAGGAAGATCAAACGCAATATGGAGACACAAAGATTTTCCCCGTGGTTCCGATAGGTGGTGCTATCGTACATCCACGTTTATGGAGTTTTCAACCCACGGAGGGTAACGGTCGTGAGAGCCCACGGAGGGCTCCACCCATAAGGATCCACGAAGTAGCAACCTCGACTATTCCATAACGACTTTCGTCCACGAAGGACTAGCCTCACTATGGGTAGATCTTCACAAAGTAGGAGATCTCCTTGCCCTTAGAAACTCTTGGTTCAACTCCACAATCACGAATAAGGAGGCCCCCAAGCGACACCTAACCAATCTAGGAGGCACCATCCTCCAAAAGGTAATAAATGTGGTAGTATGATGAACTCCTTGCTCTTGTGCTTCGAAAGATAGTCTCCTCAACACTCAATCACTCTCTCACAGATTTGGCATAGGTAGAAGAGATTGATTGGATGGAAAGCAACTTGGGAGGGCTAGAAATCAAGATCCATATGGTTGGAGTGGATGATCTTGACCTCAACACAAGGGTAGGTGGCTCTCTCTTAGAAAATTGGATATGGCAAGTGGAGATCTGTTCTGAGTGCTTCTCTTGTGCGTGAATGGTGGTAGAGGGGTATATATAGGCTTATCCAAAAATCCAACCGTTACAACATTATTGCCCAACTCGGTGAAACCAAAGTAAAACTTGGTGGCATTGACTTGTTCAAAATGTGGCAATTTTAGGCTTTTCGGTGGAACCGATATATAAATCTCGGTGGTACCGATATGGGTGACCTAGGCAGTTACCAAATCTCGGTGAGACCGATTCCTCAAACTCGGTGGGAGAGATTTAGAGAAATGGGCTAACAGAAAGTTGGTCCAACTTCTCGGTGGTACCGATTTGCCAAACTCGATGGGACCGAATCTAGAAAATGGCTAACCAAGAAGTTGGTCACTATTTTCGGTGGCATCGAAAGAAATGTTGGTAGTACCGAGATGCTAGGGTTTGGTTTGGCTTCTGTCTTGGATAAACTCAGTGGATCCGAATGAGAATATTGGTGGCACCGAATTTTGACTAGGCTTTGGACAGATGATATGTGTGGGAAAGTGGGTGAGTTATTTTGGTGGCTACCTCCAAGCACTTGAGCAACCAGATCATCATATTTACCTCATACCCTTTTAATAGTATTGGCTTTCCTATGGACTCAAAGTGATTTCTCACAAAATATAAAAGAGTCCTTGATCTTGAAGCATGGCCAATCATATTCCTTCCTTTCCTTGGTGAGGTTCTCCACACAATCTTTTAGCCTATCCTCTCTATGGACTTCATCTGAAACAAGCTAGATAAAACTATTAGTCCAACAGACAATGTATGTTGTCATGAATTATCAAAACCACCAAGGAAGCATTTGTGCTTTCAATCTCCCCCTTTTTGGTAATTGATGACAACATACAATCAAAGCTTAAAACTAAGATATGCAAGAATATGTGATAGCTTTGAAGGATACATGACCAATACTAGCTCCCCCTAAATGTGTGCAATCCATTTTAAAGGATAGTTGCTTTTGAATGCAGGAACACACACATAGTAGAAAGGACATGAGAAGTCATGTGTATCTTGGGTATATGCATCAAATATATGTGAAATGAGGTGTTGCCATGTTCAAGACTTTACCATTGCAAACAATATGTGCAAGAAGCAAGAGATCATCTAGACCAAGGATATGATGCATATAATTACCTTGAAGTTCTTGAGCATTCTAGTAGTAGAAACACACTTGAGAAAATAATGTTTGGAAACACAAGAGTATTCTACTCATCCAAATGCAAAAAAGATTCAAGAGTACCAAGATATGGAAGACATATGAAAAATAGAGTTTCTTAAGATAGATATGTCTCCCCCAATAGAATATATAGAACTTTCTCCCCTAAGTATGGATTTGTAAATCTTCCTCTCCCCCTGAATCTTAGCATGTAGATATTGGGAGTAGGTAGGGTGAGACAAGTCTAGCATTAATCGGCAATCAAATCAAAGATTTCTCCCCCTTTGGGTAAGCATAAGCTTAGATGTATTTAGATATTCTCCCCCTTAAGCATAGATGCTTTGATGTTTCTCCCCCTTAATATTATATCTCCCCCTTTGGGTAAGTATCTCCCCCTTAATATTCAAGAATAAGCATTTAAGCTTTGATATTTCTCCCCCTTTGGCATTAATTTCCAAAAAGGGTCACCCAGAGGGTCAGATAAAGGGATCATTGAGAGGGAAGGGATCATTGAGAACTTGGTGGCTAAGGGATCCTCGAAGAGAATTTCTCCCCCTTTTAACGTCTAAAAAGGCTCTTTAAAATTTCTCCCCCTTCGTCGTAGGGATCCTTGAATAAAGTTTCTTCCGCTTCAAGTTTTTTTACAAAGGGATCCTTGAAGAAATGGAGATTTGCTAAAATTTACAAAGAACACCGAAGATAGCAAAATCGGTGACTCCGAAGAAAATAAATCAGTGGAACCGAATTGTCTATGTGCAGCTTATCTGCATAATCGGTGACGCCGAGTTACTTGAATCGGAGGCTCCGAAAGGTGAAACAGAAACTTGGCGAAGTTTGTCAAAGGCAATTTTCAAAAAGTCTCAGAGGAATAAACTGATTCCAGAGAAATTTAAAAAATATATTGCAAGGAATTTTCAACTAGATGGAAATTGAGTGCTTCCAAGAAATCATGCAACTATAAGATGAACCAAACAAGATACTTCACCTAGATGATGAGCGGTGACTAGGTCACCTATATTAGAGTATATTGACTTAAGGAGCCAAGCAAGAATACTTGATAATTGGTCATACTCTATGTTAAGCTCAAAATGGGGTTGCCATTTTTTGATTAAGCATTTTAATGTTTTCATATCACTTGAGTTGCTTTATCTCATGTCTTGGAGTAAAGCTATTTCAAGGATATGATCACATACCTTTGAGTGATGTTGATGACATAGCATGCAGGAGAACTTCTTTTGGATACTCGAAGTTGATGAAGATCATCTTGAGTTGAGAGAAACCCTTGATTTTTTTGGTTCTCTTTTCACCTACATGGGTTGGTCGTGCAAGGAAGAACAAGATATATCCAAATGACAAGAATGAGATTCTCATCATATGTAAGTCAAGGATATAATTTGTGTTGTCTTCTTCCTTCCATCATCAAAGAAGGGTTGTGGATACTTGGCCATGACAAGATTGCTTGTGATATAAGTTGATGGCAATCTTGTGGAGTATAGTTCTTCCAAGTGCCTACAAAAGGTTAGATGCAATACAAGGGAGCATATATTTCCAAGATATAAGATAGTGTCATATCAAGTGTAACATGGAATAGTCATGTAAGCTCATGCCCTTGCATGCATCCGCGTGAGTCTAGCTCAAGTTTGAAGCATCAATGATGTTCAACTCACTCCTCAAGTGACGAAACACTTTCTCACCAAGTGGGTTAGTAAAGATATTGGCCAATTGCTTGTTAGTACAACATGTTTGAGATTAATGTCCCCTTTAGCAACATGATCACGAATGAAATGATGAAGAACTTGAATATGCTTAGTTTGAGAATGTTGCATGGGATTATGAGCAATTTTTAATAGCACTCTCATTGTCACACAACAATGGAACATGTCTCACATGGATTCCATAATCCTTAAGAGTTTGAGTCATCCATAGCAAATGAGCACAACATGATCCGGCGGCAATGTATTCCGCTTTGGCGGTAGATAGAGATACCGAGTTTTGTTTCTTGCATGACCAAGACACAAGAGATCTACCAAGAAATTGACATGTACCAGAGGTGGATTTTCTATCAACCTTATCTCCGGTGTAGTCTGAGTCGGAATAGCCAACAAGGTTAAAAGAAGATCCCTTGGGATACCATATGCCAAATTTTGGTGTTTGTATCAAGTATCTCACAATTCTTTTTACGGCCTTAAGATGACACTCTTTAGGAGCGCCTTGATATCTAGCACACATGCACACACTAAGCATAATATCGGGATGGGAGGCACATAGATATAACAATGAACTAATCATTGATCGAGAAACCTTTTGATCAACCGGTTTGTCCTCCTTCGTGAGGTCAACATGTCCACTAGTAGGCATAGGAGTTTTCATACCTTTACACTCTTGCATGTTGAACTTCTTGATCAAGTCCTTGGTATACTTGGTTTGAGAGATGAAAGTTCCTTCTCTCGTTTGCTTGATTTGCAAACCAAGGAAGAATTTCAGCTCACACATCATGGACATCTCATACTTCTCGGACATCAACCTTCCAAATATTTCACTAAATTGTGGGTTACTAGATACAAAGATAATATCATCCACCTAGATTTGGCACACATATACTTCACCATTAACTCTCTTAGTGAATAAGTTTGCGTCAATTTACCAATTTCAAAACCCTTTTCAATGAGAAACTTCTTTAGGCATTGATACCAAGCACGTGGAGCTTGCTTAAGACCATAAAGTGCTTTACGAAGCTTGTAAACGTGGTCAGGTTTCTTAGGATTCAAAAAACCAGGGGGTTGTTTAACATAGACTTCTTCTTCAATCTCACCATTTAAAAATGCACTTTCAATGTCCATTAGATAAAGAGTGATATCATGGTGATTATCATAAGCAAGAAGAATACGGATAGCTTCAAGTCTAGCAACGGGTGCATAGGTCTCACCATAGTCCATACCTTCGACTTGGGTGTAGCCTTGAGCCACGAGACGTGCCTTGTTACGTATGGCTTGACCGTCTTCGTCTTGTTTTTTTCCGAAAAACCCATTTGGTTCCCATGATGTTTTTGTCGTCCTTGGGCTTCTACACTAGTGTGCACACTTCGTTCCTCTCGAAGTTGTGTAGCTCCTCGTGCATAGCATTCACCCAATCCGGGTCCTGAAGAGCTTCTTCTACCTTCAAAGGCTCAATACTAGAGATGAATGAAAAATGCTCACAAAAGTTAGCTAGTCGAGTTTTAGAACGAGTTATCCTTCTAGTTTGTATGTCACCGAAGATTTGTTCTAAATGATGTTTTTTTTCAGTCTTGCTCGAACTCGGGGTAGCTTTTGCTTGTTGGATGGTGGAGCTTCTTCTTCATCATCTTCGTCTTTGTTGTTGTTGCCTTGAGGTGGTGGTGAAGGTGGTTCCGGTGGATCATCATGATGAACTTCTTCCTCCTCTTCATCTTGCCGTTTACCGCTTCTGGTTGCCTCCATGTCGTCTTAAGCTTCAGCTTGATGAGAAGTAGGGGTGTCGGGGCACGGATGCACACGATCACCTATGGGACCAGAGGCCCCTTTGTGGTTCGGCAGGGGAAGGTCATGTTGCACAAAGAGCAGAGACCATGGGACATAACGACGATGGTACGCTAGTGTTTTACCCAGGTTCGGGCCGCTGAGAAGTGTAAAACCTCACTCCTGCTTTGGTGGATTGATCTCAGGGAACACGAAGCACACGGAACGCTCTAACCCGGCAAGGGTTGCCTTCGGGCGAGCTACTACGCTAGTACAAGTGTCCAAAAGTCCGAATCTTGAGCTAGGTTGCCTTGGGCCTCCTTTTATAGGGCACGGGGCAACCACAGTGGCAAAACAGTCATTATCTAGCGATTAGATAGCTAACAGAGCTATCATTCCTAACTCTGGCATTTAGGACAAAATACCATGATTGCTAGTCTAGCTGGAGCGCGGGGATGCATCCCCGGCAAGCTCTTACCACCGCTTAGCTGGCTGTTGCTTAGTGTCTTGACACGCCTCTGGACGGGTGTCAACTGGGCATAATCTGTCTTCCGGTGCATCGCCACGTGCATAGCAAGAGCCACATAGCCACCCGAGGGCTTGACACCGCATCGACAAGTGACTGGCGTCGCAATGCGGTGGAGGAGTGGCCGATCGGCTCGCGCCTGCCGGGGGATGGCTTTCCGGTTCTTCCTGAAGAGGCGCGCGCCTCGGCCCCCGACAGGCACCGGGGACGTGGCTGGCGTGCTTTGGGCCCCTCCTGGGCTATTGCATTGAGCTTGCCGGCGTTGGTAGCCAGTGTAGACTGCCTCTGCCGAGGGCTTGGATGTTGATGTTACATTCTTGATGCGCTTCTTGATCTCACGTAGAGTGGCTTCTTTGTCTTGTGTTGGTGTTGGCGGGGTCGTGCTACTACTGCCTGTGCATAAGTCAGGGGAACTGGGTACCCCATTCCTAGTGCACCGACAAGAGGCCCCGGGTCTGGGCCAGACGCGCTCGCACAGCGCCGTTGGGTCAGGCCCAAATTTTATGCACAGGCGCGCAATATGAGGGAGTAACTGTCGACCTTTAAGTCCGCACTTACTTGCTACCTCAGGCCGTTTCCGCCACGCGCGCCGCATGCATTGCGGGGAATTTGCGGTGGATGCACATGGCCCACAGGCGTGGGAGTGGCAGAAACCACATCACCAGGGATTGGAGCATTGAGGTGGTTACCTGTTCGCCGGTGATCGTGGGTAGTGGGATTGGCGGAGATGGGCGGCCGCTCTGGAGCGGAGGAGAGCCAGCCCCCGTGCCCTCCCCTATAAATTAGGGGGTCACGGCGGCGATGCTCATGCATCTCCTTCTCCTCCTTAATCCCAAGCCCACATTGCTTGTCCTTCTCTCCTGGTTCGTCTGACCGTCCCTTCCCTCCTGATGGCCAGGGGGAAGGGTCGGGTGGACGCTCTTGCCACCATAGGGTCTTCTTCTCGTATCCGAGCTCAGCCCCTGGCCTTATTCAATGGTTCTGGATCGAGAGCTGGTGGGAGGAGCCTTGGATGGGAGAGCGGGCGGCGTGGCGGCCGTACCAGGGACAGCTGCGGTGGTGCACCTGCCGCGGCGTCACCCGCTGTTTCACCCTCGACAGGACCCCGCGCGGTCAGCACTGCGTTATATTCCATGGCGAAAGCGCAACGCCGTGGCCGACTGCGGGTTCTGTGCTTGTTCTTCAAGGCGACGGCGAAAGATCGTCCGTATGGCCATTGGCTGCACGTAAGTGATCGGGACAACGGTTCTTCACGGGCCGCGGCAGGGTTCTCCACCCATGGTGCTGTGTATCCTGCACATGGGTGGGAGCTTTTCGCCTGCGCGCACACCTTAAGGGCAGGGAGACTTCTCTGCACCGGGCCGTCGGGGACGACCATGCTCTCTGTGGGGGTGCTCGGCCGCCGCGTCGGGAGTTTGGACGATGGCGGAGGCGTTCCCTCGAGTGGTGGCGATGAGGAAGACGATGGCGGTTGGCAACCCACGACGCTTCAGGAGCGTGGATGACGGCTCCGACGCGTCGCGCTCGCCGGCAGCACCATCATCACCAGCTAGGTTCCGGCAGCGCCACCATCTGCACCTGCCCTCCGCCTTTTCCCCCTTGTCGGCTTTGTCTGCCCCGTCGGCTTCGTCCGCCCTGCCTGGGGACAGGGGCCTTCCACTGTTCGGACGCGTCCCTATGGTACTGGCGGGAAAGCGTCGAATCCCAGCAAGGCGCTCCTTTCGCCCTCTATCTCTTCTCCACCTAATTCCTAGGAGGAGAGGGACAATAAAGGCATTACGGGGCACTTATCTTTTTATAAGTCAAAAGATGTAGGCGCTTGCCAAGTTTCAGCTAATCATAATGCTATCCTTATCCAATTTGTATAAAAAATGAATGAATGCTATTTTTCTTCCTTAAGTACTATCCTTTCCTTTTGTTTGTACTGCGTCAGTACGTTTGTCCTTGCCGCATGGAACTACTTGCCGTGTAAGCACTAACCGCGAGCACCAAAGGGGTAGCGAGCCCCCAGCAGCAGGCTGGTATTATTCCCCAGCAAAGCTCCTTGTCGGTATCGTCGCGGCCCCCCAGAGCTGGCGATCAACAGGAGCTGAGAGGCGGCTCATCCCGACAAGGGTTTCCGTTACGGGATGAACATCGTGGCATGCAGTCAAATAGGAAAAAAGGAGGTGTTTCCTTAAAGGAAGTAAGATAGCACCAAACTTGGGATACGCGATTAGTCTTATCTTTTCAGGCAGTATCCCTTTCTGGAGTATGACGAGCCGCCGTCCTTGTTCCCTTGCCCTTCTTCTTTAACATGTAAGGCAATAGGTCTCTGTCCTCTGGGGAGAGAATACAACGACAAGGATTACAGGCTCATCAAGCACTCTAGTAGATCTCTAAAACTTTAAAAGCGATAACATCACAACATAAAAAAATGCATAGTAAACATGCAATTTGATGATATGATGCAATGCCTAGCTTTATTTTTTTTGCATGCACAGGGTCTGCGCCTGGCTTTGTACAAAGGGTTACATGCAACTGCGGCAAGGCTTGTACAAAAGGTGGATGCCGGGGACTGAGCTTGGCAACCGCGCCTTACGGGTAGAACTTACGAAGATGCTCAATGTTCAATGAGTTAAGCACTTTGATGCCATCTTCGTTCTCCAGATGGACTGCGCCAGGTCTGGTGACTCGTGCTACCCGGTAAGGGCCTTCCCACTTCGGCATCAACTTGTTGGTACCCTTAGCCGACTGAACGCGCCTAAGGACAAGGTTGCCTTCCTCAAAGCTCCGGGCGTGGACCCTGCGGCTATGGTAGCGGCGCAGAGCTTGCTAGTAGCGTGCAGCACGTACAGCGGCTCGGAGACGATCTTCCTCGAGGAGCAAGGCATCGTCATGCCATAGCTTCTTTTGCTCTACTTCATCGTAGGCAAGTACTCGAGGTGACCCGTATAGGAGTTCCGTGGGGAGAACTGCCTCCGCCCCCTATACCAGGGAGAAGGGTGTCTGGCCGGTAGCTCGATTTGGTGTCATTCTCAAGGACCAAAGAACCACCCACAGCTCATCTATCCAACGCTTGCCGCATCTCCGCAGTCTATCGAAAATTCTTGTCTTGAGTCCATGCAACACTTCAGCGTTCATCATGTCGACTTGCCCGTTGCTCCTTGGGTGGGCAACAGAGGCGAAGGAGACCTTGCTTCCAAGGCTTTGGATGTACTGCATAAAGGTGCGGCTCCTGAATTGGGTGCCATTGTCGGTGATCACCCTGTTGGGCACACCAAAACGGCACATCAGTCTTTTCATGAACTTGACAGCTGACTATGCGGTCACCTTCCTCACTGGTTCCACCTCAGGCCACTTTGTAAACTTGTCGATTGCTACAAACAAGAATTCAAAGCCCTCGACAACGCGGGGAAAGGGGCCCAAAATATCGAGTCCCCAGACCGAGAATGGCCAGGATAAAGGGATCGTCTGGAGAGCTTGCGCTGGTTGATGGATGTTCTTTGAGTGGAACTGGCAGGCTTCACACATGGTGACTAGCTGAGTTGCATCTTGGAGGGCGGTGGGACAATAGAAACCCTGTCAGAAGGCTTTCCCGGCAAGGGCTCTTGATCCAATGTGAGACCCACACACACCTCCGTGAATCTCTGCCAACAACTTTAGTCCATCTTCCCGGCAAATGCACTTCAATTTCACACCGTTGGGTCTTTTTATGTACAGAGTGTCATCGACAAACTTGTACATACTTGACTAATGGGCTACCTTTTCGGCCTCTTCTTGTTCTTCGGGATGTTCTCCCGTTTGAAGGAAACAGACTATGTGTTGTGCCCAAGCTGGAACGTTGGGCTCGACAACTAGGACTAAATGCATCTCCTCGTTCGTGGGATCGCTTGTCTCGATTGCAAGAACCTGGGGTTCCGCAGGAGGGAGCTGCTCACCAGGCGTAACGAGACTGTCCCCGAGAGCTTCTCTACCGGTGGCTTCAGGAAGGTCTCCCGGGAAATGCTTGACGGAGTTCAGTTTTCTCCTTTTCCTGGTCATCGCTGATGGGGATACTGATGGCTGAGTGAGGTGTAGGACAAAGGTTCCTGGTTCCACAGGGAGCTTTTGCGCAGCACACTTTGACAGATGATCAGCTATACTGTTTTCTGCACACGGCACGTGCTCTGTTTGTAATCCGTCAAAGCGCTCCTCAAGTTTCCTCACTTCCTCCACGTATGCTTCCATCAACGGACTCTGATAGTCTTTATTGACTTGTCTCACCATGAGTTGAGAATCTCCTTGAATGATCAACTTTTTAATTCTCAACTCCACCGCGATCCTGAGCCCGGCAAGGAGCCCCTCATATTCAGCAGTGTTGTTGGTGGCCTCCTCCCGGGGAAAGTGCATTTGGACTACATACTTGAGGTGCTCTCCGGTGGGGGCGATGAGGAGCACGCCTGCTCTGGCGCCCTGGAGTGAGAAAGCACCGTCAAAGTA
This sequence comes from Elymus sibiricus, assembly GCA_039707655.1. NCBI lineage: Eukaryota > Viridiplantae > Streptophyta > Magnoliopsida > Poales > Poaceae > Elymus > Elymus sibiricus. The sequence goes on from CM077667.1 coordinate 256,739,807, forward strand.
CATGATCCATTCTTTAGGTGCTTCTTTGCCGGGGATAATTCTCTTCGGAACCTCTTCAACTGGCATGGGTGTCCATTCTGCAATGAATTCCGCCAATGCCCTGCTCTGGATTGTGGAAGTGCTCTCATACTTCAAACCAAAACTTGACAGCTTAGCGCCCACTCAACTATCCTGCCAGTGGCCTCGGGGTTTCTCAATATGCGCTGTAGCGCAAAGCGGGTGACAACAGTGATCTTGTAGGCTTGGAAGTAGTGGCGCAGCTTCCTCGAGGCCATGAGAAGGCCGAAGATCAGCTTTTGCACTCCAGAGTACCTTGACCTAGCCCCTTGTAACAAGGAGCTGACAAAGTACATTGGCCGCTGCACCACCTTCTTCTTCGCCACTTCCTTAAAACTGCCTTCGCTTGCCGGCTAAAGTTCTCCTTGGCTCGTATCTGGTCCTGCCGCGGATGTTTTGGTTCCATCTCCAGTGATATCAGTCGCAGCAGCTGCTCCTTCATCCACTTCTCGCTGCGCCACTAAGATTCGTTGCCGCCAAGTATAGCAGCAACGGTTCTTGCGGTTTAGGCGCGACCAAAGTGGGAGCAGAGAAAGATAGGCTTTTAGGTCCTACAGCGCTGCTGCTGCTTCCGGGGTCCACTTCATCGGGCCGGCCTTTTTCAGAATCTTGAAAAATGGCAGGGCGCGCTTAGCGGATTTGGAGATGAACCTACTTAACGCGGCAACGCATCCGGCCAGGCGCCTTACATCCTTGACAGACTTAGGTGCCTGTATCTGCTCGATTGCTTTGATTTTGTCGGGATTGGCTTCTATTCCCCGCTAAGACACAAAGAACCCAAGTAGCTTGCCGGATGGGACGCCAAACACACACTTCTCATGGTTGAGCTTCAAGTTGATCTTGCGCAAGTTGATAAAAGTTTCTTCCAAGTCTTGTATGTGAGTTGCTTCATCCTTGGTCTTGACTACTATGTCATCCATGTAAACTTCCACGTTCCTGTGCAACTGAGGTTGAAATCCAATCTGCACGACCCTAACAAAGGTAGAACCGGCGCTCTTTAACCAGAAGGGCATGCGTACAAAGCAGTACGTGCCACATGGAGTTATGAACGCGGTCTTTTCCTCATCTTCCTTGGTCATGAATATCTGGTGGTATCCGGAATATGTGTCCAAGAAGGAAAGCAAGTCACACCCGGAAGTGGAATCAACAATCTGGTCGATGCACGCCAAGGGAAAAGGGTCCTTCAGGCATGCTTTGTTTAAGTCAGTGAAATCAATGCAAAGCCTCCATTTCACATTTGCCTTGTGCACTACTACCGGGTTGGCTAACCATGTCGGATGCAACACTCCTCTGACCAAACCAGCTGCTTCAAGTTTCTTGATCTCCTCGGCAATGAACTACTGCCGCTCCAAGGCTTGCTTCCTAACTTTTTGCTTGACGGACCTGGCATGGGGGCGGACAGCAAGGTGGTGCTCAATTACCTCCCTGGGAACACCGGGGATGTCAGATGGTTGCCAGGCAAACACATCGACATTCGCCCGCAGGAAGGTAATGAGCGCGCTTTCCTATTTGTCAGTAAGGGTGGCGCTGATGGTAAATGTACCGTCAGCGCCATCCTGCCCCTGCCAGGATCTTCTTTGTTGCAGGAAAGGTGACCTTGGATCTCTTGCTAGTGGAACTCTCCGGCAGGTCATCGACGGGGGCGGCGCACTCTGGAGAGGCGCGCTTCCCAGAGTTCTTGCCGGTGTCTCTGCTAGGCTTCTTCTCTTTCTTTGATTCTTTGGTGGGACCGGGTGCCCCTGCAACTTCAGCTACTACTGCATCTCGATACATCTTGTCCACACATATGACCGCATCCTTTTTATCAGATGGGATGGAGATGATTCCTATGGGCCCTGGCATCTCCAAAGTGTTGTAAGCATAGTGGGATGTTGCCATGAACTTTGCCAGAGCTGGGCGACCAAGAATTCCGTTGTAAGGCAGGGGGAGCTCAACCACATCAAGCATCACCTTCTTGGTCCGGTAGTTCAACTCCCCGCCAAACGTCACAAGCAAAGTGATCTTTCCCTTGGGTCGGCTCCTGCCACGGTTTACTCCTTGGAACGTACCCGTGGCCTTAAGCTCCCCGTCAGGGATCTGCAGCCTTTCGACCACTTTAGGGGAAATCAAGTTCAACCCTGCACCGCCATCAACTAACATCTTGGCTACTTTGAGGTTGTGGATTATTGGGGAGACCAACAACGGCGAACATCCGACCGCAGTGGTGCGATCAGGATGATCCTCTTCATCAAAGATGATAGGCGTGCAGGACCATTTGAGTGGCCTTCTGGATTCTGCAGCTGGCTCCACGGCGTTGATCTCACGCGCCCACTGCTTAAGCTGGAGGTCAGAGGAATGCAAGGACGCACCCCCGTCAACACACATGGCTTCAGTTACCCTCTAGAATTCTCGATCATTGGACTCTTCATCATCCCCATCATCACTCATATCATCTTCTTCTTTCCTCTCACGGCCTCTAGCAGGTTTCTCCTTCTGCTGCGGGGCCTTGCCGCAGTGGCCTCCTCTATTACCACGGCCCTTCCCGGCAGCTCCATCTTGGCCCTTATCCTTGTCACGCTTCTCGTATTCAGCCTTCTGCTTCTCAGCAAGCTGCTCAACCTGGCGGCATTCTTGGAGATCATGGCCCTTGGTGCGGCGGATTTTGCAGTACGGCCCGTCAGACTTTCCAGTTTTTTCTGCCGCTGCGGCCTCCCGGCAATTAGCGCACGCGGAAGCTCCGTTGCCGGGGGTCTCGGCTTTGGCCTTCTTGCCGGCAGCAAGATTACCAGAGCTCTCAACAGCCAACACTGCTTTCCCTTTGCGCTTCTTGTTACGTCTTCGGCTTCTCCCGTCTGAGCCGGGGGCATCGTCGTCGTCATCTGAATCGACTTCGACGCCAGCCTCCTCTCCGGGGAGTCGCCTTCCTTCCTCAACATGAGCACACTTGTTCGCCAATGTGTACAGCTCATCGACGGTCTTGGGGAGCTCTACATTCATCTTGGCCAGCATCCTCCTATTGCGCACGTTCGAATGAAACGCGACAATCACGGCTACGGGGTGTATCTCCGGGATATTGCGGTGCACTCGACTGAACCTCTGGATGTATTTCTGCAGGGTCTCTCCTTCCTTCTGCGGAAGGACTTGCAGGTCGCTGGGCTGTCCTGGTTCCTAGTGGCCACCCGTAAAGGTGCCGAGGAACTCGTTGCACAGATCAACCCATCATGAGATATAGTTTTCCGGTAGGTGCATCAGCCACGATCTTAGATTTGGCTTGAGTGCCAAAGGGAAATAATTGGCGAGCACCTTCTCGTCTCTTCCTCCGGCGGCTTGAACGACAATTGTGTAGATGCCCAGGAACTCTGCCGGGTTCAGGTTCCCATCGTATTTCTCCGTCAGCTCAGGCTTGAAGGCTCGGGCCGATGGCCAGCGGACCTGTCGCAGCTCGCGAGTGAAGGCAGGGCACCCAACCTCATAAGGCGGTTACCCGCCAACACTGGGCGCGGGGTCGCCAGCATCTGGACCGTTGCGCTTGTCGGATTGGCGGTGTGCTTCCCGGTGCCACTCGATGGTGATGCGCATGTCTTCCCTCCGCCGATCGTTCAGGACACGCCACTGGTCCCGATGATCGTGCGAGCCAGACGAGACCATAGATGCCTCGTCGGGCTCGTCTGCATGCGGAGCTTGTTGTGGCTGCCTCCGGGCCCGTTGTTGCGGAGGGGATTGCACCGTCGGCGCGGCCTCCTGGACGCAACCGTCAGCCTGGGCCGCCGTCGCCGTCCGCGGGTAACCTGACGGCTCTACATGCTGTGATCTTCCGGCTTCGACGAAGCCGATCAAAATCTGGATGGTAGCTCTCCACTCGTCCATCTTGTCCGCCGCCGGCGGGAAGTTTAGCAACATTTGGGCCCGTGCCCTCGCTTTTGCTGCCGTGGACGGCATGGCTAAGGAAGTGGACCGCGACATCGCTCGACTCCTGGTGGAACCAAGAGGAGCGTCGCTGCATCCTTGTTGTCGTGCACCGGTCGCCGAGGCGGTCTGACATGGAGGAGGTCGAGCTTTCGGGTCTACGGTCCCGCTCGGTGCCCCGTCTTGCTCCAGGCGAGGCGCGTGTCCAATAGCCGCGCCCGCAACATGCACTGCTGGAGGTCCCCGGCCGCCCATAGAATGGGCACCGCTGCTGCGGCCGCGGCCACCAGTGCGGCGTGGAGGTGGAGACGGATTGTTCTCCCCTCCCGTGGCACTATGGGCGTGATCGTCATGATGTTGTTGCTGTTGCTCCTATTCTGCGTCCCTTGCTCCAGCTTCGACCGTGGGGGACACGACAGTGGCGCCGCCTACGCCAGTCGCGTCGCCCACGACGCCTGCCTCATTCGTGGCCGCCGCGGTGCCTATGGTGGCCGCGGTCGCCTGCGAGGGAGCCTTCGAAGTGGAGGGATGAACGGTCGTGCCGGCCTTCTTCTTGGGAGCCATGGACGAAGAAGATGATGATGAAGACCAACGCACTGTCCACGGCCTCAAGTTCGCGCAAATGAAGCACACCCCCTAGCTGGCATGCCAAAAGATCTCGGGGCACGGATGCACACGATCACCAGAGGCCCCTTTGTGGTTCGGCAGGGGGAGGTCATGTTGCACAAAGAGCAGAGACCATGGGACAACACGACGATGGTACGCTGTTGTTTTACCCAGGTTCGGGCCGTTGAGAAGAGTAAAACCCTACTCCTGCTTTGGTGGATTGATCTTAGGGAACACGAAGCACACGCATCGCTCTAACCCGGCAAGGGTTGCCTTCGGGCGAGCTACTACGCTAGTACAAGTGTCCAAAAGTCCGAATCTTGAGCTAGGTTGCCTTGGGCCTCCTTTTATAGGGCAAGGGGCAACCACAATGGAAAAACAGTCATTATCTAGCGATTAGATAGCTAACAGAGATATCATACCTAACTCTGGCATTTAGGACAAAATACCATGATTGCTAGTCTAGCTGGCGCGCGGCGATGCATCCCCGGCAAGCTCTTACCACCGCTTATCTGGTTGTTGCTTAGTGTCTTGACACGCCTCTGGACGGGTGTCAACTGGGCATAATCTGTCTTTGAGTGCGTTGCCACGTGCTTAGCGAGAGACACTTAGCCACCTGAGGGCTCTACACCGCATCGACAAGTGACTGGCGTCGCAATGCAGTGGAGCGGTGGCCGATCGGCCCGCGCCTGCCGGGGGATGGCTTGCCGGGTCTTCTTGAAGATGAGCATGCCTCGGCCCCCAGTAGGCACCAGGGACGTTGCTGGCGCGCTTTGGGCCCCTCTTGGGCTGTTGCATTTAGCTTGCCGACGTTGGTAGCCAGTGTAGACTGCCTGTGCCGGGGGCTTAGATGTTGATGTTATATTCTTGATGCGCTTCTTGATCTCACATAGAGCGGCTTTGTCTTGTGTTGGTGTTGGCGGGGTCGTGCTACTACTGCTTGTGCATAAGTCAGGGGCACTGGGTACCCCATTCCTAGTTCACTGACAAGGTGCTTCCACTTGGGTCGATGAGGTACTTTCCTTCACCTCCATGAGACGAATCTTGTCGATGGACAAGTCTTGGATAGCTTTCGAAGGTTCCTTATCTCCTACATCATTTGGCAATTATTCGACTTGCGAACCATTAGATTCATCAAACTTCACATCTATCGTCTCTTCAACTTTTCGAGTGAAGTTGTTGTAGACACGGTAAGTGTGAGAGTTTGATCCGTAACCGAGTAGGGAACCTTCATGAGATTTAGGAGAAAATTTAGAACGACGATGCTTATCAAGAATGTAACACTTGGAGCCAAATGCCCGAAAGTATCCAACTTGGGGCTTGTTACCGGTGAGTAGCTCGTAAGTCGTTTTACCGAGAAGCTTGTGAAGGTAGAGTCGGGTCATAGCATGACAAGCTGTTTCCACGACTTCCGCCCAAAAGTGTCTTGGCGTCTTGTATTCGTCGAGCATCGTTCTAGCCATCTCTATAAGGGCCGGTTCTTCCTCTCAACGACTCCATATTGTTGAGGTGTGTACGTAGCCGAGAACTCATGTGAAATCCCTTCTTCGTCAAGAAAGGAATCCACATTCGTGTTCTTGAACTCTGATCCGTTGTCGCTCCGAACTTTCTTGATCTTCACTTCAAATTGATTTTGCTCTTTGCGAGCGAAGTTCTTGAAGATCTTTTGTACCTGCGACTTATCATCAAGAAAGAATACCCACGTAAATCTGGAAAAATTATCAACTATAACTAGACCAAAGGAATTTCCACCGAGGCTCTTGTAAGCATTGGGACCAAAAAGATCCATATGAAGTAACTCGAGTGGTCTGCTAGTAGTCATGATATTCTTTACGGGATGACCTCCACCTACTTGCTTTCCGGCTTGACAAGCACTACAAAGTCTATCTTTGTCAAAGATAACATCTTTAACACGAAGTATGTGATCACCTTTGATGAGCTTGTCTAGATTACGCATACCAACATGTCCTAGTATTCTATGCCAATTTGTGCCAGCCATTATTGAGCCGGCAATTCAAAGCCAGCGGCAAAGAAAAAGAAAAAATGGCCTTGTAGGAGCCAGGAGAGACGAACTACATGAGAATAAAGCATGGGTCAAGAGGCATATACACACACTTTGGCCATGATATTTGCCAAAGACATATGATGAGCATCACAAAGATCATCAGCTCACTACATCGTCTCCAGTTTGGATAAAATCCATCGTTCAGCCTTCAACCTTATGTCGGCTTATACCACAACCAAGGATGAAGACTCTTAAGCTGCCTCCTCGAGTCAACTTAAGACTCGGGCGCTACACAGATATGACTCAGCAGATTCAACCGGGCTCAAATTTTCTGGAACCCCGGGTCATTACAGGGAAGATAACCCGATCCTGAGGGCTGCTACTTTATTGCTGAAAAATTAAAAGTCGCCCAAGAGGGCGAGCTGCCATGATGCGCTGTTCAAACATGGGTGCCCTGCCTTATAGGCAAAAAAATAAAGGTTGCCAAAGAGGACCAGCTGCCATGATGCGTTGTTCAAACATAGGTATCCTGCCCTATTTGGATCATCATATTATCATATTATGATCAATGGAATAAAGCCGGCTTATCTGGACCCCAGATGTTTCGCAGTAGTACCATTGTCTCCTTTATATCCTATGCTGAGCTTTTCCATGATCATAGGTCACTTATGGGCTTCCAACTCATCGAGTTTAGCTTTCTCACCCTCTTGATCCGGCAAAGATGCCACAAAACGGTTAAACCTTCCTGTATGCTTGATGCGACTCCGATCAGGTGACCCCGTGTACTCTTGACAAAAGTCAATCCATCTTTGGACCCTGAACTTATCAAGTTTAAAACACTGGCTGAGTCACGTGAGAGCCGGCATACAGAGAGCCTAGGATAAACCATGGGTTACCACACCCGCTTCATTGAAGCAAGACTCAAGCCTCGAAAGCCGGTCTTTATGTCATGCCTTGAAAACTGGCACTTTATATTTTGTTATCATATACATACATCATCATGCATTGCATCATGCATCATACATACATATCAAGCCGGTCATCAAACCGGGTTACATCATAACCTTTGCAGAAACAAATAGATCTTTGATAGCTAAAATGGCTGGATCTTCATCATGGTTTATCATAACTAGTATTAAATGATTGGGGTTTTTCAAGCCAGCTCGGAAGAAATGATTATTCCCCAAGAGCCGCCCTATCACATATAATGCCAGGTCATCTAATTGACCGGCTCTTGGATTCTTCCAAATTGTGCTCTGTAGTAAACTACAACACTTATGGATTTCTCAAACATAAATTTGCCGGGTTGTACCGCAACCACGAGCAGAGATTTCATTCCAAGGACAAAGGCATTGTCCCAAGATATTCATACAAACAATAAAATACCGTGTTACATTATAACCACGGGCAAGGATTCATCCAACTCAGACCTATATCAGTTCAAAAGAACTTCTGAAGTGCAATATGATGGGTTATATTATTCTCACACAGTCCCGAGTCGATGCAGGCAAACGACCAGGCACTTGGGGGTTACACTACTCAGATCAAGATCTACAAATTTTCGGAAGTCCCAAATCGCTGCAGGCATACGACCCGACACTTGGGGGCTACAGTATTCAGCTGTTTAAACAGATTATAAGGTCCAAATTGAAGACCCAGCCCATCACATACTGATGATCCGGCCCTTGGGCGCTACACATGTGAAATACAAGACATTCGGTCCATATCTGGCGACTCAGATAACATCCGGGATTTCTCCAAAGCTATCAATTTACAACATTCAAAACCAAGTTCAAAAGTCCCAGGATGTTGCAAGCAAAATTACCTGGCCCTTGGCGGCTACACTGGCTGAAGTATAAGACAATTACAAGTCCCAGGCTGCTGTAGGCAAGACAACCCAACACTTGGGGGCTACACAGTCAAAGATGTCATTGCAAATCACCAAGTCATTATGAACTGATAAACTTGGAGCTTGGAGGCTACAGGTAATATGGATATATCAAAAAATTGAAGAACACTTCCAAGCTATCAATTGTGAGCGAGACTGGTCTCATTTCTTCATGGAACTGAAGCACTGAAAGACCGGCTCAACATCATATGGATCTTTTATTCCCAATAATTTTATCAAGTCAATTGGAGTCTAGTTGTTTGACCTGGCGTCACCAAAGATCATCACCCGACAAAGTCTATATAAGCAACCCGGCTTCACAAGTCGGCAAGTTCTACATCCATAAATCAGCAATATTTTTATCCTAAGTTGACGTCCACTACATCTGATGACCCGGCAAGATCCCCGCGTCCCATGAAGTGGTTCAACAGCACACGAATTTCTATTCCCAATATTTTCATCAAGCCGAAGCAATGGAAGCCGGTTCAACTTCATATGGTTTTCTTATCTCCAAAATTTTCATCAAGCCAAAGCATTGGAAGCCGACTCAACGACATATGGGTGTTTTATTCCGAATATTTTATTGCAATGGACACGTACCTGCAAGATGATTGTGAAGACGACTCGTTAATATGAAGTAGAAACCCGGATTTTTGAGGAGCGACCTCATTAAATTAAGCCGGCCAGGGGAGCAAGCCGGTCGTTTAACATATTTATTAATCTTATTTTAGGAGCTTACCATAAATAAATTCAAGCTAACTCGGGAGCTATGTCAGGGATATTACCCACGGTTTAACCCATCCAGGAGAGTGACCCGGCCCACCATTTGGCGGCTCATACGGGCGCCGTGTTTATCGGGTCAACCTGGACGGCAAGGCCCAAGGCCCGACGTGCACCCCGATGGAAGGCGACTCATAGAGAGGCCAGGAGGGCCGGCTCACAGTCAAGGCCCAAGAAGAGGAAGAATTCCCTCACAAGAGAAACAAGACTCAGATTAGGACTCAAGAGAGACTAGTACTAGTCTTACTCCCAGTAGGACTCTACATGTAAGCCTACCCCTTCCACTTATATAAGGAGGCGTAAGGCGCCCCAAGAGGAACAAGTTCAAGTCATTAGAGATAGACAGATTAGAGGCTCTCGAGACTAGAGGTAGCAAAACAGCACCCTTGTAATCGAGATCATCCTCATCATCAATACACACAAAGCAGGACATAGGCTTTTACCTCCATCGGAGGGGCCGAACCTGGGTAAACTCGCGTCTCTCGATCCCGACCAACCCCTCTCAAGCCGCCACCTAGTTGTGATGGCCTCACACCTAAGTTCTCTCACGAGGACATCATGCCGTGAGAAAACCACGACACCAGCCTTGCCAGGCGCGCCCTGGTGGGTTGTGCCCACCTCGGACACCTTCCCGACTCCATTTTGCTTCCATATGCTTGCTTCCCAAGAATAAAAATTCTCTATATATACTCCGACTGTTTTGACCACCGCATCGCAGAAAAATCCTCTGTTCTTGTTTCGTGGTGTATTCCTGGCAGATCTAAAAATATGTCGTCTCAAGATTCGGAGGGGGAGAGCTATGTTGCTGACTATATTGCAAACCCCAAGATCTATGGAGAAGTGGAGCATTATGGATGGACCTCAGACAAGGAGGAAGACGCTGCCATGAAGGAAACAAAGGATGATAGCACTGAGGAGGAGGATGATCCGCTACCTCAACACGGAGACATGCATGTGGAATTCAAGAAGTCAAGCCTCCCAAGAGGATACAAACCTGAGGTTCAATTTATTCCATCTCGTTTTCTGCAGGAGAGCAAGGCGGCGTTATGCAAAAAGATATTAAAGCTCTAGTTGGAGAATGATGATCTAAGGGAGGAGAATTTTATGCTCAAATATAAGTTGAAGAAGAAGGCCACATCATCACCACCACCTTCTTCATCACCACCGCCAAAGGAGACTTGAGCACACGGGTATGGGCACTCCCCTTGGCTTGAGCCAAGCTTGGGGGAGGTGCTCCGGTATCTTATCACCATCACTTTTATTCGCCTTTACTTATTTTAGTTCGGTCTTTAGTTTCCTTTTGATTTAGTTGAATAAAAGTTTAGCATGATCTATTTTCCTATGTTAGTTTCGTGGTCTATCTATCTATGTAATCGAGTGAGAGTTATATAATAAAGTTAGGTTTGAGCTTTTGCTCCCCTACTTTCTTGCTGCAATCAAAATAAAAGGAAAGAGAAATAAATGAAAAGAATCATATGCTAATCTTATTGTAAGTAATGACATCCCATAAGGAAAAGTTTAAGTGGTAAAATTTATTGAAGATTGACAAACATAGCATTGGTCAATGATGCAATTCATGAAAGAATTAATAAGGGAAGAGAAGATTCACATGAAAATACACTATCTTGGACATATTTTATGATTGTAAGCCCCCATTAAATATTATATGCCAAAATTGTTGACGTTGGACAAGGAAGACAATGTAATGATTTATGCTTGTTCATATCCACATAGAAGTTATATTGTCATAGATCCTTCAACATGTGGTGCTTGCTCAATATCTTTGCTAGCCAAAAAAACTCTGCACTAAGTAGAGATACTACTTGTGCATCCAAACTCAATGTCGCGGTCAGGAGGCATTCCGGGCAGCTCATCAGGAAATACATCCGGGTATTCACATACCAATGACACTTGATCCAACTCAACTCCCGACGGACAGTTAGCCTGAGGGGCTTGAGTGGAGGCAGGATTGGGGACATACTTAACTTCCACTCCTTGGCTATTGGTCATGGTAACAATCCTCTTGGCACAGTCTAACAAGCCTTGGTGCTTGGTCAACCAATTCATGCCAAGGATAACGTCTAAGACTGGTGAATCCATGACTATGAGGTCTGCTAGGAAGTCTACACCGTTAATGCTGATCCTTACTCCTTTACATCCTATCTTGGATTTCATAACTAAACTCGGGGTTTGTATCAACATATGACTACCCAGGGGTGTAGGCTTCATACCACTCTCTAGTGCAAACTTCTGAGTGACAAAAGAATGCGAAGCTCCATAATCAAACAATACGGTTGCTGGGGTTGAGTTGACGAGGAACGTACCCAGTATGACGTCCGGGTCTTCCTGGGCTCCCTCAGCTGTGACGTGATTCACACGACCCTTGCCATTGTTGGGCTGGTTGCGGGGAGCTGGGTTCCTTGGTGGCGCTCCATGGCCTTGACCTTGGTTTGGCGCATTGGGGCGCGGTGCATCTGGCTTCTTGTTGGGGCATGGCTTAGAGTAGTGTCCTGGCTGACCACATCCAAAGCACGTGACCGGACCAAAGTTGTTGTTGTTGTTCCTACCGCCATTATTGTTATTGGGGTTGTTGTAGGCTGGCCTGGGATTGGCATATTGCTGAGGCTGGTAGCTCGGACAAGGTGCAGGAGGTCTAGCCTGCTGGGGCTGATAGGTCGGCTTGACTGGGGCTGGCTGCGAGGGGCGAGGCTTCTGGTTGCTGGAACTACACTTGCTAATCATCTTGCGCTTGCGAGTGTCGTCCATGGCACGACACTTGTCTTCAAGCATGAGTGCCTTGTTTACCAGGCCGAAGAAGGTCCGACAGTCGCAGACAATGAGCTGATACTGCAGGGCTTGCTGGAGTCCTTCCATGAAGCGTTCCATCTTAGCAGCCTCAGTGTTGACATCTTCAGGTGCATACCTTGACAGCAGGTTGAACTTCTGCATGTACTCCTTGACAGAGCCACTTCCTTGCTTCAGCGCTCGGAACTCTCTATTCTTGATAGCCATGATCCCAGAAGGAATGTGGGTGGTGCGAAATCCTTCCTTGAAGTCTGCCCAGGTGATCACACGGTCGCCTTGCATGACGTTGAATCCATCCCACCAAGCTCTGGCGGTACCTCCGAGGCAGTGAGAGGCATAAAGCACCTTCTCACGATCCTCATTGCAATTGACCAGTGCAAGGAGGTCATCGATGGTGCGGATCCAGTTGTCGGCGTTCTGGATACCAGGGTACCCAGACTTGCCTGCCTGCGGCCCAAGGCGTGGCCCACCTCAACGACCAAGTACGGCCCAGCATGGCCACGTCCACCACAAGGCCCCCGAGCTCGCGAGGGAAACAACGCCATGACCCGCGGGGAGGCAGGCCTCCCCAGGCCTCCTCCCGAGCGGCGGAGATCTCTATGCAATGCTAGACCTCAGGAGGACAAGGGTGACGACAGTCGAGCCAGGCGGGCGCCAGCGCACCAGAGGGGACAATTTCCTCTTTGGTGCAAAGGAGACAAGGACGAGCGCAGGCTCCCAAAGCACCCCCCAAAGGTTTCCCTTCTGGTGCAACAAGACCAAGACCCGAAGCCCCACAGTACGGACGTCATCGCCGAGCCCACCACCGCATCGCCGTCGACCACTTTGCAGGCGAAGACCACCTTTCGTCAGGGTAGGGTGTACCTCCTGTCCCCCTTTGAATTTGGCCGTTGTGGGATCCCTTCCCACCATTACGATAAAGGAAGAGGACCCGAGCCGATATAAATAGAGGCTAGCTAGCTCGGTAGAGGGGACGAAGCAATCACCCCGCAACACACCACTGTACTAGTTCATCCACCCACCTCCTCGTGAGGCAATCCACCAAAGGCAGGAGTAGGGTTTTACCCTTCGCAGCGGCCCGAACCTGGGTAAACTCTTGTGTGCCATTGTCTTCCTCGCCATCGAGCGGGGTTATTGTGTTGTGAGCCGGGAGGGAGCGAAGCTGTTGGGGAATCTTCGCACACGCCCCTGGGTTCGAACTCCATAGGCTTTTGCGGAGCCCGAAATCCGACATTTGGCGCGCCAGGTAGGGGGCGTGTCGGAGTCTTCAGCAAGCTTCGCTTCTTCTTCGCCCCTTCGTGCCGATGGTCGACACAACCTCAGAGGCCGGGCAGCCCTTGTTACGCGGTGGCACCCCGGCTCGCAGGGTCGGCCCGGGGGTCGCTTGCATCCTCGGCGGATCGCAGGCGCCCGCCTCCAGCCGCCAGGTCAAGCGGTTCCTCCGCCAGCCAGGCGTGATCCGGCATCACCGAGCGTGTTCAGAGATCGACATCACCTTCGGCCCCGATGATCACCCTAGAGCAACGACCGCCGCCGGTGTGCTCCCCATGCTGTGCACACCAACCATAAACAGAGTGGCAGTCACCAGGACCCTCATAGACGGCGGGGCCGGCCTCAATGTCCTCTCCGTAGAGACCTTCAATGCGCTGCAGGTGCCCCAAGGTCAGCTCGCACCTTCAAGGCCCTTCTCCGGAGTGGCTGGGGGCTCTGTCGCCCCCTTGGGGCGGGTGCGCCTCCCCGTCACCTTCGGCACCCGCTCCAACTACCGCACCGAGCAGGTCGACTTCGACGTCGCCCACCTCCACCTCCCTTACAACACGATACTTGGCTACCCCGGCCTCGCCCAGTTCATGGCGGCAACGCACCCGGGCTACAACGTCATCAAGATGCCCGGGAGCGGCGGCATCCTCTCCGTCGTCGGAGACACCAAGGACGCGGCCCACGCACTAAAGCTCGCCTACAAAGCTACAGCCGCGGCGCGCCCCAACACAGGCGATGCCGCGCAGGCCTCAGAGAGCGTTGAGGATGTCGCCAGCGTCGCGCCGATGAAGAAGAAGCAACTGTTCTCTCAGAACCGGGCTGAGACGAAGCAGGTGCTTGTGGGCGACGAGAATCCTGTCCTCACCTTCACTATCGGTGTCGGCCTGCCTCAGGAGCAAGAGGAGGCATTGGTAGCCTTCCTCCGCGCGAACAAAGATGCGTTCGCATGGAACGCCTCTGACCTGGTGGGTGTCCCGAGGGATGTGATCGAGCACCATCTCATGGTGTGTCCCAACGCGCGACCGGTGAAGCAAAACGCGAGGAGGCAGGCTCAAGAGAAGCAGGCATTCATTGCCCAAGAGGTTGGCAAACTGAAAGAGGCAGGGGTCATCTGAGAGGTGCAGTACCCGGAATGGCTCGCCAACCCGGTGGTCGTCCCGAAGAAGTGCGGGAAGGAGCGCCTGTGTGTCGACTTCACGAGCCTCAACAAGGCCTGCTCTCAGGACCCATTCCCGCTGCCGCGCATCGACCAGATCATGGACTCCACCGCCGAATGCGACCTCCTGTGCTTCCTGGACGCCTTCTCGGGCTACCATCAGATCAAGATGGCGGTGGAGGATGTTGAGAAGACAGCCTTCCTCACCACGTGCGGTGTGTTCTGCTACACGTGCATGCCCTTCGGGCTGCGGAACGCGGGCGCGACCTTCCAATGGCTGATGCACATTGTGGTCAAGTCTACGTCGATGACATTGTGGTCAAGTCGCGAGAGGCCAAGACCTTGATCGAGGATCTGGAGGAGACGTTCGCCAGCTTGAGGCGGGTGAACCTGAGGCTCAACCCCGAGAAGTGTGTCTTCGGGGAACCGTTGAGCAAACTGCTCAGTTTCTTGGTGTCGCACCGGGGAGTCGAGGCGAACCCAGAGAAGGTCAAGGCTATAAGCAAGATGAGCCCGCCTCAGACACTCATGGAAATGCAGAAGTTGGCGGGCTGTGTGACCTCCTTGGGGCGCTTCATCTCGAAGCTTGGTGAGCAGGCCCTGCCGTTCTTCAAGCTCATGAAGAGCAAGGGCCCCTTCGAGTGGACTCCGGAGGCGGACGCGGCATTCGAGGACCTCAAGCGGTATCTCATGAGCCCACCAGTAATGGTGGCACCTCACCCTCGGGAGCCCCTGGTGCTATACCTGGCCGCCACCCCGCACTCCGCGAGTGCTGCGCTAGTGGCGGTTAGGGAGGAGCATGCTCACAAGTGCGTTGCGCCTTCAGGCGCAGGCGGGCCCCCAGGCGGGGGGCAGAGTGACATGCCGGACGCCAAGAAACCTCCTTCCACTTGGGACAATGCTCCCGAGGTCCCAGCTGCCCCGGCAACCCCCGAGGCACCCGGGCCTCAAGAGCCCGCAGAGGAGAGAGATGGTGCGGAAGGCCTCTCTCTCGTCGAACGACTAGTGTACTACGTCAGTACCGTGTTGCGGTACGCGCGCTCATGCTACCCTATGCAGCAAAAGCTCTTGCTTGCACTCCTTGTTGCCTCAAGGAAACTGCGCCATTACTTCCAGGGGCACCCCATCAGGGTCGTCTCCGCGTACCCCTTGGACAAGGTGCTGCGCAACCCCAACGCAGCAGGGAGAGTGGCAGAATGGAACATCGAGCTGCAAGCCTTCAATATAGAGTTCAGCACGACCAGGGTCATCAAGGGAGTGGCCCTGGCGGACTTTGTAGCCGAATGGATAGACGCTCCCGACCGGGGGCTGGGCGAGGGCCAGTCCCTCACCCCCGGCGACGAGGGGCCTGAAGGCTGGATCATGCACTTCGATGGGGCCTTCGCGCGCAGGGGAGCGGGGGCTGGAGTAGTGCTCATCTACCCGACCGGGGACAAGCTCTACTACGTCGTGCAACTCTGTTTCCAGCATGGTGAAAAGGTCACCAACAACATCGCAGAGTACGAAGGCCTAATCGCTGGCCTTCGGGCCGCGGCCGCCTTGGGGATTCAACGCCTCACCATCAAGGGTGACTCCCAGCTCCTCGTCAACTTCTCCAACAAGGAGTACATGCCCAAGGACGAGCACATGGAGGCATACTTGGCGGAGGTACGTAAGATTGAAAAACGTTTCCAGGGCTTGGAGTTGCAGCACATCCCGCGCGGCGCGAACAAGGAGGGCGATGACATCGCCAAGAGGGCATCGCACCGTGGGCCTCAAGAGCCGGGCGTCTTCGAGGAGCGGCTCTTCAAGCCATCCGCGACGCCACCAACTGGGGATCAGGCGTCGCGGAATGAAGAGTTGCCCCCAACACCACCCTCAGGAGCTTCAACTTGTGGTCCAGCCTCAGGAGCTTGTTGCTCCTGGCGCTGGAGCCCCAAGCCGACGACTGGAGACAGGAGTTCAAAGCATACCTACTTCACGGCACGTTACCCGAAAAGGAGGAAGACGCGGAGCGTGTGGAACGACAGGCCATAACCTATTGTCTTCGAGACGGCGAGCTGTACCGCAGGCGCTCGAACGACATCGCGTTGCGGTGTGTATCCAGGGAGCAGGGGTGCGAGCTGCTGGCTGACATCCATGGGAGAGACTGCGGGCATCACTCCTCGTCACGCACCCTTGTAGGGAAGGCGTTTCGCACGGGCTTCTACTGGCCCTCGGCGCTCAACGACGCCACCGAGCTGGTCCGGTCTTGCGAGGCCTGTCAGTTCCACGCCAAGCAAATTCATCAGCCTGCGCAAGGCCTCCAGACCATCCTGCTCTACTGGCCCTTCGCGGTCTGGGGGCTGGATATACTGGGGCCCTTCCCGCGAGTAGCAGGCGGGTACCGCTACCTCTACGTCGCCATCGACAAGTTGACCAAGCGGCCGGAGGTGGAGCCCGTCCACACCATCACCGCCGGATCAGCCGTCAAGTTCATCAAGGGCATCGTGAGCCGCTTCGGCATCCCCAACCGCATCATCACAGACAACGGTTCACAGTTCACAAGTAATCTCTTCAGCACCTATTGCGCTAACCTGGGAACGCGGATATGCTACGCCTCAATGGCGCACCCCCGAATCAACGGTTAGGCAGAGCGCGCCAACGCGGAGGTCCTACGGGGCCTCAAGGCAAGGAGCTTCAAGAAGAAGCTTGAGGCCTGTGGCAAGGGTTGGGTCGACGAGCTTCAGTCCGTGTTGTGGTCTATCCGCACCACCGCGACTAAGCCCACCGGCGAGACCCCGTTCTTCCTCGTCTACGGAGCCGAGGCCGTCCTCCCGCACGAAGTCAAGCACCGTTCCCCGCGGGTTTTGGCATTTGACGAGGAGCGTTAGGATGCCTCGTGGGGGACGAACCTCGTGCTCGGGGAAGAGGCCCGGCGTCGAGCCTCGCTCCGAGCTGCTAGGTACCAGCAGGCGCTGCGGCGCTACCATTGCCGTAACATCCGCTCCAGGACCCTTGAAGTTGGAGACCTTGTCCTGAGGCGGGTCCTCTCCAGGGAAGGCTTGCACAAGATCTCGCCCATGTGGGAGGGCCCGTTCAAGGTCGCCCGCGTCTCCAGACCTGGCACCGTGCGTCTGGAGACTCAAGACGGCATCCCCATCCAGAATGCCTAGAACATCCAGCACCTCCGCAAGTTCTACCCGTGACACTCTCACGTAATAATGAGTGGGCTGTATACGCCCAGTGCCCCCCGAAGACGCGGAGGGGTTCCCTCCCACGCCCAAGTGGAAGCCCCATGCTCCGCGCTGGCGGACAACACTGCCCTCCAATGGCTATGCCCACGCAACATGGATGCCCTATGTTCCGCGCTGGGGGAAGACGAAGACTAGCCTAGGTGCCGGACGCGGCTTTCTTCTGCCTTTCTTGTGTTCGAATTTGCCTTTTTCCCTGGAAAGAAGTCCGAGGCTTTTTGTTGACTCTGTTTAAAGGAAAAGGGGCGGGAATTTTTCTTCTAGCAGTTCTCTCTCTCTTGAAATTTGTTTTCTCGGGATAATGCCTGCCAGCCTCTCCCTCTCGCGCCCCGCGAGCGGGGGCTACTACTGGCACGGTGCGTACACCTCACGAAGGCCTTGGCGTCCTGGTCCCCACATGGCCTTGGCGTCCTGGTCTTCGCGTGGCACTCTCGAGCAAGCTAGCAGGCGCGCGCCGTCTCACCCTCGCTCAGGGGCTCCGCCGTGGCTCGGTGCGCTGTCTTAAAAACCCCTGGAGGCTCACGCTCCCTGGGGACAAGAACCAGCAGAAAGGATTGGTCGCCACTTGAACGTCAAGGGAGGCTCCTGAGCACTACGCGCCAGGAGTCTCACCGATCACGTGGATACTCGCTCACCATTGGTCTCGTCCTGGTGATCCAGACGGCCCTAGTGGCGATCGAGGCCCCGCCTTCTTTGGTCTCGTCCTGGCGATCGGGACGGCCCCAACGGAGGTGGGGCATGCACGGGATCGGGCCCCGCCGACGTAGAGTGCCGCTTGAGCGTCAAAGGGGGCTCCTGAGCACTGCGCCTCAGGAGCCTCACTGGTCGCGTGGCTACTCGCTCTCTATTGGTCTCGTCCTGGCGATCCAGACGGCCCCAATGGCGATCGAGGCCCCGCCCCCTTTGGTCTTGTCCTGGTGATCCGGACGCCCCAACGGTGGTGGGGCATGCACGGGATCGGGCCCTGCAGACGTAGAGCGTCGAAAGGGGCTCCCCCCAAGTCGCCTCATTCGCAGGAAAGAAGAACCTCCCCAAGCTCTCCAAGCGCTATCAGCTCGCGGGACGCCACTGCGAAACCTCGCGACGAGGAGGCCCGCCACGGACGCATCAAGCTAAGCACTCTAACTACAATCGAAGGGAAGCCTCAGTTAACAGTAACACAACGACCATAACGCGTAACGAGAGTGCTAATAAGAGGGCGCAAGCGCCAAGGTTCGTCATACACCCGAAAGGGTCCCCCATGATTTTGATTATAGGCAGAAGAAAAGAAAAGAAGGCGAAGGGGCCCCCGTCCTGGGGGGCCGCCACTCCTGAGGCCCTGGCCTTGGTCTGCCGGCACTCAGTCGGAATCCTCCTTGTCCTTGATGGCGCCGTGGTGGCACGTCGGCGTGGCTGCTTCCCGGGCGGGGGAGCGGCGCCGCCGCGACTGGCTTCCCCCCGAAGTCCGGGCATGACGGCGTGGCGGGGCATCATAGCTGTCGTCGCTTGGGCTCCCCTCAGAGGATGTATCGCTACTGCTGGAGACATGGCGGCCGTCGCCAAGGGCAAGCTCATCTCCAAGGTCACCGCCCACCGGGCAGCACTCCAAACGCCTCCCGTCCTCACCGAAGATCTTGACGAACAGCGCCGCGGCGCCGTCGTGCTTGAAGTGGAGCGTGGGCCTCCCCTTCAGGTCGTGGGCGCGGGTGAAGGTCTGGCACCCGCGGCCCAAGAAGGCATTGCCCGCAGGGGTGACCTCGACCTCCACCCACAAAGCGCCGCTGCAACACCCGTCGGCCTGCAGCCATAGGCCCGAGGGCGCGCCAGCCGGCAACGCCTCTAAGAAGGCGCGTGGGAAAGGCGCTCGCGCCCACGGGGTGCCGCCGAGGGCGTACCAGCATACTTGCGAGGGCGACCCCTACCCCTCTTGGGAGGTTGCTGGCCCGGCGTCTCCTGGCTGGCTTTTCCCTTCTCGGCGGCGAAGAACCTCCTCACCGGCGTCATGATGGAGTAGATGGAAGACAAAGGCGAGGGAGCAAGAAGAAGGAATGGGCTGGGGGCTCAGTCCCCCCCGCCCATTTATAGCTGGATGGAGGCCAACCGGCGTCTTCCCAGCCCTGGGCATTGATGGCCTCGCAACGTGCGACGGTTGAAGGCCAGCTGAAGCAGTCGCCGAGGCGACGTGGGAAGTGGAGTCGCCATGCACCTCGAGCGGCACGTGCCAGGCTCGTTCGGCGTGCTACCCTGCCTCACGTTGCTTCGTCTGCCCCCGTCGGGTCACATCCGCGTGGCCCGAGGAGAGAGAGGACTCAAGGGGTCAGCAGCATTCAAAGAGGGGCAATGATGGCCAAGGAGGCGCGCATGCCAGGCGTCAACTCGGCTCAAGGCGGTTCCCGACGTCATCGGGGAGCCGAGACGCCCACATCTCGTGGTGCGCCACGCGTCGAGTCGGACCCGCAGGCATTTGGGGCCCACGGCGCTCCGGCCCAGCCTCCGTTGCTTCGCCCCTAATCTAGCTCGAGCACGCCTCGGGCCCGGGGGCTACTGTTAGCGTTCTGGATACCAGGGTACCCAGACTTGCCTGCCTGCGGCCCAAGGCGTGGCCCACCTCAACGACCAAGTACGGCCCAGCAAGGCCACGTCCAACACAAGGCCCTCGCGAGGCCCCCGAGCTCGCGAGGGAAACAGCACCATGACCCACGGGGAGGCAGGCCTCCCCAGGCCTCCTCCCGAGCGGCGGAGATCTCTATGCAACGCTAGACCTCAGGAGGACAAGGGTGACGACAGTCGAGCCAGGCGGGCGCCAACGCACCAGAGGGGATAGTTTCCTCTTTGGTGCAAATGAGACAAGGACGAGCGCGGGCTCCCAAAGCACCCCCAAAGGTTTCCCTTCTGGTGCAACAAGACCAAGACCCCAAGCCCCGCAGGACGGACGTGATCGCCGAGCCCACCACCGCATCACCGTCGACCACTTTGCAGGCGAAGGCAACCTTTCGTCAGGATAGGGTGTACCTCCTGTCCCCGTTCGAATTTGGCCGTTGTGGGATCCCTTCCCACCATTACGATAAAGGAAGAGGACCCGAGCGGATATAAATAGAGGCTAGGTAGCTCGGTAGAGGGGACGAAGCAATCACCCCGCAACACACCATTGTACTAGTTCATCCACCCACCTCCTCGTGAGGCAATCCACCAAAGGCAGGAGTAGGGTTTTACGCTTCGCAGCGGCCCGAACCTGGGTAAACTCTTGTGTGCCATCGTCTTCCTCGCCATTGAGCGGGGTTATTGTGTTGTGAGCCGGGAGGGAGCAAAGCTGTTGGGGAATCTTCGCACATGCCCCTGGGTTCGAACTCCTTAGGGTTTTGCGGAGCCCGAAATCCAACACCAGTCATCGGCACCCAGGGGTTCAACAGTCTCGGTGAAAGTCAGGGGCGAATTCCTCATGAACTCAGACAGAGTCGAGCGGCCATTGCCGTTCCTGCCTTGCTGCTGGTTGTTCACAAGAACTTGAGCCATATGCTAGATAGCAGCAGAGTTGGCCTAGCGTTCCTCCTTGAGAACTTGGAGAAACTGAGCTATGGTCATGTTCTCCGGTGGAGGTGGTGGCGGGGGAATGTCGCCTTGTGGCTGCTCCGGGTGATCTCCAGCGTGGGCAGCCCCACTGTCGGCGTCCTGGGAACGGGGGTACCCAGACTTGCCTGCCCGAAGCGGAAGCTGGGTGCAGTGGATGCGCTACTGCGCATACCCTGCCAAGGCATATATGCTCGGACGCTCGTGAGACACGATCATCCTGGCCGGCAGGAGTCTTTAGCAAAAGACGTACAACGCTGTGCGTCAGGCCACACGGGAGCACCCTCGGAGGTCCTTCCAAAAATACGCTCAAGCCGCCACATGGCAGCGCTCGTAACCTTGACAAGCAAACACGAAGACTACTTATGGATACGCGTCGTCATCATCGCCCTCTTCATCACCACCGCTGCCGGGCTCGCGGTCCCCGGCTCCGCCGTGGTCCGCCGGTTCATCATAAGAAAATCCCGCGATCAGGTCCTCCACGTGGTCCTCCACCCACTCGGCAAGGGCGCCTTGGATTACTTCAGGCACCGGGGCAAGAACCGCCCCAAAGTCGAAGTGCGGATTGAGGCGAAGGAGGTGGCTGAAGACGTGCGAGGCCGCCCGCGCAAGGAGGTCACGGTGTTTCTCCCCCACGAGCTCGCGGATCTTCTCCGCACCCCCTCAAGGCACTCCATGACCCTGGAAAAGAAGCCCAAGTACCCTGCGTCGTCAGGAACCAAGGGACTCGACACGCTTGCACCACAAAGGTCGCTTAAGGCCCGGTTGGCCCTCTTCTCGAGGGACTGGAACATCTTGGAGCGCGTGTGCTAAAGGCCGCGGGCACGATCCGCCTCGTCCGAAGCCTTCTCCGCGAGGGAAGCAATGCCCTTTACCTACTTATAGAGAAAAGATAGCTCGGCCTCGGCAGCAGCCTGGGCATCCATTGCGGCTTGCCGGCGTCGCTCCTCTTGATCTAACCTTCTCTTGAGGACATCGACCTCACCTTTCAGGTGGTCACGTCGCTTGCAGTAACGGGACTCCTGGAGCTTCAACTTCGCGCGGTAGTCCTGGAGGAGGGAACGCCAAGCCTCCGCCACCTTGTCTTCGACCTCCTCCTGAAACTTCGCCTCGGGGGAGGCGAGGGAGTCCTCGGCGAGGGACACCTAGTGTTCCCTCACCTCCAGCCTCTCATGCTCCAGGCTCTGCTCCAGCGCCTCCATCGTCAGCGCATCCTCGGGTATGCGGGGCCCCGCACCGCCGGCGGGCGGGTCGGTCGTCATGTCGTCGAGAGCGGCCCTGTGTACCTGGATTCGCCTTTCAAGGGCGGCGTTGGAGGCTTCAAGTTTCTCCAAGCGTTCCTCCGAGGCATTGCGTCGGCAGTCGGCGACGTGGGCCTCCGTGAGGGCGCGGTCGCGGGCCTTCCTCGCCATGGCAAGAGATCCCTCGGCGACGGCGTGGGCGCACTCGCGCTGCAGGCAGCCGAGGTTTACGGCAACCTCAAGATGATGCCACTCGCACGCAAGGCGCTGGCGCTCTGCCTCGAGACGAGTGTCAGCGGTCATGAGCTCCGTCCTGAGATGCCCCAGCGCGTTCGCCGCGGTCTGGAGCATACCGTGCCGCACGGTGCTCTGGTCGCATGCGAGCTCGAGGGCCCAACCGGGATCTCCGCCTTCCCCTGGGCCGGTCGAAAGGGCATGCGAGGGGCCGCCCGGCCCTGATGCGCACGCGAGGGCTGGGGGCTCCTCCTCTCTTCCCCCGAGCGGAGGCCGCACCCCGCGGAGGTCCGTGCCGTCGCTCGAGGAAGGCCCTGGAGCACGGCGCGGCTGATTTCCGACGAAGACCACCAGCGGAGGATGTAGCCTCATCACTGCGAGATGGGGGGCAGGCATGAAGAAGTTCGCAGGGAACTCACGCACAAGACCCCACGAGGGCCGCGCAAGCTCGGGCACGGGCGCCCAACCATGAGGGGCCTCAAAGACTGCAGGTGCCAAGGCCACGATGGGCCCAGTAGCCTCAGGAGGCGGCAGTGACGTCGCGCCTTCTTCTTCAGCGGAGGGGAACCTGCAAAACAGAGATTCAGGACGAGTACACCAGGGAAGACTGAGGGGGCTCGGACACTTAATCGTCCAAGGCGACCCACTTCCTCTTCATCGGCACCCACGGCGACGGGCGGCGGCTGCCCCCGAGCCTCTTCCTCATCCGGCAAGCGCGGGGGCCCAAGGACGGCGTGTCGGCATCTGACCCCAGGCATCCAGCAGCGAATGTGGCGGCCGCCCCCGCCGTCGGAGCGTCACCTTCACTCCTGGGCATGGCCTCGGCGACGGCCCGAGGGGTGGGCGACGTAAGGCGCCTCTCCACGGCCAAAGGGGGAGTCACGGCCCCAGCACCCTCAGGACCCCTTGGCCTCGAAGCCATCGTGGAGGGATCGTCCCGAGGACCCGCCTTCACCGAAGGGAGGAGCCCCCACTCATCGAAATGCGGCATCTTCCCGGCAAGGGCCTCCCCGTCCGGGCAGTTGTACAAAGGAAGGCCGTTCTGAGGAAGCTCATCTGGATCCCCGCTGGTCAGGCGGCGGAGTAGCTCGCGCAGCGCGCTGGGAAGAAGAGAGGGAACCTGGAGCCTCATGGGGTTGCAAGGGCCCGCGAAGGTCCACATCGGGCGGGAATGGCGTTGGAGGGGAGCAATTCGCTGGTGGGAGAACTCCCGCACCACCATCGCCATTGTCACGCCGGACTCCCTCAGTTCCGCCAGCCTGACCAAAATGGGCGCAAGCCGCGGGTCGTCAAGCTGCTCGTTTCCCCACCTAGGGTTTGGTTCTGCAGGAACCGACGGGGGTTGGAGCAAGAGGCCGGCCTCAGAAGCATCTACATACACCCACTACCTCCGGAAACCTTTTGCATTCGGTGAAAGCCGGGCATCGGGGGCCCCGCTGGCCGTCGCATCGGCGGCCCGCAGGGACAAGCATCCTGAACAGTGCCCCCCGGGGTTCAACCGGAGTGAGAAGAAGTGGCGAAGCAGGGCCACAGAAGGGGAGACACCGAGGAAGGCCTCACACAAGAACGCGAAGGCAGAAAGGAGGACGATGGAGCCAGGGTTGAGATGAAGCGCATGAACCTGGTAGTGCGTGAGCACGGTAGAAAAGAAGTCCGAGAACGGCGGTAGCAAGCCGAAGAGGAGGGCGTGGAGATGAAGGGGAATGCAGGTAGCCTCCAGCTCAGCCTGAGGCCGCGAGCCCAGCCAGATCATGGTCGCCCCCCACTCGTTGGAGCCGGCGGCGACCGCCAGGTGGACCTTCTCCAACCCCTCAAGATTGACCACCAAGGAGCGACCTAACGCGGGCTCTGGCGTCGGCGCAGGTTCCGGCGCCTTCGAGGCCTCGCCCCCTCTCTTCTTGGGAGCCATGGCGGGCGGCCGAGCCGGACGGACGGGGGATTAGGCGGAGAAGGAGTGAGCCGCGGAAGGAGGGAGATGGGCGACCAGATTGATGGGGAACAGTGACGGCTCGGAGGAGTGCGCCAGACGGTTTTTCAGCCGGGGCAGTCGCCGAGGCAGCGCAAAGGGGAGTAGGCGCCAGCGTCTCGGAGGGCGCCGCATGTCAGGCTTGGCCCGCTGGTGGTGGGGGCCCGTGGCGCTTTGGGTCATCTCCTATGGCTTCGCCCAGCAGCCAACCCGAGCGCGCCTTGGGCCCGGGGGCTACTGTCTGCGTCCTGGGAACGGGGGTACCCAGACTTGCCTGCCCGCAGCC
Organism: Elymus sibiricus; assembly: GCA_039707655.1. Lineage (NCBI taxonomy): Eukaryota > Viridiplantae > Streptophyta > Magnoliopsida > Poales > Poaceae > Elymus > Elymus sibiricus. Next base: position 256,764,734 of record CM077667.1, read on the forward strand.
CAGGGCGTGGCCCACCTCGACGACCAAGTATGGCCCAGCGCGGCCACCCTGAGCACAAGGCCCTCACGAGACCCCGAGCTCACGAGGGAAACATCGCCAAGACCCGCGGGGGAGTAGGCCTCCCCGGGCCTCCTCCCGAGCGGCGGAGATCTCTCTGCAGAGCTCGGCCTCCGGAGGTCGAGGATGATGCCAACCAGGCCTGGCGGGCGCCAGCGCGCCAGAGGGAACAGTTTCCTATTTGGTGCAAAGGAGACAAGGACGAGCGCAGGCCCCCAAAGCGTCCCCAAAGGTTTCCCTTCCGGTGCAAGAAGACCAAGACCCCGAGCCCCGCAGGACGGACGTCATCGCCGAGCCCACCTCTGCATCACCACCGGCTACTTTGCAGGCAAAGACCACCTTTCGTCAGGATAGGGCGTACCTCCTGTCCCCCTTTGAATTTGGCCATTGTGGGATTCCTTCCTGCCTCTGCGATGGGGGAAGAGGACCCGCGCCGCTATAAATAGGGACTAGGCTGCTCGGTAGGAAGGAGGGAGGGGACCACCCGCAAACACACTCGCGAGGCAACTCACCACTGTACTAGTTCATCCACAAACCTCCTCGTGAGGCAATCCACCAAAGGAAGGAGTAGGGTTTTACGCTTCGCAGCGGCCTGAACCTAGGTAAACTCCCGTGTGTTATCTTCTTCCTTGCCATCGAGCGGGGTTATCGTGTTGTGAGCTTGGTGGGGGTGAAGCTGTTGGAGATCTTCGCACACGCCCCTGGGTTCAAACTTCTTAGGGTTTCGCGGAGCCCGAAATCTGACAACCACCATCTCCCTGTTGCTGGCTGGAGTTGCCGGCTTTAGGGTGGGTGAAGGAGCAGCCAAGTCAAACAACCGGACAAAGGGGAGGGAAAAGCAGCAATAGAGAGAGCGCGCCTAAGGGGGTTGGTATAGTGCAAGTGTCATAAAACGAAGGTCGAAAGACCAACACATATATTAAGATAAGATAGAGGATGGAGTCGCTTACATGTTGCCTAAGGCAGAAGCGCGACTTGCATCAGAACACAAACAACAAAAGCAAACAACAAGCACTCATGGTTTCATATGAACCATCACACGGACTCGACTTCGCATGAGGGGTACATGACTGATCCTACCCTAGGGGTTGTCGGACTCAGGTGGTGGAGTGCTCGGTCTCGTAGTCACGCTCCTCTAGGTCTTCCTCCTGATCATCGTTCGTACGAGCATCGTCTTCGATCGAGGGGGTCGGAGAACGAGGAGGTCCATCCCGACGATGCTTCGTCGGTGGGTCGGTGTCTGGTCGTCCCTCGGGGGCTCCATCCTTCTTGATCCTGTGTGGCTTCGTCTTGGCTTGACGAAGTAGCTCTCGGGTGTGGTGAAGTTCCTCGCGGAGCTTCACGGACTCCTTAATCAAGTGGTGAGCTAGACTATTTTCGGAGAGGCTGAAGTAGGTCTGGAATCTGAGTGGTGTCCCATCCTCTTTGGATGGAACCAACGTCCAACTTTCGCCAATATCATCCCTTCTGAAGGGTAGATAGCGAGTAGCTGGCTCGTCAACCATCACTGGAATGATGCCTCGAAGGTGGATGAGTGCCTTGCGTGCAGCTGTCTCGACTGCGAGTGCCAGGGTCTCCATCTGTGGTCCCTCAAAGAACCAACTAGTCGGGGAGTCGTTTGCCTTCATGACCACATCAACGTGGTACTCCTTCGTGACGGCATCGACCCAGTGCTCGTGGTAGAGGAAAACGAGTGGTCGGCGATACTGGCCCTTCTCCAGGCTATCCTCAAGGAGTAGGGGAAAGCCGGATGCTAGGAGGGCTTCGGGTACGACGGCCATCTACAAGGTTTGAAGGGAGGAGAGTCGGTAAGGGTTTGAAATAGACTAGAAGAGAAGAGGAGTATAGAAGTTGTTGCACCTAGCAACTAGGCACAATTTTTTTTGAAAAGGGTTTAATCCTATCTAACGTCCATGCTAACTAAGGCCTCCTATAGTCAGGATGGCTCTGATATCAGCTCTGTGGGGACCCCGACTCATAAGTCATGATCACCGAATGCACGTGTATAGTGATCCCAGTGATCAATGCTCACTGAACACTCATAAGCTGAATAACAAGAGTCTTACATCCATACTTAGCGTCGTACACAAATAATGACCTCGAAGGTCAAGTCTTACATAGATAGGGCCATGTAGGCCAAATAACAAACATAACTAGCAGCGGAAATCTTGATCGAAAGAGTGAACCCATGCCATCTGCCTTAACCCTACATGCATTCTGACTAGGAAGCGTCCGAGTTCGCATGTTCGTCACCAACGAACTCTTCACTATATTCCTGCTCTTCGATGCCTGGCCAATTGAATAACCAGTGGCAAGCAAATGAGTACTTTGAATGTACTCGCAAGCAACCCATGTTTTGGAACAAGGTACAACAATGCATGATATAGCACTAAGTAGGTAAGTTCATACCCGAGGTAAGCAGCCGAACAATGCCTTTCCCCCGACAACACTAAACAAAGACTCCACTCGTTGGTCCACATCTTCATGATGTACAAAACACGAGCATCAATCCACATAGTACCATCCATGAAGGAACACAACGGTGTGCCCCGGTGCCTGTAAAGACAGTGCATGGTCGCCCTACCAGGCATGAGCCCATATCGAGAGAGTAACTCATACTCTCCTGTCACTAGTAATGCGGGCTCCCTGCTAGTATCGACCAGAGTAATCAATAAAGCCCCATCCCATAAGGGGTATCATGGTTGTGCATGTAAGGTTGGGACAGTCAGCAAGTCTTAAATCTCTCCGTTTTCAAAAACACACACACACAACTTCCTCCAGTACCCCACTTCTTTATCAAGTGGTTACCTAGCTCAACTTCAACTCCCTCGGGCATTAGTGGCACCCGACGGGGTTTTCGAAAAGTCTCTAAAAACACTTTGTTTCCAACTCCATGCATATCCCCATCCCACTTGCGTAGCAACTACAAGTAACCTAACTACTCCCACCCGCATAACCCTCATGAGGAGGTAGGGTCATGCACGATGCAAGTATCAATAGTAAAAGTATCGGAGGCATCCCATTGAAGTGGTCACCACATCATCATGATCAACATATCCATAATAAAGTGCTACATGCCATGCAATGAAAATTGTTTCTTAACATGGTCAAAGGGCTTCTTGCCTGGCTTAACAAAGTCCTCGGGGTCTTCAAAGCCTTCGGGTCCAACTCCCTCGTCAACAACGCAATCTATCGTCGCGATAATAACGGCAATAATAAGAATCACAACAAAAACATAACACAAAATCCACTTCTAAAATGTTACCCTACTCCGTAAAATACTACAATAGAAACTAAAAATATTTGTCTCTGGTTTTGGAGTGAAAAAGATTTTGAAAACTATTTTAACAGAGGCTAAAAATATTTAAAACTTGGTTTAAATAAAGTCACAACATAAAACATTTTCAAAAATTTACACAAGTGGCACTATTAAATACTACAGAATATTCTAAGATTTGTGGAGTTGGAATCATGTCAATTGGACAAATACTTTGACCTGTGGAATTTTTGGAATATTACTGATAAAAGAGAAAGGAGAAAAGCCTCAGAGCAACTGGGCCTATACAGACCCAGTTGGGCCGGCCTGAGGCCGAGCCAGGCCTGGGCAAGCCGGGGCGCGCACGCTGTCTGGGTTCAAACCCGACAGGCAGGCCCCTGGCGTCAGTATCACAGAGGGGGGAGGAGAGAGTTGGGAGGGTGACAGGTGGGGCCCACCTGTCATCACCTTCCTTGCGACCAGAGCGGGGGTGAGCTCACAGACGACGGCAGAGGCTACGGCGAGGCGTTCTGGTCAAGGGAACGGATCCGGGGGACTGCCGCCGTCTTGGAAGAGGTGGTGTTGGTCGGAGTGGGGCAGCGATTCGCCGGCGACGAGATCCCGTGGCGGAGAGGTGTCGATAGGTGGTCGTCGCCGATGCCAGGAGCTGCAAAAAGCATGGGAGAGAGAGGGAGGAGGGTCAGGTGGGAGCGGGGGTTCCATATCGGGAGAAAACCAGGGGGAGGAGCTCCCTACCGCGTGAGCTCCGAGGACCCGGCGCGGCGGAGCTCGAGCTCGATCTCGATCTCGGGCGGCTCAGGGGAGGAGTGGGTGGTTTGGGGGTTCGATTAGGTGCCTGGGAGCGAGAGGGGAACCGCAAGAGGTGCTCGGGATTGCCTCTTATAGGGAGGCCGGTGATGGGGATATGTACCTAGGGTAGGGTCATAGGCCTGACCTGCATACCCCACCTAAGGACATTGCCCTAGAAAAGTCAAGGACTACAAGAAGGACACCGACTGAAATCATCAAGACATACAAGTCACTCGACAACATCCCCTCGGAAACTTTCCTCATCCACTCGACGGCTACCTTTCACTCGGAAGACAATCAATCATTCGGTCGTATGGTTCACTCGGATATGCGAAGACCGACAGTCAACAAGGCAGTCGAAGCATCATCTGGCGTTACGGCATCAATGCCCCACTTTGTAACATAGGAGGTGAAGGGGTGGCGCACTCTATATAAGCCACCCCCACCACTAGACGAAGGGGGCTCTTTTGGCTACCTCTCTCTCTTTTCTACTAGTCTCCGGACTTAGCTCAGGCAGGGGATCCGTTCTCCGCTCTCTCCCACACACATTGTAATCTCCGGATATATACTCAGATAAAGCAAAGCCTCTCCGGAGCACGAGACGTAGGGTTGTTATCTCCACCGTGAGAGGCCCAAACTCGCTAAAATACCGTGTCACCCATATGCATCTCGGTAGATCATGCTCCTTTACCCTACCCCCTTCGTACTGTCGGAGTCGTTCCCACGACAGTTGGCGCCCACCTTGGGGCATGGCGTCTATCGAGCCATGATGCACATGATTTTTTCTTCAATCTTCGACAGCAGATCAACGACCATCGTGAGAGAGATCGGCTGCTGGAATTCTGGCCATTGCGCCATTCATACAAGAAAAAAGGATCAAGGAAGCATCCGTTTGATCTAATCTCTCTTTAAACTAAATATCTAACAATGAGTTGATCTTTTTCCTCATGTACAAAGGGCCATCATCAACTACGACCGCAGGGACGGCCGGCTGAAACCCGACGGGGTGTGGAAGCAGGAAGCCGGCTGCGCCTTCGAGCACGGTGACCAATGCAGCAACGCTACGCCGTCGCCATCATCGGCTTTGTATACGTCGCGGCCCCGTCATCATCTTCGGCCTTGTCTACGACGTCGCCGTCAAGCCTCCACGCACGGACACCGACGCTGTCGCCCCATCATCGTCACGTACGTTGAGGCGGCTGCCGTCGTCTTCCGCCCCGTCGTTGTCACCGACCTCGACACAGCCGACTGCACCTCGTCTGCGCCGTCGCCGTTAAGCCCTCACGCACGGCCACCGGCGTTGTCCGCCTCAACGTCATCTCCAACCACGTCGTTTAGCCCCCACGACCGCCGACATCGTTCGCCTCGTCGTCGACTCCAGCCTCGAGTTCTCTGCCGCTCGGCGGCAACCTCCGCGGTGGAGGCGCGGGCCCGGCGCAGGCGCAGGCGCGTAGCGCTCCTTCCTCTGGCGCCGGTCGCCGGCGACGGTCTCCGTGGCCGAGGCGCGTTGCGACGACGATGTATGAATCAGCCTCGACCCGTAACCGGTGGCCGTTCAATGCCTCGTAAGTGCATGCATTTTGTGGGCCACTTCCTCGATCAATTGACTGCAGGAAGGAAACGGCAGGACGTGGTGGCCCTCGATCTATTGCCTGCATGCAGGAACACCAAAGGAAACGCAAGGACGTGATGGCCGTCATCTACGTCGTATTAATTCACTGCCTCTTTATTCATTAATTGGCCATTTAGTGAGGCCCTCCAGCTCCTACAAACGGCCATCGGCACGGTCCGGCCCCTCATCTCCATCCTCGTCTACAATGCACCGTCGAGCTCCACCGCTCCATTCTCCGGCACCGGCATCGACTTCAGATTGATAGTCTTCGCGGTGGTGGCATACTGCAACGATGCTAACCCCCGCCTACAAGCAATGCACGGCACTCCGAGCAATCAGCTACGCCCCGCGTCATGCGTGGAGTAAACCCAATCAGTTTCACCTGCATGTTGTAACTTCCTGGCGTAGCACGGGGGCGGCGACCCTTTGGCTCCTACGTTGGCTATACAACGCGGCGGGCCAACGACTCGACGATGGCCCGGCAATACCTCCCCCGGCGCCAATCAATCTCTGACTCAGATGTAACCGGCTCACTCGGGCGGAACCGATCCTCTCAGCTGATGGCGCGACACTCTTCCCCCAAGTGGCTGCACAACAACGGCCCCACGGCGGAGACACGGGCTCGACGCTGCACGCCGCAACACTCCTGCTTCCATTAAACCCCGGTGCTCGAACAGTAAACGAGCAGCGCTCGAACGATGCTCGGACAATACAAGGATCGAACCCGTGTGGATCAACCGTCCACTCGGACACTATGCAGGAACACAACACACCATTCGGACAATTTCATCATTAGCTCCGCGCATCTCCACTCGGCGAGACGCTCCTTTGCGCCGTCACTCGACGAGACAAGTCTTCATCACTCGGCAGCTCCGCGCATCGTCACTCGGCAAGACAAGTCTTCGTCACTCGGCGAGACGCTCCTTTGCGCCGTCACTCGGAGGGACGCTCCTTCGTCACTCGGCAGCTCCGCGCGCCGTCACTCTACTGGACGCGTCTTCATCACTCGGCAGCTCCGCGCATCGCCATTCAGTTGGACGCTCCATCGTCACTCGGCAGCTCCGCGCGCCGTCACTCTACTGGACACGTCGTCATCACTCGGCAGTTCCCCGTCGCCATTCAGTCGGATGCTCCATCGTCACTCGGCAGCTCCGCGCGCCGTCACTCTACTGGACGCGTCGTCGTCACTCGGCAGCTCCGCGCATCGCCATTCAGTCGGACGCTCCTTCGACACTCGGCAGTTCCGCGCATCGCCATTCAGTCGGACGATCCTTCGACACTCGGCAGCTCCGCGCATCGCCATTCAGTCGGACGCTCCTTCGACACTCGGCAGCTCCGCGCATCGCCATTCAGTCGGACGCTCCTTCGACACTCGGCAGCTCCGCGCATCGCCATTCAGTCGGAGGCTCCTTCGACACTCGGCAGCTCCGCACATCGCCATTCAGTCGGACGCTCCTTCGACACTCGGCAGCTCCGCGCATCGCCATTCAGTCGGACGCTCCTTCGACACTCGGCAGCTCCGCGCATCGCCATTCAGTCGGACGCTCCTTCGACACTCGGCAACTCCACGCATCGCCATTCAGTCGGATGCTCCATCGTCACTCGACAGCTCCGCGCGCCGTCACTCTGTTGCACGCTCCATCGCCACTCGGCGAGACACGTCTACGACACTCGACAGCTCCGCACGCCGTCACTCTGCTGCACGCTCCGTCGTCACTCGGCAGCTCCGTTCATCGCCACTCGGCGAGACACGTCTTCGTCACTTGGCCGCCCCGTGCGTCGCCACTCAGCCGGACGTGTCTACTTCGCTCGACCGCCCCGCGCATTATCAGGCAGCTAAGTCATTCTTCACAGACTTCATTCAATAAATTAATTATTTATGCATTACCGAGTGTCACGTAAGTCGCACATGATGTTCACTCGGAGGCCACGCCACCGAGTGTACCCCTGCGCTCGGTTCTTTATCTTCACGTCGGATCCTTCACTTTCACAAGTTCACTCGGATCCTTCACTCTTTAGACTCTTGCTGGTTCCGGACCAGCAAGCACCTGGCACACCCAGCGGGAGTCTATGGGTTCATTTCAACAAACATCAAATTACTTCGAGAATTTTTTATGTTAGCTTGTTTTATTTTTCATACACAGGTAACCTGGACGCCTTTGTGCGCCATTCTCGACGACATGCTCGACTCGGTCGCCCCGCGCGCCGTCACTTGTTCGGACGCCTCCTCGACGACATGCTAGACTCGGCCGCCCCGCGCGCCGTCACCTGGTCGGACGCCTCCGCGACAACAATCTCGACTCGGCTGCCCCGCGCGCCGTTACTTGACCACCCCGTCGTCATTCAGCCAGACGCGTCTACTTCACTCGGATGCCCCGCGCATCGCCACTCCGTGCGGCACGTCTTCATCACTCGGCCGCCCCGCGCATCGCCACTCCGTGCGGCACGTCATCATCACTCGGTCGCTCTGCGCGCCGTCACTCGACTGGACGCTCCTTCGTCACTCGGTCGCTCCGCGCGCCGTATCTCAACTGGACGCTCCTTCGTCACTCGGTCGCTCCGCGCGCCGTCACTCGACTGGACGCTCCTTCGTCACTCGGTCGCTCCGCGCGCCGTCACTCGACTGGACGCTCCTTCGTCACTCGGCCGCTCCTGCGCGCTGTCACTCGACTAGACGCTCCTTCGTCACTCGGCCGCTCCTGCGCCGTCAGATAGCTAAGTCATTCTTCATACGCTGCATTCAATTAAATAGTTGTTTCCGCATTACCGAGTGTCGAGGAAGTTGTACATGGCGTTCATTCGGAGGCCACGCCACCGAGTGTACCTCTGCGCTCGGTTGTTTATTTTTATGTCAGAACACTTCACTTCTGCTTCTTTTGGGTCCAGTACTCAAACGAGTTCAGTCGGATCCTTCACTTGCACAAATACAGTCGGATCCTTCACTCTTTAGACTCTTGCTGGTTCCGAACCAACAAGCACCTGGCACACCCAGCGGGTGTCTATGGGTGTTATTTACACAAATTATTTCAGCAAAGATCAAATTACTTTGATAAATTTTTATGTTGGCTTGTGCTATTTTTCATACACAGGTTATGCGATCACTCGACGCATCTGTGCGCCATCTTCGTCGCCACCCAGGCTCAGTTGCCACAACGATCATTCGTGTGTTTCCACTTGTTCGGATGCCTCCGCAACGACATGTTCGACTCGGTCGCCCCGCGCGTCGTGACGTGTTCGGGCGCCCCCTCGATGACGTACTGGACATGGTCGCCCCGCGTGCCGTCACTGGGTCGGACACCTCCTCGACATGCATGACTTAGCCGCCCCGCGCGTCGCCACTCAGCCGGATGCCCCGCGCATCGCCACTCCCTATGGCACGTCTTCATCATCGGCCGCCCCGCGCGCCATCGCTCAGCTTAGCTGCGATTCCGTATCGCCTAAGTTAAAAACCACTCCAAGTGAGGACATCCTCCACACTCGGAGAGCTTAGCTGCGATTCCGTATCGCCTAAGTCAAAAACTACTCCGAGTGCGGACATCCTCCACACTCGGGGGCTTAGCTGCGATTCCATATCGCCTAAGTTAAAAACCACTCTGAGTGAGGACATCCTCCACACTCGGGGGCTTAGCTGCGATTCCGTATCGCCTAAGTTAAAAACCACTCCAAGTGAGGACATCCTCCACACTCGGAGAGCTTAGCTGCGATTCCATATCGCCTAAGTCAAAAACCACTCCGAGTGAGGACATCATCCACACTCGGGGGCTTAGCTGCGATTCTGTATCGCCTAAGTTAAAAACCACTCCGAGTGAGGACATCATCCACACTCGGGGGCTTAGCTGCGATTCCGTATCGCCTAAGTTAAAAACCACTCCCAGTGAGGACATCCTCCACACTCGGAGAGCTTAGCTGCGATTCCGTATCGCCTAAGTCAAAAACTACTCCAAGTGCGGACATCCTCCACACTCGGGGGCTTAGCTGCGATTCCGTATCGCCTAAGTTAAAAACCACTCCGAGTGAGGACATCATCCACACTCGGAGAGCTTAGCTGCGATTCCGTATCGCCTAAGTCAAAAACTACTCCGAGTGCGGACATCCTCCACACTCGGGGGCTTAGCTGCGATTCCGTATCGCCTAAGTTAAAAACCACTCCGAGTGAGGACATCATCCACACTCGGAGAGCTTAGGTGCGATTCCGTATCGCCTAAGTCAAAAACTACTCCGAGTGCGGACATCCTCCACACTCGGGGGCTTAGCTGTGATTCCGTATCACCTAAGTTAAAAACCACTCCGAGTGAGGACATCATCCACACTCGGGGGCTTAGCTGTGATTCCGTATCACCTAAGTTAAAAACCATTCCGAGTAAGGACATCATCCACATTTTAGGGCTTAGATGCGATTCCGTATCGCCTAAGTTAAAAACTCTTCTGAGTGACGAGCGCTTCTCTCACTCGGGGGCTTAGCCGCGAACAAGTTTTCGCCTAAGTTGAAAACCCTGCCGAGTGAATAGCATCCCATTCACTCGAAAACTTAGCTGCGAACCAGTCTTCGTCTAAGTTAAAAACTCTCTCAAGTGACGAGCACTCCTATCACTCGGGGACTTAGCCGCGAGTCAGACCTCGCTTAAGCTAAAGGTTGTTCCGAGTGACAGGCAACACTTCCACTCGAAAACTTAGTTGCGAACCAGTCTTTCGCCTAAGTTCAAAATTCTTTCGAGTAATGAGCATCCATCTCACTCAGAAACTAAACAAACTTAGCCAAGCAAAGGATTGGAAACAAACAAATGAAGATTGTCTCTATCAGACCCCCGCCGATGCAAGCACTCGACGGCGGTCTCGGGGACTACACCCAGTGGGTGCACTCAGCGTGCCCCCACTGGACATATTGTCACTCGACCAGGTCCGTCCTATTGAGTGGCAAGCAATTTTCGGAATGAATTTAAGAGCCCTTCCGATATCACCACCATTCGACAGCGGTCTCGGGGACTACACCCAGTGGGTGCACTCAGCGTGCCCCCACTGGACCAGAAACCACTCGACTAAGACCTGCTCTACTCGAGAGGAAAGCAAGCAAGTATGCACCAGAAGAAAATGCATATCAAGACAGAATCGATCAGGGTGAATGACAAAGACTCCAATCGACGCAGACTTCTGTGAAGACCCAAAATGCACTTGGAATTTTTGTGTCTTATCAGAACCCACATCAATCTATTTTTCACTCGATCCCCAATCCATTCGGGGGCTAATGATGGGGATATGTACCTAGGGTAGGGTCATAGGCCTGACCTGCATACCCTACCTAAGGACATTACCCTAGAAAAGTCAAGGACTACAAGAAGGACACCGACTGAAATCATCAAGACATACAAGTCACTCGACAACATCCACTCGGAAACTTTCCTCATCCACTCGACGGCTACCTTTCACTCGGAAGACAATCAATCATTCGGTCGTATGGTTCACTCGGATATGCGAAGACCGACAGTCGACAAGGCAGTCGAAGCATCATCTGGCGTTACGGCCAATGCCCCACTTTGTAACATAGGAGGTGAAGGGGTGGCGCACTCTATATAAGCCACCCCCACCACTAGACGAAGGGGGCTCTTTCGGCTACCTCTCTCTCTTTTCTACTAGTCTCCGGACTTAGCTCAGGCAGGGGATCCGTTCTCCGCTCTCTCCCACACACATTGTAATCTCCGGATATATACTCAGATAAAGCAAAGCCTCTCCGGAGCATGAGACGTAGGGTTGTTATCTCCACCGTGAGAGGCCCGAACTCGCTAAAATACCGTGTCACCCATATGCATCTCGGTAGATCATGCTCCTTTACCCTACCCCCTTCGTACTGTCGAAGTCGTTCCCACGACAGCCGGGGCTTGCCGTGGACCGAGCTCACCGGCTTCCGCCGGAGAGGCTCTGGTGGCCACGGGAGGTGCTCGGGGCCGTTGTGCGGTGTTCGTGGGGCTGGACTATGCTGCTGGGGACCGAGAGGGAGAGCGAGGCGAGCTCGAGGCGGGTCCCCTACATGGACAGGTAGTGGCGGAACTTGCGGTGCTCGAGCACGAGCGTGCAGGGGTCGACGGAGAGAGAAGGAGGAAGGGTACAAGGGTTTGGCATGCTGCGGATGTCGAGGAGGGCCAGGGGGACAAGCCCCCGCATCCCAAGGTGGTCGGGGCGGCTCGGGATGGGTGCGGCTACAGTGCGGGAGCGCACTATAGCGCGCTCCAGAGCGTGCAAATGGCTGGCATGGCCGTTGCCCGTGCGCTCTGGGGTGCCCCACCTTGTCCAGTAGCTCCTGGCGGTTGCACAGATGCTCCTAGGAGGCTTTGGAGCTAGGGTGAGGGGAGGGAGAAATAAAATGGAGGTGTGGAGCTTCTGTCTAGGCTGTCCAGGGGGTAATTCCTAGGGTTTTACCCCCTCCAATGATTGAGACTTGGCCAGGAAAACTTACTGGAGGTAGGAGGTGATAATGTGGGACTGTGGTAAAAATATTAGATCAAGGAGAGTAAGGGAAGGGGCTTAAACATGGTTTTTACTAAACTGTCAGAAATTGTTTGATGTTGAGTTGGGCAAGCAAATGGAGTCTACTTTCCATGAGTTTTACCAGGATCCAATAATAGGTAAAATCACGGTTGACCACAAGATTTGGGCTGGTTTGAAGAAAGTTGGCAATGTAAACTTTGTAAACCCTAGAAATTAACAGAATCAGATTTCTGTAGATCTAGGCATGCTAAACTAAGATCCTAAATGCACCACTTGGTGTAGTAGCATTATTTGAGGATTAGAACATGTCCACAAAGTTTGGGGTCAATAGGAGAAACTTCACAATGTAAAGTTGTTCAAATTTGATTCTGGACAGAGAGGGTTTTGGAATATTTTGGTGAACCAAATCAATTGGGATGGAGATGAGACTTTGTAAGATCATCACATATAGCATGATTGACTTGCTGTAATTTTCCTGGATTTTATTGAGAATATTTTTTATAGAAATATTTCAAATGCTTGATTTGAGCAGAAAGGGTTTTGAAGGGTTTTGCCCATTATGTTGAACATGACCATGTGTTGAAACTCATATATATGGAAAATATATGTCCATTGAGTTTCCCTAACTTTTCTCAAATATTTTCAAAGCATTTAAATAAATTTTCCCTATGAAAAACCATTTTTGGCCTTAAGAAAAAGCCTTTAAATAAAATAGTAAAATAACCTTTAATATTAATATTTGGTGTTTTTGGGAAGTCTTATATATATTAGGTTTCAAATAAAGTCTTTGGGGAAAAAGGACCCACCCAATTTGAGGACTTGTAGTGCAAACCTCAATTCAGGGGTTTTTGAAAACCTAATTTGAATAAATCCTTTTTGGCCAAAATAAAATTTGATAAAAATAGTTTTGGGCACTACACACATGGCATGATCATTGGGCAAGATGTTTGGATCAAGGAAGATGAACATGGAGAGAAGAAAATCGTTGAGTGCTAAGACACAATCAAACAAGCAAGCAAACAACAACAATTCAAACAAGCACATGCACTCAAAAAGTCTTAAATGGTTCCAATTTTTATAAACCATAGCATAGAAAAGTAATACAAACAATGAGTGTGACACAACCTCTGCTTCCCTCTGCGAAGGGCCTATCCTTTACTTTTATGTATTTACTTTTATGCAAGAGTCAAAGTATTCTTCCCTATTCCTTTTTACTTTTTCTTTTACAAGCATCATGTGGTGAGAAAAGATCTAGGCACATATATCCGGTTGGATGTGAGTGAGCATGAGTTATTATTGTTGACATCACCCTTGAGGTGAGTACGTTCGGAGGCAAAACTATAAGCCCCTATCTTTCTATGTGTCCGGTTGAAACTTTTTGCTCATGGGTATGCTGTGAGTGTTAGTAATCATAGAAGACTAAATGATGTTTGAGTATGTGGACTTGCCAAAAGGCACCGACACGAGACCCTTCCTGAAAATATGATGAGTTGTAGTTGCAAAGTTGACTGAGAACATAGTTTGTTGGTTTTCAATAAGGTTTATGCTTTATACTTCTTTGTTGTGATGAATTGTTACTGGTTCATGAGATGTTATATGATGAAAGTATATGAATAAGTTTCATGATAGAGTTTGTTGCTGTTATGATAATAAGCATGATGCTACTATGTCTGCATTTTGCTTTTATCGACACCTCTCTCTCAAACCATGTGGACATGCTTTTCAATATCGGCTTTCGCTTGAGGACAAGCGAGGTCTAAGCTTGGGGGAGTTGATACGTCCATTTTGCATCATGATTTCCTACTGTTATTTATATTTTTTTGATAAATAATAATGCTTTATGGAGTGATTCTAATGCCTTTTCTCTCATAATATGCAAGGTTTACGCAAAGAGAGAGAATACCGGCAGTTGGAATTTTGGACCTGAAAAATCACATCAGAGATACCTATTCTGCACATCTCCAAACAAGCTAAAACTTTACGGAGAATATTTTTGGATTATATTAAAAATACTGGTGCAAATAACTACCGGAGGGGACCACCCTAGTGGGCACAAGACACGAGGGCGCGCCAGGCCCCCCAGGCGCGCCCTGGTGGGTTGTGCCCTCCTCGGCCCACCTCCGGTGCCCATCTTCTGGTATATAACGTCTTTTGACCTAGAAAAAATAAGGAGAGGACTTTCGGGACGGAACGCCGCCGTCTCGAGGCGGAACTTGGGCAGGAGCACTTTTGCCCTCCAATGGAGCGATTCCATCGGGGGAACTTCCCTCCCGGAGGTGGAAATCAAAGCCATCATCATCACCAACACCCCTCTCATCTTTCGGAGGCCAATATTCATCAACATCTTCAACAACACCATCTCCTCTCAAACCCTAGTTTATCTCTTGTGTTCAATCTTTCTACCGGAACCTCAGATTGGTACCTGTGGATGACTAGTAGTGTTGATTACATCTTGTAGTTGATTACTATATGGTTTATTTGGCGGAAGATTATATGTTCAGATCCATTATGCTATTCAATACCCCTCTGATCTTGCACATGAATATTATTGGTGAGTAGTTACCTTTGTTCTTGAGGTCACGGGAGAAGTCATGTTGCAAGTAATCATGTGAACTTGATATGTGTTCGATCTTTGATGATATGTATGTTGTGATTCCCTCACTACTGGAATCCATGAATTTGCCGTCTGCCAGTTCTTTGCCGTCTGCTGGCGGACGGCAAAGAACGTCTTTGCTGTCCGCTGACAAGAAACTGACGGCAAAAAACGGACTGACGGCAAAGATACTGTTTGCCGTCCGCTAGGTCTTTGCCGTCGGCCAACGGACGGCAAAGGGACCGAAGGCAGACGGCAAAGAGCCCAGCTGGGCCCCACTGGGGCGCGAAGCTGGTTAGGTCAAATGGACGAGCTCTTTGCCGTCCGCCGTATCTTTGTCGTCTGCCTTTGGTCCCTTTGCCGTCCGTTAGCGGACGACAAAGAAGACGCCTGGCTAACGGTGTTTAGCCCCCGGCCCCACCCCCTCTTTGCCGTCTGCTAGCGGACGGCAAAGGGGCGAACGGTGGACGGCAAAGACCCTCACCCGGCCTAACAAACCCCCCGGCCGGCCCCGACCCCCTCTCTCTCTCTGTGCATCTCTCTCTCACCCCACATGACCACCGGCCGCCCCTCACCCTCCGCCACCCCTCACCCGCCGCCACCCTCACCCGCCGCCCCTCACCCTGCCGCCACCGTCACCGGCCGCCCCGCCCCGCTCCCCAGCCCCTACGCTGGCCCCTTCCCCGACGAGCTCCCCCGCCGCCCCTCCCCGACGACCTGCCCCGCCGCCCCGCTCTCCGGCCCCTGCGCCCGCCCCTCCCCCGACGACCTCGGAGCGGCCGCTGCTCTGCCCCACCGCCCCACCGCCGAAGTAGGCCGCAGCTCTGCCCCCCTCTCCGCGGCCTTCCTCCCCCTGCGCCGGCCCTCCTCCACCACCGCGTCGACCCTCCTCCACCACCGCGCCGGCCCTCCTCCACCGGCCCTCAAGGTGATTTCTTCCTTTTTTCTGTTGTTTTACTATTTAGGTTTAGGTTAATTAGTGTTTGGTTTAGGTTAGGGCTAGGTTTAGTTTAGGTTTAGATAATTAGAAGAAGAAGAAGAAAGATGAAAAAAAACTAAGAAGAAAAGAAAAATAAGGAGAAGAAGAGGAAAAGGGAAGAAGAGGAAAAAGGAAAAGAAGGAAGAAGAAGAAGAGGAGGAGGAGGAGGAGGAGGAGGATAGGAAAGAGAGGGCCAGGGTGGCCTGTCGGCGGAGGGCGTACCTCGGCGTCGATGGAACCCTAAATTTCAACTTGGCGGTGGCATCGTATTTTAAATATTTAGTTAGGTTGAAGGAAAAAACAATAATGCTATGTTATTCATCTTTGGATTTCAATGTGCAGTTGTTTCGTCGCTGCGAGGGTCTGCTGTTCGACGACCTTCCTGTGTGTTTGACGAGCTCCCCTGCGTTCGTGGGTGAGCACACATCTCCTCCCCCCCTTAATTAGCTCTGTTCCGGTCTTCGCGCCGATGAAACTTGCTAGCTATAGGTGTCTTCAATCATCAGTATGTGTGACCAGTATGCGTCTCCCGTTCGAAAGGGCAGCATCTATAAATATGCATGTCTTTGCATATTTATAACCGCCATCCTTTCGAATTGTCCAACGTTATCCATGGACAGCCCGAGTATGTGTAGATTGGGTTCGTTTTCCCATATGCTCTGCTCCGGATCCGATGCGGAATTTCGTCAGTGCCTCCCTGTTTTTCTCCGGGTACACATCCTCTCTGCTTTTTGCCGAGACGTGTACCAGGAGAACAGCGGGGAGGTGCTGCCGAAATTCTGCGTCGGATCCGGAGCAGAGCATGGGAAAACGAACCCAATCTACACATACTGGGGGTGGGATTAGGACCTATCTTTACCTATTAGCGTGTAGGTTGCATGGACGTAATAAAACTGACAAACTTGATTAACTGATGAATATATATGCTGAATTATATATATATTTCTTGTGTGTCCAGTAGCTAGGCAAGATGACTGATCGTGCGTGGATGTACACCGGTCACACCAGTCAGAACGACATGACCAAAGAATGGTTTACAAATACCAAGGGGTTTGTGAGAGCCGCATTTGCAAATGGCCAGGAAAAAACATGGTGTCCCTGTCCCCGGTGCGACAACTTTAAAAGGCAGACAGAGGGTGAAATGGTTAAACACCTACAGAAGTGGGGTTTCAGGCCTAATTATACGGTGTGGACTTTTCATGGTGAGTCTGCCCAACGTGCCAGAGCTGAGGTGGTTCGTCATCGGACCGACGAGCATGGTACCGGGATCGAAGACATGGTGCAAGACTTTGATGATGCTCGGGATTCAGACGATGAGATGGAGGAATCTGCAAAGGCATTCTATGAAATGTTAGAGTCTTCAAAACGTCCTCTCCACGAGCACACTGAGCTTTGTCAGCTGGATGCCATCGCGCAAGTAATGGCTCTGAAGGCTCAATTCAACCTGGGCAGAGAATGCTACGACGCGATGATGACAATATTTGGACGCTTTCTACCCAAAGGCCATGTACTGCCTCCAAACTTGTACCAGTGGGACAAAATTCTCCGTGTACTTAAGATGCCCTATGAGAAGATAGATGCCTGTGAGAGTGGATGTGCCTTATTTAGGTTTGAGTATGCGGACTTGAACTATTGTCCCATTTGCAAGTCTTCGAGGTATGTTGTCGTAGACAACGGTATGGGTGAGAAGATGCAGACAAAAATTCCTGTTAACGTTCTTCGCTATATTCCAATCATACCAAGACTTCAACGTCTTTTCATGGTCGAAGAGACGGCCAAACAGTTGACATGGCATAATTTGGGCAAAAGAACCGAACTAGATGCAGATGGGAAACAAATGTTGGTACACACTTCAGACGCTGTTGCATGGAAGCACTTCGATGCATTACATAATGATAAAACGGCAGATCCAAGGCATCCTTGAGTCGCCATCAGCACGGATGGATTCAATGTGTTTGGTATGACGACAACCCAATACAGTTGTTGGCCTGTATTTGTCATTCCACTCAATCTCCCCCCGGAGAGATTATGAAAAGAAAGAACATTTTTCTGACGTTGATAATTCCAGGGCCCAACTATCCGGGGAAGAATATGAATGTGTACATGCAGCCGCTTAAGGATGAATTGCAACAAGCTTAGGATAATGGGATCAAGACATACGACGCCGCTACCAAAAAAACCTTCAAAATGCATGTGTGGTACATGTACTCGACGCATGACTTGCCGGCGTATGCCCTATTCGTTGGCTGGTGTGTGCATGGAAGGTTCCCGTGCCCCACATGCAAGGCAGCTCTTGAGTTCCGTTGGCTGCAGGCGGGTTGCAAGTATTCTTGCTTTGACATGCATAGACAGTTCCTGGATCCTCGCCATAAGTTCAGAAAAGACAAGAAGAATTTCATCAAAGGTAGAGTTGTCAAAAACTCTGCATCACCCGCGTTGACAGGCCAACAGATGTTGGATCAGGTAAACGCTCTCGAGCCGGATCCAAATCGTCCTGGGTATTTCAAAGGGTATAATACGGAACACGCAATGACTCACAAGTCATGCTTATGGGATCTGCCTTACTTCAAAGACCTCCTTTGCCCACACAACATCGACGTGATGCACACTGAAAAGAATATCGCCGAGGCCATTTTTGGTACATTGTTCGGCATAGAGGGGAAGTCAAAGGATAATCCTAAGGCTAGAATCGATCAGGAGGCTCTATGTGACAGACCGTTACAAAACATGCGACAAGCAAAAGGAAAGAAGATCTGGACAAAGCCAAAGGCATGGTTCAATCTTGGAAGGCCGGCTATGAGAGAAATGATCTTGTGGGTGAAAATGCAGTTGATGTTCCCCGATGGTTATGCAGCCAATCTAAAGAGGGGAGCGAGTCTTGACAAACTGAAGATATTTGGTCTCAAGAGTCATGATTGGCACATATGGCTTGAGCGGGTAATGCCAGTGATGCTGCGTGGCTTTATCCCTGAGGATGAATGGCTAGTATTGGCAGAGCTGAGCTATTTCTTCCGTTCTCTTTGTGCGAAAGAACTATCGCCTGGCGTGCTAGATGAAATGGAAGAGTTGGCGTCGGAGTTGATATGCAAGTTAGAGAAGATCTTTCCACCGGGCTTCTTTAATCCAATGCAGCATTTGATTTTGCATCTCGCGACCGTGGCAAGATTGAGGGGGCCCGTGCAAAACCGTTGGTGCTTCGCAACTGAGAGGATGCAGAAGACGCTTCGAGCAAAATGTAAAAATAAACGTAGAATTGAAGCATCGATGGCCGAGGCATTCATTACTGAGGAGGCGGCAAACTTCGTGACAGCACACTACGAAGCCAAAAATCGTCATTTGCATAATCCGAAGCCTCGGTACAATGATGGCGACCCAAAAAAAAGTTGATCCAACCTCAGCCTATTCAAAGGGAAGCTCGCACCAGCCGGTGCTTCTAAAGCAAAAGCGTTGGATGTCGATGAATGGCGGACCATTTCGTTGTATATCTTCAACAACCTAACATAAGTGCGGCCGTACATCGAGTAAGTTGTCGGTACATTATTGTTTCGCAACTTGTAATTCCTTAGAACTGCTCTTATTCCTGGATATTTGATATAGTCGATACGTCGCCAAATTCTCGGATGGAGTGGTCATCCAAAAGGATTCCGTCGAAGAGTATGAGCTCCTGGTGAAGCATGGAGGCGGCTATCCCGGTTTCATCTGTTGGTTCAAACAAACGGTAATTAATTACCATTAATGGACCATTTCCATTCTTCGTCTTATTTGCGGCTAATGCAACAATCCTTTCGTATTAAACTTGTAGGCTAATTCAGAGTCTATGGACGCCGAGCTGAGACAAGTCGCTAATGGTTTTGACTATAAGGTCTGTTCATTTGACAGATACGACATCAACGGGTATCGCTTTCGTACCTTTGGCAAAGAGCTATCTATGCCCGACCTGAAGACTACAAATTGTTGTGTCTCTGCTATCGGCGAAGGAGGTACAAAGTACTATGGAAGAGTTGAAGCAATTTATGAACTTCTATTCTATGGTGAAAACCCACCGAACGTCGTAGTCTTCAAATGTCATTGGTTCCAGCCGAAGGAGACTAGAAGGACTCATGAACATATAGGGCTAGTCGAAATCAAACACAACACCCATTTAGATGTGCCCGATGTCTATATTACGGCTCAACAGGCGACCCAAGTTTTCTATCTACCGTGGGCCTGCCAAACTGATCCAAATCTGAAAGGTTGGGATGTCGTTTATGAAGTGCCGCCACATTTTAGACCACCTCCCCTCAATGAAGAGGATTATGAACCTCACATTAACCAAGACACATATGAAGGAGAATTCTTCCAAGGAACACGTATTTCCAAAAAACGTTTCAAGAACCCTCTACTTCACCCCGGAACATTGAAGTAGATAGCGACAATGAATCCGACTTAACCCCTGAGCCGGAACATGAAGAGCCGGAACAAGAAGAGGTTACTGATGCGGATGACCTGTCAATGCTTAACCGATTACATGAAGGAGGCCTTCCACACGTTGTTCCTGATAGTGATGATGATCATGCATTTATTGATGATTGTGATGATGATGATACATTTATTAATCCCGGAGAATATATAGACGATCAAGATTATTATTAATTCATGTCAGGTAATCA
Source organism: Elymus sibiricus (assembly GCA_039707655.1). Classification (NCBI taxonomy): domain Eukaryota; kingdom Viridiplantae; phylum Streptophyta; class Magnoliopsida; order Poales; family Poaceae; genus Elymus; species Elymus sibiricus. The sequence goes on from CM077667.1 coordinate 256,785,170, forward strand.
ACTTTTAGTTCATGTTAGGTATATGATGATACACTTAAATTATATACATTTTATTATTCATGTCGGTATTCAATTTTATGTTGTACTAATTTCATTTACTATTTGTCATGTCAGTTGTTGAAAGATGGTGGGAAAGGGTCGAGAGCACTCCGCGGCTCCTTCGTCGGAGGGTGGTGGGATGGGTACTTCCATTCCTGCCGACTCTCTCCGGAGAGCGTTGCTCTCTAGTCTGCATACACCGGTGGCCGCTTCTTCGTCGACCCCCGTGAGAGGAGGTCGGGGGAAGAAGAGAGGTAGTAGAGGTGGGAGAGGAGGGAGAGGAGGCCGCGGCAAAGGTAGGGTGGCTGCTACGCCTTCCTCGCCGCCACCCCCAGCTGATTCACCCGAGCACAGGACTGCTAGGGTGGACCTGTCTGAGGACGAGGCTACACGGGCTCGGGTCGACGAGCCTTCGACCTACATGACTCCTGTCCCAGAGGCTTCGTCCCACGAGAGTCCGGAGCAGAGTAGGGATGAGAGCACGTCCCGGCAGACCCCATGGGATACCTGGCCGGAGGAGCCTAGTGGCCATGCTGATGGTGGCGGGGATCGTTTTTCTGATAGCGACGTGGAGCTGCCTGAGGGCGCCACCGTCTACCAGCGTGGTATGACACGGCTCCCGCCCGTGCCGGCGACCCACGAGCTGAGGTGGTTGATTAGGCCTGATGGGGAGACGTAAGTGCATGTACTCTTTTTTAACCTTTTGCCTTCACGTTTTTTCAAATATCTAATGTGTTGGCTTTGTCATACTGCAGGGGTTGGCATCATCCCAAGGATGCCCGCAGGCCCAACAGCATCCTTGGTGTCCTTGTTAGGCAAAACTTCCCGAGGTTTGTCACGTTGCCCGGTGAGGGTCAGGTTCGAGAGATAGGACTGACCTGGGAGCACTACTTGGCTGCACCGGCCCCGCCTGAGGAGAGGATCGACGGTGTTTTGTGCCACACGAGGGCGGAGATGGTGATCAGGCATTTTTGGGTAATTTCTACTTTACACAATTATAAATCAACAATAGCTAGTTATTGTACTAATAAGTGTTGTGTCGTTTGATTGCAGACCTTCTACAGGTGTCAGGAGGGATACGAGGAGGCCGCGGCAAAGGTTATCGATCAGCAATGCAGGCGCCTACTGCAAAACTTTCGGCACGAGGCTCGGGTGCAGGCTGTTCGAGACTACTACGCCTCGCGGCGTATTAGGAAGGAGAAGTCGACGTGCCACGGAAAGAAGATGGAGAAGGAGCATTACATGAAGGTAATTACGTATTCTTAAGGCCTTGTACTTAGTTTCCTTCATTTGATTCCTACGCGTAGCGCTCAAATATCTCTTTATTAACTTAGGTGCCCCCAAGATGGTGTGCGGATATGATGGATTGTTGGGAGGCATTGGTGGATGAGTGGTGCTCAGAACAATGGCTATCCGTCCACAACAATGCCAAGGACCGGCGTAACAAAATGGTTGGTGTGCCACACCATCAAGGGAGCGCCAACTTAAATCAGTTTGGTCTGAACTGGGTAAGTGGTTAGCTTCATGATTCATGCAATTCATTCTTGATTCTAGCTTGAGCCCTTTACTAATACTTTGTTCCTCTCTCTCTCTTTTAGGCGCATCACAATAAAACGGAGGTGCCACAGATGTACGACCTCTATGCGATGGCCCATACTGCCTCGTACAAGAAGGTCAAGGCATTCTCTGAGTCTGACCTCGATGATCCCTTGAAGTTCAACAACATCTCCTCCCAAATCAAGCTCGTGAGGTACAGAGATGAGGGGAAGGCGAGGAAAGGGGAGGACTTTAACCCGAGCCAGGAGCCTATTGATCCAGAGCTGGTGATGATAGTTGGCGGCGGGAGGCCCCATGGCTCGATTGCCATTGGAGATGACCTTATACGTTGTCCTAGCAACCTTCGGGAGATCAAGGCGCGCCAAACGAGCTCCTATCCTGAGATAAGGCCTCGTCCACGGCCAGTTGAGCTCGCCATCGAGGTTAGTTATACGTAGTCAGATATCTTTCCTCATTACGTTGTGTGTGTGAACAAAGATGATTACAATGCTAACGAGGAGTTGTGTTGCATGCTGCTATTCTGAAAGAGAGAGAGGCAACACAGGTGCTTATGGCGGCGAAGGAGAAGGAGATGGAGGAGAGGACGGCAAGGTTGTTGGAGGAGGAGAGGGCACGGTCCGATGCGTCTTACCGGGCCATCTACGAGCTCTTCGTGGTAATATTCTTCTTCATATTTGTCAAATCTTGCATATAATGTTCCTTTCATTAATAATGAATATCGTTGACTTGTGAAAACCAAATGTGCAGACTATGTGGGAGAAGACCGGCCAGGCAGCTCCGTCGATGCCAGTCATTACCACGGCTGCAACGGTGAGTTTCATTTCAATGCAATGATCTTTTCAGTGTCATCATGCTAACGAGACATTGCAAATCATCTTTGGTGCAGCTTAACTCCGGAGTCGCATCGCACGACCCTTCTCCAGGGCAGCCTTCTCCAGGTGAAACCAGTCCGAGCAACCGCGGTGCCTCTCCTCCGTGATGACGAGGACGGTAAGCCCCAAACTTAGCTCGTTTTTCATCTTCTTAGCACTTAGACAAACTTAGCACTTACACAAACTTAGCACTTAGACAAACTTAGCACTTAGACAAACTTAGCTCCTTCCGAAATATTAGTGTTCTTAATCTTCTTCTTCTTATTCTAGTCTTCTTCATCTAACTTTTGCCCGAATGACACAAATAAGCAATAAGAAGAAGAAAACAAGAGGAGAAAGATAGAGAGAAGAAAACCGCTTCTTCATCTTCTTCTTCTTATTCTAGTCTTCTTCATCTAACTTTCGTATTTCCCATTTTTCAGATTAGATCACTTCACGGAAGCTTGCATTGATGGAGTGCTTGTGATTTTGTATCGATGAACAATGTTAAACTTGCTACATATGTGAAACTTGTTACTATTGTAATATGGTGAACAATGTGACATTTCACATTTGTTTTGGTATGTTTGTTGGATACTTGTGCTTGTGCTTGCTGTTGGATGATCATCACTAGGGTTATTGTGATATATATACATATATAGCATATTTTGCCTGTGAAAATTGGATATTAGAAAAAACAGAAAAAACTGGGGCAATATTGCCACTTTGCCGACGGCCACCGTCGGCATAGTTTCTTTGCCGTCCGGCACCGACGGCAAAGGCGACACGTGGCACCCACCTGTGCATCCTGGGAGTGCGCCTGATGCCATTTGGTACATTTGCCGTCCGGGGGCGGACGACAAAGAAGCTATGCCGACGGCCACCGTCGGCATAGCAGTGGCACTGTAGCAAAGGAGTGTGGCGGGGGCGTACGACAAAGAAGATATGCCGACGGCCACCGTCGGCATAGCAGTGACCTTCGGCAAAGGAGGCTGGCGGGGGGGGGGGGGGATGGCAAAGAAGCTATGCCGACGGTGGCCGTCGGCAAAGGAGTGGCCGTCGGCAAAGGAGGGGAGGCAGACGGCATAGGGTGCGGACGGCAAAGGGGGAGTGGCCGACGGCAAAGGCTTCGTTAGCCACTAATGGGGCTAACTCAAGTTTAGGCCGTCCAGACACTTTGCCGTTTGCTGCCTGACGGCAAAAACACTTTTCCGTCCGCTGTATAAAGGCAGACGACAAAGCACTCCTTTACCGGTGTTCTCGGTGCCGGAAATTTTGCCGTCTGCTACCCGACGGCAAAGGCTTTGCCGTCGGTGGTCCTGTCCTTTGCCATCCGCTATGGCAGATGGCAAATAACTGAATTCCAGTAGTGCCTTAGTGGTGTCATGTGAACGTCGACTACATGACACTTCACCATCCTTGTGCCTAAGGGAATGCATTGTGTAGTAGTTATTAGATGATGGGTTGCTAGAGTGACAGAAGCTTAAACCCTAGTTCATGCGCTACTTCGTAAGGGGCTGATTTGGATCCAAACATTTAATGCTATGGTTAGATTTTATCTTAATACTTTTCTCATTGTTGTGGATGCTTGCGAGGGGGTTAATCATAAGTTGGAGGTTGTTCAAGTAAGAACAGCACCCAAGAACCGGTCCACCCACATATCAAATTTTCAAAGTAGCGAACACAAATAAAACCAACAAGATAAAAGTGACTAGATGAAATTCCCGTGTATCCTCAAGAACACTTTGCCTATAACTAGAGACTGTTCTGGCCTGTCCTTTGCAACAATTGGATTGGGCTACCTTGCTGCACTTTATTTACCGTTACCGTTACTTGCTCGTTACCAATTATCTTGCTATCAAACTATCTGTTACCTACAATTTCAGTGCTTGCAGAAATTACCTTGCTGAAAACCGCTTGTCATTTTCTTCTGCTCCTCATTGGGTTCGACACTCTTACTTATCGAAAGGACTACGATTGATCCCCTATACTTGTGGGTAATCAGAGATACACAAAAAGAAGGATATGAGCAATTCTAAACTGCAGGAACACAATTACCAACCCTTGGAAATGGAATCAAGAACAATATCATATCCTCATGAATGACGGGTGATAGGTATTATTGGTTGTCGCCGCAGTGATTAGGGCGAGAGAGAGAGAGAGAGTGCTCATTGGTGCATTGTTGCATATGAGGTAAGAACATACATGGACGAGGGCAGAGGCACGATGTCAAAATTGGATGACCTCTCGCTGCCGGCCAGGAGAGTTGGCAAATCGAGATGGACCCTTCCGCTTGGGTTCAAGGTTGGGCAAGGGTGGCGCATAAATTGCCATGGCGCCGATCGCATCACTGGGAGGGTGGTGGTTCGCCGTCCCCGCCGCCCGATTCGTCTTGGACTCCTGCTTGTCACCATCTGTCGCTGCCGCCAAGGCTGGCGATAGGGTTTGCGAGGAACTATCATGAGAGAGGGTGGAACCATTCAAAAGAAGGAGTTCGCCCGCCATCGTTGTTGCCATCACCTCCCACGCGGCGGTGGCGATAATCAAATCGGGAGGATTGGGGGCATGACCATGAGAGGAGGTGGGGAACGTGCGTGCCATCTGCCATGAAGAACCCTTGAGACATCCAGCCATCCAGCGGACTAGGCTTCATTGCAGCCCAATTAACCACAGGCCTTGAAAAAAGGCACTAGAGTATCAGCCCATTAGAATAGATGGCCCAAGTCGCTGTAAACTGGAAATGAAATGAAGATCTAACGACCAGAAACGGTTAGAACGCAGTTTCAAAAAAAAAGAAACGGTTAAAACGCAAATCTAACAGCCAAAATCACTGATGGGGTGAGAGGGCTCGGTTTGGGTGCAATTTTACAATCCTAAAAACAAACATTGAACTAATCTATTAGTTAAATTTGAACTTCTACACGCAAACCTTTATAGGCTTTGCCTTTTCATTTTTTATCGTTTTTGAAACACACTCCATGTAGTAGTTCAACTACTGGATGTTTCACATTTGAACTTCATTATGACATTTGTTTCTTGACTACTCAACCCTATATATTTCCAATACGGGAAATCCCTTCTTTAATAATCCTTTGAAGTGCTCTGTTATTTTAATTTAACATTTTGGTTTTACTATTTAGCAACGGAATAAATCAAGGTTTCGTAATAAACAACGAACATCTCCATTTTTCTAATTTGAGCTTCTAGAAATTTTTAGAAATGGGGAAAATTTCTTTTTAAAGCATTAATGGAATAGATCATATGATATACATTTGGAGAGATTTTGAAGAGGAGGAGCTTTTGCATATAGACGTTTCTTTTAAATTCATAGTTGTTTTATGAGTTGTTTCTAAAAACGCCAAAAATGATGTTGGTTTTTATGTTTTTTGAAGACGTAAATCCTAGGTTTTAATAAACTTCCAACTTCTGTGCTATTTTAGTTTGAGCATCACATTTTTCTATTTTTAGTAAACATTTGTTTTAATTTGAATTTCATGGTTCATTCTTTAATAACAAGCGATATCCTAGTTTTTATTAACAGTAAAATCCTAGATTTATTATAAACATTGAACCACTTCGTTATTTTAGTTTGAACTTCCAGTTTTTTAAAAATTAGGGAAAATATATTTAAATTTTTTTAGTTGTTCCTTTATTTCAATTTGAACTTCTTCGTTTTATTTCGAACTGCTCTGTTGTTTTAATTCGAACTTCTTAGTTTATTCTTAGAAATAATATACTTTTAAATAAGAACCAAACAATTATCTTTTTAACTTCATACTTTTTTTTTTTTGAAACGGAAAGAATTTGAGATTTTCGTATACATCAAACTACCTCATTTTGTACATTTGAACTTCTTGATTTTATTCTTTAGTAACAAGGAAATCTAATTATTTATAAATCTCGAACTGCTCTATTTTTGTAATTTATGCATCTTGGTTTATTTCTATCAGTAACGGAAATATCATAGTTTTGTAATTAATATTGAACCAGTCCGTTATTTAAACATAAACTTCTAGGTTTCTTTTTTTATTTAGAACAATGATAATCCTTTTTTATGATTTTTGAACTCCTCTATTTTTAAAGTTCGAACTTCTTGTTTTTTTATTTAGAAACGATGAAAAATCCGCAAAGTGGTTTGTTATTTTTGAACTACTGTGTTATTTTTGTTTAAACCTCTTATAATTCCCCCGTGAGCGGATTTTGGATTTAAAATTTGTATACATCTAAGTATTGTGTTATTTTAGTTTGAACTTCTTGTTTCCATTATTTAATAATGAGAAAAGTCTGAACTTTGTATAAACATCGAATTTCTTGATTTTCCTTGTAAACATTGACATTTTTTCAATTCTTATTTTAACGGGGAAAAATCTAAGTTTTTTTAAATGAACTCTTCCTGTTATATGCTTTAGTGTTTTCTCTTTTTCCCGAGCTTCTAAGGCCCTCGACTATAAAATTTTCGCAATGTGTTTCCTTTTTATCCTTTTTTTGGCTTAGTTCATAACACATTTATCCATTTTTTTTCTTGAGGGGGATTTCAACATGGTCTCTTTTATTGCTTGATGTAACTCTTCTTTTCTCTGCATTTATCTGGCTTATTGTCTTCAAACTTATAAACTTCTGAAACCTAAACTTCATAAGTTTATTTGCGTGGTCCAAGTAGTTGCGAACACGTGGAGGTGGCAATGACGACACACGCCAAGGGAAATGGTGCACATGGGCAAAGGTGGGCGACCATGGCTACACTCGTTTAAGGGGTGCAGTGGTAGCGGCATGGCAAAGGAGGTCGTGTGCCGACGATTTTGATAAACATCGAACTTGGCTTGTTTTTCAATTTGAACTTCATAATTTAATTTTATTAAACGGGAAAAACTGATCTTTATAAACATTGAACTTGGGACGCGTTTGGTTCCCTACATTAGGCCCAAATAGGGCCGCACGGGATGTTTTTTGGCTGTTTGGTTACCTCGCTCGCATGGAAAAGTTGGCCCGCACGAAACTTAAAGCAGGCCTGGACCTGGCTCTGGAGGAAGGGCCGAATCAGCCGTTTTTTTCCGAGCCAGGCTCGCTCGATCCATGCGCGACGAGCGCCTGCATGCGTGGGGAAGCGAGGGAGACGACGTGACGGCTCATAACTCTCCACGCCCCCTCCCGTCACCTCCTTCGCCAGTTCACACCCACTCCCTCTCTCACACCTCTCACCGCCCCATTTGGTTTCTCCGATGGCAACGCCGCCATCTCGCAAGGCCCCACCCACTCCCGTCAACGTCGGAAGCAATCCCATCCAAGAGAGGTGGGTCCCCGGCCTCTCCTCGTCTAGAGTAGATCTAGCGGTGGCGCTGGGAGCCCCCTCCCCTTTTTGCACCATGCCGCCGCCTCGGGCCAATGCAGCGTCGGTGCCGGTCGCTTCGTCTCTGCCACCGGAGCCGGTGGTCTACTCCTTCGACGGAAAGCTAGCGGCGATCCAATACCCGCTGGTGCCATCCTTCGCTGGCCCCTCTTATGGGGGTGTTTTTACCGCCATACGAGGGTTTTCTCCACTGCGTCCGGTGCAAGGAGAGGGGAGCTCCAAGACGTCGGCGTCAACTTCGAGCCGGCACAGGACGAGGTCCACGGCCGCAGCCCTCGGAATGGCATGGTCCTATTCATCGGCGGCACCAGCACCCCTCTTCCCGCCGGGTTTCTCCACGGCCGGCGTACGTAATGGCGACAACCCCCATTGTAAGCTCTCAAATTTCCGTTTCATCGCACTTAGGGTTCTTAGGGTAGTTCAAGTTGTGCTTTAGGATAGTAGATTCGACCAGATTCAATCTGATTCAACTGGTTTCGACCGGATTCAATAAGATTCCACTATTTTGGGGATGAACCAGAGTGCATGCGTACTTTGTTCATCCGACATGTCTATATTGTACATAATGCAGTGTTACTTTCCATCGTTTTAGTTGCACATTGTTACTTTCTACTGCCACATTGTTAGTCTTAGGGCCACGTTTTTAGTTATTGCTGCCACATTGTTAGTCTTACTGCTGTTACTAGTGTTGTTAGTTCTTAGTGCTCCTCTTGCTCGTGTTTTTGTTGTTGCTGTTGTTGTTGTTAGTTCTTAGTGCTCCTCTTGCTCTTGTTGCTAGGGTACGTGAGTGCATGTGGCATGCAAGTAGGACATAATTGAATGCCAAAATAGTAGGTGCAAGTAGGACATACATGATCAGAGTAGGACATGTGAGTGTTGGCTTGATCTAATCATTGGTAGCTCTGATTAGGGTAGCTTTAATCACTGTTAGCACTGATCATTTTAGCTTTTTATCAGTGCTATCATTGATCATTGCTATCTCTGATCATTGTTAGAAGTGATCATGTTTTAGTACTAATCATTGTAAGCCGTGCTAAGTGATGTCCATCTTGCTGACGGTGGTGCGCAGGTCGTCGCCGACATAGAGGGGGCGGAGGTCATCATACCTACGAACTGGTGGCTGAAGAGGGTGGTGCTCCCTCGCAAGGTTGACAACATGAGAATGCCGCTGGGCGTTGGCAGGAGGCCAAGGACTGACCACGAGGAGGGTGCACGGGAAGCTATCAATTCTACGTGTGGATCAAGGACCAGGAGGACATCGCCATGCTCATCACCCCGCCTAAATTCAGGGCGGTGAAGAAGCAATAGCTGGTCACCGGCCCTCCTTGCACCGTTAGCCTCTCCGCCAACAAGTGGTGCGAGTTCTGGGTCCAGTTGCAGTACTTCAAGGGGCACATGGTGCTAGGGCGCGGCTAGGAGTACTGCTGCTCCCGGCACAAGATCGCTGCCGGCGACCTTGTAGTCTTCATGCTCTACGGCCTGGGGCCCAAGGTGCAGATCTTCAACGCCAACAACTCCAATATCTGCTAGGTCCGGTACTCCAAGCACAGCTGCATCGGCGACATCTCTCGTACTATATAGCTTGTTCCTCCTAGTCTGAACTCAAGTATTGTAGGTTTGAACTGAAGGGAGGAGATGATGACATAAAGAATGCTATGGATTCTATTGTGAAGGCAAGAAAGGAAGCAAACGAGGAGAGGAGGGTGGCAAGGAGCCAAGAGTCGGCGGCCGAGGAGAGGAGGTTAGTGGTAGAGGAGAGGAGGGTGGTGGCCGAGGAGAGGAAGGTGGCATTGGAGGGGAAGAAATTGGCGATGGAGGAGCAAGCTATATTATTGAAATGTGAGAAGCACCTCTTCTTCATGGACACATCTAACTTCGATGATAGGAAAAAGGAGTACATCAACCTTTGTCATGATCAACTCTTGGTCCAAAAAAAATTATGGGCTTGGGATGCATTGTAGCTACCATGGGAGGATTTGGAGGCATGGGAGCTACCATGAGAGGCTTGGGAGCTACCATGGGAGGCATGAGAGCTACCATGGGAGGCATGGGAGCTACTATGGGAGGCATGGGAACAAGCATGGGAGCCATGTGCGGCATGGACAGCATGGGAGGCATGGGAGCATGTACGGGAGGCATGGGTGGCTTAGGAGCTACCATGGGAGGCATGAGTTTTGGGTCTCTCAGGGGAGTCATGGGAGCACCTCGCATGATGCCTCACATGCCTTTGCATGATGCCTTTGGAGATAGTGCGAACAACGTCTGAGTTTCCAATGACGATGAGACGCTTGAAGATGAAGAAGAGGAGGACAAAGAGGAGGAAGACGGAAGAAGAGGAGGAGGAAGAGAAGGAAGAAGAGAAGGAAGAAGATGGGGGCATGATTGTTGATGTTTCATCCGTTTGTGTGAACTTAACTATGCCATGAATTTGAACTATGCTATGTTGCTCAAATCATGATTTTGCATATTTTTAATTTTTAAAATCATGTTATTTCATCTTTGCCAAGCGTTGGCTGTCGCGCGCTGGATTTTACCGCGCCTGGTGAAGCACTACAATGGCACCCTAATTTTTGCAGCATCTGGAAAAGCAACCACCCTCCCATGCGCTCTAAAACACTATTTCGGTGCTGCAAAATTCTTTTAGCATGCCGCTACCGCGCGTCTGTTGGAGATGCTCTTACAACACACATCCCCATGCTAGACCTTTAGCAATGCAGCATTACTATCAAAGGGACGACTGACCGAAAATTGTTCTTTCATAACAAGATTTAGCAATGCAACATTACTATCAAAAGCTTCCGCACTAGTGGCTGATGGTATTGGAGTACTAATAAAATCATTATTATTAGTATTTGAAAAGTCACACAATTTAGTATTTTCTTGATACATAGTGACAAATCAAGTAAACTAGCAAGCAACCGAGTAAACTAACAAGTAAACTACATAACTAAGCAAACAAGAAAATATAAATATTTTTTGATTTTTATATAAAGTAAAATATAACAACAAATAAAAAGTAGAAGTGAAAGATAATTTATGTGTAGGTACTTGACGAGAATTTGATGATGTCTCCCCAGCAACGGCGCCAGAAATTCTTCCTGGTACTTGTCAGTTGTGTTGGGATTTTCCCGGAAGAGGAGAGGAGATGCAGCACAGTAGAGACAAGTATTTCCTTCAATGAGAACCAAGGTTTACGAACCAATAGGAGAACAAAGAAAATTCCTTTCAACATCACCTACACACACAAAACCAAACACTTGTACTCAACGCGGGCAAGAGGGTTGTCAAGCCCCTTGAACTCGTTACTTGCAAGTATTAAATCATGATAGAGATAGATATTATAAAAGAAAATAAAATAAAAGTAAAACTCAGCAAGGTAATTTAAGGTTTTTTTGTGTTTATTTGTAAGTAGGCCCGGGGACCATTGTGTTCGCTAGAGGCTTCTCTCTTGAAGGTAGCGTATGGTGGGTAAACAAATTACTGTTTGGGCAATTGACATAATTGCGCGTAGTTATGACATCTTATTCATGGCAATGACCATTTATATTGGAATCACGTCCATAAACAAGTAGACCGAAACTATTCCGCATCTACTACTATTACTTCACCAATCGATTGCTATGCAGCATGCATTTATGGTATTAAGTTCATGACAAACGAAGTAATGCTTGGAGCAAGATGACATGATGTAGACAAAATAAGACAAGCAATATGTTTCGATCCCGTCATTTTATCCTTAAGGGAAACAATACAAATATGTGTCTTGACCCCTTCTATCACGAGGATAGAGCCCCACAAGATTGAACCCATTATAACGCACCACTCCCACAGAAGATTAATCAATCTAGTTGGCCAAACCAAACCGATAGATCGGAGAGAAATACGAAGGTATAACATCATGCATATTGAAATTCAGAGGAGACTCAATACATTTTCATGAATAATCCGATCATAAACCCAAAATTCATCGGATCCCAACAAACACAACACAAAATAAGATTACATCGAATATATCACCGCGAAGATTGCGGTGAACTTTGTATTGAAGATCAAAGAGAGAGAATAAGCCATCTAGATACTAGCTATGGACTCGTAGGTCTGTGGTGGACTACTCACGTATCATCATGGAGGCAACAAGGTTGATATAGATGGCCTCCGTGATCGATTCCCCCTCTGGCAGATCACCAGAAAAGGTCTCCAGATGGCCTCCCGTCAGAACAAAGGCTTGCGCCGGCGGCAAAAGTGTTTTGGGTGGCTCGATGTTGGTTTCCCAATATTTGAGAATTTATGACAGTGGAATTAGGTTAAACGGAGCCACGGGGGGCCACAAGCCATCAGGGCGCGCATACCCCCCGGGCGCGCGCCCTTGTGCCTTGGCGTCTCCTTGTGCGGCTTCCTGACTCCTGCTGAAGCTTCCTGGGTCTCATTTCTCCTAAAAAAAATCATCAAAAAGTTTCGTAGCGTTTGGACGTCGTTTGGTACAGAATTCCAGGAAAGCCAGAAACAAGCAGAAAACAACAACTATCACTTGGCACTGGGTTAATAGGTTAGTTCCCAAAAATGATATAAAATAGCATATAATTGCATATAAAGTATCCTAGATTGATAATATAATAGCATGGAACAATAAAAAATTATAGATACGTTGGGGACGTATCAAACACCGCCCACGACATCACCCCAGTTGGCGTCGAGCCCAACCGGTTGTGGGAAGTGCAGCTCCGCAGCAGAGCCATCGATCGGATGCTGGGCACGGACCGACCCAACTAAATCACCCCCGTCAAGAACATGAGGGTGGCGGTGGCCGCCACCATAGAGATGGATAACCTGGATGGCGAGGAGCTGCGGCAACAGCATCAGCGCGTCCGCAACCTCGTGGACACTGCCAACCGACACCAGGCACCATTAGGGCGGTGTCAGGATGCGGCCGTCTCCCGCTCGAGGACTCATGCCTCCAAGACGCCCAACCGGTAGCTGATCGGGGGGCCTCGGCACACGAACCAGGCATATTCGCCCGGAGGCGGTCACGGCTGCCATGGTAGCCGACATTAGGGCAACTAAAATAGTGATCGAAGCCCACCGGCTGTCGACAACCACGCGGAAGAGCCGGCTGGCCGAGACCGCCACCAGCCGGTATGACAACCAAGGCCTGTGCGGCGGGACCAAACGACATCCGAGGGGTTGGCTGTGCTATTCACAATGAGCGAGCGCATCGATCCACGCCTACTGGACGACCAAGATGCCCATCACCGCAACGAGAGGTTGGCGGTGTCCCTCGCTCTAGAGGAGGAGAGCACTACCGGCCCGCCATGCTTTGGGTCGCGCATCTTCCGGGAGCCACTCCCAAGGGCTTCACACTGGCTCGTGACACCCCCAAGTACAACAGGTCCACCAAGACGGAGGACTGACTAACTGACTACACCACTGCCTTCGGCATCACCAATGGTAACAAGCGCGTGGATGTGCGCTACGCGCCCCTCATGTCGCTCGGCTCAGCCCGGACGTGGCTGAATAGCCTGCCAGCTGGCAGCATCAATACCTGGCTGGACTTCCTGGAGGTGTTTGTGCGCAACTTCACCGGCACGTACAAGCGCCCTTGCCGGCCAAGCCAGCTCTCCCTTTGCGTCCAGTGTTGGAACAGGCGGTACGCTACGCTAGCGCCAAATAAAATTTTTCTACCGCGCACCCATGAACGTGATGCTAGAAATAGATCATGGAATTGGGTTTACCAATATACGCACAGTCACCGCAGCGGAAGTAGAGTTAGTGATGCATGTAGTCGATCTCCCACGAACAGCTCCTTGTAGATCCCTCGAACGGTTCATCACGGATCCCTCGAATGGTTCGTCCATGCACCGCAGATGTGATGCCTCCAAGGTATCCACACGTACAGGGGTAGCGTCGGGCGGCGGACTGCTAGGTCCGATCGCACGGCATGGTGGCGTGGGGAGTGGCGGTGGCTGTCTACTGGAGAAAAGGATCAACCCTGAAAGGTGTGCCCACTCCCCTTTATATAGACATCCGTGGTGGGCTCAACACATGAGGCCCACGACGACTCTAGTCCCATTTTCCATTCGGATCCAATTTGAATGGGCTGCAATCCCTTAAGTGTGTGACTCTATACGTTCACGTACACATGGACACGACCCGAGTCGATAGTCGGTAGCGGCCTCAAGTGTTGAGCCCACCTCGGAGGTTGTAGCCCATTCGGATTGGATCCGAATGGTCGGACAACGAGATAATGTCATCTGTTAGTCTCAAGTACAATGTATATGCCATGTCCTAGACGTGAGGTCCTCGCATGTTCTTGGGATGAGGATCACCTTACTTAGGGTCTATCAAACGCTACTCCATAACTGGGTAGTTATAAAGGTAGCTTTCGGGTGAGTCGTGAGACCTGCCGCGAGGCATGGTTAACAAAGATGGGATTTGCCCCGCCGTGAGGAGAGACATTCTTTGGGCCCTCTCGTGTGATCAGATTCAGAAAGCATGGCCATGCGACATGGGTTAAGGTGTTAATCCAGTTCGGGAATCTGCATCACGGTTTCGAGAAGAGATGTCGAGCTACCACAAGGGTGATAAGTACTCGCCTTGAGCTCTACAACCTATATCATGAGGCAAAAGGAATGTTGTATATGACACATTGTCGAGGTACCTCTAACGACTTTGCTCACACATAGGAGTTGGCACGTTCTGCTAGGAGGCGCTACCGACTACCGACTACCGACTATCGACTCCGATCTCAATCCCCGAGTCCATACTATCAGTTTAGGATCTCTATGCACATGACTTGTGAAACGTAGTCATTAACTGAATCATATACTAGTAAAGGATATGTGTTCGCATAACCTTAACAACTAGGGACTATTAGAAATATCATCATACTATATATAGTCTCACAAATAAGTCACATACTTATTGATACATATCACCAATGATGTTCAAGGGCAATACAAAATACTCATGAATACATAGGAAACGAAATCATCACATGGTTGCCTCTAGGGCATATCTCCAACAGTCTCCCACTTGCACTAGAGTCAATCATCTAGGCATTGTATGCCCATGGACCTCATGTGCATCTCAAGCTTCGACTGCGGGATAGGCTTCGTTAATGGATTAGCAACAATTGCATCCGTGTGTATCTTGCATATGTTTACATCGCCTCTCTCGACAATGTCGCGAATGAGGTTCAAACGCCTGAGTATGTGTTGGGTTTTATGATGGTTCCGTGGTTCCTTGACTTGTGCGATAGCACCACTATTATCACAATAGAGGTCCAAGGGATTGGACCATTCTTCACCCAAACACCTTCTTTTGCAGCTTCAGAAGCCACAATGTACTCAACCTCTATTGTAGAATCAGCTAACGTATCTTGCTTGGCACTCCTCAACCTCATTGCTCCTTCATTCTGAATGAACACAAACCGAGATTGCGATCCAATATCATCCCTATCAGTTTGGAAACTAACATCAGTGTAACTCTTTACAACGAGCTCATCCTCACCTCCATAAACCAGGAACATATCCTTTGTCCTTCGCTCGTAAGTGACTCTCACCTGGATCAGCCTGGTATCTGCCTACTATGCTTAGAGAAAAGCTAACATAGGGACGAGTACATACCATAGCATACATGATGGACCAGACAACCGAAGCATACGGAATCCCATCCATGCGTCTTCGCTCATCAGGAGTCGAGGGACTCTGAGTCTTGCTAAAACTAATGCCACGTGACATGGGCAAGAACCCTTTCTTCGCATCTTGCATGTTGAACCGCTTCAACACCTTGTCTATATACGTACTTTGGCTTAATCCAATAAGCCTTTTCGATCTATCTCTATAGATCTTGATTCCTAGAATATAAGCTGCTTCTCCCAAGTCTTTCATCGAAAAACTATTTTTCAACGAGTCCTTGACAGATTCAAGCATTTGAACATCATTTCCAATCAATAGTATGTCATCCACATATAGGATCAGAAATGCAACTGATCTCCCACTGACCTTCTTGAATACACAATGATCATAGTCGTTCTTGATGAAGCCAAACTCTTTGGCCGCTTCATTAAAAGGAATGTTCCAATTCCGAGATGCTTGCCTCAAACCATAAATGGATCTCTGAAGCTTGCATACCATGCCAGCATTCTTTGGATCGATAAGACCCTCGGGCCGTGTCATATACAAGTCCCCAGTTAAATTTCCATTAAGGAAAGCCGTTTTGACATCCATCTGCCATATTTCATTGTCGAAATATGCAGCTATGGCAATAATTATCCGAATTGATTTAGGCATCACTACTGGTGAATAAGACTCACCGTAGTCAACTCCTTGAACTTGTCGATAACCTTTAGGAACAAGTCGATCCTTATGGACTGTAACATTTCCATCCATATCAGTTTTCTTCTTAAAGATCCATTTGCACTCAATGGCTCGAACACCATCTGGTGGATCAACCAAGTTCCAAACCTAATTGTCATCCATGGACTTTAATTCGGATCTCATGGCCTCAAGCCATAACTCGAAATCAGGGCTCACCATCGCTTCTGCATACGTGGTCGGTTCATTGTTCTCCAAGAACAATACATTGCAGTCGTGCATATTGTGTAACCTTTCCGACCTACGTGGAACCGGCAACGATTCCACTACGCGTTCCGTGACTAACTCCGACGTGATTGAATCACCTGTCGGAACATCCCCGTGTGGCTCTCGTATTTCTTCGAGTCGGACTGACCTCCCACTAGCCTTCCGATTGAGAAACTCTTTCTCAAGGAAAACTCCATGTCGAGCAAGAAACACTTTGCCCTCTTCACGGTTGTAGAAGTAATATCACAAGGTTTCCCTCAGATATCCCACAAATATGCACTTGTCCGACTTGGGTGTGAGCTTGTCCGACTGGAGTCGCTTGACATATGCTTCACAACCCCAAATCTTTAGAAAAGACAAGCTATGACTCTTTGCAATCCATATCTCATATAGTGTCTTATCTACGGACTTTGAATGTACCCTGTTTAGTGTGAAAGCTGCGGTTTCTAGAGCGTATCCCCAAAATGACAAGGGTAAATCCGACTGACTCATCATCGATCCGACCATGTCTAACAGAGTCCGATTCCTCCGCTCCGACACACCATTTCTCTGTGGCGTACCTGGAGGAGTGAGTTGTGGAACTATTCCACGGTTCTTCAGATGATCATCGAACTCCTGGCTCATATACTCACCGCCACGACCAGATCGTGGAAGCTTGATTGTCTTGCCGAGTTGATTTTCCACTTCATTCTGAAACTCCTTGAACTTTTCAAAAGATTCTGACTTGTGCCTCATCAAGTAGACATATCCATATCAACTAAAGTCATCGGTAAAAGTCACGAAGTATTGGAAACCACCTCTAGCTGTCGTGCTCATTGGTCCACATACATCACTATGTATAACTTCCAATAGCTCAAACGCCCTCTCACAACTCTTGGCAAAAGGAGTCTTAGTCATCTTGCCGAGTAGGCAGGACTCGCATGTCTCAAATGATCCAAAATCAAATCAAGTCAGAATTCCATCATCATGGAGCTTCTTCATGCGGTTTTGACTAATGTGTCCTAGTCGACGATGCCAGATGTAAGTTGGATTTATCTGGTTAGGCGTATGCCTCTTGACATTTATGTTATAGACCGATTCACCTTCAAGATCTAATATAAATAACCCGTTCACAACAGGCGCAAAGCCATAAAACATTTTATTCAACCATTGTCCTTAATACTGAATTCATAACCTTACCTCATCAAACATGAGGCCGAAATAATGTTTCGATTAATGCAGGAACATAATAACAATTATCAAGTTCCATTACAGATCCTGAAGGTGAATTAAATTACATGGTGCCGGTGGCTAATGCAGCAAATCTTGCTTTATTCTCGACGCGTATGTCAACTTCTCCTCTTGCAACATTCCTAGTCCTTCTTAGCCCCTGCATCGAGTTGCATATGTGAACAACCGATCCGGTATTATATACCCAAGAGCTACTAGAAATATCAGCAAGGAAAATGTCTATAACATATACAACAAGTGTACCTGAAGAAGAAGTCACACTTCCAGTCTTCTTGCCTATTCGGGCAAGCCACTTGCTGCAGTTCCTCTTCCAGTGACTGGTTTCCTTGCAGTGAAAGCAAATGGTCCTCGTGTTTGGTCCAGACTTGGGCGCAGCGGCGACAGTAGGAGTTTCCTCCTTGCCCTTTGCCTTAGTCTTTTTCTTGGACCAGCTCTTCTTGAACTTTGTCGTGTTCTGCACCATCAACACTTGATGCGTGCCTTTCTTGATATCCTGCTCTGCCACTTTTAGCATCCCATGCAATTCAGTGAGCTTCTTTTCCATGTCGTGCATATGGAAGTTCGAGATGAATGCCCCATAGCTAGTCAGAAGAGAAGCCAGAATTGTATCTGTGGACAATTCATCCCCAAGTGGGAAGCCTAACCGATCCAAAGCTTGCATGTATCTGATCATCTTGATCACACGCGAGCTCAGTGGATTTCCCTCTTTTAGCTTACAATCCATCAAGGATGGCCAGACGTTGAACCTTTTGGTCCTTGCCCGCATCTGAAAAATGCTCTTGAGGTTCTCGATCATATCGAAAGCCTCAATGTTTTCGAAATGCTGTTGTGGATCGGGCTCCATAGAAGCCAGCTTGAGACAGCTGATCTCGTTTAACTCATCAACGGGTTTCTGGTGGGTATTCCTGGCCGTGGCATTAGCATTCTCGTTAGGTTCCTCTAGAACATGTTCCTTTTTATCATGCCTGAGAACAATTCTCAGATTTCTATACTAGGTGGTAATGTTTGTTCCATTCAGTTTATCCTATTCTAGGATTGATTTCAATGAAAAACTGGGTTAAGCAGGTGGTGCCATTGATCTACAACACAAATATGCAAAACACTAAGACATGTATTCATAAAGAGTAATTCAAATTAAACATTTTAATAAGAACATTACTCCCACTAAAATCAACATCCCTTCGTTGATTCTTAGCGATTCAAGATTCAAGATCCACATGTCAACTAGTGAGCTTTTGCATCACCGCTAGAAGACTAGATCACTCGGTAAGCAAAACTTGCTAATCGTATCTCTATATCTTGTTTGTTGGGGACATCTCATGCCACGCCAACTCTTCTGCCTCGAGTCCCAAAACTATATTGATAGCCGTGACAAGTTAACCAATGCTTCGCTCGTAAGTGTCCGACACAAACACACCAGGTTAAGGAGAATTAGCAGCACCCTAATTTTATAGGCCCACGACTAAAATACTTAACATGTGATGCTGCAGCAATTGGGGAGGCAATTTTACTTGACATTCTTTGAGGGATCACCCTACTTAAAACATCTATCATGCAAAAGAAGGGCGCATAAAAGGGATAAATTTTCACATGCAGTATATATATGTCTGATATGGTATAGCCCCTTTCATCAACGCATGGTGATCTCCATCTCCACGTGCGCTGCATGCCCATGGCGATCTCCATCTCCATGCATGGTTGCCCTTGTGTGATCTCCATCTCCACACATGGTGTCAACCGCCAAGTGTTACATAAGATACTATGCTATTACAAACTAATAGCTATGAGAGTAAATTACATTACAAGGCATCTCATGTTGACACGCATGTCATTAGTACAATAATGGGACAACCATATGGCTCCAGCCGGTTTCCACACTCATAACACGCAGGTCATGATTTAATAATTTACAAGCAACATTCATGGGCTATACCAAATCACAAGCATTCCCTGCAAAAACAAGGCAGGCATTCTACCGCCGAAAATAAAACCATTTGAAACTCTATTTTCCAAGAGGATTTAGACGTCGAAAAATTCGCTGAAAACGGCAACCGTTGAAGGTCAAATGCATCTTTTCGTGATGTTCAGTTTGACAGGTCATGGAGCGAAAACGGAGTTCGTATGCAAAAGTTATGCCCGTTTTACTGTGACTGCTCCAACAGATTTCAACACTGTGGAAATCACATTTCCACGGTGTCGATCTTTGCTCCGGTTCGATCAATCTCATTGATCATTGCGTGCTGCATCTGGATTTACGTTCCACTGTCTACCCCGATGGCGGAAACCGTCTGGTAGGGGTAATTCGTGTCACGACCTCTGCATCACGATTACGGAAGAAAGATCACGAAACCAACCTTCAACACTGACGTGCACGGCCGATCTTATCGACCCGCAACTGAACCGATCTGCATATCTCATATGCAAATTACTGAATCTATGACCAGACCACGGAGGCTCTGACACCACTGTTGGAACACACGGTACGCTACGCTAGCGCTAAATAAAAAAATTCTATCGCGCACCAAAGAACATGCTACTGGAAATAGATCACGGGATCGGGTTTACCACTAGACGCGCAGTCACCGCAACGGAAGTAGAGTTGGTGATGCGTGTAGTCGATCAGCCAATTCGTCTCCTCCCCCTGTAGCCGATCTCCCACGAGCAGTGATCTCCCACGAACAGCTCCTCGCGGATCCCTCGAACGGTTCGTCATGGATCCCTCGAACGGTTCATCCAATCACCGCAGACGCGATGCCTCCAAGGTATCCACACGTACGGGGGCTGTGTCGGGCGGTGGACTGCTAGGTCCGATCGCACCCCATGGTGGCGTGGGGAGTGGCGGTGGCTATCTACTAGAGAAAAGGATCAACCCTGAAAGGTGCACCCACTCCCCATTATATAGACATCCGAGGTGGGCTCAACACATGAGGCCCACGACGACTCTAGTCCCATTTTCCATTCGGATCCAATCCGAATGGGCTGCAATCCCTTAAGTGTGTGACCCTATTGGTTCATGTACACATGGACACGACCCGAGTCGATAGTTGGTAGTGGCTCCTAGTAGAATGGGCCAACTCCCATGTGTGCGCAAAGTCTTTAAACGAACCTCGACAATGTGTCATATACAACATTCCTTTTGCCTCATGATATAGGTTGTAGAGATCAAGGCGAGTACTTGTCACCCTTGTGGTAGCTCAACATCTCTTCTCGAAACCGTGATGTAGATTCCCAAACTGGGTTAACACTTAACCCATGACGCATGGCCATGCTTTCTGAATCTGATCATACGAGAGGGCCCAGAGAATATCTCTCCTCACGGAGGGGAAAATCCCATCTTGGTTAACCATGTCTCGCGGCATGTCTCACGACTCACCCGAAAGCTACCTCTATAACTACCCAGTTACGATGTAGCGTTTGATAGACCCTAAGTAAGTCGATCCTCATCCCAAGAACATGCGAGGACCTTGGGTCTAGGACATGGCATATACATTGTACTTGAGACTAACACATGACATTATCTCGCTATGTCTCAAAGTGGGTCTGTCCGGCTCGGTGATCTCAATCACCAAGTCTAAACTATCAGTTTAGCAACTCTATTCACATGACTTGTGAAATGTAGTCATCAACTAAATCGTATACTAGTAAAGGATATGTGTCATGGTTTTATCAACCCGGTAGATGTCCTCGTAGAAGGACTTAGGTGTGAGGCCATCGCCGCTTGGTGGCGACTCGAAGGGGTTAAGTGAGAGAGAGAGATTAGGATTTACCCAGGTTCGGCCCCTCCTATGGAGGTAATAGCCTACGTCCTGCATTTTGTGTATTGGATGGATAGATCTCGATTACAAGGGTGGAAAATTGCTAACCTAGCTATCAAGAGGATGTAACTTGAGCGTCTCGGCCCTTGGGGCCTGCCTTTATATACAGGTCAAGCCCTAGGGTTTACAGCAGAGTCCGGGTCACATCATGACCCGTGATCTACTACATCTCTTACTTATCTTGCACCTTAAGGAAACTTTAACCGGCGTCCTTAGCTTCATGACCT
This sequence comes from Elymus sibiricus, assembly GCA_039707655.1. Classification (NCBI taxonomy): domain Eukaryota; kingdom Viridiplantae; phylum Streptophyta; class Magnoliopsida; order Poales; family Poaceae; genus Elymus; species Elymus sibiricus. The sequence goes on from CM077667.1 coordinate 256,806,815, forward strand.
CTGAGCCGCCGTCTTCTGGTATTGGGCCACCTGGCGTCTTGGTGAGCCGCCACCTTACTTATCTTGTACTTAGGACACAACCTACCTTGAACAGGGTCACAGGACTGTTGATATGTTGACTCGACCCAGTAGGGCGGGTTATATCATGGAGTTATATCCCCGACATTAGGCCCCAGATTGATTTGAATCCATTCATATCAATAGATCCTTTCCTTCTTTTGGCGGCTCGTACTGGTCCGGCTTGTTCCACTTCTATGAAAAACGCCGGCTTGTTTCACTTCTTCACTTGTCATTTTCCTAGTGTTCATTTATTGTGACGTCATTCTCGCTGACCATTGTTCTTCAAAGTCATCATAAAATATCTCTTTGAAAACTGTGCCAAGTTTTGGTGGGCGCGAAAATCAAGGCGTGCTTTGTCGGCGTCCTGGGAACAGCGGTACCCAGACTCGCCTGCCTGCGGCCCAGGGTGTGGCCCACCTCGACGACCAAGTACGGCCCGGCGCGGCCTCACTCAGCACAAGGCCCTCGCGAGACCCCGAGCTCGCAAGGGAAACAGTGCCAAGACCCGCGGGGGAATAGGCCTCCCCAGGCCTCCTCCCGAGCGGCGGAGATTTCTATGCAACGCTCGACCTCAGGAGGCCAAGGGTGACGCTAACCAGGCCAGGCGGGCGCCAGCGCGCCAGAGGGGACAGTTTCTCCTTTGGTGCAAAAGAGGTAGGAGCGCACGCAGGTTCCCAAAGCGCCCCCCAAAGGTTTCCATTCCGGTGCAACAAGACCAAGACCCCAAGCCCCGCAGGACGGACGTCAACGCCGAGCCCACCTCCGCATCACCACCGTCTGCTTTGCAGGCGAAGACCACCTTTCGTCGGGATAAGATGTACCTCCTGTCCCCTTTCGAATTTGGCCGTTGTGGGATCCCTTCCCGCCATTGCGATAAGGGAAGAGGACCTGGACCGCTATAAATAGAGGCTAGGCTGCTCGGTAGAAGGGGGATCCAACACACCGCCAAAACGCACTCACGAGGCAACTCACCACTGTACTAGTTCATCCACAAACCTCCTCGTGAGGCAATCCACCAAAGGCAGGAGTAGGGTTTTACGCTTCGCAGCGGCCTGAACCTGGGTAAACTCTCGTGTACCATCTTCTTCCTCGCCATCGAGCGGGGTTATCGTGTTGTGAGTTTGGAGGGGGTGAAGCTGTTGGGGATCTTTGCACACGCCCATGGGTTCGAACTTCTTAGGGTTTTAGCGGAGCCCCAAATCCGACATTTGGCGCGCCAGGTAGGGGGCGTGTCGGGATCCTCACCCAAGCTTCGCCTCGCCTCCGCTCGCCGTTTCCATGGCCAAGGGACGCCGAGCCCACGCCGAACGACGGGCTGCTTGCGTTGCTCGGGCGACGCCTGCAGACCTCGGCATCCCGCGTCACCTTGCTCCTCCGTCGGAGGATGCCGTCTCCGGCCCGGCCTTGGATAGGCACCGGGGGCTGTCTTCCTCCTCAACCGCGCAGCGCGCCCTCATCGCCCCGACCCTTCCCCACGTCTGCGTCGCGTCATCGTCCCCCCGGGCTCGCCGCATCCCGGTACGCGGGCGAATCGCGCTCCTCGTGGCCCGTGAACTGCAGCGTTTCCCTGCTGCTCGTGGACGCTACAACGGCTGGATATGTCGCGTGGCCAGGCGGGCCACCGCGGCAGGCGAGGTCCAGGCGTTTCCCTACGGGATGGGCCAGGGGGCTCGCGTCCATGGGGCCACTCAACCGACCGCCGAGACGCTAAGGATGTGCGGACGCACGAGAGAAACGTGTCGTGACCCGCACTCGCTGGGGGCGCGGCCTAGCTCATCGGGCATGCAGGAGTTAACCCCTGGCGCAGACGGGGGCCGATGGGAGCTGCCGGCCGCGCGGGGTAGGCGCTGCAACGCGCCTCCCAGCACACCCGGGGGCTCGCACAACTCTACAACAACCATGTTGACGAGCGCCCGGGCCATGACGGGGGCAGCACCGGCCACCACGACAATAGGAGGAGCATATGCGACCTTGCGAGCGGCTTTCGTCGGGGCTGGTATGAACAACCTCGCGAGGGCGGCTGGCGAGGCCAGCCTCGTGAGGATGCCTGGCATTTGCAGCCTCGTGAGGCGCGCCCGCTGGTAGGGAGCTACCCTTGGCAAGTGCCTGGGTCCGCGGACCGGGGGTTGCCTACCTGGAGATGGAGGGTGGAACACACGCCCATGTCCCCAGGCAGGGCGACCCCAGCCTAGAGACGGAGGGTGGAATACACGCCCATGTCCTCAGGCCAGGTACTTCCAACCTGGGGATGGAGGGTGGAACACATGCCCAGGTCCTCAGGCCAGGTGCTCCCAGCTTGGAGACGGAGGGTGGAACATACGCCCATGTCTCCAGGACGGGCGTCGCCTACCCAGAGATGGAGGGTGGAACACATGCCCATGTCTCCGGGCGAGGCCTCGCTCAACCAGCGGCAGGAGATCACGTACTCACCCATGTCTCCGGGCCCGGCTCGGTCCACCTAGGGACGGGCGGTTGGGTACTCGTGCAGGGCTTTCGGGAACCTCAGCGAGGTGCGCTGGGGTACCGCCTTGGGCGTCGGCCTGCCGTGCGAGGGAGGGCGCCTGCGCCGAGCTCTGCCCGCAGCGCAGGGGGCTACGGCGCCACTACAACGACGACATCCGTCCTAGGGCTTTGGAGAGCCCGGGGCCCTGCTCCGGGGCGGGTCCTCCCTGCGAAGGGCATGGGGGGCTTGCCCCACGCTCGAGGGCCCGTCCGGGGCCGACCCCACGTCGCCGCATCATGCTTGGGGGTTGGAAGTGGGATCCATGTCAAGGAGGCAAGGAGCTCTCAGCGCACCCCCAGGCTCAACCCGTGACACTCTCACGTAATAATGATTGGGATGTATACGCCCGGAGCCCCCCGAGGACGCGGAGGGGTTCCATCCCACGCCCAAGTGGAAGCCCCATGCTCCGCGCTGGCGGACAACACTGCCCTCCAATGGCTATGCCCACACAACGTGGAAGCCCTACGCTCCGCGCTGGGGAGAAGACGAAGACGAAGATTAGCCTAGGTGCCGGACGCGGCTGCTCTTTGCCCGTTTTGTATTCAAATTTACCGTCTTTTGGAATAAAACTTGAAGTTCTTGCGATTTTCTTCTGGAAATAAGGGGGGTCATTCTTTTTGGTAACGATTTCCGTTTGGCATCTCGCTTTCTTTGGGAAGTTCGGCAGCTGTCAGACCCTTCCTCTCTTGCGCGCGACCCGAAGAGAAAGCTGGGCGCAGTGGACACGCTACCGCGCATACCCTGCCAAGGCATAAGCGCCCGGACGCTCGCGTGACATGATCATCCTGACCTGCAGGAATTTTTGGCAAAAGACGTACAATGTTGTGCATCTCGTCACACGGGAGCATCCTCGAAGGTTCTTCCAAAAATACGCCCAAGCCACCACAGGGATGCACTCATAAACTTGACAGGCAAATGCGAAGACTACTTATGGAGACATGCCGCCGTCATCGCCCTCATCATCACCACCACTGCCGGGCTCGCGCTCCCCGGCCCCGTCGTTGCCCTCCGGTTCATCAGAAGAAAATCCCGCGATCAAGTCCTCCACATGGTCCTCCACCCACTCGGCAAGGGCGCCTTGGATCAATTCACGCACGAGGGCAAGCACCGCCCCAAAGTGGAAGTGCGGATCAAGGCGAAGGAGGTAGCTCAAGGCATGCGAGGCCGCCCGCACAAGGAGGTCGCGGCGCTTCTCCTCCACGAGCTCGCGGATCTTCTCCACGCCACCCTCAAGGTGCTCCACGACCCTGGAAAAGAAGCCCAGGTACCCGGCATCGTCAGGAACTAGAGGGCTCGAGACACTCGCGCCACAGATGTTGCTTAGGGCCCGGTGAGCCCTCTTCTCGAGGGATCGGAACATCTTGGAGCGCGTGTGCTGAAGGCCGCGGGCACGATCCGCCTCGTCCGAAGCCTTCTCTGCGAGGGAAGTGACGCCCTCCACCTGCTTGTAGAGAAAAGATAGCTCGGCCTCGGCAGCAGCCTGGGCATCCATTGCGGCTTGCTGACGTCGCTCCGGTTGATGTAACCTTCTCCTGAGCATGTCAACCTCGCTTTTCAGGTGGTCGCGTCGCTTGCAGTAACGGGACTCCTGGAGCTTCAACTTCGCGCGGTAGTCCTGGAGGAGGGAACGCCAAACCTCCGCCACACTCGCAGGAAGGAGGAACCTCCCCAAGCTCTCCAAGTGCTACTAGCTCACCAGGCGCCACTGTTAAACATCACGACGCGGAAGCCCGCCGCGGACGCATCAAGCTAAGTACTCTAACCACGATCAAAAGGAAGTCTCGGTTAACAGTAACGCAGTGACAATAATATGTGATGAGAGTGCTAATAAAAGGGCGCAAGCACCAAAGTTCGTTACACACCCGGAAGGGCCCCCCATGATTTTTGGTTATAGGCAGAGGAAAAGAAAAGAAGGTGAAGGAGCCCCCCCGGGGGGCTACCGCTCCTGAGGCCCCCGCCTCGGCGCACCGGCGCTCAATCGCAGTCCTCCTCCTCCTTGATGTCGCCGCGGTGGCACGTCGACGTGGCGGCTTCCCGGGCGGGGGAGCGGCGCCGTCGCGGCTGGCTTCCCCCCGAAGTCTGAGTGCGCCGGCGTGGCGGGGCGTCATAGCTGTCGTCACTCGGACTCTTCCTGGAGGAGGTATCGCTGCTACTGGAAACGTGGCGGCCGTCGCCAAGGGCAAGCTCACCTCCCAGATCGCCGCCGCCGCCGCCCTCCGGGCAGCACTCCAAGCGCCTGCCGTCCTCCCCGAAGATCTTAACAAAAAGCGTCGTGGCGCCGCCATGCTTGAAGTGGAGCGTGGGCCTTCCCTCCAGGCCGTGGGCGCGGGCGAAGGTCTGCCACCCACGGCTCAAAAAGGCGTTGCCTACGGCGGTATCCTCAACCTCCACCCACCATGCGCCGCTACAACAGCTGTCGGCCTGCAGCCACAGACCTGCGGGCACGTCAACTGGCAAAGTCTCCGCAAAGGAGCGCGGGAGCTGCAACCAGGTGCTCGCCGGCCTCTCCACCGGCACCAGGAACTCCAGGCCCGCGTTGGCCGATTGCAGGTCTTCCTCCCCGACCGCGGCCGCCGCGCCCGCCGCCTCCGGCTGCGCCAGCAGGAGCGTCGGACCCCGCGGAGGGGCGCCCACACCCACGGGGCATTGCCGGCGACGTCCCAGTATACTTGCGAGGGCGACCCCTGCTCCTCTTGGGAGGGAGTTGGTCCGGCACCCCCTGACAGGCTTTTCCCTTCTCAGCGGCGGAGAACCGCCTCACAGGCGTCATGATGGGGGAGATGAAGAGCGAAGGAGGGGGAGCAAGGAGTAGCAATGGGCTGGGGGCTCACTTCCCCCCGCCCATTTATAGCTGGATGGAGGCCAACCGGCGTCTTCCCTACCCCCGGTAATGATGGCCCCACAACGTGCGCCAGTTGAAGGTCAGACAGAGCGGTTGCCGAGGCGTCGTGGGGAGCGGAGGCGCCGTGCACTTCTCAGGCGACGCATGCCAGACTCGGTCGGCGTATCATGCTACTCCACGCCGCTTCACCTGCTTCCATCGGGTCACATCCACGTGGCCCGGAAAGGGGGAGGACACGAGGAGACAACCGCATTCAAGGAAGAGCAATGATGGCCGGGAAGGCGCGCAGGCTACGCGCCAGCCCGACTCAGGGCGGTTCCCGACGTCTTCGTGGAGCCGAGACGCCCACGTGTCGTTGTGCGCCACGCATCAAGTTGGGCCCGCAGGCAGTTGGGGCCCACGGCGCTTCGGGCCATCCTCCGTGGCTTCGCCCAGAAGCTAGCTCGAGCGCACCTCGGGCCCGGGGGCTACTGTCGGCGTCCTGGGAACGGGGTTACCCAGACTCGCCTACCTGCGGCCCGGGGCGTGGCCCACTTCGACGACCAAGTACGGCCCAGCGCGGCCTCACTCAGCACAAGCCCCTCGCGAGACCCCGAGCTCGCGATAGGCCTCTCCAGGCCTCCTCCCGAGCGGCAGAGATTTCTATGCAACGGTCGACCTCAAGAGGCCAAGGGTGATGCCAGCCAGGCCAGGCGGGCGCCAGCGCGCCAGAGGGGACAGTTTCTCCTTTGGTGCAAAAGAGGTTGGAGCGCACGCAGGTTCCCAAAGCGCCCCCCAAAGGTTTCCATTCCGGTGCACCAAGACCAAGACCCCGAGCCCCGCAGGATGGACGTCATCGCTGAGCCCACCTCCGCATCACCACCGGCTGCTTTGCAGGCGAAGACCACTTTTCGTCTGGATAAGATGTACCTCCTGTCCCCTTTCAAATTTGGCCGTTGTGGGATCCCTTCCCGCCATTGTGATAAGGGAAGAGGACCCGGGCCGCTATAAATAGAGGCTAGGCTGCTCGGTAGAAGGGGGATCCAACACACCGCCAAAACGCACTCACGAGGCAACTCACCACTGTACTAGTTCATCCACAAACCTCCTCGTGAGGCAATCCACCAAAGGCAGGAGTAGGGTTTTATGCTTCGCAGCGGCCCGCACTTGGGTAAACTCTCGTGTGCCATCTTCTTCCTCGCCATCGAGCGGGGTTATCGTGTTGTGAGTTTGGAGGGGGTGAAGCTGTTGGGGATCTTCGCACACGCCCCTGGGTTCGAATTTCTTAGGGTTTTAGCAGAGCCCGAAATCCGACACGCTTGTAGCCACAAATTTACCATGGTCGCTTAGTTTTTCTCGGTGTCGCTTCACTTTCTTCTTCTTATAAATAGGCCTTGCTGGACCCCACAGTGACCTTTCCTCATCGTCTTCCTCCTCCTGCTTCTCCATCGACTGAACTCCATCAGAGCTCCCAGGGCGACTTCGAGGTTTTTTGACTCCATTGCTGGCGTCGTTAAGCCCTCTCGCGACCGCCAAAGCGAACTCGATCATCTTCGTCCCTGCTTTGACACCATCTGCTATGAATCCCCGCCATTTAGGGTTTTGGTATTTTCGGTGTTCTTGCCGCCCTCATAGTGTTCATCTGAAACTTCATTAGTAGATCCACATATCATCCGCTCATTGCGATATATTCTTAGAATGTCCTCTGCTCCAGTTTCCTTTAAAGTAGATCCGGAACAAACCATCAAGGGTTATCCTTTGGACTGCTGCAGTTCGGTCGTTCCGTCGGCTAGAACATATATCTCACTATTTTTCTTCGTTTAATTAGATCCGCCCAGAGAGAAACTTTCACAGAAACCAGTTCGTGACCCACTGCCTCTGCTAAGTGTTGAAGATATCCTCTTGACCTTCTCAAATTTTGCCGGCTCATAATCCATACCTTAATGTAGGCGACTTATAATTTGCTCCGGCTTATTTTTCTCATCACTCTTGTAGTTACTCCATAACCCACCATGGCTCCGAAAAACTCCAAAGTTTGTAACTGGGCAAAGAGCAAAGAGTCCAAGCCCACCTTGGAGAACCTTGTGGATCAGGGCCTCTTGCCGGCTCAAAAGACTAGTAAGTGGCAAGCTCCTGAAGAAGATCTGTCCCCACAATCACAACTAGGGGAGGTTGTAGTATTTACTGATCATTTGCGCAGGGGTTTCCGCCCTCTCGGCTCAAAATTCTTTAGAGACCGCTTACACTTTTTCAAGCTCGGGCCTCAAGACATTACTTCGAATTCCATGACAAACATTTGCCAATTTCAAGTGTTATGTGAAGTGTACCTTCAGGTTGAGCCGTCCGTGACTCTGTTCGGAGAGTTCTTCTATCTCAACCGTCAAACGGAAACAAAGAACAGTGCTTCCTGTGAGCTTGGTGGTATTTCTATCCAGAAGAGAAAGAAGATCACCTTTCCAGAATCGAAATTGGCGAGTCACCCAAAAGGGTGGAACAAAACCTGGTTCTATTGCAGAGATACTTCACCTGAAGGGGAAAATCCCTTGCCGGGTTTCAGATTGGAAAGACTTTGTGGAAAAATGGAATTCCTGGGTTGGCCAACTGACGAAGAGAGAGCAACTTTAGCGCCTCTTCATGCAAACCTGAGAGCCCTGACCGCACATGGCCTGACCGAGATAGATCTGATTTGTTGCTGGTTAAAGTGGCGGATCCAACCCATCAGTTTGAGAGGCGGCTTGATGTATGATTACCCAGGCGCCTCAAATGATCCTCAACGGTTCTCTCGTGAGAATCTCACTGACAATGCTCTTACCAAGGAAACAAAGAAGTTTTTCTCTGACTCAAAAGAGTTGTGCAACGTTTCCGGCTGGGGTCCGTTTTACCTTTTCAACCCGCCGCCTCACGTATTAACTGCTTCCATTGTCTATTGTCCATGTTTTTCTCTTGACTCGCCATTTCCTTATTCTATATTTTATATATCTGCAGGCGGATTCTAACTTTTGGAAAGTTTCACCTCAAACCTCCCTTCCTGCTACGGGTAAAATGAATGCCCCAGTCTCCGTGTCATCTTCGGAGGAGGAATCTGAGCTAGAACTTGATTCTCTCGGCCGCCTGTTTAATGAACTTGCTGACGCGCCTTCTTACCAGGGCGACTCGGAATGTAGCCAAGCGGGCGAAACTGAGGTAACTCCAATTTTCCTCAATCCTTCGGAAATGCTTGTTCCTCGGAAATCAAGACAAGCCATTTGGAAAGTTAAATTATCACATCCAGAAACTCAGTTGGCTCCTGATTTTCCTTTGAAGAACACACAGTTTGCCGGCTCATCAAAACGCAAGACTCGGGATGACGAAGACCCTAGCTTATCTCACGCGCCGCCGGCTCGCAAATCACGCCTTGAGGTGCCCCATAGTCCAACTGATTCTTGCCCTAGAGCCGGTTTGTGTAAACAACCTCTCATTCCTTCAAATTCCCTTTATCAGGATTCTCCTTCATCACCAGGCGACTCAAGCGCATCACAGCTTCCCCCTTTCAATGTAAATTGTGGGTAAGCTTTTATTTTTGCGAAGTCCGTATTGTATTTTTCGTTCGTTTTGGTCTCAACTTATTATAACTTCTGTCATACCAATAATCCAGAGCCAAATCTGTCATGTCCAAACGAAAAGGTGGGTCATCCTATGGACCAACAAGCCAAGAGATGCCAATTCTCCTGAAGATGACTCCAATGATTGACTCTTTTGTTGAAAAGGAGCTTGATGCGAGGGTAGAGCCGGAGGCTGCCACTGAAATACCTGGAATAAATGAGCCGATTTTTATGGATGCTCCTCCTGAGATTGAATCATCCATCTTTCCTTCCAAATCAGCTTGCGTAGATGAACTTCTGACATCATCTGACCACAACGTTCCAGAAGTTGTGTTTGTCAAAGAAAATTTGCAAGCCCCCACTGCTTCCACTTCCTTAGCTAAAATCGTGAGTAAGGATGAATCAATGACTTTGGATAAGGGAAAGGCCAAGATGGATTCCCTGGAATTATCCGTACATGAAGTTGAAGATCTGTATCAAGAATACTTGACCCTTTTGTCTGAGAGCCAGGAAATTGAAAAGAGCATGATAAATGCTATGAAGGAAAAATATGAGGTAATCTCCTTATTTACCATTATCTTGCACACTACCATTAGCTTCCAAAGACCAGCTTGTTATGATACGTCGGTTTTATAGAATAACTGAGAGCTTGTAATATCCATGTAGCCCCCAAGGGCCGACTCATCTTTTTGAGATGAGTCGGGTCTTTAAGACTAAAGAAATTCAACCTGTAGCCCCCAAGGGCCGACTCATCTTCTTGAGATGAGTCGGGTCTTTAAGACTGAAGAAATTCGACCTGTAACCCCCAAGGGCCGACTCATATTCTTGAGATGAGTCGGGTCTTTTAAGACTGAAGAAATTCGACCTGTAGCCCCCAAGGCCGACTCATCTTCTTGAGATGAGTCGGGTCTTTTAAGACTGAAGAAATTCGACCTGTAGCCCCCAAGGGTCGACTCATCTTCTTGAGATGAGTTGGGTCTTCTCCATTTTTTAGTTTCGAAAAGAGCTGAAATACATTAGCCCCCAAGTTTCAAGGATATTGCTTGCAATCTTCTTGAGACTTGTAAACCATAATTGCTAATGTTTGTTGTTCATCCATCAGGGATATTGTGAAGATGCTGAGTCTGTTGCTGTGAGACTGCAGAAACGGCTCAAGGAGGAAAGAAGATTGAAAATTGAAGCCGAATCCAGAGCGGCTCACTTTGAAGATTCTGCACGTTAGGGGAATGAATGTTTGGAACAAGCCATAAAACTGTTCGAGGCGGAAAATGCTATCCTAACAAAACGTGCAAAGAAGGCCGAGAAAAACTTTGGCCCTGTGAAGGAAAAATACGCCACCCTAGTGAAGCAGATCAATGATATTTGATAGCAATCTTCGGTACGTGTGCCATCCTGCCTTCGTCAATGTGCCGCCTTTATAAACCTTGTGGCGACTTACTGTGCTTTCTCTTATGTGCAGGGCGAAAAAATCACAATCTCGTAGAGCTGCCAATTGTAAAATTGAAGACCATTTCACGTACGTAAAGCAGCTGTTTACAGGCTCCGTATATTCCATCATGGTTGCGAAGAACCTGAAGCATCCGCCGAGAAGTATCAAAGACATGTTGAAACAGCTCTCTACCTTATCACAATGGGTGATTGAAACTCGGAAATCGACGGCTCGTGTAGGAGCGAACATGGCACTCGCTCGGACAAAGGCTTATCTGCCAGAATTGGATGTGGAGCAGCTGAAAGGTGGCTTTCCGGAGTTTAAACTTGACGGGTCAGCCTTCACTCATGAAGATTACGCCAAGTGTCTTTTGGAGACCCGGCCACTGGCATCTTTGATAGCCGACAAGGTAGATCCTTCAAAGTATCATCCAGCCTACACTGCTGTTAATGAACGCATCGGCGCGCCCAAGGACGAGCCGTCTGACCTGGTACCACCTCGCCGTAAGACAACTTTTGCTCCTGACATTGACGTGTCAGCTCTTGTTGAAGGGGCCGCAAATTTTGAATCTTTGCTCTGAATTCGTTGGCAACAGAAAGGCCAGCAGGTTGAAGATGATGACGAGCCGGCGGGGTCAGGTCCTGAGGCGGCTGATGATAGAGCTTGAAGACGGCTTAGAAGCTAGATGAGTCGTCTCGTCAAACGAGCCCCCAAGTGCAAGGATTTTTTTTGTAAAGGATTATGTGGATCCACTATGAGCCTATAATAGGAGTAGTACTCTTCATAACCTTTGAATTTGCTTTGTCATGCCGCCCTGCATGTTGGCGCTTTTTTGCCAATGCTGAACTCCGATGTGACAAGCTTCTTGTTAATAAGCTCATGGCATTGTTTATTCCCGCACCTTCCTTGCTTAATGTCTGACAATTTTTGTCCACAAAGCAAATCTGAAGTAAGCCGGCAACATAGCTTGGTCCTTCGAAACTCAAGTCAATCGATTTTTTCCTTGGATGATATTGAAGACGGATGATCCGGAAACTGGTCATGATATGAACTCAGCTATATAACCCGGCCATCCAAATACAAGTCGGTGGCACGGATAATATTGTACCTGAAAAATGCAAATATATATATATATAGTTTTAATAATCCAGCTCAATGAGACTCGGAAAAAAGGAGACTGGCTTTCAAGGCTCAAGTCTTGCTTCCATGAAGCGGACATAATAACCCATGGTTTGTCCTAGCTCTCTATATGCCGGCTCTCACATGACTCAAGCCAATGTTTTAACTTTAAAAATTCAGGGTCCAAAAAAGGATTAACTTTTCAAAGTACATGGGGTCATCTGATCGGAGTCGCACCAAACATACAGGCAGGTTTAACCATATTTTAGTGGCGTCTTTGCCGGGTCAAGAGGGTGAGAAAGCTAAACTCGATGAGTTGGAAGCCCCCAAGTGACCTATGTTTCAAACAATAAAGACTCATGCTCAATTTATAGGCTGAAATGACAGAGGCCCCGAGTTTCGAGGATGCCGGCTTTATTATATTTCAACATAAATAAGTATATACATAATTTTGCGGAGGAGGGGGGCAAAAATTACAAAAAGGTGAGCCGGTGGTTCCTAAGTGTAATAAGGCCGTAGGTGTGCGATGTTCCAGGGCCGGGTTGTTTCCTCCTGAGAAGTGTTTGAACCCTCTCGTAAGTCGACCAGGCAATACGAACCATTGTTGAGGTTTCGACTGATGACGAAAGGACCCTCCCAAGGCGGGGAGAGCTTGTGCATCCCCGTTTGGTCTTGAATCAAACGGAGAACTAAGTCGCCTTCTTGAAAGGTACGACTTCGGACTCTACGGCTGTGATAGTGATGTAGGTCTTGCTGGTATATTGCAGATCTGGACGCTGCTAAGTCACGTTTCTCTTCCAAGGCATCCAAGAAGTTTTGGCGTGCTTGCTCATTATCCGCCTCGACATAAGTAGTCACCCGAGGCGAGTCATGACGAATATCGCTCGGGAGGACCGCCCCCGCTCCGTAAACCAAGAAAAAAGGAGTGTATCCTGTGGATCTGTTGGGCGTTGTTCGAATACTCCAAAGTACCGAGGGAAGTTCTTCAACCCAACAACCCGGCGTTCACTCAAGGGGCACCATGAGCAGGGGCTTGATTCCTCTCAAGATCTCTTGATTGGCTCTTTTAGCTTGCTCGTTGGACTGCGGATGCGCTACCGCTGCTAAATCGAGCCGGATGTGCTCCCGCTGGCAGAATTGCTCCATGGCTCCCTTGGACTGATTGGTACCATTGTCAGTAATGATGCTGTGAGGGTAACCAAAACGGAAAATCAGCTTCTTTAGAAATTTGACTGCGGTCTTTGCGTCGCAATTGCTGACTGGCTCTGCCTCAACCCATTTGGTAAACTTATCAACCGCCACAAATAAGTGGGTCTTTTTATCAGAAGACGGCTTGAATGGACCAACCATATCTGGTCCCCAGACTGCACAACTCCTGAGTCGGTACATGAGCCTATCGACCAAATTTTTGGCACCCATTGCACTTGCGCACAATCTCCTCAGCATCGGTATGAGCCGTGAGCCAATAAAATCCATGACGGAAAGGTTTGGCGACCAGCGATCGCGAGCCGGCATGATGTCCGCAGTCACCGGAATGAATTTTGTTAGGAATTTCCTGGCCTTCCTCAGGTGAAACACACCGTTGAAACACGCCAGTACTGCTCCGACGATGTAACTCGCCTTTAACGATTGTCATGGAACTTGATCGCCGGATGATTTGACGAGCCTCGACTTCCTCTTCTGGGAGCTCTCCTCGGGTATAAGCCAAATATGGCACAGTCCAATAAGGGGTGACACGCAGAGCCGCCACCAACTGTGCCTCCGGGTCAGGTATAGATATGTCCTCCTCCGATGGTAACTTGACTGATGGATTGTGAAGGACATCCAGAAAGACGTTAGGCGGCACCGGCTTTCTCTGGGAGCCAAGTCTAGACAAGGCATCAGCTACCTCATTGAGCCGGCGATCTTATGATCGACCTGATAACCTTGAAAATGACCCGCCACATTAGAGACCACTCGTTGATAAGCCGCCATAAGAGGGTCCTTAGAATCCCAAGTCCCTGAAACTTTGTCGTCGTTTTGTCACGACAGATGCCATGGGTAGGCTTATCGAGAGTGGTTGGGTCCGAAGGACGCCGACGGGCTCCGGGAATGGGGTTAGGCACAAGCGGTGGCGGACACACGATGTACCCAGGTTCGGGGCCCTCCGTGGGAGGTAACACCCCTAGTCCTGCTTGGTCTAGTTTAGACAGTGGCCAGGTTACAATGGTGCTCCTGGAGCTGTATGGCTAGAGGAGGAAGAAGGGACCGGACCGCCTTAGCTGCCTCTCTACGTGTGTGATAAGTGAGTGGAGAATGCTTCACCCCTTGCATGGGGGGGGGGGCCTCGGGGGGTTTTATAGACCAACCCCCCGGATTACAATATGAGTAAAAGGCTACAGGAGGGCCCCAGCCGGCAGCCTCTCTGGCCGGTTGCGGGGCCCCGGGTTGAGGGGTCCTGTCGTTGGCGGGGCCCGCCGGCTACAGGGTCCCGTCGGGAGCCGGCGGGGCCCGCGTGGTAGGTCCCAAGGCCGGTCATGTCACGGCACGGACCGTCCTTCGGGGCGTCACCTAGTGGCAACCGGCCGAGGTCAGCGGTACGGCCGGCCGCACTGTAGCCACGCCAGGGCAGGTAATGGAGTGGTTGGAGGCGTGCCGGCACTGTTGGGAGCCTGGTCGCCGTCACCCGGAGTCAGAGGCCTGCGCCTCCAGTGTGACCGCACGGGCGCTGACCCCTGATGGGATGGGGGCCACTGTTGCCACGCGTACCTGGACCGCAGCATCCAATGCGTGGCCGGCTAGGGGGCCAGGCGTCTCCGCCCCTAGCCGGCCCGCTCGTCGCAGCTAGCAAGGCACAGCCGTCAAAGCATTGCCGGCGAGGCATAGCCGGGGAGGCATAGCCGGCCTATAGAGGGAAGCGGCTCGTCCTTCGGTTGCGTCAGAAAGTTGAAGTAGTGGGTCATTTGAGGCTACCCCGGGGTTATCCCCCCGACAGTAATCCCCGAAGCCGGGGAGGCCCGCCGGCGAACGGAGGCGGACCTCGCCGGCTTGAGTCTTGTTCTGTTTTACGCACGATCTAGGCGCCAGCATAGGTGGGAGCGCGGCGGCCGGCTCCGTAGCCGGCCGACGCTTCGTGGGGCGCCGCGAGCGCCTCGTCGAGCAGAGAAGGTGCGCCACGTGGGGGCGCCGCGGGCCGCGACCTGACAGGCCACGCGGTGGGCAAGACCGGGCCATGGGGCGGGGCCCACTTCAGTCGCGGCCTCGGCCCGCGCGCGCGGATCCTCTGCGGCCCGGACCGTCGGTTGGAGTTCTCGGGGCGCGTTAATGCCTCCCTCGCGCGGCGGGCGTAGTGGGGGCCGTGCGCGACGGATCCACTCCCCACTACCCCCACGCGGGGGTTTAAATGGAGGGGGGGAGAGGGGCGGAACGGCGCATCCGTTCCCTCTCCCCTAGCACCTTGCCGCCGTCGCTCCTCACCTCCCTGCTGAGAGAGAGAGAGAGAGAGAAAACCTCGCGAATTGTTGCGCCGCCGCCGGAACCCGCACCGGGGCCGGACTCTTGCGTTCCACCGCCGCAGCTGTGAGACCCCCGAGGGGGATGGCGAGCAAGGGGGCGTGGGACGGCAGCGACGTCGACGAGCATTTCATCGAGCACCTCCGCCACCGCCGCAAGCTGCCGTCGGAAGAGCACCTGGAGGCGCGCATCGCCGGGGCGGAGAATGCGCCGACCCCGTGGGAGGGCGAGGTGGTGGTCTTCGCCGAGCACTTCCTCCGCGGACTCGGTCTGCCGGCGAGAATGTTCTTCCGGTGATTCCTTACGTATTTCGGGCTGCAGCCGCACCACCTGGCCGCCAACGCCATCCTGCAGCTGGCGGCGTTCGTCTCCCACTGCGAGGGATTCCTGGGGGTGGAGCGGCACCTGGATCTCTGGTTCCAGCTCTTCTACCTCAAGCGCCAGACGGTCAAAGACCCGGCGACCGGCCAGAAGGTCATGACCGCCTGCGGAGCCGCCCTGATCCACTTCCAAGCCGGAGCCGGGTCACCGCAACTCCCCTTGCAGGACTCGGTGAAAAACTGGGAGAAAGGGTTCTTCTACGTGAAGAACGTGAAGCCGGAGGCAGACTACATCAACCTCCACGCCTTCGTTAACCAGCCGCCAGTGGCAATGCTGAATTGGAGGACGCCTCCGGCCGTCGTGCCAGAGACGGCGGACCGGCTCTGTGAACGGCTGGTGGTGATGAGCCGGATGGAGGGGCTGGTGGCCGCGGACCTCTTGGCCACGATGGTGGCGCGCCGGGTGCAGCCCCTGCAGCGCCGACCGCACCTCATCTGTCTGATGGGAGGGCGGCACGACCCTTGCCGGCTCTCCACCAAGGAGCTGAAGGCGGTGCAGGTGGCGAGGAGGGTGAACGCCATCTCAGCCGCCAAGATGAACGAGGGCGGATGGCAATGGGGGAAGGCCCCGTACAGCCGGGACCGTCCGGCTCCGCGGGTACGTGGCGAGTCGTACACCACCCCTTTTCCTTTTTGAAGACGGCCTCCCCCCACGGCATGACGACGGGTGGCTTCTCGTGTGCGCAGGTTTTCCCGTTGTTGCAGAACTACGCCCCACCGGCTGCCGACATGGAGGAGTCGGACGAGGAGGAGGTCTAGGACGTCGACGACGTGGAGCCGGCCGGCGCACCCGACGGTGATGGGACGAAGGCGGAGGCGGGCGACCCGGCTGGTGAATTACCTCCCCACACGCCTTTGCGGGATTGGAGCGACGACGATGCTGAGCCGGAAAGGGTGCACGATGCAGCGGCGTCGGAGGATCCCGAGGCCTCGGGGGATGACACCACAGCCCCGAGGAAGCACGTCCGCCGCGTCGACCGCGCGCCCCGCCAGGACGACGCGGTCGTTGCCGACAGGGGGAAGCAGCCGGCCAGCCAAAAGCCGGCTCCCAAGCGGGCGGCCAGCGGGCAGCCGGGAGGTGGCCCCGGAGGCGGCGGGAAGAAACTACGGGTGGCCCGGTCGGGCCCCGCCAGGCGGGCGGTCCCGGTCACGATCGGGTAAGTATGCTTCAAACACGTTCTTATTTCTGGTGGCCTCCCTTCACTGACTCGCCCATCCAGGGAGCCGTGCACCCTTGGGAGGACCGCGGCAGCCGAGACGGCGGAAACGGCGCCGCCGCCCACTGCCGAAGAAAGGGAGCGCGCGGCATGGCGGGACCTCGAGGCAGCCGAGCGGGAGCTGCGCGAAGAGGAAAGTCGCCCATGGGAGGCGGCGGTGGAGGCGCAGACGTCGGGTCAGGCCAGCCTGGAGCCGGCCGGCCAGTCATGGGAGCCCCCCAGAAGTCGTCATCCTGGACGCGGAGGTTCCGGCCTCGGAGGCCCCGACTCCGGAGGTGAGTCGGTCCGGCGCCGCCATGGGCGGAGCGCCGGTCAGCATGACGTCGGCCCCCGGAGGGGCGGATGCCCCGGGCTTGTCAGCAGGAGCACCCGGAACCGTGGCGCCGGAAAGGGGAAGCCGCCTGGCGATCACAGCAAAGGGTGCGTCCGGGCCCGCCGACGGGGGTCGGCCGCAGGAAACCTGGGCCACGGCCGGAGGCGGGGCTATCAACGACGCGCCGAGCGCCCTTGGGGCTGCGGTGGTGGCCGTCGTCGAGGAGTTTGCCGCCTGCCGAGCCCAGGTGGCGCAGGACGCCCGGGCCGCCAGTGACCGGCTGGTCCACCTTGAGCAGTCCGTTGCGGTAAGGATCCGAAGCCTCTTACTTCATTTTGGTTTTTTCTAGTGGGGGCGCGCCAGCGCACCCACTGGGTGTAGCCCCCGAGACTCGGGCCGGCTCGGAATGTAGGCGGGTCGAGTCTAATGGCATCTTTGTCTGTGTTCTTCGCAGGCCGCGCACGACCGTCGGGTGGCCGCATACAACACGCTGCTGGGCTTGTACCGCGGGGCCGAGAATCGGCTAGCCGTCATGTGTGCGAATCTGCAAGGTATGTGTTCTCGCGAATATCCAGTGGGGGCGCGCGAGCGCACCCACTGGGTGTAGCCCCCGGGATTCAGGCCGGTTGCCCTGGAGGCGGGCTGAATCCCTTCCTTCGTTTGCTTTCTGACAGCGGCGACCTCGTCTTGTGAAGCCACCCATGCCGAGACGGTCAGCCTCCGATGCCAGGTGGTGCGGCTTGGCGGGGAGAGGGACCTCCTGACGAGGGAGCGCGACCGGCTCCGCTAGGAGGCGGATCAGGCAAAGGCGGAGAAGGATGGGCGCGAGGTGGCTCATCGCCGGGAGTTGGAGGAGCGGGAGGCGGCCTACCAACGGCGGTTGGAGGAGCATGACGCAGCCCATCGCAAGGAGCTGGAGGCGAAGGTTGCCTCGCTGGCGAAGGCGGCCAGGGAGGAGGAGGCGGCCCGCATCAATTACGAGCGCCGGCTCCAGGAGTGTTCGGCCAGCGCCGCCAGGGAGCAGGAGGAAGCGCTGGAAGGGGACCGGCAACTGGCTGGTACGTTTTTATTTTGTCCTTGCGCGTTGGCTTGGGGTGCTGTTTTCTTCGTCTTACATCATGCGCTCCCCACTCCCCCAGCGGCCTTCCCGGGCACACTGGCGGCAGCGGAAGCGGCCGTGGAGGCCCACCGCGAGGCGCAACGGGCGCTTGGGGTTCAAGTGGGGGAGCTTGCGCCCTGGACCATGGAAGAAGTGGGGATCGGCGGCAGGGCGCGTCTTGACGAGGTGGTCCGGGCCCTGAAGCGACTCCAGGCCGCTGGCTTGGGGCTGGTCCGCACCCTTTGGCCGGACGCGGTGGAGCCGGCATCCATGAGCTGGCTGTCTAGGTGGCTGGAGGCCGGGTCCGCGAGGGTGAACGCCTGGAGGGCCTCCGCGGCGCGCACCGGGGCGGCCATGACGCTTCGGGTTGCGAGGTCATGGTACCCCGAGCTGGATTTTGGGCTGCTCGCTGCCCAGCGCGCCGACACGGATGCTGCGCTGGAGGCCGTCGCTGACGTGCTGGCCACGCGCGCCAGCGACCTCGCCTCCTTTGCCCCTTGGGACGAATATGTCCCGGAGCGGACGGCAGCTGGCGAGGTGGTCCCAGAGGACCGGTTTGGGCTTCCCATCGACGACCCGGAGGGCAGCGCCGGGGAGACGGACGATGAAGCCGCCGAGTCCAGTACCGACGACTACGCCGACTCCGAGCCGGCACGCGGCCTGGACCCGGCGGACGGCGCGGAGCCCGCCGTAACCAAGGACGGAGGCGAAGACGGCGCGGCCGGAAAGGATGCCGGGGGAGAGGACGGCGCTGCTGCTATTTAGAATTTTTCTTTTCTGCATTTGTTTAGACTGCAATTCCACCCACTGGGGGTGTAGATGTAATGAACTCGTGGCCGTGGGCCTTTTAAGTTTTATAAAGCTTTTGGTTGCTGAAATGTTGTTTTATGCGTGCTGGCTCGGCCTTACCCCTTTTTTGCTCTTTTGGTTCTGTTCGCTCAAAGCCTTGTCCCCCTTGGTTTCGGTCCCGCCAGCCAGACAGCCGGGAGCCGGTCTGTAGGTGGGACGGGGCATCCGCCTCGAGGGAGCTGGTTGTGAGTTTGGAAACCGCGAGAGTTTTTTGGGTAAGGTGAGCGACAGAGGCTAAAAGAAACTGTTCTGACTAGCCCTAGCCAACAATCCCCTTTGCAATCGATTTTTCGTGTGTGCTAAGCTTAGCCGTCTCGAGGGCCCACCAGCCGGACAGCCGGGAGCCGGTCTGTGGCTGGGGGGTAGGGGGTGGGACGGCTC
This sequence comes from Elymus sibiricus, assembly GCA_039707655.1. Taxonomy (NCBI): domain Eukaryota; kingdom Viridiplantae; phylum Streptophyta; class Magnoliopsida; order Poales; family Poaceae; genus Elymus; species Elymus sibiricus. The sequence continues at coordinate 256,826,059 of CM077667.1, forward strand.
TTTTTAGTTCACATTACTTGGTCGACTTCGGGGGAGGAGGGTAGGACTAGCCGACGAGCCCCCGGGACCGGGAGCCGGGCCTAGGAGCCAATCGAGCGATGCGAAGAAAGTCTATTTGGAAGGAATGAAAAGGGGCGTGTCCCAAGAGCCGGCTTGGGGCACCCGTTGCATTCATAAGCCCAAAAGGGAAGGATATATACATACACTGGTTTTTAGCAGTAAAACGGGCGGAGGAGCGCCGCGTTCCATGGGCGTTCCGTTTCCTCGCCGGAAGCGTCTCTCTTGCGCTTCTGCGGCTTGTGGGCGTCTATTAGATAGTACGCATTGTTGTGCAGCGCCTTGCTGACGATGAACGGGCCCTCCCATGGGGAGGACAGCTTGTGCTGGCCGGCAGTTCGCTGGATCCGCCTGAGCACCAAGTCTCCTTCGCGGAAGGAGAGTGGCCGGATCCGCTTACTGTGGTAGTGCCGGAGCTTCTGCTGGTAGATGGCCGCCCGGCTCAGGGCCAGCTCGCGGGCCTCCTCGAGGAGGTCGACGCCGTCTTCTCTCGCTTCCTTTGCGTTCGTCTCCGTGTACAGGGTAACCCGAGGCGAATCGAACTCGATGTCGGTGGGGATGATTACCTCGGACCCATACACGAGAAAGAACGGGGTGTAGCCAGTCGACCGGTTGGGCGTGGTCCTGAGGCTGCAACGGACAGCTGGCAGCTCTTCGGTCCAGCAGCTGGCTGACCGGATCAGTGGTGCCACGAGCTGGGGCTTGATGCCGGCCAGGATTAGGCCGTTCGCCCTCTCAACCTGGCTGTTTGACTGTGGGTGGGCGACGGACGCCAAATCGAGCCGGATGCCTTGCTTGGAGCAGAAACGCGCTAGCGCGCCCTTGGCGAAGTTTGTGCCGTTGTCGGTGATGATGCCGTGGGGGACGCCGTAGCGGACCGAGATGTCTTCGACGAACCGGACGGCCGTGGGGCTGTCCCGCTTCTTGATTGGCCTGGCCTCGATCCACTTGGTGAATTTGTCGACGGCTACCAGCAGATGTGTCATGCCGCCTCGCGCGGTCTTGAAAGGTCCCACCATGTCCAGCCCCCAGACGGCAAAAGGCCACGAGAGGGGGATGGTTTGGAGGGCTGTAGCCGGTAGGTGGCTCTGCGTGCTGAAGCGCTGGCAGCCTTCGCACTTGTCGACCAACTTCTTGGCCGCCTCCAAAGCAGTCGGCCAGTAGAAGCTGTGGCGGAATGCCTTGGCCACCAGGGTCCTGGAGGCGGCATGGTGCCTGCACTCGCCCTGGTGGATGACGAGGAGGATCTCTTGCCCTTTCTCCGGCTCGACGCAGCGTTGGAAAACGCCGGTGGTGCTGCGATGAACCAGCTCGTGGTTGATGATGCTGTAGGTCGGGGCTCGGCGCTGGATTTGTCTTGCTGTGGCCTCATCAGGGGGGAGCTATCCGTGTAGGAGGAACGCCAGGATGGGCTGGGCCCATGAGGGAGCCGAGACGGGAGCCGGCTCGGGCTCGAGCGAGGCGTCGGCGGCAGCAGGAGCCCCCGGGTCTGGAAGACCAGTTTCCGGGGCCGGCTCGCCAGCCCCCAGGAGTGAAGCGGTGGAAGGGGCGTCGATCGTCATCATGATGGCTACGGTCTCGGAGCTGGCCGCCGCTGATATGGCCGGCTCGAGCGTAGCTGCCGACGCCAATGGAGCCGGCTGGACAGCCAGATCTGTCGATGGCCCGGCCTCGTTGGCCGGCACGAAGATGGACTCCGACTCGGGGGAGGGCATGATTGAAGGCTTGAGCAGCCGCTCGAGGGAGACACCGGCTGGGATGGCCTGCCGGGTGGAGCTGATCTTTGCCAGCGTATCGGCCTCCTCGTTGTCCGCACGGGGGACGTGATGGAACTCGCAGCCCTCGAAGGAGCCGGTGAGCTGCTGGACGAGGAAGCGATAGCTGGCCATGTTGGCATCCCTGGCGTCCCACTCGCCAGAGACTTGCTGCACCACGAGGTCGGAATCGCCGAAGCATATGATGCGTTGGATGCCGATTTCCCTGGCGAGCCGGAGGCCGTGGACGAGGGCCTCATACTCGGCCACGTTGTTCGAGGCGGCGAAGTGGATCTGGAGTGCGTACTTGAGCTGATCTCCCCTTGGGGACGACAGGACAATGCCGGCTCCTAGACCGGCTCGCATTTTCAAGCCGTCGAAGTGCATACGCCAATGTGTGGAGTCGGGCGGAGGCGGCACGAACTGGGTTTCGGCCCAGTCGACGAGGAAGTCGGCCATTGGTTGTGACTTGATGGCGGTGCGCGGCTCGTACCGTATCTCGTAGTCGGCGAGGGCGATGGCCCACTTGGCGCCCAGCGGCGCTGTGCTCACCACGGTGATGACATGCTCCTGGAAGTTCTGCTTGATCTTCTGGGCGGCGAAGTATATGCCATAGCACATCTTCTGGTAATGGGGGTAGTTCTGCTTGGAGGCGGAGAGGACCTCGCTGAGGTAGTAGACGGGGCGCTGGATCGGCAGCGCTTTGCCTTCCTCCGATCGCTCCACCACCAAGACGACGCTGATGACGCGCGTGGTTGCCGCGATGTAGGCGAGCAAAGGCTCCTTCTCAGCCGACGCGGTCAGGATGGGCGCGCTGGTGAGAGCCCGCTTGAGGTCACGGAATGCCGCGTCTGCCTCGTCGGGCCAATCGAACACGGCCGGCCTCTTCGAGGAGTCGCGGCCCGGCTCGACCAGAGCCGTCTTCCGCAGGAGCCCGTAGAGGGGCAAGGCCTTCTCGCCCAGCCGGCTGACGAACCGGCTGATGGAGGCGAGGCAGCCGGTAAACTTCTGGACGTCGCGGAGCCGGGCCGGCCTGGGCATGCGCTCGATCGCCCTGATCTTCTCGGGGTTAGCTTCGATGCCGTGAGCGGACATGAAGAAACCCAGGAGTTGGCCGGCTGGGACGCCGAAGACACACTTCTCCGGGTTGAGCTTGATCTTGTATTCGCGCAGGTTGGCGAATGTCTCCCGGAGATCGTCGAGGAGGCTGAAATGCTTCTTGGTCTTGATGACGATGTCGTCAACGTAGACGTGGACGTTCCTGCCTATCTGAGGCAGGAGACACTTCTGCATGCAGCGCTGGAAGGTAGCGCCCGCGTTCTTCAGGCCGAAGGACATGGTGATGTAACAGTAGGCCCCGAAAGGGGTGATGAAGGAGGTCTTCAGCCGGTCGGCCGGGTCCAGCTTGATCTGGTGGTAGCCGGAGTAGGCTTCCAGGAAGGACAGCAGGTCGCAGCCGGCCGTGGAGTCGATGACTTGATCGATCCGCGGCAGGGCGAACGGGTCCTTGGGACACGTTTGTTTAGGCTCGTGTAGTCGATACACATGCGCCAAGTTTTGTTCTTCTTCAGCACCAGGACTGGGTTGGCCAGCCAGTCCGGGTGGAATACCTCCATGATGAAGCCGGCTGCGAGCAGCCGGGCAATCTCTTCCCCTATAGTACGCCGCTTCTCCTCGGAGAAACGGCGCAGGGGTTGCTTGACCGGCTTTGTGTCCGGCCGTATGTGAAGCTGGTGCTCGGCGAACTTCCTCGGAACACCCGGCATGTCCTTTGGAGACCATGCAAAGATGTCCCGATTCTCACGGAGGAAGTCGACGAGCTCGCCTTCCTATTTGCTGTCGAGGCGGGAGCCGATGGTGACGCACTGGCCGGGGTTGGCCGGGTCGAGCGGCACTTGCCTGGTGTCCTTGGACGGCTGGAACGAGGCTTTGCCGACCGACTGGGATGGAGGAGCCGGCATGGCCGGCTGGCCAGAGGTGTGGGCGACGAGCCGGTCGAGCTGCCGCTTCTCTTCTGCTATCTCCAGGGCTTCGGCCAGCCGGCTGCCGTCTCGCGCGCACGCGATTGACATCTTGTAGTCACCGGCGATGGTGATGATGCCCTTGGGACCCGGCATCTTGAGCTTGAGGTAGGCATAGTGGGGGATCGCCATGAACTTGGCGAGATCCGGCTGTCCCAGCAGCGCGTGGTAGGGGCTGTCGAGGTCCACCACCTCGAACCATACTGGTTCGCGGAAGAAGTGGCTGTGGCCGCCGAAGAGGACGTCGAGCTTGATCTTGCTGACGGGGGTGCAGGACTTTCCCGGCACGATGCCGTGGAAAACTGTCCGGCTCGCTTGCAGGTCCTCCACCTTGAGCCCCAGCTTGAGCATGGTGTCGAGGTAGAGGATATTGATGCTGCTGCCCCCATCGATCAACACCCGCAAGAAGCGGCATGTGCGTCTCTCGGAGACGATGGCGGGATCGAGGACGAGGGCGTAGCTGCCAGGGCTTGGCATCGCGGCCGGGTGGTCCGCCCGGCTCCAGGTGACCGGCTTCTCAGACCAATGCATGAACTAGGGAGTCGCGGGCATGGTGGCGTTCACCTCACGGTGGAGCCGGCGCCGAGCGTGCTTGTCCGTCTCTTCACTGGTGAAGACGACGTAGGAACTGTCTTGGTTGGGGAATTGGTCGAGCAGGCGGCCGTCGTTCTTGGCCGGAGCCGGCGCCGGCGCGCAAGGAGACGTCGCGGGAGGAGTCGGAAGGCCCTCCCCCCGGGCCAGCCGCTGCGAGAAGCTGCACTGCCGGAGCGTGTGCGTGGACGGCTTGGCGCCGGAATGGTGTTTGCAGGGGAGGTCGAGCATCTGCTCGAACGTGAGCTTGGGCTGCCAAGCAGCCTTGCCGGTGCGCTGACGCTGACTGGAAGCCTGGGCAGCCGGCTGCTCTTCCTCGATGGTGGCAACCTTCCGGCTCCCGTATCGGGGATCCGGCTGGTCAGTCTTGCGCTTGTTGTTCTGCTGCTGCCGGTTGTCGGCGGCCGTCCGCGGCGCGGCGGGCGGCGGAGCCGGCTTGGCTGGCGTGGCGTATTTATCCGCCTTGGCCATCAGGTCTGCCAGGGTAGCCGGCTCGTTGCACAGGAGCTTGTGGTTGAGGTGGGTGCCGTCTCGGCAACCCTCGATGAAATATTGGATGGCCTGCACCTTGTGCACCCCTTCGTAGGAGTTGCGGAGCTCGGTCCAACGCGTGAGGTAGTCGCGGAGGGGCTCCTCCGGCCCCTGGACGCACATGGTCAGCTCACGGGGCCGGCCGGGCCGCTTGTATGTGCCGGTGAAGTTGCGGACAAACGCCTCTTCGAAGTCCGTCCAGGTGTTGATGCTGCCGGCCACCAGGCTATACAGCCAGGTGCGGGCCGAGCCAATCAGCATGAGGGGGGCGTAGCGGACGGCTACGCGCTTGTTCCCCCTGGCGATGCCGACCGCGGTGGTGTAGTCGATCAGCCAGTCCTCCGGCTTGGCAGCCCCGTTGTACTTCGGGGTGTCGCGGGGAAGCGTGAAGCATGGCGGGAATGGTTCGTTGCGGATCCGGGGGCCGAAGCACGCCGGGCCAATCAAACCCTCCTCCTCGAGGAGAGCCGACTGCGCCAGCCGGTCGAGGCGGAGCCGCGCGTCGTTCTCGTTGTGGGGGACCCGCGGCCCGAGCCGGACCACGAGTTCGGCGCGGACGACCGGCGGGACGAACCGCGCCGGGTCCTGTCGTGGAGGCGGGGTGTGTCCGCGGCTACGCCGTCTGCCGCCAGCCGGCGCCTCGGCACGGCGGTTGCCGTCAACCGGGTTGTTGCTGCGCCGGCTATTCACAGCCGGCTGCTCGTTCCAGCGCAGCTCGGAACGCCGAGCGTTGCTTCCCTCGGCCCGCCGGCCCGAGGGGCAGGGGGAACGGGAGTGCTGAGCCGGCTGACGGTCAGCAGCCCCAGTGCCCGCGCCCTCTGCACGGGGAACCTCGGAGACGGCCCCACCGGGGGTGAGACCGACTTGTTGCGCGTTGGCGGTGTCGATGAGGTCCTTGATGTGCCGCTCGCGCACGGCACGCTCCTCGCCCACCAAGGTAGCCAGATCCTCGTTGGCTACCTTGGCGGCTCGCAGGTTGGCTGCGGGGGTGTCGTAGACGGGAAGGCGGCCGCCAAGGATTTCCGCGACCACGCGGCCGCGGTCACGCACAACCCCATGCCGGCTGGGCTCGGGGCCAGCCGGGGTGAGACCGTACGCGGAGATGTACTCCCGCTGTGCGGCTTCCATCCGGCGCCGCTCGGTTGCGAGGGCGCTGGCATCTTTGAATAGTAGACGGCGGGCCGCCTCCAGCTCGGCTGTGGCGGTGGCCGGGTTCGCTGTCGGAGCGATGGGGGTGCTCAGACCCCGGATGGGAGCGGCGAGCGGGTCGGAGGGACCGGTGCGGGCGGCGGTCACGTCGGCCTCGGCCCGCACACGGCCCGATGTGGAGGAGGAAGCGGTGACCATCACTCCTATGCAGACGCGGGAGCCGCCGGCCTCGCCCGTGGTTAATGCACCCACGGACGCGGGGGGGGTCGGTGCAGTCGAGCATCTGGCTAGGGTACTCGTCGGCCGCCGGCTCGTCGGCGAGACTCAGCTTGCCGAAACACCCGGTGAGCGTGGCGATGTCGAGCGCGAGGTCGCGGCCGAGGCGCTCGTCGGAGAGGCCGGCAGCGTCGCCCGCAGGACCTGCTGGAGCAAGCCCCACGAGCATGCAATTCCGCCCGGACGCGGGGCGGCCGAGGGAGGCGGTGAAGGGTCCCGCCCGGAGCGTGACTCCGGCCGGCGCTGCGTACGGCCGCACGGTGGGCGCCAACTGTCGTCGTTTTGTCACGACAGATGCCATGGGTAGGCTTATCGAGAGTGGTTGGGACCGAAGGACGCCGACGGGCTCCGGGAACGGGGTTAGGCACAAGCGGTGGCGGACACACGATGTACCCAGGTTCGGGGCCCTCCGTGGGAGGTAACACCCCTACTCCTGCTTGGTCTAGTTTAGACAGTGGCCAGGTTACAATGGTGCTCCTGGAGCTGTATGGCTAGAGGAGGAAGAAGGGGCCGGACCGCCTTAGATGCCTCTCTACATGTGTGATAAGTGAGTGGAGAATGCTTCACCCTTTGCATGGGGGGGCCTCGGGGGGTTTTATAGACCAACCCCCCGGATTACAATATGAGTAAAAGGCTACAGGAGGGAACCCAGCCAGCAGCCTCTCTAGCCGGCTGCGGGGCCCCAGGTTGAGGGGTCCAGTCGTTGGCGGGGCCCGCCGGCTGCAGGGTCCTGTCGGGAGCCGGCGGGGCCCGCGTGGTAGGTCCCAAGGCCGGTCATGTCGCGGCACGGACCGTCCTTCGGGGCGTCGCCTAGTGGCAACCGGCCGAGGTCAGCGGTACAGCCGGCCGCACTGTAGCCACGCCGGGGCAGGTAATGGAGTGGTTGGATGCGTGCCGGCACTGTTGGGAGCCTGGTCGCCGTCACCCGGAGTCAGAGGCACTGCGCCTCCTCTGTGGCCGCACGAGCGCTGACCCCCGATGGGATGGGGGCCACTGTTGCCACGCGTACCTGGACCGCGGCATCCAATGCGTGGCCGGCTAGGGGGCCAGGCGTCTCCGCCCCTAGCCGGCCCGCTCGTCGCAGCTGGCAAGGCACAGCCGTCAAAGCATTGCCGGCGAGGCGTAGCCGGGGAGGCATAGCCGGGGAGGCATAGCCGGCCTGTAGAGGGAAGTGGCTCGTCCTTCGGTCGTGTCAGAAAGTTGAAGTAGTGGGTCGTTTGAGGCTACCCCGGGGTTATCCCCCCGACAAACTTGCTGCGCTACTAGATCTGAGTCGCCCAGACATCTGACCCGGCTAATGTTCATCCCTTTTGCTATCCGAAGCCCATGTAGGAGCGCTTCATACTCAGCTGTATTGTTAGTATACGGGAACATGAGCCGTAAGACATAACAAAATTTGTCACCTTTTGGAGAAGATAGCACGACCCCAGCCCCCGAGCCTTCCAGCTGTCTAGACCCGTCAAAGTGTATAGACCAGTACATGGTATCTGGCCTATCCTCTGGTATATGTATCTCCTTGCAATCATTGATGAAATCCACCAATGCTTGTGACTTGATGGCGGTTCGAGGCATGTACTTCAAGTGGTGGTCACCAAGCTCAATGGCCCACTTGGCTATTCTGCCCGTGGCCTCTCGGTTTTGTATGATATCACCAAGAGGCGCCGAAGTGACCACAGTTATTGGGTGTTCCTGGAAATAGTGCTTCAACTTCCAGCTCACCATGAAGATCCCGAAAACCAGCTTCTGCCAATGTGGGTACCGCTGCTTGGATAGGGTTAAGACTTCGCTGACAAAATAAACCGGGCACTGGACCGGGTATTCCTTTCCCTCTTCTTTCCGCTCGACCACAACTGCAACACTTACCACTTTGGAGTTGGCAGCAATGTACAGGAGCATAGGCTATTTTTCCGTAGGAGCAGCCAAGATGGGCGGGTTAACAAGCTACTGCTTGCGCGCTTCAAAGGCCCTGCCAGCTTCGTCCGTCCACTTGAAGTCGCCCGATTTCTTCAATAACTGGTAAAAAGGGGTCGCCTTCTCCCCTAGGCGGCTTATGAACCGGCTTAAAGCTGCAATGCGCCCTGTGAGCCGTAAAACCTGATTCACGTTTGCCGGCTCGGATAATGACGTCACGGCTTTGATCTTGTCCGGGTTGGCCTCGATGCCTCGCTCAGAGACCAGAAACCCTAAGAAATTGCCTGCAGGAACGCCAAAAACACACTTCACCGGGTTAAGGTTCATCTTGTATACTCCAAGGTTGTCAAAGGTTTCCTTGATGTCATCCAAAAGTGTCTCTTTCTTCTGAGATTTCACCACGATGTCATCAACATAGGCATGAACATTACGTCCGATTTGCGGCTTAAGGCAATTCTGGACACAGCGCTGGTAAGTCGCCCCGGCGATCTTGAGCCCAAAAGGCATGGAGACATAGCAGAAAGCCCCAAAGGGAGTGATGAAAGCCATATTCTCTTGGTCCTCAACAGCCATCTTGATCTGATGCTACCCACAGTATGCATCCAAAAAGCATAAACGCTCACAACCCACCGTAGAATCAATGATCTGATCAATACGCGAAAGGGCAAAAGGATCCTTGGGACAGGCTTTGTTGAGATCTGTGTAGTCGACACACATGCGCCAAGTGCCATTCTTCTTCAAAACCAGCACCAGGTTAGCCAACCACTCAGGATGAAAAACTTCCACAATGAACCCGGCAACTAGGAGCCGGGCCACTTCTTCTCCAATGGCCTTGCGTCTCTCGTCATTAATACGACGGAGGTACTGGCGCACTGGCTTCATCTTGGGATCTACGTTAAGGTGGTGCTCATCAAGTTCTCTCGGAACTCTAGGCATGTCAGATGGCTTCCATGCAAAGATATCCCGATTCTCACGGATGAACTTGATGAGCGCGCTTTCCTATTTGGGATCCAAGACGGTCCCAATAGTGCACTGCTTGGATGAGTCGCCTGGTGTGAAGTCAATCTGCTTTGTATCCTCAGCCGGCTTGAACTTGAGCTCGGGTTCTGACTCAGTATTGGGTTTCTTGAGCGGGCTCATGTCAGCCGCGTCAACATTAGCAGTGTAGAACTTCAACTCTTATGCCACACAGGCTGACTCGGCGTAGGCCGCGTCTGCTTCCTCGTATTCCTAGGCTATCTTCCGGTTTTCATCCACGGTTCTGGTCCCTTTGAGTCCCGGCATCTTGAATTTGAGATAAACGTAACACGGGCGGGCCATGAAATGAGCGTAAGCCGGCCGCCCAAAGAGAGCATGATAAGGGTTTTTATCTTGACAACTTCAAACATCAATGACTCGCACCTGTAGTTGGACTCATCTCCAAAGGCCACATCGAGCTTAATCCGCGCGATCGGATAAGCCGACTTTCCAGGGACGATCCCATGAAAAACTGTCGTTGTGGGAAGCAACGTGCTTTCTGACAGATTCATTCGACGGAACGTCTCGTAGTACAATATGTTTATGCTGCTGCCTCCATCCATGAGAACCTTGGACAGAGTGTATCCTCCAACTTGCGGTGCCACCACCAAAGCCAAACCGCCCGGGTTGTCAACCCAGCGGGATGATCCTTTCTGCTCCAGGTGATCGCGTGTTCCGACCAGTTAAGGTACCTACGGACCGCCGGCTCCGCCATATTGTCAGCCCTGCTCTTGACCTTGCTGTCCCGCTTGCAGGTATTGGTGGTGAACATGTGGTATTGACCTCAACTTAGCTGCCTCGGATTCTTCTAAAAATTACCTTGTCCATCATGCCGCTGGAGCTCCTTTCCGGAGTCGTCGCGTGCTTCATCAGAGCTGCCGAGGTCTCCGGATGTGAGTGGCGGCTGTGTCGCCGTGCTTACCATAGCATGAGCCGGGACCTGCTGAGGGAGGTCATGACGTTCCTCGCAAGTCTCCGCTCCGGGCGAGACTCCAATTTTAGAGTCCGAGTTGATGACGATTTTTTCTACGATGGCCGGCTCGTCCAGAGGATCGACCCGCCGAGAAGATCCGACAGTGTCGTGACTTCGGCCGGCTCGACGCCGGCCGGATTGAGTACGCCGAGCCAGCTCGATGATGTTGGAGCAGATGTCCGGCTCGGGAACCGTCATGCCGATCTTGCCGATGAAGACTTGGATCTTGCCGAAGGGGACCCGGTAACCATACTCAACTGAGTTGGCATCGGGGCCCCAGCCAGAGTCGTCGATGTAGATCTTGGCACGGCGGCTCTTGGTCATACGACTGACCACGTAACTCCCGAACCCTGGAAAGGCTCCCTTCGAGAGTTCAACTCCATCGGGCGAGAGCCCCACGGTGGGCGCCAACTGTCGTGGTTTTATCAACCCGACAGATGTCCTCGTAACAGGACTTAGGTGTGAGGCCATCGCCACTTGGTGGCGACTCGAAGGGGTTAAGCGAGAGAGAGAGAGTCGGATTTACCCAGGTTCGGCCCCTCCTATGGAGGTAATAGCCTACGTCCTGCTTTTTGTGTATTGGATGGATAGATCTCGATTACTGGGTAACTTGAGCGTTTCAGCCCTAGGGTCCTGTCTTTATATACAGGTCAAGCCCTAGGGTTTACAACAGAGTCCGGGTCACATCATGAACCGTGATCTACTACATCTCTAACTTATCTTGCACCTTAAGGAAACTTTAACCGGCGTCCTTAGCTTCATGTGCTCTGAGCCGCCGTCTTTTGGTACTGGGCCGCCTGGAGTCTTGGTGAGCCGCCACCTTACTTATCTTGTACTTAGGACACAGCCCACCTTGAACTGGGTCACAGGACTGTTGATATGTTGACCCGGCCTAGTAGGGCGGGTTATATCGTGGAGTTATATCCCCGACAATATCTGTCCGCATAACCTTAACGACTAGGGACAATTAGAACAATCATCATACTATATATAGTCTCACAAATAAGTCACATACTTATTGATACATACCACTGATGATGTTCAAGGACAATACAAAATACTCATGAATACATAGGAAACGAAATCATCACATGATTGCCTCTAGGGCATATCTCCAACATCCAGGTCCTGGACGAGAATCTCTGCGACTACCTCACGCGATGGACAAAGCTGTGCAACTCATGTGAGGGGGTCCATGAGGTGCAGGCGATCCAGTACTTCATCGAGGGCTACCGCGACGTCACCCTTCTCATGCGACAGGACCGAACCACCCTGGCAGGCCTCATGGCCGTGGCAGACAAGTATGCTATGACCAAATCGTCAATGAAGGTGCCGGTCCGGCTAGATGCAGCTGGCAAGGCTATTTAGGCCCGGCTGGTTGGCCTCCAGCCGGTAGGGGACGGCGGCTCCGGCTCCTCCACGCAGCACCCGGACGACCACGACAAGTGGAAGAACGAGCAGCGAGACAACCGCTACAATAGCCGGCAGGTGGCAGCCTTGGAGAAGGAGCAGCCGACACCAGTGCACCGAGGGCAAGCCGGAGTGGCAGCCCAAGTACTCCTTCGAGGAGATTCTAGACGGGCCATGCAACTTCCACAGTGGTGCCAAGTCGGTCACGCACAACGTCCGTCAATGCAGCTGGCTTCAGCGCATAAGCCGGGGCAATGCTCTACCACCGCCACCGCCGCCCGCGTTGCCTGCTCCCATAGCCGGCGCCGACCGCGACAAATACCCTCGCCAAGATGCGTCCTATGTCATTTTCATGAGTGAATCCGACAACAAGCGTAGCCAGCGCAAGCTTGCACAGGAGGTGAACCCCATCATCCCTCCCGTACCCCGGTTCATGCACTAGGCGGAGAAGTCCATCACTTATCACGAGTGCTCATCGCCGGCGGCAGCAGCATCAACATCTATGGTGAAGCTGGAGATCGTGGAGAGCCGGCTGCATCCCACCCGGACGGTGTTCCATGGCATCGTGCCGGGACACTACTGCTCCTCCATCAGCAAGATCCGGCTAGACATTCTGTTCGGCTCAGAGGATAGCTTCTGCCTCAAGCCGATCTGGTTTGAGGTGGTTGACCTGAGCTGCCCCTACCACTCACGCTTGGGCCGGCTCGCCCTTTCCAAGTTCATGGCGGTGCCCCACTACGCCTACCTGAAGATGAAGCTATCGGGTCCCAAGGGCATCATCAACATCGCAGGCTGCTACAAGCAGTCAACCGAATGTGCTCTGGTTGGCTCCAAGTTGGCCGAGTACATGGTCATCGCCGAGGGGAGGCACTAGATCGACCGACTCCTAGCTTTGGCCTGCGAGCAGCTGGCCATGCCGGATGCAAAGCTGAAGCAGTCGGCTGACAAGTCAAACTTCCAACCGCCCACGGGCAAGGACACCAAGAGGGTTCTGCTGGACCCGTCCGACCCTAGCAAGTATGTCACCGTGGGAGCCGGCCTCGACGGCAAATAGGAAGGCGAGCTCATCGACTTCCTTAGTAAGAATCGGGATATCTTTGCACGGTCCCCCAAAGACATGCCGGGTGTCCCGAGGAAATTCACCGAGCACTTTCTCCAGGTGCGCTCGTACGCGAAGCCGGTCAGGCAACCATTTCGCTGTTTCTTGGAAGAGAAGTGAGGAACCATCGGTGAAGAGATTGCATGGCTGCTCGTTGCTAACTTCATCATGGAAGTATTCCACCCGGACTGGCTAGCCAACCCAGTCCTGGTGTTGAAGAAAAATAAGACCTGACACATGTGTCTCAAATACACCAGCTTGAACAAGGCATGCCCCAAGAATCCTTTTCTTCTGCCCCGTATCGATCAAGTCATTGACTCTACCGCCGGCTGCAAGCTGTTGTACTTTCTGAATGCCTACTTAGGCTACCACTAGATCAAGCTAAATCCAGCTGACCGGATCAAGACAACTTTTATCACCTCGTACGGGGCGTTCTGCTATATCACCATGGATTTTGGTTTGAAAAGTGCAGGTGCCCTCTTTTAGCGTTGCATGTGCTACTTGAGATGCATTAGTATTTTGCCCGAAGAGGAAGGGTGATGTAGTAAAGTAGCGAAAATTATTTTCCTCAGTTAAGAACCATGGTGTATCGAACCAGTAGGATTACACCCGAACACGTAATTAGCGGGACCTACACACAAAAGAGTGAATACTTGCAACCAACGCAGGCAAGAGGGTTCTCAATCCCCTTATACTAGTTGAATAGTAAGGATAAATCTGATAATGGAAGATTGATAATTGCAAAATAAAATAAAGGTAATAAAATTGCAGTAAGGTATTTTTGGTTTTTATTATATGATAAAATTAGACCCGGGGGACGGTGTCCTGGACTAGGGGTACTCACCACGTTGTCTCTTGACCAGTGGGTCGGGCCGACGACCCCCATGGTGGTTTACTGATGGGTCACTTCGGGCAGCCCATGACATATACGAGGAAGATTCCACAAGTCTTGGGGATCAAGACAAAGACTCCTCTCCACTGACATAGCCGACTAGGACTCTTTTTATCCTAGGCCTCCGGTGCATGATATAAGCCGAGGCCAGGCTAGTCGATAGATCATGATGATAGACATACATTTGTCATCATCACCCCTAGGGTCTGGACCACAACTTACGATCTCTAGGTAGATCAACTCTATACTTCGATACACCCATAATACAACAAGAGCAGGACGTAGTGTTTTACCTCCATCGATAGGGCCTGAACCTAGGTAAAAGACCATGTGTTCCATGTCTCCCGTTACCCACTGATTCGATCTTCTAGCTCGACCCCCCTACCCGAGGTCTACTGGTTTAAACACCGACATTGGTGCTTTCACTTAGAGCCCGTTGTGTGATCACAAAGGATCGATGGCTTGTCTGCAGATTGACAATAGTTTCTTTTTGGACGGCGGAGTCGTTTTCGGCGTCCCCGCCTCCTCGAGCGTTGCTTTAAGGATTACTTTCGTGTAATTTTGCGGAATTGAGTCTAGAAGACCCTGCAAAATTTTATCGCGTTCCGATGGAGGAATCTTCAGCAATCTTTGATATACTGGAGCCTTGTTGAATCTGGACGAGTTTAGGGCGGGAAGTCCAGCAGTCATTCGGACGTCTTTTGGAAGATCCAACCGTTGATCGACTGCGGAATTCCTATGTAGACAACCCCTAAAATTGTTAGTTCGATCCGACCGTTCAAACTCTAGGAAACGTCCGATGAGTGCATAAATTTTTTGTATATGTTTTCTGCGCAAAAACGAATCCGACCCAAGTTCATCTTTTTTATGAACGGGTTACCGGGAGTCCTTTTTGAAGGAATGTTTGTCTAGAGTATTGTGCTTTGTTCTCAAGAATGTCCCTACCAATTTTAAAGACTTTTCTAAGGTAATCTTCTCCATCGCATCAGTGTCAAACTAGCCTGACAATGTTGCTCCATAGCTGTCAACCTGTGCTAAACAGATCATCGCTTCGTTGGGCCGAGGCCAACCTCATGGATCATCACCTCGGTGAGCCTACCAAGAGTTCATCATCGCGAGGTACAAATAATCATCAAGAGGACATCATCACCCCACGGATTGCACGGGGTTGGCGCGCCAACATCGCCTTGCGGTCACTTCATCAAGCTGGCATCGACCGCGTCACAAATTTTTACCTACGTCGGCATCGTCATGCCACCTCTTCTTCAAGCCGAGGTTTCAAACGCTGACCTGCTTCAACACCTCGGCTGGCATTGGGGCTCCAACGTCACTTTACCAACTTGCTCCATCACCTTGGCTAAACCGGAGGCTTCATCATTACTTCATCAACCTACTCTGGGGACTTCGGCGTCACCAGCCGACCAATTTCATCACGTTTGCTGGACCGAGGGCTTCGCCTCATCGAATCGACCGTGCTGCGTCGCCACTTCGTCAAGCCGATCTCCTCGCTCGGCCACCTCGGGATTGGGGGCCGAGACCTCGGTCAAGTTGTGGAATACACACCATGTCTGATTTGTCAAAGTTCGCGGGGCGTCCTCGTCCCGCCCCAAGCCAAGATCGCATCATCAACACCGATCACATTAACCAGCTAAGTCGGTTTCATGCTCAAATTTTTAATTTTTTGTTCGGTTCAACCAAGCACTATGTTTTTGCCTTAAAACTAAAAAAAATATTTTTAAAAAACACTTCTTTTCCCATGTTAATTGGGGCTCTTACATTTATATGAGCCGTTTTATAATAAATATTTTCTTCTGGATCATTGCAAAGTCTTTTTCTACTATTCATTTTTCCTACGCGAGTGTGTGGTTGCTACTTGTGAGCTGCTTTGGGATTTCCCCGAAGAGGAGTGGAGATGCAACAAAGTAGAGAGAAGTATTTCACTCAGTGAGAACCAAGGTCATCAAACCAAAAGGAGAACCAAGCAAACTCCCTTCGACATCACCTACACACACAAAACCAAACACTTGGACCCACCACGTGCAAGAGGGTTGTCAAGCCCCTTGAACTCGTTACTTGCAAGAATTAAATCTTGAAAGAGATACAAAATGTAAAGGCAAAATAAAATAAATGTAAATAAAGTGTAGTAAAGTATTTTTAGGGTTTTTGTATTTATGTTTAAGTAGACCCGGGGGCCACAGTTTTCGCTAGAGGCTTCTCTCTCGAACATAGCATACAGTGTGTACACAAATTACTGTTGGGCAATTGACATAATTGCATATAGTTATGACATGTTATTCACGGCAATGATCATGTACAGAGGCATAACGTCCATAAACAAGTAGACCAAAATGATTCTGCATGTACTACTATTACTCCATCAATCGACCGACTCCTGCCAGCATCTATGGTATTAAGTTCATGACAAACAAAGTAATGCTTGGAGCAAGGTGCCATGATGTAGACAAAGTAAGACAAACAATATGTTCAGACCCCATCATTTTATCCTTAATGTCAACAATGCAAATACGTGTCTTCTCCCCTTCTGTCACTTGGATATAGAGCACCGCAAGATTGAACCCTTTACAACCCATCACTCCGACTAAAGATAAATAGATCTAGTTGCCCAGACCAAACCAATAGATTAGAGAGAAATACGAAGCTATAACAATCATGCGTAATAGCATTCGAAAAATACTCAATTACTTTCAATGAACAATCTGATCATAAATCCATAATTCGTGGGATCCCAACAAACACACCGCAAAAGAAGATTACATCAAATAGATCACCGCGAGGATCGTGATGAACATGGTATTGAAGATCAAAGAGAGACAAGAAGCCATCTATATACTAGCTATGGACCCGTAGGTCTGTGGTGGACTACTCAGCATCATCATGGATGTAACAAGGTTGATGTGGATGGCCTTCCATTATCGATTCCCCCTCCAGCAGAGTACCGAAAAAGGTCTCCAGATGGCCTCCCGTCGGAACAGAGGTTTGAGGCAGCGGAAAAAGTGTTTCAGGTGGATCTCTCTTGGTTTCCCGATTGTAGAGAATTTATGAAGGTGGAATTATGTCAGACGGAGCCACGAGGGGCCCACAAGGCATCATGGCACGTCTACCCCCTGGGAGCGCCCTATTGCCTCGCTGTGTCCTTGTCTTGCTTCCCAACTCCTCACGAAGCTTCCTAGGTCTCTTTTGTCCAGAAAAAATCATCAAAACGTTTCATAGCGTTTGGGCTTCGTTTGGTACTGATTTCCTGGAAAACCAAAAACAGGCAAAAAACAACAACTCGCACTAGGCACTGGGTTAATGGGTTAGTTCCCAAAAATAATATAAAATAGCATATTATTGCATATAAAGTATCCTAGATTGATACTATAATGGCATGGAGCAATAAAAAATTACAGATACATTGGAGACGTATCAGCATCCCTAAGCTTCATTCCTGCTCGTCCTCAAGTAGGTAAATGATAAAAATAGAATTTTTGATGTAACACGCTACCCAACATGTAATCTCTTTTAGGTATGATCATTGAGAAATGACGAACTAATTGATATCAACATCATAATATCCAGAAATAGCATAATCATTACTTTTCAAAATATACGATCCTTAAAGAATTTTATTCCCTACTCATTTTAGCATATCAAGCATGCCATGACTCCGTATAAGTATAAATCACGAGCCCCCCCCCCCCCCGGTGTCAAACCAGGCAATTGGATCGTGCTTCTAACGCGCTTCAGCATTTTCAACTTCACGCACTACATGAGCGTGAACCATGGATATAGCATATGGGTCGAATACCGTATGGTGGTAGATATCAAAAGGAGTGAAAGTGGAAAGAAAGTCTCGCATCAACTAGGCGGATCAACGGGCTATGGACATCCCCATAAATCAATATCAATGAGAGGATTAGGGATTGTCATGCAACAGAAGCACTAGATCTATAAGTGTATGAAAGCTCAACAAAAGTTAAGTGGGTGTGCATCCAACTTGCTTGCTCATGATGACCTCGGGAATTTGATGAAGCCCATTACCGGAATATACAAGCCAAATTCTATAATGAAAAATTCCCACTAGCATATGAAAATGACAACTCAAGAGACTCTATATGAAGAACATGGTGCCACTTTGAGGTACAAGTGTCGTAAGTGGATAGTAACACTGCCCCTTCTCTCTTTTCTCTCATTTTTTCATTGTGGGATTTTCTCTTTTTTCTGCCTCCCCCATTTATTTTATTTTGTTTTGTTTCTCGTCCGGAGTCTCATCCCGACTTCTGGGGGTATCATTGTCTCCATCATCCTTCCCTCACTATGACAGTTCTCTAATGATGATGCTAATCACACTTATATTTACTTACAACTCAATATTACAACTCAACATTGAATAATAGACTCTGTATGAATGCCTCTGACAGTGTACCAGGATGTGCAATGATCTAGCAAAACATGTATAGGATCATGAACGATGACTTTGCCACAAATACTATGTCAGCTATATGATCATGCAAAGCAATATGGTGATGAACACACACGTCATGTGACGGAACGGTGGAAGTTGCATGACAATATATCTCGGAATGGCTATGGAAACACCATGATAGGTAGGTATGGTGGCTGTTTTGTGGAAGATATATGGAGGCTTATGTGTGATAGAGCATATTATATCACGGGGTTTGGATGCACCGACAAAGGTTGCATGGACACTCGAGGTGAAAATGGCTAATGCATAGTACAGAAGAGCCTAGCAAATTATGGAAAGGTGAGAGTACGTATATCCATGGACTCACATTAGTCATAAAGAACTCGTATACTTATTGTAAAGCCTTATTAGCTTTCTCGAAGGAGGAGGTTGGTACGAGTTAACCATCGCGTGCCCCTGATTCGAACAACATAGTAGGATTTCATTCCAGACATAAAAAATCTCACACATCATCACCATCTAATACTTATTACTTAGATGAATAACCAATAACATGCTTTAATTACTGATATTTCTACTAATCAACGATCATGTACTCATGCTCTTTCATATTACTACATCAATATAATATACTCATGTTTCTTCTTTAATGAGCTACATTGAAGTTTTTAATATATCCCCCTTGAATACCTATCCTATTTGGACTAGTCTTATAACACGTGCCCATTACCATTCCTATTTATTATGTACTCTCAAAAGGATTTAAGTGAAGCCTGAGAGTTAAATTATTTCTACAAAATCTGAACACCACCGTGCTCTAAAAAGATATAAGTGAAGCATTAGAGCAACTACCTAGCTCAAAAGATATAAGTGAAGCATATAGAGTATTATAACAAATTATGATGACCATGTGTCTCTCTCAAATATGTTTGTCCCGCAAATGATGATTGTGGCAAAGTATAAGAAAAATAAATTTAACACATAACGCTCCAAGCAAAACATATATCATGTGATGAATAAAAATATAGCTCCAAGCGACATACCGATAGATTGAAGAAGAACAAGGGGATGCCTTTCCGGGCATCCCCAAGCTTAGACGCTTGGGTCTTCCTTGAATATTTCCTTGGGGATCCTTGGGTATCCAAAAGCTTAGGGTCTTGCCGCACCTTATTCCTTCATCCATCGTTGTCTCACCCAAAACATGAAAACTTCAGCACACAAAACTCAACAATACCTCGTGAGATTATTTTGTATAACAGACTGTTAGAAATTGATTCATATTTTAATATTGCATAATAGGTACTGTATTCTAAATTGTCCATGGCTTAGACCCTGATACAATCCATAGCATCATCAAAACAAGCAAACTATGCAAGCAAAAACATAATCTATCTAAGACAGAATAGTTTGTAGTGATTTGCACTAAAACCATACTTATGTAACTCTGAAAATTCTGCGAAATTAGGTCAGCATGAACAATTTGTATACCAATACTGAGTAAAAATTTCAGTAATTTATCACATTCCAACAAAGAGAATGAAATCATATACTAGGCGTAAAAATTTCTGTTTATTCACAACGTTAATTCAACTATCATCCAAATCAATCCTAAAGGCTTTACTTGGCACAAACACAATTTAAACATAAAAACAAAATCATTATAGTATCAATAATTATTTGAACACACCAAAACATAAAGTAAAACAAAAATTTAAAGATAACTATTGAGTTTCCTCCCAACAAGCGCTATTGTTTCATGCCCCTAGCTAGGCACAATGCATAATATCAAGGATTGTAGTAATCATAGGATCAATTAATTTTGCTAAAATCATATTCCCATATTTTAGCTGTAAGTTTCATAATGGGTAAGCAAAAATAATTAAAGGGACTAAATATCACCACACAAGGATCCGTGAGATCAATTTCAGGAGGAGGAGAAGGCTCCTCCTTAGGCTTTTTGAAAGTAATAGCCAATTCTTCATTATATAAAGTTTGATAAAGGTACTTCCTTAGTTATCCTCAAGTATAAGATCCAATCCAAGATTTTCTATGACAAATTGATCATCGTGTTCTAAAATTGGATCAACCAAAACAGTAGGTGGAACCTTTTTTTCTAAGATTCTCATCCTAAGCAGCATAATCCGTTGATCTTAATTTCCTTATTTCTTCCAAATCATAGAGAATTCCTTTTATGGGTGGGCACTCAACATTAACTCTATAATGAGAAAATATTGCTCTAGCTTCTTGCATAATGTGATTGAATTCATGAATGAGAAATATTGTAGCTAAGCGTTTAGTAGAAGTATCTTGAATATCAGATAATTCCAGAAACAACCATTGTATACTGTGATGCATGTGCACAAATTGTCTCTCCAATTCAACTATAAGCAAAGATATAACATCTGCATAACTATTAGTTCTAGCAAGAATTGATCCTCCTATCAATGTTAATGAGCCAGCACAAGTGAAGAAGTCCTGAATTACACTTTCCCCAAGCATATTACCACTACCTATGCGAAATTTCTTTGTTTGCATAATAGTGGGTTCTTCTTTAGAAGGATCATCATCAACAAGATTATCAATTTTTTGTTTGGAAACTACATCAAATTTTTTTTTAGTACTCTCATTATGTGGTGAAGTTGGATGATTAAAAGCTTCCGCGCTAGCGGCAGCGGCATCACTAATAATCTCTTCAAACTCAGACATGATAGCAATTTCAAGCAAACAAGTAAACTAGATAACTAAGCAAGCAAGCAAATAGAAATATTTTTATATTTTTTATTTTTATATAAAGCATGCAAATAAGAAACACTTGGACCCAACACGGGCAAGAGGGTTGTCAAGCCCCTTGAACTCGTTACTTGCAAGGATTAAATCCTGATAGAGATAAATAAGGTAAAGGAAAAATAAAATAAAAGTAAATAAAGTGTAGAAAAGTATATTTAGGGTTTTTGTATTTATGGTTAAGTAGACGTGGGGCCCTAGTTTTCCCTAGAGGCATCTCTCTCGAACATAGCATACAGTGGGTAGACAAATTACTGTTGGGGAATTGACAGAATTGCGCATAGTTATGACATGTTATTCATGACAATGATCATGTATATAGGCATCACGTCCATAAACAAGTAGACCAAAATGATTCTACATCTAGTACTATTACTCCACCAATCGACCGACTCCTACCTGTATCAATGGTATTAAGTTAATGACAAACAGAGTAATGCTTGGAGCAAGGTGACATGATGTAGAAAAAGTAAGACAAGCAATATGTTCAGACGCTGTCAATTTATCCTTAATGGCAACAATACAAATACGTGTATTGTCCCTTTCTGTCACTGGGATATACAACACCGCATGATCGAACCCATTATAACGCACCACTCCCGCTGGATAAATCAATCTAGTTGGCTAAACGAAACCGATATATTGGAGAGAAATATGAAGCTATAACAATGATGCACAATAGAATTCAGAAAATACTCAATTACTTTCAATGACTAATCTGATCATAAACCCACAATGCATTGGATCCCAACAAACACACCGCAAAAGAAGATTACATCTGATAGATCAGCGTGAGGATCGGGATGAACATGGTATTGAGTATCAAAGAGAGAGAGAGAGAGAAAGCGATCTAGGTACTAGCTATGGACCTGTAGGTCTATGGTGGAATACTCACACATCATCATGGAGGCACTAAGGATGATGTTGATGGCTTCCGTGATTGATTGCCCCTCCTGTAGAGTACCAGAAAAGGTCTCCATATGGCCTCCCATCGGAATAGAGGCTTCGGGTGGCGGAAAAAGTGTTTCCGGTGGCTCTCTCTTGGTTTCTCGATTTTAGAGAATTTATGGAGGTGGAATTTGGTCATACGGAGCCACAAGGTGCCCACATGGCATCAGGGGCGCCTACCCCCTGGGTGTGTGTCGGGGCACAGATGCACACGATCACCTACGGGACCAGAGGTCTCTTTGTGGCTCGGCAAGGGGGGTCACGTTGCACAAAGAGTGGAAAGCATGAGACGGCGCGACGACCAGGACGCTGGTATTTTTACCTAGGTTCGGGCCACAGTTAAGCGTAAAAGCCTACTCCTGCTTTTGGTGGATTGATCGAAGGAACACGAAGAACACACAACGCTTAACCCCGGCAAGAGTTGCTATCGGGGTGAGCTGCTACGTGAGTACTAGTGTCTCCAGAAGCCCAAATCTTGAGCTAGGTTGCCTTGGGCCTCCTTTTATAGAGCAAGGGGCAACCACAATGGCAAAACAGTCATTATCTATCGATTAGATAGCTTAGCAGAGCTATCATACCTAACTCTGATATTTAAGACAAAATACCATGATTACTAGACTAGGTGGCGCTCGGGGGTGCATTCCCGGCAAGCCCTTGCAACCGCTTATCTTGTTGTTGCTTAGGGTCTTGACACGCTTCTGGACCAGTGTCAACTAGGTATAATCTGCCTTCCGGTGCCTCGCCACGTGCTTAGCGAGAGCTACTTAGCTGCTTGAGGCTTTGACACCGCATCGACAAGTGACTGGCGTCGCGATGCGGCGGAGCGGTGGCGGGTTAGCTCGCACCTGCCGGGGGATGGCTTGCCGGGTCTTCATGGGATGTGTGCTCCTCGGTCCCGGCAGGCTCCGGGGACGCGGCTGGCATGCTTTGGGCCCCTCCTGGGTTGTTGTGCTGGGGTGTGGTTCTTGTATGTTGCTTGGTGGTGTGGTAGCTTTTCCCGACGGGTTTTGCTACTATTTCCTGTGCATAAGTCAGGGGCACTGGATACCCCTGTCCTAGTGCACCGACAGGAGCCCCCGGGTCTGGCTCACACGCGCTTGCTCAGCGCCGTTGGGTCAGGCCCAAAATTTATGCACAAGCGCACAATGTGAGGAGGTAACTGCCAATTTACTAGTCAGCACTGTCCCACCACCTCAGGCCGTTTCCGCCACGCGTGCCGTATGCATAGCGAGGAGCTTGCGGTGGGCGCTCCTGACTTAAAGGCCTGATCATGGCAGAAATAGCAGCGCCATGGATTGGAGCAATGGGGCGATTACCTGTTCGCCCGTGAGTCGTGGGTAGTGGCATTGGTGGAGATGGGCGGCCGCTCTGGAGCGGGGAGAGCCAGCCCCCGTGCTCTCCCCTATAAATTAGGGGGACACGGTTGCGATGCTCATCCAGCTCCATCTCCTCCTTACTCCCAAGTCCACACTGCTCGTCCTTCACTTCTGGTTCGTCTTTGGATGTGCAGGCTTTTTCCATGATGCTGGGGAGAGGACGACTCTCAGCCCCCGCTGGGGCGACGAGAGCTTCCCTTCGGGGTCATGTCGCTACTTCAGCCGCGGCGACGGGAGGCGGTTCCAGCGCGTGCGGCGGGAGGGCTGGAAGAGGCCGAGGCCAGCGCGG
The DNA here is from genome assembly GCA_039707655.1 of Elymus sibiricus. Lineage (NCBI taxonomy): Eukaryota > Viridiplantae > Streptophyta > Magnoliopsida > Poales > Poaceae > Elymus > Elymus sibiricus. The sequence goes on from CM077667.1 coordinate 256,849,563, forward strand.
GGGTCGTGGTCGGGGGAGGCGGAGCGCCGTCCCAGACCGCCCCCCCCCCCCCCCCCCCCCCGCCGCCGGTGGCGACTTCCTCCTTGGCGGCGGAGCACACTAAAAGTACGGCGTTGGAGTTCATCGTCGGGCTACTTGATCCTCCTCGTAGCCGCCTGCGACTCCCCCATCCTTTTGCCAGGGTGATGGAGGTTGATAAGCCGCATGCATTGTGGTTGCGCGTGCATGGCTGTTGTAACGGCGCTGCGCGGGTCGACGTCGAGTTTTCGGCGCCCCGTGTAATGTTCTTCAGGCGTGGGTGGAAGACCTTCGCTCGTTCCCACAACTTTACGAGCGGGTACGTCCTCCGCTTCAAGCTGGTGGAGGCCGACACTATCTGATTTTGGGCTCCGCAAAACCCAAAGAAGTTCAAACTCAGGGGCGTGTGTGAAGATCCCCACCAGCTTTGGCCCCAATCGGAACTCACTCAATCGCGAGGAAGAAGGCTAACGCATGAGGATTTACCCATGTTCGGGCCGCTGCGAAGCGTAAAACCCTACTCCTGCATTTTGGTAGATTGCCTCACGAGGAGGTTTGCGGATGAACTGGTACAGTGGTGAGCAACCTCGCGAGGGCACTCGGGTGGTTTTTGGATCCCTCTGTACGGCGCAGCCTCGCCTCTATTTATAATGGCCCGGGTCCTCTTCCCTTATCGCACTGGCGGGAAGGGATTCCACAACGGCCAATTCGAAAGGGGACAGAAGGTACATCTTATCCTGACGAAAGGTGGTCTTCGCCTCCAAAGTAGCTGGCAGTGACGCAGAGGTGGGCTCGGCGGTGACATCCGCCCTGCCGTGCCCGTCGGCCTGGTCTTGTTACACCAGATTGGAAACCTTTGGTGGGACGCCTCGGGAACCCGCGTACGCCCTTGCCTCCATTGCACCAAAGAGGAAACTGTCTGCTCTGAGCGCGCTGGTGCCCGCCTGGCTTGGCTTGCATCACTCCTGACCTCGCGAGGCCGAGCGCTGCATAGAGGTCTCCACTCCTCGGGAGGCAGCCTGGGGTGGCCTCCTCTCTCCAGGGGTCTTGGCGCCGTCCTCCTCGCGAGGGTGGGGCTCTCACGAGGGCCCTGCCTAGATTGAGGCCGCGCCGGGCCGTGCTGGTTGTCGAAGTGGGCCATGCCCTGGGCCGCAGGCAGGCAAGTCTGGGTACCCCCGTTCCCAGGATGCCGACAGTAGCCCCCGGGCCCAAGGCGCGCTCGAGTTGGCTTCGGGGCGAAGCCGAAGAAGATGGCCCGAAGCACCATGGGCCCCAATTGCCTGCGGGCCGGGCCTGGCGAGTGGTGCGTGGTGGGATGCGGTCGTCTCCGCTCCCGTGTCTCCTCGGCAACCGCCCGAACCGACAAAATCCTGACGCCCGGTGTCAAGCCATTATTGCTTTCCTTCCCTGTGCTCTTGCTCCTTCGCCCAGATCCCCATCCTCTGCGTGAACTCCTCCAAATCTCAGAGCGACATGTTCCTTCCCCTTGCTTTCTTGTTCTCTAGGACCTCTCAATGGTGCCCACCGGTAAGTCAAAGCCCGAGGCTCAAGGTTCGGCCTCCGCTTCCGCCTTGCCGGTGCTCTCGGAGTCCGCCATAGCCAAGGACGGGGACCTCGCCCCAGTGCTTCCGTCGACGGCGGACAGCACCAATGAGTGGGGGCGAACCTTGATATGGTGCGGCTCTGCGGAGCAGCACAGCCAGGCCAAGTCAGCCTACCCCTTCTTCCTCCACAGCATCTTCTCCGGGCTCGTTCCACCCTTCTCAGAGTTCTTCACCGCCATCCTCGAGCACTATGGGACCCATGCCCTCCATCTCCAACCCAACTCCATCCTGCTCCTGTCTGTCTTTGCCTTTTACTGTGAGGCCTTCGTAGGTTTGAAGCCTTCGTGGCCCTCTTCCACCATATCTTCAGCTTGCGGCTTCACGACGGCGCTCAGCGGTCAGCATGCGTCTCCTTCGTCGCGGTCCAGAGCGGGAACATGCTCTTAAAGGCCAGGAAGAAGGTGGAGAACTTCAGGCACCTCTTGGTCTTCTTGGATGTCAAGGGCCTCAATTCCTGCTTGGAGCTTCTGAAGGGGCCGTCGGAGAAGACTCCTGCGTGGGGCTCCGCGAAGCTCACCGACCCTCGGGCCAAGCCCGTCCTAGAGCAGATCTCCCGAGACATCAGCGCCAGCAAGTTGACCGTGGGGATGATAGTGAAGGAGTTTCTGGCGCAACGCTTGGCACCACTCCTGGCTCACTCGAAGCCCATGTAGGACTACCAGGGCGCTGGGGATGGCATCTGGCTTCGATCTGCACGCCTGACCACCGGGGAGCTGAACAGGTGTTGTGGCGACCCTGCTCAACGGCGACCCCGGGGACCTCCCCGAGGCCTATGCCTTGCTGTATTGCCACGACGACAAGGCCGATTTGGTCGCCGCCATGCCCACCTTCGACGACCTGGGTCTCTCTCCGGCCGAGTGCCCTGGCTCCCCAGTGACGGTGTCCTCCGACGACACCGTGGGTGAGGAAGACTCGGAGGGGACAGCGGATGACGATCTGGAGGAGGTGTCCCCTCCGTCGCGAAGCGCGCTCCTCCGCGGCTTCGAAGACGACGACGATGCTGGCGAACCCCTGGCTGTGAATCTTTCGCGATTCGCCAGGGTCCTCAGGGGGCCAGGACCCACTCCTCGGGCCGCGCGGACCGCAGGCCAGGCGACCTCGAGGAAGCGTGACGCTGGGCCTCCTCCGAGGCGCCCCCTCGCGCCAGTAAGACGACTGAGGCACCCGCCTCGCCTCTGCCCGAGCCGCAGCCCATGGGCGAAGTGGCCACGGCCGGGGCGGGTATGGCTTCCCCGGCCGCGGCCCTTGCGGGCGACGCCTCTGCTTCCCTGCACGGTGGCGCCTCCTCGGAGAAGGGAGAGGGCATTGCTGCCTTTGCCGAGGTGGAGAAGAAGAGGAAGTGAGTTGACGTGGAAGAGTAAGTAACCCTGCTTGGTTTTCGGCCGCCCGCTGGTGGCTCGCGTGCTCACGGTCCCTTCTTTGGTTGGTAACCAGGAGCGCCGCTGTGCTGAAGGTGAAGAAGAAGAAGGCGAGCGTCAAGCCGAAGGTGTCCTCCGACGTGACACCCGTTCCTGGTGCCCTGCCAACACCTGATGAGGGGCCAGACGTCGTAGAAGAGGAGGCTCACGGGGCGACTCTCCTTGTCGCGGCCGTGGAGCCCCCGATTCCTGCGCGTGAGGCTCGCGGGGCGACGCTCCTTGTCGCGGCCGCGGAGCCCCCGACGCCCGTTGGAGAGGCTGGTTCTGCTCCTGGGGGTGCATCTGCGCTGCTGCTTGAGAGGCCAGCCCCCGAGGGCCGGCTGGCCCAGGGACCGTCCGTCCCTGCCTTGTCTATGGTGGTACCGCAGCCTCCGACGGCCTCAGCCTTCCATGCTTCTGCCCCCTAGTGGCGGCTCCCGCTGCCACGCAGACGCCACCTCCGGGCCAGGCCCTTGCACCTCTGAGTCGTGGCCCTCTGGTCGAGTTAGGCACCCTGGAGGGGGCCTACTCTGCTCTGGATCAGGTCCGGGACGGTCTCCGAAGTGCCGACGGTCGCCTCGCGAAGGAGCGCTTGGGGCTCCTTTCTGGGTGGCTCCAGGACGACGCCACTGCCATGGTTGTTTGGAGCCAAGCCGCTGCCGCCGGTGATGAGAGTAGGAAGGGAAATTCGTCAGCCAAGGTGGCTCGCGACGCGGCGCTAGCCGATGCAGCGTCTGCTGTGAAGCGCTGCGGTGAAGCGGAGGTCAGCCTGAAGGCTCTTCAGGAGGAGAAGACTGCGCTCGCCGAACAGCTCCGCCAGCGGGAGGGAGACCTCAAGGCCTGCGAGGCCAAGCTTGCCGACCGCGACTCCACGCTGTCCAAGGTGGTGGCCGACCAAGCCACGGAGCGCGAGCATCTGGACAAGCTGAAGGAGGGAGTAGCCGCGGAGAAGGCTCGGCTCGACGCCAGGGAGGAGGCCCTTGCTGCGGCTGAGGAGAGAAAGGCTGCGGAGTGCGAGGCCCTCCCATCCATCGAGCTTAGGTTCCGTCAGGCACTGCACTCCATCTGCCGGGGGGGGGGGTTCGCGGAACCCCTGGCAGCTCCTGAGAGCGGCTTCGCGGTACTCTCTTCAAAGCTCGCCGAGGTGCTCTATGTTGGAAATATGCCCTAGAGGCAATAATAAATTGGTTATTATTATATTTCCTTGTTCATGATAATCGTTTATTATCCATGCTATAATTGTATTGATTGGAAACTCAAATACATGTGTGGGTACATAGACAACACTGTGTCCCTAGTAAGCCTCTAGTTGACTAGCTCGTTGATCAAAGATGGTTAAGGTTTCCTAGCCATTGACATGAGATGTCATTTGATAACGGGATCACATCATTAGGAGAATGATGTGATGGACAAGACCCAAACTAAGAACGTAGCATTTGATCGTGTCAGTTTATTGCTATTGTTTTCTGCATGTCAAGTATCTGTTCCTATGACCATGAGATCATGCAACTCCCTGACATCGGAGGAGTACCTTGTGTGTATCAAACGTCGCAACGTAACTGGGTGACTATAAAGGTGCTCTACAGGTATCTCCGAGGGTGTCTGTTGGGTTGGCATGGATCAAGACTGGGATTTGTTACTCTGTGTGACGGAGAGGTATCTCAGGGCCCACTCGGTAATACAACATCACAATGAGCCTTGCAAGCAATGTGACTAAAGTGTTAGCCACGAGATCTTGTATTACGGAACGAGTAAAGAGACTTGCCGGTAACGAGATTGAACTAGGTATAGAGATACCGACGATCGAATCTCGGGCAAGTAACATACCGAAGAACAAAGGGAATAGCATACGGGATTAACTGAATCCTTGACATAGAGGTTCGACCGATAAATGATCTTCGTAGAATATGTAGGAGCCAATATGGGCATCCAGGTCCCGCTATTGGTTATTGGCCGTAGAGGTGTCTCGGTCATGTCTACATAGTTCTCGAACCCGCAGGGTCTACACACTTAAACGTTTGGTGACGATTAGTATAGTTGAGTAATTTTGTTGGTGACCGAAAAGTTGTTCGGAGTCCCGGATAAGATCCCGGACATGACGAGGATCTCCGGAATAGTCCGGAGGTAAAGATTGATATATGTGATAATAGTGTTTTGATCTCCGGAAGAGTTCCGGAGTTCACCGGAATGGGTTCCGGATGTTTACCGAAGTGTTCGGGTGCAGCAACACTTTATATGGGCCAAAGGGATAAAGCCCACGAGGTATTGGAAAGTGCAAAAAATAGTTTTGCTGCCGCGTAAGCGGTACTACCATTTTGTGAAGCGGTACTACCGCCCAAGCGGTACTACCGCTTGTGTGAAGCGGTACTACCACCCAAGTGGTACTACCGCTTGTGTTAAGCGGTACTACCGCTTGTGCGCGGTACTGCAGGGATCCGAGTTGGACTCTTTCCCTGCGGGCCAAACCGACCTTGTGCGGGCAAAACCGACCTGGAGGAGGCTTTTACTCCAAGTTTAGACCCCAAGGCTCAACATATAAATAGAGGGGCAGGGCTAGCACACGGGACACATCAAGATTTCCCCAAGCCGTGTGCGGCAACCCTAACCCTCTAGTTCCTCCGTCATAATCTCCGTAGCGCTTGGCGAAGCCCTGCAGAGATTGTTCCTCACCACCATCACCACGCCGTCGTGCTGCTGGAACTCAACCACTACTTCACCATCGCTCGCTGGATCGAGGAGGTGAAGGCGTCATCAAGCCGTACGTGTGTTGAACGCGGAGGTGCCGTCCGTTCGGCGCTAGTTCGTGATCGGATCGAGGGACGACTTGCGATTTGGATCGCGGAGACGTTTGACTACATCAACCGCGTTTCTTAAACGCTTCCGCTTAGCGATCTACAAGGGTATGTAGATTCACTCTCCCTCTCGTAGATGCTCATCACCATGGATAGATCTTGTGTGTGCGTAGGAAAAATTTTAGTTTTCCATGCAACGTTCCCCTACACTCTAGGGTGCCGTTGCCAGGGTGAGACCATCTTGGAGAGTGAGTGCCGCGACCTCTTCTCCGCGGCCGCGACGCTCGTCTTCAGCCACCTGTACCTTCGCGAGCCGGGTTACGACTTCGGCTCTGTGATCCGCCCGGTTGATCCTAGGGTTCGCGCAGCTACGGCGGCGACCGTGGAGGGCGCCGTGGAGGCGCTGATGAAGAAGTTCGCCGCAGTTGGGGCATGCAGCAGTGTCAGCTCCTCCTCCTAGGTCCTTTCCTGCAACAATTATCATGCCTCGTGGAGGCGTTAGACTTGTTTGCATTTTCAGAGACATTCAATGCTTGTAATGACTGTTTAAATTATGTGGTTTCCTTCCTCTCCTAGCTTCCTTCCTATTTGCTGTAGTGCTCTGCGTCGGCAGGGCCCGATCCCGCGCATACCTCAACCGCCGTTGGGGCGTCCGGATCACCAGGACGAGACCAAGGGGTGACGGGCTACGTGACCAGTGAGGCCCCTGAGTCGCGATGCTCACGAGTCCCCCTTGACGTACGAGCAGGCCTCATGAAGGGAACATGGCGACGACGGGGTTGATTTGGAGATTTGGACGCCTTGAGCTCTCCGTCGGCAGGGCCCGGTCCCGCGCATACGTCAGCCGCCGTTGGGGCGTCCGGATCACCAGGACGAGACCAAGGGGTGAGGGGCTACGTGACCAATAAGGCCCCTGAGTCGCGATGCTCAGGGGTCCCTCTTGACATACGAGCGGCTCCCATACCTTTCCTCGCCAGTTGTCATCTGAGAGGGACGCGTGAAGACCAGGTATCAGGGACCTAGGGAGGTGGCGCACGCCAGGCCCGGCCTGAGTGTAGCCCCCGTGCAGCCCCCTCGCGCGGGCATCCCAGGGGAATGCTGGGAGACGGGGCCGTGAGGGGCCATCCTAAGATTGGATGCAGCGGCTAGGGTGCCCTCAGTTGTTTATCCACCAGCGCGGAGCATGGGGCTTCCACGTTGCGTGGGCATAGCCGCTGAGCGACAGTGTCGTCCGCCAGCGTGGAGCATGGGGCTTCCACTTGGACGTGGGAAGGGGGGGTCGGCTCTTGAGCCCCCCGGGCGTGTACAACCCATTAAGTTCATATGCGTGGCCTGCACAGTAGAACTGGAGGTGTATTTGGGCACCCGTGTGCCAGCTCGGGTCTCACGGGGCCCTACCTCAAAGGCGGGTTGCGCCTGAATCTTCTGGTAGGAGGCACCATTGCAAGTCCTGTATATTTTTGGAGAAACCTGCGCCGAATGAATTTCCGAGGGCCATCGCATGAGAAAGCCAAACACCAAGGGCCCCTGGAGGTGACGTGAGCGGGGCCGGCCCGGCAGACAGAGCTCAGCCATTGGATTTATCGACGCTGCAGGGACGGACCCGAGCACAGACGCCGTGCCCAGTTTTCTCATGTGACAAACCCGAGGAGAAAACACCCGACCCGTGGCTCCCGTGGCGGCGAAAAGCCGACTGTGGTTGGAGTAACCGTGTCGCGCGCCCTGACTCACCCACTCCCGATTAGCTCATGCGAGGATGTAGCACCAAGGGCCATGGGAGGTGACGTGCACGGGGCTGGCCCGTGAGACAGAGCTCGACCGCTTGGATTTGTCAACGCTGCAGGGACGGACCCGAGCACAAATGTCGTGCCAGCCCTTAATCATGAGGCGGTCGAAAGCGGGATTGTTAGAGCGTGACGACATTCATGGTGGCGAAGCACCGAGCATGCAGCTTGGAATACTTAGGAAATTTATCAAATGCATGTGAGGTTCTGATACATGTGCAAATGACGCGGCTACAGGGGCGGGCCCTAACTGCCTGAGGATAATACAGCCTGATAGGCGCCCTCAATCCGAACAAACCCAAAAGTTACCTAGTACGAACCAAAAAGTCACCTGGCAGCGGTACCGCTGAAGCGTCGAGGTAGTCGTTGGAGCCTGGCCTTCATGAGCCGGATGCCTCCGGAGGCTCGGGGTCCTCGCTAGGGCCCGGCGCCTCCTCCAGGGCCGCGTGACGCCGGACCTCGAGGGGCGAGAGCATGACCTGGGCGAGGCGCTGGAACGTGGCACCCGCATTCGCCAGGCCGAAGGGCATGCAGATGTAGTTGCACGGATAGACCCCACTACGGCCAATGTGCGACTACCAGACGAGGTCCTGGGATGCGGCCCTGTTGATGCCCGGTATGTTGACGCAGACGCGCCGCATGCCACCCGCGCCGAAGACGGTGGCTGCGCTAGGTAATGCGGGGCGACACCCGCCTCGCATGGCCTACGCCTCCTGAAGCTCCTCGAGTGCACTGGCGATGAACTCCCACAAACCTGGCGCCTCGCGCCGCGCTCCTTGCTTGAGTGGGCGCGCGTCAAAGCACGCCTCCATGTTGTGCTCGAGCACCTCCCTCGTCTCACTGGTCAGGTTGGAGGCCTTCCAGATGGAAGCCCCCGAGCCCGACCCGAGGGGGGCACCGAGCGCGCCTTCCTATGCGAGGGGGGAAGGGGCCTTGGCTCCGGGCACGGAGCCTGAGGCACCATCCTTGGAGGCCTCCGCCCCCTGACGCCCCTTGGAGAGGAGCTGCTTCTTCTTCCTAGGAACATCCTCAGGAGGCAGGATGCCAGCTTCATCGTCAGAGTTCTCCGCCGCTGCGGCCCGGTAGGCATGCTCGAGGGTGCAAACGGCGTCCTTCTCATTGCAGGCAACAGTGATGATGCCACCACTCCCCGGCATCTTGAGGATGTTGTAGCCATGGTGAGTTGTCGGGACCCCGATCCTAAGCCATATGAATCCAGCATGTAACATGTCACACCACTTTGCGGCCTCACGCACGGTAACCCACGGCTGCCACCTTACCTTGGCCTGGACCGTTTGCGCCTTTTGGCTCACGGATATGAACATGTCGCTAGCATTCACACGTCAAAGAACCCGGGTCGACATGACTAGTCATAGACCCAAGTGGCACAACCGTACAGGGACAGGCATACGTAACCCAACAATGCAGGTGTCGGTCATCAGCGTGTGTAGACGAGTCATAGCAAGCTACCGGGACTCCATTACGCCGTGGGACATAAATGTCATCAACAGCGCATAGACGAGTCATAGCAGGCAACATGGACTCCATTACACTGCGAGACATTTCCCCGAAGGGACAGACACAACAGCAAGAAGGATACACGCCGGTCAATCAATGTGTCCGGAGCAGTAGCAATCTACCAAGGCTCGGTGGAAGCACAAAGAGGCATTTCCCCGTAAAGCAGGCTACTAAAGGTATATAGCTAGGTGTCGAATCCCACACATACCAATGCATTTCAAACATACACGCAATACGCACGATATGTGTAGATACAACATGGCATCACCACAAAACTCTACAACATAGCATTTATTTAGAAGGCTCCGAAGATCCAACATAGTATAATGTTACAAGCAGGATGGGTTACATGACCCAACATTCAGAGCATACAAACAACAAGTGGAAGTTACATGTCTGGGTACAGACATCTACTAAAAGCGGCTGGAAGAGCCTGAAAAGCTACAACGACCCTACCAAGGAGCCAGACTCCTGTCTGGGTTAATAAGCTAATCTGTCGATGTCAACTTCAGAAGAAACATAACAGACCAACGTCTATCTCTGCAAAAATGTAAATAAGCAATAGTGAGTACGAAGGTACTCAGCAAGTCTTACATCAGAACTAACTACATATGCATCATGTATCAAGAACAGGGTTGTGGGGTTCACTGCAGAATGCCAGCTTTGACCTTTGGCTATGCTGAAATATGATAAAGTATCCAACGTATCACTACTCTCTCGTCTCCCTACAAGAGAGCACACACGAGTCCACATGTTCACCATATTAATACACCACTATGGATCCTCTCTCGTCTTCCTACGAGAAGCCATCCATAGCACTCACACTTATCTGGAGTATTTTAGAGTATCCATTTAATTTGTCTATGAACAATGCAAATCTCCAAGTAGTCCATATCCACGGATGCGGCTATTCGAATAGATAGTTTACCCTGCAGGGGTGTACTTCGTCACACATGCTCCCGCCACTTATGGCCATGTGCACGTAAAAAGGCACCTCGGCAACCTTCAAGCGGAAGCCCAGCGAGGGAGTCGGCCATGGACGTTAACTTACAATGACTCTAGCCCAAGGCAGTCGCCTAACTGAGTTGGTCACCACAATCGAGAATCCGGCCGTGTTTCACGATTCGGACTCAGAAGTTGTGTACAGGGACCCAAGCCGGTCCCGGTTGGGCCGTTCATTCACTTCGCAGGCCCGGCCACATCCTATCAACGTTTCGAACTAGTGCGACTCCTGGGCAGAGAACAGGGTAGGTTAATAGGCCGAGAGAGCTCGAGTTACCGGAGCCCAATGTGCGGTAGTAGCTAGTCTTGGAACACAAACACAGAACTCAGTTCCTATGAGCGGCTTCAATGAGACAAACCACCATGTACACCTACATGGCCTCTCATCGCTACCTTTACCAAAACAGGTTCAACACTTAATCCTCATCATTAGGACACAATCGTTTTACTCCGGTTCATCACCCAGATGAATCAGACTTGATGCAACTCTAAGCATAGCAAAGCATAATAGGGTGATAGCACAACATGGCTCAAGCATCTACCAGGTATGCTAGGTTGCTTGGTTCAGCTATTTACTGTGACAATGACAGGTCATGCAAAGGAGTGGCTTCATCTACCGCAACACAAGTAGCAGTTGAATCGCATTGTCCTAATGCATTGAAATGAGAGCAAGAGCGAGAGAGTGGGATTGTATCGAATATGCTCAAGGGGGGGGGGTTGCTTGCCTGTTTATTGGAAGAACTCAGCTATTCTTCAATGTCGTCGATAACTACGTCTCGCAAGTCTATCGACAAGATCAAACAAGGTACAAATTAAGCAAGGCAAATGCTTCACCATGATGCATGAGTATGACATGTCAATATGTTGCTGGTTTGGGCTAATGCATCTATCAATAGGTTAAATGGAGATGGTTTGAACCAAAGGTTCAAAATCAACTCCATATGTGAAGTGGCCTATTGTGTTTGGAACAAAATGTCCAAGTTCTCCTATTTAGGTTGCTCTAACATGCATGAAAATGCCACCATCGGAGTCATTGGATTTTTCTGATAATTTTTCATATATAAATTATTTCAATCTGACTTACAGATTATTTTATATGAATTTCCAAAGATTTTACTATTTTTTGGATTTAATTTTATTCTACAAATTAAATTATTGGTTCAGCCAGACGTCATCATGACGTCACCTAGTCAACTGAGCCGTTCCTGGTCAAATATGACCAGTGGGGCCCCATGTCAGTGACACAGGGCTAATCCCCGGTCAAACCCGGAGCTAATTGGGCTTTGACCCCCTGTGGGGCCCTCTGTTAGTGCCTCTGGGGTGGGGGTTAGCACTAAGCGGCCCGCCACGTCATCGCCCACTGGACTTTGGCCGGCGACGACAAGATCAACGGCGGAGGCTCGCCGGAGTAGCTCGGGATCGCGATGCGGGTCCTCATTTTGCGTGCGGTTTGCTGCTAAAGGTAGCTAACGATGCGCCGCATCGACTGGTGCCAACCGTTGGTCACGGGGACACCGGTAGCTACGCCGGTGACGAGGTGCGCGGCGGCAGCGGCTCGGCCATGAGCAGTGCGGGAGCTACATGGCACGGGAAGAAAAGGGGAGCGGGGGAAAATGGCCAGGGGCTCACGGCGAAGCGGATGGAGTCGACGGCGAGCTCGGGGAGGCAGAGACGATGGCGAATCGACGAGCGCGAGCAGCTGTCGGAGGTGGAGAAGACAGCGGAGATGGCGTCGTTGGAGGGCCTCCGGCCTTGATTCCTTCGACGGGGAGGAGCTGCTCGAGGGGACGGAGCTGAGGGGCATGGCAGGGGGGCTCGGCGAGGCCGGTGGCCGCGGTGGCTGCAAGCGACGACGACCTTCGGTTGGTGAGGGAGAGGAGCAGCAGGGCGAGGGGGGGGGGAGGAATGAGAGGTCAGGCCGATCCAGACGGCAGCTAGGGCCTAACCCCGTCGTCGACATGGCGCGGGGCAAGAAGGAGGTGGCTCGGGAGCTCAGCGAGCTCGCCATGCCTCTCCTCGGCCTACTGGCCGAAGGTAGAAGACGGGCGTGCCCCTATGGGCTGGGCCGGCTTCTTCAAACGGTAAGGCCCAGGTAAGCCCTTTGCCTCTTTCTTTTTTTCTGTTCTTTTCTATTTCTGTTATTTGTTTTGGTTTATAACTAAAATATAAAACCATTTCATAAAACCCGCAAAATATATATGTGGGCTAATTGGAATTATCCGATGCCACATAATAATTCTCTGAAATATTGGACATATATTTTCCATATAGAAAATATATATCTATTGCAAATAGGGTTTGAATTAATTCAAATGTCCAAGATAAAATGTTTCTGTGACTTCAAAGTATTGGATGACATTTTTACCTCATGCCAATATTTTATTAGAACACCAGGGACATTTTCTTAGATCTATTTGAAGCAATTTTTATATTGCTTATTTGACAAAAAAATGAATGATGAGGCTTGATCAAATCCTCATTTCAATTTCATTGCAAAAATAAATGCATGCATGAATGCATTATCAAACAAGGGAAACTAGGGCTGTGACAACTCACCCCCACTAAACAAGAATCTCGTCCCGAGATTTAGGAGTAGTCAGGAAGAGTGCAGGGTACTCAAGCCAAAGACGATCTTCGCGCTCCCAGGTTGCTTCATCCTCGGAATGGTGTGACCATTGAACCTTGAGAAACTTGATGCTGCGACGTCGAGTGCTGCGCTTGGCTTCATCGAGAATACGAACAGGATATTCTCGATATGAAAGATCATCTTGAAGATCAAGCGTTTCGTGGTCTACTTTGCGGACAGGATCCTTGAAGCAACGCCTGAGTTGAGAAACGTGGAACACATCATGCACTTTGGAAAGTTGTGGGGGTAGTTCCAACTGGTAGGCAACTTCTCCTCGTTTGGCAAGAATGCGAAAAGGACCAATGTAACGAGGAGCCAATTTGCCTTTGATATCGAAGCGATGGGTACCCTTGAGATGTGTAACCCGAAGGTAAGCCTTCTCGTCAACTTCATAACTTACGTCTTTATGACGGCGGTCATATTGACTCTTTTGACGAGACTGGGCTGTTTTCAGATTCTCACGAATGATGCGAACTTGCTCTTCTGCATCCTAGATCATATCCGGTCCAAAGAATTGTCTTTCACCGGTTTCTGACCAGTTTAATGGCGTTCGACATCTTCGTCCATACAACACTTCGAAAGGAGCTTTGCCCAGACTAGACCGGAAGCTATTGTTATAAGCAAACTCGGCGAATGGAAGACATTTCTCCCAGTTCATTCCGAATGAGATAACACAGGCTCTGAGCATATCTTCGAGAATTTGATTGACTCTTTCTACTTGACCACTTGACTGAGGGTGATAAGCAGTGCTAAAGGAAAGATGGGTTCGCATAGCATTCTGGAAACTTTCCCAAAATCGAGAAGTGAAAAGACTTCCACGATCTGAATTGATCTCTAGAGGAACACCATGAAGAGAAACTATTCAAGAGATATATAGGTCTGCTAACTGACTAGCAGTTATACTTTCTCGAACTGGAAGGAAATGAGCAACTTTCGAAAGGCGATCGATGACCACGAAGATGGCATCATTCCCTTTCTTAGTCTTTGGAAAGCCGGTGATGAAATCCATACCAACCTTGTCCCATTTCCACTCGGGAATAGCCAAGGGCTGAAGAGTGCCAGCAGGCCTTTGATGCTCTGCCTTAACGCGACGACAAACATCGTAGTTAGCAACGAACTAAGCGATTTATCTCTTCATCCGGGTCCACCAGAACCTCTGGCATAGGTCCTGATACATCTTAGTACTACCGGGATGAATTGTGAGAGGAGATTCATGAGCTTCTTTAAGGATTAGCTCTTGAAGTTGTTGCTTCTTGGGAACCACCAAGCGGTTCTCAAAGAATACAACACCTTGATCATCTACCGAGAAGGAACGAGCAACTCCCTTAGCAATGTTGCTCTTGATCCGAGAAATTCCCGTATCCTGCTTCTGGGCAGCTATGATTTGATCCTTAAGAGTCGGTTTCGCCACAAAGGTAGAAAGGAATCCTCGAGGAACAATGTGAAGATTTAACTTACAAAATTCCTCGTGGAGAAGTGGTTGACTTTGTAGCAACATGAGGTTGTTACAATAGGATTTACGACTTAGTGCATCAGCCATGACATTGGCTTTGCCTGGGGTGTAAGATATTCCTAAGTCGTAGTCCGTAATCAACTCAATCCACCGTCTTTGCCTGAGATTCAAATCCGGTTGGGTGAATATATACTTGAGACTCTAGTGATCAGTGCATATTTCGCAACGATTACCCAGAAGGTAATGTCGCCAAGTGACAAGTGCATGGACTACTGCGGCAAGTTCCAGATCGTGTATTGGATAATTCTCCTCATGTGGACGTAACTGTCGAGATGCGTAGGCAATCACATGACGATCTTGCATAAGAATGCAACCTAGACCTTGTCGCGAAGCATCACAGTAGATAACAAAGTCCTTTGTGAAATCCGGGGGTACAAGTACCGGGGCAGTAGTCAGTCGTCTTTTCAACTCCTGAAAACTTTCCTCACACTTTGGAGTCCACTCGAACTTCTTATCCTTCTGGAGGAGTTCAGTTAGATGTTTCGCAACTTTGGAGAAGTTCTCAACGAAGCGGCGACAGTAGCTTACTAAGCCAAGGAAACTCTTAACTTGCTTCACCGATTCAGGTTGAGTCCAATCAAGGACAGCTTGAACTCTCTCGGGATTGACAGCACTACCTTTCGCAGAGATTACGTGACCTAGATAGGTCACTTCTGGCAACCAGAATTCGCACTTGGAGAATTTGGCGTAAAGGCGATGCTCTCGAAGTTTCATCAATACCAGCCTAAGATGCTCAGCATGTTCTTCTTCGTTCTTCGAGTATATGAGGATGTCATCGAGGTAAACCATGACAAATTTGTAAAGATACTCCATGAAGATCGAATTCCTTAAGCGGGAGAAAGTGGCTGGGGCATTGGTGAGACCGAAGGACATGACGGTGTACTCGTATTGGCCATAACGAGTGACGAAAGCCGTCTTTGGAATGTCCTCGTTCCTGATTTTGATTTGATGATAACCTAATCTCAAATCCATCTTCGAAAAAACTGCGGATCCAGCGAGCTGATCATACAAATCGTTGATCCTGGGGAGCGAATATTTGTTCTTTATCGTGACCAGATTAACCGGTCGATAATCGACAACCATCCGGTCCGTACCATCCTTCTTCTTGACGAAGAGGACAGGACAAGCCCATGGAGAAGAACTAGGACAGATGAAATCTTTCTTCAAATATTCATCGAGTTGGATTTTAAGCTCAACAAACTCTTGGGGTGACATCTTATAAGGTCTCCTAGCAATTGGGGTGGTTCCTGAAATAAGGTCTATGACAAACTCTACTTCTCTGTCAGGTGGAACACCTGGCAGTTCTTCTGGAAAGACATCCGGGAAGTCATGGACTACCGGGATGTTCTCAACGTCTGGGAGAGGATTGGCATTGAGAAAAAATATCCGCCCTTCTGGAATACGGGTTTGGACTTTGACTATCTGGCCAGAAGGGTGGGTAAGCTGAACAGACCTAGTGAAACAATCAATTTTGGCATGATGGGCTGTCATCCAGTCCATCCCCCAAATGATATTGATGTCCGAAGACTTAAGAGCTATTAGAGAAGCAAGGAACACCAAACCATCAACAAGGATTTGATTTCCATGGCTCACTCTACCAGTTTGCCATCTAGAACCTGCAGTTTGAACTTCCAAAGGAGTTGGCATAATATCAAAGGACATATCATGCAACAGGGCATACCTGTCAGAGATGAAAGAGTGGGATGCTCCAGAGTCAAATAAAACTAAAGCTAGATGAGAATTGACAAGAACCGTCTTAAGCACGACATTAGCATTATCTTTAGCTTCTTCTGCAGTTACATGGTGCACACATCCACGAGTATACACAACTAACCTGGCATTAAACTTCTTGATTAGGGGCCTGCTACGACTGGCAACATTGCTTGAAGAGGATCGAACATTTGCTCGCAAAGGGCAATTCTTCGAATAGTGTCCAGGCTGACTGCACTTGAAGCATGCTCCATGAATAGGCCGGGGATCTGGGTTGATCATTCGGTTGTTGAGGTTCTTCTGGGGAACACATGGCATCAGTAGACGATGCGCCACATAGGATGGCCTCGGTGCATATCCGGGAGGGAGAGCGGTGTTCGGTATCCATATTCTACGCCTCTGAGATATAGAGACTGAGGATGACCCAAAGTCACAGTTGCGCTTGCGAGATTCCTCATAGGTCATCCTACCAGTTTCTGCTTGGATGGCTTTGTTCACAAGAACCTGGAAGGTAGAAAACTCATGCAGATTGAGGTCACGACGTAGCTCTGGGTCGAGACCTTTCCTAAACCTTGCTTGCTTCTTGGCATCTATGGATACTTCTTCAGGTGCATAACACGCAAGGCGTCCAAATTCACGGCTATAGGCATCCACATCCATCTTGCCTTGGGTCAGGTAGCAAAACTCCGCTTGCTTATGATCTATCAGGGATTGTGGAATATGATGCTCACGAAAGGCCTCACAGAATTCCTTCCATGAGGTAGCTTGGCCTGTAGGTCACATGGCCTCGAAGTTTTCCCACCATAGGCTGGCGGAACCTTCAAGGTGATATGTGGCATAGGTGACCTTGTCTCCTTCTGCCACGTTTGCATAACGCAGCTTGTTGTTGATACTTCGAAGCCAATCATCTGCATCCAGTGGCTCAATGGAATGATGGAAGATGGGCGGTTGCAACTTGATGAAGTCTCTGATGGATACTAGCTCATTGCGACGATGGGCTGTATTCTGCTCGATGTGCTCCAACAGACGGTTGGTGTCACGCTTGTTCTTCTCAACTTCTAGCATAACCTCTGCCAAAAGAGGCGGGTTGGGAGGATCTTCTGCATCCCTACCATCTCCATGATTCTGACCACGACTAGCAAATCTTTGGTTTACTGGCAACATCCTGACGGAAAACCAGGGTTCAGAAACAAGGAAGAACACCGGAACATATCTAAACCTAGAGGAACTCGGACAACATAACAGCTGTACGGGCATGAAATATGAGGCAACCTGCACAAAACGTGGGCAGCATAACAGCTCAACATCATGGTCCAAGGCACATGGAGAACATAGGCATCACTTCTCACAATTTTGATGGGACAATACTTGACACAAACAACCATTCTATCAGTCTGTGGTCCAGTAACTCGTCATCCTAGCAGATAGGTAAGAAGCCTAGTCCTTAATCCCCGTAGCAAGGAAGAGGGTGACCCAGAATAGAGTAACTTGAGGAAAGAAGTAAAAAGAGCCTTACGTTCCCTTCCACAATCAATTCCCTTATATAACAAAAGCTTTACTAGACTCAACATCGACCAGTTTGGCTTCGTAAACCTACAGACAACTCAGCTTTGATACCAACGCTGTCGGGACCACGATCCTAAGCCATATGAATCCAGCATGTAACATGTCACACCACTTTGCGGCCTCACGCACGGTAACCCACGGCTGCCACCTTACCTTGGCCTGGACCGTTTGCGCCTTTTGGCTCATGGATATGAACATGTCGCTAGCATTCACACGTCAAAGAACCCGGGTCGACATGACTAGTCATAGACCCAAGTGGCACAACCGTACAGGGACAGGCATACGTAACCCAACAATGCAAGTGTCGGTCATCAGCGTGTGTAGACGAGTCATAGCAAGCTACAGGGACTCCATTACGCCGTGGGACATAAATATTATCAACTGCGCGTAGACGAGTCATAGCAGGCTACATGGACTCCATTACACTGCGAGACATTTCCCCGAAGGGACAGACACAGCAGTATGAAGGATACACGCCGGCCAATCAATCTGTCCGGAGCAGTAGCAAGCTACCAAGGCTCGGTGGAAGCACAAAGAGGCATTTCCCACTAAAGCAGGCTACTAAAGGTATACAGCTTGGTGTCGAATCCCACACATACCAATGCATTTCAAACATACACGCAATATGCATGATATGTGTAGATAGAACATGGCATCACAACAAAACTCTACAACATAGCATTTATTTAGAAGGCTCCAAAGAGCCAACATAGTATAATGTTACAAGCAAGATGGGTCACATGACCCAACATTCAGAGGATACAAACAACAAGCGGAAGTTACATGTCTGGGTACAGACATCTACTAAAAGCGGCTGGAAGAGCCTGAAAAGCTACAACGACCCTACCAAGCAGCCAGACTCCTGTCTGGGTTAGTAAGCTAATCCGTCGATGTCGACGTCAGAAGAAACATAACTGAACAACATCTATCTCTGCAAAAATGTAAATAAGCAATAGTGAGTATGATGG
Source organism: Elymus sibiricus (assembly GCA_039707655.1). Classification (NCBI taxonomy): domain Eukaryota; kingdom Viridiplantae; phylum Streptophyta; class Magnoliopsida; order Poales; family Poaceae; genus Elymus; species Elymus sibiricus. The sequence continues at coordinate 256,868,061 of CM077667.1, forward strand.
TACTCAGCAAGTCTTACATCAGAACTAACTACATATGCATCATGTATCAAGAACGGGGTTGTGGGGTTCACTGCAGAATGCCAGCTTTGACCTTTGGCTAGACTGAAATATGATAAAGTATCCAACGTATCACTACTCTCTCATCTCCCTACGAGAGAGCACACACGAGTCCACATGTTCACCATATCAATACACCACTATGGATCCTCTCTCGTCTACCTACGAGATGCCATCCATAGCACTCACACTTATCTGGAGTATTTTAGAGTATCCATTTAATTTGTCTATGAACAATGCAAGTCTCCAAGTAGTCCATATCCGCGGACGCGGCTATTCGAATAGATAGTTTACCCTGCAGGGGTGTACTTCGTCACACATGCTCCCGCCACTTATCGCCATTTGCACGTAAAAAGGCACCTCGGCAACCTTCAAGCGGAAGCCCCGCAAGGGAGTCGGCCACGGACGTTAACTTACAACAACTCTAGCCCAAGGCAGTCGCCTAACTGAGTTGGTCACCACAATCGAGAATCCGGCCATGTTTCACGATTCGGACTCAGAAGTTGTGTACAGGGACCCAAGCCGGTCCCGGTTGGGCCGTTCATTCACTTCGCAGGCCCAGCCACATCCTATCAACGTTTTGAACTAGTGCGACTCCTGGGCAGAGAACAGGGTAGGTTAATAGGCGAAGAGAGCTCGAGTTACCGGAGCCCAATGTGCGGTAGTAGCTAGTCTTGGAACACAAACACAGAACTCAGTTCCTATGAGCGGCTTCAATGAGACAACCCACCATGTAATCCTACATGGCCTCTCATCGCTACCTTTACCAAAACAGGTTCAACACTTAACCCTCATCTTCAGGACACAATCGTTTTACTCCGGTTCATCACCCAGATGAATCAGACTTGACGCAACTCTAAGCATAGCAAAGCATAACAGGGTGATAGCACAACATGGCTCAAGCATCTACCAGGTATGCTAGGTTGCTTGGTTCAGCTATTTACTGTGACAATGACAGGTCATGCAAAGGAGTGGGTTCATCTACCGCAACACAAGTAGCAGTTGAATCGCATTGTCCTAATGCATTGAAATGAGAGAAAGAGCGAGAGAGTGGGATTGTCTCGAATATGCTCAGGGGGGGGGGGGCGGTTGCTTGCCTGTTTATCGGAAGAACTCAGCTGTTCTTCGATGTCGTCGATAACTACGTCTCGCAAGTCTATCGACAAGATCAAACAAGGTACAAATTAAGCAACGCAAATGCTTCACAATGATGCATGAGTATGACATGTCAATATGTTGCTGGTTTGGTCTAATGCATCTATCAACAGGTTAAATGGAGATGGTTTGACCCAAAGGTTCAAAATCAACTCCATATGTGAAGTGGCCTATTCCGTTTCGAACAAAATGTCCAAGTTCTCCTATTTAGGTTGATCTAACATGCATGAAAATGCCACCATCAGATTCATTGGATTTTTCTGATAAGTTTTCATATATAAATTATTTCAATCTGACTTACAAATTATTTTATATGAATTTTCAAAGATTTTACTATTTTCTGGATTTATTTTTATTCTACAAATTAAATTATTGGGTCAGCCTGACGTCATCAAGACGTCACCTAGTCAACTGAGCCATTCCTGGTCAAATATGACCAGTGGGGCCCATGTCAGTGACACAGGGCTAATCCCCGGTCAAACCCGGAGCTAATTGGGCTTTGACCCCCTGTGGGGCCCTCTGTTAGTGGCTCTGGGGTGGGGGTTAGCACTAAGCGTCCGGCCACGTCATCGCCCACCGGACTTTGGCCTGCGGCGACCTGATCAACGGCAGAGGCTCGCCGGAGTAGCATGGGATCGCGCTGCGGGGCCTCATTTTGCGTGCGGTTTGCTGCTAAAGGTAGCTAACGATGCGCCGCATCGACTGGTGCCAACCGTTGGTCACAGGGACGCCGGTAGCTACGCCGGCAATGAGGTGCACGGCGGCAGCGGCTCGGCCATGAGTGGTGCGGGAGCTACAGGGCACGGGAAGAGAAGGGGAGCGGGGGAAAACGGCCAGGGGCTCACGGCGAAGCGGATGGAGTTGACGGCGAGCTCGGGGAGGTGGAGACGACGGCGAATCGACGAGTGCGAGCGCCGGTCGGAGGTGGAGAAGACGGCGGCAATGGCGTCGTTGGAGGGCCTTCGGCCTTGATTCCTTCGACGGGGAGGAGCTGCTCGAGGGGATGGAGCTAAGGGGCACGACAGGGGGTCTCGGCAAGGCCGATGGCCACGGTGGCTGCAAGCGACGGCGACCTTTGGTTGGTGAGTGAGAGGAGCAGCAGGGCGAGGGGGGAGGAATGAGAGGTCGGGCCGATCTAGACGGCAGCTGGGGCCTAACCCCGTCGTCGACGTGGCGCAGGGCAAGCAGGAGGTGGCTCGGGAGCTCAGCGAGCTCGCCACGCCTCTCCTCGGCCTACTGGCCGAAGGTTGAAGACGGGCGTGCCCCTATGGGCTGGGCCGGCTTCTTCAAATGGTAAGGCCCACGTAAGCCCTTTGCCTCTTTCTTTTTTCTGTTCTTTTCTATTTCTGTTATTTGTTTTGGTTTATAACTAAAATATAAAACCATTTCATAAAACCCTCAAAATATATATGTGGGCTAATTGGAATTATCGAATGCCACATAATAATTCTCAGAATTATTGGACATATATTTTCCATATAGAAAATATATATCTATTGCAAATAGGGTTTGAATTAATTCAAATGTCCAAGATAAAATGTTTTTGTGACTTCAAAATATTGGATGACATTTTTACCTCATGCCAATATTTTATTAGAACACCAGGGACATTTTCTTGGATCTATTTGAAGCAATTTTTATATTGCTTATTTGACAATAATTTGAATGATGAGGCTTGATCAAATCCTCATTTCAATTTAATTGCAAAAATAAATGCATGCATGAATGCATTATCAAACAAGGGAATCTAGGGCTGTGACATGAGTCACCGCCATGAACTTGGCAAGGGCAGGGTACCCGAGGATCGCGTTGTACGGGAGGTGGATGTGAGCGACGTCGAAGTCGATGAGCTCGGTGTGGTAGTTGCTTCGCCCGTCGAAGGCGACCGGCCGGCGAACTTGCCCGATGGGGACGGTGGAGCCATCGGTGACCCCTGAGAAAGGCTTGGTTGGCATGAGCTGATCATAGGGCACTTGGAGCGTCTCGAACGTTTCGATGGAGAGGACATTGAGCCCAGCACCACCGTCGATAAGGGTCTTGGTGACGAGGATGTTGGTGATGGTCGGCGTGCACGGCATGGGGAGCGCGCCTGCCATGGCCGAGCACCTAAGTTGATCCTTGGAATCGAAGGTGATGGTGCACGGTGACCACTTGAGGGGACGCACGGCCTCAAGCTTGGGGAGAGCCGCGTTCACCTCCCGCGAGAATTGGTTGAAGATCCTGTTCGACGCAGGGGCCTGAGCGCCGCCCAGGATGCAAGCAATTGCCCTGGCATCCTGGAAGCCCCTAGCCCCGTCGTTCTGCCTGTCTTCTTCCTTCCTCCTGGGTGGCGGCGGCAGCGGGGGGAGGCCGGCCTCACAGGGGCGAGCCTCGCAAGGCTGGTCGCGGTGGGGCCCCTCACGAGGCTCGTCGCGCCAGAGGTCCTCCCGAAGCTGGTCGCGCCACTCCTGACACGGGTCTCGACTGTCCCAGTGGCCTCCACCGTGGCCTCCACCGCGTCCATAGCCACGGTCACCGCGCCCAGGGCGACGTCCGAAATGCTCGTCGCGGAGCGACCTGAGCTCCTGGCAGTCATTGGTGTTGTGGCTGTTGGAGCAATGGAAAATGCAGAATGGTCGTCCACTCCTGGGGGGTTCCTCATCTCGATTGTGCTTCACCTCAGGTTCTGCCGCCAGCACCGCGGGGGCCTTCCACTTCGTTTCCTTGACCTTGGTCTTCTTGTCTTCGGGGTCCGCCTCCGGAAGCTCGAGGAGGGAGAGGCGGCCCTCGTCGGCCTTGCACACTTGTTCGCCAGGTTGAACATTTCCAGTCCAGAGCACAGGTCGTCATGGATGGCGAGCTCCTCCCTCATCCTGTGGTCCCTGACGCCGTCGGTGAACGCCGAGATGATGGCCTCATCCGACGCCCTCGGGATCTTGAGGCGGGCAGTTGTGAAAAGCGGTATGTACTTGTATAAGGTCTCGCCCAGCTGCTTCACGCGGCGCAGGTCAGCCATAGCGAGGGCGCGGTCATGGGCAGGCCAGGCGACCCGACGCAGCTCCGAGGCGATGGTGCAACAACCCACTGCACCCGCGGGTGCTGCGCGCACAGGAGGGGCCCGGTATTGGTGTTCCTGCGCAGCGGCCTCGAGGGGCGCACGGTCGCGACGCTGGTGCAGCGGTGCAGGGAGCGCACGCGCGGCTGGGGCACCACCTAGCAGCTTACTTCATCCCTCGCCCTTGCCGGGGGCCCGCGCGGGTGTGCTTCATGCCTGGGCTCGGGGTCGGCGCCGCGCTGGGGAGGAGGAGGTGGTGTACCATGGGCAAGATCGCCCGCCAGAGAGGGCGCGGGACGGAGCGAGTAGGAGAACGCCGGGGTGTCGCCGGCAGCGCTGACGAGCTCCGCGATGCGCCCGAGCCAGTCGTCGTAGCGGTTGGGGGCAGGGCGGTAGCGCAGCAACTCGCGCGCCATGAGCAGTGCGGCCGACCTGTGCGCCTGCCCGGGGCGAGCGTGGGAGGACGACCCAGTAGCTGGAACGATGGACGGGGTGGCAGTGCGGCCGTCGCGCCGCGCGATGACCGGCTGCGAGGAGTCCTGCTGCTCGTGGGCATCTGGGCCCGTGGCGGCGGCGGCTGCAGGAGAGGCGGATCGACGCGCAGTGGTGCGGCCCACTGGCGCTGTCTGGGCGACACGAGCAGCCCGGCATTCGGCGCGTGCTCGGCGAGCGTCAGCCGTCGGAGCGTTGAGCGGAGAGGGACTTCGGCACGCCCCCTACCCGGCGCGCCAAATGTCGGATATTGGGCTCCGCAAAACCCAAAGAGGTTTGAACTCAGGGGCATGTGAGAAGATCCCCACCAGCTTCGGCCCCAATGGAACTCACTCAATCACGACGAAGAAGGCTAACGCATGAGGATTTACCCAGGTTCGGGCCGCTGCGAAGCGTAAAACCCTACTCCTGCCTTTTGGTGGATTGCCTCACGAGGAGGTTTGTGGATGAACTGGTACGGTGGTGAGCAACCTCGCGAGGGCACTCGGGTGGTTTTCGGATCCCTCTCTATGGCGCAGCTTCACCTCTATTTATAATGGCCCGGGTCCTCTTCCCTTATCGCACTGGCGGGAAGGGATCCCACAATGGCCAAATTCGAAAGGGGACAAAAGGTACATCTTATCCTGATGAAAGGTGGTCTTCACCTGCAAAGTAGCTGCCAGTGACGCAGAGGTGGGCTCGGCGGTGACATTCGCCCTGCCGTGCCCGTTGGCCTGGTCTTGTTACACCGGAATGGAAACCTTTGGTGGGATGCCTCAGGAACTCGCGTACGCCCTTGCCTCCTTTGCACCAAAGAGGAAACTGTCTTCTCTGAGCGCGCTGGTGCCCGCCTGGCTTGGCTTGCGTCACTCCCGACCTCGCGAGGCCGGGCGCTGCAAAGATGTCTCCGCTCCTCGGGAGGCAGCCTAGGGTGGCCTCCTCTCTCCGGGGGTCTTGGCGCCGTCCTCCTCGCGAGGGTGTGGCTCTCGCGAGGGCCCTGCCTTGAGTGAGGCCGCGCCGGGCCGTGCTGGTTGTCGAAGTGGACCATGCCCTGGGCCGTAGGCAGGCAAGTCTGGGTACCCCCATTCCCAGGACGCCGACAGACACGCTCTCCGTCAAGATCTACGGGCGTTCGGGTGTTCGCCTTGGCTGCTGCGCAGAGATATCGAGTGGCGACGAAAGCTCCTCCTCGAGCGATAGCAACGAGGAGGACAGTGTCGGTGAAGACGGCAACATCGAGCTCCAGGCCGTCATGTCGGAGTACGATGACCTGACCTCTAGCTGATCGTCGGCCGCACCATCACCGTCATTGAGCTCCCCCCTTCCCCCCGGCAGAGCGATTTGCCGGGGGTTCTTGACCTGGGCGCGGCCTCTCTTTCTGAGCTGGATCCTGGCAGGGTCATGGACTTCGGCTTCGTCTTCCTTGCCGGTGGTCCCGCTCAGCTGTTCCCCGTCAGTCTTGACGGGGTTAGGCTGGGCTTCTGCCTTGGTCTTTCCTTCGCTCTTATTCTTTTTGTAACTTGCTCCTAGGGAGAAAGTCAAATAAAGATTTTATTAGGAAGGAGTTTTTCAATGTATCTTGATCCATTTTGTATCGACAAACGAATGAATGAATGTTACTTTACTTCCCTGAGTACTATCCTTTTCTCTCTTCGTTTCTACTGTGTCAATGTGTTCGTGCTCACCACACGGGACCGCCTGCCAGGTCACTATTAACCGCGAGCGCTAAAAGGGAGCGAGCCCCAGGGAACAGGCTGTCGTTTTTCTCCGACAGGGACCCTTGTCGTTATCGGCTCGGTCCCCCAAAGCTGATAAGTTATGAGGAGCTGGGGAACAGCTCGTCCCGACAAAGGTTTTTACCTCGTGGTGGAACTTTACTGAACACATCCGAAAGAAGAGAGTAAGGATTTCCTTTTAGGGAGCATGAAACTTGGGATATGCGACTAGACTTATCTCGTTTTAGGCAGTATCCCTTTCCGGAGTACGCTGGGCCGCCGTCCTCGTTCCTTCATCCTCTTTCCATGTTTACCTGGTGGCAAAACACACGGGGCAAGAGATCTCTATCCTTCGAGGAAAGAGTGCGGTAAAAAGGATTATAGGCTCAATGAATACTCTAGCAAATCTCTTGAAAAATAGGCGATGACATTGCAATCATAAAAGATGCATAACGAATGTGCAATGCAATGATATGATGCCATGCCTAGTTTTATTATTGTTGCTCAGGATCTGTGACTGGCTTTGTACAGAGGGTTACATGCAACTTCGGCAAGGCATGCACAAAAGGTGTTTGCCGGGGACTGCGCCAGGCAGCCGCGCCTTACGGCTAGAACTTACAAAGATGCTCAATATTCCATGAGTTAAGCACCTTGGTGCCATCATCGGTATCCAGACGGACTGCGCCAGTTCTGGTGACTCGTGCTACCCGGTAAGGGCCTTCCCACTTTGGCGTCAACTTGTTGGTACCCTTGGCGGACTGAACGCGCCTAAGGACAAGGTCGCCTTCCTCAAGGCCCGGGCACGTACCCTGCGGCTATGATAGCAGCGCAGGGCTTGCTGGTAGCGTGCAGCGTGCACAAAAGCCCGGAGACGATCTTCCTCAAGGAGCATGGCATCATCATGCCGTAGCTGCTCTTGCCCTACTTCATCGTAGGCAAGTACTTGAGGTGACCCGTATATGAGTTCCGTGGGGAGCTCTGCTTCTGCCCCGTATACCAGGGAGAAGGGAGTCTGGCCGGTAGCTCGATTCGGTGTCGTTCAGAGGGACCAAAGAACTACCGGCAGCTCATCTATCCAGCGCTTGCAGCTCCTCCGCAACCTATCGAAAGTTCCAATCTTGAGACCTCGCAGCACTTCAGCATTTATCCTCTCGACTTGCCCGTTGCTCCTTGGATGGGCAACAGAGGCGAAGGAGACATTGCTTCCAAGGCTTTGGATGTACTGCATGAAGGCGCGGCTCGTGAGCTGGGTGCCGTTGTCGGTGATCACTCTGTTGGGTATTCCAAAACGGCACACCAGCCCTTTCATGAACTTGGTAGCTGACTGCGCGGTCACCTTTCTTACTGGCTCCACCACAGGCCACTTTGTGAACTTGTCGATTGCCACGAACAAGAACTCAAAGCCCCCGACAGCGCGGGGGAAGGGGCCCAAAATATCGAGCCCCCAGACCGAGAAGGGCCAGGATAAAGGGATCGTCTAGAGATCTTGTGCTGGTTGATGGATATTCTTGGAGTAGAACTGACAGGCCTCACACTTCATGACCAATTCAGTTGCATCTTGGACAGCAGTGGGCCAATAGAAACCCTGCCGGAAGGCTTTCCCGGCAAGAGATCTAGATCCAATGTTCGATCCGCATACACCTCCGTGAATCTCCGCCAACAGACTTAGTCCGTCCTCCTGGCAAATGCACTTCAATTTCACGTTGTTGGGTCTTTTTCTGTACAGAGTGTCATCGACAAACTCGTACATACTTGACCGACGGGCTACTTTTTCGGCCTGTTCTTGCTCTTCGGGGAGTTCTCCTGTTTGAAGGAAACAGACTATGTGTTGTGCCCAAGTTGGAGCCTGGGGCTCGACAACTAGGACTAAAGGCATCTCCTCGTCCGTGGGAGCGCTTGTCTCGACCACGAGAACCTGGGGTTCCGTAGGAGAAAGCTGCTCACCATGCGAAGCGAGACTGTCTCCGGCAGCTTCTCTACCAGTGGCTTCGGGAAGCTCTACCGAGAAACGCTTGCCGGAGTTTAGTTTTCTTCTTTTCCTGGCCATTGTTGATGGGGATACCGAAGGTTGAGTGAGGTGAAGGATAAAGGTTCCTTGTTCCACAGGGAACTTTTGTGCAGCGCACTTTGATAGATGATCAGCGATGGTATGTTCCGCATGGGGCACATGCTTAGCTTGCAATCCATCAAAGTGCTACTCCAGTTTCCTCACTTCTTCCACGTATGCCTCCATCAATGGGCTCTGATAGTCTTTGTTGACTTGTTTCACCACGAGCTGTGAATCCCCTCGGATGATCAGCTTCTTGATTCCCAACTCCACCGCGATTCGGAGTCCGGCAAGGAGCCCCTCATACTCAGCGGTGTTGTTGGTAGGTTCCTCCCAGGGGAAGTGCATCTGAATCACATACTTGAGGTGCTCTCTAGTGGTGGCAACGAGGAGCACACCTGGTCCGTCACCCTGGAGCGAGAAAGCACCGTCGAAGTACATGACCCAATCCTTGGGTGCTTCCTTTCCAGGGAGGATTGTCTCTGGGATTTCTTCATCTGGCGTGGGTGTCCATTCTGCAATGAACTCTGCCAACGCCGTGCTCCGAACTGTGGAGGTGCTCTCATACTTTAAACCAAAACTTGACAGCTCAAGGGCCCACTCAACTATCCTGCCAGTAGCTTCGGGGTTCCTCAATATGCGCTGCAGCGGGAAGTGAGTGACGACGGTGATCTCATGGGCCTGGAAGTAGTGGCGCATCTTCCTCGAGGCCATGATGAGGCCGAAGATCAGTTTTTGCACTCCAGAGTACCTTGACTTAGCCCCCTGCAACAAGGAGCTAAAAAAGTACACCGGCCGCTGCACCACTTTCCTTTTCGCCACTTCTTGGGAACTGCCTTCGTCAGCTTGTTGATATTCCTCTGATTGTGCATTGGGTCCTGTCGCAGAAGCTTCAGTTTTGTCCCCGGCAGCATCGGCCGCAGCGGGTGGATCCTCATCTACTTCTCGCTGTGCCACCAGTGCTGCATTAACCACTTGATTCGTTGCCGCCAAGTATAGCAGCAATGGTTCTTGTGGTTTAGGAGCGACCAAGGTGGGAGCGGAAGAAACATAAGTTTTTAGATCTTGCAGCGCTGCTTCTGCTTCTGGGGTCCACTTTACCGGCCCTACCTTCTTCAGGATCTTGAAGAACGGCAGGGCACATTCGGTGGATTTAAAGATGAACCTACTTAGTGCGGCAACGCACCCAGTCAAACGTCTGATGTCCTTCATGGTCTTGGGTGCCTGTATCTGCTCAATTGCCTTGATCTTGTTGGGACTTGCTTCTATCCCCCGCTGATATAAAAAGAACCCAAGTAGCTCGCCGGATGGGATGCCAAATACACATTTTTCAGGGTTGAGCTTCAGGTTGATCTTGCACAGGTTTGCAAAAGTCTATTCCAAGTCTTGTATGAGAGTTGCTTCATCCTTTGTCTTGACAACTATATCATCCATGTAGGCTTCTACATTCCTGTCCAATTGCAGTCGAAATCCAGTCTGCATGGCTCTGGCAAAAGTAGAACGAGTGCTCTTTAACCCGAAGCGCATCCGTACAAAGCAATACATGCCGCACGGAGTTATGAACGCGGTTTTTTCCTCATCTTCCTTAGCCATGAAGATCTGGTGGTATCCGGAGTAAGCGTCCAAGAGGGAAAGCAGGTCACACCCGGAGGTGGAATCAACAATCTGGTCAATGCGCGGCAAGGGAAAAGGGTCCTTCGGGCATGCTTTGTTCAGGTCAGTGAAATCTATGCAAAGCCTCCATTTCCCATTCGCCTTGCGCACCACTACCGGCTTGGCTAACCAAGTTTGATGCAACACTCCTCTGACCAAACCAGCTGCTTCAAGTTTTCTGATCTCTTCGGCGATGAACTGTTGCCGCTCCAACAAGGCTTGTTTCCTAACCTTTTTTTTGACGGGCCTGGCATGGGGGCAGAGAGCAAGGTGGTGCTCGATTACCTCCCTGGGAACATCGGGGATGTCAGATGGTTGCCAGGCAAACACATCGACATTCGCCCGCAGGAAGGCAACAAGCGCGCTTTCCTATTTGTCAGTAAGGGTCGTGCTGATGGTGAACATGCCACTAGCGCCATCCCGCCCTGCCGGGATTTTCTTTGTCTTAGGATAGGTGACCTTGGCTTTCTTGCGGGTGGAACTCTCCAGCAGATCCTCGACGGGCGCAGCGCACTCCAAAGAGGCGCGCTTCCCGGAGTCCTTGCCGGCGTCCCTGCTAGACTTCCTTTCTTTCCTTGATTACTTGGCGGGAGCCAGCGCTTCCGCGACTTCAGCTGCTACCGCGTCTCGATATATCTTATCCACGCATATGACTGCATCCTTCTTGTCGGAAGGGACAGAGATGATTCCAATGGGTCCTTGCATCTTTAAAGTGTTGTAAGCATAGTGAGGTGCTGCCATTAACTTCGCCTGGGCTGGGCAACCAAGAATTCTGTTGTAAGGCAGGGGAAGCTCAACCACATCGAACACCACCTTCTCGGTTCGGTAGTTTAATTCCCCGCCAAACATCATAGGCAAAGTGATCTTCCATTTGGGTCGGCTCCTGCCAGGGTTGACTCCTTGGAAAGTACCCGTAGCCTTGAGCACCTCATCAGGGATTTGCAGCCTCTCGACCACCTTTGGGAAGATCAAATTCAATCCTGCCCCGTCGTCAACTAACATCTTGGTAACCTTGAGGTTGCGGATCGTTGGAGAAACCAACAATGGCAAACACCCGACCGTGGTGGTGCGATCAGGGTGATCCTCTTCATCAAAGATGATAGGCGTGCGGGACCATCTGAGTGGCCTTTTGGTCTCTGCAGCAGGTTCCACAACGTTGACCTCACGCGCCCACTGCTTGAGCTGCCGGTGAGAGGAGTGCAAAAATGCACCCCCGTCAACACACATGGCTTCGGTTGCTCTCTGGAATTATTGATCACTGGAATCCTCCTCGTCATCCTCATCCTCACTCATATCCTCTGTTTCTTTCTTCTCACGACCTCTGGCTAGCCTTTCCTTTTGCTGCGGGGCCTTGCCGCGGCGGCCTCCTCTACCCCTACGGCCCTTCCCGGCAGCAGCATCTTGGCCCTTCTCTTTGTCATGCTTCTCGTACTCCGCCTTCTGCTTCTCAACAAGCTGCTCAACATGGCGGCACTCTTGGAGATGATGGTCCTTGGTGCGGTTGATTTTGTAGTACGGCCCGTTGGACTTCCCAGTTTTCTATACTGCTACGGCCTCCCAGCAATTAGCGCACACGGCAGCTTCCTTGCTGGGGGTCTCGGCCTTGGCCTTCTTGCCAATAGCGAGATTACCAGAGCTCTCCAAAGCCAACACTGCTTTTCCCTTGCACTTATTGTTGCGCTTTCGGCTCCTCCCTTTTGAGCCGGGGGCATCGTTGTCGTCTGAGTCGATTTCGATGCCACCCTCCTCTCCGGGGAGTCACCTTCGTTCCTCAGCACGAGCACACTTGTCCGCCATTGTGTACAGCTCATTGACAGTCTTGGGGAGTTTCACATTCATCTTGGCCCGCATCCTCCTGTTGCGCAGGTTCGAATGGAATGCGGCAATTACGGCTTCGTGGTGTATTTCTGGGATGTTGAGGTGCACTTGACTGAATCTCTGAATGTACTTTCGCAAAGTTTCTCCTTCTTTTTGCGGTAGGACATGCAAATCGCTGGGCTGTCCTGGCTCCTGATGGCCGTCTGTGAAGGCACCGAAGAACTCGTTGCACAGGCAGCCCAGGATGAGATTGAGTTTTCTGGTAGGTGCATAGGCCACGAACTCACATTTGGCTTAAGTGCCAAAGGGAAATAGTTGGCGAGCACCTTCTCGTCTCTTCCTCTGACAGCTTGAATGGCTATCGTATAGATGCCCAGGAACTCTGCCGGGTTTAGCTTTCCATCATACTTCTCCGTCAGCTCTAGTTTGAAAGCTCGGGCCGATGGCCAGCGGACCCGCCGCAGCTCGCGAGTGAAGGCAGGGCACCCCACCTCGTAAGGTAGGTACCCGCCAGCACTGGGCACGGGGTCGTCAGCGTTTGGGCCATTGCGCCTGTCAAACTGACAATGTGCTTCTCGACGCCACTCGATGGTGATGCGCGCGTCTTCTTTCCGCCGATCCTCCACGACACGCCGCTGGTCCCGGTGACCGTGTCGGCCGAACGAGGCCGTGGATGCTTTGTCAAACTCATCAACATGTGAAGCTCGCCGTGGCTGCTCCTGGGTTTGCTGTCGCGGAGGGGACTGCACCGTTGGTGTGGCCCCCTCGACACGATCGCCGGCCCGGGCCGCTGTAGCCATTCGCGCGTGCTGCGATGGCTACGCACGCTGAGATTTATTGGCTTCGATGAAAGATATCAGACTCTGGATGGTAGCTCTCCACTCATCCATCTTGTCAGCCGCCGGCGGGAAGTTAAGTAGAAGCTGGTCTCATGCCATTGCTTCCGATGCCGTGTCCGGCATGGCAAAGGAGGCTCACCGCGACGTCGCCTGGCTCCTGGTGGAACCAAGAGGGACGTCGCCGCGTTCTTGATGCCGCGCGCCGCTCGCCGGGGCGGTCTGACGTGGGGGAGGCCGAATCCGCGGGTTCGCGGCTCCGCTCGCCGCTCCTTCTTGTTTTGGACAGGGCATGCGTCCCGTAGCAGCACTGGTGATGGGCGCAGATGGGGGGTCGCAGGCCGCTCCGGATTGTGAACCGCCGTGGCGACCACGGCCATCCGCGCGGTGGGGAGGCGGTGATTGGTCGTTTCCCCCGTCCGCGGCACCAGGGGCGTACTCGCCAGTATGTTGTTGCTGTGGCACCTCTCCGGCGCTCCCTCCTCCAGCCTCGGGCGCAGGGGACACGACGGTGGCGCCGCCCGCGTCAGCCATGTTGCCCATGACGCCCGTCTCATTCGCGGCCGCCGCGGCGCCCACAGTGTCTGCGGCTGCATGCGAAGGAGCCTTTGAAGTGGAGGGATGTGTGGCCGCGCTGGGCTTCTTCTTGGGAGCCATGGATGAAGAAGATGATGATGAAGATCAACTCGCCGTTCATGAACTAGGGTTCGCGCAAACGATACACGCCCCCTACCTAGCGCACCAAAGATGTCGGGGCACGGATGCACACGATCACCTACGGGACCAGAGGTCCCTTTGTGGTTCGACAAGGGGAGTCACGTTGCACAAAGAGCGGAGATCATGACACGGCGCGACGACCAGGACGCTGGCATTTTTACCCAGGTTCGGGCCGCTGTTAAGCGTAAAACCCTACTCCTGCTTTTGGTGGATTGATTGAAGGAACACGAACAACACACAGTGCTTAACCTCAGGAAGAGTTGCTGTCGGGGCGAGCTGCTACGTGAGTACTAGTGTCGAGAAGTCCGAATCTGGACCTAGGTTGCCTTGGGCCTCCTTTTATAGAGCAAGGGGCAAACCACAATGGCAAAACAGTCATTATCTATCGATTAGATAGCTTAGCAGAGCTATCATACCTAACTCTGGCATTTAAGTCAAAATACAATGATTACTAGACTAGGTGGCACTCGGGGGTGCATTCCCGGCAAGCTCTTGCCACCGCTTATCTGGCTGTTGCTTAGGGTCTTGACACGCTGCTGGACGGGTGTCAACTGGGTATAATCTGCCTTCCGGTGCCTCGCCACGTGCTTAGCGAGAGCTACTTAGCCGCTTGAGGCTTCGACATCGCATCGACAAGTGACTGGCGTTGCGATGCGGTGGAGCGGTGGCTGATTAGCTCGCGCCTGCCAGGGGATGGCTTGCCGGGTCTTCCTGGGATCTGCGCGCCTCGGTCCCGGCAGGCTCCGGGGACGCGGCTGGCGCGCTTTGGGCCCCTCCTGGGTCGTTGTGCTGGGCTCTGGTTCTTGAATGTTGCTTGGTGGTGTGGTAGTTTTTCCCAACGGGTTTTGCTACTACTGCCTGTGCATAAGTCAGGGGCACTGGATACCCCTGTCCTAGTGCACCGACAGTGCGCCCGGTTGCCTTGGCATCTCCTTTCTCGCTTCTTGACTCCTCTCGAAGCTTTAAGGGTCTCTTTTGTCTAGAAAAAAAATCATCAAAAAGTTTTGTAGAATTTGGACTTTTTTGGTACGATTTCCCGGAAAACCAAAAATAGGGAAAAAACAACAGCTAGCACTAGGCACTTGGTTAATAGATTAGTTCCAAAAAATGATATAAAATAGCATAATATTGCATATAAAGTATCCTATATTGATAATATAATAGCATGGAACAATCAAAAATTATATATACATTGGAGACGTATTAGTGGTCAATAGCCGGATAGCCAAGTTTCTCTCTGGAACCGCTCGAGTTTAGTTCGCTAAACTGGCCCTAGAAACACTCCGCCTTCGGGAAGGGAGGTTGAAACCGAAGGCTGACCCACTTGAAGTATGGAGATCGGACGTATCATTTTAAAGCATGACGAAAGCACAAACTAATTTTATGACCAATTCCGGATTGGCACCAAAAAACTTGATTGAATTTAGACATAAAGTTTTTACATGAGTTGTTTTTGTTTTTTCGAGCATAGCTCTCGCAATACAATGCCAGTCAGATTCCAAGCATCAACAATATTAACGGGGGGCTATTACAAGAGCCGAACCACCAAAAGCTAAGATACTCCATGGAGTCCTCGACAAAACGTTCTCAAATATTGCTTTATATGCATCGATTTCGAATTGTTTCTTTGCTCAATAGTTGGGTTGCCCGGATCTTGTGTTTACTCCTTACATTGCCGATTGTTTGGCTAAGGGAAACGGGAGAACCACTGTGATTGTACTGCCAATTTAACCGGGCAAGTACCTCCCTGGAGAAAGCGAAAAACTGATTGTCACAATGAGCATAAACCGGCCATTGATGTGATGACTGTGTCGAACTATAGATCAATCGAGATTACCTCGTGTTAAACGATGGACCTTTCGTAACATTGGTCGAGGTGTTAATGGCTTGACCTCGGCTGACGCCAAACACTAACTGGGGGCTAGTAACTTGCCTCACACTTAAAGTTCCTATGACCGAGTGAAAGTTATAAAGCCTGAATATCTGATTGCCTCATTTTCACTAACACAGCCGCCTCTTGGCACCGAGACATTGGTTAATGGTTGTCTTGTTAGTATGGAAACACCCCGCGTAGCATCTACAAAGGGGTGGAAGCCTAGGATGGGCCACTTTCAGATTATAAATAGCTGCAACGGAGTCAAAATAAATCATACCGAGGACTCCTTGAGGCACCTCGGCATGGTCACATCGGGATTCCTGGAGAGCCCAACATATCATCAAAGTTTGTATTGTACAAGCACTGCCTTCCGTAATCATCATTATAAAGCCATAAATATGCATCAATTTGACTTAAGATTTTGGCCAAGCAGGGTTTCCTGGCTCCTGTGCTTACTCCGTACCTTCGGCTAGGGGGTTAAGGGAGCACCTCTGTGATCCGGGTTTGTACCTCAGATGGGTGAAGACGAAAGCTAGCTTTCTTAAGAATATAATTGGCCGGTAACGACAAAAGTGAAAATTTAGGCTCATTAAAGACCACATAGTGCGGGAACTTTTCCCAAACTAAATCCTCGGTATTTTCCTCCGACATTGATCGTAGGTGAGGTTTTATAATCATGGTCAACATGACAGCCTGGGAAAAGTAGCTTATAAAGGAACCATTTTCCCAGAAGATGTTTATTACATGGAATAGTAATATAGCATATCGCTTCACGTACCTTTGTTTATAACACCGTATGACTGGATTCCCTTGTTTTCCAAAAATCTTTGCCCTCATAAAGGCTTTATAACACTCCCCGGCTACTGGCCGAGGAGGTTGAAGCCGATGGTGTGTCAACAAAGTTTGTACAATGCGGATCCGAGTGTTAATGATATAAAGTACTTGGATACATAGAATCATTAAAGTACCCAACATTTATAATGGGCTTTACGCTTCTCAATTAAAGTCCATTAAAGGGGTACATCGATCCCCTGATCTAGTGTTCCCACACGACCAGTGGCTCGGGAGCTACCGCATTGATGATTCAATGCAGAAAATTTAAAGTGCAAAACAATTTCCTTGGATATTATGACCCTCAAGTTGGTCGTCCGCACCTAACCCGAGTCTCGGGAACTACTGCGTATCGTGTTTCCATCCCTGAAGTATGCCGCCGAGCAAGGACTTGCCTCAGACCGATTTCGCAAATCGACCCGAGTCTTAGGGGCTACTAGGATTAGTGGTTTTATTTTATCCTTAAGGTGCATCCCGGATTTTAGGCTGACACGCACCTTGTGGGCTACTGGCTATACATCTCGATAGAGAATAAATTGCACTAATCGGAAATATTCCACAAAATATCAACCCATGGCCGAGGTGGTGCACCACCTTGGAAGCGGTCCGGCATAAAGCTCGAATGCAAGTGGAGGGCTCCATAGAGGGCATTTCCAGCATTAAGCTCGACATTACCCACTTCAACTTTTTCGAATCGAGGTAATGTAAGACAACTCGGATGTAGACCGACGCTGGAGCTCGGCTACAAGAGGACACCGATGCACGGGGAAAACTTCAAACCCAAGGTGAGGCGTAAAAATAACAAGGCATTGATAAAGGCTAAGAAATTAAAGGCGCCCCTCGAACTCTTTGGATACACCTCGGCGATCCTCAAGATCGAAGATGGGATGATTTATTGAACCAGCTTTCAAGACCAACGACCGAAGACAAAAAACTATTCGAAAGAACCGAGGAGCGTCCCCAACTTGAAGACTGGTTCAAGGAGCTACTGACGGTGTCCGGGACTAGGGGGTACTCACCATTTCGTCTCCTGCCAAGTGGGTCGGGCCGAGGCCCCCATGGCGGTTCACTGATGGGCCACTTCAGGCAGCCCATGACATATACGTGGAAGATTCCACAAGACTTGGAGATCAAGACAAGGACTCCTCTCCACCAACGTAGCCGACTAGGACTCTTGTTATCCTAGGCCTCTGATGCCTTATATAAGCCAAGGCCAGGCTAGTCAATAGATCATGATGACAGATAGACAATCGTCATCATCACCCCTAGAGTTTAGACCAAAACTTACGATCTCGAGGTGGATCAAGTCTGTTCTTCGATACACCGACAATACAACGAGAGCAGGATGTAGGGTTTTACGTCCATCGAGACGGCATTAACCTGGGTAAAGCATCGTGTCTTCCTTGTTTCCTGTTACCCATCGATCTGATCTCACAGCTCACCCCCCCCCCTACCTGAGGTCTGCCGGTTTTGACACCGACACCGGGGGCCATAGTTTTCACTGGAGGATTCTCTCTTTTAGCATGGCATGCGGCGGGTAAACAAATTACTATTAGGCAATTTATAGAAATGCGAATAAAAATACGATATTCATGGCATGATCATATATACAGAAATTACGTCTGTGACAAGTAGATCGACTCCTGCCTTCATCTACTATTATTACTCCACCAATCGATCGCTATCCAACATTTATCTATGGTATTAAGTTAACGCAAATAAACTAATGCTTTAAGCAGGAGACATAATGTAGACAAAGAAAGACATGCAATATGTTCAGAGCCCGTCGTTTTATCCTTAATGGAAACATTGCAAATGCGTGCCTCGCTACCCCTTCTATCACGAGGTGAGGACAATGCAAGATTGAACCCACTACTAATGCACCACTTACACTGAAGATTGATAGATCAACTTGTCCAAAGAAAACCCATAGATCAGAAAGCATTCCGATCTATATAAATCACCCATAATAGAATTAAGATTTGACAGAATTACTTTTAATAAATAATCTAATCATAAACTCACAATTCATTGGATCCCAACAAACACACCGCACAAAAGGATTACATCGGTTAGATCTCCGAAGAGAACATGGTATTGAAGATCAAAGAGAGAGAATAATTCATCTGGCTAATCACTATGAACCCATAGGTCTATGGTAGACTACTCACACATCATCGGAGAGGTAGCAAGGTTGATACAGAAGCCCTCCATGATTGATTCCCCCTCCCGCAGGACGCCGGAAAATGATCCAAATAGGATCACGAAAGAATAGAGACTTGCAGCAGCATAAAAATTGTTTTGGGTGGCTCTCTCGGAGTTTTGGAATATTTGGGAATTTATAGAACTGGAATTTGGTGAGACGGAGTGACAAGGGGCCCACAAGGCATTAGGGCACACCGTACCCCTGTGGGCGCACCTAGTTGCCTTGTCGTCTCCTCGTATGTCGTATGGTCTCTCCCCGAAGCTTCCAGGTCTCTTCTGGTCCACAAAAAACCGTCAACAATTTTCAAAGCATTTGGACTCCGTTTGGGATTAATTTTCTGTAAAACCAAAAACAAGCAGAAAACAACAACTGGCACTACGCATTAGGTTAATAGGTTAGTTCCCAAAAATGACATAAAATTACATAAAAAGTATGTAAGATAGATAATATAATAGCGTGAAACAATCAAATATTATAGATAAGTTGGAGGCCTATCAAGCATCCCAAGCTTAATTCCCTCTCGTCCTCGTGTAGTTAAATGATAAAAACAGAATTTCTGATGTTGACTGCTACCTAGCATATTTATCATGTAATCTCTTGTACGAAATAAAATATTGGCAAAAGATGAAGTAATCAATATAAACATAATCATATCGATGAATATAAGAACATAATCATTATTGTTTCAAAATATACGATGCTTAACGAATGTTATCTCTAGTCATTGAATTATGTAAACAATGGCATGTCACACCCTATGTTTTGCCTCTCCTCACTAAGTCAACATAACCCAAAAATTAGGACCAATTAAAACTTTTTGTGAGCTTGTGATGTTTGACTTGATTGTTGCTTGCCTGTTTGTTTGCTTGTGCTCTAATTCATAAAATTCCTCCTACTCTAAAAACTCATCTCCTTGAATCCAAAGCCTTGCCCAATGATCATACCATGTGTATAGGACCAAAAACTATTTTTATACAAATTTATTTTGGCCAAAAAGCATTTATTTCATTTAAACTTTCAAAAAACCCTGAATTGAGATTTGCACTAAAAGTCCTCAAGTTTGGGAGTATGTTTTGCCCCAAATATTTTATTTGGATCCTATTATCAAAAAGACTTCCCAAAACCACAAAAAATATTATTTTAAAGATTATTTTCCTATTTTATTTAAAGGATTTTTCTTAAGGCCAAAAATGGTCTTTTGTAGGGAAAATTTATTTTATGCTTTAAAAATATTTGAGAAAATTTTGGAAAACTCAGTGGACATATATTTTCCATATATATGAGTTTAAACACATGGTCATGTTCAAAATATGGGACAAAACCCTCCAAAACCCTTTCTGCCTATTTCAAGCATTTGAAATATTTCTATAGAAAATGTTCTCAATAAATTTCAGGAAAATTCTAGCAAGTAACACATGATATATGTGATGTTCTTGCCAAGTTCCATCTCAATCCTGAGTAGTTTTGGTTCACCAAAATATCCCAAAACCATTCCTGTCCAGATCCAAACTTGATCAACTTTACATTGTCAAGTATCTCCATTTGTGCTCAAACTTTGTGGACATGTTCTAACACTCTAATAATGCATCCACAATAAGTGGTGCACTAAGGAGAACAGATGCACTTGCCTAAATTCCCCTAAACCCATTTATGCTGATTTCTAGAATTGGGTAATATTGCATTGTCAAGTTTCCCCATTTGATCCTAAACTTTTTGGGCATGCTCTAACAGACTAATGGTGAAACCACACAAAGTGGTGCATTAGGGAGAGCAAGTTATCTTAGACAGATCTGGACAAAATCATTTCTGCCTATTTCTAGGGTTTATAAAGTTTCCATTGGAAACTTTATTCAAATGGGCTCAAACTTGGTGAACAACCCTATTTTTACCTACCATTTGATCCTGGTAAATCTCATGGCAAGTAGAATCCTTTAGCTATCCCAAACAGCTAACAAAAACCTTCTGCCCATTACTTATACTCAATGATTGAAGGACCAGAAGTGTTCTCCTTGAGCCCATATTTTTACCACAGCCCCTCTTGGTCACCAGCTACCTCCAGTAACAACCCCAGCACCCAGCTCCATGATTGAGGGGGTGGAATTCCCACTTGCACTCTCTGGACAGCTCCAATTCCACCTCTCTATATGCTCTCTCTCTCTCACTCATGGCCGTTTCCAAAGGATCCAATGCTCCCTCCCTCCTATATTATTCCTTCTGCAGCCGGTAGACGCAAGAGGCCACGCCAGAGCGCGCGCAGACACGCCCATGCCGGCCAAAAGCCCGCTCTGGAGCGTGCTGCAGCACACTCGAGCGTTGACCCGCGTCCTCTGGCCACCTCGGGCCTCCCCCGCGCTCCAGTCGAGGCCCCTCGATGTCCGGGACACGCCATGACCCTGTACCCCTCCTCTCTCTCCCTCTTGCTGCCCTCCTTCGCACGCGCGCCGGCCGCCTGAGAGCGCCAATGGGCGACCTCGCACGCGCGAGCCCCTGATGATTCCCCGCTCCCTCCCCATGCTTCCCTGGACATAGGCCACGTCCACGAGGCCCGTAGACATGCCCTGGTTCGCCCCTGCGACCCCTAGGCGCAGCCGTGCCATGGCGGTCGGCGCCGTCCACGGTGGACTCGAGCCCGGACATATAAGGCCTTCCCGAGCCCCTTTCTAGGATCCTTTCGCTTCTCCTCTCTCCCGCAGACCCCATGGAGTGGTCCCCCCGTCCTCCCGTGTTCTCCTCCTCTCCCCACGGCCAGCATTGCCGCCTCAGCCTGCACTCAAATTGGAGCTCCCCGTTGCCCCTCTCTCCCTCCTACCCACCGCAGAGGACCTGGGCGACCTCCCTGAGCCTCCCCTCCACCGCAAGCCCGCTCTCCTTGGCCCTGGCGTCGTATCTTTCACCGCCGGCAACCACCTCTGCGGTCCTCCGAGCCCCACTGCAGCGCCTCTCTCCGGTGGGCGTGCATCACCTCGATGGGTGGGCTCGCCACCCCGAGCACGCCGGTGGCCGCACCTCCCGAAATGGTGGCCTGGGACGCCGGCAATCGCCGTCGGGCCGCTCTCTCCACTCGGCCGTGCGCAAACGCGCGAGCAAGGAGACCAACCCGACAGGCGGGGCCTGCCTGTAAGTGGCCCACCGGTCGGGCCCGGCGCTTAAGTGGAGGCGCCCCCTCCCGATTCCACCTTCCCGCGGAGGAGGCATACACCATAGAGTATGCCTTCGACGTGGCCCCTGCGCAAGCCCGGCCGAACCATTGGGACGGCCCAGTTCTATCCCGCACCCTGAGCGCGGTCCTGACCCATTTGGTAATTTATGTTTCTCTTTTTCTTTTTCCAGATCCACTAAATAATTCTCATTAAATTCATTTGACCTCCAAATTTAATGATTCAAATTTCTATATTCTTCTAAAATTCCATCCTACTTAATGATACAACTTTCATGAATTTCCACTTCAAGTTTTTGCACTCTTCAAATTTATATTCAAATTTGAACTAGTGATTGTCACCTTGCAAAATTCCTAGATAGTCCAAATCAACTCCAAATGGAGTGGTTCTAATTTCCAATGACTCCAAAAATCTTGCTAGCTATAGACAACATTTTACCTATGCTATATTCTGCTAGGGTCAATAAATGGTCCATTTTCCCTCCATTTCATATTAGGAAATTCATAGGAAAATAATCCCAACTCCAAATCCAGTGAAACCACTTTCTAAATTATTCTAAAATCATGCCCTAGATGGTGAGTGCATCCACTCATTTTTACAAAAGTATTTTTTTAGACTTTGCACAAGGCCATTAATACCCCCATTCCCACCTTTCAAAAGGCCTCATTGCTCTAACCCCAATGGAGGAATTTTAGGTGTTTTTCGTATGACCAGAGCGGTCCAAAAAAAATAAAACTCCCATTTATAAAGCACTTCTATTTCTATGCTTGTTGTGTTGCTTATTGCGGTTGTTTCCGGCGGTAGTTGACGAAGTAAACGAAGTGCTCGGAGTTGGACGAGAAGCATGTGAAGACCTCGAAGAATTTGCTGAGCCAGGCAAGTAGCCCTTTCACCATGTTTAAGAAACCATTTTATTGCGTGGCATATAGTACTTCATTTTGTTATGTTGATCATGATGATGTGGTGACCACTTTGGTGGATGCCTCTGTTACTTTTACGTTGATACTTGCATCGTGCATGACCCTACCTTCCTATGAGGGTTGTGTGTGTGGGAAGTAGTTAGGATGTTAAGTAGTTGCTACGCAAAATGGGACCGGAATATGCATGGTGTCAGAAAGGAAATGATTTCAAAGATTTTTTTGAAAACCCCGTCGGGTGCCAATAATGCCCGAGGGAGATGAGGATGAGCTAGGTAACCACTTGATTAAGAAGTGGTGTACCGAGGCAAGTGAGTGTGTTGGTTTTTCGAAAAACGGATTGGTGTATGTTACGGCCGTTATTCCAACCTTACATGTACAACCACGATACCCCTTATGGGACGGGGCTTTGTTGATTACCTTGGTCGGTACTAGCAGAGAGCCCGCATTACTAGTGGCGGGAGTGACGTGGTCACTCTCGATACGGGGTCGTGCCGGAAGGACGATCATGGGCTATTTTTACAGACACCGGGTACACCATTGGTCCCTTCATGGATGGTACTATGTTGAGCCAGGCTCGTGTGATATACATCGTGAGGGCTGTGTACCAATCGAGAAGACTCTTTGTTTAGTGTCGTCAAGGGAAAGACATTGTTCGGGTGCTTACCTTGGGTATGTGACATGCCGCGAGTCGTGGCTTGACACGGGAGTTCCCCGAGTCTTGTGGGTAAAGTGTGCAACCTCTGCAGAGTGTAAAACTATTCGAATAGCCGTGTCCACGGTCAAGGACAGTTGGATGACCGCTCTTGGGCTACGTCCATTGTTTACAAAACTTGGTGTGCGTGTGTGGTAAAAGGGAGAAACGTGAGTTGAGTCGATGACTCTACGTGATGATTGACCATGAGATGTTCAAACCATGTTTATATTGATATCTGTAACCTGTTCATATGGATCCTTGTATCCATTTGATGCATGCTTACAAGTTGTTTGATCATGTCATTGCATTCCAGAAAATAGCTTTCTGTAAAAATTACCTACTTAGTGCTATATCATGTTTCAGTTATACCTTGTTCTAAACATGGGTTGCTTGCAAGTACATTCAAAGTACTCATTGGCTTATCACTGGTTATTTTATTGGCCAGGCATGAAAGAACAGGATATGATGAATAGTTCTTCGGTGACGAACATGCGAGCTAGGACGCTTCCCAGTCAGAATGCCTGTAGGGTTAAGGCAGATGGCATGGGTTCACGCTATCGTTGAAGATTTCCTCTGCATGTTTATGAAGACTTGGCCATAAAGGCCATATTTGAGTAAAACAATACGTAATGGATGTAAGACTCTTGTTATTCAGTTTCTGTGTGTTCAGTGAGCATTGATCTCTGGGATCACTGTGCACGTACATTCGGTGATCACGACTTATGAGTCGGGGTCCCCACAGAGCTGGTATCAGAGCCATCCTGACTGTAGGAAGCCCTTAGTTAGCATGGACGTTAGTTAGGACAAAGCCGTTTCCCCAGACCCTTCAAATCACTTGCAAATACTACCATATTTCTAACCTCTTCTAAGCAGTCAAAGAAACTGAAGGATTGTGGCTCAACACTTCCACCATTTTTCTCTTGGCTCTCCTCATCTACTTTTAGAAACCTTGTGTCGGGTCACGATGCACATGATCACCTATGGGGCCACGGGCCCCTTTGTGGTTCGGCAGGGGTGAGGTCACCTTGCACGAAGAGAAGAGGTGGTGAGGTAGCACGACGATGAGACGCTGGTGTTTTACCCAGGTTCGGGCCACTGGGAAGCGTAAAACCCTACACCTTCTTTGGTGGATTGATCGGGGGAACACGAAGCACGCGTAGTGCTCAAACCCGGCAAGGTTGCCTTCGGGGGAGCTGCTACGCAAGTACAAGTGTCCAAAGGTCCGAATCTTTAGCTAGGTTGCCTTAGGCCTCCTTTTATAGCTCAAGGGGCAACCACAGTGGCAAAACAGACATTATCTAGTGATTAGATAGCTAAAAGTGCAACATACCTAACTCTGGCACTTAGGACAAAATGCCATAAATGCTAGCCTAGGTGGCGTGCGGGGATGCATCCCCAGCAGGTTTTTACCACCGCTCTAGCTAACTATTGCTCAATATCTTGACACGCCTCTGGACGGGTGTCAAATGGGCATAATCTCTCTCCCAGCGAGTCGCCACGTACTTAGCGGGAGCCACTTAGCCACCCGAGGGCTCGACACAGCATCGACAAATGACTGGCGTTGCGATGCGGTGGAGCGGTGGCCAATCGGCTCGCGCCTGCCGGGGGATGGCTTGCCGGGTCTGCCTGAAGATGTGTGTGCCTCGGTCTCTGGCAGGCACTGGGGACGTGACTGGCGTGGTTCGGGCCCGTCCTGGGCCGTTGCATCGACCTTGCCGGCGTTTCTTAGCCAGCGTAGGTTGCTTCTGCCGGAGTCTTGGTCTTGAATGCTGGTTTCGTCTTCTTGATGCGCTCCTTGATCTCACGTAGAGCGGCTTCTCTGGTTTGGACTACTTTTGACTGGGTAGTAGCTTTCCCAGGCAGGCTTAGGCCATCGGGTCGGAGGCTTATCGTCCGTGTAAAAGTCAGGGGGAAATAAACACCCTTGTTTGTGTACTCCGACATAAGCCCCCGGGCCTGAGCCATACGTGTCGCTTGGCATCGTTGGGTTAGGCCCCAAGTAGTGCATGGACACGCGTCGAAGAAATGCTGCCCTCACATCCTTGGTCGCGATGACTCATCAAACCCACGTCCACTCCGCGTAATTACTGCAGGTCGTGGGGTCGTGGAGCAGTAGCCGTTGGAGAGTAAAAAATGCCAGTAAAAGAAATGGCATTTTTTCGAAAAGATAGCGAAGAGCCAGCCCCCCTCATGGGTTCCCAATAAAAAGGTAACGCGCAGGGACGCTGCTCATTTGCGTTTGTTTCTCCTTCCTTCATCTTCCTCCTCAAGCCAAGAAACTGCTTCTGTCGCCACCACCCGCCCATCAAGAGCTGCTAGATCCTTCGCCGCCCTTGAGAGCCCAAGAGATGGGGGGGAAGACGAGTGCCGAGAAGGGGAAGCATACGGCCACGTCGGCGGACCCAACGACTGAAGAGAGGAAGAGAAAAGCAGAAGAGCTGGAGAGGCGATGACAGAAAGATATGGTTTTCTCCCCGTCGAACCTGGATGGCAACATCTTGATCGCAAGGTATGCCTATATGTGGGGGAGGGAAACAAATGGGCATGGAGCGCCAGTAGTTCTGCCGGACAGTGCCAAAGAAAAGACACCATTAGATTCGTACTGCTTCTTCTGCGCGAACTTTCTCTATGGCCTCTCCTCCCCCTTCACTGATTTTTTTGTGCCATGATGACGGTGTATGGATTACACCTCTTGGATTTCACGCCCAATGCAATGGCGTGCATGGCGATCTTCGCCCATCTGTGTGAGAATTTTGTTGGAGTTGCCCTCAATGTGGATTTCTTCAGACACTTCTTCATCCCTCGGATAGAAGACAAATCCCACCGCTCGGGGAACATAAGCTGGATTCCTCGGTGCAGGAGGGAAGACTGGGATTATCTCCCTGGCCAGCAGCGCGGGAAATGGGAAGAGTGGAGGGGCGACTGGTGCTGGATCAAGGATGAAGAAGCCCCCGAGTTCTGCTCGACACGGACTGGATGCGTCACGCGCAGAAGCGACTGGAGTAAGTTGGGCCTCATCGACGACATGATCCACCCGGCGCTAAACAGGATTACCTGTCTGAAAGCTGCCGGGCTGACCATCGAACATGTGGAGGCCGACTTCCTCCGGTGTCGCATTGCGCCGCTGCAGAGGAAGGATAGGTTTGCATGGGGGTACAACTGGTTTGACGACAGGATGCGGTTGTACCCAGGCCTCGCCAATAACCTGACGGTTTACGGCCATGGTTGGCTGTGCGACAGCTGTTCGGCCATCTTGGGCTGTTTCATTTGCCGGCAAGAGTTGTTCCCCTGCATCTCAATTCGGCCGGAAGCCAGATTTTGCAATGGATGCCCGAGTGCATTGCCTCCAGGGTCAAATCCGATTGGGAACTGCCTGCCCTGGATGACGAGATAGATTGGGTCTCTCGCTTGGAAGAAAGAGCTTCCAAGGCGGAGGACAATCTGATAAAGCCAACTACCAGGGCGGAGGAGGCATTCATTGCCGCTCGGATTCAGGGGGAGAAGAAGGTGAGAGCCGCCAAGAAAATGGGCTCCGGGGAAGAGGAAGAGGAGGATCCCGAGGGTGATGATTCTTCTGAAGAGGGGAGGGAAAAGCGCGCCACGGAGGAGGCTGCCGGGTTCGAATCTGCCGGGGCCGGGGCTTCCCAAGCCGTGGCGACAGGAACCAAAGAGGGGGTTGAGACGAAGGAGGCGAAGGAGCCGGAGGTGGAGGAAGAAGAGCTCGAAATGGGCCCTCAACCTCTAGAGCCAGGGCGCCGCCTCCGCGAGCGCGTTAAAAGAGAGTCAGCGGCCCCTACGTCTTCGCGGAGCACCCAGAAGGTGAAGAAGATGACCACCAGGGGCGGCAAACACGACGCAGCACGCCGCCATTCCCTTCGCCTCTCTCTGGCTAAGTCTCCTCCCGCCAAGCGGCGGATGGTCACGGGGGTGGACCCCAGCCCCCCGGCAAGCCCAACTTCTCCACCAAGTTCGACCCTGCCGGAGGTCCCAGTCCCACCGCCAAGCCCCGCTCCTCCAACTTTGAAAAGGGGCATCTCAACTCCGCCGCCTGTGTCATACGAGCTGGGCTCCATGCTCATCACCTCAGAGTGAGTTACTCAATTACGATCCTTGTCAATGTTTTTTGTCCTTGATTTCTTGACTGATCTTGTATAGCTGAATCTGACAGGGATAGGGAGACCCTTGTGCATCGAGCCTTGCGGGTCAAATCCGCGGCAGGGCCGTATTCCGCGGCAGGTATGAGCCCGGCAAGAGGCGCGGAGGAAGATCCCACATCTAGCCCCCGGTCCAGCCCTCTTTGCGAAACTCTAGGGCTGACCTCGTCCACTGGCGGGGATGAGGAAGGGCATCTTCCCACACTTGACAGGGAGATGGGAGAGAACTATCAAGGAGGGACTCGCCAGGGAGAGCCCTCCTTCCAAGATCCCTCGTCAACCATCGCCCGTGGGGAGGAGTCGCCGGCAAGGGCCTCCACTGAGGGGTTTGCCTGCGCTGAGGCCACCACCAAAGAGGTGGTGACAGACCGCACGCCGGCAACCAATGTTGCCGGGGAAGAGGATGCCCCTCCTCAGCAACCTCCATAGGGTAACCCACTTGCCTGCGTTTTTACTTCCCCCTTTTCTCTCTTCTTGTGTGTTTTGGTGATCCCTGACTTTCATTTTTCCACTTACTGCTTTTGTCCGCAGCTTCGCCACTTGAAGAGACTGAGTTGCTGGAAGAAGTGGCCTGCATCAGGAAAGATGCTGCTGAGGAGGCGATAAAGATTGCTGCCACGGAGGGCCACGGGCAGGTTGCCGGGGACATTCAGGAATCCTCAGAAAGAATGGAATCAGCCCCCGGCGGCGCATCTGGCTCGGATACAGTCATCGAGGAGAAGGCTCCTCTCCAGTCCATGGGGCCCTTCACTTCGAGCTATCCTCTGGCCTCGGCCCTGCAATCTCCCCTGAGCAAACTGGCGCTGGTCACTGCTCAACTTGGTCCCACAACTCCTGGCTCATCCTTCTCAGTGGGTGCGGATTTTGATGAGGAAATCACACGGATACTAGCGCCTCTGTCTTAGAGGGTTTAAGAAGCTGACAGTTCTGCTGATGGCGCCGAAGATTTGGATTTCTTGGAATCCATGGCGGCATGGCTCAAGGATGTGCAGAACAGGTACAGCCTCAAATGGCAGGCGGTCAAGGAGCAGCGTGACTCAGACGAGCTCGTGGACCAACAGTTGAGAGACAAAGGGAACGAGCTGCAAGAGTGGTACAACCGGCAGGTCCTTTCTCTTAAGAGGCAGTATAAGACGCTGGCCATGGCCAAGGAGGACGTTGCAGCCCGGGAGACTCGACTGGTGGAGCGCGAAACGGTTTTGAACACCAGAGATACGAACATCTCCTCCCGGGAAGGGGCCCTCGAAGCTACTCTCCACAGCAAGGATGAGGAGCTGGAGGCCCATGTCTAGGAACGCACCAAAGAGCTGGAGGACGGCCACAAGGCCACTCTCGACGTGCTCTCTCTGGAGTCCTCAGTCCAGAAGCGTGTCGAGGAAACACAAGCCTGGTATGCGGAGCCTTTCAGGAGCTGAGGGCGAGCCAAGAGCAGCTGAGCCAAAGCTGGAACGAGCTCCTCATGAGGCAGTCCGATGTTGAGAAGGCACAAGAAGAGGCCAAACAACAGGCCGCTGCAGAGGAAGCCCGCCTGACAGAGTGCTGTGTTGGGCTTGATGCCTATGCAGAGGACCTCGATGCTCGCGAGAGGGCGCTTGCCGACAAGCTTCGCGGCAAGGACGCAGAGATTGAAAAGCTTGTCGCGCAGCGGACCCAAGAACTGGAACAGAATCACAAGGAAGCCCTCGAGGCTCTGGTCACAGACCATGCCAGCAAACTGAAGGAGGCCGTCAATGCTGCCGAAGCTGTAGAGGCCGCCAAGAACAAGTTTGTCGACAGGGTGAAGAAGCTGGAGGCGGATCTTGAGGATCACGGCAAGGAGCTCTCGACACTCAAAACCGAAAGAGAGAAGACTCTCCACAGCTTGATGGAGATGCAAATTGCCATATCCGACAAGACCAAGCAGCTCACCTCAGCCAATGAATCCATCGAAGATCTGAAAGTGAAGCTGACCACGCTGGAGGAGACTCTTGAGAGCAGCAGGGCTCATGAGAAGGCCTTGATCAAAGATCTCCAGAATGAGAAGGACCTTCTCAAGAGCGCCGCCATCACCCACAACGACTATGTGACAGGCGCGCAGATCTGGACTGAGCGCCTTGTCAGCGTCGCAGAGAGGCTTGCAGCACAACTGTCCACCATGGGTCTGCAAGGCTTCAACTATTCTTCCGATGACAGGGTGTCTACGAGCGCCAAGCTGACCATGTTCTTCGAGGGCTTGATCGATGCGCACAAGCAGCTCCATTCTGACCGAGCAACCCATCTGGCCAGCGAATCCCGCAAACTCTGCCAGGCCGTCCTCCGCAAGGTGGTCGTCAAAGTGGTGCACAAGAACCCCGGCATCAACCTCACCAACGTCCTTGATCGCTTGCCGAAGGATGCAGATCTCAAGGCGCTCGAAGAACTTGTCGCGCCCATCGTCGACAAGGTAAACCAAGTCAAGAGGGTCGAAGGCCAGCGCAGGGATTAGCCGCTTCGCTTCTTGTTGTCGCCACCATTCCATGCCAAAGACAATTTCGCCTTATGTTAGAATTGTGGCAGCCATTATTGTAACATAACTTGCTATGCTTTGGATGAATGTATGCTATTTCTCTTGTCTGATTTCTTCCTGTATGGAAAAGACCCAACGCTTATTGGAAACTTGCCGGTGCGCGCCCCCTTGCCGCGAGCGCTAGGTGCGGGACTTTAGCAACCTGCTGGCGGTGCCGCTACCGGCAAGAAGCCTTGACGTTTTTAGTGCAGCCACCTAAACTGTTGAGCGGATTCGAAACATAGTAAGGGCATGACCAATCATGACAAGGTTCCTTCGCGTGCAGGTTTTCCATACAAAAGTTGAAATCGTTCAAGGAGAATAACCTTACAAACAAAAAATAGTTCAAAGTTTCAGCAACTGAGCTTTTCATTGCTGTACTCCTTCCGGCAAGATGTCAACCTTGAACATCGCCTGTCGGTATCCATACCACCATTCCCCCTCGACAAACTTGCATGCGAGGGAACCTTCTGTCCTTTGAGAAAAAGAAAGAAGAGAAAATAGAGATATGGAACCTTGGCGGTTCGTTAATGCTTACCGGAAGCAAGTGTAATACAATGTCTCAGATAAGCATGCATATAAGAAAACATGAAAATGGACAAGAATTGTAAAACACTTAATCTTATTCAACTATGCACAGGGTCTGCGCCTGGCTTTGTACAAAGGATTACATGCCTTGGGGGCAAGACTCGTACAAAAGGTGGTTGCCGGGAGACCCGGGAACCACGTCTTATGGATAGAACTTACGAAGATGTTCGATATTCCAGGAGTTGCTCACTGGAACACCGTCTTCGGTCTCCAGGCAGACTGCGCCAGGCCTGGTGACTCGTACTACCCGATAAGGGCCTTCCCACTTCGGCGTCAACTTGTTGGAATTCTTGGCCGACTGAACGCGCCGAAGAACAAGGTCGCCTTCCTCAAGGCTTCGGGCATGAACCTTGCGGCTATGGTAGCGGCGCAAAGCTTGCTGGTAGCATGCAGCTCGCACAGCAGCCTAAAGACGATCTTCCTCATGGAGCGTCACGTCATCTTGCCGCAACTGCTCTTGCTCAAGCTCATCATAGGCGAGCACTCGAGGTGACCCGTATATGAGTTCCGTGGGGAGAACTGCTTCCGCCCCGTATACTAGGGAGAAGGGTGTCTGGCCGGTGGCTCGATTTGGTGTCATTCTGATTGACCAAAGAACTGCCGGCAACTCATCAATCCAACGTCTTCCGCACTTGCGCAGCTTGTCGAAAGTTCTTGTCTTGAGGCCTCGCAACACTTCTGCATTTGCCCTTTCCGCCTGGCCGTTGCTCCTTGGATGAGCAACAGAAGCAAAACAGATCTTGCCACCAAGGTCTTGGACATACTGCATGAAGGTGTGGCTCGTGAACTGTGTGTCGTTGTCAGTGATGATCCTGTTAGGCACACCAAAACGGCAAACTAGTCCCTTGAAGAACTTGACGGCTGACTGTGCTGTCACCTTTCTCACTGCTTCCACTTCCGGCCACTTTGTGAACTTGTCGATTGCGACGTACAAGTACTCAAAGCCCCCGGTAGCACGGGGAAAAGGGCCCAATATGTTGAGCCCCCAGACCGAAAATGGCCAGGAAAGAGGGATTGTCTGAAGAGCTTGAGCTGGTTGATGTAATTTGTTTGAATGAAACTGGCACGCTTCACACTTGGTTACTAGTGCAGTTGCATCCTGGAGAGCAGTGGGCCAAAAGAAACCTTTCCGGAATGCCTTACCAACAAGAGCTCTTGATCCTATGTGAGAACCACATATGCCTCCATGAATCTCTGCCAACAGCTCCAGTCCATCCTCCCGAGGAATGCACTTCAATTTCACACCGTTCGATCTCTTTCTGTACAGGACATTGTCCACAAACTGGTACATATTAGACCGACGGGCTACTTTCTCCGCTTCTTCCTGTTCTTCGGGGAGTTCTCCTGTTTGAAGGAAAAGGACGATGTGCTGTGCCCATGCTGGATCCTGGGGCTCGACAACAAGGACTATAGGCATGTCTTTTGCCGTGGGAGCGTTTGTCTCTACAGCAAAGGCTCGAGCCCTTGCCGGAGCCTGTTGTTCCCCGGCAAGCTCGGCGGGAGCGTTTGTCTCTACGGCAAGAGCCTGAGGCCCTGCCGGAGCCTGTCGCTCGCCGGCAAGCTTGGCATCGTTCCCGGCAACCTCTTTGCCGGCGGCCTCTGGGAGATCTGCTGGAAAATACTTGC
The DNA here is from genome assembly GCA_039707655.1 of Elymus sibiricus. NCBI lineage: Eukaryota > Viridiplantae > Streptophyta > Magnoliopsida > Poales > Poaceae > Elymus > Elymus sibiricus. The sequence goes on from CM077667.1 coordinate 256,900,141, forward strand.
CGGAACTCAACTTCCTCCTTTTCTCTTGTCCCATTGATAGTGTTACGGATGGTTGAGTCAATCGGAGCACAAAAGTTCCTGGTTCCACAAGTAACTTAAGGGCAGCGCGCTTTGACAAGTCATCCGCAATGTTGTTTTCCACACGAAGAACGTGCTCCATTTGCAGACTGTCAAAACGCTCTTCCAACTTCCTCACTTCATCGACATAAGCTTCCATCAACGGGCTCTGATAATCCTTATTCACCTCCTTGACGACAAGCTGTGAATCACCTCTGACAATGAGCTTCCTAATTCCAAGGTCCACCGCGATCCTGAGACCGGCAAGCAGCCCTTCATACTCTGCAGTGTTGTTCGTCGATCTCTCCTGGGGAAATTGCATCTGAATCACGTATTTGAGGTGCTCTCTAGTGGGTGCGACAAGCAGCACGCCGGCACCGGCGCCTTGCGGCGAGAAAGCCCCATCAAAATACATAGTCCACTCTTGATTTGTTTCCTTGCCGGGGAGAGTTGTCTCCGGAACCTCTTCATCTGGCGTTGGGGTCCATTCTGCAATGAACTCCGCCAAAGCTCTGCTCTGAATAGTTGAAGTACTTTCAAACTTGAGACCAAAACTTGACAGTTCCAAAGCCCACTCCACAATCCTGCCCGTTGCATCTGGATTTCGTAAGATCCGCTGCAACGGAAAGTGAGTGACGACGGTGATCTCATGTGCCTGAAAGTAATGGCGCAGCTTCCTTGAGGCCATAAGGAGGCCAAAGAGCAACTTCTGCACACCAGAATATCTTGACCTAGCTCCCTGCAAAAGGGAGCTGACAAAATAAACTGGGCGCTGCACCATCTTCTCCTTCTGTATTGCTTTATTGGACTGCGCAGATCCTACTTCATCAGCACCAGGCTCTGCCGGGGAAGATCCCAACTCGTCACTTGACGGTCTTGCCGCTGCCGCTGCTTCTTCGTCAACTTCTCTCTCTGCCACTAACGCAATAGTCACCACTTGATTTGTTGCCGCTAGATATAGCAGCAACGGCTCTTGTGGTTTTGGCGCGACTAGTACTGGCGGAGAGGAGAGGTACCTCTTCAAATCCTGCAGCGCTGCCTCCGCTTCCGGAGTCCACTTCATGGGACCTGCCTTTTTCAAGATTTTGAAAAAGGGCAGGGCGCGCTCAGCAGACTTGGAGATGAACCTACTCAGAGCAGCAACGCGCCGGCAAGACGACGCACGTCTTTGACACGTCTTGGCGCTTCAATTTGCTCAATTGACTTGATCTTGTCGGGATTCGCTTCGATTCCGCATTGAGATACAAAGAACCCGAGAAGCTTGCCGGATGGAACGCCAATCACACACTTCTCAGGATTGAGCTTCAAATTGATCCTGCGCAGATTTGCAAATGTCTCTTCTAGATCTTGTATGAGCGTTGCTTTGTCCTTGGTCTTGACCACTATGTCATCCATATAAGCTTCCATATTTCTATGTAGCTAGGGCTCAAAACCAATCTGGACCGCTCTTGCAAATGTCGAACCAGCACTTTTCAACCCGAAAGGCATACGTAGGAAGCAATACGTACCACATGGGGTGATAAATGCGGTCTTCTCTTCGTCTTCCTTTGCCATGAAGATCTGATGATATCCTGAATAGGCGTCAAGAAACGAAAGCAAATCGCAGCCGGCAATGGAGTCCATAATCTGGTCGATGCGCGGCAAGGGAAAAGGTTCTTTTGGGCAGGCTTTATTGATATCTGTATAGTCAATGCACATCCTCCATTTCCCATTCGCCTTGCGCACTACAACTGGATTGGCCAACCATGTTGGATGGAGCACTACTCTTACCAAACCTGCCGCTTCCAATTTCTTGATTTCTTCGGCGATAAACTATTGCCGCTCCAAAGCCTGCTTCCTAACCTTCTGCTTGACGGGCCGCGCGTGAGGACAGACAGCAAGGTGGTACTCAATTACTTCCCTGGGAATGCCGGGGATATCAGATGGTTGCCATGCAAACACATCGATATTCGCCCGCAGGAAAGCAATGAGCGCGCTTTCCTATTTGTCGTCGAGGGTGGAACTTATGGTGAAAGTTCCTCCCGTACCATCCTCCTTGGCGGGCACCTTCTTGGTTTCTGGTGGAGCTGCCTTGGACTTCTTGCTCTTGCCGGAGGAGCTCTCTGGCACATCCTCAATAGGAACGCAGCACTCCGAGGAGGTGCGCTTGCCGGAGTGTGTGCGAGAGGTCCTACCGGTCTTCTTCCCCCCGGGAGCTTCAGCGGCAGGAGCAAGTGCCTTGGCGGCAGATGCTGCAACTGCTGCCCGATAAAGCTGGTCGGTGCAGATAAGCACATCCTTCTTGTCGGAGTTGACAGTGATAACGCTCATCGGCCCGGGCATCTTCAATACATTGTAAGCGTAGTGCGATGCCACCATGAACTTGGCCAGCGCTGGGCGGCCAAGGATCCCATTATACGGCAACGGAATCTTGGCGACGTCGAAGACAATCTTCTCTGTCCTGAAGTTCAGGTCACTACCAAATGTTACCGGCAGCGTGATCTTACCCTTCGGCTGGCTCCTTCCTGGATTGACCCCCTGAAACATGCCCGTCTCCTCGAGATCTTCATCAGGAATTTGCAACCTTTTGATCACCTCGGGTGGGATCAAGTTCAAGCCGGCCCCACCGTCAACTTACATTTTCGTCACTTTGAGGTTGCGAATTGTTGGTGAAACCAACAATGGCAAACACCCGACCGCAGTTGTGCGATCAGGGTGATCCTCAGCGTCGAAAATGATAGGCGTGTTGGACCATTTCAATGGCTTCTGGGCACCGGCAGATGGCTCTGTCGCATTAACCTCGCGCGCCCACTGTTTAAATTGGCGGCGGGAAGAATGCAACGAGGCGCCCCCGTCGATGCACATCATGTCTGTAGCTTTCTGAAACTCTTGCTCGCTGGACTCGTCGTCCTCGTCGTCGTCACCATCACCCCCCTCTTGCTTGTCGCGGCCTCGAGCGGGCCGCTCCTTCTGTTGCTTGGCCTTGCTGCGGCGACCTCCTCGGCCACCGCATTTCTTGCCGGACCCTTCTGCACCATCCTGGGCCTTCTCCTTATCTCGCCTCTCATACTCAGTTTTCTGCTTCTCGACAAGCTGCTCAACTTGCCAGCAGGCTTGGAGATTATGGCCCTTGGTGCGATGGATCTTGCAATATTGCTTGTCGGAGCCCTCTGGCTTGTCGGCAGCTGCCAAGGCCTGACAGGAGGCGCACCCGGCAACATCCTTGCCGGGGCCGTCAACCTTGCCCTTCTTGGTGGCCTCGGGGTTGCCGGATCCCTCGACGGCAAGCACGGCCTTGCCCTTGCGCTTCCTGTTACGCCGTCGGCCTTTCTTTGCCGGGGCGGCGGCGTCTTCGTCTTCAGAGTCGACTCCTGCGCCAACATCTTCGCCGGGGAATCTCCTCCCTTCTTCAGCTCGAGCACACTTATCAGCCAGAGCATAGAGCTCGGCAACATCCCTGACTTTGTTCATCGCCAGCTCTTCGCGCATCCTGCGGTTGCGGACGTTCTGATGGAACGCGCTGACAACAGCGGCAGGATGAATGTCTGGGATGTTATGATGTACATGGCTGAATCTCTGTATGTACTTGCGCAAAGTTTCGCCCTCTTTCTGGGGGATGAGATGCAAATCACTTTCCTGGCCAGGAGCTTGGTGACCTCCGGTAAAGGCGCCAACAAACTCATGACACAGATCTGCCTAGGAAGAAATGGAATTCTCCGGCACATGCATCAACCACGACCTGACGTTGGGCTTAAGCACCAACGGGAAGTAGTTGGCGAGTATCTTATCGTCGGGAGCCCCGGCAGCCTGCACCGCAATGGTGTAGATGCTCAAGAACTCCGACGGGTGAGTCTTGCCGTCGTACTTCTCCGGGACCTCTGGTTTGAACGTTCGGGAATTGGGCCACTGGACTCGCCGCAGCTCACGGCTAAAAGTTGGACAACCCACCTCATACGATAGGTCACCAGGATACCCTGGTGCAGGCTTGTCTATAGTGGGTCTTGCGCGCTTATCAGATTGATGGCACGTTTCCCGACGCCGCTCGAAGGTGGTCCGAGCGTCTTCTTTGCGTCGCTCCCGAAGAACTTGACGTTGATCGCGGCGAGTTCGCGGATCAGACGACGCCGTTGAATCGTCATCACAGGCGTCGGTCCGTCGAGTCAGCGACTGCTATTGCCGCCGTGGAGGAGAGTGCACCGTGGTCGTAGCGCCCCCCGTCTTTTCGCCACCGGCGCGTGCCTGCTCAATGGACTGCCGCCGCGAAGGCTCCGCCTGCTGTGGCCTATCATCATTGGCGAGGCCGACGAGACACTGAATAGCAGCTCTCCACTCGTCGAGCTTGTCCACAGCAGGATGAAAATTCAGGAGCAGCTGTGCTCACGCCAGTGCTTCTGCTGGTGTAGGCGGCGGCGACAGGTGCGAGGAACGTGAGGTGCTCTGACTCCTAACTGTGTTAGAAGGAGCTCCATCACGGTCCCGCGACCGCGCGTCGCTTCCACCGACATGTTGGCGTGCATGCTGGTCTCGCGCATCTCGAGGGTGATGCTCAGGAGACTTTCCATGGGGACGCTTGGAACCTCCGACGTCACGGTGCTATTCATCGCGCGCAACCTGAGAAGGCCACGGCGCATGCGCCGGCGTGGGTGTCTTAGAAGGCGCCCTTCCGTCCCTGGAGTTCGCTACACTGCCTGTTGGCAGCACAGCTCCGTCCTTAGATCTAGTGGCGCGAACGACGCCGCTCGCCTGGCTTTGATTGCCAGAATGTCGTGGAAGCTCAGGATCTCCGCCTGCGTCCACACCGTCGCCCGTGCGCGTAGCCACAGGCGCACCGGACGTGGATGGACCAACCGCCGTGAAACCCTTCTTCTTAGGAGCCATGGCGATGATGATGATGAAGAAACTGGCATGCTGATCATTAGATCAGGTTCACGCAACCGCTCCCCCTACCTGGCGCGCAAAAGATGTCGGTGTATGACACCTATGGGATCGCGTGGATCCCTTTATGGTTCGGCAGGGAGAAAGGCTTGCACAAAGAGCAGATCCAACGATCAACACCAGAGATTTTTACCCAGGTTCGGGCCGCTGAGAAGCGTAAAACCCTACTCCTGCTTTAGTTGTATTGGATGTGCTTGAACTCTAGCCCAGGAGCGCTTGCGATGAACAGTACATTTGAGCAGCAGCTACGCATGCAGAATGGGCCAGAAGATCCCTCCCCCTCTGTAGCTATGCCTTGGCCCTCCTTTTATACGCTCGAAGGGGTCACCAACAGTGGCGAAGTACAAGAGGTGTAAAGTTGCTATAGTGTTATCATACCTAATACTGACGGCTTAGGACAAACGCATTTAATGCTCCGTTGAGGTGTCCCTTAGCTTCTTGGGGACGGAAAAAGGGGCCGTCCCATCAGCACCGCTTAAGCCCATCTGCCGTTAGCGCCTGACACGCACCCATGAGGACAACAGCTAAAAAACAAGCTGGTCGCTGCGCTGGAGCGGTGACAGGGTGGCGAGGTCTTGCCAGGTGCCAGTCTTGCCGGGGCCGCGAGCCATCCCGGCAAGATCTTGCCGGGGCTCCAGCCTTTAGTGTTCTGTCTTCTGATTATTGTCTCAAATGCTTTCTTGATACTCTTGCACTTGCGTCTAGCTGTCCCCCGGCAGGCCTTGCCGCTGGTGTGGCTACAACTGCCCGTGCACAAGTATGGGGTACTAAAAGACCCAAAATTTAGTACACCGACACTCGTTGCCCCTTCTGTCGCTGGGAGAGGACATCGCAAGATCGAACCCATCACAAAGCACCTCTTCCCATGGTAAGAAAAATCGATCTAGTTGGCCTAACTGAACCAAAGATTCGAAGAACAAATACGAGGCTATAAGTAATCATGCATATAAGAGATCAAAGAAGACTCAAATAATATTTATGGATAGAAACTGATCATTAACTCAAAATTCATCGGATCCCAACAAACACACCGCAAAAAGTCATTACATCAAATAGATCTCCAAGAGACCATTGTATTGAGAATCAAAAGAGAGAGAGAGAGAGAGTCATCTAGCTACCGCCTACGGACCCGTAGGTCTATGGTGGACTACTCACGCATCATAGGAGAGGCACCAATGAGGATGATGAACCCCTCTGTGATGGTGTTAGATTGGATCTCGCGGTTCTGGAACTTGCGGTGGCTGGAAGAATTTTCCGTCGACTCTTCTAGGGTTTCTGGAATATTTGGGTATTTATAGAGCTTAGAGGTGGTGGAGGGGACTCCCGAGGCGGCCACAACCCACCAGGGCGCGCTGGGGGCCTCTAGCGTGCCCTGGTGTCTTATGGTCCTCCTGGGCCCCCTCCTGGGTACTTCTTTGGCCAACTGGCTTCCTTCTGGTCCAAAACAATTCTCCAAAAAGTTTCGTAGCGATTGGACTTCATTTGGTACTGATATTCTACGAAGTAAAAAACAAGCAAAAAAACAACAACTGGCACTTGGCACTATGTCAATAGGTTAGTCCCAAAAAATGATATAAAGTTGCTATAAAATGATTGTAAAAAATCCAAGAATGATAATATAATAGCATGGAACAATCGAAAATTATAGATACGTTGGAGACATATCAGCATCCCCAACCTTAATTCTTGCTCGTCCTCGAGTAGGCAAATGATGAAAACAGAATTTTTGTTGGGGAATGCTGCCTAACATGTTCATCACATATTCTTTTCTTTTGTAGCATGGACATTTGGACTTTTAGATGGTTCAAAGCAATAGTCTAGTTTTGTCATGAATACTTTAATACTCAAGCATGCCAACAAGCAACCATGTCTTTCAAAACATCAACACTAAAGAAAGTTATCCCTAGCCCATCATGCTCAATCATTGATACATTCATGAAACACACTCAAATATTAACTACGCCCAATGCACAAGTATGATCATAGTGCCCCCTAGTTGGTGCTTTATAAGAGAAGATGGAGACTCAAATAAAAGTAAAAATTGCATAAAGTAATTAGATAGGCCCTTCACAGAGGGAAGTAGGGATTTGTATAGGTGCCGGAGCTCAAAGCTTAAATTGAGAGAGAAAAATATTTTGGGTGGCATGTCTTTCCTGTCAACGAAAACGACAAAGTAGTTCTCAATACTTTCCATGCTAGATACATCATAGGCGGTTCCCAAACATAAAAGAAAGCTTATTCCTTTTTCCATCATTCCTTCACAATCCATGGCTAGCCGTATCCCTGGTTGCCTTCCATACCAACACTTTCCAAGGAATTATTATTTGACAACATAAAGTAAATTTCTTTTCATTTTGGGACTGGGCGTCCCTATTACCGCCGTACTCTCGTTCAATGACAAGTTAATAAACACTCATCTTGAGAATAACACATCTAGCATGGAAAAATATTGGACACCCCCTACCGTTTCATGAGCAGTACGAGCACACAAAAAGGAAATTGAAAATTAGAGATGGCACGTACAAATTTGCTTAGAACGGCATGGTAATACCGCATATAGGCAGGTATGGTGGACTCATATGGCAAAACTGGGTTTAAGGATTTTGGATACACAAGTGGTATTTCTACTTAGTACAGTGGATGCTAGCAAATAGATTGAGAAGCAACCAACCAAGAAACGAAAATTCATATAAACGGGCATTGAGCATAACTAACACCGAATAATGCAACATAAGTAGGATATAATTTCATTGCATAACTATTGACTTTGGTGCTTGCATAGGGAATCACAAACCTTAACACCAATATTCTTACTAAAGCATAATTACTCACCAACATGACTCACATATCACTATCATAATGTCTCAAAACTATTACAATGAATCAAGTTTAATTTGTCCAATGATCTTCATGAAAGTTTTTATTATATCCCTCTTGAATATCTATCACTTTGGGACTAGATTCATATATTGCCATTGCTTTTGACAAGTTCAAATAAATTTAAGTGAGGAAAATGAGCATAAAAATTTCATCTCTCAAAATAGTATAAGTGAAGCATGAGAGAATTTCTTCAAAGTTTTACTAACCCTCAAATTTATCTAAGTGAAGCATGAGAGTATTTCTTCAAAAATTAAAAGCACACCGTGCTCAACAAGATATAAGTGGAGCACTAGAGCAATTCCATAGCTCAAAAAATTTAAGTGAGGCATATAGAGCAATTCTGACAAATCATAGCATAATTTTGGCTCTCTCAAATAGGTGTCTCAAGCAAGGATACTTGTGACAAACTAAAAATAAAATCAAGCAAAGACTCAAATAATACAAGACGCTCCAAGCAAAACTCATGATATGTGACGAATAAAAAAATAGCTCCAAGTAAAATACCGATGATCGTTAGAAGAAAGAGGGGATGCCACTCGGGGCATCCCCTTGCTTAGTTGCTTCTTTATTCTTGGATAATATCTTGGGGGTGCTGTAGAATCCCCAAGCTTAGGCTCTTTTCACTCCTTATTCCTTCATCCATCGTGATGTCACCCAAAACATGACAACTTCAATCACACAAAACTCAACAAAACCTTCGTGAGATCCGTTAGTATAATAAAGAAAATCACCACTCTAAGTACTATTGCAAACCCATTCATATTTTATTATTGCATTATATGTACTGTATTCTAACTTTACCATGGCTTATACCCTTCAATACAAACCATAGATTCATCAAAACAAGCACACAATGCAACGAAAACAGAATCTATCAAAAACAGAACATTCTGTAGTAATCTGTACTCTAACCATACTTCTGTAACTATAAAAATTCTGAAAAATTAGGATAACGTAAATAATTTTTATAGCAACACTGTGTTAAAATTTCAGATCATTATCACGCTCTAGTAAAAAAGGAAAATTCCTGCACTGGAGTCAAAGTTTCTGTTTCAGATTCAGCATTGTTTCTACTCATCTTGTGAATCATCCTAAAGGCTTTACTTGGCACAAACACCAATTAAAACATAAAAAAACACAATCATAACAGTAGCATAATTGTGTCAACACTCAAAAACATAAAGAAAAAGATGAAAAAAAATTATTCATTGGGTTGCCTCCCAACAAGCGCTATCGTTTTACGCCCCTAGCTAGGCATAAAGCATAGATTCAAGTGTTGTCATCTTTAGTTTTCAACTCCTCAATCACACAACTAGATTTCTTCAAGAATTTAGCATGCACACTCTCAATGACAATACTTCTAGGGATAATATCAAAAAATTCATTCTTGTAAGTAGGGTCTTTTACTATTTCAACAAAATTGGGATGAATACTAATCATTTTAAGATCTCCCTTGTGGCTATTAGATGTGGCACCTTTGTTCCTACTGACTTGCGTGGTCTTGCAAATTTCTACGGGAGTTTTTTCAATAGTTTTAACAAAGGAAAAGGCTGAACTCAATTTACTAAAAATTTCTTCCAACTTATCAATCCGGTAGGGACTTTCTTCTATTCTTTCGTTAAGTACGGTTTCCTTTTCCTTCAATAATTTAAAGTCATATCCTGCTTTTGACCCAATTTTATTAGCAAGATTATGCAATTTCTTATCCAAATTTTCAAGATGTTCTTTGGTAATCATCTTATTTTCAGTAGCATCTAGCCTTTCCATAACATGCCCGAGAGTTAAGGTTGTTTCATTAATCGTGAGAGATGGTGAACCCAGTAACTTCCCATAGCAATAAAAGAGTCCAAAGATGGACACATCAAGAAATTCCCACCGGTAATCATATCAAGGACGAATCTATAACAAGTGGTAATGCCCACATAAAAATTGCGAAGAAGAACAACGGTAGATTGCTTATGAATAGATCTATTATAAGCATTGCAAATCCTATACCAAGCATCTTTTAGGTTCTCCCCTCCGCTTTGCTTAAAATTTAGAACTTCATTCTCGGGAGTACACGCAATAGAGGAAGAACTAGCCATAACAACAAGGTAGGCAAGCAAGAGATCTGACGAGAATAAGGCAAACGGAAAAAATAGTGCGAACAAAATGGCAAATTTGTGAAGTGGGTGAGAGGAAAACGAGAGGCAAATGGCAAATAATTTAATTGCAAGGAGATGAGATTTGTGATTAGGAACCTGATAGATGTCGATGATGTCTCCCCGGCGCCAGATATTGGCACGCTGAAGAGAGACTACTTTCACACCTCCTCCCCGGTAATGGCGCCAGAAATTCCTTTGACGTGGCTTGAGACTGCGTTGGTATTTCCCCAAAGAGGAAGGGATGATGCAACACAGCGACAGTAAGTATTTCCCTCAGTTATGAAACCAAGGTTATCGAACCTAGGAGGAGGACCACAAAACGCTATGTAAACGGTACCTACACACAAAGAACAAATACTTGCAACCCGGCGCATAAGAGAGGTTGTAGGAAAACAAAAAGCGGCAAAAGATAGATCGGAAAGCAATATGTTGGAAAAGTAGACCCGCGGGCCGTAGGTTTCACTAGTGGCTTCTCTCATGAGTATAGCACACGGTGGGTAAACAAATTACTGTTGGGCAATTGATAGAAGATCAAATAATCATGACGATATCCAAGGTGATGATCATTATATAGGCATCACGTCCAAGATTAGTAGACCGAAACGATTATGCATCTACTACTATTACTCCACACATCGACCGCTATCCAGCATGCATCTAGTGTATAAAAATCATGGAAAAACGGAGTAATGCAATAAGAACGATGACATGATGTAGACAAGATCTATTCATGTAGGAATAGACCCCATCTTGTTATCCTTAATAGCAATGATACATGCGTGCCTCGCTGCCCCTTCTGTCCCTGGGAGAGGACACCGCAAGATCGAACCCATCACAAAGCACCTCTTCCCATGGCAAGAGAAATCGATCTAGTTGGCCTAACTAAACCAAAGATTCAAAGAAGAAATATGAGGCTATAAGTAGTCATGCATATAGAAGATCAAAGAAGAATCAAATAATATTCATGGATAGAAACTGATCACGAACTCAAAATTCATCGGATCCCAACAAACACACGGCAAAAAGTCATTACATCAAATAGATCTCCAAGAGACCATTGTATTGAGAATCAAAAGAGAGAAAGAGAAAGCCATCTAGCTAATGCCTACGGACCCGTAGGTCTATGGTGGACTACTCACGCATCATCGGAGAGGCACCAATGAGGATGATGAACCCCTCTGTGATTGTGTTAGATTGGATCTCGCGGTTCTAGAACTTGCGGCGGCTGGAAGTATTTTTCGTCGACTCATCTATGGTTTCTGGAATATTTGGGTATTTATAGAGCTCACAGGTGGTGGAAGGGACTCCCGAGGCGGCCACAACCCACCAGGGCGCGCCCGGGGCCTCTGGCACGCCGTGGTGTCTTGTGGGCCGCCTGGCCCCCCTCCTGGGTACTTCTTTGGCCTACTGGTTTCCTTCTGGTCCAAAAAAAATCTCCAAAAAGTTTCGTCACGATTGGACTCCGTTTGGTACTAATATTCAGCGAATTAAAAAACAAGAAAAAAACTGCAACTGGCACTTGGCACTATGTCAATAGGTTAGTTCCAAAAAATGATATAAAGTTGCTATAAAATGATTGTAAAACATCCAAGAATGATAATATAATAACATGTAACAATCAAAAATTATAGATACGTTGGAGACGTATCAATACCCTTTCATATTGCTACATCAATATAATATATTCATGCAAGCCATATTCAGTGATCTATATGCAAGTTTTTATGATATCCCCCTTAAATACCTATCATTTTCTTACTAGTCATTATAACCGGTGCATATTACCATTTCCTTTTAAGACTCTCAACAATATTTAAGTGAAGCATGAGAGTGCAATAATTTCCATAAAATATAACTACCTTCGTGTTCTAAGATATAAGTGAAGCACATGAGCAACGCTACTTGTAAACTGCGTTGGGATTTTCGCCAAAGAGGAGAGGAGATGCAACATAATACAGATAAGTATTTCCCTCAGTGATAACCCAGGTTATCAGACCAATAGGAGGACCACCCAAACTCCCATCTTCAGCACCTACACACAAAAGAGAAAACACCTACACCCAACGCGGGCAAGAGGGTTGTCAAGCCCCTTGAACTCGTTACTTGCAGGCGATAAGTAGTGATAGATAGATTATAAAAATAAAAATAAAATTACAGTAAATAAATGGTAGAAATATTTATGGTGTTTTTTTAATATATTTTGAGAAGACCCGGGGGCCATAGTTTTTGCTAGAGGCCTCTCTCTCGAAGAAAGCATACAGTGGGTAAACAAATTATTGTTGGGCAATTGATAGAAAAGCGCATAGTTATGCAATGTTTATTCATGGCAATGATCATGTATATAGGCATCACGTCCATAAACAAGTATATTGACTCATGCTTGCATCTACTACTATTACTCCACCCATCGACAGCTATCCAGCATGCATCTAGAGTATTAAGTAAAAACAGAGTAATGCTTGGAGCAAGATGACATGATGTAGAGAAAGTAAATCCAATCAATAAGAATAAACCCCATCGCTTTGTCCTTATTGGAAACAATACAATACATTTCATGTCCCTTTCTATCATTGGGATAGAGCACCACAAGATTGAACCCATCACAACACGCCACTCCCACTGAAGATAAATCAATCTAGTTGGCCAAACCAAACCGATAGTTCAAAGAGAAATACGAAGCTATAACAATCATGCATATAAGAATTCTATAAATACTCAATATATTTTCATGAATAATCCGATAATAAACCCACAATTCATCGGATCCCAAAAAACACGCCGCAAAGAAGATTACATCGAATAGATCACCGCGGGTGAACATTGTATTGAAGATCATAGAGAGATAGAGAGCCATCTAGTTAGTAGCTATGGACCCGTAGGTCTATAGTGAACTACTCACACATCATCATGGGAGAAACAACATTGATGTAGAGGCCCTCCATGATCGATCCCCCCTCCGGCAGGGCACCGGAATTGGGCTCCAGATTGGCACACAACAGAGACTTGCAGCGGCAGAAAAAGTATTTTTGCTGGCTCTCGGGTGTTTTCCCAATTTTAGAGAATATATAAAGGTGAAATTACGCCAGGAGACTCTGGGAGGTGGTCCCAAGCCATCAAGGCGCAGCCACCCCTGGGCGTGCCCAGTTGGGTTGGTGCCACCTCGTGTGGCCTCTAGTTTCCCTCCAAAGCTTCTAGGTCTTATTTTTGTCCAGAAAAAATCATCAAAAAGTTTTGGGGCATTTGGACTTTGTTTGGTACAATATTCCTGAAAGGCCAAAAACAAGCATGAAACAACAACTGGCACTGGGCACTAGGTTAATAGGTTAGTTCACAAAAATGATATAAAACAACATACAAAGTATCCAAGAATTATAATCTAGTAGCATGGAACAATCGAAAATTATAGATACGTTGGAGACGCATCAGCATCCCCAGATTTAATTCCTGCTCCTCCTTGAGTAGGTAAATGAAAAAAACTAATTTTTTTATGCGACATGCTACCCAACATGTAACCTCTTTTAGGTATGATCTTTGAGAAACGATGAACTAATAAACATCTACATAATAATATCCATAAAAATAAGCAACATAATCATTAACTTTAAAACTATATGATCCTTAAAGAACATTACTCCCCACTCATTTTATCATATTAGCATGGCATGACTCCGTCTTCACCAAATAAGTACAAATCATGAGGACCATGGTGTCAAGTCGGGCAATTGGATCGTAGTTCTAACACGCTTCAGCACTTTCATCATCACTCAATACATGAGCATGAACCATGGATATAGCATATGGGTGGAATAGCATATGGTGGTAGATATCAAAAGGAGTCAAAGTGGAAAGAAAGTCTCGCATCAACTAGGCAGACCAATGGGCTATGGAGATGCCCATCAATCGATATCAACGCTATGGAGATTGCCATGCAACGGATGCACTAGAGCTATAAGTGTATGAAAGCTCAACGAAAGCTAAGTGGGTGTGCATCCAACTTGCTTGCTCATGAACACCTCAAGCATTTGAGGAAGCATGTCATCGGAATATACAAGCTAAGTTCTATAATGAAAAATTCCCACTAGCATATGAAAATGACAACCCAGGAGACTCTGTATATGAAGAACATGGTGCCACTTTGAGGCACAAGTGTGGTAAAGGATAGTAGCAAAGTCCCTCCTCTCTTTTTCTCTCATTTTTTTCTTTTTCTCCCTTTTTTCATTTTCTTTCTTTCTTTTTCTATTTCTCTTTTTTTTGGTGGGATCATTTGGCCTCCCCCATTTTGTATTTTTCGTCTGGAGCTCATCCCAACTTGTCGGGCAATCATTACTCCATCATCCTTCCTTCACTAGGACTATGCTCTAATAATAATGATCATCACACTTTTATTTACGTACAACTCGATATTACAATGATGAAAAATAAATGATTCTATATGAATACCTCTCGCAATGTACCATGATGTACAATGATCTAGCGTAACATGTAAACAATGATGAACGGTGGCTGAGCCAGAAATACTATGTCAGCTACATGATCATGCAAAGAAATATATTGATGAACACACAAGTCATGTGATGTAACAATGGAAGTTGCATGGCAATATATCTCTGAATGGCTATGGAAATGCCATAATAGGTAGGTATGGTGGCTGTTTTGGCGAAGATATAAAGAGGCTTATGTGTGATAGAGCGTATCATATCACAGGGTTTGGATGCACCGGCGAAAGCTGCACCGATCCTCGAGGCACTAGTAGAGAAATGGCTAGCCACAACTCTTGTCGGCGGCGCACCATTTTCATCCGACGCCAGCACTAATATTTTCAAATAGTGCTGGCATTGCCTAAATTTGCACGTTATTGGTACGGACTTAGTGATGGCGTGCAAATTCGACCGAACACCACTTATGTGTGGACCCCAGCGCTCCCCCCTTTCACGTATTATTGTTGGCGTGGCTAATGTTTCGATGCCAGGACCATGCACAGCACTTGTGTCGTTCAAATGGTACGGCACGCAATAGGTATATTTTGTGGAGGCCACAAACATTCTGGCGGCGCTCGTAAATGTAGAACACCATTAATTAGTAGGTGCCAGCCTGGTTTATCATAGACATCTATATATATATGTGTGTATAGAGATACACAACTGGCAGACTCTGCCTTTGATCCATTGAGAGAACTAGGTGACTTTTTTTGGGTGTGTATATCATTAATTTAGGTATGTAATGCCCGCATATGTGTGTTTATATATAGTACCTAATATGCTGAAATTGTTTTTGACCTTTTTTGTAGGCACTGTGGAAGTGAATGATTTATGCTGGAATATATATATGGATCGAACTATAAATGGGTTCTTCAAGGTCGTGTTGGAAAATATGAATCGGAAAGGGGAAACAACAATATTATGTCCATGTAAGAAGTGCAAAAACATAGTTTTGATTGACCCTTCTACTGGTCGTGTGAAGATGCACTTCTTGAAATATGATTTCATGCCTGGTTACACACGGTGGACAAGTCATGGTGAGGAAGAGTAGGATGTCGAAGTCGAAGGGTAGGTACATGATGATGAGCTAGAATGAGGTGTGAAGAATGTTGCAGAACATGAAAATCACCTCGACGGGCAGAAAAAACGCAACGGTAAAGAATTGTCAAAGGAAGATCTAGATGACTATGATCAATCTAGCATCTATCAAGAAGAAGATGATGTTATTCGGAAGGAGAAGTGTAAGAAAAGACGTAGAAGCACGGCGGATGCAGAAACTTCCATTGAGAGCCCCCGCAAAAATAAGAGAAAAGCTTCCATTGAGAGCCTCCGCACAAACAAGAGGAAAATATCGGTTCAGAGCCCCCGCACACAAACAAGAGAAACTGAGAAACAACGTCGTAGTTGATTTTTATCTATCTTTTATTTATTGTTAATTCGGCAGTTCGATATAATTTTAATATTGATGCGTTTGTACGTGCAATAAATCTTCTTCCGGAGTGACCTTATCGAACCCCTTTGTATTGACCATCGGAAGTTGAAATAATTAGGTTGATGTAATTTTGGAATAAAAATAGCTATGGCGTTGGTGACGCCACCAACGACATAACTAATATATCTATGGCGTTGCGTACGTCACCAACGCCATAGCTATTTTTCCCCATTGTCTTTGCCCGTTTGGGGGGAAATGTTCACCCCAAACTTTTGTTTCGCGCGCTCGTACACCCTCCGCTCTGTGCGCCACCGCCGCCACCTTCGCCGTCGTCGCCGCCACCCCCCTCCCCCGGTGCCGGCGCCGCCGCCACCTTCCTTGTTGTCGCCGCCACCCCCCTCTCTCGCCGCCGTCGCCCACCTTCCCCTCCGGTCGTCGCTCCTCGACTTGCCGTCGACCCCAATCGCCTCGACCTCTCCGTCCGCCCCAACCGCGTCGACCACGAGCCGCCTTTATCCCCTCCTGCCACCGGCCCGAACAACCACAACCTCCCCTGCCGTCGACCTCAATCTCCCCTGCCGCCACCTCAATTCCTCCGATAAGTGCTCGAAAAGTGCTCGAAATGTGTTCGAGGAAATGTTGTGGTTCAAATTTTGTTTCGATGGAAATGTGGTTGCTTGTGTATTGTTTGCAGGGAATGCATAGGGTTGCCAATGTTTTGGCGAAACGTTGATTAATTTCCGTTTCGTCAAATTTCTGGCAACCAATATGTCCTATTTTTAGCAAAGGTCATGCCGAAATTTTGTATTTTATATATGAATGAATAAGGTTGCCAATATTTTGTTTTTGTAGACGTCCAATCAAACGAACGATACGCAAGACTCTTCTTCGACACATTCGGCACACGAGGGTGATGCATTTACGGACACGCAGGGACAGGAAGTTTATGATGATGAGCTTAATTCAGATGACTACTACATGAAAGGCAGAGGCTACAGTGTTCCTCCTAGTGCGGAAAGTAATCCTGATATGGACACTGATGGAGAGGACACAGAGGAGTATTCTCCCGCGGAAGAGGAGGATGTGGAGGTCGACGAGCATGTTTCAAAATCAAAGAAGCAGCGGAAACCTAGGAGCCGAAATGCTATAGGCACCGACAGGCTCGTCGTCACACGAGTTAACGATACTGGTGAGCCTGTTAGTCCGCGGAAAGCCGCTGCTCACTATGGCAACGCCCTAGATGTTATCCTTCGAGAAGTTTGCTCCATCAACGAGACAAATTTAAGGGATATGGACAAAGCTAATCTGCGAGAACTCCTCATAAGAAGGGTGCACGCAAGATTCAAGTTTCCTGAGGAGTATGACAACCTATCGTACCCAAAAAATCAGGTAAACAACCATGCAATCCATAAGTTCTCGAAGAATTTGAGTTCTTGGAAATCTGCAGCAAGAAAAGATATTGCAGCGAAACCCGACATAGATATCTCCGAGATCCAGCAGAAGTGGCCTACCATTAGTGTAGATGATTGGAACATTTTCAAGATGCAAAATCAGGAGAACCCAGTGATGACCCAGTCGTCATGGGGGAAGGAAATGCGATCGAAGACATTAAGTAACGACACCCTCGGCAGCCGTGGTTTTGTTGGGAAGAAGCCCGTATGGGACAAGCAGGATGCTGCACTTGCAGAAAAGGGCATCCCAAACCACTTCACGCAATTCAAGGACCCCCTTGAATATAACTATGTCAGGGGGCGGTACCATTATGATCAAAAGACAGGGGAATTTACCACGGATCACCAAACAAGGAAACTGGAAGAAGAACTGGCAAGGCAGCATGCAGAACCTCATAGCTTGCAAGGGTCGTCGGCCAGGTGGAACACTCCTCTTAACCGGTTGATCAACATTACCCTTGGCAAGCAGCCGTTAGCACCGCCGGCAGGTGGCCATTCGAACGGTGCTGGATGCGGTGCCAAATGGGACTATCATTATCCCGAAGACCGGGAGCTGCAACGGCAGAGAAGGAGAGCCAACAAGCGGAGCATTGAACAACAAATAATGGAAGCCACGACCGCAGCCACCGCCGCAGCCACAGCCAACATCGAAGAACGCATCAACATTCAAAGCCAAGCCCAAGCCCAAGCCATGCTGCCTTCAATAATTGAGAGCGTGAAGAATTGGATCAAGAACGGCGAACTGGGAAACATTGTGATCCAAACTAATTCAGCCAAGGATAGCAGCCAGCATTCTTTCACTTTCATTGGTAAGCCGTCAGCAATGGTTGCTCTCAACGCTCTTACTGAAGACACTCCATGCAGTCTCTTCGCTTATGTGCGTGATGAACTTCTTAAAGTTGCAATTGGGGCGATCATTCGCCCCAAAGATACCATAACGCACGGAGTGGCATGCCTGAGGGGGTCTTCAAAGTTGAGGTGTTTGTTGTCGTAAGGGGTTTCGAAGATATTTCTCCTCCGATACAACCTCCGGGTGCGGATAGCCAGTTGACCCTCTCACAATGTTTGGGTTGGCCAATGCAGTGGCCGACGAATCAAATTCAGCTAGGAAACATCCAAATCTCCCCAACCTCGCAACAGATGTACAATGACAGCACACGTGGACGAGGACCATCTCCTTTGGGTCAGATTCAACATGAAGTTCGTAACAACGACAATGTGCATGCCGGTGAGGACGACGACAATGCGGTAATTGTTGACCATGTCAATGGTGGTGATTTGGGCGGTGCGGACCATGTCAATGGTGGGGATTTGGGCGGTGAGGGCCATGTTAATGCTGGTGATTACGGTGGTGAGGACAATCTACTTGTCAATCGATACTTCCTTATTGACGAATATCAGAAATCAGCTCCCAACATATGCAATCTTGATGGACCTTTGTCTGCTGGTCCTACTCTTGGATTCTCATCAATGCCTCCGCTTGCTCAACAGGAACATGTTGTTCCTTGCCAGAAGAGTCTTTTCAATGAGGACATCACACCACCAGACACACAGGTGCCACCATAGAGGAGAACATTTCTGAGTCCAAACACACTCAATGCGACGGTCACAAATGCATTGCCAGACAATATAGCTAGCCAGCCTAACCCGACACGCAAGAAAAAGAGAAAGAGACCAGCTGGTAATAAGACGAAGCCACATGCTGCCAGCCAACCGGTTCAGAAGAGTAAACAAGTTCGGCATGTCGTTCAATGGCGGGATTACCATTCCCCAGGTGATCACATCCTTCCGAAGGAGCTCGGCGATCTTCTGCAAACATAATTGAGGATTCTGCATGACACAGTTCTAACTAGGGAGAGGTATGCATTGTCTGCTGGAGGTGGGTTTCGCCCTGTTTTTTCAGTGATGGTGCCACCAAATCTTGGTTTGTGCGATGAATTCCCCGCGGAAATATTCTATGTGCCATTCGAAGACATCTTCAACATGTTCCGTCTAATGAAGCTTAGTTCTTCCTTAGTACGCCTATGGGCAATCAAAGCTGCCTACACTGCCAAATGTGAGCTCAACAATGATGTCGCGGTAGCGTACCCTTACCTCATGCACGAGACCAACACCAATCACCCTGAGAGCCGACAAGCTATGCGGAAGTATTTGACAGACCTCATGATTGCCAACATGGACAAAGACTGCCTTCTCGTGCCCTACTATCCGAAGTAATTAAGTCATTCTATCTAGCTAGATTACTATTTTGACAATCTCCTTATGCATGCTTGCGCGTAACGCCATTAATTAACTCGATCGACTTTGTATGCAGAGAACATTGTGTCATCATCATTATTACCCCGAAGTTCGCCGAAACTTATTTCTTGGATTCGACGAGGAAAGTGAAAAAAGACTACAGAGGCATCAAGAAGGTCCTGGATGAAGCACTTTTCCATTATACCAGACGGGAAGGAGTGATCATAGACGGATATCGCAAGTTTGACAAGTTTAAAGTGGTACATTTCAGCAACAAAACTGACTTTTGTTGCATGCAGCAGCCGGAAAATAGTGATATAGACGGCTACTACGTTGCCCACCACATGGAGGAGTACATACGGGAGGGAGAACGCCTTAAAAAGAACTTAGACGTCATCGCATGGGGGAAGAAAATGGAAGAAATTAGCCCGGGAAATAACAGAGATGAATTCAGACGCATCCAGGTGAAGTTTGCTACCATCCTCAACAAGGATGTCATCGACCATTGCGGGGTTTTCAATGGCGGCGCACTTTACGGCCTGGAGGAGATAATAGCTCGCCTTCGGAAGCAGGGGCTTGATGCTGACGGTCCTGTGTCTATCGCAGATCCGACGAAGAAATACGTTAATGATCCTTATGCCGAATATGTAATAGGATAGTGTCAGCTACCTATGCTGTTGGTTCTACAATACTTCTAGCTCGATGAACTACATGTTCGTGTGGTTTTGTGTTATAGTACTTCAAAACATGATCACTAGCTATCTTAACTAATTATTTAAGCACTAACTATGAATCTAAAATGTCTTTCAATTTCCTTTATTTGTTACTTTATTCTGCCATGCAAACGGTGCCCTTTCCCGCAGTAGTGGCAGCGATTTTCAGATGCTTACAAATTAAGTAATGGCGTGCTTAGAAGGTACAACGCCTGTAGTGTTTTTCAGTTATTTGTGACGTCTGAATAATGTGTACGCCATAGATGCAGGCAATAATACCGGCGTACAACATAACCCGACGCCATAGGTATTCTAAATAGTGCTGGCGTGGGCTCCAACGCCACCACTGATTTTTAACTGTGGCGCCATATTGCTGGCGTAGGGTGCCAATGCCAGCAAGGCCCTTTTTGCCATGCCATAGCTAGGCTTTTCTTCACTAGTGAGGTGAGAATGGGAAATGGATGGTACTGAAGCGGCTAGAAATATGCGGAAAGGTGAGCGTGCATACATCCATGGATTCACATTATTCATAAACAACTCATATAGTTATTGTACAGAATAATTAGCTCTCTCGAAGCAAAGTACTACCGCATACCCCTAGGGAGGTGGTTGGGAAAAGTTAACCATCGCGCGCCTCTGACCCGAACAACACTAGAATTTCAACGAGGAATAAGAATGCTCACACATCATCATCATGCCATAAAAAATATTTAGATGAATAACAAGTAACATGCTTTCACTACCTCTATTTCTACTAACAAACAATCATGTACTCATGCCCTTTCATATTGTCGTGGTATTCTCGCTGGGGGTGCGTGATTCACGGCAGATGCCATGAGATGGCTTATGAGGTGGGGCTACGATAGGACGTCGGTGGGTTCCGGAGGCGAGGTTGGCACGAGCGAGTGCGGGACACAAGACGTACCCAGGTTCGGGGCCCTCCGGAGAGGTAACACCCCTACTCCTGCCGTGTGAGCTGATAAGCACAGAGGTTACAGAGTCGCTCCTGGAGCTGTTTGGACGGAGGAGGGAGAAGGGGCTAAGCCACCGTTCTGCCTCTCCTGTGCGAGTGTTCGTGATCTGGAGAGAGCTAGCTAGGGTGAGAACTGATCTTATCGCACTAACTCGAACTCTCAGCCACTAAAACCCGACCTCTCTACACGGAGGCCTCCCTGGGGGTCTTATAGGCCGACCCCCAGGGTTACAACGGTAACGTACCAGAGGCGCGGGCCCCTGGTGTCATTGACCAGGATCCGGTGGCCGGGTCGCCGGGTCGCCGGGTCGCCAGATGCCGGGATGCCGGGTCGCCGGGTGCCGGGTCGCCAGGTGCGCCGCACCTGCCTGGCGCGGGCATCGTGACGGGTCTTGTCTCGTCAGTCTGGGTTCGAGGCACTGTGGCGCATCTTGTCCATCGTCAGAGGGAGGTCGGCTCCGCCATTTCTACAGGACCGCGCCTCACTGACACCGCCCGCCTCGGGTGGGGGCGCAAGGAAAGCTGCAGCCTCACCTGCTCTGTCAGGGTAAAGGGAGGATTGCTGTAGCACCGCTTGCTTCGTCGCTAAGGCTTCGCCGCCTCGTGGCCAGCCGGCATGG
Organism: Elymus sibiricus; assembly: GCA_039707655.1. Taxonomy (NCBI): domain Eukaryota; kingdom Viridiplantae; phylum Streptophyta; class Magnoliopsida; order Poales; family Poaceae; genus Elymus; species Elymus sibiricus. Next base: position 256,922,041 of record CM077667.1, read on the forward strand.
GCCAGCCGGCCAGGCCGGGTCGCCACGCCGAGCCGGCTCGTGCTGGGGAGCCGGCGTGCTTGGCAAGCCGGCCAGAGAGACTTGTCTTGCTCTGATGATTTTCCGAAAGGGATTCGGGCTCCATTGCCTACCCGGGGGTCATCCCCCCGACAGTAGTCCCCGAAGCTGTGAAGGTTCGCCGGCTTCAGGCAGGGGAGCCGTTGCAGCTTATCACCCTGAGGAGCCGGTTCTGTTGATGAAGCGCCGGAGTTCGGCCGGGCGGCTTTGCCTGGCAGCTTGCCGGCTTCGCGGCAGCGGACACCGGGAACACCAGCTGGGGGGCCGGCCTCCGGGGGCCGGCTCGCGGCACCCCGGCCTGAGCGGTAAACGGAAACGCCCGCCAGATGGGTCTTGCTTCGTACGCCGATTTGCGCCCGCCGTAGCTCGACGGCCTGCCACGTGCGGCCTTGCGGTGGGCGAGGCCTGCCAGCCCACGCGCGCGACGGGACGTGACCGCGGCTCGGGCGCGCCACTGCACGCCCTCGGCCCGCGCGCGGGGGATTCACTGCGGCGACCATTGGCGATTGCGCTTCCCCGCGTAGTTACTGCGCGTGGGGAACGCGTGCGCATAGTGCGGGGGAGTGGGGATTGTGGGCGCAGCCGATCCCACTCCCCCACGATTTCGCGTGGTTATAAACGAGAAGGCGGGAGTGCGACGGAGACGCCCGCGCTCGCACCCCTGCCCCTCGCTCCTCCTCTGCTCCCTCTCAGAAGTGCTGCCGCCGTCGTCGCCTCGCCCACGCCTACGGCACGCCGCGACCCGAAGCCCGCAGCGCGCCACCCTCCTCCTCTCTTCCTCCTCTCCATCGCCGAATGTCGCCGCCCACGGAAAACCCTCCCCAATGGCGCTGCTGAAAGGCTCTTGGGAGGGCTCCATCATGACGGAGCAAAACATCCGGTACCTCCACCGCACGAAACGGCTGCCGCCGGCGGAGGCGCTGCTCGCGCGCGCGCCGGGCCCGGAGAGGGTGCCGGCGCCGCAGGAGGGCGAGCATGTGGTCTTCTTCTCGCACTTCGAGTGCGGGCTCGGCCTCCCCGCGAGTCTCTTCTTCCGCGCGTGGCTCGATTTCTTTGGGCTGCAGCCGCATCATCTCGCCGCCAACGCCATGTTGCAGGTAGCCGGCTTTGCCACACTCTGCGAAGGCTATCTCGGGATGCTGCCGACTGTGGAGCTATGGGCGATGATGTTCTTCCTCAAGCAGCAGGGAGCATCAGCCGGCACCATGTCCGACTGCGGCACAGCGGTGGTCACCGGCCGGCCAAACGGGCCGTTTCCCAAGCTGCCGCTTGAGGACTCGGCCAAGAAGTGGCAGTCGACGTTTTTCTACGTCCGGAACGCCGACCCGGCTGTCAACGTCATCAACCTTCCGCCGTTCTTTGATGCGCCGCCGCTCGAGAAGCCGAATTGGGGGTACAGCCCCAAGGAGCCGTCGAAGGAGATGGAGAAGATCTGCGGCCGGGTCAGGGCGCTGACGAAGAACGAAGGGCTGAAACCGGCTGATCTCATCGCGGCCTTCATCGCCCGTCGGGTTCTGCCGCTGCAGCGCCGGGCACACCGGATTGGCGGCATGAGCGGCCGGCACGACCTGACCCGGATGTCGACCAAGGAGCTGACGCCGGCTGGGATCTTCCAGCAGGTCAACTACATCTCCAAGGCTGTGCTGAAGGAGGGGGAGTGGAGCTTCGGGAAGGTGCCTTATCACCGGGAGAACCCGTCGCCCGTGGTGAGTCCCTGGTCTTTATATTTTGCCGCTTCGACGTTATTCTTGTGTCCTGACGCCGCGGGATGGCCGCAGCTATTCACCAGCCAGCGGAACCACGACGGGCCGAATGCCCAGATCCTGCTGGCCGACCTGCCCGACTCGGATGTGGAGGAGGCCGGCGCCGAGGCGGAGGAGGGGGCGGTCGAGGCGCGCCTGGCCGACGCCGCAGCCGGCGGGTCGCGGGTTGCAGGTAAGTCTCCGCCTCCAGATCTACTGCGGGACTAGCCGGATGATGACGAGGAGAGCCTGACCGACGCCCACGGTGCAGCGCCCTCGGCTGGGGAGGACGCCAGTGTCGACCCCCCAAGACGACTGCGGAAGGCGGCTGGCGCCGGGCCGGCTCGCGCGGCGGCGACCGCCAGCCGGCCGCACGGGAAGGAGGTGGTCAAGGCGAGACCGGCCGCAAAACGCCCGGCGGCAGAGCCGGCGCGCGCGAGGGCCGTCGTGAAGAAGAAGCTCCGGCTCGCCCCGTCCGTAGGGCCGAGGCGGGAGCCCCCGACGGTCATCGGGTAAGTGCTCCTTGCCTTATTTGTGGGGCGCCAACTGTCGTCTTGTGGATTATCCTTTTTCCTCCTTATGCCTTCGCCGTGACGAATCCGCCGTGCACAGGTCGGCTCTTGACTTGGCGGTGGCTGCGACGGAGGCCGCGACGGGCGAGGTCACCTAGAGGAAGACCAGGAGCAGCGCCGTCGACCCTCCGCCGAGTCAGTCCGGGGAGGAAGAACTCGAGGCCCGCCAGTCTGGCCAGGATCTTGAGGCGGCGGCGCGTGCCGCCTGGCGGGACCGGGCTGAGGCCGAGAAGGCGATGCGAGAGGCCTCGGCCCAGGCGTGGGAGAGGGCCTCCGCGACGCGGGCCAGGCCTACCGCGGATCCGGCCTGGCCGGAGATGGAGACGGGCTCGGCGCCGGCGGTGACGGTCATTGAGTCGCAGCTGGCGGGAGCGGGCTATCTGGAGACGAGGGCGGAGCCGGCCGGCGGCGGGTCGGACGTTGACGAGGAGATCGTCGTGGACACGCCGCCCCGAGCCAACCCGGCGGAGAGAGGCGAGGACGGCGGGGAGAGGCGCGAGGCGGACTCCGCGCCATCCGGCCAAGCGCAGCCGACGCCGGCCGCGGGGGCCACGGCAGGAGGCACCGGCACCCTGGTGGTCGTGCCGCCCCAAGGCGCCATGGACCCCGAGCGGCCGGGTGGAAGCGGATCCGGCACCGGGACCGCACTTCAGCTTCCGTGGGCGAGCTCCAGTGAGGCCGTGGTGGGGCCGCGAACCCGGGAGGACGATGCGGCGGATGCCTTGCGCTCGCAACTTCGCGGCCGGGATGAGCGCCTGCAGGCCTTCCTCCGGGAGGAGCTGGACCGGGCACGGCAGCTGGAGCAGGCGATCGCGGTGAGCTTTTTCTTCTATCTTGATTGTTGAATCAGTGGGGGCGCGCCAGCGCACCCACTGGGTGTAGCCCCCGAGGTTCGTCCGGGCTGCGGAGCAGCCGTGTCGAATCTTATGGCCGTCTTTTGCATTATCTTAATCTTCTATCTGCGCGCAGCATCTGTACGACCTGCGGGCCAGCGCGTTCAACCGGCTCTGGGAACGGTACTGCAAGGCCAGAACCCGGCTCGCCGCCTCGGAGGAGGAGCTGCATCGGGTCCAAGGTATGCCTTCGTGCCTTTAGTGGGTGCGCGCCAGCGCACCCACTGGGTGTAGCCCCCGAGATTCGGGCCGGACTGTGGAGCAGCCGGGTCGAATCTTAGAGCCTTGACTTTTTCTTCTAATCCTTGCTTCCGGCATGCTTTGGCCACCTTGCAGGGCCGTGGGCCAGTAGAAATCGTGCCGGAATGCTTTGGCCACCAGGGATCTCGAGGCGGCGTGGTGCCCGCACTCGCCCTGGTGGATGTCAAGGAGGATCTCGATCCCTTTGTTCTGCTCGATGCAGCGCTGGAAAACGCCCGCGTGCTGCGCTTGACGAGCTCGTGGTTGATGATGCCGTAGGCGGACGCGCGCCGCTGCACTTGCCGGGCTTCAGTTTCGTCAGTGGGAAGTTTGCCGTCTTCCAAGAAGGCAAGGATTGGCTGAGCCCAGGAGGGCGCCGTGACCACCATGAGGACGGTCGCTGGGATGGGACCCGGGACGGCAGCCCCCGAGCCGGAGTCGGCAGTCTCCAGGCTGGAGCCGGCAGCCCCCGAGCTGGGGACGGCAGCCCCCGAGCTGGAGACGGCAGTCCCCGGGCTGGTGCTGGCAGTCCTCGAGCTTGGGCCGGGAATCCCAGGGCCGGGTGGGGGCGCGCTGGGGTCGTCCGGGACGAAGATGGACTCCGACTCGGGAGACGGCTTGATGGACGGCTTCCGCAGGTGCTCGAGGGAGACGCCGGACGGGATGGCCTGCCGGGTGGAGCCTACTTTGGCCAAGGCGTCGGCTGTTTCGTTGTCGGCGCGTAGGACGTGGAGGAACTCGCAACCATCGAACCCGCCGGAGAGTTGCTGGACCAGGAAACGGTAGCTGGCCATGTTGGCGTCTTTGGCGTCCCAATCGCCGGAAACTTGCTGCACCACCAGGTCCGAGTCGCCGTAGCAGAGGATGCGCCGGATGCCGATCTCTCTGGCCAGCCGGAGGCCGTGCACGAGAGCTTCGTACTCGGCGACGTTGTTGGAGGCGGCGAAATGGATCTGGAGCACGTACCGCAGCCGATCATTCTTGGGGGAGGACAGCACGATGCTGGCTCCCAAGCCGTTGCGCATCTTGGAGCCGTCAAAGTGCATGCGCCAGTGAGTCGACTCCGGCGCCGGCGGCAGGTATTGCGTCTAGGTCCAGTCGACGAGGAAGTCGGCCAGCGCTTGGGACTTGATGGTGGTGCGCGGCTCGTAGAGGATTGTGTGGTCGGCTAGCTCGAGGGCCCACTTGGCCACCCGGCCAGAGGCATGCCGGCAGCCCACGATCTCGCCGATGGGGGCCGTGCTCACCACGGTAATGGCGTGCTCTTGGAAGTACTGCCTCAGCTTCTTGGCGGCAAGGTACACGCCGTAGCACATCTTCTGGTAGTGGGGATAAATCTGCTTGGAGGCGGAGAGCACCTCGCTGAGGTAGTACACCGGACGTTGGACCGGCTGCACCTTGCCCTCCTCCGAGCGCTCGACGACCAGCACCGTGCTGACCGCGCGAGAGGTGGCGGCGATGTATAGCAGGACTGGCTCTTTCTCAGCCGGCGCGGCCAGGACGGGCGTGGTTGACAGCATGCGCTTGAGGTCGCGGAAGGCTTCGTCCGCCTAGTCGCTCCACTCGAACGCCGCCGTCTTATTCATCAGCTGATACAGGGGCAAGGCCCTTTCTCCCAGCCGGCTAACGAACCGGCTGAGAGAGGCCAAGCAGCCGGTGAACTTCTGGACGTCGCGCAGCCGGGTCGGCTTGCGCATGCGCTCGATTGCCTTGATCTTCTCCGGGTTGGCCTCGATGCCGCGCGCCGAGACGAGGAAACCGAGGAGCTGGCCAGCCGGCACGCCGAAGACACATTTCTCTGGGTTGAGCTTGATCCGGAACCGGCGCAGATTGGCGAAGGTTTCCTTGAGGTCGGCCAGGAGCGTGAGGTGCTGCTTGGTCTTCACCACGATGTCGTCGATGTAGACGTGCACATTTCTGCCGAGCTGGGGTAGCAGGCATTTCTGCATGCAGCGCTGGAAGGTGGCGCCGGCGTTCTTCAGCCCGAACGACATGGTGATGTAGTAGTACGCTCCGAAGGGCGTGATGAAGGACGTCTTGAGGGCGTCGGCCGGGTCCAGCTTGATCTGGTGGTAGCCGGAGTAGGCGTCCAGGTAGGACAGGAGCTCGCAGCCGGCTGTGGAGTCGATGACTTGGTCAATCCACGGCAGAGCGAACGGGTCCTTGGGGCATGCCTTGTTCAGGCTGGTGTAGTCGATACACATGCGCCAAGTACCATTTTTCTTCAGGATGAGGACCGGGTTGGCCAGCCATTCGGGGTGGAATACTTCCATGATGAACCCGGCTTTGAGCAGCCGGGCGATCTCTTCGCCGATGGTTCTTCGCTTCTCCTCGGAGAAACGGCACAGCAGCTGCCGGACGGGCTTGGTGTCCTTGAGGACGTGAAGTTTGTGCTCGGCGAATTCCCTCGGGACACCCGGCATGTCTTTGGGAGACCATGCGAAGATGTCCAGATTCTCACGGAGGAAATTGACGAGCTCGCCTTCCTATTTGCCGTCGAGGCTGGCACCCACGACGACGTACTTGCTAGAGCTGGGGTCGGCCGGGTCGAGCGGGACCCACTTCGTGTCCTTGGCCGGCTTGAAGGAGGCTTCGTCGGCCGGCTTGGGCGGAGCCGGCACATCCGACTGCACGTTAACCAGCGCCACGATCCTGTCGAGCTGGCGCCTCTCCTCGGCGATGACCAACGACTCGGCCAGCTGGGAGCCGGCTTTGGCGCACTTGAGGGACTTCTTGTAGTCGCCGATGATGGTGATGAGGCCCTTGGGACCCGGCATCTTCAACTTCAGGTAGGCGTAGTGGGGGACCGCCATGAACTTGGCCATCACTGGCCGGCCCCGCAGCGCGTGGTAGGGGCTGGCCAGGTCGACCACCTCGAACCAGATCGGCTCACGGCGGAAATGGCTACTAGAGCCGAAAAGGACGTCGAGCCGGAGCCGGCCGATCGGGGAGCAGGAGTGTCCCGGCATGATGCCGTGGAACACTGTCCGGGTCGGCTCCAGCTGTCGCGCCTCGATGCCGAGCTTGGTCATCGTGTCGCGGTAGAGGATGTTGATGCTGCTGCCGCCGTCGATCAGCACCCGCGAAAAGCGGCAGGTGCGCTTCTCGGAGATGAAGGTGGGGTCGAGCACGAGGGCGTAGCCGCCCGGCGTGGGCATGATGGCCGGGTGATCCTCCCGGGTCCAGCTCACCGGTCGGTCGGACCAGTGCATGTACTGGGGAACCGGAGGGACGACGGCGTTCACCTCGGCCGCGTGCTTGCGCTTGACGTGCTTTTCATCCCCCTCGCTGGTGAAGACGACGTAGGATGCGTCCGAGCGCGGGAAAGGGTTGTCGGCGAGGGGGCCGGGTGGCGGTGGAGGCGGCGGCAGCGGCGGCTGCTGCGAGCTGGCTCCAGGCGGCGGGGGCGGAAGGTTGCCCTTCAAGAAGCGCTGCGTGAAGCTGCACTGCCGGAGCGTCTGCATCGATGGCTTCGCGCCGCTGTGGTTTTTGTAGGGGGCATCGAGCATCTGCTCGAAGGTCAGCTTGGGCTGCCAGATGGCCTTGCCGGTGCGCGGGCGCTGGCTGGGGCCTTGCTCGGCCGGCTGCTCCCTCTCCACGGCAGCGACTTGCCGGTGGTCGTAGCGAGGCGTCGGCTGGTCGCTCCGGCGCTTGCCGTTGTTGTTGCCGTCTTGCCGGCGCTGGCTGTTGTCGCCAGCCGGCTTGGGGGGAGCCGGCTGGGCCGGTAGAAGCTTGCCGTCCACGCCGATCGTGATCTTCACATCCATCGTGGAGTCGGCCGTAGCGTAATTGTCCGCCACGGCCATGAGCTCCGCCAGGGTCTCCGGCTCATCGCACACCAGTCGGTGTTTGACCAGAGTGCCGTCTAGGCATCCATCGATGAAGTATTGGATGGCCTGGACCTCGTGGACCCCTTCGCAGGAGTTGCGAAGCTCCGTCCACCGCGTGAGGAAGTCACACAGGGGCTCGCCCGGCTTCTGGACGCACATGGAGAGCTGGCGAGGCTTGCCGGGTCGCGTGTAGGTGCTGGTGAAGTTGCGGACGAACGCGTCTTCGAAATCCAGCCAGGAGTTCATGCTGCCGGCACGGAGGCTGTTGAGCCACGTCCGGGCCGAACCGAGCAGCATGAGGGGGACGTAACGGACAGCCACACGCCGGTTGCCGCCAGCTATGCCGACAGCTGTGGTGTAGTCGGTTAGCCAGTCCTCCGGCTTGGTGGCGCCAGTGTATTTTGGGGAGTCGCGGGGCAGCGAGAAGCCTTTGGGGAAGGGTTCTTCACGAATGCGGGGGCCGAAGCACGCCGGGCCAACAGAGCTTTCCTCCTCTAGGGCCGTGGAGCGCGCCAGCCGGTCGATGCGGTGACGGGCGTCGCTTTCGTCGTAGGGCTCGCGGGGGCTGAGCCGGTCAGCCACGGGAACGCGGAGGCCGATTCGGTCGGTCACGGGACCGCGGGGAGCAGGAGCCTCTGGGGCCGGCTCGGGCCGCCGAGTCGGCCGCGCGGGAGGCTCCGGCTGCTGAACCCGGCCGTTGCCGGCCGTTTCGCCAGCGTTGCCGTCTCCAGCGGTGGTGGCGCGGTTGTGGCGGCTCCGGCCGGACCGGTGCCGGCCAGAGCGGCTTGCGCTAGTGGCGTGCGAAGACGTCTGCCGCGCATCCCGGAGAGCCCTCTCTGGGTCCCCGGTTCTTCTTGAGGCGGAGCCGGATGGCTGGGCCGGGTCGAAGCGCTGCTGCTGCTCGTTCGCCGCGGTGATGAGGTCGCGGATGCGCTGCTGCAGCTGCAGCAGCTCCTCGCCCTCCAGAAACTCGAGATCAGCAATCGCGGCCTGCGCCGCGCGCATGTTCCTGACGGGGGTGTCGTAGACGGGTCGACCTGCGCCTAGCGCACGGCCGAGTGCGCCCCCGCGGATCCGCACCTCCGCGACCCGGCTGGGCTCGACGGCAGGCGGAGTGAGGCCATGCGCGCTGTCGAATTCTCGCTGGGCGGACTCCAGCCGGCGCCGGGTTGCCACAAGCTCCGTGGCCTCGAGCAGCAGATGCTGGCGGCCCTCGTTGAGCTGGGCCGCCGCAGCAGCCGCGTCGGCATTAGGCATGATGGGGGCTTGCAGACTACGGATCGTGTCGTGGGGCGGGTCAATCCGGCGAGGCGGAGCCGCAGCCAAGGCGGCGGCCGCGGCAGCCTTCTCCTTGGCGCACGGGGAGCCGGAACTGGTGCCGATGGTGAGCACCTCCGCGTGAACGCAGAGAACAGCGACGTCGTCGGGGATGGCACGGCCAACGGGGACGGGCGAGTCGGCGCAGTTGCACACTTCGCTGGGAAACACGTCGGGGACGAGCGCGATGAAGACGCGCAGCGCGCCGAAGGGGACGATGAAGCAGCCTGCGGGGCCGGCGACGTCCGCGCCCAGCGCAGCGCCGCAGCCGGCCGGTTTGGCCGTGCGGGGCGCACGGACCAAACCGTGCACGATGCGCTCGCCGGAGCTGGTGAAGGGCCTCATCCGGAACTTGACTCCGGCCGACGCCGCGAGCAGCCCCACGATGGGCGCCAACTGTCGTGGTATTCTCGCTGGGGGTGCGTGATTCACGGCAGATGCCATGAGATGGCTTATGAGGTGGGGCTACGATAGGATGCCGGTGGGTTCCGGAGGCGAGGTTGGCACGAGCGAGTGCGGGACACAAGACGTACCCAGGTTCGGGGCCCTCCGGAGAGGTAACACCCCTACTCCTGCCGTGTGAGCTGATAAGCACAGAGGTTACAGAGTCGCTCCTGGAGCTGTTTGGACGGAGGAGGGAGAAGGGGCTAAGCCACCGTTTTGCCTCTCCTGTGCTAGTGTTCGTGATCTGGAGAGAGCTAGCTAGGGTGAGAACTGATCTTATCGCACTAACTCGAACTCTCAGCCACTAAAACCCGACCTCTCTGCACGGAGGCCTCCCTGGGGGTCTTATAGGCCGACCCCCAGGGTTACAACGGTAACATACCAGAGGCGCGGGCCCCTGGTGTCATTGACCAGGATCCGGTGGCCGGGTCGCCGGGTCGCCAGATGCCGGGATGCCGGGTCGCCGGGTGCCGGGTCGCCAGGTGCGCCTCACCTGCCTGGCGTGGGCATCGTGACGGGTCTTGTCTCGTCAGTCTGGGTTCGAGGCACTGTGGCGCGTCTTGTCCATCGTCAGAGGGAGGTCGGCGCCGCCGTTTCTACAGGACCGCGCCTCACTGACACCGCCCGCCTCGGGCGGGGGCGCAAGGAAAGCTGCAGCCTCACCTGCTCTGTCAGGGTAAAGGGAGGATCGCTGTAGCACCGCTTGCTTCGTCGCTAAGGCTTCGCCGCCTCGCGGCCAGCCGGCCAGGCCGGGTCGCCACGCCGAGCCGGCTCGCGCTGGGGAGCCGGCGTGCTTGGCAACCTGGCCAGAGGGACTTGTCTTGCTCTGATGATTTTCCAAAAGGGATTCGGGCTCCGTTGCCTACCCGGGGGTCATCCCCCCGACACATATTACTACATCAATATCATTAACCCACAATTTATCTTATATGGTGAGCTACATGAAGGTTTTGATTATACACTCCTTGAATACCTCTCCTTTTTGGACTTGTCTTATAACCCATGCAAATTACCGTTACTATTTATTAGACTCTCAAACAAGTTTAAGTGAAGCACGAGAGTTCAATTATTTCTAAAAAATCTACACGCCGTCGTGCTATAAAAGATATAATTCAAGCACTAGAGACCCTGCTTAGCTCAGAAGATATAAGTGAAGCACATAGAGTATTCTAACAAATCATGATGAACATGTGTCTCTCACAAATAGGTGTGTCCAGCAAACAATGATTGTGGTAAACTAAAAATAAAGCAAACTATAATACACGATGCTCCAAGCAAAACACATATCATGTGATGAATAAAAATATAGCTTCAAGTGACATACCGTTGGAATGGAGACGAAAGAGGGGATGCCTTCCGGGGCAACCCCAAGCATAGACGCTTGAGTCTTCCAAGAATTTTACCTTGGGGTGCCTTGGTCATCCCCAAGCTTAGGCTCTTGCCACCCCTTATTCCTTCATCCATCATGATCACACCCAAAACTTGAAAGCTTCAGCAGACAAAACACATCAGAAAACTCGTGAGATCCGTTAGTATAATAGGTAAATCAAAAACTTTAGTTACTGTTATAAATTTATTCATTTTTTATTGCATAAGGTACTGTATTCTAACTTCTCCATGGCTTATACCCCTCAGATATAATCCATAGCATCATCAAAACAAGCAAACTATGCAAGCAAAAACAGAATATGTTTAAAACATAATAGCCTGTAATGATCTGCACAAACACCATACTTGTGTAACTCCGAAGATTCTAAAAAAATAGTACAACCAGGACAATTTTTATAGTAACACTGTGTAAAAAAATTAGATCAAAATTTTTAGAACAGTTTGTAATTGTCTGTTTTTGCACCTTATCAATTCTACTATCTTCCAAATCAATCACAAAGGCTTACTTGGCACAAACACTAATTAAAACATAAAAAAATCATTACAATAGCAATAATCATGTAAACACACCAAAACAGAAAGTATTGGGTTGTCTCCCAACAAGCTCTTTCTTTATAGCCATTAAGATAAGCCTGGAATTTTAGTGATTCTCACATAAAAGATAGGAATTGAAGCACAAATAAAGCATCATATAGCATGTGACAAACTCATTTAAGTCTAACATACTTACTATGCATAGGCATTTTATAAGCAAACAAATTATCAAGACAAGGTGTGTCTAGCATATGCAAATAGGAAGAATGAAGCATTAACAATTTGAACATCAAAAGAGGTAATTGAACATGAAAATTCCTCTAACCACATTTGCCTCTCTCATAATAGTTGCATGTAGGATCATAATCAAATTCAACAATATATCTATCATGTAAAATATTATCTTCATGATCCAGATGCATAAATCTTTTATAATCTTCCAAGAAAATGGGATTAACATCAACTAAAGTCATGACCTCCCCAAACCCACTTTTAGTAGCATTTCAAATATCATTATCAATAGTAGATTCGTCATGAAGCTCAGAATTCTCAGGATAACAAGAAACATCATGGTTATCACCCCAATCGTGATCAGTAGCACAATTGATATTCAATCAATTTATACTAACCAAATTGCAATCATGCTTTTCATTCAAGGAACTATCATGAATCACTTTATAAATTTCTTTTAACACTTCATCATATTTTTTAGATTCATGATTTTCAAGCAAGACCTCATAAACATAATCTAGTACACTCTCACTAGCTATTGGTTCAACATAATCGGGTGTTTTGAAAAGATTAGCAAGTGGATGAGGATCCATTTATCTTAAACTTTTTGTTTTACTTTCTCCTTTTGTGTGAAAAAGATAAAGATAACATTAATAGGCAAGTAAAGATTATAAGAAGTGAATGGTAATGTGAGTGTAGCAATCTGACAAGAATTTGATGATGCTCCCGGGCAACGGCGCCAGAAATTCTTCTTGCTACTTGTAAACTGCATTGGGATTTTTCCCGAAGAGGACAGGAGATGCATCATAGTAGAGATAAATATTGCCCTCAGTGAGAACCAAGGTTATGGAACCAATAGGAGGACCACGCAAACTCCATCTTCAGCACCTACACACAAAAGAGGAAGCACGTGCACCAAATGCGGGCAAGAGGGTTGTCAGCCCCTTGAACTCGTTACTTGCAAGCGATAAGTAGTTATAGACAGATAATACAGATATAAAATAAAATACAATAAATAAATGGCAGAAATATTTTTGGTGTTTTTTAATATATTTTGTGAAAACCGGGGGGCCATAGTTTTTGCTAGAGGCTTCTCTCTCGAAGAAAGCATACGGTGGCTACACAAATTATTGTTGGACAATTCATAGAACAACGCATAGTTATGCAATATTTATTCACCGCAATGATCATGTATATAGGCATCACGTCCATAAACAAGTAGACCGACTCCTGCCTACATCTACTACTATTACTCCACCCATCGACCGCTATCCAACATGCATCTAGAGTATTAAGTAAAAAATAGAGTAATGCTTGGAGCAAGATGACATGATGTAGACAAATTAAATCCAATTAATATGAATAAACCTCAATGTTTTATCCTTAATGGAAGCAATACAATACGTGTCATGTCCCTTTCTGTCACTGGGATTGAGCACCGTAAGATTGAACCTATCACAACGCACCACTCCCGCTGAAGATAAATCAATCTAGTTGGCCAAACCAAACTGATATATCGGAGAGAAATACGAAGCTCTAACAATCATGCATATAATAATTCAATAAAGACTCAATATATTTTCAAGAATAATCTGAACATAAACCCACAAATCATCGGATCCCAACAAACACACCGCAAAGAAGATTACATTGAATAGTCACAATGGGAATCACGGTGAACGTTGTATTTAAGATCATAGAGAGAGAGCCATCTAGGTACTAGCTATCGACCCATAGGTCAACGGTGAACTACTCACACATCATCATGGGAGCAGAAAGACTGATGTAGAGGACCTCCGTGATCGATCCTCCCTTCGGCAAGGCACCAGAACAGGGCTCCAGATGGGCACACGGCGGAACAGAGATTTGCGGGGGTGGAAAAAGTATTTTTGCTGGACCTCAGGTGTTTTCGTGATTTTAGAGAATTTATAGAGGCGGGGTTAAGTCAGAAGGCTATGGGAGGTGGTCCCAAGCCATTAGGGCGCGACCACCCTCCTGGGCGCGCCCTATTGGCTTGGCGCCACCTCGTGTGGCCTACGGTCTCCCTCCGAAGCTTCCAGGTCTTATTTTGTCCAGAAAAAATCATAAAAAAGTTTTCGGGCATTGTGACTTTGTTTTGTACAGTATTCTTGAAAGGCCAAAAACAAGCAGAAAACCGCAACTAGCACTGGGCACTAGGTTAATAGGTTACTTAACAAAAATGATGTAAAACAGCATATAAATGCATATAAAGTATCCAAGAATGATAATATAGTATCATGGAACAATAAAAAATTATAGATAGATTGGAGACGTATCAAGCAACTTCATAGCTCAAAAGATATACATGAAGCACATAGAGTATTCTAACAAATTATGATGAATGTGTGTCTCTCTAAAAGGTGTACCAGAAAACTATGATTGTGAAAAACTAACAAGGAAACAAAATAGAACTATAAAACTCATATCATTTGATGAATAAAAAAGTAGCTCCAAGTATCATACTGATGAATTACGTACGGAAAGGGGGGATGCCATCCAGGGCATCCCCAAGCTTAGACACTTGGGTCTTCCTTCAATTTTATCTTGGGGTGCCTTGGAAATCCCCAAGCTTAGGGTCCCACTGCTCCTTATTCCTTCATACATCGTGATCTCACCCAAAACTTGAGAACTTCAGCACACAAAACTCAATGGACACTTCGTGAGATATATGGAAATTTTGAAAAATTAGGAAAACGTGGAAATTTGCAGGGCACTGCTTTTTTAAGAATTTCAGCAATTTATTACATACCAGAAAAAAAGCAAAATTCAAATACTAAGCATACAAGTTTCTGTTTTTGCACCGTATCAATTCTACTATCATCCAAATCACCCCAAAGGATTTACTTGGCACAAACACTAGTTAAAATATAAAAACACAATCATTACAGAAGCAACAATCATTTCATCACACAAAAACATAAAGTGAAAATTAAAAATAAGAGAAATATCGGGTTTCCTCCCAACAAGCGATATTGTTCTATGTCCCTAGCAAGGTATAATGCATAGTTTCAAGTATTATCATCCTCGAAATCCTTTCAGATTAAATCATCAAGAAACTTTCTTAGCGATTCCCCATTCTCATGTTCCACTTTTATAGTGGCAGGACTCAAATTATTAACTGGGCTATGGTTGGTTATTTTAACATTCATAACTTTGAACTTCGAATCATCACCATATAAAACTTCATACAACATAGATTTCATCATCAATAGGTTCCCTAGAGGTATTTACGAAAATTTATTCTCTAAATTCCATTAATTCCCTTCGTGATCCATTCAAATTTATCACCAGTGTTATGGTACAATGCTTTAATCAATTCTTCATGATGAACTTTCCTCCTTAAATTCTCACCATAACCATGATAGTCTTTAGATTCCAACCTACGCATAGTGTCTTTATCATGAAGTATTTGTTCTATTGGAGGATATTCGTAATCTATATTGTAAAAGGTAAATATATCCCTAGCTTCACAGATTACGTAATCAAATTCATGCATAAGGATAATAGTGATGATCTTTTTAACCTTTCGCACGTGAGTATTAGGACGTTCTAAAAACATCTTTTGTAAATAGGGGTGGATATGCAAGAATTTCCTTTCTAATTTGACCAAAAGCATAGAAATAGCATCTACATAGCAATTTTTCTTATCCAGAATAGATCCTTTAACTAATGGTATTACTCCGGTACACTCAAAGAATTCTTGAATGACGTTTCCCCGATAATATTACCAATTCCCACATGATAGGTTTTCGTTTTTAATAATGTGGGAGTTTCATCACTATGAGTTTTATTCTCACGAGGATCATGATTAGAATCAAGTGTATGCTTTTCCTCATGAGATTCACTATAGCTATCTTCACTAGCACTTTCAACGATAAGTTTCTCAAACTCAGACATGGCAACAACAAGTAAACAAGAAAGATAAATATGTTTGTATTTTTGATTTTGTGTAACTGAAAATAAAACATAATAAATAGTAGAACAAGTAATGGATAATTTGTGTGAAGGGACCTTTACTAATGTTTGGCGATACTCCTCGGAAAAGGTGCAAGAAATTCTTCTACTACTTCAAACGCGTTAGGATTTTCCCCAAAGAGTAAGGGTGATGTAGTAAAGAAGCAAAAATTATTTTCCTTAGTTAAGAATCAAGGTTTGTCGAACCAGTAGGACTACAACCGAACACGTAATTAACGACACTTACACACAAAAGAGTAAATACTTGCACCCAACGCAGTCAAGAGGGTTGTCAATCCCCTTGTAATTGTTGAATAGCAATGATTAAATCTGATAATGGTAGGTATATAATTGCAAAATAAAATAAAGATAATAAAATTGCAGCAAGGTATTTTTGGTTTTTATAATACGATAAAGGTAGACATAAGGGGCATAGTTTTCACTAGAGGCTTCTCTCTTTTAGCATGGCATACGGTGGGTAAACAAATTACTATTCGACAATTGATAGAAAAGCGAATAATCATGACAATATTCATGGCATGATCATATATATATATATATGCATTACGTCTGTAAAAAGTAGACCGACTCCTGTCAGCATCTACTATTAATAATCCACCAATCGATCGCTATCGAGCATGCATCTATGGTATTAAGTTCATGACGAACAGAGTAATGCTTTAAGCAAGATGACATAATGTAGACAAAGAAATACATGCAATATGTTTAGACCCCGTTGTTTTATCATTAATGGCAACAATATAAATATGTGCATCACTACCCCTTCTGTCACGAGGTGAGGAGACCGCAAGATTGAACCCACTACTAATGCACCACTTCCACTCAAGATCAATAGGTCAACTTGGCCAAAGAAAACCCATAGATTGGAAATCATTAAATATCTATATAAATCACCCATAATAGAATTGAAATTTGACTTAATTAATTTTAATGAATGATCTGATCATAAACTTACAATTCATTAGATCCCAACAAACACACCGCACAAAAGGATTACATCGGATAGATTTCCGAAGAGAACATGGTATTGAAGATCAAAGAGAGAAGAAGCCATCTAGCTAATCACTATGGACCCGTAGGTCTATGGTAAACTATTCACATATCATCGGAGAGGCAACAAGGTTGATGTAGATGCCCTCCATGATCGATTCCCCCTGCCATAAGATGCCAAAAAAGGCTCAAGATGGGATCATGGAAGATCAAAGACTTGCGGTGGCAAAAGAATTGTTTTGGGTGGCTCTCTGGTGTTTTTTTGGAATACTTGGGAATTTATAGAAGTGGAATTAGGTCAGACAAAGCCACGAGGGGCCCATAAGGCATCAGGGCGCCCCAGCCGCCCTGGGTGCACCCTGTTGCCTTGGCGTCTCCTCGTCTATAGTCTGGATTCTCCCCAAAGCTTCCACGGTATCTTCTAGTCCAAAAAAACTCATCAAAAAGTTTCGTAATGTTTGGACTCCGGTTGGTATTGAATTTCTGGAAAACCAAAAACAAGCAGAAATTAGCAATTGGCAATAGGCACAGGGTTAATAGTTTAGTTCCCAAAAATTATATAAATTGCATAAAAAGTATTTAATATTGATAATATAATAGCATGAAACAATAAAAAAATATTGATACATTGGAGACATATCAACATGCAACGATGCATCTGCTCGCAGATCATCAAGAATGTGCACGTCTACGTCGACGGCATTGTGGTGAAGACCAAGGAGCAGCGCACCTTCCTCGACGATCTCAAAGAGATGTTCACCAACCTACATAAGTTCGAGATCCAGCTGAACCCGGAGAAGTGCCTGTTCGGCATGCCAGCCGGCCAGCTCATCTGCTTCCTCGTCTCCAAGCGGGGGATTGAGGACAACCCCAAGAAGATCAAGGCCATCGAGCGCATGGCCCGGCTGACCTGTCTGGCCGAGGTCTAGAAGATCACTGGCTGCCTGGCCTCTCTCTGTTGGTTCGTCAACCAGCTGTGGGAGAGGGCCCAACCCCTGTACCAACTGCTGAAGAAGACATACACGTTCGACTGGTCGCAGCAGGCGGACCAGGCTGTGACGCCCCCATTTTGATCATACGCTAATCATACACGCAAATGCACACGATCAAGATTAGGGACTCACAGGAAGATATCACAACACAACTCTAAACACAAATTAAAGTCAGACAAGCTTTATATTACAAGCCAGGGGCCTAGAGGGCTCGAATACATAAGCTCGAATACAAACGAGTCAGCGGAAGCAATAATATCTGAGCACAGACATAAGTAAACAAGTTTGCCTTAAGAATGCCATCACAAACATAAGCAGCGAATCGAAAAGGCAAGGCCTCCTACCTGGGAGCATCCTAACTACTTGATGTGGCTTGAGACCGTGTCGATATTTCCCCAAAGAGGAAGGGATGATGCAGCACAGCGACGGTAAGTATTTCCCTCAGTTATGAAACCAAGGTTATCGAACCAGTAGGAGGATCACCAACACCCAATAAACAACACCAGCACACAAACAACAAATACTTGCAACCCGACGCGAAAGAGAGGTTGTCAATCTCTCTACGGTAAAAAGATAGATTAGGGAGTGATAGATTGGAGAGATAGATCTCTCAAGAACACAAAATAAAAAGAGTAAATATGCAGCAATATATTTTTGGGTTTTTGGTTTTGTAGATCTGAAAACAAAGATTGCAAAAACGTAGATCAGAAAGCAATATGATGGAAAAGTAGACCCGGGGGCCGTATGGTTCACTACTGGCTTCTCTCATGAGTATAGCGCACGGTGGGTGAACAAATTACTGTTGGGCAATTGATAGAAAATCGAATAGTCATGAAGATATCCAAGGCGATGATCATTATATAGGCATCACGTCCAAGATAGATAGACCGACTCCTGCCTACATCTACCTCTATTACTCCACACATCGACCGCTATCCAGCATGCATCTAGTGTATTAAGTTGATGGAAAAACGGAGTAATGAAATAAGAACGATGACATGATGTAGACAAGATCTATTCATGTAGGAATAGACACAATCTTGTTATCCTTAATAGCAACGATACATGTGTGTCTTGCTGCCCCTTCTGTCACTGGGAAAGAACACCGCAAGATCGAACCCATCACAAAGCACCTCTTCACATGGCAAGAACAATCGATCTAGTCGGCCTAAGTAAGCCAAAGATTTGGAGAAGAAATACGAGGCTATAAGTAATCATGCATATAAGAGATCAAAGAAGACTCAAATAATATTCATGGATAGAAACTGATCATGAACTCAAAATTCATCGGATCCCAACAAACACACCGCAAAAGTTTACATCAAATAGATCTCCAAGAGACCATTGTATTGAGAATCATAAGAGAGAGAAGAAGCCATCTAGCTACAGCCTACGGACCCGTAGGTCTATGGTGGACTAGTCACGCATCATCGGAGAGGCACCTATGAGGAAGATGAACCCCTCCGTCATGGTGTTTAGATTGGATCTCGCGGTTCTAGAACTTGCGGCGGTTGGAATTGTGTTTCGTCGACTACCCTAGGGTTTTTGGAATATTTGGGAATTTATAGGCATCAGAGGCGGTGCCGAAGGGGGCCGAGGAGGGCACAACCCATCAGGGCGCGCCGGGCCCCCCTGGCGCGCCCTGGTGGGTTGTGCTCTCCACAACCCACCTCTCCCGCAGTTGTTTGGCCCACTGGGTGTCTTCTGGTCCAGAAAAAATCTCCAAAAAGTTTCGTCACAATTGGACTCCATTTGGTATTGATTTTTTGCGAAGTAAAAAAACAAGCAAAAACAGCAACTGGCACTTTGGCACTATGTCAATAGGTTAGTCCCAAAAAATGATATAAAGTTGTTATAAAATGATTGTAAAACATCCAAGAATGATAATATAACAGCATGGAACAAGCAAAAATTATAGATACGTTGGAGACGTATCACTACTCTGCATCCTCCACGTAGTAGTATGCTCCGTCCTGGTAGTAGCAATCGTCGGCGGGATCAGCTGGCTCCCGGGTTCCATCATCTGGTCGCAGCAATCTTATAAAGGAGAAAAGGGGAGCAAAGCAGCAGTGAGTACTCATCCAAAGTACTCGCAAGACTTACATATCTATACTACATATGCATCAGTATGAAAGGAATGGGGCTATATCTTTGGACTGAACTGCATAAATGCAAGAACAGAGGGAAAGGCCTAGTCTTAACGAAGACTAGCATCTTCAGAATCTTGCAGCATTAGAAGAATGCAGATTAGCATATTAAAAGTATGTTGTAGTAACGCCCAGAGATCCTTTCTCGAGTCCCTGCGACAATGCAAACCCAGAGCCATCATTCCATTTCATTTCACAAGTATCTAGTTCTAGTTGTATAGATCGACATACAACTCTAAGCATCCGTTACCATGGACACGGCTATTCGAATAGATATACATCCCTGCAGGGGTTCACAAACGTCCCGAACAAGCTGGATTAACTCTGGCCAAAGTCACTTTTCTAGGTCATGCTCGTCCTCAGCTGATCGACATGTCGTAGTCCTACCTAAGCTCAATGGAGAGGTCACATGCCGGTCTACATCCTAAACGCAAAGGGGTCATGGGCCAATCACCCTTTGCAATCCCACGCGTTGCAAGGATGACACGTGTTAGTCCTAGCACCTCTTAATACAAAGTCGGTGCTTACACGGGCCACCCGGCCGCGTGCCATTCAACTATGACATGTAAAGTCCTTTCGAGCGAATGTACGACGTAGAGTGCCAATACTGATTCCCTTGTGGTGGTTAGTGCGAAACATGCCATAGGCCTTCTCAGATCACATATCCAAACCCATTAATGTTTTGTTAGCTGCGGTGACGATCAATGATCCACGATATGTGGTCCTATAACCCCGTCTCGAGGACTTACGACAAGGGCCAAGAATGCCCGGCCGTGCCTCATCATTTTACACAAGCACCCTCCAGGTCAACCCGACCTCAACATGGTTCTGTAGTAAATTCAAAGTAACCGTGTGTCCATAACATCAAGGGGGAATCCGAGGAATCACCCTCGATGGATCCCACTCGATGTAATCGTCAAGGTGACCAGAGAGGAATCACCCTTGATGGTTCATGCTTGAGGTGTTGCACGACAGAGTCGTTATCGGAAGAGTTGAAGGAGGAATCACCATCCGTAGTCCACTCCCGGTTAACTACACTATAGAGTTAGTGCCAGGAGTACGTCACGAGGTGTCACCCTCGGTACTCGATTGTAGCTCTATAGACTCGTACAACTAAGGGGGTGTGTGGTGATGTGTCGGTCTCTGCACGTCGATCATATTGATCAAGCCATCTGGTATTAAAGCGGGGGCAACAGGGACAAGGTAAGGCGTCACTATTGTATCACTACTCAACCTATACCAAGCATATAGGATATCAGGAAAGGTAACAATAACAGGTTACAAAAATAGGCTATGAATCAGAATAGGTGCTATCGAACAACAGTAGCAAAATCTAATGCAAGCATGAGAGAGAAAGAGTGGGCGATATAAGAATGATCAATAGGGGTTTGCTTGCCTGGATACTCTGCAGACAGATACGGGTCCTCGATGGTGAAGTAGTTGAGAATCGGATCAACATCGATCTCGGGGTCTACCGGACAGAACTAACGGAGGGGGAAACAAATAAATAACGGAACAATCAAATGCAACACAAATGCAATGACACGACAAGATGTGTGGGTTGCATGCTCTAATGTATCCGTAAGCATTTTTAAAGAAGGGTAAAAATATTTGGTAATATTTTCCGAGCTGTAGGTAGTTTCGGGTAGATGATCCTGATGCGAAATGTCCATATTCAGTATATTAGAGAGGTGTTTCAGCTACGTGGATGGCATATTCGGATTCGTCTTATTTTTCCGATCATTTTTCATATATAAATTATTTACATCGAAGTTATGTTTTTTATATGATTTTTCATAGTTTTATTAATATTTTGGAATTACTGGCATATTATTATTTTCGAAAATAAATGCTACAATGCTAGGTGCACCCGGTGCAGTGCACACACCGGTGCACCAGAGGCTGACAGGTGGTCCCCCGTTGACCTGGGTCAACTGTCCAGTCAGTTGGTCAACTAGGTCATTTGACTAGTCAACCGGGGCCAGTGGGGCCCAGCGTCAGTAACCCTTGAGGGCCACCTCAGCGGGCGGTAGAGGGCACCGAAGGGCACAGATGGCCGCGGGCGCGGGCGATGATGGGCGGCAAGCAGCGGGACGCGGCAACGGCGGTGAGCGGCGGGGCAGGGCAAGGCCAGCCGGAGCAGTAGGTCGGGGAGAGGCCATGCGCTGGCCGGGGTCTAGCCGGGGCGCGGTGGGAAGCGGCAGCGGCCAACGGCGATGGCCTGAGGCGAGTGTGGCAGAGGTGGGAGCAAGGCGGCAGGGCACGGCCACGAGCGGGCGGAACGCGGGCTGGCGCGTGATCATGGGCAGGCGCAGGGGCGTGGCCAGGAGCGGGTGGGCGAGGCCACGTGCAGGCTGCAGCACGCGGAGGCATGGCCGGCCACAACCAGTCGCGACCATGTGACCGAGGGCATAGGGGGTGGGGGTTCGGCAATGCGAGCAGGGGCGCGACAAGGGATGCGGGTGAAGCCGTGCATTGAGGTAAGGCGAAAGGGGGCGCGGGGATGCACAGGGTCAACGGCAGTGACGTGCATCACCGAAGCTCATGGCTAGATTGCTAGGGGAGGAGCCAGGACTTAGAAAGAGGGGCAAAGGCGACAGCGCTCTCGGGGGGGGGGGGGTCGGCGGCGAGCTCGGGGAGGCCGTTGGCCGCAACGACGATGATGGCCATGGCGGCTAAAGCTTCGGGCGCACTTCAGCTCGAGGGAGAGAGACAGGAGGATGGATGAGGGGATTAGAGTTCAAGGCGGGGTCCTGGGGTCGTTCTTGTATGCTCTGGAGCTCGGACGGATGCTCGACGCATGCGCATCGCTAGCCATGGCACCGGTGGATGAATACCTTGCCCTCTGTCCTATACAGAGGAAGTGGATGACCCCCATTGGGTTGGGATCAATTAACTGTTGCACCAGAGCCCAGTAGAACAGTACTAATTAGGCTTTTTTTCCTTTTCTTATTTTCTGTTTTACTTCTTAGGCACTGTTTTGTATTTTATTTTGCTTTCATTTGAATTTTGCTGGAACTGAAATTTGGCACATAAATCATGCACAATATTCTGGTGTTGCACAAAAAGTTTTCGATTATTTGGTAACGTTTAGACATTTTTAGAAATAGAAAAGGTCAATTAATATGTTGGTGGATCAGTAAAATAGTTGTTGGGGTCAATTTAAGGATCCTAATTAAGTTTTTGTTATTTTAAAATTATTTTCGGATTTTATGACATATTGTACACATTTTTGTTTAGCCTTTGAAAGAAATATTATTTTTGACTTTTATTTTAAATTTGAAATTGGCTTTGATTTTCATCAAGTGCATACTTGGCTTAATTAAGCTTGATGACATGGCACCATTTGGGTGAGGTCAGTGTAGCTTGACACTGGGGGATGTTACAAATCTCCTCCACTACAAGAATTCTCGTCCCAGGATTTAAGAGGTTGTGATTGGAAAAAGGTTTGGTTACGAAATTCTATCGAGTCTTCTTGTTCTTGGTTGCTCTTCTCGAAGAAGTTGATCCCTTTCATTCATGCCTCCAATTCTTAGTTTCAGGTCATCCTCATGAAGTCATCATCCTTTCTTTGGGATCTTCATCGTCCTACGAATGCGATATGAAGGAAAACTCTCGAAGAATATATCTCCACAAAGTGGGGCATTTTACGATGAACTCAGGGAAGAAGACATGAATTATTCCTCGAGTTGTAACTCAGGGAATTCCTTGTGAGTATTATGCGATGCTACAAAAGTTCCAAACGGGTGGGCAATCACTCGATGCCTAATCAGAAGGTTAAAGGAGTTCAGTGCAACGAAACTAAATATTGCGTATGATACTAGAATAGATCATCCTTTGGACGGTGTCTCTGGAATTACATACGAAGTCATGTGCAAAAGATACCTTGGAATCACAGAAGTACAGGAGAGTCAGGTTTCGATCCTGTGGAACTGTGGGTTATGGGCCCACCATGTGGGTTAAGAGTAGGAAGAGCGGTGACATCTTGCACGGTCATGGTAGCATGACATGTCAGAGGAATGTCTGTCAGTTATTTTGGCAACAGCATCGGCACCAAGTGTGGGGAACGAAGAGAACCAATTTCCTGCTCATTGAAACAAGGCGGACCAATAGGCAAGGTTCTTGTCCACCGGTGGCTGCCTTAATGTCACCAACAATAGTAACAGTGTCTTACTGACGGAGTTGTACACCGAGGTGTTTACCTAAGCAGGGAATTATTACTGCTTAGATCATATAAAGTAGAAGGGATGTTAAACAGACCAATGGAAAGGAAAATGTGATTATTAGATTAGCCAGACCAATAGAAAGGAAAATGTATTTTAACACAAATATCAGGAGTATATCCATCCCAAGGAAAAGCAGAGCATGATATTCATGATAGGGCTCCAAGAATGTAAACATTTGGACAAAGGGGGCAAGGAATTTATGAGGTTTACCCATACAACGGTGTTTGGGTAATTGATCAAGAAATATTTAGCATTGTGCTTCAAATGTTCTTGATGATGATCCGAGTACCATAGACATGCTTCGGGGTAGCATTGACATGGTCGTTAGGTAAAGTCCAGACTTTGGGTATACAAAGGATCCATCAGGAACAATTTTAAAATAAGTCATATAATTTCCTCATGGGAGGCTGGCTAATCTTGCTGAACAATATACTATAACAATAGGTCATTCGGACAGGTGTGCTAGACATCACATCACCTTACCGGATTACATAAAGATCAATGTTATAATTATTGGAAAATGTTCCAACCATCATATCTCCCTGAGATTCAGATCTGATTTGTGTCAAGATACTTCAGACATAGCAAGCCCGAGAAGAAAAAGGACGCAACACAGATCTACGAGACGATGTGGCAAGATTCTCGAGAAATGATCTACGGAAGAATGCTATGAAACAAGAGTTGGATTGCAGGAAAGATGTGAACAAATTGTCAAGGACAATCGTCGCCACATGGAAGTCTCACAACAAAATGCAACCGAATTTTTGTTGGGAACCATCATCGAGGATAATAAAGTACTGGTGTAAGTCTGGATTAACTCCTACTAAGAATTCTTTTCCAAAATCAAATTAACCATTCGATTGGGGTGCTAGGAAATTTATATGGAGTGAAGGTAGCAAACCATCAAACCATATAATACCTTGCACCTGCATGAGTGATTCGGGATGATCCCAGAGGAAGCAAAACAAAACCTTCTCATATTCACGGCGGCAAAAATGCACGTGAACTTAGAGAAAAACACTTATTTCATCAAACATATTCTTCATGAGCTAGGCACAAAGATAATGCTTTCAAAAGTTTCCAACACTAGCTTAAATGTGCATCATGAACCTTGGGGAAGATGAGGATGTAGCGGATGGGCTCAGAAACAATGTATCGAGATTTTCATACATATGGATTTCCATGATTGTGTGAACAAAGTGATAACATTGGTTAAACCAGATGATATAATGAGGTATGCACGAGGAATACATCCACAATTAAACATTAATCGAAAGGTGCATCCGAAAAATACGAACGAAGCAACACGATCAATGTTAGGATGGTGATCCAACAACCAACACACTAAGAATGAAATTATCGTCCATTAACTTCAAGGAAATAGGGTTCCTAGAAGTTTTTATTTCACATATCACAATCCACTTGTCGGTATTCCAAATAGAAACAACATGGGGACCAGGAAATGAATGGTGATGCCAAGGAGTATCACTTGGATCAATAATTCTTCAGAGGCGGTGCAATTACCACGATATTCTTGACATAAAAGGTGGTAATACTCTAGAATATAACATAACATAAGCTTGATAGCAAGGAACTCAAGGTACAACCAAAACATGAATCAGTTCGTGTTGGAAGGAAAGCAAGGATGTTATCGATGACTACACAATTCACCAAGGGCCAAGGATGATACTCCTCATCATGAATTCGATTCACAACTTGGAAGAAGTCAAAATGTTGACGATGGTCACGAGATATTTTGTCGAGAGGTTTCATGAAGATGTAATCGACCAGCGATGAAATCAAGCAAAGGAATGGTGAAGCGAAAGGTTGTCGGAACCACATATAAGATTGCTAGTCTAGAATCGAAATTGCCTTTCAAGACAACAAACATTATGTTGAGAACTCAATGTAAGCTTAGTGCACTATTGGAATTGTGTTCCGGGGATGAAGGACATAGATAGCATGGTCAAGCTTTATCATGACGATGATGATGTAGCCAATCAGCTGGGAATGACATGATCAAGTACAAACTCATAAGCAAAGAAGATTACTAAGAGTTGTTGAATTGTAGGGCGGACTCAATTCAGTTATCGGTGTCCTTAAGTGTCTAACAACTCAGAACCCGAGGAAAATTGGAGTCAGTCAAATACCATAGTTGATGAAGAGCTCATAAGAAGTTATATAGTTTCGTGATCTTCTCGAGATACTAGAGGTAATACTTGAAGGTAGATCAGAATTAAAGGTTACACTGGTGTATTGATCTTCAGAAGACAAGTACTTTAACTTATCTGAGGAATGGGATCAATGAAGAATAACATGGTCAGAACCATGGTTGCAAAGGACCAAATCAAAATACAAGATGAATTTATAACAAGGGGATAATTAATATTACCAGAAGTTTCTATGATAAGAACTACATCGTGTCCATGGGCATGAACAAAAAGTTCAAGGTCGACTCCCACTTCTTCAATGCATAACCAATCATTCACTCCTCGCTTTCGATGAAGTAGTAGTGTTGAAATTTTATCGGGCAAAACACCAGAAGAGTATGACTCATGAAAACTCTTGGGTTCACACGGATTAGGGAAGGCATAGGTTCAACCCATAAGGGCATCTTAGGAACATATACCACAACTTCAAGAGTAATTAACCCCAGCTCGAAGGCATAGCATGGTAGACGAAAGTAGAGGATACCATTTACCAAAGGCATATCATAGGATGAACTCACACGATTTTTGAATATGAAGGACACTGTCGGATAATAATCCAACAATGGATCTGGCGATCCACAACGGAGCTGATGTGATTATCGATACTCAATCAGAGGAAGAAAGAATGCAAGGGCATCGGAATATAGAAACGTCTGAATAGTTCGACGCTTAAATACAAAGGAATTATGATTTCCAGATCGGTGTATCAGAATCAGATGCTCCGATCAAATACAAGTAAGTTGAATGGACTTAGATGGACAATCAATCAAGGTTGATTTGTCGAGAACCAGGTCATGTTTGGAAAGACGTCTGAGCCGAAAAGATAATTTATAAGGATCAACTGATGATTGCGTGCATTCGCACACATGTTGATTCAATAAGATCAAAATTACAATCACAACGGATTTTAATGAATATTGCTAGACATATGGAATTAACCATAATGCAAGTAGGTAAGGATGGTTAAGAGCAATAGGATACTAAGGCTTTCGGAAGACCGAATAGCGTTTCGAAGAATTTTGTGAAATACATGTCAACTGAGGATGAACGAATCCCCGGTAAGTGTGAGGTATTATTCGTAGGTCTATTCGTACGACTAGGACTTCCAGGTAGCGGCACACGGGATTCTTAAAAAGTCGGAGAATAATTCGATGTATCTTGTAATAACAAGAGCAACTGGGAATGAAAGTATGAACTACAGTTGTATTTAGTTATCCATAGGAGTTTACGGTGGAAGGAAATCGCAAAAGCGATGAGCACAAGTTCTCGGGAGAACATCGAAGAGTATCTTCGGAGTCTTCTGATGAATCGAGCCATCATCCGGAACGAGGGGCTCTTGGGCAGAAAGTTGTTACGAGAACCTAAGTTAGAGTTAGCACAATCTTTAACCCGAAAAGAAGAGAGATCGGAACCCAGAGTAAAGAAGAGGAATAAGAGATCCTAATCCCAACCATTTGAGATGTGGGACCGTAAGCCACACAACAATGTTAGTAAAAGTTTTTCAATGACTAGACTCAACTTCGACCAAGGAGTTGGAAAGGGGCTTCCTACATGCAGTCGGCTCTGATACCAACTTGTGACGCCCCCATTTTGATCATACGCTAATCATACACGCAAATGCGCACGATCAAGATTAGGGACTCATGGGAAGATATCACGACACAACTCTAGACAAAAATAAAGTCATACAAGCTTTATATTACAAGCCATGGGCCTCGAGGGCTCGAATACATAAGCTCGAATACAAACAAGTCAGCGGAAGCAATAATATCTGAGCGCAAACATAAGTAAACAAGTTTGCCTTAAGAAGGCTAGCATAAACATAAGCAGCGGATCGAAAAGGCAAGGCCTTCTGCCTGGGAGCCTCCTAACTACTTAGCAGCCTCCACGTAGTAGTACGCTCCGTCCTGGTAGTAGTAGTCATCGGCAGGATCAGCTGGCTCCTGGGTTCCGTCACCTGGTCGCAGCAATCGTATAAAGGGGAAAAGGGGAGCAAAGCAGCGGTGAGTACTCATCCAAAGTACTCGCAAGACTTACATCAGATCTATACTACATATGCATCAGTACCAAAGGAATGGAGCTATATCTCTGGACTGAACTGCAGAAATGCCAGAAGAGAGGGAAAGGCCTAGTCCTATCGAAGACTAGCATCTTCAATGTCTTGCAACATTAGAAGAGTGCAGATTAGCATATTAAAAGTATGTTGTAGTAACGCACAGAGATCCTTTCTGGACTCCCTGCGAGAAAGCAATCCCGGAGACATCATTTAATTTCATTTCACAAGTATCCAGTTCTTGTTGTACAGATCGGGATACAACTCTGAGCGTCTGTTGCCATAGACACGGCTATTCGAATAGATATACTTCCCTGCAGGGGTGCACAAACTTACCCAACATGCTCGATTAACTTTGGCTGAACTCACTTTTCTGGGTTATGCTCGGCCTCGGCTGATCGACACGCTGTAGTCCTACCAAGGCTCAACCGAGAGGCCACACGACAGTCTACATCCTAAATGCGAAGGGGTCATGGGCTAATCTCCCTTTGCATTCCTGCGCGTTGCGAGGACGGCCGGTGTCAGTCCTGGCACCTTTAATACAAAGACGGTGCTTACGCGGGCCACTAGGGCGCGTGCCGCTCAACTGTGATGTCTGAAGAGCGGGCGAATGTACGATGTAGAGTGCCCATACTGATTCCCGCTTGGTGGTTACTGCAAAACAGGCCAGAGACCTTCTCAGATCACATATCCAAACCCAATAATGTTTTGTTAGCTGCGGTGATGATCAATGATCCACGATATGTGGTCCCGTCACCCCGTCTCGAGGACTTACGGCAAGGTCCAAGAATGCCCGACCGTGCCTCGTCATTTTACACAAGCACCCTCTAGGTCAACCCGACCTCAATATGGTTCTATAGTAATGTCAAAGTAACCGTGTGTCCATAACATCAAGGGGGAATCTGAGGAATCACCCTAGATGGATCCCACTCGATGTAATCATCAAGGTGACCAGAGAGGAATCACCCTCGATGGTTCACCCTTGAGGTGTTGCACGACAGAGTCATTATCGAAAGAGGTGAAGGAGGAATCACCCTCCGTAGTCCACTCCCTGTTAACTACACTATAGAGTAAGCACCAGGAGTACGTCACGAGGTGTCAGCCTTTGTACTCGATAGTAGCTCTACAGATTCATACAACTAAGGGGTGTGAGGTGATGTGTCGGTCTCTTCGCCTCAATCATGTTGATCGAGCCATCCGGTATTAAAGCGGGGGCAACAGGGACAAGGTGAGGGGTCACTGCTGTATCACTACTCAACCTATACTAAACATGTAGGATATCAGGTAAGGTAACAATAGCAGGTTACAAAAACAGGCTATGTATAAGAATAGGTGCTATCAAACAACAGTAGCAAAATCTAATGCAAGCATGATAGAGAAAGAATGGGCGATATAAGAATGATCAATGGGGATTTGCTTGCCTGGATACTCTGTAGACAGATACGGATCCTCGACAGTGAAGTAGTTGATCATCGGATCCACATCGGTCTCGGGGTCTAACGGAAAGAAGTAATAGAGGGGGAAACAAATAAGTAATGGAGCAATCAAATGCAACACAAATGCAATGGCACGACAAGATGTGTGGGTGACATGCTCTAATGCATCCCTAAGCATTTTAAAAGAAGGGGGAAAACATCTGGTATTTTTCGAGCAGATGATCCTGATGCGAAATTTCCATGTTCAGTATATTAGAGGGCTGTGATAGCTATGTGGATGGCATATTCGGATTCGTCCTATTTTTCTGATCATTTGTCATATATAAATTATTTAAATCAGAGTTACGATTTATTTTATATGATTTTTCAAAGTTTTATTAATATTCTGGAATTTTCTGGAATATTATTATTTTCGACAATAAATGCTAAAATGCTAGGTGCACCCGGTGCATTACACACACAGGTGCACTAGAGGCTAACCAGTGGGCCCCCGTTGACCTGGGTCAACTGCCCAGTCAGCTGGTCAACAGGGTCAGTTACCCAGTCAACCAGGGGCAGTGGGGCCCAGCGTAAGTGACCCTTGAAGGCCACCTCAGCGGGCGGTAGCGGGCGCCGACGGGCGCAAATGGCCAAGGGCGCGGGCCGTGCGGCAGCAAGCAGCGGGACGCGGCAGCGGCGGTGAGCAGCGCGGCAAGGCACGGCCAACCGGAGCAGGAGGTCGGGGAGAGGCCACGCGCGGGACGCGGTCTGGCCGGTGCGCGTTGGGAAGCGGCGGTGGCCAGCGGTGATTGCTGGAGGCACGCAAGGCAGCGGCGTGAGCAACGCGGCTGGGCACGACCACGCGCGGACGGAACTCGGGTAGGCGCGCGAGAACGGGCAGGCGCAGGGTCGCCGCCAGGAGCAGGTGGGACAGGCCACGCGCAGGCCGGCGCACGTGGAGGTGTGGCCGAGCATAGCCGGTTGCGGCCATGTGATCGAGGGCGCAAGGGAGGTTCGACGATGCGAGCAGGGGCGCGACGAGGGATGCGGGTGAAGCCACGCATCGAGCTAAGGCGAATGGGGGTGCGGGGATGCAAAGGGTCAACGGTAGCAACGTGCATCGCCGGGCATGGCGGATGGCGGAGCCAAAGCTCATGGCTAGCTTGCTAGGGGAGGAGCCAGGACTTGGAAAGAGGGGCAAAGGCAACGACGCTCACCGGGGGGAGGGGGTCCGCGGCGAGCTCGGGGAGGCCATTGGCCGCGATGACGGCGATGGCCATGGCAGCTGCAGCTTTGGGCGTGCTTCAGCTCGAGGGAGAGATACAAGAGGATGGATGAGGGGATTAGGGTTCGAGGCGGGGTCCTGGGGGTCGTTCTTGTATGCTCCAGAGCTCGGACGGATGCCCGACGCATGCGCATCGCCGGCCATGGCATAGGTGGATTAGCGGCACGCCCTCTAGCCTGTAGAGAGGAAGGGGATGACCCACATTGGGTTGGGCCCAATTAACTGTTGCACTAGAGCCTGGTAGAACATTACTAATTAGGATTTTTTTCCTATTCTTATTTACTATTTTACTTCTTAGGCACTGTTTTGTATTTTATTTTGCTTTCATTTTAATTTTGTTGCAACTAAAACTTGGCACATAAATCATGCACAATATTGTGGTGTTGCACAAAAAGTTTTCGAGCATTTGGTAACGTTTAGCTATTTTTAGAAATAGAAAAGATCAAGTAATATGCTGCTGGATGAGTTAAATAGACGTTGGGGTCAATTTAAGGATCCTAATTAAGTTTTTGTTATTTTAAAATTGTTTTGGGATTTAATGACATAGTGTACACATTTTTGTTTAGCCTTTGAAAGAAATATTATTTTTGACTTTTATTTTAAATTTGAAATTGGCTTAGATTTGATCAAGTGGAAACTTGGCTTAGTTAAGCTTGATGACATGGCAACATTAGTGTGAGGTCACTGTAGCACAACAATGGGGGATGTTACACGAGGCCTTCCGGGGCCTCAAGTGCATGCTCTCCACCGCGCCCATCCTGGCCACGCCTGCTGAGAGGGAGCCCATGCCGCTCTACATCACGACCACTAATCGTATGGTCAGCGTCGTTATGGAGCTAGAGCACTTGGGGGAGGCAAGGCGCAGCTGGTCAACCGGCCGGTCTACTACTTGAGCGAGGTGTTGTCCACCTCCAAGAAGAACTACCCCACTACCAAAAGATGTGCTATGGCATGTTCCTCGCCGCCCGGAAGCTGAAGCAGTACTTCCAGGAGCACCCCATCACCATGGTGTCGGATTTCGGGCTCCACAAAAACGCAAAGAGGTTCGAACACAGGGGCGTGTGTGAAGATCCCCACCGGCTTCGTCCTCAAGCTCACACCCGACGGCTTAGCCCGACGAACACACTCAATCGTAAGGAAGAAGATAGCACACGAGGATTGACCCAGGTTCAGGCCGCTGCGAAGCGTAAAGCCCTACTCCTGCCTTTTGGTGGATTGTCTCACGAGGTGGTTTGTGGATGAACTAGTACAGTGGTTAGTTGCCTCGCAAGGGCGCTCGGGTAATGTTCGATCCCTCCCCTCTACGGAGCAGTCTAGCCTCTATTTATAGCGGCCCGGGTCCTCTTCCCTTATCGCAATGGCGGGAAGGGATCCCACAACGGCCAATTTCGAAGGGGGACAAGGAGTACACCCTATCCTGACGAAAGGTGGTCTTCGCCTGCAAAGTAGCCGGTGGTGATGCAGAGGTGGGCTCGGCGATGACGTCCGCCCTGTGGAGCCCATGGTCTTGGTCTCGTTGCACCGGAATGGAAACCTTTGGGGGGCGCTTTAGGAACCTGCATACGCCCTTGCCTCCATTGCACCAAAGAGGAAACTGTCTCCTCTGCGCGCGCTGGTGCCCGCCTGGCCCGGTTTGCGTCGTCCTTGACCTCCTGGGGCCGAGTATTGCGTAGAGATCTCCGCCGCTCAGGAGGGGGCCTAGGGAGGCCTCTTCCCTCTGAGGGTCTTGGCGCCGTCTCCCTCGCGAGCGAGGGGCTCTCTCGAGGACCTTGTCTTGAGTGAGGCTGCGTCGGGCTGTACCAGGCCTCTGTAGTGGGCCACGCCCTGGGTCACAGGCAGGCAGTTCTGGGTACCCCCGTGCCCAGGACGCCGACAGTAGCCCCCGGGCCCAAGGCGCGCTCGGGCTGGCTTCGGGGCGAAGCCGGAGAGATGGCCCAAAGCGCCGCGGGCCCCAAATGCCTGCGAGCCCAGTCTGTCGTATGGCAAATAACGAGGCGCGGACGCCTCCACTTTCCCATGGCGCCTCGACAACTGCTCCGTCTGACCAGCAACTGGCGCATGTCGCAGGGCCATCATTGCCCGGGATGGAGAGAGGTGTCGGTTGGCCTCCACCCGGCTATAAATGGGCGGGGGGAACGGAGCCCCCAGCCCATTCCTACTTCTCGCTCCCCCACCTTCGTCCTTCGCTTCCTTGATCATGACGCCGGTGAGGAGGTTTTCTACTATCGAGAAGGGGAAATCCTGCCAGGAAGGGCTGGACCAACAGCCTCCCAAGAGGAGCCGGGGTCGTCCTCGTAAGCATGCCGAGGCGTCGACAGCGGCGCCCCGTGGGTGTGGCCGTGCCTCCGCGAGGGCCGGTGCCTCCACTGGCGCAGCCGGAGGCGGCGGGCGCGGCGGCCGTGGCTGAGGAGGGCGACCCGCAGTTGTTGCTCGGGCACCACTTCCACGGGCCCGCACGGCCGATGCGGGCCTGGAGTTCCTGGTGCTGGTGGAGAGGCCGGCGATCACCTGGTTGGAGCTCCCGCGCTTCTTCACGGAGACGCTATGGGTTAACAAGCCCGCAGTTCTGTGGCTGCAGGTCGATGGATGTTGCAGCAGCGCGTTGTGGGTGGAGGTCAAGGTCACCCCCGCAGACAATGCCTTCTTGAGCCGTGGGTGGCAGACCTTCGCCCGCGCCCACGGCCTGGAGGGGAGGCTCACGCTCCACTTCAAGCACGACGGCGCCGTGGCGCTTTTCGTCAAGATCTTCGGGGAGGTCGGTAGGCGCTAGGGGTGTTGCCCGGAGGGCGACGGCGGCGGCGACCTTGGAGGTGAGCTTGCCCTTGGCGACGGTCGCCATGCTTCCAGCACCAGCAACACCTCCTTGCTACTTCTTGAGCTTGCGTTGGTTTTCCCTTGAAGAGGAAAGGGTGATGCAGCAAAGTAGATAAGTATTTCCCTCAGTTCTTGAGAACCAAGGTATCAATCCAGTAGGAGGTACAAGCAAGGCCCCAATCTTTGCACCTACACAAACAATCAAACACTTGCACCCAACGCTATAAAGGGGTTGTCAATCCCTTCACGGTTACTTGCAAGGATGAGATCTGATAGAGATAGATATAAAAGATTGCGAAAACTAAAACTAAAATAAAAGTAAATAAATTGCAGCAAAGTATTTTTGGTATTTTTGGTTTATAGATCTGAAAATATAATATGGAAAATAGACCCGGGGGCCATAGGTTTCACTAGAGGCTTCTCTCTTGAAGGAAAATAATACGGTGGGTGAACAAATTACGATCGAGCAATTGATAGAAAAGCGCATAGTTATGACGATATCCAAGGCAATGATTATGCATATAGGCATCACGTCCGTATCAAGTAGACCGAAACGATTCTGCATCTACTACTATTACTCCACACATCGACCGACTCCTGCCTGCATCTAGAGTATTAAGTTCATGAAGAACAGAGTAACGCATTAAGTAAGATGACATGATGTAGAGGGATAAACTCAAGCAATATGATGAAAACCCCATATTTTTATCCTTGATGGCAAAAATACAAATACGTGCCTCGCTACCCCTACTTTGTCACTGGGTGTGGACACCGCAAGATTGAACCCAAAACTAAGCACTTCTCCCATTGCAAGAATTACCAATCTAGTTGGCAAAACCAAACCAATAACTCGAAGAGACTTGCAAAGATATGAAATCATGCATATAAGAATTCAGAGAAGATTCAAATAATATTCATAGATAATCTGATCATAAATCCACAATTCATCGGATCTCGACAAACACACCGCAAAAGAGTATTACATCGGATAGATCTCCATGAAGATCATGGAGAACATGGTATTGAAGAACATAGAGAGAGAAGAAGCCATCTAGCTACTAGCTATGGACCCGAAGGTCTGAGGTGAACTACTCACGCATCATCGGAGGGGCAATGGTGTTGATGAAGATGCCCTCCGTGATCGAATCCCCCTCCGGCAGATTACCGGAAAAGGCCCCAAGATGGGATCTCACGGGAACAGAGGATTGCGGCGGCGGAAAAGTATTATCGTGGCTCTTTTTGGTATTGGGGGAATATTTCTGAATTTATAGGCGGAGAATTAGGGTTGGAGGAGCCACGGGGGGCCCACATGCCAAGGGGGCGTGCCCCCCCAGGGGCGCGCCCTCGTGGCTTGTGGCCCACCCGTGGGTCTTCTGGCCTCTTCTCCAAGTCACCTGGGTTCCTTCTCGTCCAAGAAAAATCATCGTAGAATTTTATTCCGTTTGGACTCTGTTTGATATTCCTTTTCTACAATACTCAAAAACAAGGAAAAAAACAGAAACTAACACTGGGCACTAGGTTAATAGGTTAGTCCCAAAAATAATATAAAATAGCATCTTAATGCATATAAAACATCCAGAATAGATAATATAATAGCATGGAACAATCAAAAATTATAGATACTTTGGAGATGTATCAAGCATCCCCAAGCTTAATTCCTGCTCGTCCTCGAGTAAGTAAATGATAAAAACAGAATTTTTGATGTGGAATGCTACCTAACATATTTATCCATGTAATATTCTTTATTGTGGCATGAATGATCAGATCCATAAGATTCAAAACAAAAAGTTTAATATTGACATAAAAACAATAATACTTCAAGCATACTAACAAAGCAATCGTGTCCTTTCAAAATAACATGGCCAAAGAAAGTTATCCCTACAAAATCATATGGTCTGGCTATGCTCCATCTTCCCTACACAAAGTATTTAAATCATGCACAACCCCGATGACAAGTCAAGCAATTGTTTCACACCTTTTATGTTCTCAAACCTTTTCAACTTTCATGCAATACATGAGCGTGAGCCATGGATATAGCACTATAGGTGGAATAGAATATGGTGGAGGTTGTGAGGAAAAGGAGAAGATAGTCTCACATCAACTAGGCGTATCAACGGGCTATGGAGATGCCCATCAATAGATATCAACGTGAGTGAGTAGGGATTGCCATGCAACGGATGCACTAGAGCTATAAGTGTATGAAAGCTCAAAAAGAAACTAAGTGGGTGTGCATTATAATGAAAAATTCCCACTAGTTATATGAAAGTGACAAAATAGGAGACTCTCTATCATGAAGATCATGGTGCTACTTTGAAGCACAAGTGTGGAAAAAGGATAGTAGCATTGTCCCTTCTCTCTTTTCTCTCATCATTTTTTATTTATTTTGGTGGGCATATTTGGCCTATTTTTTTTAATTTGGGCTTCATTGGCCTCTTTTATTATTTGTAAAGTCCGGAGACTCATCCCAACTTGTGAGGGAATCATAGCTTCCATCATCCTTTCCTCTCATGGGACAATGCTCTAATAATGATGATCATCACACTTTTATTTACTTACAACTCATGAATTACAACTCGATACCTAGAACAAAATATGACTCTATATGAATGCCTCCGGTGGTGTACCGGGATGTACAATGATCTAGCATAGCAAATGACATCAAAAAATGGACAAGCCATGAAAACATCATGCTAGCTGTCTTACGATCATGCAAAGCAATATGAAAATGATGGTGCGTGTCATAATAAACGGAACGGTGGAAGTTGCATGGCAATATATCTCGGAATAGCTATGGAAATGCCATAATAGGTAGGTATGGTGGCTGTTTTGAGGAAGGGTATATGGTGGGTTTAATGCACCGGCGAAAGTTGCGCGGTACTAGAGAGGCTAGCAATGGTGGAAGGGTGAGGATGCGTATAATCCATGGACTCACATTAGTCATAAAGAACTCACATACTTATTGCAAAAGTCTATTAGTTATCGAAGCAAAGTATTAGACGCATGCTCCTAGGGGAGAGGTTGGTAGGAGTTAACCATCGCGCGCTCCCGACCCTCACACAAAGGATGACAATCAATAAACAAATCATGCTCCGACTTCGTTACATAACGGTTCACCATACGTGCATGCTACGGGAATCACAAACTTTTAACACAATTATTTATACCAATCCACAATTACTCACTAGCATGACTCTAATATCACCATCTTTATATATCAAAACTATTTGCAAGGAATCAAATTTCTCATAGTATTCAATGCACTTTATATGAAAGTTTTTATTATATCCCTCTTGGATGCCCATTATATTAGGACTAAATTCATAACCTAAACCAATTACCATGCTGTTTAAAGACTCTCAAAATAATATAAGTGAGGTGCGAGAGTTCAATTATTTCTATGAAATAAAAAACACCACCGTGCTCTAAAAAGATATAAGTGAAGCACTAGAGCAAAATTGCCTAGCTCAAAAGATATAAGTGAAGCACATAGAGTATTCTAATAAATTCACGATTTATGCATGTCCCTCTCAAAAGATGTGTGCAGCAAGGATGATTGTGGCAAACTAAAAAGCAAATACTCATATCATTCAAGACGCTCCAAGCAAAACACATATCGTGTGGTGAATAAAAATATAGCCTCAAGTAAATTTACCGATGGATTGAAGACGAAAGAGGGGATGCCTTCCGGGGCATCCCCAAGCTTAGGCTCTTTGGAATCCTTTAATATTCCTTGGGGTGCCTTGGTCATCCCCAAGCTTAGGCTCTTGCCACTCCTTATTCCATAGTCCATCAAATCTTTACCCAAAACTTGAAAACTTCACAACACAAAACTCAACAGAAAACTCGTGAGATCCGTTAGTATAAGAAAAATAAATCACCACTTTAGGTACTGTTGTGAACCCATTCTTTATTTATATTGGTGTAATATCTACTGTATTCCAACTTCTCCATGGTTCATACCCCCCGATACAACCCATAGATACATCAAAATAAGCAAACAACACAAAGAAAACAGAATCTGTCAAAAACAGAACAGTCTGTAGCAATCTGTAAACTTCGAATACTTCTGTAACTCCAAAAATTCTAAAAAATTAGGAAAATCTGGGAAATTTGTATATCAATCTTTTGTAAAAATTTCAGACTCATTCTACCCTCTGGTAAATTTATAAAATTCCTGGACTGAGCGCAAAAGTTTCTGTTTTTCAGCAAAATCAAATCAACAATCAGCGTAGACCATCCCAAAGGTCTTACTTGGCTCAAACACTAATTAACACACTAAAACAAAATTAATACAGAGGTAATAATGTGTAAAGCACTCAATAAGAGAAACAGAAACAAAAAACAAAAAATAAAATTGGGTTGCCTCCCAACAAGCGCTATTGTTTAACGCCCCTAGCCAGGCATAACGCAATAGATCTAGGTATTGTCATCTTTGGTATGCAATCCATACTCAACCATATCTTCCAAATCCCTTTTTAGCAAATCCTTTATTTCTTTTCTTTCCTTTCTAATTGGAGAACTTAGTTCATGAAAAGGACTTTGCTTAGTAACTTTGACATTTATAAACTCATAATCTGGATCATCACCATAAATATCATCATATAAAACGCGTATCTCATTTTTAATGGGTTCCCTGATTTTTTCTTCTAACCAATCATCATTCAATCCTACATAAATGCCCCTAGTGATCCAATCAAATTCATCATAGGTTTCAAGGTAAATAGTTTGGGTAATTTCGGAATAGGGAACTCTTCTTCTAAGATTATCACGGTAAGATTGATAATCCCTAGACTCAAAGCTCGAAAGGTTTCTTTATCGGGTAGGATTTCTTCAATCGGAGTGTGTTCAATATCCTTTTTATCAAAATAAAAAAATTCCCTAGCTTCATGTATGATAAAATCAAACTCACGCATAAGGATGATAGTAGCAATCTTTTTAGCCTTAGGATGATTAATCTTGGGAAGTTCGTAAAACACCTTTTGCAAAGCGGGATGAACGTGCACAAATTTTCTTTCCAATTTTTCAACGAGCATAACAATAGCATCCGCATAACAATTTGTGCTAAGAAGAATAGAACTCTTGAATAACACTCTTCCCAATAATATTACCGTCTCCCACTTGAAAAGTTTTAGCTTTATAATTAGGAGGAGGTTCAGTTTCATGATCTAGAGAGCAAGATCCAAATTTTTCCTCAAGATTTGTACTAGCAACACCCTCAAAATTTTCAATGATAACCTTCCCAGATTCAGACATGGTGGCAAAGCAAGCAATCTAGCAAACAAGCAAACAAAAAGCAAACGGAAAGACGAACGGAAGAAGGGCGAATAAAAAGGCAAATCTTTTTGGTTTTTTCTGAAAATCGTTTTAGAAGTGGGGGAGAGGAAAACGAGAGGAAAATGGCAAATAATGTAAATGCAAGAGATGAGTTTATGATGGGTACTTGGTAGGCTTGATGTAGATCTCCCCGGCAACGGCGCCAGAAATTCTTCTTGATACTTCTTGAGCTTGCGTTGGTTTTCCCTTGAAGACGAAAGGGTGATGCAGCAAAGTAGATAAGTATTTCCCTCAGTTGTTGAGAACCAAGGTATCAATCCAGTAGGAGGTACAAGCAAGGCCCTAATCTTTGCACCTACACAAACAATCAAACACTTGCACCCAACGCTATAAAGGGGTTGTCAATCCCTTCACGGTTACTTGCAAGGATGAGATCTGATAGAGATATATATAAAAGATTGCGAAAAGTAAAACTAAAATAAAAGTAAATAAATTGCAGCAAAGTATTTTTCGTATTTTTGGTTTATAGATCTGAAAATATAATATGGAAAGTAGACCCGGGGGCCATAGGTTTCACTAGAGGCTTCTCTCTTGAAGGAAAATAATACGGTGGGTGAACAAATTACTGTCGAGCAATTGATAGAAAAGTGCATAGTTATGACGATATCCAAGGCAATGATTATGAATAAAGGCATCACGTCCGTATCAAGTAGACCGAAACAATTCTGCATCTACTACTATTACTCCACACATCGACCGACTCCTGCCTGCATCTAGAGTATTAAGTTCATGAAGAACAGAGTAACGCATTAAGTAAGATGACATGATGTAGAGGGATAAACTCAAGCAATATGATGAAAACCCCATCTTTTTATCCTTGATGGCAACAATACAAATACGTGCCTCGCTACCCCTACTTTGTCACTGGGTGAGGACACCGCAAGATTGAACCCAAAACTAAGCACTTATCCCTTTGCAAGAATTACCAATCTAGTTGGCCAAACCAAACCAATAACTCAAAGAGACTTGCAAAGATATGAAATCATGCATATAAGAATTCAGAGAAGATTCAAATAATATTCATAGATAATCTGATCATAAATCCACAATTCATCGGATCTCGACAAACACACCGCAAAAGAGTATGACATCGGATAGATCTCCATGAAGATCATGGAGAACATGGTATTGAAGAACATAGAGAGAGAAGAAGCCATCTAGCTACTAGGTATGGACCTGAAGGTCTGAGGTGAACTACTCATGCATCATCGGAGGGGCAATGGTGTTGATGTAGATGCCCTCCGTGATCGAATCCCCCTCCGGCAGATTACCGGAAAAGGCCCCAAGATGTGATCTCACGGGAACAGAGGCTTGCGGCAGCGGAAAAGTATTATCGTGGCTCTTTTTGATATTGGGGGAATATTTCTGAATTTATAGGCGGAGAATTAGGGTTGGAGGAGCCACGGGGGGCCCACAAGCCAGGGGGCACGCCCTCCCCCCCCCAAGGGCGCGCCCTGGTGGCTTGTGGCCCACCCGTGGGTCTTCTGGCCTCTTCTCCAAGTCTCCTGGGTTCCTTCTGGTCCAAGAAAAATCATCGTAGAATTTTATTCCGTTTGGACTCCGTTTGATATTCCTTTATTACAATTCTCAAAAACAATGAAAAAACAGAATCTGGCACTGGGCACTAGGTTAATAGGTTAGTCCCAAAAATAATATAAAATAGCATATTAATGCATATAAAACTTCCAAAATAGATAATATAATAGCATGGAACAATCAAAAATTATAGATATGTTGGAGATGTATCACTCCTCCGAGGAGAGTCCGAGCGACGACAGCTACGACGCCCCGCTGTGTCGGCGCGCTCGGACTTCGAGGGGTAGCCAGCCGCGACGACGCCGCTCCCCCGCCCAGGAAGCGGCTACGCTGGCGTGCCACCACGGACCCGTCAAGGAGGAGGACTCCGACTGAGCACTGGCGCGCCGGAGCCGGGGCCTCAGGAGTGGTACCCCCGGGGGGGATCCTTCGTCTTCTTCTTCCTTTCCTTTCCCTGTAACCAAAAAACATGGGGGGGCCTTCTGGGCATGTAATGGACTTTGGCGCTTGCGCCCTTATATTAGCACTCTCATCATGTATTTCGGTCCCTGTGTTACTGTTAATCAAGACTTCCTGTTGGTCGTGGTTGGGGTACTTTGCTTGATGCGTCCGCGGCGGGTCTCTGCGTTGTGAGGTCCGGCAATGGCACCTGGGGCGCTTGGGGGGTTCCTCCTTCCTATGAGTGAGGCAGTTTGGGGGCCCTATCGGCACTCTACGATGGCGGGGCCCAATCCCGCGCATGCCCCGACCACCGTTGGGGCGTCCGGATCACCAGGACGAGACCATGGGGCGATGCCTCGACCGCCGTTGGGGCGTCCGGATCACCAGGACGAGACCAAGGGGCGAGGAGCCACGCGATCGGTGAGGCTCCTGAGGCGCGTTGCTCAGAAGCCCCCATGACGCTCAAGCGGCACACTACGTCGGCGGGGCCCGATCCCACGCATGCCTCAACCACCTTGGGGCGTCCGAATCACCAGGACGAGACCAAGGGGTGAGGCCTCGACCACCGTTGGGGCGTCCGGATCACCAGGACGAGACCAAGGGGCGAGGAGCTACGTGATCGGTGAGGCTCCTGAGGCGCGTTCCTCAGGATCCCCCCTTGACGCTCAAGTTGCGACCATACCTTTTTGCCGGTTCCTGCCTCCGGAGAGGTGAGCCTCCAGAAGCTCCAAGATAGCGCGCCGAAGCGCGGCAGAGCCCCCGAGCCAGGGTGAGGCGGCGCATGCCTGCTAGCTCACTCGAGAGCGCCACGCGAGGACCAGGACGCCAAGGCCACGTGGGGACCAGGACGCCAAGGCCTTGGCGAGGTGTGCGCACCATGACCTTAGCCCCCGCTCGCGGGTCGCGACAGGGAGAGGCTGGCAGGTGTTAACCCGAAGAAAGAAACTTCAAGATAGTAAAACTGCAAGGAGAAAAATCCCCGCCCCCTTTTCTTTAAATATAGTTGAAAAGCCTCGAGTTTCATTCCAGAAAAATGGCATCTAGGCTAGTGTTCGTCTTCCCCCAGCGCGGAGCAAAGGGCATCCACGTTGCGTGGGCATAGTCATGTAGGACAGTGTTGTCCGCCAGCGCTGAGCATGGGGCTTCCACTTGGGCGTGGGATGGAACCCCTCCGCGTCCTCGGGGGGCTCCGGGCATATACATCCCACTCGTTATTACGTGAGAGTGTCACGGCCGAAGATAGCTGGGCAAGCCCCCAGGCGCATGGCCTAGGTGCTCCCAACTCAGTCAAGAGCCGTCCCGCGCGTTTCTGCACGGTTGCGCGCCCCTACAGCCCAAACCTGAGTGCATCATTCCCCGCGTAGCCGCGGGATTGCGCTCCCGTGGCCCAAACATGAGCATAATGCACCCAGCGCAGCCATAGGGGTGTTGTGTCGGTGAAGCTAGCTTGTGAGGCGTCGGGGCCCCGAGGACCTCGCGAGGCCCTGCCTCCTGAGGGACACGCCGGCGCCCCCGTTGCCGCGCGTGGCCCGTGCTGCTCGTACCCTTCCGGTCCCCCTAGGCGGTTCCCCTGCGGTCCAGAGGGCTCGGCTGCGTGCTGCTTGCTCGCGAGGGCGGCGGCTGTGCCACGCCCCCGCGCATCCCGGGACGCCCCCTCGCTTGCACCAACCTGGGCTGGTGCCTCCTCAGTGGAAGCCCCCAGGCCCGGCTTGGAGAAGACGTCCGGGACACCTCGCTACTCCAGGAGAGTGCTGGCTCCCGCTGGGGGCGCGTGATCCACCGTGCCATCCGCAGGTATGACATAGCTTGGAACATAGGCCTCTGTGTAAAGGCCTTGGCTTCCTCCTGAACCGTCTCCGCGCGCCCCATGGGCAACCTCCCAGGGCGGCAAGGCGACGCCGCCCAGGGCGCGTGGCCCATAGACCCTCCTGCGGCGAGCCTCCGCCCGAAGTTGCTTACCTCTGCCGTCGCCGTGGGATTGGTCGCGCGTGTCTTCATGCGGGTTGCCTCCCTGGTTACCTGCCTGCCCGGAAGCCTGAGCCGCCTGGTCCCTGCGCCAGTTGGCGCGCTCTCGCCGGGATGACCCAGGCTGTTGATGATCCATTGGGGCATGAGTGCGTGCGTTGAGGCGCGTGCGGAGCGCCCCGTCACCTCCTTTGAAGGCTCCACTAGCTGGGCCGGATGGCGCCCCGAAGCCAGTCACCGGGATCCGGAGGAGAAGGAGCACGGCGTGCGGCGGGCCCTGCCCGGTCTCGCCCGGGCATGGGGCAGGCACGCCGTCTGCAGATGAGGTGAGAGGCACGGCGCGCGAGCCCCCGGCGCCCAGCGTCGGTGGTCGAGAAGAGGGGTACGGAACCGAGGCCCTCCTCGCGACGGTGACCAACTCGGCGATGTGGTTGGCCCAGGCGTCGAAGCCCCCGTGCGGCAGGCGATGACAAAGCATCTCACTCGCCATCAGCAGCGCGTCATGCGCGTTGAGGTCTCCCACGTGGGTACAGGGTGAAGTCGGTCCCGTGGGCGCCGCTTGCCCGCCGTGGCCTGG
The DNA here is from genome assembly GCA_039707655.1 of Elymus sibiricus. NCBI lineage: Eukaryota > Viridiplantae > Streptophyta > Magnoliopsida > Poales > Poaceae > Elymus > Elymus sibiricus. The sequence continues at coordinate 256,965,271 of CM077667.1, forward strand.
CCGGCACGAGCAGCGACAGCGGTGGAGACGACGCTGGTGGCCTGGTAGCGACCGCCCAGCACCGAGTTGCCAGGGCGTGCGTCTTGGGCGGTAGCGGCGAGGTTGGTGAAGGCGGATCCGCCGGGGCCGGAGGAAGCTTGCCGGGCATCGGCCATCGAAACGACGGAGCGGAGAAGGAACGAAGCTTGCAGAAGACTCTGACACGCCCCCTACCTGGCGCGTCAAATGTCGGATTTCGGGCTCCGCAGAAACCTAAAGAGGTTTGAACACAGGGGCGTGTGCGAAGATCCCCACCGGCTTCGTCCTCAAGCTCACACCCAACGGCCTAGCCCGACGAACACACTCAATCGTAAGGAAGAAGATAGCACATGAGGATTTACCCAGGTTCGGGCCGCTGCGAAGCGTAAAACCCTACTCCTGTCCCTTGGTGGATAGTATCACGAGGAGGTTTGTGGATGAAGTAGTACAGTGGTCAGTTGCCTCGCAAGGGCGCTCGGGTGATGTTCGATCCCTCCCCTCTACGGAGCAATCTAACCTCTATTTATAGCGGCCCGGGTCCTCTTCCCTTATCGCAATGGTGGGAAGGGATCCCATAACGGCCAATTTTGAAGGGGGACAAGAAGTACACCCTATCCTGATGAAAGGTGGTCTTCGCCTGCAAAGTAGCCGGTGGTGATGCAGAGGTGGGCTCAGTGATGACGTCCGCCCTGCGGAGCCCGTGGTCTTGGTCTCGTTGCACCGGAATGGAAACCTTTGGGGCCGCTTTGGGAACCTGCGTACACCCTTTCCTCCTTTGCACCAAAGAGGAAACTGTCTCCTCTGCGCACGCTGGTGCCCGCCTGGCCCGACTTGCGTCATCCTTGACCTCCTGGGGCCGAGTATTGCGTAGAGATCTCCGCCGCTCAGGAGGGGGCCTGGGGAGGCCTCTTCCCTCTGAGGGTCTTGGTGCCATTTCCCTCACGAGCGCGGGGATCTCTCGAGGACCTTGTCTTGAGTGAGGCCGCATCGGGCCATACCAGGCCTCCGTAGTGGGCCACGCCCTGGGTCGCAGGCAGGCAGTTTGGGGTACCCCCGTCCCCAGGACGCCGACACATTGTGAGCAGTGCGCCCCTCTCCGTGATAATGGGCAACCGAGATGCAGCGGACCGTGTCGCCAAGTGTGCCACTAAGCTAGCCGACCACACGCACCATCCTCTACGAGCCCCGCATGGCCGTCAAGTCTCAGGCGCCAGCAAACATTCTCGTTGACTAGGCAGAGACACAGTATCTGCCGCCGCCTCCTGACTCCACACATTGGCGGATGCATTTTGACGGCTCCAGATGTGTTCCGGCGTGGGAGCCGGCATCGTCCCCACCTCTCCCAAGGGTGACCGACTGTAGTACGCATTGCAGATCCACTTTGCCGCCTCCAACTATGTGGCGGAGTACGAGGACCTCACCCACGGCCTCCGGGTGGCCAGCGAGATTGGCATCCGGTGCATCTTGTGCTTCAGAGACTTTGACCTGGTGGTGCAGAAGGTCTCTGGCGAGTGGGACGCCAGGGACGTTGTTAGTGCAGCTAGTGCCCCCTTAGTGGTTTGGGAGTATTGAAGACAAATGGGTTAAAGGACTAATGTGTTTGTGAGTGTACACAGGTATTATAGTCCCTTAATAGTTTTTTTAACCGATAAAAGACGACCCCTAAAAATGTATTTCTTCAAGTGAGGAGTTTGGTACATTTCGTGAAGAAATTGAAGTGAAGATTTCAGTGTGACTTTGAAGAAATTGATGTGAGGACTTGAAGCTTGAAGACTTTGTTTTCATAGTTCATTTCTTCTTTTCTTAAGTCATAGCAAACACCGTTCTGTTAAAGGGGGTCTAGGAAAATCATAGACATATTTCCAAGTGATGCTCAAATACCACACTTTCCTAATCCTTCAAGTGAAGACTTTGGAAATCTCCTGCAGCGCAGTGAAGTTCTTCAGTGACAGAGACGAAGTTCTTCTAGTCGCTGACAACTTTGGTCTGACTATGGAGTTAGTATTTCACCATTGTGATTTGCCTACCGTGACGACTTTGAGAGCCCCGACGAATTTGAGAGTTCAAATTTCCGACCGTTGTTTTGCTTAGTGCCACCTGTCCAGTGGATCCTTATCCTGACATCGGTCTTATCATTAGGGGCATTTATGTTTTCTCAAGTCAGGTTGCTCCCAGGCTATAAATAGCTGCCCCGCTCAACCATTCATTGGTTGGCTGCTCCGAGAGATAGATTAACAAGCGTCATTTAGAGCAACCCATTCCCATGAACACTTAGACAGAAACCTAAGTGAGGAAAAAACCGCAAACACCCAAAGCCTCAAAGTGATTGAGCAGCACTGAAGAAATTGTCATGTGTGGAACCGATGCTTGTTGCCTTGTGTATCGTCCAAACGGTTAGGCGTCATGGTCTAGAGCATCCAAGAGTGATTGTGGATTACGAGGTGACCTAGTTTGTGAAGGTTTTGGAAGTCTACCTTGAAGACTTACCATGAGTGATTGGGCGGAGTCTAAGTGACTTTAGCTCAAGGGGGATACTGTGAGGACTAAATGTCTTCGGAGTGTAAGCTCAGCCATCCCAACCAGACAGACGTCTGTCACAATAGTTGGAACTAGTCGAAAAAAATCCAATGTCCTCACCAAGCATTCTGGATCTATTTCATGAACCCCTCACTTACTTACTCATACCTTGAAGAAATCATTTGCTCCTCTGTGAAGACTTTGACTGAAGACTTTCTCACTTTCCTCAACCCAAATTGATCTATCACTACACGTATCCTGATCACTTCTTACTCATTTATTCCTATGCTTCAATTCATCATGACGACTATGATGTTCATGTGTTTCACATATGCTTGAGTACTTATCCGTTGCGTAATGGTTCGTCTCTCTCCTATTTCTTCATCTAGAAATTCTGCATTCACGAATTTCTTAAAATCACCCAATCACCCCCGGTCGCCGATATAACGCACTTTTAAATAGTATCAGAGCAATGTACTCCCTTCTCTGTGACTTTGGTTTAACCACCTGGATTTTTAGTTATATCGACCATACTTATGATCAAGATCTCCGCTGCATGTCCCTCTGATGGGACAAACTATCTCCTCTGGAAGGTCAAGATGAAGAAACTTCTTTGATCTCTTGATGTTGACCTCTGGACTATCACTGAAAAGGGTGTTTCAGTGCTTTGTGAAAATGCCTCTGATTCTGACGTTTACAGATACACTTAGCTTGATTCTCGTGCCAAATATATTACCTGTGCATGGCTTTCGAAGGCACAATTCACTCGTGTGTATATCCTGGGCTCTGCAAAGCTCATTCAGGACAGAATCGTCGATGTCAATGAGGGATATCTACATCGTCAAGATTCCTTCATGGATGACTTAAAGAGCTACCTCAACCAGAACATGAAGAACATCCATCCTGATGCTCCCACCAATTTCTTCATGGGAAAAGGTGCCAACATACTCTCATATCGATCCTCTTCTGATTCTAGTGAAGGTTAATCTGATAAAAATATGAAACCTAGCTATTCCAAACTTCCTACTATTGCCACTAAGCAACAAACTGCCATGCTAAAAATTCAGGAAGTGTTAGACAAAAGTGATGACCTACTGAACGAGGAAATGGATCCGACTCAAACTCTGACTAATGACCTTCAAAGTCTTCAGTCAAAGTAGGACGAACTTAGGAGTCGTCATGATACCCTCTCAGTTGATCATTGGAAGATTTCCTATGAATTACTTCAAAGAAATAAAGATCTTGAAAACTGAGGGTGTCACATGAAGATCTTCAAAAGGAAAACGATTCATTGCTTGCTCAATAGATCAGTGCTACTTGTGTCTGTGTTGGGTTTTCCGGGAAGAGGAATGGGTTATTGCAGCACAATATGTATAAGTATTTCCCTCAGTTAAGAAGCAAGGTTTAGAAAATCAATAGGAGTAATGGTCAACTACCGTGTTCAGCGATTGCACACAAAAGAGCAAACACTCGCACCCAACGCGGGCAGGAGGGTTGTCAATCCCCTTCGACTCGTTATTTTCAAGCAAATGAAGTGTGTAGATAATAGTAGATAATTGAAAGCTTTTGTCAATTTATAAGTGAATAGACCAGGGGGCCATAGTTTTCCCTAATGGCATCTCTCATGTAGGAAGCATACGACGGGTAAACAAATTACTGTTGGGCAATTGATAGAAAAGCTCATAGTTATGTTCATATTCACAAAAATGATCATGTATATATAGGCATCACGTCCGTAAGCAAATAGGCCGACTCTTGGCTGCACCTATTACTATATTCCACCCATCGACCGCTATCCAGCATGCATCTAGAGTATTAAGTAAAACAGAGTAATGCTTGGTGAACAATGACATGATGTAGACAAAGAAAATTCAATTAATATGAACTAACCCCATCGTTTTATCCTTAGTGGAAGCAATACAAAAGACATGTCTTGTCCCTTTTTGTCACTGGGATATAGAGCACCACCAGATTGAACCCACTACAACGCACCCCTCTCACTGAAGTATTTCCCTCAGTTATGAAACCAAGGTTATCGAACCAGTAGGAGGATCACCAACACCCAATAAGCAGCACCTGCACACAAACAACAAATACTTGCAACCCGACGCGAAAGAGAGGTTGTTAATCTTTCTACGGTAATAAGATAGATTAGGTAGTGATAGATAGGAGAGATGGATCTCTCAAGAACACAAAATAAAAAGAGTAAATATGCAGCAATATATTTTTGGGTTTTTGATTTTGTTGATCTGAAAACAAAGAGTGCAAAAACGTAGATCGGAAAGCAATATGATGGAAAAGTAGACCCGGGGGCCGTAGGGTTCACTAGTGGCTTCTCTCATGAGTATAGTGCACGGTGGGTGAACAAATTACGGTTGGGCAATTGATAGAAAATCGAATAGTCATGACGATATCCAAGGCGATGATCATTATATAGGCATCACGTCCAAGATAGATAGACCGACTCCTGCCTGCATCTACCTCTATTACTCCACACATCGACCGCTATCCAGCATGCATCTAGTGTATTAAGTTCATGGAAAAACGGAGTAATGCAATAAGAACGATGACATGATGTAGACAAGATCTATTCATGTAGGAATAGACCCCATCTTGTTATCCTTAATAGCAATGATACATGCGTGTCTTGCTGCCCCTTCTGTCACTGGGAAAGAAAACCGCAAGATCGAACCCATCACAAAGCACCTCTTCCCATGGCAAGAAAAATCGATCTAGCCGGCCTAACTAAACCAAAGATTCGAAGGAGAAATACGATGCTATAAGCAATCATGCATATAAGAGATCAAAGAAGACTCAAATAATATTCATGGATAGAAACTGATCATGAACTCAAAATTCATCGGATCCCAACAAAAACACCGCAAAAGTTTACATCAAATAGATCTCCAAGAGACCATTGTATTGACAATCATAAGAGAGAGAGAAGAAGCCATCTAGCTACTGCCTATGGACCCGTAGATCTATGGTGGACTACTCACGCATCATTGGAGAGGCACCTATGAGGAAGATGAACCCCTCCATGATGGTGTTTAGATTGGATCTCACGGTTCTGGAACTTGCGGCGGCTGGAATTGTGTTTCGTCGACTCCCCTAGGGTTTTCCGAATATTTGAGAATTTATAGGCATCAGAGGCGGTGCAGAAGGGGGCCGAGGAGGGCACAACCCATCAGGGCGCGCCGGGGACCCCTTGGCGCGCTAGGGCCCCCCTGGCGCGCCCTGGTGGGTTATGCTCTCCATAGCCCACCTCTCCGGCAGTTGTTTGGCCCACTGGGTGTCCTCTGGTCCAGAAAAAATCTCCAAAAATTTTCGTCGTGATTGGACTCCGTTTGGTATTGATTTTCTGCGAAGTAAAAAACAAGCAAAAACAGCAACTGGCAGTTTGGCACTATGTCAATAGGTTAGTCCCAAAAATGATATAAAGTTGTTATAAAATGATTGTAAAACATCCAAGAATGATAATATAACAGCATGGAACAAGCAAGAATTATAGATACGTTGGAGACGTATCAGCAATATGCATGTAGGCATGAAATAAAAATAGGTGAAGTATTTTTTTTCAGGATAGCGGAAATAAATTATTACATAATTCTTATAAGAAATCACCTCATAAATGTGCATGTGTGTAATAGTTTTGGTTGTATCCAAGGTAGTCATGTCCTCATCAGATATTTACCCATGTTAACAATATTTTTATATGGTTTCGATGCACTTTATATGATTTAATTGGAACTAAACCAGACTGATGTTGTTTTCAGTAGAATTATCGTGGTGGTGTTTTTGTGCAGAAAATGAAAGTTCTCGCAACAGAAAGAAACTTTTTGATGATTTTTTCTAAAAGGAACGGGACCCGGGAAGCTTCGAGGGAGTACCAAAAGATGCACAAGGGCTCCAAAAGGCACCTGGGCTCGCCCAGGTACCTTGTGGGCCCCGTGTGGCTCCTCTTCACGTGATTCCAACGCCAAAGATTCCTATATATTCAGAAAGTCCCAAAAGTTAACCTAGAACTTCCGCTATATCAAAGAAATCTCATCCGAAGCCCTTTCCGGTACCCTGCCAGAGGGGGAAATCATCATCGGAGGCCATCTTCATAATCCCGGCGGTCTCCATGACGAGGAGGGAGTAGTTCATGCCCGGGGTTGAGGGTATGTACCAGTAGCTATGTGTTTGATCTCTCTCTCTCGTGTTCTTGAGTGCACGATCTTCATGTATCATGGGCTTTGTTAATATAGTTGGATCATATGGTGTTCTTCCCTCTCTATATTGATGTGATGAATTGAGTCTTCCCTTTGAGATCTCATTATGTTGGATTGAATAATTTGGATTTCAAAACAATTGATATATGTCTTGCATGTGGATACCCGTGGTGACAATGGGGTATTCTATTGATTCACTTGACATATGTTTTGGTAATCAACTTGCGGATTCCCGCGGTGAAATTAGGGTGATCTATTCATATGGGTTGATACATGTTCTTTTCCTACTTTCTCCGATAGAAATCTTGGGGTACTCTTTGAAGTTCTTTGTGTTGGATTGAATATGATGAATATGAAATTGTTCGATGCATGTCGAATAATTAACGATTGATACATGTGGTGACATTGGAATATCTAGATGACATTAGGGTTGATTGATGCGTATCATAGGTGTTATTCTAGTACGAACTGTAGGGTTGTTTGTGACACTTATAGGGACATCTCAATAGATTGATCAGAAAAGATAACTTTGAGGTGGTTTTGCTATCTACAATTTTTTTATCTAAAGTTCTCCTCTTGATAGGAACTTTGGAGTGATTCTTTGTTGCACATTGAGGAATGTTAGATTCTTTGTTGCACGTTGAGGGATGGTTATATGATTTAATTATGTTAGCACCATTGAGAGATTGCACTAGTGAAACTATGAACCCTAGGCCTTATTTATAATCATTAGTATAACATTTTGCTTGATGTTTACTACTTGCTACCTTGCTGTTTTTATTATTCAGATTATGAAAACCTATTTCCAGTATCCATACTCCACTTGTATCACCATCTCTTCGCCCAACTAGTGCACCTATACAGTTTGCTATTGTACGCGAGTGTTGGGGACACGAGAGATTTCTTGTATTTCATTGCGGCGTTGTTTGAGAGAGACCATCTTCATCCTACACCTCCCATGGATTGATAAACCTTACGTCATCCACTTGAGGGAAAATTGCTACTTCCCTACAAAACTCTGCGCTTGGAGGTCCAACACGAGTCTACAAGAATAAAGTTTTGTAGTAGACATCAAGCTCTTTTCTGGCGTCGTTGCCGAGGATGTGAGTGCTTGAAGGTATTTCTATAGATCTTGCAATTTAATCTTTTAGTTTCTTGTTTTATCACTAGTTTGGTTTATAAAAGAAAAATACAAAAAAATGGAATTTAGGTTGTCTCATATTCTTCATCTTTATACTGTCTTTCGTGAAAATGATGGTTCAGAAATTGTGCTCAATTGCTAGAGGAAGAATTTAACAAAATGTTTAATGTGAGTTCCTTGAATGATGAGCATATTTTCAATGTTGCTAGTATGAATTCTTTGATTATGCATGATGCTAACGATATGCAAAGCCATAAGCTTGGGGATGCTATGTTTGATGAAGATGATATGTTTAGATCCCCAAGTTTTGATGATAAAAATTATTATGATGGTAGCATGCCTCCTATTTATGATGATTATGGTGATGACATGTATGCTATAAAGAATAATTATAACTATGAAACTTATCATCGTGATTTTAATGTTCAATTGGGTTATGTCAATCAAGTATCTCATGATGGTTATTTCATTGAGTTTGCTCCCACTATTATGAATGAGAAGAAAATTTCTTATGTGGAGAGTAATAAATTTTCTATGCTTGTGGATCATGAAAAGAATGCTTTATGTGATAGTTATATTGTTGAATTCCTTCATGATGCTACTGAAAATTATTATGAGAGGGAAAGATATGCTCATGTATATTTCAACAGTATCAAGTTTCCTCTCTATGTGTTGAAAATCTTGAAGTTATGCTTGTTTAGCCTTCCTATGCTAGTTGATCCTTGCTCCCATAAATTTTTTACTCACAAAATCCCTATGCAAAGGAAGTGGGTTAGACTTAAATTTGCTTGTCAAATGATTCAAGATGCTCCCATTGTGTTTCAATTCTTTACTTTTATGTGAGCATCATTGAAATAATCATGCCTAGCTAAAAGGGCTTTAAAGAATAGAGCTTGTTGGGAGACAACCCAATACTTATACCTATTGTTATTGTTTGTTAACATGATTAATATACTATAGTAATAATGTGTTATGTCTTTTATTTCAATAATGTGCCAAGTAAAGCCTTTGGGATAATGTGGATACTTGTCGATTTGATTCTGTTTAAAAATAGAAACTTTTGCTTCCAGTACAGAATTTCCCTGATTTTACTAGAGTGTCAAAGTATTTTGAAAGTTTTACACAGTATTGCCTTGCAAATTCTCTATGCTGTCCTAATTTTTTAGAATTTTCAGAGATAGGAAAATATGATTTTAGTACAGATCTTTACAGACTGTTCTGTTTTTGACAAATTCTGTTTTGCATGCATAGTTTGCTTGTTTTACTGTTGCCATAGCTTATATTTAGCAATATAAATTATGGGAATGATAGAATACAACAGGTATTATGTGGGAACAATTATGAATCTTGTCTTGACAGTACCTAAGTGAATGATCTATTTTCATTACACTAACCCATCTCACGAAGTTCCGTTGAGTTTTGTGTGATTGAAGTTTTCAAGTTTTCGGTGAGATACCGATATGAGGAGAATAAGGAGTGGCAAGACCATAATCTTGGGTTTTCCAAGGGCACCCGAAGGTAATATTCAAGGAAGACTCAAGTGTCTAAGCTTGGGGATGTCCAGGAAGGCATCCTCTCTTTCGTCTTCAACACTATCGATATACCCTACTTGGAGCTATATTTTTATTAGTCACATAATATGTGTTTTGCTTGCAGCATAATTTTATTTTTTTGTCCTATGTTATATGTTATTTATAATCATGATTTTCAATAAAAAGTTCCAATATTTGCCTTTAGGATGCTTGAATTGCATGTTTGACGTGCGCTGTATAAAAAACAAAAACTTTCGCTGTAGTTTTTGAATTTTGATATTTTACTGGAACATGGAAAGTTTTTGAAATTTTTACAAAGTGTTTTCATACAAATTATTTATTATGTCCTAAAGTTTCAGAATTTTTTGAGTTACGTAAGTGTACATTTTTAATTAATTGCTACAGACTGTCCTGTTTAGACAGATTGCTATGATACTTTTGTTATCTACTTATCCTATAGTTTCCATAGATTATATTGGTGGATACAAATTGTGCAAATGATATTAAACAGTAGATAATGTTTGGAAATTATTATGAAACTACGAAAGAATAATTAAGAGAAATCTAACCATAGCATGAAACATATGGATCCAAATCAGCCCCTTATGGAATAACTCATAAACTAGGGTTTAAGCTTATGTCACTCTCGCAACCCATCATCTACTTATTACTCCACAATGCCCTCCATTAGGCCCAAATATGGTGAAGTGTCATGTAGTCGAAAATCACATGACAACACTAAAGGAAGCAACAACATACATATCATGAAAATATCGAACGAATACCAACCTCACATGATTACTTATAACAAGACTTCTCCCATGTCCTCGAGAACAAAAGTAACTACTCAAAAATAATCACCATGTTCATGATAAGAGGTGTAATGAATATGATAATGGATTTGAACATATTATCTTCCACCAAATAAACCAACAAGCATCAACAACAAGAATCAACACTACTAGTAACCCCCAGGTACCAATCTGAGGTTTCGAGACAAAGATTGGGTACAAGAGATGAACTAGGGTTTGAGATGAGATGGTGCTTGTGTACACGTTGATGAAGATTGGACCTCCCACAAAGGAGGGAGCATTGGTGATGAGAATGGCTTTGATTTCCCTCTCCCGAAGGGAAATTTCCCCACCAGAATCGCTTTGCCGGAGAGCAAAAGTGCTCCTGGCCAGGTTTCCGCCTAGAGACAACGACGCTTCATCTCGAAAGTATCCTCCTTAATTTTACTAAGTCAAAACCCTTGATATAGCAGAAGGGGGCCCCCGGAGCCTTCCTGTGGGACTTCCAAGGCAAGAGGGCGCGCTTGGGGGGTGGCCGCGACCTGTTGCCTTGGGGGCAAAAGGTGGGCCCCCTCTGATGGATCTTCGCTCCAATAATTATTATATATTCCATAAAAACCCCTCTTGAAGTTTCAGGTCATTTGGAGTCCAGAAATTTCCACCTTTTTCCATGGCTTTCAGCTCCAGAATTGCAGTTTCCGGCAATTTCCCTCTTTGTTTGAATCTTGCAAATTTTAAGAGAGAAAAGACAGTAGAATTGTATCATAAAGTGGAATAATGAGAAAAACTTTGTAAATACCAATATGAAATCATGATGCAAAATGGACATATCAACTACTGTGCATCCCAAATCCTTGAGCCAAGTTTCTTCCATGAGTGTCCACCATACCTAGCTATATATGCTATTTCACTGCCATTCCATGGAAATTTGCATGTGCCATCTCTAAAACCTTCAAATAAACATTTGTTTTGTGTGCCCGTACCACTCTTGGAGCGACGGGGCGGTTAGTATCTTCTATGCTAAGTGTGTGTAACCCACGATGAGTGTTTATTCAATTTTCATTGCACGAGAGAGGATGATAAAAAGGATGCCCAGTCCTGCATAATACAAAAATAATAAAAAACCTAGAAAGTTGATCGTTTGGAGGGCACCCGTGGATTCAGTCAGCCATGGAATGTGTTTCAATGGTGGAGGGGGAGTAAAATTTCAATTTCGTTTGGGAACCACCATTAATGGGTTTGGTATGTAAGATACTGAAATCCCTTGTCTTGACGTTGACAGGAAAGGCACACAACCCAAAATATATTCATCTCTTTTTTACACCATGACCGCTGGCACCTCTGCAAATCCATGCTCCCCTTTGGTAAGGGACATTCTATTTACTTTTATGCTATTTACTTTCATGTTATTTACCTTTCATATTGAGTCAACTTCTTATTCCAACCTCAATCTCAAGTTTGCAAGAATCATGTGGTGGGGAAAGATCCAAACACATATATCCAGTCAAATATATTTGATCATGAGTTAAGTGTGTTGGGATACGAAACATTAAGCCCCTATATTTCTATGTGTTTGATGAATGTTGTTTGTTCTAAAAATATGCTTTGAGTCCCATCAATCATATAAGACAATATGATAATTGAGTATGTGGAGCTCTTACTTAGACTTTGTTGAACTATAGTTGTTTGATGACTAAGAACATTGGTTGTTAAATTTCAAGAGAATACATTATTTGAACCATGACATGTGAATTGATTGCTACTTTATCATGATGAGTTTATGAGAAAGAGTTGTTGTTTATGATGCTAGGAAAAGTGATTGAAATTATCATTGATTAAACTTATGCACTATGTTAGCATTCACACTTCATAAATCATTTCTTTTATCATTTACCTACTCAAGGATGAGAAGGAATAAAGCTTGGGGATGTCGATATATCTCCAACGTATCGATAATTCATGAATTATTCATGCCATATTTACCTATGTTTACAATATTTTTACATGGTTTTGACGCACTGTATATAATTTAAATGGAACTAACCTGGACTGACGCTGTTTTCAGCAGATTTTTTTACTATAAACAGTAGGGTAACACCCCACTGAAATTTTTATTTAACTAATCAAAAAGATCAAGTATCTATAGCTAGGCTTGAGGTAAGCCCAAATTAATGATAGCACTAAAGGTAAGAACTAAGAAATAAGACAGAAGAAAGAAAAGAAAGGAAAAGAAAATAAGATAGAAAAATTACATAATGAGTGAGTCCAACCAATTATTATACAAGTCAGCATATTTCCTCTTGATTCTGAATCTCAGCCATTCCAATTCTGCAAAGTATGTGCTTGCCATCTCTGGAATGTTGGAGGAATGTGTTGGAATATGTAATTGTTCCTGGTGATCCAAATACCCCATGAAGCAAGAATGATGACTTCCATAAAGAAATGTACATTAAGTTTCTCTTTGATGTCTGCAAAAGCTTCAAGTATTGAGAGGTTAGGGTTTCTGTTGGGACACAAAAAATCCCAACAATTAGTAGCAAAAGGACAACTCCAGAAAAGATGATGAAGTGTTTCCTCCAATTGTCAATTAAGAGTGGCACAAAGATATGATTCCAGGTAGTAAGTTTTCCTTCTTAGCAAATTCCTAGTATTCAGTCTGTCATGCAGCATTATCCAGAAAAATACTTTGTGCTTAGGTTGGCAGGAGCTATTCCAAATCCACTGGAAATGGGGTGGAACAATTTGTGAACCATAATAGGTCCTTGTATGCGTTAGTAGAAGAAAAAGAAGTATTTCCCCAGATATAGGACCAGGTATCTATGCAATCAATATCAGGGGATGCTCTCAAAGCATCACATATGTCTTCCATTTTAGTAAATTCTTGAAAAGCCTGGATAGATAGGGGTAGGTGGAACATGTCTTCCATGTATTCAAATTGCAGAAAATTTGCCACAGAAATATGCTGGTTCTTGGTGTAAGAAAGTAAATGTGGGAAAATCTGGTGTAAACTTCTTTCCTACAAAAGGTCGGTCCAGAAGAGAACACTCTTTCCATCACGAAGATGACATCTTGCCATAGCATTGTACCAATCTACTAAACCAAGAATATATCTCCACCAAAATGAACCTTCTGTCTGAAAACCAGGAAGCTGCCCATTATTATAATATGTCTCCCAAATCAGGTTCACCCAATGGATGTTCGACCTATTATAGAGCTTACGAAGAATCTTCATCAGAAGTGCTTTATTTTGAACTTGAATATCCATAACACCTAGCCCTCCTTGGTTTTTGCGCCTACAAACAGTTGTCCATTTAACCATGGCTGGTCTATGATCTTCCAATTCTGGCCCTTTCCATAGACAGTATCAGAATTACTTAACTTGATTCTTGATGGTAATTGGAACGTCCAAACATGTCATGAAGAAAACATGAGAGAGGCTAACACAGACTTTACTAACAATAATCTGCCATCCATAGACATGGAAGTGGCCAATCCAGTCAGTCTGGAGGAAACTCTATTAACCAACAGCAGACATTGCTCCATTTTGGGTTTTACCAGTCCCAAAGGTAAGCCAAGGTATGTTATATGAAAAGTTCCTCTGGCGCAATTAAGAATACTAGTAAACAAATGGACTCTATCTTTTGCAATGTTGATTGGAATAAGATTTGACTTACTATAGTTTACTTCCAAACCAGTAGCAGAAGCAAAGGTGTTTAATAGAGCCTTGAGATGGAGCAGTTGCCTAGTATCAGCTTGTAGGATAACTAGAGTATCATCAGCATATTGGACCACTGGGAAATCTGGACATGACTTCACTTGTAAAGGGGGGGGGGGTAATCAGTCCTTGTGATTTTGCTTTATTTAAGATGGATTGAAGCAAATCAGCAACAATCACAAATAGAAGAGGCACTACTGGAATCAGGGATTTTGCCGTCAGCCGACTCTTTGCCGTCAGCAGGCGGACGGCAAAGAATGGCATTGCCGTTTGCTGGCATAAAGCTGGCGGCAAAGGGTGAGCTGACGGCAAAGAATGAATTTGCCGTAGGCTGGTTCTTCGCCGTCAACCAGCTGACGGCAAAGGGCCAGCAGGGCAGACGGCAAAAAAACGGCCCACGGCAAAGGGAAGCTGGCAGACGGCAAAGGGCTAGCTGGGCCCATCGGGCCCTTGCGCCGCTTAGGTCAGTTCTTTGCCGTCTGCCAGCAGACGGCAAAGGCAGGCTGGCAGACGGCAAATGCGACGCCCTAATAACGGCCTTCCCCCACCCCTCTGTCCTCTCCCTCTCTCCCTCCCTCCCTCCTCATCGATCCCTCCCCTCCCTCTCCCCGCCGCCCCGCCGCCCCCACCCACCGGCTGCCCCGCCGCCCCACCGCCCCCACCCACCGGCCGCCCCTCGCCCCGCCACCCCCACCCACCCACTGCCCCGACGCCCACCCCCGCCTCCCTCCCTCCCTCCCCCCGACGCCCACCGGCTGCCGCCCCCACCCATCAGCCGCCCCGCCGCCCCGCCACCCCCACCGGCCGCCCCCCGCTACGCCACCCCCACCGGCCGCCCCCGCCCCGCCACCCCCACCCACCTGCCGCCACCACCCACCGGCCGCCCCGCTGCCCCCACCCACCGGACGCCCCGCCGCCCCCATGCCCCTGCGCACCACCGCCCCGCCGCCCCGGCACCCCAGACGCCCCCGCCGCCCGGACGCCCCTGCCGGTGAGCTCTCTGTGCCTCCTCCCTTCCCCCCTCTTCCGCATTTTTTCTGTTTTTTTTTTCATTTTTTAGATTAGAAATTAGCTAGCTAGCTATTGTTAGAAGAAGAAAAGAAGAAGGAAAAAGGACAAATGAAAAGAAGAAGAAGAAGAAGAATAAGAAGAAGAAGAAGAAGAAGAAGAAGAGGAGGAGGAGTATATGAAAAGGAAAAATAGAAGAAGAGGAGAAAGTAGAAGAATAAGAGGAGAAGAAGAAGAGGAGAAGAAAAGAAGAAGAAGAAGAGAAGAAGAAGAGAAGAAAAGGAAGAAGAAGAGGAGAAGAAGAAGAAGAAATAGAGGAGAAAAAGATGAAAATAGAAGTGGAAAAGTAGTCATACATAGAGAGATTTTTCTATCGGGATTGAATATTCGTTTTGATCGTGTGGATCTAAATGTGCAGTTTTTCGTCGCTTGAAGGGTCTGGTGTTCGACGGCCTCCCCGTGCGACTACGTCCCCTACACGGTCTAGTGGTGAGCACTAGTGTCATCTCCTCCCCGACCCTCCCCTATTTGCTCTGTTCTTGTTGTCATGCCGTTGTCACTTAATTTTATTTTCAAGTCAAGTTTCGTAACCTAGGCGTCTCCCGTTCAAAAGGACGACATCTATAAATATGCATGTCTTTGCATATTTATAACCGCCGTCCTTTCGAATTGTCCAACGTTATCCATGGACAGCCCGAGTATGTGTAGATTGGGTTCGTTTTCCCGTATGCTCTGCTCCAGATCCTATGCAGAATTTCGTCAGTGCCTCCCTGTTGTTCTCCGGGTACACATCCTCTCTGCTTATTGCCGAGACGTGTATTAGGACAACAGCGGGGAGGTGTTGTCGAAATTCTGCGTCGGATCCAGAGTAGTGCATGGGAAAACGAACCCAATCTACACAAACTCGGGTGGGATTAGGACCTATCTTAACCTATTAGCGTGTAGGTTGCATGGATGTAATAAAACTAACAAACTTGATTAACTGATGAATATATATGCTGAAATATATATTTATTTCTTGTGTGTCCAGTAGCTAGGCAAGATGACTGATCGTGCGTGGATGTACACCGGTCACACCAGTCAGAATGACATGACCAAAGAATGGTTTACAAATACCAAGGGGTTTGTGAGAGCCGCATTTGCAAATGGCCATGAAAAAACATGGTGTCCCTGTCCCCGATGTGACAACTTTAAAAGGCAGACAGAGGGTGAAATGGTTAAACACCTGCAGAAGTGGGGTTTTAGGCCTAATTATACGGTGTGGAATTTTCATGGTGAGTCTGCCCAACGTGCCAGAGCCGAGGTGGTTCGTCATCGCACCGACGAGCATGGTACCGGGATTGAAGACATGGTGCAAGACTTTGATGATGCTCGGGATTCGGACGATGAGATGGAGGAATCTGCAAAGGCATTCTATGAAATGTTGGAGTCTTCAAAACGTCCTCTCCACGAGCAAACTGAGCTTTGTCAGCTGGATGCCATCGCGCAAGTAATGGCTCTGAAGGCTCAATTCAACCTGGGCAGAGAATGCTACGATGCGATGATGACAATATTTGGACGCTTTCTACCCAAAGGCCATGTACTGCCTCCAAACCTGTACCAGTCGGACAAAATTCTCCGTGTACTTAAGATGCCCTATGAGAAGATAGATGCCTGTGAGAGTGGATGTGCCTTAGTTATGCTTGAGTATGCGGACTTGAACTATTGTCCCATTTGCAATTCTTCCAGGTATGTTGTCATAGAAGCTATGCCGACGGTGGCCGTCGGCAAAGGAGTGGCCATCGGCAAAGGATGGGTGACAGACGGCAAAGGGTGCAGACGGCAAGGGAGGGGTGGCAGACGGCAAAGGCTCCGTTAGCCACTAACGGGGCTAATTCAAGTTTACGCCGTCCAGCCGCTTTGCCGTCTGCTGTCGGACAGCAAAAAACCTTTGCCGTCCGCTGAGTAATGGCAGACGGCAAAGCACTCCTTCGCCGGAGTTCCCAGTGACGGAAATTTTGCCGTCTGTTGCCCGTCGGCAAAGGCTTTGCCGTCGGTGGTCCTACTCTTTGCCGTCCGCTATGGCAGACAGCAAAGTACCTGATTCCAGTAGTATCTCAATTTTGGCCCTCTCCATAGACAGTATCTCAATTACTTAACTTGATTCTTGATGGTAATTGGAACGTCCAAACATGTCATGAAGAAAACATGAGAGAGGCTAACACAGACTTTACTAACAATAATCTGCCAGCCATAGACATGGAAGTGGCCAATCCAGTCAGTCTGGAGGAAACTCTATTAACCAACAGCAGACATTGCTCCATTTTGGGTTTTACCAGTCCCAAAGGTAAGCCAAGGTATGTTATATGAAAAGTTCCTCTGCCGCAATTAAGAATACTAGTAAACAAATGGACTCTATCTTCTGCAATGTTGATTGGAATAAGATTTGACTTACTATAGTTTACTTCCAAACCAGTAGCAGAAGCAAAGGTGTTTAATAGAGCCTTGAGATGAAGTAGTTGCCTAGTATCAGCTTGTAGGATAACTAGAGTATCATCAGCATATTGGACCACTGGGAAATCTGGGCACGAGTTCACTTGTAAAGGGGGGGTGGTAATCAGTCCTTGTGATTTTGCTTTATTTAAGATGGATTGAAGCAAATCAGCAACAATCACAAATAGAAGAGGGGAAAGAGGGTCACCTTGCCTGACCCCCCAAAAATGGTAGAACTTCTTTTCAGGCACTCCATTGAGCAAAACAGCTGAAGAAGTATACTTAAATCATATTTCCATCCACATAATCCATCTATCATGAAAACCCTTAGCCTTTAAGATGTCAATCATGCCTTGGTGTTCTATTGTGTCAAATGTTTTTTCAAAATCAAGCTTCAATAAAAAAATCTCTTCTTGTGACCTCATACATTGGTGTAAGTACTCATAAGCCCAACCCACTCAGTCTTGTAAAGATCTTCGCTTTAAAAAGCCATATTGATCAATACGCACCAATTGTAAAATCACCTTTTGAAGCATGTTGGCTAATCGTTTAGTAATGATCTTGAGGCAACAATTGAGCAGAGAAATGGGCCTGAAATAATTGGGAGCTAATGTAGTATTCATTATAGGAATCAGAGAGTTGTATGAAGTGTTGATACTCTCTAGAGAAATAGTTCCATTATAGAAACTGTGGATTAGATTTTTGACATCATAATTAATTATATCCCAACAAGCCTTGAAGAACTCATTATTGAAGCCATCAGGTCTAGGTCATTTATCATTGGGCAGTTGAGACACAACCTCATTGATTTCCTCATTAGTGAAATGATTTTCCTGTCCAACAAAAATATCTGGATCATGATCACTCCTATACATAGAAGGTAGGTCAAAATGCATAGTGGTATATTCAGTTTGACCTAGTCTCTTCTTAAATGCTTCCCAAAGGATTGCTTCTTTTCCTACATGGTCAGATATGTCAATATGATCTTCATTTTTGAGAATGGCAATGTGGTTATGCATGTGATTAATAGAAGCCTTTGTGTGATTTTCTTTGTGTTCTCATCTCCAAATTTTACACCCTTAATTTTCCCCCTCTACTTCCAGTAGATCCTTTGATTATTAAGCAGCACTAGAAGATAGTCTTTGAAAATATTTTTGCAATTCTCTTCAAACTGCCCCAGGACTTCAAATTCTTCAAGAACATCAAAGAAGAAGATCACCTCATTAATCTCAACAATCTGTTTTTTCAGGCAAGAAAGATTTTTGGCCCACAATTTAATGGCTCTTCTGAGATTTTTAAACTTGGCATTAATTTTTTTGCAGCATCCGTATGACCCACTGGAATATTCCAAGCAGCAGCTACAATATCCTTGAAATCAGTGTGTTGTAACCAGTAATTCTCAAACCTGAATACTTTGGATTTAGGGGCGAATTTCTAATTTTAATCATACATGGCAAATGATCAAAAATTGTCTTAACAAGTGGAAGTATACTGGAATCACGATAAGCAGTCATCCATGTGGAAGAAGTGAAGAACCAATCCAATTTTTCAAGAAGAGACAACTCTTGGATATTACTCCAGCTATATTTTTTTCCTTTGAGAGGTAGCTCCACTAATCCAAGGTTGCTAATAGCATCATTTCATTCACATCCCGCCGAGGTTTATTTCTGCCAGAGGGTGTTCTAATGAAATTGAAATCACCAATGATAATCCAATCTATCTCAGCTGGCATCTGAATATTAGCAAACCAATCCAAAAACTCAATCTTCTCCTGATGTGCTAATGGACCATAAATATTTGCTAAAATCCAAGATTGGTTGGACAGGTAACTAATGAACTGAATAGATAAAGAAAACCTGTTTTGGAATACCATCTCCCCTTCAAATAGGGCCCCATTCCACACAATAAGAAGACCACCACATGCACCCTCAAAGGGCAGGTACAAAAATTTATTGAGCCTATTGGGGCAAAAGTTTTTAAGATAAGAAGAGTCAAAATGTTCTCTCTTAGTTTCCTGAAGGCACATAATGGCACATGCACTTTCCTCAATTTAGCTTTGGATTGCCACCCACTTATTTTTTTTCCATTAAGACCTCTAACGGTTCAGCTCAGTATATTCCAATTTCTGTTGTTATTCTTGGAAACACATATGAGAATTCCAAAACTGGCAGTGCAAATACATACCACATCTCAGAGCATCACAACCACCACTTTGCATAACAATAGTATAGAGCATCATAATCAGTCTAAACTTGTTCCAATACTTAGTTTTACATAAGAGATAACTTAAATTCATAACAGAAGAATTTGTCCAGCAAAAGTCTACAAAGGCACCAACGAAAATACTATTACTCCAACTCCCTAAGGGCCTATATCTACCATCGAGACACATAATTTATCTCCTGGGATGGTTGATTTTCCTTTGGCCAAATACATCTTGGCCAGCCCTTCTGCTTCCTTCTTCATAGGCTTTTTGGAGATCTTTCCTTCCAATTCCTCCTCAGCCACCTTGCAAAATGCAGCAGCAAGATTTTAACGCACATTTTTATGAGCCACAGGTGGGACAACATTACAAGGCAGACATTTGTTATAAGAACAAGAGTTTCTTTTATAGCCTGCATTTTCTTTTCTGAGTCTATCACTTCTTCTTACCTCTGATTCCACCAGAGGAGTCTTGCCACCCCTCCTTTCCTAGAATTCTCAGTTCCAAACGGAAGGAGGAGAGCTTGATCAGAGCCTAATATCTGAGAATTGTCCTCTCCAGCAAGCTCTTTGTCCTGCTCCTGAGAGGGAGCTTCATCCATGAGGGAAGCTTTGCATTTTGGGGCTTGAGATGCAGAGCAGTAATCATGTATATGAAAAGTGATAGCACCTTCAAGATCTTTCTTTTAAGTGATAATTTTCCACATAGATGATTTAAGTAATTGCAAGGTCCATCCAAATCTATCAGGAGTCATGAGCAAGTGCACTATAATGTTAAACCAACTTACATGAATATCCACACATAGGACATTGTTAGAGTTCTTCTCATCCTTAGAGGCAAAATGTTGGGCCCAAAGTTCCATACCTTCATCAGACATGATTGTATCATAATTAGCAACTGCAAGTCAGTGAAGGTTTTGGAGTTTAAGCAGGGAATCATCCACATTATGGTTATTACATTCCAAGCGCTCATCAAGTACTTGTTCCCAAGAATTACCAGTATCTAGAGGAGCAAGTGATTCAGTTGGAAATGACACTGCTAAAGAGGAAGGTAAAGTACTTGCATGCTCATTTTGTGTACTCCTAGAAGAGATATTAGTATTGATAGTGACAGGCACCACTGCCACAGGATCAGAGCTAGAATTGGCAAAGTTATCCAATTCCTCCTTCTCAGGAACATGAGGCAAATCATCAGCATTAGAGCAGGTTCCAGCAAGCACAATAGGCATTCCAGTAGTGGTCAGATCATCAGTGACAATCATAGGAGCTAAAGTAGCAGCAACACCAATCTCAATAGCCTCAGCCTCTTCCACAGCCACATCAACAGGGGCAATAAAGTGGTCCATACGTTCTTGAATTATAGGAGCTTCTTCATCATCAGATTGGTATGCTTGCATGAGAGTGTGAACTCCAAGTCCAAAAACTCCTTCAATCTGATTACCTAGGGGAGCAACCTGAATGTTTTGAAGTTGGTTAACTTCTCCAAGTGCCAAAACCAGCCCAAGGTTATTGGAATGATCTCCATCTAAGAAGGTAATGTTACTACTGCCATCTTGAATAGGGCCAAGTTGTTCTCCATCAGCCCAGGCTAACTCCTCTTGTTGAACAACCTCCAAGAGGTTGTCTAGAGCTTCATTGTGCTGACCACGCTGCTGGAAAGCCCAGTGTTCATATTGTTCCTACATCTCCTCATTATTTTCAGGTTGCAAGGGTTGCATAGCAGCATTATGAAAACCAGGGAAATCCCCCTCATTGTTAGGAAAAGGATGGAGGTCCACATTTGTCGGCGTACTAAGAACTGGGGGTCCCTAGTACCCAGACTTATGCATGGGCAACCGCCTCAGGCCGGCAACTTCTTGTCGTGCATGCACCAGCCTCTGAGGCAAACCGAAGCCAAGACCGAAGCAAGGCGACCAGGCCCTTCACCAAGCGGGGTAGCCCGCCCACGGGCGTCCCCGGCAAGATTCCAACCCGCCAAGCCGCCGCTCCACCTCACCAGGGACGATTGTCTACATCGGCTGAGGTGTCGAACGGGCAGGCGGGCAGGCGGAGCTGGCCAGGGCACGTGGCTACATCGGCGGGCCTATTGCAGCTTTAATGCCACCCGTCCCGAGGTGTGACAGAAGAATAAGAGGTAGTTGGGTGGACGGCACAGAAGGAGAGGCAATCCTTGCCGAGAGACGTCGCCAGCGCGCCACCTTACGACGCATTCAATGCGCCTGTCGTCCGTCAGAGTTAGGTATTTCCCACTACCACTCTGACGACAGCCCTTGTAGCTGTAAGAGCGCACTATACACCTAGTAAATGACCATTGTATCCTTTGTGGAAACCCTTTGGACTAAAAAAGGAGGCCCATGGCTACCTTGACAAAGGTTGACACGCTGTCCATTTGCACGCGTAGCTGCACCTCTCGAGCATCCTTGCCGGGTGGCTGCACCCCTGTATTTGGACCCAGATATACAAACACACAGACAGGACATAGGGTTTTACGCTCCCGAGCGGCCCGAACCTGTATAAACCCTACACGTAGTCATGGCCGACTGATGCTCTTTGTGCACTCGCCGCCCCCGCCGAACCGAAAAGGGACCCCACTGGTCCCATAGATCGTCGTGAATCATACCCCCGACATCTTTGGCGCGCCAGGTAGGGGCCCTCCTGTGCGCGAATCTTCATCGGCGTTTCTGCATGCCTTCGCCGACGCCCATGGTGCCCAAGAAGGCCAAGGGCGAGGCAACACACGCCACGACCACGTCCAAGTTGCCATCCCAAGCCACCGATGGTGGCGAGTACCGTGCTCACCCCGTTGGTGAGCACAGCCATAAAACTGCACGGAGTTCCGCGAACCACGACTCGGAACCCACCGCCGTGATAGCGCGAAACGCGTCGGCGGGGACCGGGGGCGGCGCCGTTGTAGCAGCCAAGGCAGCAGCCGCGGCCGCAGCGGTTGCAGGGCGTCGACCGGACATCCACCGCACCCCTCGCAAGATGACCGCGACCTGCGCCCGTGATATGGCGAACCGGAGCCCCGCGTGGACGGGGCCCTCCTGCGCCGCTCCCTAGGAGCGCAAGACCGAATTCCACGACCCCTCCCGGGGAGGGTAGACGGCGGGCGACGGTGCGGGAAAGTGCTCCTTCTGGCATTGCCAGGAGTAAGAGCGCTACCCACTCCTCGCCCCGTCTGGTCCCCAAAACCGCGGGAGAAGCTCTGGTGCAGGTCCAGCTGCTGCTGAACTTTCCGCCCGCACCAGAGATGATGGGGCAGTGGAGCGCGACCATACAAAGCCTGCTGAGCTTCGCCAACAACAACAAGCCAGATGTAGCTGGTTCGTCACGCGTGCGGCATGCGGCTCCCACGGAACCCACCGTCGGACGCAACGCCAGCGAGGCACACACGGTGCAGTCACCCCCACAACAGCGGCGGACTTCCCGCTGGACCGACGTAAAAGACGAGGTGTCTCAAGCGTCGACGGACCCGCGACTGAAGCAAGACCAACACCAAGTCTTTAAAGACAGGTGCAAGGAAGACGCACAAACCGCCATCGAGAGATGGCGGGAAGCACATCGCCAATCCGATGGTCACGCCAGTCCAGTCGTTGGCGAGCCTGTGCCCTGAGCGCCCGGCTGCCTACCTTACGAGGTCGGATGTCAGGCGTTCACCCGTGAACTACGGCAAGTCCGTTGGCCCTCCAGTAGGGCCTTCAAGCCAGAGTTGCCGGACAAATACGACGGCACGGTCAGTCCGCCGGAGTTCCTAGGCATCTACACCATCGCGGTGCAGGCTGCCGGGGAACGAGATGAGAAGGTGCTAGCCAACTACTTCCCGCTAGCGCTCAAGCCCAACGTGAGGAGTTGGCTAATGAATTTGCCGGAGGGGTCCATCTCTTCCTGGGTGACCTGTGCAATCATTTTGTCGGGGCTTATCATGGGGGCCACAAGCTCCTGGGGCAACCTAGCGATCTGCACGTGCTCCCCCAGCGAGACGGCGAGACGCTCCGCAAGTACATCCAGAGATTCACCTGCGTACAACACAACATCACGGGCATTCACCCTGCTGCGGTAATCGCTGCGTTCCACATTAACGTATGCAATTGCCACATGCGCGAGGAGATGATCATCAACAAGGTGCGGGACGTCACCGAGATCTATGGTCTGGCTGACGTGGCTTGAGACTGCGTCGGTGTTTCCACAAAGAGGAAGGGATGATGCAGCATAGAGACGGTAAGTATTTCCCTCGGTTATGAATCCAAGGTATCGAACTAGTAGGAGGACCACGCAACACTATGTAAACAGTACCTGCACACAAAGAACAAATACTTGCAACCCGACATGAAAGAGAGGTTGTCAATCTGTCCACGGTAAAAAGATAGATTAGATTGTAGATTGGATAAATAGATCTCGCAAGAATACAAAATAAAAGAGGCAATTAAAAAGTGCAACAAGGTATTTTTGGGTTTTTGGAATAATAGATCTGAAAACAAAAGCGGCAAAAAGATAGATCGGAAAGCAATATGTTGGAAAAGTAGACCCGGGGGCCTTAGGTTTCACTAGTGGCTTCTCTCATCAGTAAAGCACATGGTGGGTGAACAAATTACTGTTGGGCAATTGATAGAAGATCAAATAATCATGATGATATCCAAGGCGATGATAATTATATAGGCATCACGTCCAAGATTAGTAGACTGAAATGATTCTGCATCTACTACTATTACTCCACACATCGACCACTATCCAACATGCATCTAGTGTGTCATGGAAAAATGGAGTAATGCAATAAGAACGGTGACATGATGTAGACAAGATCTATTCATGTAGGAATAGACCCCATATTGTTATCCTTAATAGCAATGATACATGCGTGCCTCGCTGCCCCTTCTGTCACTGGGAGAGGACACCACAAGATAGAACCCATCACAAAGCACATCTTCCCATGGCAAGAAAAATCGATCTACTTGGCCTAACTAAACCAAAGATTCGAAGAAGAAATACAAGGCTATAAGTAATCGTGCATATAAGAGATCAAAGAAGACTCAAATAATATTCATGGATAGAAACTGATCATGACTCAAAATTCATCGGATCCCAACAAACACACCGCAACAAGTCATTACATCAAATAGATCTCCAAGAGACCATTGTATTGAGAATCAAAAGAGGAGAAAGCCATCTATCTATTGCCTACAGACCTGTAGGTCCATGGTGGACTACTCACGCATCATCGGAGAGGCACCAATGAGGATGATGAACCCCTTCGTGATGGTGTTAGATTGGATCTCGCGGTTCTGGAACTTCCGGCGGCTGGAAGTGTTTTTTGTCGACTCCTCTAGGGTTTCTGGAATATTTGGGTATTTATAGAGCTCAAAGGCGGTGGAGGGGACTCCCGAAGCGGCCACAACCCACCAGGGCGCATCGGGTGCCTCTGGCGCGCACTGGTGTCTTGTGGGTTACCTGGGCCCCCTCTCGGGCAGTTCTTTGGCTCTCTGGCTTTCTTCTGGTCCAAACAAAATCTCCAAAAAGTTTCATCGCGATTGGACTCCGTTTGATACTGATATTCTGTGAAGTAAAAAACAAGGAAAAAAATAGCAACTGGCACTTGGCACTATGTCAATAGGTTAGTCCCTCAAATTGATATAAAGTTGCTATAAAATGGTTGTAAAACATCCAAGAATGATAATATAACAACATGGAACAATAAAAAATTATAGATACATTGGAGACGTATCAGCATCCCCAAGCTTAATTCATACTCGTCCTCAAGTAGGTAAATGATAAAAACAGAATTTTTGTTGTGGAATGCTGCCTAACATGTTCATCACATATTATTTTCTTTTGTAGCATCGACATTTGGACTTTTAGATGGTTCAAAGCAACAGTCTAGTTTTGACATAAAGACTTTAATACTCAAGCATGCTAACAAGCAACCATGTCTTTGAAAATATCAACACCAAAGAAAGTTATCCCTAACCCATCATGCTCAATCATTGATCCATTCATGAAACACACTCAAATATTAACTACATCCAATGCACAAGTATGATCATAGTGCCCCCTAGTTGGTGCTTTCTAAGAGAAGATGGAGACTCAAATTAAAAATAAAAATTGCATAAAGTAAATAGATAGGACCTTCGCAGAGGGAAGTAAGGATTTGTAGAGGTGCCAGAGCTCAAAGCTTAAATTGAGAGAGAAAAATTATTTTGGGTGGCATGCCTTTCCTGTCAAGGAAAACGACAAAGTAGTTCTCAATACTTTCCATGCAAGATACATCATAGGCGGTTCCCAAACATAAAGTAAAGTTTATTCCTTTTCCACCATTCTTTCACAATCCATGGCTAGCCGTATCCACGGTTGCCTTCCATACCAACACTTTCCAAGGAATTTATTATTTGACAACATAAAGTAAATTTCTTTTCATTTCGGGACTGGGCATCCCTATTACAACCGTACTCTCGTGCAATGAAATGTGAATAAACACTCATCTTGAGAATAACACATCTAGCATGGAAAAATATTGGACACCCCCTACCATTTCATGAGCGGTACGAGCACACACAAAGGAAATTCATTTTGAAAATTAGAGATGGCACATACAAATTTGCTTAGAACGACATAGAAATACCGCATATAGGTAGGTATGGTGGACTCATAAGGCAAAACTGGGTTTAAGGATTTTGGATGCAGAAGTAGTATTTCTACTTAGTACAAGTGGAGGATAGCAAATAGATTGAGAAGCAACCAACCAAGAAACGAAAATTCACATAAACGGGCATTAAGCATAACTAACACCGAATAATGCACCATAAGTAGGATGTAATTTCATTGCATAACTATTCACTTTCATGCTTGCATAGGGAATCACAAACCTTAACACCAATATTCTTATTAAAGAACAATTACTCACCAACATGACTCACATATCACTATCATCATGTCTCAAAACTATTACAAGGAATCAAGTTTAATTTGTCCAATGATCTTCATGAAATTTTTATTTATATCCCTCTTGAATACTATCACTTTGGGACTAGTTTCATATATTGCCATTGCTTTTGACAAGCTCAAATAAATTTAAGTGAAGAACATGAGCATAAAAGTTTCATCTCTCAAAATAATATATGTGAAGCATGAGAGAATTTCTTCAAAATTTACTAACTCTAAAATTAATCTAAGTGAAGCATGAGAGTATTTCTTCAAAAATTTAAAGCACACCATGCTCAAAAAGATATAAGTGAAGCACTAGAGCAATTCCATAGCTCAACAAATTTAAGTGAAGCATATAGAGAAATTCTAAAAAATCATAGCATAATTTTGGCTCTCTCAAATAGGTGTGTCTAGCAAGGATACTTGTGACAAACTAAAAAGCAAATCAAGCAAAGACTCAAATAATACAAGATGCTCCAAGCAAAAGTCATGATATGTGACGAATAAAAATATAGCTCAAGTAAAATACCAGTGGTCGTTAGAAGAAAGAGGGGATGCCACTCGGGGCATCCCAAGCTTAGTTGCTTGTTTCTCTTGGGATAATATCTTGGGGGTGCTGTATCATCCCCAAGCTTAGGCTCTTTTCACTCCTTATTCCTTCATCCATCGTGATCTCACCCAAAACTTGAAAACTTCAATCACACAAAACTCAACAAAACCTTCGTGAGATCCGTTAGTATAAGAAAGCAAATCACCACTTTAAGTACTGTTGCAAAGCCACTCAAATTTTATTATTGCATTATATCTACTGTATTCTAACTTTACCATGGCTTATACCCTTCAATACAAACCATAGATTATCAAAACAAGAACACAATGCAATGAAAACAGAATCTGTCTCAAACAGAACAGTCTGTAGTAATCTGTACTCTAACCATACTTCTGTAACTGTAAAAATTCTGAACAATTAGTACAACGTAAAGAATTTGTATAGAAACACCGTGTTAAAATTACAGCTCATTATCACGCTGGTCTCAAAAATGAAAATTCACGCACTGGAGTCAATGGTTCTGTTTCAGATTCAGCATTGTTTCTACTCATCTTGTGAATCATCCTAAAGGATTTACTTGACACAAATACTAATTAAAACATAAAACACAATAATAAAAGAGGCATAATTGTGTCAACACAGAAAAAAAAGACTAAATAAAATTTATTCATTGGGTTGCCTCCTAGCAAGCGCTATCGTTTTACGCCCCTAGCTAGGCATAATGCATAGATTCAAGTATTATCATCTTTGGTTTTCGCTCCATAGGTTGCTCTCATGATTGATTTATATGGTGGCTTAAATGTTGTTCTAGGGAAGTGTTCCATACCCTTTCTTAGTGGAAACTAAAATTTAATATTGCCTTCTTTGATATCCATCACGACACCTATAGTGCGTAAAACCGGTCTACCAAGTATAATGGGACAAGACGGATTGCAATCAGTATGAAGAACAATAAAGTCTATGGTCACATAGTTCCTATTTGCAAGAATAAGAACATCATTAATTCTTCCCAAAGGCTTTTTATTAGTAGAATCCGCCAAGTGCAAATTAAGAGAACATTCTTCAATATTGGTAAGGCCAAGCACATCACATAGAGATTTCGGAATCGTGGAAACACTAGCACCCAAATCACATAAAGCAAAGCACTCATAATTTTTAATCTTGACTTTAATGGTAGGTTCCCACTCATCATTTAATTTTCTAGGAATTGAAATCTCTAACTCCAACTTTTCTTCAAAAGATTTCATCATGGCATCAACAATATGTTTAGTAAAAGCTTTATTTTGTTCATAAGCATGGGGTTAATTTAACATGGATTGCAGCAAGGAAATACATTCAATCAAAGAGAAACTATCATAATTAAAGTCTTCGCAATTCAAAAAAGTGGGCACATCACTAGTTAAAGTTTTGACCTCTTCAAACCCACTTTCATCAAGATTTTCACCCTCCAAATCATTGGGACGCCTTCTAGCTAAAGTTGACTCTAATTAAGTCCCTTTATCATCAATTTTAATATTACCAAACAAGGAATAAATAGAAGAAACACCAATCACTTTAAGATCTTCATCATTTTTATGAAGGCAATCATAACATAGTAATGTGATATATATCTACATGCATATGAAAAAATGGGATAAAGGATGATCAAGGTGTAACTTGCCTAGTACGTTTGATGAAGATCCTCGCACTCACAAGCCTGCTATTTCTACGCATCACACTCCGGAAAATCTACACATTTCAAACAACAAAATAAATCAATCATCACACTCAAATAACACCAAATAAAACCAAGGGCAAGAAATCTTTTTTTTAAATCACAAAAACAGTAGCATAATAGTAGGTATAAATCATCTACAAACCATTAGGAACACAACACAAACATCAAAGAATCAAATAAAAATGAAAACAACAGAATCATATAAGTAGGTACAAATTACGTACATGCTAATAGGATCACAATGCAAAAAGAATCAACTGAATTGGAGAAACGGTTTCAAAGATATGGCCTCCGGAAGATTTAAAGTAAATTTGAACAAATTCAAATTTGAACATTAAAAACATGTGAAAAAGTGGTTCTATAATATTCTACTGCTCGTTGTGAGTGCACAGGAAAAGAGAATCAACTAAATTGAGCATACAGATTAAAAGTTAGAGCAAAAAGAATTTGCGTGAAAAATCTGTCCAAAACTCTGTTTTCAGCTGATGCGATTATTGTAGCACCCGCCACGTGTCATCGCATGATTGGCCGAGGAAAAACAACCCTGTGCTCGCGTGCTCACCATGAGCAGAAGACCACGGCAGCTCGGGCATTGGCGGTGGCGCTACTCCGGCGACCCTCCGGCGAAGGGCAGGTGGGGATTGGATGCGGAGGACGACGGAGATCACTTTGGTGGCAAGAAAGGCGCCGCGGGAGTCCTCTGTGGCCGGCGGCGAGCAGCTGGACCTCAGGGATGGCGGGTCCGAGCCTCTGGTTCTGTTCAAATTTGTTGATCTGGTACTCCCCTGAGCAATCCAAGAGGTTATGGAGAGAGAGGAAAGAAGGGCAAAACGAACAGGGGCAAGAGGAGAGCCAGGGAACCTCTGGTTGTGACGGAATTCGACCGTGGCAAAGTTCAGGCATAGGTGCAACTCCGGCGAGATGCGGAACTTGCATCGTCATGCTGAAACGAGGGAGAAAAGGATTCAGAGTGTTGATTATAGTCACTTCGGGATAAGGAATCAACAAGGGGGGGTCGGGGTGCACCATGGCCGACGGAAACGGCGGCAACAGAAGCTTCAGGAGCGGAACTCTGGCGAGGTCCATGCGCTCGAATCCAGGGCCGATTCTGCGATTTGGGTACGGGAATTGGCAGAGGAGATTGAGGCGATGTCATACGGAGCAAAAAGGACGGCTCGAAATCTCGGGTGGCGATGGAATCAACGGCGACGGAGCTTCGGGTGGCTGTACTCCGGCGAGATCCGATCGGGCACTATAGGGCACGGGAATTGATGGTTTTGCCGAAAATCGAATGAGAAGGAGGTGATGAATATTTATAGGCTGACACTCGTGGCAAGGGAGCAAGGAATCGACGGAATCGGGCGATGAATTTGGTTCGGGCTCTGTCACGCCCAAGATGCGGTCCTATCCCTATTAAGGCATGAGGCCTCGACGGGGATAGAAGCGCATCTCGTCGTTTCGCAAGTACAGTAAAACATTGCATACATGTAGGAAGAGATGAGTAATCCTTGAGGAACCACTTGGAGATTGAGCTTGCGGAATGCTTCACAAAGCTCGGGTTGAAGAGGCTTGAGAATAAGACTGTTGCAGTACGCCTTCCTGCTCAGCACGTCTGCAATGACATTAGCTTTTCTAGGAGTATATTCAATGCTTGGATTGTACTCCTCGATCATTTCCACCCAACGTATTTGCCGAAGATTGAGATTGGGTTGAGTGAAAATGTACTTCAAGCTCTTGTGGTCGGTGAACACCTCAACTGGTCTTCCCAACAATAGATGTCTCCATGTCATCAGAGCATGAACAACTGCCGCCAACTCAAGATCATGAGTGGGGTAGTTCTTCTCGCTAGGCTTCAGCTGACGCGAGGTATAAGCCACAACCTTCTTATCTTGCATGAGAACACCACCGAGACCTTGAAGGGAAGCATCACAAAACACTTGGAAAGGCTTGGATTGCTCGGGAGGAACAAGAACTGGAGCTGAAGTCAGCTTCTCTTTGAGTGTATTGAACGCCACATCACACTCGGGAGACCACACATACTTGACATTCTTCTGAAGGAGGTTGGACAGAGTCTTAGCAATTTGAGAGAAGTTCTCAATGATTCTTCTGCAGTAACTTGCAAGCCCGAGGAAGCTTCGAAGGTGCTTGACATTCTGAGGAGGCTCCCACTTCACAATTGCCTCAACTTTCTCAGGGTGCACTTTAATGCCCTCGGCAGAGATCACATGCCCAAGGTACACCACTTCATTGAGCCAAAACTCACACTTTGAGAACTTAGCATAGAACCGATGCTCTCTTAGCTTGTCAAGCACAAGCCGGAGATGCGCTGCATGCTCTTCTTCGGTCTCCGAGAACATAAGGATGTCATCAAAATACACCAAGACGAACTCATTCTTGAAAGGAGAGAATATGAAGTTCATCATTCTGGAGAAGGTCGGAGGCGCATTTGCTAGACCAAAAGACATGACGGTGTACTCATAAGAGCCAAAACTCATTCTGAAAGCAGTCTTTGGAATATCTTCTTCACGAATACGGATTTGATGATAGCCCATACGGAGATCTAACTTCGAGAAAACCTTGGCACCTTTCAATTGCTCAAACAACTCATTGATGTTGGGAAGTGGATACTTGTTCCTGATTGTCTTCTTATTCAATGGACGGTCATCGCCACATAGTCGGTCCGTGCCATCCTTCTTCTTGACAAACAGAACACCACAACCCCATGGTGAAGAACTTGGTCTGATCAGACCCAGACGCTCTTGTTCATCTAGCTGTTTCTTCAATTCTTTCAGCTCTTCGGGGCCAAGCTTATAAGGACGCTTGCACACCGGTTCAGTTCCAGGCTCGAGTTCAATCACAAACTCCACTGGCCTGTGAGGAGGCATTCCTGGTAACTCTTCTAGAAAGACATCTTCATACTCCGAGACAACGGGAATTTGAGTGATGGCAAAAATTTCACCCTTCTCATTGAGAGAAAATAGACGAATCGTGTCATCGCGAGCAGTGAAAATGATCACATCTTTAGAAGGATGAGTCAATTGGACTTCTTTAGCTTTGCAATCAACATAAGCCTTGTTCATCGCCAGAAAATCCATGCCAAGAATAAGATCAATATCGGAATTGCCGAGAATAATTGGAGAGGCCAGAAAAGAATAATTGCCCATCTTGATAGAGGCATCCCGAACCATCCAACGAGAACTCATGAGCTTTCCCGGCGAAACAACATCTAATGCTTTAGGCAACTCTTCATGATGCAAATCGTGCTTGACCGCAAAAGGATATGATATGAATGAATGCGATGCACCAGTGTCAAACAAAACTTTTGCAGGAAAAGAATTCACCAAGAGGTTACCCATTATCACTTGAGAAGAATCCTCTGCTTCAGCTGCATTCACCATGTTCACTCTTGCTGACTTGGGATTATGCTTCACCATAGCACTGCCTGGGGGACTGATAGGAGGAGGAGGCGGAAGACGCCGCTGGTTGTTGCACTTCTTGGAGTAATGGCCCTTCTGACCACACTTGTGACAAGTAATCTCTGAGAGCGGACGGAAGTTGCCTGGAGGAGGAGCATTTGCTGACTTGGGTGCCTAAGGCCTCTGCTGAAAACCTGAGTTGGGTGGGTGGGAAGGTCCACGACCACCGTGCTGCCTCTGCTGCTGAGGAGGACGAAACGGAGGTGGAGGAGGAACCCAATACTTCTGCTGCTTAGGAACAATCTGAGAGCTAGACGAAGAAGAGTTGGAGTCTCTAAACTGCTTCCTTGAGTTCTCTAACCTGAGCTGAGTTGCCTCGACCTTTAGAGCCATATTGTAGAACTGATCAAACTCACGAGGCTCGTGCAGGACCAGACCCGACTGAAGTTCATCCTTGAGACCACCTCTGAACTGGTAAATCATTGACTTCTCATCGGGAACATCTTCCTTAGCATAACGGGTCAGATTCTGGAACTCGATATTATACTGATAGACAGACTTGCTTCCTTGCTTCAAATTCCTGAACTTCTCACGCATCTCCTCGACAAAGCTCGTCGGGATATGATGAGCTCTGAAGTCATGACAGAAATCATCCCAGCTGATAACACGATCGCCTCTGGAATCCTTGTACTGCTGCCACCAATCTACTGCCTGACCCTTGAGCTAGAAAGTCGCGAACCTGACATAGTCCGCAGGTGTGACATTGCTGCGCTCAAAATGCTTGTTCATGTCACGGAGCCAATCGTCCGCATTGAGAGGCTGCTCACAACAGGTGAAGGACTTGGGTTGATTTGTGAGGAACTGGTTCAGAGTGGCAAACTGCGGCTGATTATGAAAATTCCCTTGATGACCTTGCTGTCCCTGCTCTCTTTCCTGCAGCAACCTGAGCAACATCTGGGTATTTGCATTGGTTGCGGCCATCACTGCTTGCCAAGCCCCCGGAGGTGGAGGTGGTGGTGGGGGTGGTGGAGGATCAGACTGCTCCCCCTCACGACCTGGGTTCCCATGAGTTGCCGTAGCCATCCTGAAGATGGACAAGACTATCAGCACACCATTGAAAAGATGATAGAAATAAGCTGAATCAATGGCTTGAAAGAATTGCGACGGAATATCATCAATTGCATTCAAACTGCAAATAGTAAGAACGCTTTCTGCAGGATCTTGATAACACCATTAGATCATGAAGCCACTTGAAATAACACAAAAGTATTGAGCTAAGGTTGCTCGGAACAAATGTACAACCATTATACATCTGTCGGAAGATGATCCTAAGAACTACTGGAATTCCCACCTAAGAATTTCCGAAGTCTTTCTTGTTTATGCGATTCGGGTTGCGGACCCAGGAACGTACCCAAGGTAATCAGCTACAACTGCACCCGCAACTTTCCACACCATAAACCAAGAAACTCCGCAAACTCGTCTACCTCAGACACTAGTAGTCACAACGATACTAAACATGGCAGTACCCTGGACGCTCTCCCCAGTACTGGGTGACTCCAAACTTATCTCGCCATGAAAAGTATTGAAGCAATTTCGAGCATCCTCCGTCCTGAGATACTAAGGAAACTGAATGATAACGATGTGCAAAAATCCCTCGGAGCTCTACTCCTCAATAACAGGAGGCACGAAGACAGAATTCCTTCACATCGGCATCATATAGTTTCCAAAATACCCGTGTGATCCTAAAGAAAATTTGAGCGAGAAGAGGAGTAGAATTAAAATTCCTAAGTCGAGTTCCTCACCAGAGTATAGAAGAGGAGTAAAAGAATCCTACTCTCCAATATAACTAGACTCAAAATAGTTTTTACAAGACTCGACTCGGCCAAGTTCGATCAAGCAAGGGGGCTCCTATGGTCGGTATGGCTCTGAATACCAACTTGTCATGCCCAAGATGCGGTCCTATCCCTACTAAGGCACGAGGCCTCGACGGGGATAGAAGCGCATCTCGTCGTTTCGCAAGTACAGTAAAACATTGCATACATGTAGGAAGAGATGAGTATATGAGTTGGCTTACACTCGCCACAAGCTATCTTACAAGTCCACACAAAATTCATACATCATTCAAAAGACAGGGTCCGGCTACGGACGAAATCAAACGATAAAAGAAGCAATGATAAATTGTCTTGCTATCCCAGGATCACCACCACGAAGCTCCCTACTCATCTGGATATGTAACATACATCCGACAACGTTCTTCATCATACTCCCACTGGAGCTGTGACACGTCATCTAACACGTACTCGTCGACACCTGTACCTGTATTGTTATAATCTGTGAGCCACAGGGACTCAGCAATCTCATAACCTGGGTACCGAAACTATGTAAGCCATTGGGTGAGGAAAGGTTAAGTGGTGAGGCTACAGCAAGCGCTAAGCATGTATTTGGTGGCTAATCTTACGAGAACATGAATGTAAATATGGTGGTCTACGTAAGACGGACGAGAACTAGCATGATCACTAAGTGATCCTAAACACCTACTTACGTCAATCATAACCCCACCTTGTTCTCTCTCAGTTCATGTTCACGAGCAGAGACAGTCACGGTTACGCACCCAGTTGGTGTATTTTATTGAGTTTACTTCAAGTTTACTATTACCGGGTGTTAAACAAATTTCCAAGTCTCCACGTAACCGCGGGCATGGCTTTCCGAAAGATTAAACCCTGCAGGGGTGCTCCAACTCATCCATCACAAACTAACCACACGCCGCGGGAATAACCTCGACCACGAATCTCGTGATCTTCCTAGGAAATTCCACTGGAAAACCACAACCTCGAGATAGCCGGAAGAAAAAACAGAATTCCTCGCGCAAGACATTCGAGAAAGGTAAAACAAGTCCAGCAAGACCGCCCGACGTGTCGACGAACCCGATAGGAGCCGCGTATCTCGTTCTCAGGACACGACGGATAGGTCACACTATGAGTCAAACCAAACCTCGAGTTTCCCCGTGGTGGCCCCGCAGTCTGCCCGTTTTGGACCAACACTCATGAGGAGCACTGGCCCGGGGGTTGATTAATTATCCACGGGGTAGCTATGCCCTATGCAATTTTATTAAGTTGTTTAGCAAATGTAGTACCAAAGTTGGGTCTTGCCAGACAAGTTTTAATCTAAAACGAATGGTCAAGGGGGTCCCCATAACAACCCCGAGCATGTTAGGAGCGCAAAATATGGAATATAACACCGGTACTCGGAACTAGTGCGGCAAAAGCGGAACAAAACACTGAGCAAAAGGCCAAGCCTTCCACCGTTGCCAGATATATATGTGCATTAATTTAAATAATAGTAAATAGAGTGATATAACCAAAAATATCCATGTTGACACATGGAAAGCTTGCACCTGCAACTAGCAACGCTATAAGATAAGGGCTGAGCAGCGGTAACGTAGCCAATCAATGTTTTGCTAGGTAGTGGAGTGGTTAGAGGCTTTCATGGCAATTTAGGAGGCTGACAGTTTAAGTGGTAGGTAACGGAAAACATAACGGTAAAAGCGAGACATCTAGCAAGGCAAAAATAGTGTCGGGATCCGGGTATGATCATCTTGCCTGTTGGTTCTTCAGAGGGACAAAGAGCTGGATCCTCGTAGTTGTACTCTCTTGGATCCTCGTACTCAGGCTGGACACTCGCGTCTACCCAAAGAGAACAACACCAAATAAACATACAAACAAGGTGCAATGCACAAACAAGATGATGCATGATCCATTTGAAGTATTTAACATGGCAACCCTAAGCTAGTCATGTTTCCCATGCATTTATTAAGTTCTTTAGTATTCTGGAAAGAACCTCAAGTTTAGTTATTTGAACATGAATGATCATGGCAAATATGAATGCTTCATGCAAAAACGATGCAAATGCATATGTAGAACGTTGCAAACGGAGTAACGTAGCTCACGGTACACTCACGGCAAGGTACGAACGTTAACGGAGACAAAACACAACATGAGGGAGGCTATGGGCTATTCCTTGGTATTCCAAGGATGCCACTGAACTGGAAATGAAAATCTAGCAAGAATAGACCTAAAGATCATGCAAAACAATGGAGTATAGCTCCCACAAGTCACAAAACAATTCTACACACAATCTGTCCATAAACAGCAACATGTCATCTTGCAACACACATATACAGAGCTACAGAAAGTTTTAATTCAAAACCAAGGCATGGGCATGAAGTACACAGCATGCTTAACAAATCATCTATCTACAGAAACATGAAAGGAAGCATGGATCAACGGCAAATATGCTGACAAGATGGCATGTTGAATCAGTTTTCTGGAATCTGAGTTAACCAGATGGCATATTGACAGCATTATTTATATATGCTACATCAACTTTTATGGCATGAATTTTAAAAAAGTGATAGAGGGAAACATCTACAACAAAACACTAGCACTGAGCATGAGCTAAAACATCACAGGTCACATGGTAGCATCCTCACAATATGGCATGCTGAAATAATATGTTTCTCAGACTTGGAAAAAAATACTAGGGTGAAACATGGCAGTTTTAACAGGATGACATATTGAGCAACAAAATTATCTATGATGCAAAACCTCTTTTCACAAACTATTTGCATAAGATGACAGAGGGTAACTTGCACCACAATTCATTTCATTAAGCCATACTCAAAGGAACAAAGGAATAATGGGAATCATCAAGACTATATGCTATCATGTTAACAGATTTCCCACACTTAGCAATATTTTGGGCAGGTGAAAACAGAATTTTAGTGGCATGTTTGCATCAAGAATCCCACACATAACATGATCTAACATGGCAAGCAAAAATACCAGGGGCTAGAGCACACCCAAATGAACATATTTCATGTTGGCAAGATCATCAAGTCATGCAAGAATTAATTCATACAAAAATAACAAAAGGCCACCTCATCACAAATTAACATTTTTACAAAGTTGCTCAAATGACAGAAACAATGCCACCATTGGATTCCTGGGATCTTTATACCCAAAATCATATATCACATTCCTATATTACTGTAGAGAAAACTCCCATAATTGCATTCACAAAATGACATAGCCACTTATATCCACTTGTATGCCAGATTTGGCATGTCCTAGGATATGGACAGATATGGAATAAAAACAAAAATAGCTTATTTCCTTAAAAGGAAATTTCGCAGAATTCATCTAAACAATAAAACAAAAATGCAAAAAAAGGGGGCCTACCTGGCAGTGAGCCAGGGCCCCCTGTAGGTATGACAAGTGGGCCACGGGCCCACTGTCAGGGCTGAAACAAATAAATGAGAAAAAGGGGAGGAGCCGGGGATCGAACCTGGGTCTCCCCCGTGGTAGACAGAGGCATCTACCACTGGGCTGGGGCTCGGGGTCTTGACTTAAGGGCGGCCTGACACAATATAACCAGGCAGAAGGCGCGGGGGCTCCTTCTACCTCTCGCCAGAGAATCTAGCGATGCCGCCGGCGAGGTCTCAGGCGACCACCGGGGCAGAGAACCTACGGCGGGGCTGTGGAAAAGGAGTAAGGGCGCTGCTACGCAAGCTAGGAGCGGCGGGATGCTCCCACTCGAGCTCGAGCTCGAGTCAACGACGAGGCCAGTGCCAAGCAGGGACACTCGCGCGGTGCAGGTCCGCGGCGAGCGTGGGCGAGCGCGGTAGGGTTCTGGTCGCTACGGGTAAAGGCACGGGCAAGCGGGAGGCCAGCTACGCGGAGGGGACCCGAGCGGCTTGTTCTCTGAAGAACATCTTCAGAGTGCTTGCGACAGAGCGTGGGGATCATGGGCATGGCGTGGCTACGGCGGCGTCTACGGGGAGCTAGAGACGGGGTCAAAGGCATGGAGGAGTATCGGGCACTACCTCTACTACCTTGGACACGACGACGATGTTGGAGACGCAGCTAAACGACGGCGACGAGACGAGAAACTCCGGCGAACTTCAGGTCCAGGAAGAAGAGGAAGAAGAGCTCGGGGAAGCGCCGATCTGGGCCTTGGAGCTGCCTCGTTCGACGGGGTAGAAGATGGAGCAACGGGGTACCCTTCCCACGCTCCAGAGAAGCGAAGGCGCGACGGTGAGCTCAACTCCGGGCTCGAGCTGTTGCTCGGCCGGAGCACGGTGGACAGGGCGACGGCATGGCGTGGGGAGACCTACCTGAGCGGCGGCGCGAGGAGGAGAGGGTGAAAATGGGACGAGGGGGAACCCTAGGGCACGGGGGACATCTTTTATAGGAGCAGGGGGTTGCCGTCGGCCTTCAAATCAACAAAGCCGGCGACGTGGCTCCCTGGATGCGCGCCGTACAGAGGAGGACGACGCTGTCGTGCTTGTGGGCTGGCTACTACTGCTGGTCTGCGGGAGGAAGAAGGCCGAGGTGGGCTCTGCTCCTCTCTCTCTCTCTCTCTCTCTCTCTCTCTCTCTCTCAGAAAACATCTCTTTTTTTTAAACAACAGCAAAACAAACAAAAAGCCAGACAAATTGGAAAGAGATTTGAGAAAACAAAAATAGATTGGGACTCACAAAATAATGCCCTATTTAACAAAAATGGAGTTGGCATTTTTTGGACAGATAAATAATTCACTTATAATATTAAATAGAACCTGTTTTACAAAGATTTGAAAATGACAAAGCATAAAACATGGTTGAGAGCACACTAACACATATTAACAGAATATTTTAGAGGGGATCAACATTTTTAAAGAATTTAAATAGCAAGCAAAAATTCCACATGTTGCAATATAGAAAAGAGAGAGAGTTGGGCATGGTTTCTATAGAAATTGTGGAGGGGTTTTAAAACTAGTTTGCACACACATACCACATCACACACACTCACAACCACAACACCACACTCACAACAACATCACATAAAGCAAGGCATGATGCAAATGATGAATGGTGGTATGATGCCATGATGCAAAGAGGAATGTCATGAAGCAAATATATTACTCAATTCCCAAGGACACAACATGAAGGTCCACACATGACAAATGTTACAAATATGGAAGCAATGCTCTTGGGTTGTTACATGCTCGGTCTCCAGGAGGAACACGAACAGAGGACGGAAGAGAGAGATGACAGATGGGCCAGCCTCGTCAGTGGGACAGAGGGAGAGAGAGAAAAAACAGAAGGACGCGGGGTGGCTACAGTCTACGGAAATGGGCCGGCCTACTGCTGCGTCGTGCGCGCGGGCGATTGATAGAGGCTGGGACTCTCGGGCTAGATAGGTTTAGAAAATGTTTTTCTATTTCACTAAATACCAGGAAATAAATATGGCGATATAAATGCCAGTAAATTTCATAAAAAAATACCAGAACACTTACAAAATAATATATACTAATATAGAAAATAGTGAACATTTTTATGAACTAACATTTACAGAAAAATTCATATAATACTTTTTAGAAAATTATTTGGGCTTTGTAAATGTCCCTAAAATGTTTTTTCCAACTCCGAATAAATACCCAAAATAGTTTTGAAACATGTTCAACTCTTTTCATGTGGAAGGTGTCATATTACCTTCACTCTTTTGATTTGCTTTTGAGTTAGCCATGTTTCAAATATTGAAATCCACATAAAAGAATATTCAATTGTTCTATTTTTTAGAAAATTTGAGGAAGTCATGTCATCCTCTCTCATATCCAAGTTGAAACACTTTCGAATATTCTCAAAATTCAAAATAAGAACCAAAGGAATATTTGGGAAAGTCATTTTATTCCCTCTCATTTGAATATTTATTTTAACACCAAACGTTTAAAATCTAGCCAAATTAACTAACAACAAGCAACACAAGCAAGTTTTAATAAACCTTATTTAAATAATTAACATTCCAAAATTCTGAATTTTGGGATGTTACAGTCACCCAACATGATCAAGCGGCTACAGATCCTTGGCACGGATCTCAAGCCCATGGGGACATTCCAGGGGTTCAACCCCAGAAGAAGCCAGTCAAAAGGAAAAATCACCCTGCCGATGACATTTGGTAGCGAGCTCAATTTCAGGACGAAGAAGATCACCTTCGATGTCGCTAAGATACCGCTGCCATACAATGGAATTCAAGGCCGCCCAGCACTGGCGAAATTCATGGCAGCGTCCCACTACGCCTACAAAACATTGATGATGCCAGGGCCGATGGGTGTCATCATAGTCCACGCCGACAGGAAGAGCGCAATTTTCTGCGCCGACAAGGTCTTTCGGGAGGCTGTTGTAGCATCTGGCGACAAGGCACTTGCTCCTGCCAACAAAGCTCCCGGGGGTGAAGAAGAACAAGAGTTCCAGCAAGAACTCTGGCAAGGACTCCGGGAAGCGCACCGTAGAGTGCAGCTCACACGTCGAGGACTTGCCGGAGAGCTCTGCCGCCAAGAGCAAGAAATCCAAGATGGCGACCGCCAAGAACAAGCAAGTGGCTGCACAAGAGGATGGTGAGGGAGGCACTTTCACCATAAGTGCCACCCTCGATAGCAAATAGGAAAGCGCACTCGTTTCCTTCCTACGAGCGAATATCGATGTGTTGTCTGGCAACCATCTGACATCCCCGGTGTTCCCACGGAGGTGATTGAGCGCCACCTTGTCGGAGTCTGGGATCTGCATCCTAGAACTTCTCCAACAACAACGTTCGAACACTGGGGGGCTTTGCTTGGCAACCTGCAACACAATGGTAACCACAGCAAGATCGACGACGAGCACACTCCTTCTCGCCGGAGACTACGGGGACACACGAGCTACCCAGCTTCTGGCCACCGAGCGGTGTATAACCCTACTCCTGCTTGTGATTTGATTGCCCTCAAGGGAGGAGCTTGTGGCTCGAGTACACGAGTTGTGGGGGAGAGAATGGCTCGATCCCCTTACATGGAAGTTGTCGGCGTCCTGGGAACGGGGGTAACCAGACTTACCTGCCTGCGGCCCAGGGCGTGGCTCGCTTCGACGGTCCGTACGGCCCGGCGAGGCTTCACTCAAGACAAGGCCCTCGCGATAGTCTCACCCTCGCGAGGAGGACAACGCCAAGGCTCCCAGAAGGAGGAGGCCTCCCCCGGCCCCCTCCTGAGTGGCGGAGATCTCTATGCAATACTCGGCCTCGGGAGGTCAAGGTTGACGCAAGCCGGGCCAGGCGGGCTCCAGCGCACGCAGAGGAGACAGTTTCCCCTTTAGTACAAAGGAGGTAGGGGTGTACGCGGGTTCCCAAGGTGTCCCACCAAAAGTTTCCATTCCGGTGCAACAAGACCGGACCAGCGGGCTCCGCAGGACGGATGTCACCAGCGAGCCCACCACTGCGTCACTGCCAGCTACGTTGCAGGCGAAGACCACCTTTCGTCAGGATAAAGTGTACTCCTTGTCCCCCTTCAAATTTGGCCGTTGTGGGATCCCTTCCCGCCATTGCGTTAAGGGAAGAGGACCCGGGCCACTATAAATAGAGGCTAGGCTGCTCCGTAGAGGGGGAGATCCAACACCACCGGAGCACCCTCGCGAGGTTACTCACCACTGTACTAGTTCATCCACAAACCTCCTCAAGAGGCAATCTACCAAAAGGCAGGAGTAGGGTTTTACGCTTCACAGCGGCCCGAACCTGGGTAAATCCTCATGTGCTAATCTTCTTCCCCGTGATTGAGTGAGTTCGTCGGGCTAGGCTGCGAAGTTGTGAGCTTGAGGTCGAAGCTAGTGGGGATCTTCGCACACGCCCCTGGGTTCGAATCTCTTTCGGTTTTGCGGAGCCCGATATCCGACATTTGGCGCGCCAGGTAGGGGGCGTGTTGAAGTCTTCCTCAAGCTTTGCTTCTTCTCCGCTCC
Organism: Elymus sibiricus; assembly: GCA_039707655.1. NCBI lineage: Eukaryota > Viridiplantae > Streptophyta > Magnoliopsida > Poales > Poaceae > Elymus > Elymus sibiricus. The sequence continues at coordinate 257,007,275 of CM077667.1, forward strand.
ACCGCTCCGATGGCTGACGCTCGCCGAGCTTGCGCGGAGCGCCGGGCTGCTCGTGTCGCCCAGGCAGCGCCGGTGGGCCGCACCGCCACGCGTCGATCCGCCTCTCCTGTGGCCGACGCCGCCACCGGCCCAGATACCCACGAGCAGCAGGACTCGTCACAGCCGGTCACCGTGCGGCGCGACGGCCACACCGCCACTCCATCGATCGTTCCAGCTACTGGGTTGTCCTCCCACGCTCGCCCCGGGCCAGCGCGCGGGTCGGGCGCACTCGTCATGGCGCGCGACCTGCTGCGTTACCGCCCTGCCCCCAACCGCTACGACGACAGGCTCGGGAGCATCACAGAGCTCGTCAGTGCCGCCGGCGACGCCTCGGCGCTCTCCTACTCGTTCCGGCCCCAACCCTCTCTGGCAGGCGACATGGCCCATGATGCACCGCCCACTCCTCCCCGGCGTGACGTCAACCCCGAGCCCAGGCGTGAAGCATACCCGCGCAACCAGCCGCGCGGGCCCCCGGCAAGGGTGAGAGATGAAGTAAGCTGCCAGGTGGTGTCCCGGCCGCGCGCTGACGCGCGCGCGCTCCCTGCTCCACGACCGGGCGCCCCTGGAGGCAGCTGCGCAGGAGCACCAAGACCAGGCCCCTCCCGTGCGCGCTGCACCCGCGGGTCCAGTGGGTTGCCGTGCCATCGCCACGGAGCTGCATCCGGTCGTGTGGCCCGGCAAGTTCAAGCCCGACCTGCCTCCTCGCTACGACGGCACCCCAGATCCCACCGAGTTCCTACAGCTCTACTCGCTGAGCATCCAGGCGGCCGGTGGAGACGACAAGGTCATGGCTAGCTGGTTCCTGCTACTTCTTGAGCTTGCGTTGGTTTTCCCTTGAAGAGGAAAGGGTGATGCAGCAAAGTAGATAAGTATTTCCCTCAGTTGTTGAGAACCAAGGTATCAATCCAGTAGGAGATACAAGAAAGTCCCCAATCTTCGCACCTACACAAACAATCAAACTCTTGCACCCAACGCTATAAAGGGGTTGTCAATCCCTTCATGGTTATTTGCAAGGATGAGATCTGATAGAGATAGATATAAAAGATTGCTAAAACGAAAAGTAAAACAAAAGTAAAAAGATTGCAGCAAAGTATTTTTGGTATTTTTGGTTTATAGATCTGAAAATATAATATGGAAAATAGACCCGGGGGCCATAGGTTTCACTAGAGGCTTCTCTCATGAAGGAAAATAATACGGTGGGTGAACAAATTACTGTCGAGCAATTGATAGAAAAGCGCATAGTTATGACGATATCCAAGGCAATGATTATGCATATAGGCATCACGTTCGTGTCAAGTAGACCAAAACGATTCTGCATCGACTACTATTACTCCACACATCTACCGACTCCTGCCTACATCTAGAGTATTAAGTTCATGAAGAACAGAGTAACGCATTAGGTAAGATGACATGATGTAGAGGGATAAACTCAAGCAATATGATGAAAACCCCATCTTTTTATCCTTGATGGCAACAATACAAATACGTGCCTCGCTACCCCTACTTTGTCACTGGGTGAGGACACCGCAAGATTGAACCCAAAACTAAGCACTTCTCCCATTGCAAGAATTACCAATCTAGTTGGCCAAACCAAACAAATAACTCGAAGAGACTTGCAAAGATATGAAATCATGCATATAAGAATTCAGAGAAGATTCAAATAATATTCATAGATAATCTGGTCATAAACCCACAATTCATCGGATCACGACAAACACACCGCAAAAGAGTATTACATCGGATAGATCTCCATGAAGATCATGAAGAACATGGTATTGAAGAACAAAGAGAGAGAAGAAGCCATCTAGCTACTAGCTATGGACCCGAAGGTCTGTGGTGAACTACTCACGCATCATCGGAGGGGCAATGGAGTTGATGTAGATGCCCTCCGTGATCGGATCCCCCTCCGGCAGATTACCGGAAAAGGCTCCAAGATGGGATCTCACGGGAACAGAGGCCTCCGGCGGCGGAAAAGTATTTTCGTGGCTCTCTTTGGTATTGGGGGAATATTTGGGAATTTATAGGTCGAAGAATAGGGTTAGGAGGCATGCTGGGGGGCCACAAGCCAGGCCCCCCCCCTAGGGGCGCGCCCTGGTGGCTTGTCGCCTCCCGGCAGGTCTCCTGCCTTCATCTCCAAGTCTGGTAGGTTTCTTCTGGTCCAAGAAAAATCATCGCGAAGATTTTATTCCGTTTGGACTCCGTTTAATATTCCTTATCTGCAATACTCAAAAACAAGGAAAAAACAGAAACTGGCACTAGGCTCTAGATTAATAGGTTAGTCCCAAAAATAATATAAAATAGCATATTAATGCATATAAAACATCCAAAACAGATAATATAATAGCATGGAACAATCAAAAATTATAGATACGTTGGAGACGTATCAAGCATCCCCAAGCTTATTTCCTGCAAGTCCTCGAGTAGGTAAATGATAAAAACACATTTTTTGATGTGGGATGCTACCTAACATATTTATCCATGTAATATTCTTTATTGTGGCATGAATATTCAGATCCGCAAGATTCAAAACAAAAGTTTAATATTGACATAAAAATAGTAATACTTCAAGCATACTAACAAGGTGATTGTGTCCTTTCGAAATAAGATGGCCTCAGAAAGCTATCCTTAAAAAATCATATGGTCTGGCTATGCTCCATCTTCCCCACACAAAGTATTTAAATCATGCACAACCCCGATGACAAGTCAAGAAATTGTTTCACACCTTTTATGTTCTCAAACCTTTTCAACTCTCACGTAATACATGAGCGTGAGCCATGGATATAGCACTATAGGTGGAATAGAATATGGTGGAGGTTGTGAGGAAAAAGGAGAAGATAGTCTCACATCAACTAGGCGTATCAACGGGCTATGGAGATGCCCATCAATAGATATGAATGTGAGTGAGTAGGGATTGCCATGCAACGGATGCACTAGAGCTATAAGGGTATGAAAGCTCAAAAAGAAACTAAGTGGTTGTGCATAATGATGAAAAATTCCACTAGTTATATGAAAGTAACAAAATAGGAGACTCTCTATCGTGAAGATCATGGTGCTACTTTGAAGCACAAGTGTGGAAAAAGATAGTAGCATTGTCCCTTCTCTCTTTCTCTCATTTTTTTTTGGTGGGCATCTTTGGCCTCTTTTTTTTATTTGGGCTTCATTAGCCTCTTTTATTATTTGTGAAGTCCGGAGACTCATCCCAACTTGTGAGGGAATCATAGCTTCCATCATCCTTTTCTCTCACGGGACAATGCTCTAATAATGAAGATCATCACACTTTTATTTACTTACAACTCAAGAATTACAACTCGATACCTAGAACAAAATATGACTCTATATGAATGCTTCCGGTGGTGCACCGGGATGTGCAACGATCTAGCCTAGCAAATGACATCAAAAAAACGGACAAGCCATGAAAACATCATGCTAGCTATCTTACGATCATGCAAAGCAATATGAAAATGATGGTGCGTGTCATGAAAAACGGAACGGTGGGAGTTGCATGGCAATATATCTCGGAATGGCTATGGAAATGCCATAATAGGTAGGTATGGTGGCTGTTTTGAGGAAGGGTATATGGTGGCTGTTTTGTGGAAGGTGGGTTTAATGCACCGGCGAAAGTTGCGCGGTACTAGAGAGGCTAGCAAAGGTGGAAGGGTGAGAGTGCGTATAATCCATGGACTCAACATTAGTCATAAAGAACTCACATACTTATTGCAAAAGTTTATTAGTTATCGAAGCATATTAGACGCATGCTCCTAGGGGAGAGGTTGGTAGGAGTTAACCATCGCGCGCTCCCGACCCTCACACAAAGGATGACAATCATTCAACAAATCATGCTCTGACTTTGTTACATAACGGTTCACCATACGTGCATGCTACGGGAATCACAAACTTTAACACAAGTATTTATTCCAATCCACAATTACTCACTAGCATGACTCTCATATCACCATCTTTATATCTCAAAACTATATGCAAGGAATCAAACTTCTCATAGTATTCAATGCACTTAATATGAAAGTTTTTATTATATCCCTCTTGGATTCCCATTATATTAGGACTAAAATCATAACCTAAACCAATTACCATGCTGTTTTAAAGACTCTAAAAATAATATAAGTGAGGTACGAGAGTTCAATTATTTCTATAAAATAAAACACCACCGTGCTCTAAAAAGATATAAGTGAAGCACTAGAGCAACATTGCCTAGCTCAAAAGATATAAGTGAAGCACATAGAGTATTCTAATAAATTCACAATGCATGTCCCCCTCAAAAGATGTGTGCAGCAAGGATGATTGTGGCAAACTAAAAAGCAAAGACTCATATCATACAAGACGCTCCAAGAAAAACACATATCATGTGGTGAATAAAAATATAGCCTCAAGTAAATTTACCGATGGATTGAAGACGAAAGAGGGGATGCCTTCCGGGGCATCCCCAAGCTTAGGCTCTTTGGTATACTTGAATATGGCTTGGCGTGCCTTGGGCATCCCCAAGCTTAGGCTCTTGCCACTCCTTATTCCATAGTCCATCAAATCTTTACCCAAAACTTGAAAACTTCACAACACAAAACTCAACAGAAAACTCGTGAGATCCGTTAGTATAAGAAAAATAAATCACCACTTTAGGTACTGTTGTGAACTCATTATTTATTTATATTGGTGTAATATCTACTGTATTCCAACTTCTCCATGGTTCATACCCCCCGATACAACCCATAGATACATCAAAATAAGCAAACAACACAAAGGAAACAGAATCTGTCTAAAACAGAACAGTCCGTAGCAATCTATAGACTTCGAATACTTCCGTAACTCCAAAAACACTGAAAAATTAGTACAATCAGGGAAATTTATATATCAATCTTGTGTAAAAATTTCAGACTCATTCGATGCTCTGGTGAATTTATAAAATTCCTGAACTGAGCGCAAAAGTTTCTGTTTTTCAGCAAAATCAAATCACAATCACCGTAGACCATCCCAAAGATCTTACTTGGCTCAAACACTAATTAAAACAATAAAACACAATTAATACAGAGGTAATAATGTGTAAAGCACTCAAAAACAGAAGCAAAAAGAAAAGCATAAAAATAAAATTGGGTTGCCTCCCAACAAGCGCTATTGTTTAACGCCCCTAGCTAGGCATAACGCAATAGATCTAGGTATTGTCATCTTTGGTATGCAATCCATAAGTAGCTCTCATAATAGATTCATAAGGTAATTTAATTCTATTTCTAGGAAAGTGTTCCATGCCTTTCCTTAACGGAAATTGGAATCTAATGTTTCCTTCTTTCATGTCAATAATTCCACCGATTGTTCTAAGGAAAGGTCTACCAAGAATAATAGGACATGTACGATTGCAATCTATATCATGAACAATGAAATCTACGGGCACATAATTCCTATTTGCAACAATAAGAACATCATTAATCCTTCCCATAGGTTTCTTAATAGTGGAATCCGCTAGATGCAAATTTAAAGAGCAATCATCAAATTCATGGAAACCTAGCACATCACATAAAGTTTTCGGAATCGTGGAAACGCTAGCACCCAAACCCCACAAAGCATGGCACTCATAATCTTTAATTTTAATCTTAATAGTAGGTTACCACTCATAATAAAGCTTTCTAGGCATAGAAACTTCCAACTCAAGTTTTTCTTCAAAAGATTTCATCATGGCATCCACGATATGTTTAGTAAAAGCTTTATTTTGATTATAAGCATGCGGAGAATTCAACATGGATTGCAACAAGGAAATACAATCAATCAAAGAACAACTATCATAATTAAAGTCCTTGAAATCCAAAAGAGTGGGTTCATTGCTATTTAAAGTTTTGACCTCTTCAATCCCACTTTTATCAATCTTAGCATTAAGATCTCTAGACTCCGAATCATTGGGACGCCTTTTAACTAAAGTTGACTTATCTCCAGTCCCATCTTTATCAAGATTTATATTATAAAACAAAGATTCAATAGGAGTCACATCAATCACTTTAAGATCTTCATCAATATTATCACGAGAACACACCTTTTCAAGCCATTCACGCTTAGCACGCATTCTAGCGGTTCTTTCCTTACACTCATCAATAGAAATTCTCATAGCTTTTAAAGACTCATTAATATCACGCTTGGGTGGAGTAGATCTAATTTTTAAAGAATCAATCTCAAGCGAATTTCTATCAACGTTCCTAGCCAAATCATCAATCTTGAGCAATTTTTCTTCAATTATAGCATTGAAACCCTTTTGCGAACTAATAAATTCTTTAATATTATTCTCAAGATCAGAGGGTATCTTATTTTAATTTCCATAAGAATTGTTGTAGGAATTACCATAATTATTAGAGGAATTACTAGGAAACGGCCTAGGATTGAAATTACCTCTATACGCGTTATTACCAAAATTGTTCCTACCAACAAAATTCACATCCATAGATTCATTATTATTTCCAATCAAAGAAGACAAAGGCATATCATTAGGATCAATAGGAGCACTCTTACTAGCAAACAATTTCATTAATTCATCCATCTTTTCACTCAAAGTATTTATTTCTTCAATAACATGCACTTTTTACTAGTAGGATATCTTTCGGTATGCCATTAAGAGTAATTTGCCATAATATTATCTAGGAGTTTAGTAGCTTCTCATAATGTGATTTCCATAAAAGTACCACCCGCGGCGGAGTCCAAAAGATTTCTAGAAGCACAATTCAATCCCGCATAAAAAATTTGTATAATCATCCATAAACTGAAACCATGCGCGGGGCAATTTCTAATCATAAGTTTCATCCTCTCCCAAGATTGTGCAACATGCTCATGATCAAGTTGCTTAAAATTCATTATATCGTTCCTAAGGGAGATGATCTTAGCGGGCGGAAAGTACTTGGACATAAAAGCATCTTTACACTTATTCCATGAATCAATACTATTTTTAGGCAAAGATGAAAACCAAGTTTTAGCACGATCCCGTAGTGAGAACGGAAATAGCTTTAATTTAACAATATCATTATCCACATATTTATTCTTTTGCATATCACCCAACTCAACGAAAGTATTTAGATGGGATGCGGCATCTTCACTAGGAAGGCCGGAAAATTGTTGTTTCATAACAAGATTAAGCAAAGCGGCATTAATTTCATAAGATTCCGCACTAGTGGCAGGAGCAATCGGAGTACTAATAAAATCATTATTATTTGTATTGGAGAAGTCACACAACTTGGTATTCTCTTGAGTCATCGTGACAAAGCAAACAATCTAGCACACAAGCAAACAAAAAGCAAACGAAAAGACGAACGTAAGAAGGGCGAATAAAAAGGCAAATCTTTTTGTTTTTTTTTCTGAAAATTGTTTTAGAAGTGGGGGAGAGGAAAACGAGATGCAAATGGCAAATAATGTAAATGCAAGAGATGAGTTTGTGATGGGTACTTGGTAGGCTTGATGTAGATCTCCCCGGCAACGGCGCCAGAAATCCTTCTTGCTACTTCTTGAGCTTGCGTTGGTTTTCCCTTGAAGAGGAAAGGGTGATGCAAAAAAGTAGATAAGTATTTTCCTCAGTTGTTGAGAACCAAGGTATCAATCCAGTAGGAGATACAAGCAAGTCCCCAATCTTCGCACCTACACAAACAATCAAACTCTTGCACCCAACGCTATAAAGGGGTTGTCAATCCCTTCACGGTTATTTGCAAGGATGAGATCTGATAGAGATAGATATAAAAGATTGCTAAAATGAAAAGTAAAACAAAAGTAAAAAGATTGCAGCAAAGTATTTTTGGTATTTTTGGTTTATAGATCTGAAAATATAATATGGAAAATAGACCCGGGGGCCATAGGTTTCACTAGAGGCTTCTCTCATGAAGGAAAATAATATGATGGGTGAACAAATTACTGTCGAGCAATTGATAGAAAAGCGCATAGTTATGACGATATCCAAGGCAATGATTATGCATATTGGCATCACGTCCGTGTCAAGTAGACCGAAACGATTCTGCATCTACTACTATTACTCCACACATCGACCGACTCCTGCCTGCATCTAGAGTATTAAGTTCATGAAGAACAGAGTAACGCATTACGTAAGATGACATGATGTACAGGGATAAACTCAAGCAATATGCTGAAAACTCCATCTTTTTATCCTTGATGGCAACAATACAAATACGTGCCTCGCTACCCCTACTTTGTCACTGGGTGAGGACACCGCAAGATTGAACCCAAAACTAAGCACTTCTCCCATTGCAAGAATTACCAATCTAGTTGGCCAAACCAAACCAATAACTCGAAGAGACTTGCAAAGATATGAAATCATGCATATAACAATTCAGAGAAGATTCAAATAATATTCATAAATAATCTGATCATAAACCCACAACTCATCGGATCTCGACAAACACACCGCAAAAGAGTATTACATCGGATAGATCTCCATGAAGATCATGAAGAACAAGGTATTGAAGAACAAAGAGAGAGAAGAAGCCATCTAGCTACTAGCTATGGACCCAAAGGTCTGTGGTGAACTACTCACGCATCATCGGAGGGGCAATGGAGTTGATGTAGATGCCCTCCGTGATCGAATCCCCCTCTGGCAGATTACCGGAAAAGGCTCCAAGATGGGATCTCACGGGAACAGAGGCTTCTGGCGGCGGAAAAGTATTTTCGTGGCTCTCTTTGGTATTGGGGGAATATTTGGCAATTTATAGGCCGAAGAATAGGGTTAGGAGGCCTGCTGGGGGGCCACAAGCCAGGGGGGCGCCCCCCCTAGGGGCGCGCCCTGGTGGCTTGTCGCCTCCCGGCAGGTCTCCTGCCTTCATCTCCAAGTCTGGTAGGTTTCTTCTGGTCCAAGAAAAATCATCGCGAAGATTTTCTTCCGTTTGGACTCCGTTTAATATTCCTTATCTGCAATACTCAAAAACAAGGAAAAATCAGAAACTAGCACTAGGCTCTAGATTAATAGTTTAGTCCCAAAAATAATGTGAAATAACATATTAATGCATATAAAACATCCAAAATAGATAATATAATACATGGAACAATAAAAAATTATAGATACATTGGAGACGTATCAGTTCCCTATGGCCCTCAAGGGTGGTGCGCTCTCTTGGCTCCTCAACCTCCCGGAGGGGTCAATCACCTCCTGGGACGACCTACGTGAGCGTTTCGTCGCCAACTTCCAAGGCACACGCGACCATGCCCTCGCTGTGACTGACCTGCGTCGCGTGAAGCAACAGCCGGGCGAGACCTTGCACAAGTACATACAGCGTTTCACGACTGTCCGCCTCAAGATCCCGAGGGCGTCAGACGAGGCCATCATTTCGGCATTCACCGACGGCGTCAGGGACCTCAGGATGAGGGAGGAGCTCGCCATCAACGACGACCTATGCTCAGCTCTGGAAATGTTCAACCTGGCGAACAAGTGCGCAAAGGCCGAAGAGGGTCGCCTCTCACTCCTCGAGCTTCCGGAGGCGGACCCCGAAGACAAGAAGACCAAGACCAAGGAGACGAAGCGCAAGGCCCCTGCGGTTCTGGCGGCGGAACCAGAGGCAAAGCGCAGTCGAGACGAGGAACCCCCCGCGGGAGGGCGACCATTCTGCATCTTCCATGGCACCAATAGCCACAACACCATCGACTGTCAGGAGCTCAGGTCGGTCCGCGACGAGCACTTCAGTCGCCGCCCTGGGCGTGGCGATCGTGGCTATGGTCGCGGTGGAGGCCGCTGGGACAGTCAAGACCCACGCCAGGAGTGGCGTGACTGGCCTCGGGAGGACCGCTGGCGCGATCAGGCTCAGGAGGACCGCTGGCACGACGAGCCTTGGGAGGGGTCGCGTCGCGATCAGCTTCGTGAGGCCGGCCTTCCCCCGCTGCCGCCGTCACCCAAGAGGAAGGAAGAAGACAGGCAGAACGACGGGGCTGGGGGCTTCCAGGAGGCCAGGGCAATAGCTTGCATCCTGGGAGGCGCTCAAGCCCCAACGTCTAACCGCACTTCAAGCAGTTCTCGCGGGAGGTGAACACGGCTCTCCCGAAGCTTGAGGCTGCGCGCCCCCTCAAGTGGTCCCAGTGCGCCATCACCTTTGACTCCAAGGATCAACTTAGGTGTTTGGCCATGGCAGGCGCGCTCCCCATGCTGTGCACGCCGACCATCAACAATGTCCTCGTCACCAAGACCCTCATCGACGGTGGCGCGGGGCTCAATGTCCTCTCCATTGAGACGTTCGAGACGCTCCAAGTGCCATACGACCAGCTCGTGCCAACCAAACCCTTCTCGGGAGTCACTGACGGCTCCACTGTCCCTATCGGGCAGGTGCGCCTGTCGGTCACCTTCGGCGGGCGTAACAACTACCACACCGAGCTCATCGTCTTCGATGTCGCTCACATCCACTTCCCATACAACGCGATCCTCGGGTACCCCGCCCTCGCCATGTTCATGGCGGTGACCACCATGGCTACAATGTCCTCAAGATGCCGGGGAGTGGTGGCATCATCACCATCTCCTGCGATGAGAAGGACATCGTCTGCTCCCTCGAGCGCGCTTACCGTGCTGCAGCGGCCAAGCACTCAGAAAACGAAGGAGACGTCCTGCCTCACGAGGATGTCCCCAGGAAGAAGAAGAAGCTGCTCTGCAAGGGGCGCCAGGGAGCTGAAACCTCCAAGGACGGTGCCTCTGGCTCCGCGCCCGGAGCCAAGGCCCCTTCCTCCCTCTCATAGGAAGGCGCGCTCGGCGCTTCCCTTGGGTCAGGCTCGGGGGCTTCCACCTGGACGGCTACCGACCTGACCAGTGAGACGAGGGAGGTGCACGGGCACAACCTGGAGGCGTGTTTCGGCGTGCGACCACCCAAGCAAGGAGCACAGTGCGAGGCGCCAAGTTCGCGGGAGTTCATCACCAGCGCAATCGAGGAGCTTCAGGAAGCACAGGCCATGCGAGGCGGACGTCGCCCTGCATCACCAAGCGCGGCCGCCATCGTCGACTCGGGCGGCACGCCACGCGTCTGCGTCTACATACCAAGCATCAACAGGGCCGCATCCCAGGACACCTTCTGGTCGTCGTGCGTCGGTCGCGGCGGGGTCTCCCCATTCAACTACATCCGCATGCCTTTTGGTATGATGAACGCGGGCGCCACGTATCAGCGCCTTGCCCAGGCCATTCTCGCGCTCTACGGGGTCAGGCGCCGTGAGGTGCTGGAGGAGGTGCCTGGCCCGAGCGAGGGCCCCGAGCCTCGGGAGGCGTCGGGCTCATGAAGGCCAGGCTCACGGAGACGCAAGGTCAAGCTCCGACGATTACCTCGACGCTTCATCGGTACTGCCGCCAGGTGACTTTTTGTTCATACCAGGTAACTTTTTGGTTTGCTCAGTTTGAGGGCGCCCATCGGGCTGCATTATCCTCAGGCGATTAGGGCCCGTCCCCGCAGCCGCGTTGTTTACGCATGTATCAGAACCTTTTATGCATTTGATCAATTTCCTAAGTATTCCAACCTGCATGCTCGGTGCTTCGTCACCATGAATGTCGTCGCGCCCTAATGATCCTGCCTTCGACCGCCTCGTGATTAAGGGCTGGCACGACATCTGTGCTCGGGTCCGTCCCTGGAGCGTTGACAAATCTAAGTGGTCTAGCTATGTCTCGCGGGCCAGTCCCGTGCACGTCACCTCCCGTGGCCCTTGGTGCTGCATCCTCGCATGAGCTAATCGGAAGTGGGTGAGTCAGGGCGCGGCACGATTCCTGCAACCACTGTTGGCCTTTCGCCACCGCGGGAGATGCGCGCCGGGTGTTTTCTCCTCGGAGTTGTCGCATGAGAAGACTGGGCACGGTGTCGGTGCTCGTGTCCGTCCCTGCAGCGTCAGTAAATCCAATGGCTGAGCTCTGTCTAGCGGTCCGGCCCCGTTCACGTCACCTCCTGGGGTCATTGGTGTTCGGCCTTCTCATGCGATGGCCCTTGGAAATCCATTCGGCGCAGGTTTCTCCAAAATATACAGGACTTGCAATGGCTCCCTCTACCAGAAGACTCTGGCGCAAGCCGCCTTTGAGGTAGGGCCTCGTGAGACCCGTGCTCGCTCACGAGTGCCCAGATACACCTCCCAGTTCTATCGTGCAAGCCACGTGTACGAACTTAATGGGCTGTACAGGCCCGGGGGGCTCATGAGCCCGGGCCCCCCATTCCCATGCCCAAGTGGAAGCCCCATGCTTCGCGCTGGCGAACAACACTGTCGCTCAGCGGCTATGCCCACGCAACGTGGAAGCCCCATGCTCCGTGTTGGTGGATAAACAACTGAGGGTGCCCTAGCGGCTGCATCCAACCTCAGGACGGCCCCTCGCGGCCCCGTCTCGCCGCATTCCCCTGGGATGCCCGCGTGAGGGGGCTGCATTGGGGCTACGCTCAGGCCGGGCCTGGCACACGCCACCTTCCCAGGTCCCTGATACCTGGTCTTCACACATCCCTCTCAGGCGAAAGCTGGTGAGGAAAGGTAGGGGAGCCGCTCGTACGTCTAGGGGGACCCTTGAGCATCGCGACTCAGGGGCCTCACTGGTCACGTAGCCCCTCACCCCTTGGCACCATCCTGGTGATTCGGACGCCCCAACGGCGGTTGAGGTATGTGCGGGACCGGACCGTGCCGACGCAGAGCTCAAGGCACTCCAAATCACCAAGCCAACCCCGTCTTCGCCACGTTCCCTTCATGAGGATTGCTCGTACGTCAAGGGGGACTCCTGAGCATCGCGACTCAGGAGCCTCACTGGTCATGTAGCCCCTTGCCCCTTGGCACCGTCCTGGTGATCCAGACGCCCCAACGGCGGTCGAGGTATGCACGGGACCGGGCCCTGCCGACGCAGAGCGCTACAGCAAGCAGGAAGGAAACAAGGCGAGGAAAGAAACCACATAATTTAGCAGTCATTACAAGCATTAAATGTCTCCGGAATGCAAACAAGTCTAACGCCTCCGCGAGGCACGATGAACGTTACAGGAAAGGACCCAGGAAGAGGAGCTAGTAGGAGCTGGCACCACCGCTCGTCCCGACCGCGGGGAGCTCGTCGTCGACATCGCTGCCGTTGTAATCATCGTCACTGACCCTTGCAACTGCAGGAGGTGAGGGAACGGTGACGCAGGCGAACTTCCTCATCAGTGCCTCCACGGCGCCCTCCACGGCCGTTGCCGTAGCGGCACGAACCCCAGGATCAACCGGGCGGATCACTGAGCCGAAGTCAAAACCCGGCTCGTGAAGGTAGAGGTGGCTGAAGATGCGCGTCGCGGCGGTCGAGAAGAGGTCGCGGCACTCACTCTCCAAGACGGTCTCCACCCTGGCAACGGCACCCTCAAGCACCTCGGCGAGCTTTGAAGAGAGCCCCGTGAAGCCGCTCTAGGGAGCCACCAGGGGTTCCGCGAATGCCCCCAGGAAGATGGAGTTCAGCGCTTGGCGGAGCCTGAGCTCGACGGAGGGGAGGGCATCGAGCTCCGCAACCTTTCTCTCCTCAGCCGCAACAAGTTCCTTCTCCCTGGAGTCGAGTCGAGCCTTCTCCGCGGCTACTTCCTCCTTCAGTTTGTCCAGGTGTTTGCGCTCCGTGGCTTGGTCGGCCACTGCCTTGGATAGCGCGGAGTCACGGTCGGCAAGCTTGGCCTTGCAGGTCTTGAGGTCTTCCTCCCGCTGGAGAAGCCGTTCCGCGAGCAAAGTCCTTTCCTCCTAAAGAGCCTTCAGGCGGACCTCCGCCTCGCCGCAGCGCTTCACAGCAGACGCTGCGTCGAAAAGCGCCGCATCGTGGGCTGCCTTGGCTGACGCGGCTTCCTTCCTGCTCTCAGCAGCGGTGGCCTCGGCTTGGATCCAAACCGCCACGGCAGAGGTGTCGGCCTGGAGCCACCCAGAAAGGAGCCCCAAGCGCTCCTTCGCGAGGCGACCGTCGACGCTCCCGAAGGTGTCCTGGACCTTATCCAGAGCGGTGTAGGCCCCATCCAGGGCGCCTGACTTGACCAGAAGGCCACAAGCCGAAGGCGCCAGGGCCCGGCCCAGAGGTGGTGCCTGCGCGGCAGCAGGAGCCACCCCGAGGGAGGCAGAAGCATGGAGGTCAGAAGGCGCCAGAGGCTGCGGTACCACCACAGACAAGGCAGGGACGGACGGTCCCATAGCCAGCCGGCCCCCGGGGGCTGGCCTCCCAGGCAGCAGCACAGATGCGCCCCCAAGGGCAGAAGCAGCCTCTCCAACAGGCGTCGGGGGCTCCGCGGCCGTGACAAGGAGAATCGCCCCGCGAGCCTCCTCGCCCACGACATCCGGCGCCTCATCAGGCGTCGGCAGGGCACCTGGAACGGACGTCGCATCGGAAGGCACCTTCGACCTGATGCTCGCCTTCTTCTTCTTTGCATTCAGCACTGCAGCGCTCCTGGTTACCAAGCAAAGAAGGTACCATCAGCACACAAGCCACCGGTTGGTGGCCAAAAACCAAGAAGGACTACTTACTCTTCGACGTCGACCCACTTCCTCTTCTTCTCCGCCTCGGTGAAGGCGGGAGTGCCCTTGTCCTTCTCCGGGAGGCGCCGCCGCACGGTGGAGCAGAGGTGCCGCCCGCAGGGGCCGCGGTCGGGGAAGCCGCACCAGCCCCAGACGCGGCCGCCTCGCCCACAGGCGGCAGCTCGGGCAGGGGCGAGGCGGGCTCCTCAACCACCTTGTTGGCATGAGCTGGGCACTCCGGAGGAGGCTCGGCCTCATGTTTCCTCGGGGTCGCCCGGCCGGCGGTCTGTGCAGCCCGAGGTGTGGGCCCCGGCCCCCTGAGGACCCTGGTGAGTCGCGGAGGACTTGCAGCAGGGGGCTCGCCTGCATCATCGTCGTCTTCGTAGCCGCGGAGAAGTGCATTCCGCGATGGAGGGGACACTTCCTCCAGATCGTCATCCGCTGTCTCCTCCAAGTCTTCTTCCTCGGCGGTGTCATCGGAGGACACCGCCACTGGGGTGCCAGGGCACTCGGCCAGAGAGAGCCCCAGTTCTTCAAAGGTGGGCATCGCGGTGACCAAATCAGCCTTGTTGTCGCGACAGTACAGCGGGGCGTAGGCCTCAAGAAGGTCCCCGGGGTCGCCGTTGAGCAAGGTCGCCCTAGCCCTGTTCAGTTCCTCGAAGGTCACGCGTGCAGACCGAAGCCTGATGTCATCACCACCGCCCTGGTAGTCCCACATAGGCCTCAAGTGAGACTGGAGGGGCGCCAGGCGTTGCGCCAGGAACTCCTTCACTATCACCCCCCGGTCAACTTCCTGGCATTGATGTCTCGAGAGATCCGCTCTAGGACGGGCTTGGCCCGGGGGTCGGAGAGCTTCGCGGAGCTCCACGTAGGAGTCTTCTCCGGCAGCCCCTTCGCAAGCTCCAAGCGGGGGTTGAGGCTCTTGATATCCAAGAAGATCCAGCGATGCCTGAAGTTCTCCACCTTCTTCCCGGCCTTTAAGAGCATGTTCCCGCTTTGGACCGCGACGAAGGAGACGCATGCTGACCGCTGAGCGCCGTCATGAAGCCGCAAGCTGAAGAAATGGCGGAAGAGGGCCACCGAAGGCTTCACGCCCACGAAGGCCTCGCAGTAAAAGGCGAAGACGGACAAGAGCAGGATGGAGTTGGGTTGAAGATGGAGAGCCTGAATCCCATAGTGCTCGAGGATGGCGGTGAAGAACTCAGAGAAGGGCGGAACGAGCCCAGAGAAGACGTTGTGGAGGAAGAAAGGGTAGACCGACTTGGCCAGGCGGTGCTTCTCCGCGGAGCCGCACCATATCAAGGTCTGCCCCCACTCATTGGTACCATCCGCCATCGACGGAAGCACCAGGACGAGGTCCCCATCCTTGGCTATGGTGGACTCCGAGAGCGCCGGCGAGATGGAAGCGGAGGCCGAGCCCTGAGCCTCGGGTTTCGACTTACCGGCGGGACCATCGAGAAGTCCTTGAAGGCCGAGAGAGCAAGAAGGAGGATGGTGCGGTGCTGAGATCTGGAAAGGTTCTCACAAAGGATGGTGATCTGGGCGAAGGAGCAAGAGTACAGGGAAGGAAAGCAATAATGGCTCGACACCGGACGTCAGGATTTTGTCGGTCCGGGCAGTTGCCGAGGAGATACGGGAGCGGAGACGTCTGCATCTAACCACGCACCGCACGCTAGGCCTGGCCCGCATGCGATAGGGGCCCACGATGCTTTGGGCCGCCTTCTTTGGCTTCGCCCCGAAGCCAACTCGGGCGCGCCTTGGGCCCGGGGGCTACCGTCTGCATCCTGGGAATGGGGGTACCCAGACTTTCCTCCCTGCGGTCCAGGGCGTGGCCCGCTTCGACGGTCTGTATGGCCCGGCGAGGCTTCACTCAAGACAAGGCCCTCGCGAGAGTCTCACCCTCACGAGGAGGACAACGCCAAGGCTCCCGGAAGGAGGAGGCCTCCCCAGGCCCCCTCCTGAGTGGCGTAGATCTCTATGCAATACTCGGCCTCGGGAGGTCAAGGATGACGCAGGCCGGGCTAGGCGGGCTCCAGCGCACGCAGAGGAGATAGTTTCCCCTTTAGTACAAAGGAGGCAGGGGTGTACGCGGGTTCCCAAGGCGTCCTACCAAAGGTTTCCATTCCGGTGCAACAAGACCGGACCAGCAGGCTCAGCAGGACAGATGTCACCAGCGAGCCCACCACCGCGTCACTGCCAGCTACTTTGTAGGCGAAGACCACCTTTCGTCAGGATAAGGTGTACTCCTTGCCCCCCTTTTAATTTGGCCGTTGTGGGATCCCTTCCCGCCATCGCGATAAGGGAAGAGGACCCGAGCCACTATAAATAGAGGCTAGGTTGCTCCGTAGAGGGGGAGATCCATCACCACCCGAGCACCCTCGCGAGGTTACTCACCACTGTACTAGTTCATCCACAAACCTCCTCGTGAGGCAATCCACGAAAAGGCAAGAGTAGGGTTTTACGCCTCGCAGCGGCCCGAACCTGGGTAAATCCTCGTGTGCTAATCTTCTTCCCCGTGATTGAAGTAGTTCATCAGGCTAGGCTGCGAAGTTGTGAGGTTGAGGTCGAAGCTGGTGGGGATCTTCGCACACGCCCCTAGGTTCGAATCTCTTTGTGTTTTGCGGAGCCCGAAATCCGACAGAAGGGGCGTGCCCCCTTTGTAGTGCTATGGTCCTCTTCCGCAAAAATATCGGTAGGAAAGGGTGGCCATAGGGCGGAAATTCGAAGGGGGAAAGGAGCCAGGCCTATCCTGACTAAAGGTGGTCGCCTCGTGATAAAGTGATCTTTGTGACGCGCGTGTGGGCTCGGTGATCACCTTCGCCCTGGCGCGCTGATCCATCCTGGTCTTCTTTCATAAAAACAGGAAGCTTTGGGAGCCTGCTTTTGGGGAGGCATTGTCCGTTGCTCCATTATCACCAAAGTGGTAACCTGGCCTCTGTCTTGCCCCATCGGCCTTATCCTGTCAGTGTAGCGTCATCCACGTGGCGGGCGTAGTGCCCCGTGGCTGGCTCCGTATGCCAAGACTCATGAGGCAGCCTCGCGAGGAGGGCCTCGTGAGGCGATCTG
Organism: Elymus sibiricus; assembly: GCA_039707655.1. Lineage (NCBI taxonomy): Eukaryota > Viridiplantae > Streptophyta > Magnoliopsida > Poales > Poaceae > Elymus > Elymus sibiricus. Next base: position 257,024,798 of record CM077667.1, read on the forward strand.
GTGCCTGGTGGTCTCTGTCGGGGATTGCCCCTCCAGAGACAGCTCCCTTAGGGGCGGCCAGGGCAGAGCCGTCTCTCTTGGGCCAGCCTAGCGTCGTCCTCAGGGCCAGCGGCAGACAGGCCGTGGTACCACGGGTCCCACTAGGCCGACAGTAGCCCACAGGGCCGTAGCGTGCGCGCTCCACAAGTGAAGCATGAAACAGCGCGGGTCGAAATGCCACGGACACCGAAAAACCGCCGGGCCAGGAGGCGACGCGTGGCGGATTTGACGGGGCGGAACGGCACCACTCACCAAGACGCCTTGGAACTGCCGTCCTGGCGATAAAGCCTGCTCGCACAGGGTGCGGCCACATCACTGCCCCTCTACTTGCAACTCGTCCTTCGTCTCGCGCGTGACTATCACCCCTTCTTCCTCTTCTACCGCTTCCTACCTTTCTGCCGCCATGGCCCCGGACAAGAAACCTACGGCCACCGGGGCCTCCTTCAACAAGAGTGTCCAGGCGGCGGAGCTCGGCCCGGCCCTGTTGCCGTCCTCAATCACCGGCGAAAGTGGGCTGGCCAAGGCACGCCCCCTATTGGCCTCCGCGTAGTACGAGGGAGGTGCTACCCAGATCTGGTCAGGCACTCGCCTACGGCGAGAACTCGAGCTCACGGCGGTCCCCGTCTTCTTCCACTCGCTCTTCGCAGGGCTGGTGCCGCCCTTTTTTGACTTTCTCTTAGCCATACTGGAGCACTATGAGATTCGCCTTCTCCACCTTTGTCCCAACTCCATCCTTGTCCTCGCCCTCTTCGCATACCTCTGCAAGGCTTTCCTGGGGGTGATGCCATCTGTGGCATTCTTCCGGACATTTTACATCCTGCGGGTTTCCTCGGGAAGCTACCGCTCCGGAGGGGCCTCCTTCCGCATCGACGACGAGATGTGCAAGGCCTTCATTGACATGAGGATCTGGTTTTACGTCGACGCCCTGCAGGCCAGCCCTCTGCTAGCGATCCCGACCGAGTTGGCCGAGAAGATCCCCTGCTGCGAGCACAAGCTCAGCGGCACTTATTTGAGGCCGATCTTGGCGAGACTGGAGGATCTCCATGGGGCCAGGATCACGGCGAGCATGGTCGCCAGGGAGTTCCTTAGCCAGTGCATTGTGCCCCTGCAAAGGCGCTCGCGCCCGGTTTGGGAGGTCACCGGAGTCGATGACCGGATCCGGCTAGCACGTGAGAGCCTCTCGGACGAAGAGGTGGCCAAAGGTTTGGAAGTCTTGTTTCCCGGGGGGCGGAGGAGGTGCCCCACTGTGCATGCCGGTGTAGCGCTGACCCAATAGCGAGGAGCTCATTGTGGCGATGCCCTAGTTTGACCAGCGGGGGTTGGTTCGGACGGATCTCGACGGGCCCGAGGAGCTTCTCGAGGACTCTTCGGGAATGGGGTTTGCCTCGAGTGACAATGATGCCACCCGCTCCGAGGAGGAGAGCAGCGGGGATTCCTCCCCACCGCCCCCGCAGTCACCGCTGGCATGCCGCCGGCTCCGGTTGAATGATGACGATGACGGGGGCGACTCCCGCACCGCGTCCACCGACTCTGGGCGGGCAGAAGGTGGAGGAGGAGGAACCGGGGAGGACGACAAACCTTTAGGGACGCCGACAGAGGGAGCCCCCGAGCCCGCCAACACCAACGAGACCGGCACCACGCCATTGCACGACCGCCCGGGCACGCTCCGCGAAGGAGGCGGCAGTGGCAGCGGTGCCACTAGGGAGCAGAAGAGGAGGTACTGGGACCCTCAGGATGAGTAAGTCCCCCCGCCATCATCCTTCGATCCCCGTAGCCCTGCTCTCGCAATCTTGATGAGTTTTGCGCAGGGGTCATGGGGCGGCCGCCGAGGCGAAGAAGAAGGCCAAGAAAAAGAGGAAGAAGGTCGAGGTTGAGGGCGAGGCAGCCGGCGGCCAAGAAATGCTTGCCCAGGAGCGGGCAGAGATGACTCTCCGGAGCAAGGCGATGCCCTCTGGGCCTGCAGTGGCGACGCACCCCGAGGCGGCCTCGGCTGTGGGGGTTGAGACTAAGGAGAAGGGGCGCGAGACGTCAGCCTCCCCTCAGCACACCGCACCCATTGTGGAAGAAGTCGTCGTGGCCCCAGCAGAAGCCATCTCCGATCCAGGGCTCCTAGCCCCCGAGGCGCCCATGGTGACCCCTGGCGATGGGGAGACGCCGCCAACGCTGGAGGTGGTGACCTCGAGCCTTCCGCACCAGACGGCGAGTGTGGCCCCGGATGGGGATGATAATGCAGATCCTGTTGAAAGGGCCCGAGACCGAGCCTTCTCGCACGATGACGCCCACGGATGACGCGGGGGCCCTGGCGAGCCACGCTCTGGCACTGGGGGGAAGCAGCGCCACCCTGCTAGGGCGGGGCCCCCAGCAAGGTTAGGGCGGCCCTCGATGCCCTCGAGGGCGAGCTCAGGAAGGAGGCTGAGCTCTGCACGGACGAGCGGCGGCTCCTCATGAAGGTGTGACGCCGGCTTCAGGAGGCGAAGGAGCTCGACCGACGAAGGGGCGAGGAGGTCCAAGCGCAGCGTGAGCGGCTTGCCAAAGGGGCCGAGGCGTCCCACGCTGAGGCCATCAAAGATGCCCAGGAGGCCAAAGGGCAGCGGGGGGAGGCTGACGCCCACGAGAAGAAGCTCCGGGAGCTGGTTGCTTCACGCGAGAGCCAGGTTCAAGCATGGGGTCAGGCCGCGGAGACCCGCGAGGGCCGGCTTACGTCCCGTGAAGTCGATCTCTCGAAACGCGAGGTGGAGATAGCCGCCCGCGAGATGAATGCTGACACCCAGGAGCGCGTGCTTGCATCTTCTATGTCCACGCAGGAGGCACAGCGGGGGCACCTGCTAGCGAAGGAGCGCGAGCTCGATGTGCAGAGGGACAAGTTCTAGGCCAAGGTCGACGACCTCCAGAAGCAGCTGCGGGAAGTCGACACTGCTATCGAGGGTGCGTGACATGACCTGCTGACCCAGGCGATGACGCGACTCTCAAGGGCCCTCTCTTCTTTTTACGATGCCTTTGTGCTCTGTGTCGTTGGGTTCCAGCCCCCAAGGCAGGCTACACTGTCGCTGGTTTTCTTGGAGCGAGGGCTCGGCAAGGCCAGAGGGTATAGGGCTCTTAGGCTGGTAGGAGATCCTGAGGCGCGATGCTCAGGGTCCCCCCTTGACGCGCAGGCGGCTCATGCCAAGGAAGTTAGGACGTGTGGAGTGGAAAAAGAGGGCGGGGAAACCCGAGGTTTTTTTAGACTTAGCTCCTTGGAGGTGCTCGGCTTGGAGCGAGCCCTCCGTAGGGAGCAGCTCATGAGGCACGGTCCCTCGCGAAGTCTTCCGTCTGTGGGACGCCGCTCATGAGGCCTCCCGAGGGGGTCTCTTGAAGCCTTCGATGTCCTGCATCAGGGAAACTACCGAGTTTTGTAAGGAGCTCAGCAGGGCGCGCTCACGAGGTCGCCTGTGGGTCTTACGCGATGAGACAAAGGCACCAAGGACCTGGTGAGGTGACGTACACGGGAGAAGACCCGCGAGCCAGAGCTCAGTCACTTGAGCATAGACACGTGCCCTGCCCCCGCTTGCATGACAGACAAAGGGGAGATCACGAGCACGCGCCCCTCCTAAGGAATACTCAGCTACAAGCACACAGAAATTCCGAAGGAAATGAGCTTTACTGATGCATGAAGCGGGTTCATTACATAACAGAAAGATACATGTCGTCGTGTTCGAAACGGGTCGGCTTGAGGTTGGTGCAGCTGAAAAGTGCCCTCAAAGGATTACAAAAACGCTGCTGTGACAGACACGGATCAGCCTGAGGTTGATGCAGCCGAAAAGCGCCCTCATTGTCAAAAAGTCCGCCATGACTAAGCAAGGGGCGTCCACAAGCGCTGAGCATGAGGCATGGGTAGAGAGAGCCCCGGAGCGTGTACAACTTCGTCTCGCTCGTATTCATGGAGCACGGATAGAACTTACGATGATGGAGGGCGTTCCATGTGTTTTGTACCAGAACACCCTCCGCCGTCATTAGCGGGGCCGCGGTGGGCCGGTGGGTGGTCGTGAACTACGCCGGCGATGCGGGACTCCACGCTCATGCGTGCCAGCCTCACGAAGGTGGTTGTGGCGTTCTCCAGGCTGAATAGCATGCGCATGAGTGGAGTTGGAGGGGAGAAGGGCCTCACGAGGCGAGCATGGTTGAGGGAGACGAAGTCGACGCACATGCGCCTGCCGCCGCGCACCTTGGAGACGGGGGTGGGGTCGACAATCCTCGTGGGGTGGGGAGCTTCATGGACGATTCCTGCGGCGTGGGGCTTGCTGACGGGTCGTGCGCTCTGGCGCGCAACTGAGTGGTGTTCGATCACCTCCATCGGCAGGCCAGAGGGGGGCGATGAGCGTGCCTTCCTAATTGGGGCAGGGACCGCCGCTGACGGCGTGGGAGGGTCCTGTGTTGCCCGTGTCCAATGTCGCCTTCTTGGACTCGGCCCGCTCCTGAGGGAGCAGGGGCTTCCTCTTTGCGGGCACCTCCTTAGCAGGTCCAAGGATGTCCTCGTCAGCGGGCTACACAGTGGCAGTGGCCTTGTAGGCATGCTCTAGGGTGGGTGTTGTGGTTTTGTCAACCCGGCAGATGTCCTCGTAACAGGACTTAGGTGTGAGGCCATCGCCGCTAGGTGGCGACTCAAAGGGCTTAAACGAGAGAGAGAGAGTCGAGTATACCCAGGTTCGGCCCCTCCTATGGAGCTAATAGCCTACGCCCTACTTTGTGTATATTTGATGAGTAGATCTCGATTACTAGTGTGCGGAATTGCTAACCTAGCAATCGAAAGGTTGTAACTTAAGTCTTTCGGACCCTAAGGACCTGCCTTTATATACAGGTCAAGTCCTAGTGTTTACAATAGAGTCCGGGTCATATCATGACCCGTGACCTACAACATCTCTAAATTGTCTTGTATCTTAAGGAAACTGAACCGGCATCCTTAGCTTCATGGGCTTTGAGCCGTCGTCTTCGGGTATTGGGCCGTCTGGCGACTCGAGTCAACCACCGCCTCGTTTGTCTTCATCTTCATGATACGGCCCATCATAAGCTTGATTGTAGAGTCGTTGATATGTTAACCCGGCCCAGTATGGCGTGTTATACCGTGGAGTTATACCCCCGACATTAGGCCCCAGATTGATTTGAATCCATTCATGTCACTTTATCTTTTCTTCCTTTGGTGGCTCATCACTAGACTTGTGTTTCCCACAAATTTCATAATGCCGGTTTATAGTACTTTCAGATTTGCCATTTCTCCAGCTCATACTTGTCGTGACGTCATCCTTGCTGACCGTTGTTCTTTTAAAGTCACCATAACGTATCTCTACGAAAGCTGCACCAAATCTAGGTGGGCACGAAAATCAAGGCGCGCTTGCAGCCACAAATTTACCATGGTCGCTTCGTTTTTCCTCGGTGCCGTTTCACTTTCTTCTCCTTATAAATAAGCCCACTGGGCTCCATAGTACTTTTCCTCATAGTCTTCCTCCTCCCATTTCTCCATCGACCGAGCACCGTCAGAGCTCCCAAATCGACTCCAAGATCTTCGACTCCATTGACGGTGTCATCAAGCCTTCTTGCAACCGCCGAAGAGAACTCGATCATCTTCGTCTCTACTCTGACGCCATACGATATGAATCCCCGCCATTTAGGGTTTCGGTATTTCCGGTGTTCTTACCGTCTTCATCGTGTTCATCTGAAACTTCGTTAATAGATCGACACATTATCCGCCCATTGTTGTGTATTCTTAGAACGATCTCCTCTCCATTTTCCTTAAAAGTTGATCTAAAACGAGCCATCGGAGGTTATCCTTTGGAACACTGTAGTTTCGATTGTTCCCTCAGCTAGAACACATATCTCACTTTTTTTCTTCGCTTAATTAGATCCGCTCGTAGAGAAATTTTCATAGAAACCTGTTTGTGACCCAATGTTTCTGCTAAGTGTTGGGGATATCCCTTCGGCCTTCTTAAATTTTGCCGGCTCATAACAATACTTTTAGTATAGGCGGCTTATAATCTGCTCCAGCTTATTTTTCTTTTTACTCTTGGAGCTGCAGTGTAATCCGCCATGGCTCTGAAATCCCTAAAGTTTGTAACTGGGCAAAGACCAAAGAGTCCAAGCTTACCTTAGAGAATATCGTGGACCAAGGCTTCCTGCCGGCTCGAAAAGTTGTAAAATGGCGGGCTCCCGAAGAAGAGCCGTCCCCACAACCACGGCTGGGAGAGGTTGTGGTTTTTACTTATCATTTGCGTAGAGGCATCCGCCCTCCCGGCTCAAAATTCTTTAGGAATCTCTTACACTTCTTCAAGCTCAGGCCTCAAGATATTGGTCCAAATTCAATGACAAATATTTGTCAATTTCAAGTGTTATGTGAAGTGTACCTTCAGGTTGAGCCATCCATGACTCTGTTTAGAGAGTTCTTTTATTTCAACTGCCAAATGGAAACAAAGAACGGTGCTTCTTGCGAGATTGGTGGTGTTTCCATCCAGAAAAGGAAAAAGAGCGCCTTCCCAGAATCTAAGTTGGCGAATCACCCAAAAGGGTGGAACAAAACATGGTTCTACTGCAGAGATACTTCACCTGAAGGGGAAAATCCCCTGCCGGGTTTTAGGATGGAATGACTTAGTGGCCAGGAGGAATTCCCGGGCTGGCCAACTGACAAAGAGAGAGCCCCTTTGGCACCTCTTCATGCAAAATTGAGGGCCCTAACCGCACATGGTCTAACCGGAATAGATCTGATTAGCTGCTGGCTAAAGTGGCGGATCCAACCCGTCAGCTTGAGGGACGGCTTGATGTGTGACTATTCAGACGCCTCAAATGATCCTCAGCGGTTCTCTCGTGAAAACCTTACTGACGACGCTCTTACCAAGGAAACAAAGAAGTTTTTCTCTGACTCAAAAGAGCTATGCAGCGTCTCCGGCTTGGGTCCCTTTTACCTTCTCAACCCGCCGCCTCAGGTATTAACTATTTCCATTGTCTCTTGTCAATGTCACTCTCGACTCGCCATTTATTTATTATATACTTTATGTATCTGCAGGCGGATTCTACCTTTTGGAAAGTTGCAAATCAAGCCTCCGTTCCTGCTACGGGTAAAAAGATTGCCCCAGTCTCCGTGTCATCTTCAGAGGAGGATTCTGAGGTAGAAATTGACTTTCTCGGCCACCTATTTAATGAGGTTGCTGGCGTACCTTCTTACCAGGGAGACTCGGAATTTAGCCAAGCCGGTGAAACTGAGGTAACTCCATTTTCCCCTAGTCCTTCGAAAATGTTTGTTCCTTGGAGACCAAGACAAACTGTTCGGAATGTTAAATTATCACACCCAGAAGCTCATTTGGCTCCTAATTTTCTTTTGAAGAACACACAGTTTGCCGGCTCATCGAAACGGAAGACTCGGGATGATGAATACCCTAGTTTGTCTCATGCGCCGCCGACACGTAAACCACGCCTTGAGGTCCCCCATAGTCCAACTGATTCTCGTCCTAGAGCCGGTTTGTTTAAACAACCTCTTAGTCCTTCAAATTCCCTTTATCAGGATTCTCCTTCATCATCGGGCGACTCGAGCGCGTCACAACTTCCCCCTTTCAATGTCAATCGCGGGTAAGCCTTTATCTTCACGAAGTCTGTCTTGTATCTTTCATTGTTTTGATCCCAACGTATAATAACTTTTGTTGTACAGATAATCCAGAGCCAAAGCTGTTGTGTCCAAACGGACAGGCGGGTCATGCTTTGGGACATCAAACCAAGAGACGCCAATTCTTCTGAAGATAACTCCAGTGGTTGACTCTTCTGTTGAAAACGAACTTGATGCAAGGGTAGAGCCGGAAGCTACCATTGAGATGCCCGGATCAAATGAGCCGGTTTTTATGGATGCTCCTCCTGAGATTGAATCATCCATCTTTCCTTCCAACTCAGCTTGTGTGGATAAACTTATGGCGTCGTCTGACCGCAACGTTCCAGACGTTGTGTTTATTAAAGAAAATTTGCAAGCCCCAACTACTTCCACTTCGTTAGATAAAATCGTGAGCAAGGATGAATCAGTGACTTTGGATAAGGGAAAGGCCAAGATGGAATTCCTGGAATTATCAGTACTTGGTATTGACGATCTGTATCAAGAATACTTGACCCGACTGTCTGAGAGCCGGGAAATTAAAAAGAGCATGATAAATGCTATGAATGAGAAATATGAGGTAATCTTATTTTACCGTTATCTTGAATACTACCATTAGCTTCCAAAGACCATCTTGTTATGGTAAGCTCGTTTTATAAAGTAGTTAAAGCCCGTAGTAACCATGTAGCCCCCAAGGGCCGACTTATCTTCCTGAGATGAGTCGGTTCTTTAAGATAGAAGAAGTTCGACCTGTAGCCCCCAAGGGCCGACGTATCTTCCTGAGATGACTCGGGTCTTTAAGATTGAAGAATTTTGACCAGTAGCCCCCAAGGGCCGACTTATCTTCCTGAGATGAGTCGGGTCTTCTCCATATCTTAGTTTTAAAAGAACTGAAATACATTAGCCCCCAAGTGTCAAGGATATTGCTTGCAATCTTCTTGAGACTTGTAAAAAATAATTGCTGATGTTTGTTGCTCGTCCATCAGGGATATTGTGAAGATGCTGAGTCTGTTGCTATGAGACTGCAGAAACGGCTTAAGGAAGAAAGAAGATTGAACATTGAAGCCGAGTCCATGGCGGCTCACTTTGAAGATTCAGCACGTTAGGCAAACGAACGTCTGGAACAAGCCATAAAACTGTTCGAGGGAGAAAAAGTTGCCCTGACAAAACGTGCGGTGAAGGCCGAGAAAAACTTTGGCCCTGTGAAGGAAAAATATGTTATTCTCGTGAAATAGATCAACGAGATGTTGGCAGCAATCTTTGGTATGTGTTCCGTCCCGCCTTTATCATCGTGCCGGCTTATGACCCTTGTGGCGACTTATTGCGCTTTCTTTTATGTGCAGGGCAAAAAAAAACACAACCTTGTAGAGCTGCCAATTGTAAAATTGAAGACTATTTTCACTTACTTAGAGCAGGTGTTTACATGCTCTGTATATTCCATCATGGCTATGAAGAACCTAAAGCATCCACCAAGAAGTATCAAAGACATGTTGAAACATCTCTCTATCATGCCACAATAGGTGATTGAAACCCGGAAATCGGCGGCTCGAGTAGAAGCGAACATGGCACTTGCTCGGGCAAAGGCGTATCTGCTAGAATTGGATGTGGAGCTTCTGAAAGGCGACTTCCCGGAGTTTAAACTCGATGGGTCAGCATTCACTCATGAAGATTACGCAAAGTGCCTTTCGGAGACCCATCCACTGGCGTCTTTGATAACCGAAGAGATAGACCTTTCAAAGTACCATCCAACATACACCGCCGACAATGAGCGTGTTAACGCGCCCCAAGATGAGCTGTCTGACCTGGTGCCCCCTCGCCGTAAGACAACTTTTGCTCCTGACATTGACACATCAGCTCTTGTTGAAGGGACTGCAAATTTCGAATCTTTGCTCTCAATTCTTTGACAACATAAAGGCCAGCAGGTTGATGATGATGACGAGCCGGCGGGGTCAGATCCAGAGGCGGCTAATGATAGAGCTTGAAGACGGCTTGGAAGCTAGATGAACCGCCTCTACAGAATGAGCCCCCTGGTGTAAGAATTTTTTTTGTGATGGATTATGTGGCTCCACTATGAGTCCTGTAATAGGAGTAACACTTTGAACTTGCTTTGTCATGCCATCGTGCACGTTGGCGCCTTTTGCCAGTCCCGAACTCTGTTTTGACAAGCTTCTGTTAATATGCTCATGGCACTCTTTTATTATTTATTCACATACCTTCCTTGCTTAATGCCTGACAAATTTTATATATAAAGCAAACCTTGGAATAAGCCGACAACATAGCTTGGTCTTTCGAAACTCAAGTCAATCGAGTTTTCCTTCAATGATATTGAAGACGGATGATCCGGAAACTGGTCTTGATATGAACTCAGTTGTGCAACCCGGCCATCCAAATATAAGCCGGTAGTAAGGGTAACATTATACCTAAAGAATGTGAGTATATATATATATATTTTTTTTTAAAAATAATCCGGCTCAATGAGACTCAGAAAAAAGGAGACTGGCTTTCGAGGCTCAAGTCTTGCTTCCATGAAGCGGGTATAATAACCCATGGTTTGTCCTAGCTTTCTGTATGCCGGCTCTCACATGACGCAAGCCAATGTTTTAACTTTAAAAAGTTCAGTGTCCAAAAAAGGATTAACTTTTTAAGAGTACATGGGGTCATCTAATCGGAGTCGCATCAAACATACAGGCAGGTTTAACCATATTTTGATGGCGTTTTTTGCCGGGTCAAGAGGACGAGAAAGCTAAACTCGATGAGTTGGAAGCCCCCAAATGACCTATGTTTCAAACAATAAAGACTCATGCTCAATTTATAGGCTGAAACGACAGAGGCCCCGAGTTTCGGGGATGCCGGCTTTATTATATTTGAACATAAAGAAGTATATACAGAATTTTGCAGGGGGGATAAAAAATTACAGAAGGTGAACCGGTGGCTCCTAAGTGTAATAAGGCCGCAGGTGTGCGATATTCCAGGGCCGGTTTGTTTCCTCCCCAGAAGTGTATGAACCCTCTCGTCAGTCGACCAGGTAATATGAACCATTATTGAGGTTTCGACTGATGACGAAAGGACCCTCCCAAGGCGGGGAGAGCTTATGCATCCCCGTTTGGTCTTGAATCGGACGGAGGACTAAGTCGCCTTCCTGAAAAGTGCGGCTTCGGACTATACGGCTGTGGTAGCGACGTAGGTCTTGCTAGTATATTGCAGATCTTGCCGCGGTGGCTTTTCGTAATACGACCGACCGGGTAACTCCCGAACCCTGGAAGGGCTCCCTTCGAGAACTCAACTCCATCGGGCGAGAGCCCCACGGTGGGCGCCAACTGTCGTGGTTTTGTCATCCCGGCAGATGTCCTCGTAACAGGACTTAGGTGTGAGGCCATCGCCGCTAGGTGGCGACTCGAAGGGGTTAAACGAGAGAGAGAGTCGGGTTTACCCAGGTTCGGCCCCACCTATGGAGGTAATAGCCTACGTCCTGCTTTGTGTATATTTGATGAGTAGATCTCAATTACAAGGGTGCGGAATCGCTAACCTAGCTATCGAGAGGTTGTAACTTAAGTCTTTCAAACCCTAAGGACCTGCCTTTATATACATGTCAAGTCCTAGGGTTTACAATAGAGTCCGGGTCATATCATGACCCGTGACCTACAACATCTCTAACGTGTCTTGTATCTTAAGGAAACTCAATCGGCGTCCTTAGCTTCATGGGCTTTGAGCCGCCGTCTTCGGGTATTGGGCCGTCTGGCGACTTGAGTCTACCACCGCCTCGTTTGTCTTCATCTTCATGATACGGCCCATCTTAAGCTTGATTGTAGAGTCGTTGATACGTTAACCTGGCCCAGTATGGCGGGTTATACCGTGGAGTTATACCCCTGACAGTGTGCATCGCGTCCTTTTTGTCGCCGCGGATGGTGATGGTGCCGCTGCAGCCGGGCATCTTTACGAGGCCGTAGGCATGGTGGGTCATGCCCATGAACTTGGAGAGTACCGGGTAGCCCAAGATGGCGTTGTAGGGCAGGCCAATCTACATGACGTCGAAGTCGATGAACTCTGTGTGGTAGTTCTTGCGGGTGCCGAAGGTGACGGGAAGGCGCACGTCACAACCTGTGTTTTGCCTCATAACTAAGTTGTCATGACTCAAAAATTAGGGCCAACTAAAACTTTTCGCGTGCTTATGATGTTTGACTTGGTTGCTGATTGCTTGTTTGCTTGCTTGTGCTTTAATTCATAAACTTTCTCCTACTCTCTAGACTCATCTCCTTGATCCAAACCCTTGCCCAATGATCATGCCATGTGTATAGGACCTAAAACTATTTTTATAAAATATTATTTTAGCCAAAAAACATTTATTCAATTTAGGTTTACAAAAACCCCTTAATTGAGGTCTGAACTGCAAGTCCTCAAATTTTGGTGGATGTTTTTCCCCAAATACTTTATTTGGAACCTACCATATATGGGACTTCCCAAAACCACCAAATATTGTTTTTAAACATTATTTTCATATTTTATTCAAAGGCTTTTTCTTTAGGCCAGAAATGGTCTTTTATAGGGGAAAATTATTTTAATGCTTTAAAAATATTTGAGAAAATTTAGTGTCGTGGTTTTCTCATGGCAGATGCCATGGGGTGGCTTATCGAGAGTGGTTGGGGCCGAAGGATGCCGACGGGCTCCGGGAGCGGGATTAGCCACAAGCGATGAGGGACACACGATGTACCCAGGTTCAGGGCCCTCCGGGGGAGGTAATACCCCTAGTCCTGCTGGTCTAGTTAGATGGTGGATGATGTTACAATGGTGCTCCTTGAGCTGTTTGTCTAGGAGAGGAAGAAGGAGCAGCCGGCTCTTCTTCCCTTGCTACGTGGGAGTGTGAGTGTGAGGTCGAATGCCTCCGTGCGTGCCTTCCCGATGCATGGGGGCCTCGGGGGGTCTTATAGGCCAACTCCACGGCTTACAATATTCCTAAGGTATTAACAGGGGGGACCCGGCTAGCAGCCTCTCCAGCCCGCCGGCTGGGTCGTCTTGTCGCCCGTAGGGCCCGCCGGCTGCGCGGTCCGATCGCCAACTGGGGCCCGCCAGCCGGCTCTTCTATTGGCACACGCCCACCTACCGCGGCACGGGCCGCCCCGCCCGGCGTCGCCTTGCGCCAGCCGGCCGAAGTCAGCGGTACGGTCAGCTGCGAAGTAGCCACGCCGGGGCAGGTAACGGAGTGGACGGCGGCGCAGCGGCACTGTTGCCCTGCCGGGCCTCGATCAGTCTTCGGTCAGCGGTACGACCGCCCGGACTATAGCCACGCGTGCCCGTGCGTCAGCGGTCCCTGTAGCCACATCAGAGTTCCGTCGTGGGGGTCGCGTCTTGTCGGTGTACTTTGTCGCAGTAGGAGGGGACGGGTGCCTGCCCATCCGGAGGTCAGCGGGAGGGCCGGCTGCGGGGAGGCCGGTTGTGCCTGGCCGAGGACCTGATGGCCGGCTCCTGTCCAGCCGGCCGCGGACCAGCCGGCTAGGGTGCCAGCCGGCCATTCGCCAGCCGGTCGTCCACCAGCCGGCCGTGGGCCAGCCGGCTAGTGGGCCAGCCGGCCGTGGACCAGCCGACCGTATAGTTTTTTCTGAAAGGGGCCTGAACTCCCTCGTCTTGGCATACCCAGGGGTAATATGCCCATCATATAGGGAAACTCAGTGGTCATTATTGGCAATATATATGAGTTTCAACACATGGTCATGTTCAAAATATTGGACAAAATCCTCCAAAACCCTTTCTGCATATTCCAGGTATTTGAAATATTTCTATAAGAAATATTCTCGAATAAGTCTAAGAAAATTCTAGCATGTCACATATGCCATATGTGATCATCTTCACAAGCCTCATCTCAATCCCAATAATTTTGGTGCACCAGAATGCTCCAAAACCATCTCTGTCCAGATCCAAACTTGAGCAACTTTACATTGCCAAGTTCCCCCAATTGTGCTCAAACTTTGTGCACATGTTCTAATGATGCCACCACACCAAGTGGTGCATCAAGGAGAATATCTTAGCATGATCAGATCTAAGGAAATTTATTTCTGTTGCTTTCTAGGGTTTGCCAAAGTTACATTGGAAACTTTCCACAAATAATCTTAAACTTCGTGGAAAACTTTAATTTTATCTGCCATTTGATCCTGTTAAATATCACTACAAGTGGGAAAGTTTATGTTGCAAAAACACACATCAAACACCTTCTGGTGATTTGGTAAAAACATGTTTTCAACCCCTTTCACTATTTCCCTTCACCCCAACTTTGTACCACAACTTACAAGTGTTACCTTGCACCTCCAGTAAGAATCCCATGGCTCCAGATCAATCATTGATGGGTGAAAGCCCTATTTTTACTCTCTGTTCAACCTAGGCATAGGCTTCTCCCCCCTCATTTCTACCTTTCTACCCAAAGCCTTACCCTCTAAGGCTTCTAGAGCATCTCCAGTATCTCCCTCTAGCTGCTGGACATGCATGGCCACGCCCAAGAGGCAAATGGCATGCCATGGCATGCCATATGGGCGCTCTGGAGCGCGCTACAGTGCCCAGCCGCACTGTAGCTGAAACCCAATGCATGGCTCCGACTGCCTCGGCCCTTTGCATCGTGTCCCCCGTGTCCCCCTCGACGTCCGCAAGACACCAAGCTGCCGCTCCCTCCTTCCTCTCTCTTCGGCAACCCCAGCCACGCGTGCCCGACACCGCCTGCACCGGCCAGTGCCCATTCACGCAAGGGGACCCGCCTCTGACCTCGCCCTATTCCTCCTCTCGCTCACAAGCAACCTAGACTAGCCCCACGAGCGCCACAGAGTAGCCCCGACCCCCTCCCGTGGCCTCCAGAGCCCATCCGGCGGATGCCCGTGAGCCCAGTCCAAGGCGAGCCCTGGCCTACCTATACGAGGCATCCCCTAACCTCTCTCGTGGCTTTCCTCTCACTCTTAGGCACCTAATCGGGCCCCTGCTCAGTCCATCTACCCCGAGGGAGCCCCGAGCTCGAGATTGAGCCGGAGCTCCGCCGTCTCGGTTCGCCGGCAACTGCGCGGTACAGACCTCCTTCGGACCTCCTGCTTCCTCCTCTGGAACTTCCACAGCTCCCTGACCCCATTTCCCCTCTTCTCCGCTTCGATTGCAGCACAGGGCGACCGGAGCTTCCTCCTCCCGAAGCACCACCGCCGGGTTTCCACATGGCCGGCGAACCAGAGCTCTTCGGTGACTCCCTCCACCACCATTTGAATGGCGCCACCACCCTGAGCATGGCGGTGCCATCCCTGCCTCGATCCGTCGCCGGAATCGCCGCCGGTGAGGCCCCTCCCTTCTGTGTCCCTAGGAAGGAGATGACAGGTGGGGCCAACCTGTCATCCCCTCCTGTCTCACTGTCTCGCAGACGGGCGGGCCCGTCCCGTCAGGTTTGAACATGCTGTGTTATGTACCGCTTCGGGCGAAGGCCTATTCCCTGAATACGTCTTCGACGTGGCCCTCCCACGGTGTTGCGCTGTGCCTGGGCCACTTTCTTCCTGGGCCGGCTCTGCTGACGCCCTTCCGGCCCATATGCACAGTATAATTTTTGTTTTTTCTTTTTCAGAGATCTTCCAAAAATTCCCCAAGCCAAAATAATTATCCAAATGACATGATTCCAACTCCCACATTTTTCTAAAATTCCAAACTAATTAATGGTGCTACTTCCAGATTTTTCCATGACACTTGTGAGTACTATTCAAGTTCAAATTTAAATTTGAAATAATAAATGCCACTTTGCAAAAACCCTAGATCACTCATCTCTAACCCAAATGAGATGGTTCAAATTTTCCGCAGACTCCAAATATCATGCCCTATTTAGCTAGCCATGGTTGACATTTTTACCATGCTGTGTTTTTGCTGCATCAAATAAAAGGCCCCACTTTCCATTTATTTCGTCTTAAGAAACTCATAGGAAAATCATTCAACCTCCAAATCCAGTGAATCCACTTCCTAAATGCTTCAAAATTCATGCCCTATTTAATGAGTGCATCCACTCATTTTTACAAAAACATATTCGGTGAATTCCTTATAGGGTCATCATTTGCTTCATTTCCATCATATTGGCCTTTCCAAAAATCCCTATTGATGCAACTCAAGTAGATCCTCTTTAGATATTTTACTTATAGCCAGAGTTATCCGAGGAAAATAAACTTCCAACTTTAGAGCACTTTTATTTCTCTACTTGTTGTGTTGCTTATTATGGTTGTTTCCGACGGTAGTTGGCGAAGTAGACGGAGTGCTCGGAGTTGGATCAGAAGCGTGTGAAGACCTCGAAGACTTTGCTAAGCCAAGCAAGCAGCCCTTTGACCATGTCTAAGAAACCATTTTATGCATGACATGTGGCACTTTATTCCGTTGTATTGAATCATGATGAAACGGTGACCACCGTGGTGGGTTACCTCCATTACTTTCCTCGTTGATACTTGCACTGACCATGACCCTACCTTCCTATGAGGGTTGTGCGGCTGGGAAGTAGATAGGATGCTAAGTAGTTCCTACGCAAGTGGGACGGGGATATGCATTGAGATGGAAAACAAATGTTTTATCAAAGACTTTATGAAAACCCCATCGGGTGCCACTAATGCCCGACGTAAATGAAGAGCTATGTAACCACTTGATGAAGAAGTGGTGTACTGAGGCAAGTTGCGTGTGTGTTTTCGTAAACGGATTAGATTTAAGGTCTGCTGACCGTCCCAACCTTACATGTGCGACCTCTCTACCCCTATATGGGAAGGGGCCTTTTTGATTACTTTGGTTGATGCTAGCAGAGAGCCCGCATTACTAGTGGCGGGAGTGATGTGGTCACTCTCGATACGGGGTCATGCCAGGTCGCGCGACCATGGGCTGTTTTTACAGACATCGGGCACACCGTTGCGTCCCTTCATGGATGGTACTATGTTGAGCAAGGCTCGTGTTTGTACATCATGAAAACATGGGCCAACGAGTGGACTCTTTGTTTAGTATCGTCAAGGGAAAGGCATCGTTCAGGTGCTTACCTCGGGTACCTAATGTACCGCGACTCGTGGATGACACGGAAGTTCCCTAAGTCTTGTGGGTAAAGCACGCAAACTCTGCAGAGTGTAAAACTATTCCGATAGCCGTGTCCACGGTCATGGAGAGTTCGAGGTCCTTCTTAAACCACGTCCAGATGTTTTCACAAAACTTAGAGTGTGTGAGTGTGTGACAAAGAGATACTTGGGCTCAGTCGGAAGACTTGATGAAATGACTGAACATGTGATGTTCAAACCCTGCTTATATTGATATCTGTAACTTGTTCATATGGATATCAGCAACCTCATGATGCATGCTCCTACAAGTCATTTGATCATGTCATTGCACTCAAAACTAGCTTTCTGCAACTTACCTATTTAGTGCTATATCATGCTTTGTTATACCTTGTTCCAAAACATGGGTTGCGTGCGAGTACATTCAAAGTACTCATTGGCTTGCCACTAGTTATTTTATTGGCCAGGCATGAAAGAACAATATATAATGAAGAGTACCTTGGTGACATACATGCGAGCTAGGATGCTTCCCAGTCAGAATGCCTGTAGGTTTATGGCAGATGGAATGGGTTCACGCTATCATTGAGGATTTCTGCTGCAAATATACGAAGACTCAGCCGTTAGGGCCATATTTTAGTAAAACGGTATGTACTGGATGTAAGACTCTTGTTATTCAGTTTATGTGTGTTCAGTGAGCATTGATCTTTGGGATCACTATATACGTGCATTCGGTGATCACGACTTATGAGTCGAGGTCCGCACAGAGCTGGTATCAGAGCCATCCTGACTGTAGGAACCCTTAGTTAGCATGGACGTTAGTTAGGGCAGGAACTAGCCCCCAGGCCCCAAAATCACTTGCAAAACCTATTGCACTTCTCTCCTCATTTGATCTAGCAAACTATCAAACCTTTTGCACTCACCTCATCCTCTCTTGTCATATTAGCCTCTTCTCTGACCATCTTCTAGATGGTCGTGGCTCCCATGAGACTCCTCATGACCGGATTTCCACCACTCCTAAGAGACTGCCTCCAGCAATGCCACTACCCTTTGGAGCCGATGTACACCCTGCATGAGCTGGACAATGGCGAGTTTGGGATTGGAGTTCTACGCCAAGGTGGTTGTACCTGTCAAGACCTCACCCTAGAGTTGGTTCTTTGTTGGACCGCCTATGCCAACAAGAGACATGGCCATTCAGCAGGCGGCATATGAATCCCTCCTCCATCTTCGAGACCTCCTCCCAGAGATGAAGGAAGGGCAAGCTACCTGCTACCTGCCCAGCAAGAGTGGATTAGGAGCCTCTGCTCAAGCAATGATTTCCACAAGAGACGAAGACCCAACCCTCAAGCTCCAGATCCGCTACGCCAACGCGGTAGACTACCTTCTGCATTACCTTACCAAAGAATTCCTCAAGTCCCGCCAGGATTTCCCTTCGCTCCTACATGTCCACTTCCTCGAGAAGAAGAAGGTGGTCGAGAAAGAGCAGATGATTGCTGCCCTGCAAGTGTACATCACCAACCAGAAGCAACAAGTTGAGGAACTTCAGGAAGCCTACAACCGAGCCCTGCGTAGAAGGCATAGGGACAGATTTCCATATCCACCATGTAGAGGACAATCATAGGCCACCGATGTCATAATCCAAGGATGAATAACAACCTCGACATACTCGTCACATGTTTCGGATGTGGCGAATTTGGGCATCATGTCAGGAGGTGTCCCAACAAGCAGCCGACTATCGCATACCCACTGGTACCACAGGAAGGCCTAGAAGCTGAAGACTGAGCGTCCTTTTCCACGAGACATGAAGCAAGCTACTACTACTGAGTTCGAGAACCTCCTAGGGTAGGATGAGTCGTGTAACCTCTGTGCGAAGTCGAGTCCGTGTGATGGTTCAAATGAAACCATGTTGTGTGTTGTTTGCTTTTATCTGTTTGTGTTTGGGTATAAGTAGCACTTTTGCCCTAGGCAACGAGTAGGCGACTATACCACCTATCTTATCTTAATGAATTTGTTTGCCCTTTCGGCACTTGTTTGATTGCACTTGCACTATAGAACCCCCTTTAGGCACCTCCTCTATGCTACTTTTCCCTCTCACCCTTCTCGACGACTGAAGACCAGCCAGGCAAGATGCACCAAGGATCTACCTCGACAAATAACTAGTACTGAAGACTTTTGACGATAACCTATTCAACTAGGTGCAACCCCGTAGAGATATGTCTTTTCCTCAAGATTGGAAACCCTTGCCTAGACTAACCTAGACCTCTCAAGTTACCCGGCCCAACCTTTAACCATGTGCTTAACATACGGGTTACGAGAGAGCACCGAATAAGCTTCGGTAACCTTGGTTTATCACTGGGTTTCACCATGGGACTAGTGATCCTAGTGAACACGCGCATTACGTCCCTAAGATAGCACTTGATCCGATGATGCCATAGGAAAGATCGTATTGAGGAAGCATGATCAGTAAACAACTGATTTGATGTAGCTATGATAGATGTCTTAGGGATATAGCTCAGACCCTTTGGTAGATTACAAGATTTTCTTGATGATAGATGAACTTGGTGGACCAGGTTGATAGAGTAGCATAATTTTCTTCTCCCTTGAGAAAGTTGGATTTAGTAGGACAATTATGACCACAAGCTGAAAATTCTTGGTGGTATAATACCTTGACTCTGTCAAGTAATAGTATGGGATTGATGAAGTTACAATAATGACTCGGAAGAAAAAGTAGGAATTCTCTTGAACATAAGATTTGGATTAAATAGGTGATCCTAGTGGAATATAGGTGTTGAGTAAGTCTACATGGTTCGGAGTAATTTGGATTTAGTCCGATGATCTCGATCTTGATACCATGTTTCTTGATGGAAGATAAACTAGAAACACTGGAGTGTTATCTAATTTGATTCGAGGATCTATATGCACCTAACATTGGAGTTTACTAATCATCATGATGGGAATTGGTGGATATACTACGATGAGATGGTCCTTTCAAGGATTTGGGGATTATAGGAACTCTAGAATATTATGTGGGACTCCATCAATGTTGGATTTGTAGAAGTGATCGATCATGTGATGGTTGATGGGATTAGTAGACCGATGAAATGGATTCATAGGAAGGAAACAAGATCTTGGATTGGTATATTACGTGTTTCCGTGGCATAGAAGTGCATTACCTTAGACCTTGGATGAGTTAGTAAATCACTTGGATTTGTAGTGTCACAATCAAGCTTAGCAGCTTGTATGCTTTCCCGAGGATTTTTACATAGGGATATATACGAGTTAGCTATAGTATACATATGAGATTTTGGTTTAGTCCTCTCAAAACCTTGGAGTTGAACAGCATGAGTGATGTTGGCGTTGACTTATATGAGATAATACCTTCAATGATACAAGGTGATTTTGTTTGGGGAAATAAGTAGGACTATTGGCATCCAAGAACTATGCTCAAGGATAAGATGATAGATGATCACTCACATCATAAGCTCCTTGAAACCCTGAAGCTTTACCAAGCCATAACCTGGTCGGAATGTGACCATAGGCTTTGGCTCTAAGTCAAAAGACTATGGTCGATACTCCACCTCGACCACCACCAATCATGTCCATAAGAAAGGTGGACACGAAGAACTAGATTACAATGGACCACAAACCCCTGGACAAGTAACCATCCGGAGCAAATGCCCGCTCCTCTCACATATCCCACGAGCAATGTGCTTGTGTGATACTTGGGGAAATATGTTGTTGTCCTCACGGATGACATACTTATTTACCCAATGAGAGAAAGGGACACCTTAGTCCTATTTGGATAATCCCCAGAAACACCAACTGCCTTGCCTCTCAAAGTGTAAGATTATACCTTAAGGAAGTTGGACTCCTCGAAGCACCCTCCCTACAGCAGAAGACAACCTTACCCAAGTAAGATGAAGAACCAATGTGGTTGGAAGCCCGACGAAGAAGAAGAAGAACCAAGAGAAGTCAACCACCACTCCTCTGCCGGCTACATCAGCTAGACTATATCAAGAAGCACCGACGTTCAAGCACGATGAAGCCCTCAGACATCAAGAGGATTAAAGATCCCCTTGTTTTTAATGGTCACCTATCAGTTCCTGACTAGGAAGGAACCGAGAAGTTTATAGCACCCCTCGCTCCACCACTTTGACGGTATACGAGGAGCATGACATCCCAACTCTCTCCAGATGCCTGGAACAGAGTGGAACGACTGTCATGACTTCGTTACTAGCCCCTTTTTGGTCCAATCAAGGGCGTCAATCCTGACTGGATCATGGTGAAACACCTGTGAAAGGTAGTTCACCCCGCTTGCCAAGCCTCAGACCTTGGGGGTTGGATGGCTAGTCTATTCTTTTGGGTATCCAGCTCATCTAGGACCCCCCCCCCTCAAAAACCATCCTAGGTGGTAGGAACCATTTTCACGTCAAAACTCTAAGCTTAATCTTGTGGACGAAACTCAGCCCAAACCTTGCCACAAATGGCTATAGAGAGACAAGTAGACCAAACACTCGAAGACCCGCCAGAAACGTGCGTCCGAGACGATGAAGACAAATGGCCGATGATGAATGAAGAACATACCTGGGCAACTTACTCAAGTAAAAGATCTAGACGAGAAGCCTACGATGACGCGCTTCAATACTCTCATGAATGAAGACCACCTGTGATTGAAGATCTCCTTCTTGAAGGAAGATAAGGACTTCCCGTCAACGGGGAGATACACCACAACCTTGTCCCTTTTCGTCTAGCACGAGACATCTATATGTCACTAACCAACGTGAGTAACCCCAGGACCAACACGCAGACACAATACCTTGCCACATATTCCGACTTTGGAGTACACACGCATGTCAGATCTTTGCCCAAACCTTGTTCACCAAACCCTTGACCTTAGGCAAGCCTAGCAGATTGCAACAACCCCGTTCACCCTCAGACGAAGCCAATAATGCACTCGAAGCTGTATCATAAAGCACTTCAAGATCCAATGGAGCCATCACATCGAAGAAGAATCCACATGAGAATGTGAAGACTACCTCAGACCCAAATTTCCGCATCTTTTCTACGCCTATCCTTGGAATCTCGCGGACGAGATTCTTGTATGGGGGGTAGGTCTGTCACACCCTGTGTTTTGCCTCATGACTAAGTTATCATGACTCAAAAATTAGGGCCAACAAAAACTTTTTGCGTGCTTGTGATGTTTCACTTGGTTGCTGATTGCTTGTCTGCTTGCTTGTGCTTTAATTCATATACTTCCTCCTACTCTCTAGACTCATCTCCTTGATCCAAACCCTTGCCCAATGATCATGCCATGTGTATAGGACCTAAAACTATTTTTATAAAATATTATTTTAGTCAAAAAGCATTTATTCAATTTAGGTTTACAAAAAACCCTGAATTGAGGTTTGAACTGCAAGTCCTCAAATTAGGGTAGATGTTTTTCCCCAAAGACTTTATTTGGAACCTACCATATATGGGACTTCCAAAAACCACCAAATATTGTTTTTAAAGATTATTTTCATATTTTATTCAAAGGCTTTTTCTTTAGGCCAGAAATGGTCTTTTATAGGGGAAAATTATTTTAATTCTTTAAAAATATTTTAGAAAATTTAGGGAAACTCAGTGGACATATATTTGCCATATATATGAGTTTCAACACATGGTCATGTTCAAAATATTTGACAAAACCCTGCAAAACCCTTTCTGCATATTCCAGGTATTTGAAATATATCTATAAGAAATATTCTAAAATAAGTCCAAGAAAATTCTAGAATGGCACATATGCCATATGTGATCATCTTCACAAGCCTCATCTCAATCCCAATAAGTTTGGTGCACCAAAATGCTCCAAAACCCTCTCTGTCCAGATCCAAACTTGAGCAACTTTACATTCCCAAGTTCCCCCAATTGTGCTCAAACTTTGTGGACATGTTCTAATCCTCTAATGATGCCACCACACCAAGTGGTGCATCAAGGAGAATGGCTTAGCATGATCAGATCTAAGGAAATCTATTTCTGTTGATTTCTAGGGTTTGCCAAAGTTACATTGGCAACTTTCCCCAAATAATCTCAAACTTCGTGGTAAACCTTAATTTTATCTACCATTTGACCCTGTTAAATATCACCGCAAGTGGGAAAGTTTATGTTGCCCAAATACAAATCAAACACCTTCTGGTGATTTGGTAAAAACATGTTTTGAACCCCTTTCACTATTTCCGTTCACCCCAACTTTTTACCACAACTTACTAGTGTTACCTTGCACCTCCTGTAAGAATCCCATGGCTCCAGATCAATCATGGAGGGGTAAAAACCCTATTTTTACTCCCTGGTCAAGCTAGGCATGAGCTTCTCCCCCCCCTCATTTCTACCTTTCTACCCCAAGCCTTATCCCCTAAGGTTTCTAGAGCATCTCCAGTATCTCCCTCTAGCTGCTGGACATGCATGGCTGCGCCCAAGAGGCCAATGGCATGCCATATGGGCATTGTGGAGCACGCTACAGTGCCCAGCCGTATTGTAGCCACCGCCCAATGCATGGCTCCGACAGCCTCGGGCCTCTGCATCGTGTCCCCCATGTCCCCCTCGACGTCCGCAAGACTCCAAGCTGCCGCCCCCTCCTCCCTCTCTCTCCGGCGACCCCAGCCGCGCGTGCCCGACACCGCCCGCACCAGCCAGTGCCCGTTCGCGCAAGGGGACCCGCCTCTGACCTCGCTTTGCTCCTCTCGCTCACCAGCAACCTGTACTAGCCCCACGAGGGCCGCGGAGTAGCCCCTACCCCCTCCCGTGGCCTCCATAACTCATCCGGCGGAAGCCCGTGAGCCCAGTCCACGACGAGCCCCGGCCTCCCTATAAGAGGCATCCCCGAACCTCTCTCGCGGCTTTCCTCTCACTCTTAGGCACCTAATCGGGCCCTTCTTCAATCCATCTACCCCGAGGGAGCCACGAGCTCGAGAACGAGCCGGAGCTCCGCCGTCTCGGCTCGCCAGCAACTTCGCGGTATAGACCTCCTCCAGACCTCCTGCTTCCTCCTGTGGAATCTCTGCAGCTCCCTAACCCCATTCCCCCTCTTCTCCGCTTCGATAGCAGCACAGGGCGACCGGAGCTTCCGCCTCCCCAAGCACCACCGCCGGGTTTCCACGTTGCTGGCGAACCGGAGCTCTCCGGTGACTGCCTCCACCACAATTCGAACGGCGCCACCGCCCTGAGCATAGCGGTGCCATCCCCGCCTCGACCCGTCGCCGGAATCACCGCCAGTGAGGCCCCTCCCTTCTTTGTCCCGAGGAAGGAGATGACAGGTGAGGCCAACCTGTCATCTCCTCCTGTCTCTCTATCTCGCTAACGGGCGGGCCCGTCCCATCAGGTTTGAACGTACCACGGCGCGTACCGATTCGGGCGAAGGTGTATTCCCTGAATGCGTCTTCGACGTGGCCCTCCCGCGGCGCTGCTCTATGCCTGGGTCGCTTTCTTCCTGGGCCGGCTCTGCTGACGCCCTTCCAGGCCATATGCATAGTATAATTTTTCTTTTTTCTTTTTCAGATATCTTCCAAAAATTCCCCAAGCCAAAATAATTATCAACATGACATGATTCCAACTCCCAGATTTTTCTAAAATTCCAAACTAATTAATGGTGCTACTTCCAAATTTTTCCATGACACTTTTCAGTACTGTTCAAGTTAACTTTGAACTAATAAATGCCACTTTGCAAAAACCTTAGATCACTCATCTCTGACCCAAATGAGATGGTTCACATTTTCAACAGACTCCAAGTATCATGCTCTATTTAGCTAGCCATGGTTGACATTTTTTCCATGCTGTGTTTTTGCTGAATTGAATAAAAGGCCCCACTTTCCATTTATTTCGTCTTAAGAAATTCATACGAAAACCATCCCAACTCCATATCCAGTGAATCCACTTCCTAAATCCTTCAAAATTCATGCCCTATTTAATGAGAGCCTCCACTTATATTGATATCTGTAACCTTTTCATATGGATATCTGCAACCTCATGATGCATGCTCCTACAAGTCATTAGATCATGTCATTGCACTCAAAACTTGCTTTCTGCAACTTACCTATTTAGTGCTATACCATGCTTTGTTATACCTTGTTCCAAAACATGGGTTGCTTGCGAGTACATTCAAAGTACTCATTGGCTTGCCACTGGTTATTTTATTGGCCAAGCTTGAAAGAACAGGATATAATGAAGAGTACCTTGGTGACGTACATGCGAGCTAGGACGTTTCCCAGTCAGAATGCTTGTAGGGTTAAGGCAGATGGCATGGGTTCATGATATCGTTGAGGATATCCACTGCAAATATACGAAGACTCGACCATAAGGGCCATATTTGAGTAAAACGATATGTATTGGATGTAAGAATCTTGTTATTCAGTTTCTGTGTGTTGAGTGAGCATTGATCTCTGGGATCACTATACATGTGCATTCGGTGATCACAACTTATGAGTCGGGGTCCCCACAGCGCACTTGCCCCAGTGGGATGGTGGAGCCGTCAGTGACACCTGAGAAGGGCCTGGTGGGCATCAGGCGCTTGTAGGGCACTTGAAGCATATCGAAGGTCTCCATGGAGAGCACGTTGAGCCCTGCCCCGCTGTCGATGAGCGTCTTGGTGACAGCCATGTTGTTGATAGTAGGAGTGCACAACAGGGGGACGGCGCCCAAGGCCTTCGTGGACTTGGGATGGTCGCTGGCGTCGAAGGCAATGGGGAGCTCGGACCACTTGAGGCGGCTGGAAGACTCGAACGCCGGGAGGGCCGCGTTCACCTATCAAGAGAATTGCTTGAATTAATGGTTGGATGGAGGGGCCTGGGCCCCGCCGAGGATGCAGGCCACCCTGCGGGGCTCTTGGTAGCCCCC
The DNA here is from genome assembly GCA_039707655.1 of Elymus sibiricus. NCBI lineage: Eukaryota > Viridiplantae > Streptophyta > Magnoliopsida > Poales > Poaceae > Elymus > Elymus sibiricus. The sequence goes on from CM077667.1 coordinate 257,050,316, forward strand.
AACTTTCTCAGCGTGAGGTAGATTGTTGGCGTGTGGGGGTGCGACGTTGGCCTGAGGATTGGGCTACTGCGGCTGGCTCTGCCAGCCCTGACGGTTATTGTCGCCACCGTCGTTGTTGTGGTTTGCATCCCAGCGGCAACCTCCGTTGCCACTGCCGCGGCCCCTGCCGCGCTCCTGGCGGCTGTCGTGGCGGCCGGTGCGGCCCTCCTGAAGCTGCTTGAGCTTGTAGCAGTCCTCAGTGTTGTGGGAGTCACGTTGTGGTAGGCGCATACAGGGCGGTCGTCCTTCTTGGCTTCGCCGCGCTTGCGGCCATGCTTGTAGTCTGGCTCCGCCGCGAGCACAGCAGAGCCCTTGCGCTTGGGGTCCTTGCCCTTGGACTTCGCCGCGCCTGGCTTAGCGTCGGGGTCGTTGTGGAGGAACGGGTGTCCCTCCTCGGCCTTGGTGCAGCGGTCGGCGAGGATGAAGAGCTCCACTGCAGAGTCTAGCTCGTCCCTAACGGAGAGCTTCTCACGCATCTTCACGTCGGTGAAGCCGCTGGTAAAGACAAAGACGATCGCGGCGTCGGAGGCCTTCGGGATCCTTTTTGCGTACCTGGATGAAGCGCTGGACGAACTTGCGGAGGGACTCATCAGGACGCTGGCGCATGGCCCGCAGGTCGTTGAGCATGAGGGGACAGTCGCTCGTGCCCGTGAAGTTGGCGATGAACTGCTTGCATAGGTCCTCCCACGAAGAGATGGACGCCTCAGGGAGGTTCAGGAGCCACGCGCACGCAACGTCCTTGAGGGCTAGAGGGAACCAGTTCGCCATGACCCGGTCGTCCCCCCTTGCGGCCTGGATGTTGATGGTGTAGAGTAGGAGGAACTCCATGGGGTTGATGCTACCGTCATAGCGAGGAGGAAGTTCTGGCTTGAACTTGTCGGGCCATACAATGCGGCGCAGCTCGGGTGCAAGGGCCAGGTAGGCCCCGGTGATGGCGACCCCTTCGTTCAGGGCCGCGCGGTTCTGGCGCCCACCCATGGCGACATCGTGGAGAACGCGGTCCTGGCGGTTGCGTGCCTTATCGAGGATCACACGCGCGTCCGGGGGCGCGCGATGGATGATCTGGCAATTGTCGCCGTCAGCGGCTAGCGTTGACGACCCGTGGAGCGGCTCCGAGGGGGGCGATACGAGGTGTCGCTCGGCTGCATCGCGGGTCGAAGGAGGAGGAGCATCGTGCTCGGCCTAGTCGGCGTGCAATGACAAACGAGCAGGGAGCGGAAGGGCGCCTGACCGTCGTGACTCAGAGCATTGCGCGCGGCGTCGACGATCTCGATGATGCGCTCGAGCCAGGCCTCGTAGCCGTCGTTGGCCGAGCGGTAGCGCTGGAGCTCCTGCGCCATGAGCAGTGCAGTGCGCGGAGGAAGAGGGTCGCGGCGCGTGAGCGAGGAGACGATGGTGGAGCGGCCACGCGCCTGGTCGTTCACCGACGGGTGGACGAAGGAGGCCACACGCTCCCCAACTGGTTCGGTTGCGGATCGGGGTCGCCGCACGGGGGCGCCTCGGGCGGTGGGTGCTACGGCGGCCCTGGCGGCAGCTCGGTGCGCAACACGTTCTCTACGAGCGGCGGCTTCGTCCATGTTGATGGTGATCCAGAGGTCGAGGGCGCGAAGATGGCAAGTCCCCCTACCTGGCGCACCAAATGTCGAAGTTTGGGATCTGCGTCCTAGAACTTCTCCAAGAACAAGGTTCGAACACTAACGGGCTTATCTTGGCGACCTGCAACACGACGGTAAGCACAGCTAGATCGATGACGAGCACACTCCTTCTCGCCGGAGACTACGGGGACGCATGAGCTACCCAGGTTCGGGCCACCGAGTGGTGTAAAACCCTACTCCTGCTTGTGATTTGATTTCCCTCAGAGGAGGAGCTTGTGGCTCAAGTACACGAGTTGTGGGGGATAGAATGGCTCGATCCCCTTACATGGAAGTAGCCATGTCCCTTTTGTAGTGCCTTGGTCCTCTTCCCCGAAAATATCGGCAGGAAAGGGTGGCACAGGGCGCCAATCCGAAGGGGGACAGGATCCAGGCCTATCCTGACTAAAGGTGGTCGCCTCCTGATAAAGTTTTCTTCGTGACACGCGTGTGGGCTCAGTGATGACCTTCGCCCTGGCGCGCTGATCCGTCATGGTCTTCTTTCATCGAAACTGCAAGCTTTGGGAGCCTGCTTTGAGGGAGGCGTTGTCCGTTGCTCCCTTATCACCAAACTGGTAACCTGGCCTGTGTCTTGCCCAACCGTCCTTATCCTGACAGCGGGACGTCATCCACGTGGCGGGTGCAGTGCCCCGCGGCTGGCACCGTATGCGAAGCCTCGTGAGGCGGCCTCGCGAGGAGGGCCTCGTGAGGCAATCTGGTGACTGGTGGTCTCTATTGGGGCTTGCCCCTCCGGAGGCAGCTCCCTTAGGGGCGGTCGGGGCTGAGCCATCTCTCTTAGTCCAGCCTAGCGTCATCCTCAGGGCCAGCGGTAGACAGGTTGTGGTACCCCGGGTCCCACTGGGCCGACTCACCTTGTCGTTTGCCCTCACGCACACCTCGTCAAGTAGAAGGTCCAGAAGCAAGCTCTGGAGCTGCAGGAATTCATTGTCGAAGGAATCACGAAGTTAGAAGCGGCAGGCTTGATCAAAGGAGTGATCCACCCAACTTGGTTGGTGAACCCTGTGGTAGTGCGTAAGGCAAATTTAAAGTGGAGGCTTTGTATCGATTTCACGGATATAAATAAAGCTTGTCCAAAAGACCACTTTCCCTTGCCACACATTGATCAAATAGTGGACTCCACTGCCGGCTGCGATCTGCTCTCCTTCCTTGACGCTCACTCTGGTTATCATCAGATCTTCATGGCCAAGGAAGACGAAGATAAAACCGCATTCTTTACTCCATGTGGCACATACTACTTTAAGTGTATGCCTTTCGGACTAAAGAGTGCAGGTTCAACATCTGCAAGGGCCGTCCAGATTGATTTTGAATCCTAGCTGCGCAGAAATGTGGAAGCTTACATGGATGATATAGTTGTCAAGACCAAGGACAAGGACACTTTGATCCAAGATCTAGAAGAAACATTCGCAAACTTGGACAAGATCAATCTGAAGCTCAACCCCGAGAAGTGTGTGTTTTGCATTCCATCCGGCAAACTTCTTTGGTTCTTCATGTCACAACACGGGATAGAAGCTAACCGCACCAAGATAGAAGCAACTGAGCAGTTGGTGGCACCGAAGCGTGTCAAGGATGTGCGTTGCTTGGCGGGATGCATTGCCGCCCTCAGCAGGTTTATTTCCAAGTCTACACAACAAGCCCTGACGTTTTTCAAGATTTTGAAAAAGGCAGGTTCAGTGAAATGGATTCCAGAAGCGGATGGAGCGCTACAAGACTTAAAGAAATACCTATTCTCAATGCCAACTCTAGTTGCGCTAAATCCACAAGAGTCGTTGCAACTGTACTTAGTGGCAACTAATCAAGTGGTCAGTGCAACACTAGTGGCAGAAAGAGAAGCTGAGGAGGATGAGGTAACACCCCCTGAGTTGGCAACCGGCAGCCCGAGTTCAACTCCAGCAAGTCAATGTGTCACCAACACAGATATGGCGCAAGGAGCAGAACAACATATTGTGCAGAAGAAGAAGATGGTGCAGCGCCCAGTATATTTTGTCAGCTCTCTCCTACAAGGGGCGAGGTCAAGATACTCTCGCGTGCAGAAACTGCTTTTTGGCCTTCTCATGGCCTCCTAGAAGCTGCGCCATTACTTCCACATTACACCACATTACCGTCATCACTAGCTTTCCGTTGCAGCGCATCTTGAGGAATCCAGAAGCCACCGGTGGGATCGTTGACTGGGCGTTGGAGCTGGCCAGCTTTAACTTAAGCTTTGAGAGCACGACAACAATCCAGAGCAGAGCCTTGGCGGAATTCATCGCAGAATGGACGCCAACGCCAGACGAGGAAATCCCAGAGACATCCCTCCCCAGCAAGGAAGCACCACAAGAGTGGATTATGTACTTTGACGGGGCCTTCTCGCTGCAAGGCACCGGTGCCGGCGTGCTGCTTGTCGTACCCACCAGAGAGCACCTCAAGTACGTAATTCAGATGCACTTCCCCAGGGAGGTTTTGACAAACAACACTGCTGAGTACGAGGGACTGCTTGCCGGCCTGCAGATTGTAGTCGACCTGGGCATGAAAAACCTTATAGTCCGAGGAGATTCGCAGCTCATTGTACGTCAAGTAAACAAAGATTATCAGAACCCTTTGATGGAAGCATATGTTGATGAAGTGAGGAAGTTAGAAGAGGATTTTGACGGTCTACAAATAGAGCACGTACCTCGTGCGGAAAACAACATTGCTGATGAACTGTCAAAAACAAGCTGCACAAAAGCTACCTGTGGAACCATGCACTTTTGTACTTCAAATGACTCAACCATCTATCACACCATCAAATCGGCAATCCAAGATGAGAAAGATCAGCTCCGGCGATTACTTCCCGGCAGAGCTACCAGCCGCCGCCAAGAAAGTTGTCGGGATTGATAAGAAGCTTTCCGGTGAGCGTCAAGCTCCGGCAGGGCCCCATGCCTTTGCCGTTGAAGCCAGCACTCCCATGGCGGAAGAAACGCCTTTAGTTCTGGTCGTCCAGCCACAGGCTCCGGCATGGGCGTACCAGATTGTTCAATTTCTTCAAACAGGAGAACTTCCTGAGGAGCAAGAAGAACAGGAAAGAGTAGCCCAGCAATCGAGCATGTACCAATTTCTGGACAGCGTCCTATGCAAGAGAAGGCCGAACGGGGTGAAATTGAAGTGCATCTCCCGGGAAGATGCACAGAAGCTGTTGGCAGAGGTACATGAAGGAATATGTGTCTCAAATAATGGGTCCCGCGCGCTAGTCGGCAAGGCATTCTGGCAGGGATTCTATTTGCCGACAACCCTTCAAGACGCCTTGGTGGTGGTAACAATATGTGAAGCATGCCAGTTCCACGCCAAGCAAACACATCAATCGGCACAAGCCCTTCACACAATACCTCTCTCCTGTCCATTCTCAGTATGGGGGCTTGACATCGTCGGCCCCTTCCCCCGTGCTACCGAAGGCTTTGAATTCTTGTCGATTGCAATCGACAAGTTTACAAAGTGGACTGAAGTGGAGCAAGTGAGAAAGGTGACAGCACAAGCAGCCGTCAAGTTCTTCAGAGGAATAGTTTGCCATTTTGGTGTGACCAACAGGATCATCACCAACAACGGCACGCAGTTCACCAGCAACACCTTCATGAAATACTGCCAAGACCTTGGTGTCAAGATCAGCTTTGCATCCGTTGCTCACCCCAGAAGAAACGGCCAGGTGGAGAGAGCAAACGCTGAAGTGTTGCGGGGTCTCAAGACATGGACATTCGACAAGTTGCATAAGTGCGGAAGGTGCTGGATTGATGAGCTACTGGCGGTTATTTTGTCACTCAGAACGACACCAAATCGAGCCACCGGCGAGTCACCCTTCTCCCTAGTCTATGGTGTAGAAGCGGTGCTCCCCACGGAACCCACATACGGGTCACCTCGAGTGCAAGCCTTCGATGGAGATGAGCAAGAGCAACTGCGGCAAGATGATGCCATGTTCCTTGAGGAAGATTGTCTTCGGGATGCCCTGTGTGCCGCCCGGTACCAGCAAGCCTTGTGACGCTATCATAGCTGCAAGGTGCATGCCAGGAGTGTTGAGGAAGGTGACCTTGTTCTTCCACTACAGGAATCAGGTACTTTGCCATCTGCCATGGCAGACGGAAAAGGATAGGCGTGCGGACGGCAAAACCCTTTGCCGTCAGCCAGCAGACAGCCTCCCGTCCGGCACAGAAAACTCGAGTAAAGGGGGGCTTTGCCGTCAGCTTTACAACAGCGGACGGCAAAGATATATGCCGTCCGCCATCTAGGGCATGCAGACGGTAAAGCCAGCTGATGGCACAGAAAGCAGGTTAGCCCCGTTAGACGGCAAAGGAGCTACCCACTTTGCCGTCTGCCGGAGACGGCAAAGCAGCAGGATGGGCCAGCTGGACAGATGAACTTCTTTGCCGTCTGCCAGCTGACGGCAAAGTGGGAAGCTCCTTTGCCGTCTGCCAGCGGACGGCAAAGTGACCAAATGGCCCAGACCTGGTGCTCCCAGGTTGCACAGGGTGCTGCTACGTGGCACGTACCCACAATCAAACAGTACTGTTGCTGGGGTTGAGTTGACGAGGAACGTACCCAGTATGACGTCCGGGTCTTCCTGGGCTTCCTCAGCGGTGACGTGATTCACACGACCCTTGCCATTGTTGGGCTATTTGCGGGGAGTTGGGTTCCTTGGTGGTGCTCCATGGCCTTGACCTTGGTTTGGCGCATTGGGGCGCGGTGCATCTGGCTTCTTGTTGGGCCACTGCTTAGAGATGTGTCCAGGCTGACCACACCCAAAGCAAGTGACCTGACCGTAGTTGTTGTTGTTGTTCCTGCCGCCGTTGTTGTAATTAAGGTTGTTCTAGGCTGGCCTGGGATTGGCATACTGCTGAGGCTGGTAGCTCGGACGTGGTGCAGGAGGTCCAGCCTGCTGCGGCTGATAGGTTGGCTTGGCTGGGGCTGGCTGCCAGGGGCGAGGCTTCTGGTTGCTGGAACTACCCTTGCTGATCATCTTGCGCTTGCAAGTGTCGTCTATGGCACGATGCTTGTCTTCCAGCATGAGAGACTTGTTCACCAGGTCGAAGAAGGTTCGGCAGTCGCAGACGATGAGCTGATACTGCAGGGTCTGCTGAAGTCCTTCCATGAAGCGTTCCATGTTGGCAGCCTCCGTGTTGACATCTTCAGGTGCATACCCTGATAGCAGGTTGAACTTCTACATGTACTCCTTGACAGAGCCACTTCCTTGCTTCAGCGCTCGGAATTCTCTCTTCTTGATAGCCATGATCCCAGAAGGAATGTGGGCGGTGCGGAATCCTTCCTTGAAATTATCCCAGGTGATCACACGATCGCCTTGCATGACCTTGAATCCATCCCACCAAGCTCTGGCGGTACCTCCGAGGCAGTGAGAGGCATACAACACCTTCTCACGATCCTCATTGCAATTGACTAGTGCAAGGAGGTCCTCGATGGTGCGGATCCAGTCATCGGCATCCAGTGGTTCAGCAGTCTCGATGAAGGTTGGGGGCGAATTCCTCATGAACTCAAACAGAGTGGAGCGGCCATTGCCTTTCCTGCCTTGCTGCTGGTTGTTCACAAGGACTTGGGCCATCTGCTGAATAGCAGCAGTGTTGGCTTGGCATTCCTCCCGGAGAACTTGGAGAAACTGAGCTATGGTCATGTTCTCCGGTGGAGGTGGTGGCAGGGGAATGTCGCCTTGTGGCTGCTCCTGGTGTCCTTCAGCCTGAGCAGTCCCACCAGCTCCCTGCCGCTGGCTGGAGTTGCCGGCTTCAGGGTTGGTGAAGAAGCTGTTGTGGGTTGTAGTCACCATCCTGTTTGGAGCAGCCAAGTCAAACAACTAGGATTGACGAGAGGAGAGGCAATAACGGAGAAAGCGCGCCTAAGGGGGTTGGCATAGTGCAAGTGTGGTAAAACAAAGGTCGAAAGACCAACACATATATTAAGATAAGATAGACGATGAAGTCGCTTACATGTTGCCTAAGGCAAAAGCGCGACTTGCATCGGAACACAAACAACAAAACAAACAACAAGCACACATGGTTTCATATGAACCATTACACGGACTCGACTTCGCATGAGGGGTACATGACTGATCCTACCCTAGGGGTTCTCGGACCCAGGTGGTGGAGTGCTCGGTATCGTAGCCACGCTCCTCTGGGTCTTCCTCCTATTCATCATCTAAACGGGCATCGTTTCCGGTCGAAGGGGTCGGAGAACGAGGAGGTCCATCCCGACGACGCTTCGTCGGTGGGTCAGTGAAGAGCTCATGGCACTCCTTCGCACTCATGCGACGATGACGTGTGGGTGCATCTCTAGCATGGGGCACTCCTCCTCGGTAAGCGACAGCTGGTCGTCCCTCAGGGGCTCCATCCTTCTTGATCCTGTCTGGCTTCGTCTTGGCTTGACGAAGTAGCTCTCGGGAGCGGTGGAGTTCCTCGCGGAGCTTCATAGACTCCTTAATCAGGTTGTCAACCAGACTATCGGCGGAGAGGCTGAAGTAGGTCTGGAACCTGAGTGGTGTGCCATCCTCCTTGGATGGAAAAAACGTCCAACTCTCGCCATGATCATCCTTTCTGAAAGGTAGATAGCGAGTAGCTGGCTTGTCAGCCATCTCTGGAATGATATCTCGAAGGTGTAGGAGTGCCTTGCGTGCAGCTGTCTCGACTGCGAGTGCCATGTTCTCCATCTGTGGTCCTTCAAAGAACCAACTAGTCAGGGAGTCGTTTGCCTTCACGACCACATCCGCGTGGTACTCCTTCGTGACGGCATCGATCCAGTGCTCGTGGTAGAGGAAAACGGGTGGTTGGCGAAACTGGCACTTCTCCAGGCTATCCTCATGGAGTAGGGGAAAGCCGGATGTCAGGAAGGCTTCGGGTACGATGGCCATCTACAAAGGTTTGAAGGGAGGAGAGTCAGTAGAGTGCTGTGTGAAGAATAGAAGAGGTAATAAGTGCAGAAACTCCTAAGTATAGGTTCTAGGTGTAGTTTTGAAAACGGTTTTATCCTAACTAACGTCCATGCTAACTAAGGGCTTCCTACAGTCAACCTGGCTCTGATACCAGCTCTGTGGGGACCCCGACTCATAAGTCGTGATCACCAAATGCATGTGTACAGTGATCCCAGAGATCAATGCTCACTGAACACACAGAAGCTGAATAACAAGAGTCTTACATCCACATTTAGCGTCTTACACAAATAAGGACCATGAAGGTCAAGTCTTACATAGATAGGGCGACAAGGGCCAAACACTTAAACATAACAGGCAGCGGAAATCTTGATCGAAAGCGTGAACCCATGCCATCTGCCTTAAACCTACATGTATTCTGACTGGGAAGCGTCCTAGTTCGCATGTTCATCACCAGCGAACTCTTCGCCATATTCCTGTTCTTCCATACCTGGCCAATTAAATAACCAGTGGCAAGCCAATGAGTACTTTGAATGTACTCGCAAGCAACCCAAGTCGTGGAACAAGGTATAACAATGCATGATATAGCACTAAGTAGGTAAGTTTTGCAGAAAGCTGATTTTTAAATGCAATGACATAATCAAGTAACTTGAGTAAGCATGCATCAACTGCTAACAGGTACTCATGTGAACAAGTCTCAGTTATCATTATAAGCAGGGGTTGAACATCTCATGTTCATCGTCATGCCAAGTCATCGGACTTAGCTCAAGTGTCACCTTTATCATCAACACGCACACACACACACACACACACCGGTTTAGAAACCATGGACGTAGCACAAGAGCAGTCATCCAACTGTCCTTGACCATGGACACGGCTATTCGAATAGTTTTACACTCTGCAGAGGTTGCACACTTTACCCACAAGACTCAGGAAACTTCCGTGTCAAGCCACGACTCGCGGTATTGTCCATACCCGAGGTAAGTACCCGAACATTGCCTTTCCCCTAGCGATACTAAACAAAGAGTCCACTTGTTGGTGCCATCCCTCATGATATACATCACACGTATCATCCATGAGGGCACGCAACGGTGTGCCTGGTGCCTGTGAAGACAGCGCATGATCGTCCATTCTGGTACGACCCCGTATCGAGAGTGACCACTTCACTCCCGCCACTAGTAATGCGGGCTCTATGCTAGTACCCACCAAGGTAATCAACAAAGCCCCGTCCCATAAGGGGTATCGTGGTTGTACATGTAAGGTTGGAGTAACGGTCGCAACTAACACCAATCCGTTTTCGAAAACCACACACACTCACTTGCTCCGGTACACCACTTCTTTATCAAGTGGCTACCTAGCTCATCATCATCTCCCTCGGGCATTAGTGGGACCCGACGGGTTTTTCGAAAAAGTCTTTGAAACCATTTTGTTTCCATCACCATGCATATCCCGTCCCACTTTGCGTAGCAACTACTTAGAATCCTAACTACTTCCACCCGCATAACCCTCATAAGCATGGTAGGGTCATGCACGATGCAAGTATCAACGGTAAAGTATCGGAGGCATCCCTCCGTAGTGGTCACCACATCAACATAATCAACATCAAGAACATAAGTGCTATATGCCATGCAATAAAAGGGTTTCATAGTCATGGTCAAAGGGCTGCTTGCCTGGCTCAACAAAGTCTTCGGGGTCTTCAAAGTCTTCGTGTCCAATCCCTTCGTCAACAACGCAATCTATCGTCGCGGAATAAACGGGCAAAAATAAGCATCACACAAAAACAGAGCACAAACTTTACTTCTAAAATGTTACCCTACTCTGATAAATACTACAAGCTATTCTAAAAATGTTTGTCTAAGGTTTTGTTGTGAAAAACATTTTGAAAACTATTTAAACAGAGGCTAAAAATATTAAAAACTAGATTTTAATTAAAATCACTATGTAATACATCTACACAAAAATGCACAAGTGGCATTGTTAAATTCTACAGATTATTCTAAGATTTATGGCGGAAAAATATTGGGCATTGGATTTTTATTATTGGCCTGAGGAATTTTGGAAAAACTAACAGAAAAGGAAAAAGAAGGTCACTGTGCAATGGCCCAGATCTGGCCGCAACTGGGCCAGCCTAGAGCAAATCAGCCCCAGGCTAACCAGTGCGCCCGCGCTCGCCAGGTTCAAACCTGACGGGCGGGGCCCGGGTGCCAGTGAGAGCGGGGGAGAGAGGCAGGCGAGACAGAGGCCGACAGGTGGGGGCCACCTGTCGGGTTCGTCTTCCTTCTCGGGACCGAAGGGGGGAAGCTCACCGGCGGCGAGAGGGGGCACGGCAGGGCTTGGCGATGGGGGGAATGGAACCAGGACGTCGCCGCCTGTCGGTCGGTGGAGGAAGCGGACGGGGAGGAGCAACAGGTCGCCGACGACGAGGTCCCGTGGCGGAGAGGCCTCGGGTGGTGGTCGTCGTTGACATTCCCGACCGCAAAACGATCGGGGAGGAAGGGGGAATGAGGCAGGGGCTCTCTGTGGTCTCAATGCAGAAGGAAAGTAGGCCGGAGCGGGCCGATATCCCGAGAACGACGAAGCCCCGACGCGGCGGTGCCTCGGTCGATCCCGAGCACTGGTGCTCCGGGTGGTCACTTGGGTGGTTCAGGGTGTCGATTGGGAGTGGAAGGGGGCCAGAGGAGGAGAGAGGGGGGCTCGGGGAACCCTTTTATAGCCGGGACGCGAGTCCACCGCGGACCCGTGCGCCGGCGAGGTCGGGCTGGTCACTGGAGGGGGAGGGAGCACCCAGGGCTTGCCCTGGGGTGTTCCAGGGGTTGGTCAACGACGAGCGGGAGCAAGAGAGAGAGAGAAGCGTGCGCGTGTGAGCCTGCTCACTGGCTGACCCGGGCGGCGCTCGGCACACGCGGGAGGAGGGAGAAGGAGGGGGAGAGAGGAGGGGGCCGATGGGGTAGCGTGTCCCGGACGTCGAGGGCATCTCGGGGGACAGCTCCCCGCATACCTAGGCTGTTGGGAGGCTCGGGATGGGTGCGGCTACAGTGCGGGAGCACACTGTAGCGAGCTCCAGAGCGTGCATATGGCTGGCATTGCCGTTTCCCGTGCGCTCTGGGGTGCCCCACCTTGTCCAGTAGCTCCTGGGGGTTCCTTAGATGCTCCTAGGATGCTCTAGGAGGTGAGGAGAGGTGCAGAAGAAAAAGGAGGGGGTGGAAATGATGCTGTCCATGCTGTCCAGAGGGTAAGAATGGGGTATTACACCACCAATCTGCGGCTTGAAGCCTTGGGGTTTTTACTAGGGGTGAAGCGGCACTATGAGAGGGTGTGGTAAAAAGTTGAACCCAAGGAGTACAGTGTAAGGGGGTCAAACAAGGGTTTTACCATTAGGGCAAAAAGTGTTTGATGAAGGTTTAGGCAAGCAAATGTGGTTTTCTTGACTTGAGACTTGGCAGGGTCAAAGGGTGGTTAGAAATAGGGTTAATCACCAAGTTTGAGCTTGATTGAAGAAAGTTCACAATGTAACTTTGTGAAACCCTAGAAATCAACAGAATCAGATTTCTATAGATCTAGGCATGCATATCACTTCCCACAAATCCACCACTTGGTGTGGTGTCATTATTTGGCGTTTAGCACATGCCCACAAAGTTTGGGGTCAAGGGAAGAAACTTCACAATGTAAAGTTGTTCAAATTTGGCTCTGGACAGGAATCGTTTTGGAATATTTTGATGAAGCAAATCAATTGGGATTGAGATGAAACTTTGCATGATTATCACATATGACAATTGTGACTTGCTGGAATTTTCTTGGAATTTATTGAGAATATTTCTTATAGAAATATTTCAAAAGCTTGATTTGGACAAAAAGGGTTTTGAGGGGTTTTGCCCATGATTTTGAACATGACCATGTGTTGAAACTCATATATATGGAAAATATATGTCCACTGAGCTTCCCTAAATTTTTGCAAATATTTTTAAAGCACTTAAATAATTTTCCCCTATGAAAAACCATTTTTGGCCTTAAGAAAAAGCCTTTAAATAAAATAGTAAAATAATTTTAAAATTAATATTTGGTGGTCTTGGGAAGTCATATATATATAGTAGGTTTTAAATAAAGCCTTTGGGGAAAAATAATCCACCTAATTTGAGGACTTGCAGTGCAAACCTCAACTCAGGGGTTTTTGAAAACCTAATTTGAATAAATTCTTTTTGGTCAAAATAAATTTTGTTAAAAATAGTTTTGGGTACTATTCACATGGCATGATCATTGGGCAAAGAGTTTGGGTCAAGGAAGATGAATATGGAGAGGAGTAGAACCTAAGAGTGCCATACACAATCATCCAAGCAAGCAAACAAGCAATAATTCAAACAAGTATGCACTCAAAAGTTTTAATTGGTTCCAAATTTTGTAAATCCTAGCATAGCAAAGTGATACAAACACAGGGTGTGACAGACCTACCCCCCTTACAAGAATCTCGTCCCCGAGATTCCTAGGCTAAGCGCTAAAAAGATAAGGGAACTAAGATCTAAGATAATCTTCATGCTCCCATCCAAAATGCGAACTGGCCTCTCACGATAAGTGAGGTCTGGCTGAAGGTCGATGGCTTGATGGTTGATGTCCTTGTAGAGGTCGGGGCGGTTGGGAACTTGGAGACACTTCCGGAGTTGTGACACGTGGAACACGTTGTGCACATCTGATAGCTCGGAAGGTAGCTCTAGCTGGTAAGCAACTTCTCCTTGCCTGTCGGTGATCTTGAAGGGGCCGATGTATCTTGGTGCAAGCTTTCCCTTGACGTGGAAACGCTTGGTCCCTTTGAGAGGCGTGACTCGGAGATAAACATGGTCTCCAACACGGAAGCTCATGTCCCGACGGTGGGAATCAGCGTAGCTCTTTTGTCGGATCTTGGCGGTCTCGAGACGCTCTCGGACGAGTTGAACTTGCTCTTCTGCTTCGCGGAGGATGTCTGGTCCAAAGACTAGTCCTTCTCCGGTTTCTGACCAGTTGAGGAGACTACGGCACTTGCGTCCATACAACACCTCAAATGGTGCCATCTGAAGACTCAACTGATAGCTGTTGTTGTAGGAGAACTCGGAGAATGGTAGGCAATCTTCCCACTTGGCTCCATATGCCAAAACATAAGCACGGAGCATATCTTCGAGTATCTGATTTACTCGCTCTGTCTGCCCACCGGTCTGGGGGTGAAAAGTAGTGCTGAAGGAACGCTTGGTTCCCAAGGCTTCTTGGAACCTATTCCAGAACCTTGAGGTGAACTGGGTTCCTCGGTCTAAGACAATCTCCTTTGGATCTCCGTGAAGACTCACGATCTGGTTGATGTAGAGGTTGGCCAGTTGGTTCCCATTATAGGTGGTCTTGACGGGAATGAAGTGGGTTACCTTGGTCAGGTGATCTACAATGACCCAGATGGAATCATGTCCTTTGCTTGACCTAGGTAATCCGGTGATGAAGTCCATCCCGACTTTGTCCCACTTCCATTCAGGCACTTTGAGAGGTTGCAACAATCCAGCGGGTCGCTGATGCTCAGCTTTGACTCTCTGGCATATGTCACATTTGGCAACAAAGGTGCCTATCTCCCGTTTCATGCCATGCCACCAGAATCTTGCTTTGAGGTCTAGGTACATCTTGGTTCCTCCAGGATGGATGGAATATGGAGTGGCATGAGCTTCTCGCAAGATCAAGTTCTTGAGTTCTTCTTTGTTGGGCACACAGATGCGATTCCCGAACCATACAACTCCTTGTTCATCCACTGAAAATCCTGGAGCCTTGCCTGCCTTGATCTTCCTCTTGATGCCTTTAATACTCTCGTGTCCCTTCTGAGCTTCTTTGATATCATCCATCAAGGTAGGCTTTGCTTCGAGGCTGGCTAGGAATCCAGGTGCAACTAGTTCCAAGCCGAAGCTTTCAAGTTCTTCATACATGGCGGGTAGCCTTTCCTTAATCATAGCATTCAAGGAACAAGCCTTTCTGCTTAAGGCATCAGCTACCACGTTAGCCTTTCCAGGGTGGTATTGAACACTGAGGGCATAGTCCTTGATCAACTCCAACCATCTTCGCTGCCTCATGTTCAATTCTCTTTGGGTGAAAATATACTTCAAACTCTTGTGGTCTGTGTATATCTCACATCGCTTCCCCAGAAGGTAATGTTGCCATGTCTTCAAGGCATGAATTACGGCTGCCAACTCAAGATCATGGGTAGCGTAGTTCTCTTCATGAGGACGTAGCTGTCTGGATAGATATGCTACGACTCTGCCTTCTTGCATCAGAACACCTCCAAGCCTGGTTCTCGATGCATCACAATGTATCAAAAACTCCTTGTGAATATCGGGGGTGGCGAAAACTGGGGCTGTGGTCAATCTCTTCTTGAGCTCTTGGAAGCTTTCTTCACACTTCTCCGTTCATTCGAACTTCTTGTCCTTCTTCAAAAGCTGAGTCATGGGTCGGGCAATGCTCGAAAATCCTTCAATGAACTTGCGGTAATATCCCGCGAGTCCGAGGAAGCTCCCGACTTCCTTCACATTGGTTGGGGATTGCCATTCAGTCACGGCTTCAATCTTGGTACGATCCACTGACAATCCTTCTGCAGTCAACACATGACCCAAGAATCCAACTTCATGCAGCCAGAATTCACACTTGCTGAATTTGGCATAAAGCTGGTGCTCTTGAAGCTTGTCTAGGACCAATCTCAAGTGTTGCTCATGCTCTTCTTCAGACTTGGAGAAGACGAGTATGTCATCAATGAAGACGACAACAAACTTGTCCAGGTACTCCATGAAGACTTTGTTCATGAGGTACATGAAGTAGGCAGGGGCATTGGTCAATCCAAATGACATGACCGTGTACTCATACAAGCCATACCGGGTTACAAACGTCGTCTTCGAAATGTCTTGGGGCCTGATCTTCAACTGGTAGTACCCTGACCTGAGGTCGATCTTGGAAAACACCTTCGCTCCATTCAGCTGATCGAACAGGTCTTCAATCTTAGGGAGTGGGTACTTGTTCTTTATTGTGACTTCATTGAGAGAACGGTAATCGACACAGAGTCAGATAGTTCCGTCCCTCTTTGACACAAACAGAACAGGTGATCCCCAAGGAGAGGCACTAGGGTGAATGAATCCTTTTCTGAGCTGCTCTGCCAGTTGCTTCTTCAATTCCGCCAACTCTTCGGATCCTATTCTATAGGGCTTCTTATAGATGGGTCCTGCTCCAGGCATTAGCTCAATGATGAACTCAATGTCGCGGCCAGGAGGCATTCACATACTACTGGCACTTGATCCAACTCAATTCCCGACAGACAATTAACCTGAGGGGCTTGAGTGGAGGCACAGCTGGGGACATACTTGACTTCCACTCCTTGGCTATTGGTTATGGTGACGGTCCTCTTGGCACACTCCAAGTAACCTCGGTTCTTGGTTAGCCAGTCCATGCCTAGGATCACATCCAAGCCTTCCGACTTCAGGATGATAAGGTCTGCTAGGAAGTCTACCCCGTTGATGTTAATCTCAACTCCTTTACAACCTATCCCAGACTTCATAACTGATCCCGGGGTTTGAATCAACATACGACTACCCAGGGGTGTAGGCTTCATACCACTCTCTAGTGCAAACTTTTGAGTGACAAAAGAATGCGAAGCTCCACAATCAAACAGTACTGTTGCTGGGGTTGAGTTGATGAGGAACGTACCCAGTATGACATCCGGGTCTTCCTGGGCTTCCTCAGCGGTGACATGATTCACACGACCCTTGCCATTGTTGGGCTGGTTGCGGGGAGCTGGGTTCCTTGGTAGTGCTCCACGGCCTTGACCATGGTTTGGCGCATTAGGGCGCGGTGCATCTGGCTTCTTGTTGGGGCACTGCTTAGAGATGTGTCCAGGCTGACCACACCCAAAGCAAGTGACCTGACCGTAGTAGTTGTTGTTGTTGTTCTTGCCGCCGTGGTTATAATTGGGGTTGTTGTAGGCTGGCCTGGGATTGGCATACTGCTGAGGCTGGTAGCTCGTACGAGGTGCAGGAGGTCTAGCCTGCTACGGCTGATAGGTTGGCTTGGCTGGGGCTGGCTGCGAGGGGCGAGGCTTTTGGTTGCTGCAACTACCCTTGCTCATCATCTTGCAGTTGCGAGTGTCGTCTATGGCACGACGCATGTCTTCTAGCATGAGAGCCTTGTTCACCAGGTCGAAGAAGGTCCGACAGTCGCAGACGATGAGCTGATACTGCAGGGTCTGCTGAAGTCCTTCCATGAAGCGTTCCATCTTGGCAGCCTCCGTGTTGACATCTTCAGGTGCATACCTTGACAACGGGTTGAACTTCTGCATGTACTCCTTGACAGAGCCACTTCCTTGCTTCAGCGCTCGGAATTCTCTCTTCTTGATAGCCATGATCCCAGAAGGAATGTGGGCGGTGCGGAATCCTTCCTTGAAGTTATCCCAGGTGATCACACGATCGCCTTGCATGACCTTGAATCCATCCCACCAAGCTCTGGCGGTACCTCCGAGGCAGTGAGAGGCATACAGAACCTTCTCACGATCCTCATTGCAATTGACCAGTGCAAGGAGGTCCTCGATGGTGCGGATCTAGTCATCGGCATCCAGTGGTTCAGCAGTCTCGGTGAAGGTTGGGGGCGAATTCCTCATGAACTCAGACGGAGTGGAGCGGCCATTGCCGTTCCTGCCTTGCTGCTGGTTGTTCACCAGGACTTGGGCCATCTGCTGAATAGCAGCAGTGTTGTTGTGGTTATTGTCGCCACCGTCGTTGTTGTGGTTTTCATCCCAGCGGCAACCTCCGTTGCCGCCGCCGCGGCCCCTGCCGCGCTCCTGGCGGCTGTCGTGGCGGCCGGTGCGGCCCTCCTGAAGCTGCCTGAGCTCGTAGCAGTCCTCAGTGTTGTGGGAGTCACGTTGTGGTAGGCACATACAGGGCGGTCGTCCTTCTTGGCTTCGTCGCGCTCGCGGCCATGCTTGTAGTCTAGCTCCACCGCGAGCACAACAGGGCCCTTGCGCTTGGGGTCCTTGCCCTTGGACTTCGCCGCGCCTGGCTTAGCGTCAGGGTTGTTGTGGAGGAACGGGTGTCCCTCCTCGGCCTTGGCGCAGCGGTCGGCAAGGATGAAGAGCTCCACTGCAGAGTCCATCTCGTCCCTAACGGAGAGCTTCTCACGCATCTTCACGTCGGTGAAGCCGCTGGTGAAGACGAAGACGATCGCGGCGTCAGAGGCCTTCGGGATCCTTTTTGCGTACCTGGATGAAGCGCTGGACGAACTTGCGAAGGGACTCATCAGGACGCTGGCGCACGGCCCGCGGGTCGTTGAGCGTGAGGGGACAGTCGCTCCTGCCCGTGAAGTTGGCGATGAACTGCTTGCATAGGTCCTCCCACGAAGAGATGGATGCCTCAGGGAGGTTCAGGAGCCACGCGCACGCAACGTCCTTGAGGGCTAGAGGGAACCAGTTCGCCATGACCCGGTCGTCCCCCCTTGCGGCCTGGATGTTGATGGTGTAGAGTAGGAGGAACTCCATGGGGTTGATGCTACCGTCATAGCGAGGAGGAAGTTCTGGCTTGAACTTGTCGGGCCATACAATGCGGCGCAGCTCGGGTGCAAGGGCCAGGTAGGCCCCGGTGATGGCGACCCCTTCGTTCAGGGCCGCGCGGTTCTGGCGCCCACCCATGGCGACATCGTGGAGAACGCGGTCCTGGCGGTTGCGTGCCTTATCGAGGATCACACGCGCGTCTGGGGGCGCGCGATGGATGATCTGGCAATTGTCGCCGTCACCGGCTAGCGTTGACGACCCGTGGAGCGGCTCCGAGGGGGGCGATACGAGGTGTCGCTCGGCTGCATCGCGGGCTGAAGGAGGAGGAGCATCGTGCTCGGCCTGGTCGGCGTGCAATGACAAACTAGCAGGGAGCGGAAGGGCAGCTCACCGTCGTGACTCAGAGCATTGCGCGCGGCATCGACGATCTCGATGATGCGCTCGAGCCAGGCCTCATAGCCGTTGTTGGCCGAGCGATAGCGCTGGAGCTCCTGCGCCATGAGCAGCGCGGCGCGCGGAGGAAGAGGGTCGCGGCGCGCGAACGAGGAGACGATGGTGGAGCGGCCACGCGCCTGGTCGTTCACCGACGGGTGGACGAAGGAGGCCGCACGCTCCCCAACTGGCTCGGTTGCGGCTCGGGGTCACCGCACAGGGGCGCCTCGGGCGGTGGGGGCTGCGGCGGCCCTGGCGGCAGCTCGGTGCGCAACACATTCTCTGCGAGCGGCGGCTTCGTCCATGTTGATGGTGATCCAGAGGTCGAGGGTGCGAAGACGGAAAGTCCCCCTACCTGGCGTGCCATATGTCGAAGTTTGGGATCTGCGTCCTAGAACTTCTCCAAGAACAAGGTTCGAACACTGACGGGCTTGTCTTGGCGACCTGCAACACAACGGTAAGGACAGCAAGATCGACGACGAGCACACTCCTTCTCGCCGGAGACTACGGGGACGCATGAGCTACCCAGGTTCGGGCCACCGAGCGGTGTAAAACCCTACTCCAGCTTGTGATTTGATTTCCCTCAAACGAGGAGCTTGTGGCTCAAGTACACGAGTTGTGGGGGATAGAATGGCTCGATCCCCTTACACGGAAGTAGCCATGTCCCTTTTGTAGTGCCTTGGTCCTCTTCCCCGAAAATATCGGCAGGAAAGGGTGGCACAGGGCGGCCATCCGAAGGGGGACAGGATCCAGGCCTATCCTGACTAAAGGTGGCCGCCTCCTGATAAAGTTTTCTTCGTGACACGCGTGTGGGCTCAGTTATGACCTTCCCCCTGGCGTGCTGATCCGTCATGGTCTTCTTTCATCAAAACAGCAAGCTTTGGGAGCCTGCTTTGAGGGAGGCGTTGTCCGTTGCTCCCTTATCACCAAAGTGGTAACCTGTCCTCTGTCTTGCCCAACCGTCCTTATCCTGACAGCGGGACGTCATCCACGTGGCGGGTGTAGTGCCCCGCGGCTGGCGCCGTATGCGAAGCCTCATGAGGCGGCCTCGCGAGGAGGACCTCGTGAGGCAATCTGGTGACTGGAGGTCTCTATTGGGGCTTGCCCCTCCGGAGGCAGCTCCCTTAGGGGCGGTCGGGGCTGAGCCGTCTCTCTTAGTCCGGCCTAGCGTCATCCTCAGGGCCAGCGGTAGACAGGCTGTGGTACCCCGGGTCACACTGGGCCGACACACCTTGTCGTTTGCCCTCACGCACACCTCGTCAAGTAGAAGGTCCAGAAGCAAGCTCTGGAGTGGCAGGAATTCATTGTCGAAGGAATCAAGAAGTTAGAAGCGGCAGGCTTGATCAAAGGAGTGATCCACCCAACTTGGTTGGTGAACCCTGTGGTAGTGCGTAAGGCAAATTTAAAGTGGAGGCTTTGTATCGATTTCACGGATATAAATAAAGCTTGTCCAAAAGACCCCTTTCCCTTGTCACACATTGATCAAATAGTGGACTCCACTGCCGGCTGCGATCTGCTCTCCTTCCTTGACGCTCACTCTGGTTATCATCAGATCTTCATGGCCAAGGAAGACGAAGAGAAAACCGCATTCTTTACTCCATGTGGCACATACTACTTTAAGTGTATGCCTTTCGGACTAAAGAGTGCAGGTTCAACATCTGCAAGGGTCGTCCAGATTAATTTTGAATCCTAGCTGCGCAGAAATGTGGAAGCTTACATGGATGATATAGTTGTCAAGACCAAGGACAAGGACACTTTGATCCAAGATCTAGAAGAAACATTCGCAAACTTCGACAAGATCAATCTGAAGCTCAACCCCGAGAAGTGTGTGTTTTGCATTCCATCCGGCAAACTTCTTTGGTTCTTCATGTCACAACACGGGATAGAAGCTAACCGCACCAAGATAGAAGCAACTAAGCAGTTGGTGGCACCGAAGCGTGTCAAGGATGTGCGCTTCTTGGCGGGATGCATTGCCGCCCTCAGCAGGTTTATTTCTAAGTCTACACAACAAGCCCTGACATTTTTCAAGATTTTGAAAACGGCAGGTTCAGTGAAATGGATTCCAGAAGCGGATGGAGCGCTACAAGACTTAAAGAAATACCTATTCTCAATGCCAACTCTAGTTGCGCTAAATCCACAAGAGTCGTTGCAACTGTACTTAGCGGCAACTAATCAAGTGGTCATTTCAACACTAGTGGCAGAAAGAGAAGCTGAGGAGGATGAGGCAACACCCCCCGAGTTGGCAACCGGCAGCCCGAGTTCAACTCCAGCAAGTCAATGTGTCACCAGCACAGATATGGCGCAAGGAGCAGAACCACAGATTGTGCAGAAGAAGAAGATGGTGCAGCGCCCAGTATATTTTGTCAGCTCTCTCCTACAAGGGGCGAGGTCAAGATACTCTCGCGTGCAGAAACTGCTTTTTGGCCTCCTAGAAGCTGGGCCATTACTTCCAAGCACACCACATTACCGTCATCACTAGCTTTCTATTGCAGCGCATCTTGAGGAATCCAGAAGTCACTGGTGGGATCGTTGACTTGGCGTTGGAGCTGGCCAGCTTTAACTTAAGCTTTGAGAGCACGACAACAATCCAGAGCAGAGCCTTGGCGGAATTCATCGCAGAATGGACGCCAACGCCAGACGAGGAAATCCCAGAGACATCCCTCCCCGGCAACGAAGCACCACAAGAGTGGATTATGTACTTTGACGGGGCCTTCTCGCTGCAAGGCACCGGTGCCGGCGTGCTGCTTGTCGTACCCACCAGAGAGCACCTCAAGTACGTAATTCAGATGCACTTCCCCAGGGAGGTTTTGACAAACAACACTGCTGAGTACGAGGGACTGTTTGCTGGCCTGCAGATTGTAGTCGACCTGGGCATGAAAAACCTTATAGTCCGAGGAGATTCGCAGCTCATTGTACGTCAAGTAAACAAAGATTATCGGAACCCTTTGATGGAAGCATATGTTGATGAAGTGAGGAAGTTAGAAGAGGATTTTGACGGTCTACAAATAGAGCACGTACCTCGTGCGGAAAACAACATTGCTGATGAACTGTCAAAACAAGCTGCACAAAAGCTACCTGTGGAACCATGCACTTTTGTACTTCAAATGACTCAACCATCTATCACACCATCAAATAGGCAATCCAAGATGAGAAAGATCAGCTCCCGCGATTACTTCCTGGCAGAGCTACCAGCCGCTGCCAAGAAAGTTGTCGGGATTGATAAGAAGCTTGCCGGTGAGCGTCAAGCTCCGGCAGGGCCCCATGCCTTTGCCGTTGAAGCCAGCACTCCCGCGGCGGAAGAAACGCCTTTAGTTCTGGTCGTCTAGCCACAGGCTCCGGCATGGGCGTACCAGATTGTTCTATTTCTTCAAACAGGAGAACTTCCTGAGGAGCAAGAAGAACAGGAAAGAGTAGCCCAGCAATCGAGCATGTACCAATTTGTGGACAACGTCCTGTGCAAGAGAAGGCCGAACGGGGTGAAATTGAAGTGCATCTCCCGGGAAGATGGACAGAAGCTGTTGGCAGAGGTACATGCAGGAATATGTGTCTCAAATAATGGGTCCCGCGCGCTAGTCGTCAAGGCAATCTGGCAGGTATTCTATTTGCCGACAACCCTTCAAGACGCCTTGGTGGTGGTAACAATATGTGAAGCATGCCAGTTCCACGCCAAGCAAACACATGAATCGGCACAAGCCCTTCACACAATACCGCTCTCCTGGCCATTCTCAGTATGGGGGCTTGAAATCATCGGCCCCTTCCCCCGTGCTACCGAAGGCTTTGAATTCTTGTCGATTGCAATCGACAAGTTTACAAAGTGGACTGAAGTGGAGCTAGTGAGAAAGGTGACAGCACAAGCAGCCGTCAAGTTCTTCAGAGGAATAGTTTGCTGTTTTGGTGTGCCCAACAGGATCATCACCAACAACGGCACGCAGTTCACCAGCAACACCTTCATGAAATACTGCCAAGACCTTGGTGTCAAGATCTGCTTTGCATCCGTTGCTCACCCCAGAAGAAACGGCCAGGCAGAGAGAGCAAACGCTGAAGTGTTGCGGGGTCTCAAGACAAGGACATTCGACAAGTTTCATAAGTGCGGAAGGTGCTGGATTGATGAGCTACTGGCGGTTCTTTTGTCACTCAGAATGACACCAAATCGAGCCACCGGCGAGTCACCCTTCTCCCTAGTCTATGGTGTAGAAGCGGTGCTCCCCACGGAACCCACATACGGGTCACCTCGAGTGCAAGCCTTCGATGAAGATGAGCAAGAGCAACTGCGGCAAGATGATGCCATGTTCCTTGAGGAAGATTGTCTTCAGGATGCCCTGTGTGCCGCCCGGTACCAGCAAGCCTTGTGACGCTATCATAGCTGCAAGGTGCATGCCAGGAGTGTTGAGGAAGGTGACCTTGTTCTTCCACTACAGGAATCAGGTACTTTGCCGTCTGCCATGGCAGACGGAAAAGGATAGGCCCGCGGACGGCAAAACCCTTTGCCGTCAACCAGCAGACGGCCTCCTGTCCGGCACAGAAAACTGGAGTAAAGGGGGGCTTTGCCGTCAGCTTTACAACAGCGGACGGCAAATATATTTGCCGTCCGCCATCTAGGGCATGCAGACGGTAAAGCCAGTTGATGGCACAGAAAGCAGGTTACCCCCGTAGGTGGCTAATGGCAGCCTTTGCCGTCCGCTGGTAGATGGCAAAGGAGCTACCCACTTTGCCATCTGCCGGAAACGGCAAAGCAGCAGGATGGGCCAGCTGGACAGATGAACTTCTTTGTCGTCTGCCAGCTGACGGAAAAGTGGGAAGCTCCTTTGCCGTCTGCCAGCGGACGGCAAAGTGACCAAATGGCCCAGACCTGGTGCTCCCAGGTTGCACAGGGTGCTGCTACGTGGCACGTACCCACAATCAAACAGTATTGTTGCTGGGGTTGAGTTGACGAGGAACGTACCCAGTATGACGTCCGGGTCTTCCTGGGCTTCCTCAGCGGTGATGTGATTCACACGACCCTTGCCATTGTTGGGCTGGTTGCGGGGAGCTGGGTTCCTTGGTGGTGCTCCACGGCCTTGACCTTGGTTTGTCGCATTGGGGCGCGGTGCATCTGGCTTCTTGTTGGGCCACTGCTTAGAGATGTGTCCAGGCTGACCACACCCAAAGCAAGTGACCTGACCGTAGTAGTAGTTGTTGTTCCTGCCGCCGTTGTTGTAATTGGGGTTGTTGTAGGCTGGCCTGGGATTGGCATACTGCTAAGGCTGGTAGCTCGGACGAGGTGCAGGAGGTCTAGCCTGCTGCAGCTGACAGGTTTGCTTGGCTGGGGCTGGCTGCCAGGGGCGAGGCTTCTGGTTGCTGGAACTACCCTTGCTGATCATCTTGCGCTTGCAAGTGTCGTCTATGGCACGACGCTTGTCTTCCAGCATGAGAGCCTTGTTCACCAGGTCGAAGAAGGTCCAACAGTCGCAGACGATGAGCTGATACTACAGGGTCTGCTGAAGTCCTTCCATGAAGCGTTCCATGTTGGCAGCCTCCGTGTTGACATCTTCAGGTGCATACCTTGATAGCAGGTTGAACTTCTGCATGTACTCCTTGGCAGAGCCACTTCCTTGCTTCAGCGCTCGGAATTCTCTCTTCTTGATAGCCATGATCCCAGAAGGAATGTGGGCGGTGCGGAATCCTTCCTTGAAGTTATCCCAGGTGATCACACGATCGCCTTGCATGACCTTGAATCCATCCCACCAAGCTCTGGCGGTACCTCCGAGGCAGTGAGAGGCATACATCACCTTCTCACGATCCTCATTGCAATTGACTAGTGCAAGGAGGTCCTCGATGGTGCGGATCCAGTCATCGGCATCCACTGGTTCTGCAGTCTCGGTGAAGGTTGGGGGCGAATTCCTCATGAACTCAGACAGAGTGGAGCGGCCATTGCCTTTCCTGCCTTGCTGCTGGTTGTTCACAAGGACTTGGGCCATCTGCTGAACAGCAGCAGTGTTGGCTTGGCATTCCTCCCGGAGAACTTGGAGAAACTGAGCTATGGTCATGTTCTCCGGTGGAGGTGGTGGCGGGGAATGTCGCCTTGTGGCTGCTCCTGGTGTCCTTCAGCCTGAGCAGTCCCACCAGCTCCCTGCCGCTGGCTGGAGTTGCCGGCTTCAGGGTTGGTGAAGAAGCTGTTGTGGGTTGTAGTCACCATCCTGTTTGGAGCAGCCAAGTCAAACAACTAGGATTGACGAGAGGAGATGCAATAACGGAGAAATCGCGCCTAAGGGGGTTGGCATAGTGCAAGTGTGGTAAAACAAAGGTCGAAAGACCAACACATATATTAAGATAAGATAGACGATGAAGTCGCTTACATGTTGCCTAAGGCAAAAGCGCGACTTGCATCGGAACACAAACAACAAAACAAACAACAAGCACACATGGTTTGATATGAACCATTACACGGACTCGACTTCACATGAGGGGTACATGACTGATCCTACCCTAGGGGTTCTCGGACCCAGGTGGTGGAGTGCTCGGTCTCGTAGCCACGCTCCTCTGGGTCTTCCTCCTTTTCATCATCTGAACGGGCATCGTTTCCGGTCGAAGGGGTCGGAGAACGAGGAGGTCCATCCCGACGACGCTTCGTCGGTGGGTCAGTGAAGAGCTCACGGTACTCCTTCGCACTCATGCGACGACGACGTGTGGGTGCATCTCTAGCTGGGGGCACTCCTCCTCGGTAAGCGATAGCTGGTCGTCCCTTAGGGGCTCCATCCTTCTTGATCCTGTCTGGCTTCATCTTGGCTTGACGAAGTAGCTCTCGGGAGCGGTGGAGTTCCTCGCGGAGCTTCATAGACTCCTTAATCAGGTTGTGAACCAGACTATCGGCGGAGAGGCTGAAGTAGGTCTGGAACATGAGTGGTGTGCCATCCTCCTTGGATGGAACCAACGTCCAACTCTCGCCAAGATCATCCTTTCTGAAAGGTAGGTAGCGAGTAGCTGGCTTGTCAGCCATCTCTGGAATGATATCTCAAAGGTGTAGGAGTGCCTTGCGTGCAGCTGTCTCGACTGCGAGTGCCATGGTCTCCATCTGTGGTCCTTCAAAGAACCAACTAGTCGGGGAGTCGTTTGCCTTCACGACCACATCCGCGTGGTACTCCTTCGTGACGGCATCGACCCAGTGCTCGTGGTAGAGGAAAACGGGTGGTTGGCTAAACTGGCACTTCTCCAGGCTATCCTCATGGAGTAGGGGAAAGCCGGATGTCAGGAAGGCTTCGGGTACGATGGCCATCTACAAAGGTTTGAAGGGAGGAGAGTCAGTAGAGTGCTGTGTGAAGAATAGAAGAGGTAATAAATGCATAAACTCCTAAGTATAGGTTCTAGGTGTAGTTTTGAAAATGGTTTTATCCTAACTAACGTCCATGCTAACTAAGGGCTTCCTACAGTCAACCTGGCTCTGATACCAGCTCTGTGGGGACCCCGACTCATAAGTTGTGATCACCGAATGCATGTGTACAGTGATCCTAGAGATCCATGCTCACTGAACACACAGAAGCTGAATAACAAGAGTCTTACATCCACATTTAGCGTCTTACACAAATAAGGACCATGAAGGTCAAGTCTTACATAGATAGGGCCACAAGGGCCAAACACTTAAACATAACAGGCAGCGAAAATCTTGATCGAAAGTGTGAACCCATGCCATCTGCCTTAAACCTATAGGCATTCTGACTGGGAAGCGTCCTAGTTCGCATGTTCGTCACCAGCGAATTCTTCGCCATATTCCTGCTCTTCCATGCCTGGCCAATTAAATAACCAGTGGCAAGCCAATGAGTACTTTGAATGTACTCGCAAGCAACCCAAGTCGTGGAACAAGGTATAACAATGCATGATATAGCACTAAGTAGGTAAGTTTTGCAGAAAGCTGATTTTTAAATGCAATGACATAATCAAGTAACTTGAGTAAGCATGCATCAACTGCTAACAGGTACTCATGTGAACATGTCTCAGTTATCATTATAAGCAGGGGTTGAACATCTCATGTTCATCGTCATGCGAAGTCATCGGACTTAGCTCAAGTGTCACCTTTATCATCAACACGCACACACACACACACCAGTTTAGAAACCATGGACGTAGCACAAGAGCAGTCATCCAACTGTCCTTGACCATGGACATGGCTATTCGAATAGTTTTACACTCTGCAGAGGTTGCACACTTTACCCACAAGACTCAGGAAACTTCCGTGTCAAGCCACGACTCGCGGTATTGTCCATACCCGAGGTAAGTACCCGAACATTGCCTTTCCCCTAGCGATACTAAACAAAGAGTCCACTTGTTGGTGCCATCCCTCATGATATACATCACACGTATCATCCATGAGGGCACGCAACGGTGTGCCTGGTGCCTGTGAAGACAGCGCATGATCGTCCATTCTGGTACGACCCCGTATCGAGAGTGACCACTTCACTCCCGCCACTAGTAATGCGGGCTCTATGCTAGTACCCACCAAGGTAATCAACAAAGCCCCGTCCCATAAGGGGTATCGTGGTTGTACATGTAAGGTTGGAGTAACGGTCGCAACTAACACCAATCCGTTTTCGAAAACCACACACACTCACTTGCTCCGGTACACCACTTCTTTATCAAGTGGCTACCTAGCTCATCATCATCTCCCTCGGGCATTAGTGGGACCCGACGGGTTTTTCGAAAAAGTCTTTGAAACCATTTTGTTTCCATCACCATGCATATCCCGTCCCACTTTGCGTAGCAACTACTTAGCATCCAAACTACTCCCACCCGCATAACCCTCATAAGGATGGTAGGGTCATGCACGATGCAAGTATCAACGGTAAAGTATCGGAGGCATCCCTCCGTAGTGGTCACCACATCAACAGAATCAACATCAAGAACATAAGTGCTATATGCCATGCAATAAAAGGGTTTCATAGTCATGGTCAAAGGGCTGCTTGCCTGGCTCAACAAAGTCTTCGGGGTCTTCAAAGTCTTCGTGTCCAATCCCTTCGTCAACAACGCAATCTATCGTCGCGGAATAAACGGGCAAAAATAAGCATCACACAAAAACAGAGCACAAACTTTACTTCTAAAATGTTACCCTACTCTGCTAAATACTACAAGCTATTCTAAAAATGTTTGTCTAAGGTTTTGTTGTGAGAAACATTTTGAAAACTATTTAAACAGAGGCTAAAAATATTAAAAACTAGATTTTAATTAAAATCACTATGTAATACATTTACACAAAAATGCACAAGTGGCACTGTTAAATTCTACATATTATTCTAAGATGTATGGTGGAAAAATATTGGGCATTGGATTTTTATTATTGGCCTGAGGAATTTTGGAAAAACTAACAGAAAAGCAAAAAGAAAAGGGGCACTATGCCCTGGGCCAGATCTGGCCGCAACTGGGCCGGCCCAGAGCAAATCAGCCCCAGGCGAACCGGTGCGCCCATGCTCGCCAGGTTCAAACCTGACAGGCGGGGCCCGGGTGCCAGTGAGAGCGGGGGAGAGGGGCGGCCGAGACAGAGGCCGATATGTGGGGGCCACCTGTCGGGTTCGTCTTCCTCCTCGGGACCAAAGGGGGGAAACTCACCGGCGGCGAGAGGGGGCACGGCAGGGCTTGGCGATGGGGGGAATGGAACCAAGACATCGCCGCTTGTCGGTCGGTGGAGGAGGCGGACGGGGAGGAGCAGTAGGTCGCCGGCGACAAGGTCCCATGGCGAAGAGGCCTCGGGTGGTGGTCGCCGTTGACGTTCCCGACCGCAAAACGATCGGGGAGGAAGGGGGAACGAGGCAGGGGCTCTCTGTGGTCTCAATGGAGAAGGAAAGAAGGCCGGAGCGGGCCGGTATCCCGAGATCGACGAAGCCCCGACGCCGCGGTGCCTCGATCGATCCCAAGCACTGGTGCTCCGGGTGGTCACTTGGGTGGTTCAGGGGGTCGATTGGGAGTGGAAGGGGGCCAGAGGAGGAGAGAGGGGGGCTCGGGGAACCCTTTTATAGCCGGGACGCGAGTCCAACGCGGACCCGTGCGCCGGCGAGGCCGGGCTGGTCGCTGGAGGGGGAGGGAGCACATAGGGCTTGCCCTGGGGTGTTCCTGGGGTTGGTCTACGACGAGCGGGAGCAAGAGAGAGATAGAGAAGCGCGTGCGTGTGAGCCTGCTCACTGGCCGAGCCGGGCGGCGCTCGGCACGCGCGGGAGGAGGGAGAAGGAGGGGAAGAGAGGAGGGGGCCGACAGGGTAGTGTGTCCCGGACGTCGAGGGCATCTCGGGGGACAGCTCCCCGCATCCCTAGGCTGTCGGGAGGCTCGGGATGGGTGCGGCTACAGTGCGGGAGCACACTGTAGCGCGCTCCAGAGCGTGCATATGGCCGGCATTGCCGTTGCCCGCGTGCTCTGGGGTGCCCCACCTTGTCCAGTAGCTCCTGGGGGTTCCTTAGATGCTCCTAGGATGCTCTGGGAGGTGAGGAGAGGTGCAGAAGAAAAAGGAGGGGGTGGAAATGATGTTGTCCATGCTGTCCAGAGCGTAAGAATGGGGCTTTACACCACCAATCTGCGGCTTGAAGCCTTGGGGTTTTTACTGGGGGTGAAGGGGCACTATGAGAGGGTGTGGTAAAAAGTTGAACCCAAGGAGAACAGTGTAAGGGGGTCAAACAAGGGTTTTACCATTAGGGCAAAAAGTGTTTGATGAAGGTTTAGGCAAGCAAATGGGGTTTTCTTGACTTGAGACTTAGCAGGGTCAAAGGGTGGTTAGAAATAGGGTTAGTCACCAAGTTTGAGCTTGATTGAAGAAAGTTCACAATGTAACTTTGTGAAACCCTAGAAATCAACAGAATCAGATTTCTGTAGATCTAGGCATGCATATCACTTCCCACAAATCCAGCACTTGGTGTGGTTTCATTATTTGGGGTTTAGCACATGCCCACAAAGTTTGGGGTCAAGGGAAGAAACTTCACAATGTAAAGTTGTTCAAATTTGGCTCTGGACAGGAATGGTTTTGGAATATTTTGATGAAGCAAATCAATTGGGATTGAGATGAAACTTTGCATGATTACCACATATGACAATTGTGACTTGCTGGAATTTTCTTGGAATTTATTGAGAATATTTCTTATAGAAATATTTCAAAAGCTTGATTTGGACAGAAAGGGTTTTGAGGGGTTTTGCCCATGATTTTGAACATGACCATGTGTTGAAACTCATATATATGGAAAATATATGTCCATTGAGTTTCCCTAAATTTTCTCAAATATTTTTAAAGCATTTAAATAATTTTTCTCTATGAAAAACCATTTTTGGCCTTAAGAAAAAGCCTTTAAATAAAATAGTAAAATAATCTTTAAAATTAATATTTGGTGGTCTTGGGAAGTCATATATATAGTAGGTTTCAAATAAAGCCTTTGGGGAAAAATAATCCACCTAATTTGAGGACTTGCAGTGGAAACCTCAACTCAGGGGTTTTTGAAAACCTAATTTGAATAAATTGTTTTTGGTCAAAATAAATTTTGATAAAAATAGTTTTGGGTACTATTCACGTGGCATGATCATTGGGCAAAGAGTTTGGGTCAAGGAAGATGAATATGGAGAGGAGTAGAACCTAAGAGTGCCATACACAATCATCCAAGCAAGCAAACAAGCAATAATTCAAACAAGCATGCACTCAAAAGTTTTAATTGGTTCCAAATTTTGTAAATCCAAACATAGCAAAGTGATACAAACACATGGTGTGACAGTAAGCTAGGTCATATTGGAGCTAAGTAAGCTTATTATGCCCCTTTGGAGGAAAATAAGCTATGTATATGACATTTATGAGCTCACCAAGGTTATTATGCTATTTTTTACCTACGTAAGCTAATTATGTCATAAATGAACTAAATAAGCTAAGTATTGGTCATTATGCATTTGTTAAGCAAAACACTAGAGAAAACTTACCGTCCTCGTCATCACAGAGGTCAAGCACCGGGGTTGCTCGGGCCGGTTTCACCTGGAGAAGGATGCCCTGGAGAAGGATCGTGCGATGTGGCTCGGGAGTTATGCTGCACCAAAGATCATTTGCAATGTCTCGTTAAAATGATGACACTGAAATGTTAAGACTAGTAACTAATGACCATTCAAATGAAAGTCACCGTTCCCGCCGTGGTAATGACTGGCATCGGCGGAGGGGTCTGGCCGGACTTCTCGCACATAGACTGCACATTTTGTTTTGACAAGTCAATCATATTAGTTATTAATGAAATGAACATTACATGCATGATTTGGCTAATATGAAGAAGAAACTAACCACGAGGAGCTCATAAATCGCCCGGTGAGATGTGTCATTCCGTGCCCTCTCCTCCTCCAACAACCTAGCCATCCTCTCCTCCAACTCCCTCTCCTTCTCCGCCACCTGCCAGTCCCTATCATCCAGAAGCGCCTGGTATGCCTCTCTCTCTTTCTGAAGAACAGCCTGCAAAACAACTCCTCGTTAGCATTGTAATCATCTTTGTTCGCACACACGATGTAATGGAGGAAAGCTATCTGAGTCCGCATGACTAACCTCAATGGCGAGCTCTACTGGCCATGGACGTGGCCTTATCTCAGGACAAGAGCTCGTTTGGTGCGCCTTGATCTCCCGGAGAGTGCTAGAAGACCGTATAAGTCCATATCCAATGGCTATCGAGCCATGGGGCCTCCCGCCGCCAGCTATCATCACCAGCTCTGGATCAATAGGATGCTGGCTCGGGTTAAAATCCTCCCCTTTCCTCGCCTTCCCCTCATCTCTGTACCTCACGAGCTTGTGGTGGGAGGAGATGTTGGTGAAGTTCTCGGGATGATTGAGGTCAGACTCCAAGAAAGCCTTGGCCTTCTTGTACGAGGCAGTATGGGCCAAGGTAGAGGTCGTACACCCCTGGCACCTCCGACTTATTGTAGTTCGCCTAAGAGAGAGAGAGGAACAAAGTATTAGTAAAGGGCTCAAGCTAGCATCAAGAATGGATTGCATGAATCATGAAGCAAACCACATACCCAGTTCCGCCCGAACTGATATAAGTTGGCGCTGCCTTGATGGTGTGGCACACCAACCATTTTGGCACGCCAGTTCTGGGCATTGTCGTGGACGGCTCGCCATTCGTCTGAGCACCACTCATCAACCAACGCCTCCCAACAATCCATCTTATCAGCACACCATCTCGGGGGCGCCTAAGTTAGTAAAGAGAAATTTTAGCGGTACGCCTACGAATCAAATAAAGGAAACTAAGTACAAGGCCTTAAGAATAGGTAATTATCTTCATGTACTGCTCCTTCTGCAGAAACTTTCTGCGGCACGATGACTTGTCCTTCTTAGCACCACGCGAGGCGTAGTAGTCTCGAACAGCCTGCGGCCGAGCCTCGTGCCATAAGTTCTGTAGTAGGCGCCTGCACTCGCCATCAATAACCTTTGCCGCGGCCTCCTCGTGTCCCTCCTCACACCTGTAGAAGGTCTGCAATCAAACGAGTCAACACTGATTAGTGCAATAACTAGCTATTGTTGATTTTTAATTATGTAAAGGAGAAATTACCCAAAACTGTCTGATCACCATGTCGGCCCTCGTGTGGCACAAGACACCGTCGATCATCTCCTCCGGCTGGGCCGGGGCAGCCAAGTAGTGCTCCCAGGTCAATCCTAGCTCTGGAAGCTGACCCTCACCGGGCAACATGACAAACCCCGAGAAGTTGTGCCGACAAAGCTGACCCCCTGCAGTATGACAAAGCCAACAAATTAGATATTTGAAGAAACGTGAAGGCAAAAGGTTAAAAAAGAGTAAATGCACTTACTTCTCCCCATTAGGCCTATTCACCGGCCTCTGCTCGCGGGTCGCCGGCACGGGCGGGAGCCGTGTACTGCCACGCTGGTAGACGGTGGCCCCCTTAACCACCTCCTCCTCACTATCCCCGCCACCATCAGCATGGCCACTCCGCTCCTGCTGACGCAGATCCGACCAGGTATCCCATGGGGTCTGCTGGGACGTAGCCCCATCCCTGCTCTGCTCCGGAGTCTCGTGGGACGAAGCGTCTGGGATAGGAGTCTCGTGGGTCTAAGGCTCGTCGACTCGAGGCTCGTGGACAGGAGTCTGCGTAGCCTCCACCTCAGACGCCTCCACCCTAGAAGTCCTGTGCTTGGGTGAATTAGCTGGGGGTGGCGGCGAGGAAGGCGTAGCTGCCACCATATGTCTCCCACGGGCACATGTACCTCTACCTCCTCCTCTCTTCTTCCCCCGACTTCCTCTCCCGGTGGGCATCGGCGCCGACGAAGAAGCACCCACCTGTGTCTGCAAACTAGTGAGCAATGGTCTCCGGAGATGCTCGGGTGGAATGAAGTACCCCTCCCACCACGCGCCGACGAAGAAGCCGCGGATCACTCTGGACCCGCGCCCACCATCTTTCAACACCTGCCATGACAAAGAGTAAACGAAATTAGTACAACATAAAAAAATTGAATACCGACATGAATAATAATATTTATATAATTTAAGTGTATCATCATCATGTATATAATAAAAATTGAATACATGACATGAACTAATAATAATCTTGATCGTCTATATATGCTCCGGGATCAATAAATGAATCATCATCATCACTATCATCAATAAATGCATCATCATCATCACTATCGGGAACAACATGTGAAAGGCCTCCTTTATGTAATCGGTCAAGCATTGACAGGTCATCCGCAGCAGTAACCTCTTCTTCTTCCAGCTCTTCTTGTTCCGGCTCTAGGGTGAAGTTGGATTCACTGTCGCTGTCTACTTCAATGTTCTGGGGTGAAGTAGAGCGGTTCTTGAAATGTTTTTTTGGAAAGACGTGTTTCTTGGAAGAATTCTGCTTCATATGTGTCTAGGTTAATGTGAGGTTCATAATCCTCTTCATTGAGGGGAGGTGGTCTAAAACGTGGCGGCACTTCATAAACGACATCCCAACCATTCAGATTTGGATCAGTTTGGCAGAACCATGGTAGATAGAAAACTTGGGTCGCCTGTTGAGCCGTAATATAGACATAGGGAACATCTAAATGGGTGCTTTGTTTGATTTCGACTAGCCCTTTATGTTCTTGTGTCCTTCTAGTCTCCTTCGGCTGGAACCAATAACATTTGAAGACTACGACGTTCGGTGGGTTTTCACCATAGACTAGAAGATCATAAATTGCTTCAACTCTTCCATAATACTCCATACCTCCTTCGCCGATAGCAGAGACACAACAATTTGTAGACTTTCGGTCGGCCATAGATAGCACTTTGCCAAATGTACAAAAGCGATACCCATTGATGTCGTATTTGTCAAATGAACGGACCTTATAGTCAAAACCAGTAGCCACTTGTCTCAATTCGGCGTCCATAGACTCTGAATTAGCCTACAAGTTTCATACGAAAGGATTGTTGCATTAGCCGCAAATTAGAAAAAGAAATGAAATGGTCTAATGGAAATTACCATTTGTTTGAACCAAGAGATGAAACCGGGATAGCCGCCTCCATGATTTGCCAGAAGCTCATACTCTTCGATGGAATCCTTTTGGATCATCGCTCCATCCGAGAATTTGGCGACGTATCGACTGTATCAAATATCCAGGAATAAGAGCAGTTCAAAGGAATTAGAAGTTGCGAAACAATGTACCGAGAACTTACTCGATGTACGACCGCACTTCTGTTAGGTTGTTAAAGATATACAACAAAATGGTCCGCCATTCTTCGACATCCAACTCTATTGCTTTCGAAGCACCGACTGGTGCGAGCTCCCCTTTGAATAGGCTGAGGTTGGATCAACCTTTTTTAGGGTCGCCGGCATTGTACCGAGGCTTCGGATTATGCAAATGACGATTTTTGGCTTCATAATGTGCTGTCACGAAGTTTGCCGCCTCCTCAGTAATGAATGCCTCGGCCAACGATGCTTCAATTCTACGTTTATTTTTACATTTTGCTCGAAGCATCTTCTGCATCCTCTCAGTTGCGTAGCACCAACGATTTTGCACGCCCCCCCCCATGTTGGGGAACGTTGCATGGAAAACAAAATTTTTATACGCACACGCAAGATCTATCCATGGAGACGCATAGCTACAAGAGGGGGAGTGTGTCTACGTACCCTCGTAGACCGTAAGCAGAAGCGTTAGAACAACGCGATTGATGTTGTCGAACAACTTCACGATCCAACCGACCGAGCACCGAACGTACGGCACCTCCGCGTTTAGCACACGTTCAGCTCAGTGACGTCCTCGACTTCTTGATCCAGCAAGACGGCGAGGTAGTGGATGAGTTCCGGCAGCACGACGGCGTGGTGACGGTGATGGTGATGCTATCTCCGCAAGGCTTCACCCAAGCACTGCGAAAATATGACCGAGGGACGGAACTGTGGAGGGGGGGGAGCGCCGCACACGGCTAAGACAATGTTGTGTCCTTTGGGGCTCCCCCTCTCCTCTATTTATATATGTGTAGGGGCTTGGAGTAGAAGGAATAGTGCCATGTGAACAGTAACCGTGAATAGTACACACGTGGACTTGGACTCCAAAGTCCAATCCTATTCCTACTAGGACTCTCCCTTTTTTCCTTCCCTAGCTGCGTGGGCTTTTGAGGACTTGGTGCGCCTGGCCCAATAAGGCCAGGGCGCCTCCCCTTAGCCCATGCCAGCCCTTGGGACGTGGTGGACCCACTTGTGGACTTCCGGACTCCTCCGGAATCCTCCGGAACCTTCTGGAAGCTTCCCGGTACAATACCAAAAAAACTGCACCGTTTTTCGGAACCCAAAATATGACTTCCCATATATAAATATTTACCTCTCGACCATTCCAAGACTCCTCGTGACGTCCGGGATCTCATCCGGGACTCCGAACAACACTCGGTTAGCAATTCACATAACTCATATAACACTATATCATCAACGAACGTTAAGCGTGCGGACCCTACGGGTTCGGGAATGATGTAGACATGACTGAGACGCCTCTCCGGTCAATAACCAATAGCGGAACCTGGATGCTCATATTGGTTCCTACATATTCCACGAAGATCTTATTGGTCGAACCGCAATGACAACATACGTAATTCCCTTTGTCCATCGGTATGTTACTTCCCGAGATTCGATCGTCGGTATCTCCATACCTAGTTCAATCTCGTTACCAGCAAGTCTCTTTACTCGTTCCGTAATACATCATCCCGTAACTAACTCCTTAGTCACTTTGCTTGCAAGCTTCTTGTGATGTGCATTACCGAGAGGGCCCAGAGATACCTCTCCGAAACACGGAGTGACAAATCCCAGTCTCGATCCATGCCAACTCAACGGACACCTTCAGAGATACCTGTAGAGCATCTTTATGATCACCCAGTTACGTTGTGACGTTTGATAGCACACAGGGTATTCCTCCGGTATCCGGGAGTTGCATGATCTCATGGTCTGAGGAACATGTATTTGACATTCAAGAAAGCACTAGCAATAAACAGAACGATCATATGCTAAGCTAACGGATGAGTCTCGTCCATCACATCATTCTCCTAATGATGTGATCCCGTTATCAAATGACAACTCATGTCTATGGTTAGGAAACCTTAACCATCTTTGATCAACGAGCTAGTCTAGTAGAGGCTCACTAGGGACACGGTATTTGTTTATGTATTCACACATGTATTTAATTTTCCGGTCAATACAATTCTAGCATGAATAATAAACCTTTATCATGAACAAGGAAATATAAAATAATAACAACTTTATTATTGCCTCTAGGTCATATTTCCATCAGTCTCCCACTTGCACTAGAGTCAATAATCTAGATTACAGAGTAATGAATCTTACACCCATGGAGTCTTGGTGCTGATCATGTTTTGCTCGTGGAAGAGGCTTAGTCAACGGGTCTGCCACATTCAGATCCGTGTGTACTTTGCAAATTTCTATGTCTCCATCCTTGACATATTCATGAATGGAGTTGAAGCGTCTCTTGATGTGTTTGGTCTTCTTGTGCAACCTGGGCTCCTTGGCTATGGCAATTGCTCCAGTGCTGTCACAAAAGATTGTCATTGGACCCGATGCACTAGGTATTACACCTAGATCGGATATGAACTCCTTCATCCAGACTCCTTCATGTGCTGCTTCCGAAGCAGCTATGTATTCCGCTTCACACGTAGATCCCGCCACGACGCTCTGTTTGGAACTACACCAACGGACAGCTCCACCATTTAATATAAATATGTATCCGGTTTGTGACTTAGAGTCATCCGGATCAGTGTCGAAGCTTGCATCGACATAACCCTTTACGACGAGCTCTTCGTCACCTCCATAAAAGAGAAACATGTCCTTGGTCCTTTTCAGGTACTTCAGGATATTCTTGACCGCTGTCCAGTGATCCACTCCTGGATTACTCTGGTACCTCCCTGCCAAACTTATGGCAAGGCACACATCAGGTCTGGTACACAGCATGGCATACATAATAGAACCTATGGCTGAGGCATAGGGAATGACTTTCATTTTCTCTATATCTTTTGCCATGGTCGGGCATTGAGTCTGACTCAACTTCACACCTTGCAAGACAGGGAAGAACCCTTTCTTTGACTAATCCATTTTGAACTTCTTCAAAACTTTGTCAAGGTATGTGCTTTGTGAAAGTCCTATCAAGCGTCTTGATCTATCCCTATAGATCTTGATGCCCAATATATAAGAAGCTTCACCGAGGTCTTTCATTGAAAAATTCTTATTCAAGTATCCCTTTATGCCATCCAGAAATTCTATATCATTTCCAATCAACAATATGTCATCCACATATAATATTAGAAATGCTACAGAGCTCCCACTCACTTTCTTGTAAATATAGGCTTCACCATAAGTCTATACAAAACCATATGCTTTGATCACCTCATCAAAGCGTATATTCCAACTCCGAGATGCTTGCACCAGTCCATAGATGGATCGCTGGAGCTTGCACACTTTGTTAGCACCCTTAGGATCGACAAAACCTTCTGGTTGCATCATATACAACTCTTCGTTGAGAAAACCATTAAGGAATGCAGTTTTGACATCCATTTGCCAGATTTCGTAATCATAAAATGCGGCAATTGCTAACATGATTCGGACAGACTTAAGCATCGCTACGGGTGAGAAAGTCTCATCGTAGTCAACCCCTTGAACTTGTCGAAAACCTTTCGCGACAAGTCGAGCTTTGTAGGCAGTGATATTACCATCAGCATCTGTCTTCCTCTTAAAAATCCATTTATTCTCAATGGCTTGCCGATCATCGGGCAAGTCCACCAAAGTCCACACTTTGTTCTCATACATGGATCCTATCTCAGATTTCATGGCCTCAAGCCATTTGTCGGAATCCGGGCTTATCATAGCTTCTTCATAGTTCGTAGGTTCGCTATTGTCTAACAACATAACTTCCAGAACAGGATTACCGTACCACTCTGGTGCGGAACGTACTCTGGTCGACCTACGAAGTTCAGTAGTAACTTGATCTGAAGTTTCATGATCTTTATCATTATCTTCCTCTCTTATTGGTGTAGGCATCACGGGAACGGTTTTCTCTGATGAGCTACTTTCCAATTCGAGAGAAGGTACAATTACCTCATCAAGTTCTACTTTCCTCCCACTCACTTCTTTCGAGAGAAAATCCTTCTCTAGAAAGGACCCATTCTTGGCAACACAGACCTTGCCTTCGGATCTGTGGTAGAAGGTGTACCCAATTGTTTCTTTAGGGTATCCTATGAAGACGCACTTCTCCGCTTTGGGTTCGAGCTTATCAGGTTGAAGCTTTTTCACATAAGCATCGCATCCCCAAACTTTAAGAAACGACAGCTTAGGTTTCTTGCCAAACCATAGTTCATATGGTGTCGTCTTAACGGATTTAGACGGTGCCCTATTTAACGTGAATGCAGCTGTCTCTAATGCATAACCCCAAAACGATAGTGGCAAATCGGTAAGAAACATCATAGAACGCACCATATCCAATAAAGTACGGTTACGACGTTCGGACACACCATTACGCTGTGGTGTTCCAGGTGGCGTGAGTTGTGAAACAATTCCACATTTTCTTAAATGAAGGCCAAACTCGTAACTCAAATATTCGCCTCCGCGATCAGATCGTAGAAACTTTATTTTCTTGTTACGATGATTCTCTACTTCACTCTGAAATTCTTTGAACTTTTCAAATGTTTCAGACTTGTGTTTCATCAAGTAGATATACCCATGTCTACTTAAATCATCTGTGAAGGTTAGAAAATAACGATACCCGCCGCATGCTTCAACATTCATCGGACCGCATACATCGGTATGTATTATTTCCAACAAATCAGTAGCTTGCTCCATTGTTCCGGAGAACGGAGTTTTAGCCATCTTGCCCATGAGGCATGGTTCGCAAGTATCAAATGATTCATAATCAAGAGATTCCAAAAGTCCATCCGCATGGAGTTTCTTCGTGCGCTTTACACCATTATGACCTAAACGGCAGTGCCACAAGTATGTTGCACTATCATTATCAACTTTGCATCTTTTGGCATCAATATTTTGAATATGTGTATCACTACGATCGAGATTCAACAAGAATAGACCATTCACAAAAGGTGCGTGACCATAAAAGATGTTACTCATATAAATAGAACAACCATTATTCTCTGACTTAACTGAATAACCATCTCGCAATAAACAAGATCCAGATATAATGTTCATGCTCAACGCTGGCACCAAATAACAATTATTGAGGTCTAAAACTAATCCCGAAGGTAGATGTAGAGGTAGCGTGCCGACGGCGATCACATCAACCTTGGAACCATTCCCGACGCGCATCGTCACCTCGTCCTTAGCCAATCTTCGCTTATTCCGTAGCTCCTGTTTCGAGTTACAAATATGAGCAACCGAACTAGTATCAAATACCTAGGTGCTACTGCGAGCATTAGTGAGGAACACATCAATAACATGTATATCAAATATACCTTTGCTCACTTTGCCATCCTTCTTATCCGCCAAATACTTGGGGCAGTTCTGCTTCCAGTGACTAGTCCCTTTGTAGTAGAAGCACTGTGTTTCAGGCCTGGGTCCAGCTTTGGGTTTCTTCGTGGGAGCGGCAACTTGCTTGCCGTTC
Source organism: Elymus sibiricus (assembly GCA_039707655.1). Classification (NCBI taxonomy): domain Eukaryota; kingdom Viridiplantae; phylum Streptophyta; class Magnoliopsida; order Poales; family Poaceae; genus Elymus; species Elymus sibiricus. The sequence goes on from CM077667.1 coordinate 257,089,867, forward strand.
TTCTTGAAGTTCCCCTTCTTTCCATTGCCCTTTTTCTTGAAACTAGTGGTTTTGTTAACCATCAACACTTGATGCTCCTTCTTGATTTCTACCTCCGCTGATTTCAGCATCGCGAAGAGCTCGGGAATTGTCTTCTCCATCCCTTGCATATTATAGTTCATCATGAAGCCTTTATAGCTTGGTGGCAGTGACTGAAGAACTCTGTCAATAACACTCTCAATCGGAAGATCAATTCCCAGCTGAGTCAAGTGGTTGTGGTACCCAGACATTCTGAGTATGTGTTCACTGACAGAACTGTTCTCCTCCATCTTACAGCTAAAGAACTTGTTGGAGACTTCATATATCTCAACCCGGGCATTATCTTGAAATATCAATTTCAGCTCTTGGAACATCTCATATGCTCCGTGGCGTTCAAAACGCTTTTGCAGTCCCGGTTCTAAGCTGTAGAGCATCACACACTGAACTATCGAGTAGTCATCAGATCGAGCCTGCCAGGCGTTCAGAACGTCTGCAGCAGCTCCTGCAGCAGGTCCATCACCTAGCGGTGCATCAAGGACATAATTCTTCTGTGCAGCCATGAGGATAATCCTCAAGTTACGGACCCAGTCCGTGTAGTTGCTACCATCATCTTTCAACTTAGCTTTCTCTAGGAACGCATTAAAATTCAACAGAACAGTAGCACGGGCCATTTATCTACAACATAGATATGCAAAGAAACTATCAACACTAAGTTCATGATAAATTAAGTTCAATTAATCAAATTACTAATGAACTCCCACTTAAATTAACATCCCTCAAGTTAACTAAGTGATACATGATCCAAATCAACTAGCCCATGTCCGATCATCACGTGAGATGGGATAGTCATCAATGGTGAACATCTCCATGTTGATCATATCTACTATATGACTCATGTTCGACCTTTCGGTCTCCAGTGTTCCGAGACCATGTCTGTACATGCTAGGCTCGTCAAGTTTAACCCAAGTATTCTGCTTGTGTAAAACTGGCTTACACCCGTTGTATGTGAACGTAGAATCTATCACACCCAATCATCACGAGGTGCTATGAAACGACGAACTTTAGCAACGGTGCATACTCGGGGAGAACACTTTTATCTTGAAATTTAGTGAAGGGATCATCTTATAATGCTACCGCCGTTCTAAGCAAAATAAGATGCATAAAGGATAAACATCACATGCAATAAAAATATGTGACATGATATGGCCATCATCTTGTGCTTTTGATCTCCATCTCCAAAGCATCGTCATGATCTCCATCGTCACCGGCTCAACACCTTGATCTCCATCGTTGCGTCGTGGTCGTCTCGCCAACTATTGCTTCTACAACTATTGCTAACGCATAGCGATAAAGTAAAGCAATTACATGGCGCTTGCATTTCATACAATAAAGAGACAACCATAAGGCTCCTGCCGGTTGTCGATAAATTACAAAACATGATCATCTCATACAATAACGTATATCACGTCATGTCTTGACCATATCACATCACAGCATACCCTCTAAAAACAAGTTAGACGTCCTCTACTTTGTTGTTGCAAGTTTTACGTGGCTGCTACGGGCTTCTAGCAAGAACCGTTCTTACCTACAGCACAAAACCACAACGGTGATTTATCAAGTTTGGTGTTTTAACCTTCAACAAGGACCGGCCACAGTCAAATTCGATTCAACTAAAGTAGGAGAAACAGACACCCGCCAGCCACCTTTATGCAAAACAAGTTGCATGTCTGTCGGTGCAACCGGTCTCATCTACGTGGACATGTAAGGTTGGTCCGGGCTACTTCATCTTACAATACCGCTGAATCAAAATAAGACGTTGGTGGTAAGCAGTATGACGATCACCGCCCACAACTCTTTGTGTTCTACTCGTGCATATCATCTACGCATAAACCTGGCTCATGATGCCACTGTTGGTGAACGTTGCATGGAAAACAAAAAATTTCTACGCACACTTAAGATCTATCCATGGAGATGCATAGCTACAAGAGGGGGAGTGTGTCTACGTACCCTCGTAGACCGTAAGCGGAAGCGTTAGAACAATGCGGTTGATGTCGTCGAACATCTTCACGATCCAACCGACCGAGCACCGAACATACGGCACCTCCGCGTTCAGCACACGTTCAGCTCGGTGACGTCCTCGACTTCTTGATCTAGCAAGACGGCGAGGTAGTGGATGAGTTCCGGCAGCACGACGGCGTGGTGACGGTGATGGTGATGCTATCTCCGCAGGGCTTAGCCCAAGCACTGCGAAAATATGACCGAGGAACGGAACTGTGGAGGGGGGGCGCCGCACACGGCTTAGACAATGTTGTGTCCTTTGGGGCGCCCCCTCTCCTGTATTTATATATGTGTAGGGGCGTGGAGTAGAAGGAATAGTGCCACATGAACAGTAACCGTGAATAGTACACACGTGGACTTGGACTCCAAAGTCCAATCCTATTCCTACTAGAACTCTCCCTTTTTTCCTTCCCTAGCTGCATGGGCTTTTGAGGACTTGGTGCGCCTGGCCCAATAAGGCCAGGGCGCCTCCCCTTAGCCCATGCCAGCCCTTGGGACGTGGTGGACCCACTTGTGGACTTCCGGACTCCTCCGGAATCCTCCGGAACCTTCTGGAAGCTTCCCGGTACAATACCAAAAAAACTGCACCTTTTTCCGGAACCCAAAATATGACTTCCCATATATAAATCTTTACCTCTCGACCGTTCCGAGACTCCTCGTGACATCCGGGATCTCATCCGGGACTCCGAACAACATTCGGTTACCAATTCACATAACTCATATAACACTATATCGTCAACGAACGTTAAGCGTGCGGACCCTACGGGTTCGGGAATGATGTAGACATGACTGAGACGCCTCTCCGGTCAATAACCAATAGCGGAACCTGGATGCTCATATTGGTTCCTACATAATCCACGAAGATCTTATCGGTCGAACCGCAATGACAACATACGTAATTCCCTTTGTCCATCGGTATGTTACTTGCCCGAGATTCGATCGTCGGTATCTCCATACCTAGTTCAATCTCGTTATAGGGAAGTCTCTTTACTCGTTCCGTAATACATCATCCCGTAACTAACTCCTTAGTCACTTTGCTTGCAAGCTTCTTATGATGTGCATTACCGAGAGGGCCCAGAGATACCTCTCCGAAACACGGAGTGACAAATCCCAGTCTCGATCCATGCCAACTCAACGGACACCTTCGGAGATACCTGTAGAGCATCTTTATGATCACCCAGTTACGTTGTGATGTTTGATAGCACACAAGGTATTCCTCCGGTATCCGGGAGTTGCATGATCTCATGGTCTGAGGAACATGTATTTGACATTCAAGAAAGCAGTAGCAATAAACAGAACGATCATATGCTAAGCTAACGGATGGGTCTTGTGCATCACATCATTCTCCTAATGATGTGATCCCGTTATCAAATGACAAATCATGTCTATGGTTAGGAAACCTTAACCATCTTTGATCAACGAGCTAGTCTAGTAGAGGCTCACTAGGGACACGGTATTTGTTTATGTATTCACACATGTATTTAAGTTTCCGATCAATACAATTCTAGCATGAATAATAAACCTTTATCATGAACAAGGAAATATAAAATAATAACAACTTTATTATTGCCTCTAGGGCATATTTCCATCACCCCAAATCTTGCCTCGGTCGGGAGATGCAAAATCAAATGTTGCATTGGACTAAAGAAGCCCGGTGGAAAGATCTTCTCTTACTTGCAAATCAACTCTGGCGCCAACTCTTCCATTTCATCTAGCACGCCAGGCGATAGGTCTTTCGCACAAAGAGAACAGAAGAAATAGCTCAGCTCTACCAGTACTAGCCATTCATCCTCAGGGATAAAGCCATGCAACATCACCGGCATTACCCGCTCAAGCCATATGTGCCAATAATGACTCTTGAGACCAAATATTTTCAATTTGTCAAGACTCGCTCCCCTCTTTAGATTCGCTGCATACCCATCGGGGAACATCAACTGCATTTTCACCCACAAGATCATTTCCTTCATAGCTGGCCTTCCAAGATTGAACCATGCCTTTGTCTTCGTCCAATTATGCTTTCCTTTCGGTTGTCGTATGTTTTGCAACGGTCTATCACATAGAGCCTCCTGATCAACTCTAGCCTTAGGATTATCCTTTGACTTCCCCTCTATGCTGAACAATGTACCAAAAAGGGCCTCGGCGATATTATTTTCAGTGTGCATCATGTCGATGTTGTGTGGGCAAAGGAGGTCTTTGAAGTAAGGCAGATCCCATAAGCATGTCTTGTGAGTCCAGGCGTGTTCCGAATTATACCCTTTGAAATACCCTGGACGCTCTGGATCTGGCTCAAGAGCGTTTAACTGATCCAAGGCCTGTTGGCCTGTCAACGCAGGTGGTGCAGAGTTTTTCACAACTCTACCTTTGATGAAATTCTTCTTGTCTTTTCTGAACTTATGGCGAGGATCTAGGAGCTGTCTATGCAAGTCAAAGCAAGAAAACTTGCGACCCGCCTGCAGCCAACGGAACTGAAGAGTTGCCTTGCATGTGGGGCACGGGAACCTTCCATGCACACACCAGCCAACGAATAGCGCATACGCCGACAAGTCATGCATCGAGTACATGTACCACACATGCATCATGAAGTTTTGTTTTGTAGTGGCGTCGTATGTCTTGATCCCATTGTCCCAAGCTTCTTGCAATTCATCCTTAAGAGGCTTCTTGTACACATGCATATTCTTCCCCGGATAGTTGGGCCCTGGAATTATCAACGTCAGGAAAATGTTCTTTCTTTGCATAATCTGTCCGGGGGGAGATTGAGTGGAATGACAACTACAGGCCAACAGCTGTATTGGGTTGCCATCATACCAAACACATTGAACCCATCCGTGCTGATGGTGACTCGAGGATGCCTTGGATCTGCCGCTTTATCCTTATGTAATGCATCGAAGTGCTTCCATGCGAAAGCGTCTGAAGTGTGTACCAACATCTAATTCCCATCTGCATCTAGTTCGGTTCTTTTGCCCAATTTGTGCCATGTCATCTGTCTGGCCGTCTCTTCGACCATGAAAAGACGTTCAAGTCTTGGTACGATTGGCATATACTGAAGAACATTAACTGGGATTTTGGTCTGAATCTTCTCACCCATACCATTGTCTACCACAATATACCTGGAAGACTTGCAAATGGGATAATAGTTCAAGTCCGCATACTCAAGCCTAAATAAGGCACATCCATTCTCACAGACATCTATCTTCTCATAGGGCATCTTAAGTACACGGAGGATTTTGTCCGACTGGTACAGGTTTGCAGGCAGTACATGGCCTTTGGGTAGAAAGCATCCAAATATTGTCATCATCGCGTCGTAGCATTCTCTTCCCAGGTTGAATTGATCCTTCAGAGCCATTACTTGCGCGATGGCATCCAGCTGACAAAGCTCAGTATGCTCGTGGAGAGGACGTTTTGAAGACTCCAACATTTCATAAAAGGCCTTTGCAGATTCCTCCATCTCATCATCCGAATCCCGAGCATCATCAATGTCTTGCACCATGTCTTCGATCCCGGTACCATGCTCGTCGGTGCGACGACGAACCACCTCAGCTCTGGCACATTGGGCAGACTCGCCATGAAAAGTCCACACTGTATAATCAGGCGTAAAACCCCACTTCTGCAAGTCTTTACCCATTACACCCTCTGTCCTCTTTTTAAAGTTTTCGCACCAGACACAGGGGCACCAGGTTCTTTCCTGGCCATTTGCAAATGCGGCTCTCACAAACCCATTGGTTTTTGTAACCATTCATTGGTCATGTCTTTCTGACTAGTGTGACCGGTGTACATCCACGCACGATCACTCATCTTGCCTAGCTACTGGACACACAAGAAATATATATATAATTCAGCATATATATTCATCAGTTAATCAAGTTTGTCACTTTTATTACGTCCATGCAACCTACACGCTAATAGGTAAAGATAGGTCCTAATCCCACCCGAGTACGTGTAGATTGGGTTCGTTTTCCCATGCTCTGCTCCGGATCCGAAGCAGAATTTCGGCAGCACCTTCCCGCTGTTCTCCTGATACATGTCTCGGCGATAAGCAGAGAGGATGTGTACCCGGAGAACAACAGGGAGGCACTGACGAAATTATGCCTCGGATCCGGAGCAGAGCATATGGGAAAATGAACCCAATCTACACATACTCAGGCTGTCCATGGATAACGTTGGACAATTTGAAAGGATGGCGATTATAAATATGCAAAGACATGCATATTTATAGATGTTGCCCTTTCAAACGGGAGACGCATACTGGTCACGCATACTGATGATTGAAGACACCCATAGCTAGCAAGTTTCATCGGCACGAAGACCGGAACATAGCAAATTAAGGGGGGGGAGGAGAAGTCATTTGTGCTCACCCACGAACGCAGGGGCGGAGCTCGTCCAACGCACGGGAAGGTCGTCGAACAACTGCACATTGAAATCCACCCGATCAACACAAATATGATGTTTTTTATAACAAAATCAGAAAATATGTGAACTAACTCATAATTTACAAAACTATGACCCCGTCGGCCTTTGGAAGGCCGAAGAGCACCTTTTCGGTCAACAGGAGGCAGAAGAGGTGTCGGGGGTCGGTGGTCAGTGGCATCGGGGGTCAGTGGCGTCGGGGGTCCGTGGCGTCGGGGGTCGGTGGCATCGGGGGACAGTGGCGTCGATGGTCAGTGGCGTCGGGGGTCAGTGGCGTCGGGAGTCGGTGGCGTCGGGGGTCGGTGGCGTCGGGGGTCGGGAGTCTTCTCTTCTTCTTCTTCTTCTTCTTCTTCTTCTTCTTCTTCTTCTTTTCCTTTTTCCTCTTCTTCTTCTCCTCCTCTCCTCCTTTTTTCTTCTTCTTCTTCTTCTTCTTCTTCTTCTTCTTCTTATTCTTCTTCTTCTTCTCTTCTTCTTCTTCTTCTTCTTCTTCTTCTTCTTCTTCTTCTTATTCTTATTCTTCTTCTTCTTCTTCTTCTTCTTTTTTCTTCTCGTCTTCTTCTTCTTCTTCTTCTTCTTCTTCTTCTTCTTCTTCTTTTCCTTCTTCTTTTCCTTCTTCTTCTTTTCCTTCTTCTTTTCATTCTTCTTCTTATTATTTTTTCTTCTTTTCTTTTTTCCTTTTTCCTTTTTTGCTTCTTTTTTTCTTCTAAGTTTTTTTCTTCTAGTATTTTTCTTTTCTTCTTTTCTTCTAAGGTTTTTTCTTCTAAGTTTTTTCTACCTAATAACTAACTAACTAAGTAATTTAAAAAAACAAGAAAAACCAAAAAAATGGGCCGGGGTGGTGGGGATGGGTGTCTCACCGGAGGCGGCCGGGGCGGCCAGGGGGGGGGGGCGGCGGCGGGGGCGGCCGGCGGCGAGGAGAGGAGGCGGGCGGCTGGGGCGGCCGGGGCGGCGGGGGGCGGGGTTGGCGTGGCGTCCAGGGGCGGGGGCGGGGGCGGAGGCGGCCTGCGGCGAGGAGTGGAGGTGGCCGGGCAGCGTGGAGGAGGCGGCAGCATGCGGGGGTCGGGGGAGAGAAGGAGAGAGATAGAAAAAGAGAGAGAGGGGAGGTGGGGGGGTTGGGCCTGATGCCGTTTATGTGGGCAGAGCTTTGCCGTCTGCTGGCGGACGGCAAAGAGCCGCCAGCCAGACGGCAAAGCCCTGGCAGATGGCCAAGTTAACCCCACCACCCCCACGGGCCAATGGGGCCCAGGTGGGTCTTTGTCGTCTGCCTTCTGGCTCTTTGTCATTAGCTGGAAGACGGCAAAGTCCTGGCAGATGACAATCAGAATCTTTGCCATCTGCTATATCTTTGCCGTCCATTTCTGGAAAGCTGACGGCAAATACACTCTTTGCCATTAGCCAGCAGAGGGGAAAGAGCTGGCTGATGGCAAATCCTCAGATTCCAGTAGTGTTCGTCGGATTTAGTCCACCGAAGTGGGAGGGCCCTTACCGGGTAGTACGAGTCACCAGGCCTGGCGCAGTCTGCCTGGAGACTGAAGATGGCACGCCGGTGCAAAACTCGTGGAATATCGAGCATCTTCACAAGTTCTACCCTTGAGGCATTGTTGTCGGGACCCCTCCCGAGAACCCCTTTTGTACGAGTCTGTCGGCAGGCATGTGATCCTTTGTAAAAAGTCAGGCAAAGACCCTGTGCATAATCAATAAAGCTAAGTGTTCTACAACTTTTTTTCGAAGTACATATTTATTTTATGTATGTTGTATGAAATGTTGTAATCATAATAACTTGTGTGAAATGGTTGTTGAACCGGCAAGGTTCTTTTTCTCTTCTTTCTATTTCTCAAAGGACAGAAGGCTCCTCACGTGCAAGTCTTCCCGGGGGGGAGTGATGGTATGGACACCTACCCGAAAGCATTCGTGGTTGATCATTTAGCGATAAGAAGTACATCAAAGAAAAGTTAAGTTGCATAAACTTTAAAATTCTTTGTTGTAGCTATTTTCCCTTGAACGATTTCAACATTTGTATGAGAAAACATGCACACGAAGGACCCTTGTCAGAATTGTTTGCGCTCTTGGGTTGTTTCGAGTCCGCTTAGCAACCAAAGTAGCTGCGCCAAGGACGGCAAGGTGCTCTTGCCGGCAGCGGCATCTCCAACAAGCTGCTAAGGACCCGGTCCTAAAGCGCTCACGACAAGAATGCACGCACCAGCAAGTACTTCCACTAAGCGTAGGGATTGAAAACATACAAGTGCAAGATCAAACATAAGGGGAAATTAGCCATTCATTCTAGCAAACAAATATATTATATTCATAATGCAAAGTTGTGGTGCTAATTCAAGACAAACATTTTTTATACGTGCGCCACAGTAACAGCAAAGAGATTATTTCTTCCGGGTCACCGAACCGACCCTGTCGGAGATTGGAGCGACAAGGGCATCAAGCTCAGTGGTGTCGAAGTCCTTGGGCAGCTTGGAGAACGCCTTTCTCATGTCGATGTCGGTGTTGTGGTAGGCGACCTTAACCAAGATCTTATGGATGGCTCCTCTTGTTCGTACTTTGCCAGCACCCCAACAAGCTTCTCGAAGAAGATAGATAGCCTGATGCTTGCTGTTTCTCTGTCGTCGTGAGGAAAGGTGCACTCCGCCAGACCCATGGGAATGAGTTGAGCGGAGAGCTTGCCAGCGGTACTGATGAGTTGCTCCGTCCATAGCTCCAAGTTCATTTTTAGCTCGTTGAAGGTGTGAGCAGTGGAGCCAAGTAGTTCCTTCTCCTTCGGGAGATCTTCTGTCAGGACCCCGATCCTAAGCCATACGAATCTAGCATGTAACACATCATATCACTATGCAGCCTCACGCACGGTAAGCTCCACAGCTGCCACCTTACCTTGGTCGGGACCATTTGCACCTTTTGGCTCACATATATGAATATGTCGCTAGCAATCATATGTCAGAGAACCCAAGTGGCACAACCGTACAAGAACAGGCATACATAACTCAACAATGCACGTGTCGGTCATCAACGTGTGTAGACCAGTGGTAGCAAGCGACACTGACTCCATTACACCGAGTGAAATTTCCCTGGAGGGACAGACACAACAACAAAGAAGGATACATGTCGGTCAATCAATGTGTCCAGAGCAGTAGCAACCTATCAGGGCTCAATGGAAGCACAAAGAGGCATTTCCCTGTAAAGAAGGCTACCATAGGCATACAACTAGGTGTCGAATCCCACACATACCAATGCATTTCAAACATACACGCAATATGCACGATATGCGTAGATACAAGATGGCATCACAACATAACTCTATGCCTCAAGTATTTATTAAGGACTCATAAGATCCAACATAGTGTGATATTACAAACAAGGGTCACATGACCCAACACTCAAAGTCATACAAGCAACAAGAGGAATCAGAACATGTCAGGGTACAGACATCTACTAAAAGTGGCTAGAGGAGCCTGAAAATATACAATGACCCTCCCAAAGAAGCCTGAGCTCTATCTGGGATTCCCAAACTATCCGATCAAAATCGAACACATTGTTGAAACACTAGTGAGACTGAAGACTCCTATGCAAAAACATAAATTAAGCAACCGTGAGTACAAAGGTACTCAGCAAGACCTACATCAGAACTATCTACTTATGCATCATGATCAACAACTGGGTTGTGGAGTTTATTGCAGCAAGCCAGATTTGGCTCTTGGCTAACCTGTACTACGACTACAAGCAGTATCTTTGGTAAGAGAGTGCACACGAGTCCAGATATTCACCACATAAATACACCACTATCCGTCTTCCTACGAGAGGGCCATCCATAGCACTCACACTTATCTTGCGCATTTTAGAGTATCCATTTAAATTGTCTATGAACCATATAAGCTTTCCAAGTAGTCAATATCCGAGGACGCAGCTATTCGAATAGATTAGTTAACCTTGCAGGTTTATGTTGGGGAACGTTGCATGGGAAACAAAAAATTTCCTACGCACACGAAAGATCTATCCATGGTGATGAGCATCTACGAGAGGGAGAGTGGATCTACATACCCTTGTAGATCGCTAAGCGGGAAGCGTTAAGAAACGCGGTTGATGTAGTCGAACGTCTTCGCGATCCAAATCGCCGAGCGTCCCGCGATCCCATCACGATCCGTCCCGCGATACCATCACGATCCGTCCCGCGATACCATCAGGATCCGTCCCGCGATCAAATCACGAACCGTCTCGCGATCCTGATCATGGTCCTTCCGATCTAGCGCCGAACGGACGGCACCTCCGCGTTCAGCACACGTACAGCTCGATGACGATCTCCGCCTTCTTGATCCAGTAAGAGGGAGAGGAGAGGTAGAAGAGTTCTCCGGCGGTGCGACGGCACGGCGGCGATGGTGGTGGAACAATTTCGGCAGGGCATCGCCTAAGCACCGCTGAAACTAGACTAGAGGAGAAACCGATCTAGATGAAGTAGAGGGAGCACGTGGCAATTAGGGTTTGCTCTTCCCTCTAAATCCTCTAGTATATATAGGAGGGAGGGAGGGGAGGAGGCAGCCTCAAACCCTCAAGGTTTGGCCGAAATTGGAGGTGGAGGAGTCCTACTCCAATCCTATTAGGAGTAGGATTCCTCCTCTCCACTTGGAAACCCTTTCCACCTTTCCTCCTTTGGATTTTTTCCACCCAAAGCCACATGGGCCTTAGTGGGGGGGTTAGGCCAGCCCACTAGGGACTGGTTTGACTCCTCCCACAGACCATGAGGTCCTTTGGGTCGAGACACCCCTCCCGATGGTCCCCGGTACCCCTCCCGGCACTCCCGGTACACTACCGAAATACCCGAAACTTTTCCGGTGACCAAAACAGGACTTCCTATATATCAATCTTTACCTCCGGACCATTCCGGAGCTCCTCGTGACATCCAGGATCTCATCCGGGACTCCGAACAACCTTCGGTCACCACCATACATAACTCTACTATACCGAAACGTCACCGAACCTTAAGTGTGCAGACCCTGCGGGTTCGAGAACTATGTAGACATGACCAAGACACCTCTACGGTCAATAACCAATAGCGGGACCTGGATGCCCATATTGGTTCCTACATATTCTACGAAGATCTTTATCGGTTGAACCTCTATGTCAAGGATTCAGTTAATCCCGTACGTTGTTCCCTTTGTTCTTCGGTATGTTACTTGCCCGAGATTCGATCGTGGGCATCTCTATACCTAGTTCAATCTTGTTACCGGCAAGTCTCTTTACTCGTTCCGTAATACAAGATCCCATGGCTAACACTTTAGTCACATTGCTTGCAAGGCTTGTTGTGATGTTCTATTACCGAGTGGGCCCTGAGATACCTCCCCGTCACACGGAGTAACAAATCCCAGTCTTGATCCATGCCCACTCAACAGACACCCTCGGAGATACCTGTAGAGCATCTTTATAGTCACCCAGTTACGTTGTGACGTTTGATACACACAAGGCATTCCTCTGGTGTCACTGAGTTGCATGATCTCATGGTCATAGGAACAGATACTTGACATGCAGAAAACTGTAGCAATAAACTGACACGATCATATGCTACGTTCATAGTTTGGGTCTTGTCCATCACATCATTCTCCTAATGATGTGATCCCGTTATCAAATGACATCTCATGTCTATGGCCAGGAAACGTTGACCATCTTTGATCAACGAACTAGTTAACTAGAGGCATACTAGGGACACAGTGTTGTCTATGTACCCACACATGTATTTGAGTTTCCAATCAATACAATTATAGCATGGATAATAAACGATCATCATGAACAAGGAAATATGATAATAACTAATTTATTATTGCCTCTAGGGCATATTTCGAACAGTCTCCCACTTGCACTAGAGTCAATAATCTAGTTCACATCACCATGTGATTTACATTGTTATGAATCTAACACCCAATGAGTTCTAGGGTTCGATCATGCTTTGCATGTGAGAGAGGTCTTTAGTCAACGGTCTGCAACATTCAGATCCGTGTGTTCTTTGCAAATCTATATGTCATACTGCAGATGCTAGCACGGTCCACTTGGAGCTATTCCAAATGGCTGCTCCACTATATGTATCCGGATTGCTACTCAGAGTCATCCAGATTGGTGTTAAAGCTTGCATTGTCGTAACCCTTTACGACGAACTCTTTATCACCTCCATAATCGAGAAATATTTCCTTAGTCCTCTAGTTACTAAGGATAACTTTGACCGTTGTCCAGTGATCCACTCCTGGATCACCCTTGTACCCCTTGACAGACTCATGGCAAGGCACACACAGGTGCGGTACACAGCATGGCATACTATATAGAGCCTATGGCTAAGGCATAGGGGACGACCTTCGTCCTTTCTCTTTCTTCTGCCGTGGTCGAGCTTTGAGTCTCACTCAACTCCACACCTTACAAATCAGGCAAGAACTCTTTCTTTGACTGATCCATTTTGAACTCTTTCAAAATCTTGTCAAGGTATGTACTCATTGAAAGTCTTATCAGACGTCTTGATCTATCTCTATAGATCCTGATGCCCAATATTTAAGTAGCTTCATTCCAGGTTTTTCTTTGAAAAACTCCTTTCAAACAACCCTTTATGCTTTCCAGAAATTCTACATCATTTCCGATCAACAATATGTCATCCACATATACTTATCAGAAATTCTATAGTGCTCCCACTCACTTTATTGTAAATACAAGTTTCTCATAAACTTTGTATAGACTCAAAAACATTGATCACCTCATCAAAGCATATATTCCAACTCCGAGATGCTTGCTCCAGTCCATAGAAGGATCGCTGGAGTTTGCATATATTTTAGCATCCTTAGGATTGACAAAACCTTCTGGTTGTATCACATACAACCTTTCCTCACGGAAACCGTTAAGGAAACTCTGTTTTGACATCCATCTGCCAGATTTCATAATCGAAAAATGCAGTAACTGCTAACATAATTCCAACAGACTTTAGCATCGCTACGGGTGAGAAAGTCTCATCGTAGTCAACTCCTTGAACTTGTGAAAAACCCTTTGCCACAAGTCGAGCTTTTATAGACGGTGACATTACCGTCCGCGTCCGTCTTCCTTTTAAAGATCCATTTGTTTTGAATGGCCTTTCGCCCTTCAGGTAATACTTCCAAAGCCCATACTTTGTTTTCTTACATGGATCCCATCTTGGATTTCATGGACTCTAACCATTTCTTGGAATCCGGGCCCATCATCGCTTCTCCATAGCTCGTAGGTTCATCGTTGTCCAACAACATGACCTCTAAGACAGGGTTGCCGTACCGCTAAGGAGCAATACACGTCCTTGTCGACCTACGAGGTTTGATAGTAACTTGATCCGAAGCTTCATGATCATCATCATTAACTTCCTCTTCAACTAACGTAGGCTCCACAGAAACAACTTTCTGCGCTGCACTACTCTCTGGTTGAAACAAAGGTTCAACAACCTCATCAAGTTCTATCTTCCTCCCACTCAATTCTTTTGAGAGAAACTCTTTCTCGAGAAAGGACCCGTTTTAGCAACAAACACTTTGCCCTTGGATCTGAGATAGAAGGTATACCCAACTGTTACGTTAGGGTATTCTATGAAGATGCATTTGTCCGCTTTGGGTTCAAGCTCATCAGATTGAAAACCTTTTTCACATAAGCGTCGCAGCCCCAAACATTAAGAAATGACAGCTTAGGTTTCTGTCAAACCAAAATTCATACGGTGTCATCTCAACGGACTTAGATGGTGCCCTTTTTAAAGTGAATGTGGTTGTCTCTAATGCAAAACCCTAAAACGATAGTGGTAAATCGATAAGAGACATCATAGTTCGCACCATATCCAATAGAGCATGACTACGATGTTCGGACACACCATCACACTATGGTGTTCCAGGTGGCGTGAGTTGTGAAACAACTTCCACATTGTCTTAAGTTGTATACCAAACTCGTAACTCAGATATTCACCTCCACGATCATATCGTAGACCTTTTATCTTCTTGTCACGATGATCTCAAACTTCACTCTGATTTTATTTGAACTTTTCAAACGTTACAGACTTGTGTTTCATTAAGTAAATATCCCAATATCTACTCAAATCATCAGTGAAGGTAGGAAAATAACGATATCCACCGCACGCTACAACACTCATTGGACCGAATACATCAACATGTATTATTTCCAATAAGTTACTTGCCCCTCTATCATACCGGAAAACGGAGTCTTAGTCATCTTGCCCATGAGGCATGGTCCGCATGTCTCAACCGATACGAAATCGAATGAGTCCAAAGATCCATCAGCATGGAGTTTCTTCATGCGTTTTACACCAATATGACATTTAGCGGCAGTGCCACAAGTATGTGGTACTATCATTATCTAACTTTGTATCTTTTGGCATCAATATTATGAACATGTGTATCACTATGATCAAGATTCAATAAACCATTCTCATTGGGTGCATGACCATTGAAGGTATTTTTCATGTAAACAGAATAACCATTATTCTCTAATTTAAATGAATAACCGTATTGCAATAAACATGATCTAATCACGTTCATGCTCAACGCAAACACCAAATAACACTTATTTAGGTTCATCACTAATCCTGAAGGTTTAGAGAGCGTGCGATGGTGATCACAGCAACCTTGGAAACACTTCCAACACTCATCGTCACCTCGCCCTTAGCTAGCCTCCGTTTATTCCGTAGCTTTTATTTCGAGTTACTAACATTTAGCAACCGAACCGGTGTCTAATACCAAGGCACTACTAGGAGTACTAGTAAAGGTACACATCAATAACACGTATATCAAATATACTTCTGTCGACGTTGCCAGCCTTCTTATCTACCAAGTATCTAGGGTAGTTCCGCTTCAGCGACCGTTCTCCTCATAATAGAAGCACTCAGTCTCGGGTTTGGGTTCAACCTTGGGTTTCTTTACTGGAGCAGCAACTGGCTTGCCATCCGTGAAGTATCCCTCCTTGCCCTTGCCCTTCTCGAAACTAGTGGTTTTACTAACCATCAACACTTGATGCTCCTTCTTGATTTCTACCTTCGCGGTGTCAAACATCGCGAATAGCTCGGGGATCATTATTTCCATCCCTGGCATTATATAGTTCATCACGAAGCTCTAGTAGCTTAGTGACAGTGACTTGGAGAACTATATCAATCACTATCTTATCTGGAAGATCAACTCCTACTCGATTCAAGTGATTGTAGCACCCAGACAATCTGAGCACATGCTCACCGATTGAGCTATTCTCCTTCATCTTGCAGGCAAAGAATCTTGTTGGCGGTCTCATACCTCTCAAACACGGGCACGAGCCTGAGATCCCAAGAACATCTCATATGTTCCATGACGTTCAAAACGTTTTGGAGCCTCAATTCTAAGCCGTAATGCATGACGCACTAAACTATCAAGTAGTCATCGGAACATGCCTGTCAGATGTTCACAACATCTACAGACGACGCTAGAGGGGGTGGCGCACCGAGCGGTGCATTAAGGACATAAGCCTTCTGTGCAGCAATGAGGACAATCCTCAGATCACGGACCCAGTCCGCATTATTGCTACCATCATCTTTCAACTCTATTTCTCTAGGAACATATAAAAAATCAAGGGAGCTACAGCGCGAGCTAGTAATCTACAAAATAATTTGCAAAGACATTTTGACTATGTTCATGATAATGAGTTTAGTTAATCATATTACTTAAAAACTCCCACTCAAATTGACATCCCTCCGGTCATTCGAGTGACACATGATCCATATCCACCAACTCAAGTCCGATCATCACGTGAGTTGAGGTGGTTTAAATGGTGAACATCTTCATGTTGATCATATCTACTATATGACTCATGTTCGAACTTTCGGTCTCTTGTGTTCCGAGGCCATGTCTGTACATGCTAGTCTCGTCAAGTTTAACCCGAGTGTTTCGCACGTGCAACACTGGCTTGCACCCGTTGTGTGTGAACGTAGAGTCTATCACACCCGATCATCACGTGGTGTCTCAAAACGACGAACTTTCGCAACGGTGCACACTCGGGGAGAACACAATATTATCTTGAAATTTTAGTGAGGGATCACCTTATAATGCTACCGTCGTCCTAAGCAAAATAAGATGCATAAAAGGATTAACATCACATGCAAATCATAAGTGACATGATATGGCCATGAACTTGTGCTTTTGATCTCCATCTTCAAAGCACCGGCATGATCTCCATCGTCACCGGCATAACACCATGATCTCCATCATCTTGATCTCCATCAATGTGTCGCCATGAGGTTGTCGCGCCGACTGTAGCTTCCACGACTATTGCTAACTCATAGCGATAAAGTAAAGCAAAAACGGCAAAAATAATTAAAGACAACCCTATGGCTCCTGTCGGTTGCCGTACTCATCGACATGCAAGTCGTGATATTCTATACAATACATGATCATCTCATACATCACATATATCTCCTCATGTAATTGGCCATATCACATCACAACATACCCTGCAAAAACAAGTTAGACGTCCTCTAATTGTTGTTGCAAATTTTACGTGGCTGCTATGGGTATCTAGCAAGAACAATTCTTACCTACGCAAAAACCACAACGGTGATACAAAAATTGCTATTCAACCTTCTCAAGGACCGCCTTTGTCAAATCCGATCCGACTAAAGTGGGAGAGACAGACACCTGCCAGCCATCTTTATGCAACAAAGTCATATGTCAGTTGATGGAACCGGTCTCTCGTAAGCGTACGAGTAAGGTTGGTCCGGGCCGCTTCATCCCACAATACCGCCGAAACAAGAAAAGACCAAGGGAGGAAGCAATCCGAATATCAACGCCCACAAAATCCTTTGTGTTCTACTCGAGATCTCATCTACACATAGACCTAGCTCATGATGCCACTGTTGGGGAACATTGCATGGGAAACAAAAAAAATTCCTACGCACACGCAAGATCTATCCATGGTGATGAGCATCTACGAGAGGGAGAGTGGATCAACATACCCTTGTAGATCGCTAAGCGGGAAGCGTTAAGAAATTCGGTTGATGCAGTCGAACGTCTTCGCGATCCAAATCGCTGAGCGTCCCGCGATCCCATAACGATCCATCTCGCGATCCCATCATGATCCGTCCCGCGATCAAATCACGAACCGTCTCGCGATCCTGATCATGGTCCTTCCGATCTAGCGCCGAACGGACGGCACCTCCGTGTTCAGCACACGTACAGCTCGATGACGATCTCCGCCTTCTTGATCTAGCAAGAGGGAGTGGAGAGGTATAAGAGTTCTCCGGCGGCGCGACGGCGCAGCGGCGATGGTGGTGGAACAATTCCGGCAGGGCTTCGCCTAAGCACCGCTGAAACTAGACTAGAGGAGAAACCGATCTAGATGAAGTAGAGGGAGCACATGGCAATTAGGGTTAGCTCTTCCCTCTAAATCCTCTAGTATATATAGGAGGGAGGGAGGGGAGGAGGCAGCCTCAAACCCTCAAGGTTTGGCCGAAATTGGAGGTGGAGGAGTCCTACTCCAATCCTATTAGGAGTAGGATTCCTCCTCTCCACTTGGAAACCCTTTCCACCTTTCCTCCTTTGGATTTTTTCCACCCAAAGCCACAAGGGCCTTAGTGGGGGGGGGGGGGTTAGGACAGCCCACTAGGGACTGGTTTGACTCCTCCCACAGACCATGAGGTCCTTTGGGTCGAGACACCCCTCCCAATGGTCCCCCGTACCCATCCCGGCACTCCCGGTACACTACCGAAATACCCGAAACTTTTCCGGTGACCAAAATAGGACTTCCTATATATCAATCTTTACCTACGGACCATTCCGGAGCTCCTCGTGACGTCTAGGATCTCATCCGGGACTCCGAACAACCTTCGGTCACTACCATACATAACTCTACTATACCGAAACGTCACCGAACCTTAAGTGTGCAGACCCTGCGGGTTCGAGAACTATGTAGACATGACCAAGACACCTCTACGGTCAATAACCAATAGCGGGACCTGGATGCCCATATTGGTTCCTACATATTCTACGAAGATCTTTATCGGTTGAACCTCTATGTCAAGGATTCAGTTAATCCCGTACGCTGTTCCCTTTGTTCTTCGGTATGTTACTTGCCCGAGATTCGATCGTGGGCATCTCTATACCTAGTTCAATCTCATTACCGGCAAGTCTCTTTACTCATTCCGTAATACAAGATCCCGTGGCTAACACTTTAGTCACATTGCTTGCAAGGCTTGTTGTGATGTTGTATTACCGAGTGGGCCCTGAGATACCTCTCCGTCACACGGAGTAACAAATCCCAGTCTTGATCCATGCCCACTCAACAGACACCCTCGGAGATACCTGTAGAGCATCTTTATAGTCACCCAGTTACGTTGTGACGTTTGATACACACAAGGCATTCCTCCGGTGTCAGTGAGTTGCATGATCTCATGGTCATAGGAACAGATACTTGACATGCAGAAAACTGTAGCAATAAACTGACACGATCATATGCTACATTCATAGTTTGGGTCTTGTCCATCACATCATTCTCCTAATGATGTGATCCCGTTATCAAATGACATCTCATGTCTATGGCCAGGAAACCTTAACCATCTTTGATCAACGAACTAGTTAACTAGAGGCATACTAGGGACACAGTGTTGTCTATGTACCCACACATGTATTTGATTTTCCAATCAATACAATTATAGCATGGATAATAAACGATTATCATGAACAAGGAAATATGATAATAGCTAACTTATTATTGCCTTTAGGGCATATTTCCAACATGTTATACTTCTTCACACACGCTCTCACCACTTATCACCATACGCACGTCATGCATCTCGACAACCTTCAAGCGGAAGCACTGGCGTGGGTGTCGGCCACAATTGTTAACCATGCAAGAATCTAGTCCAGGTTTATCACCTATTTGAGACTGAACCCGCAAGGAAGTCCAACCGAAGTTTCCTCTATGGCCCCGAACGATGTGAGCAGGGTTCCACAAGCCCACCATTCATGTGCCACTTGGTACACTGTGCCATTGTGCATCTACCGTACTAAATCCCACCCCGTCGGGAAGCGCTAAACACGGCCGCCGGCACTTTTCCTACAAACATCAGAAACTAGTTCCAACTCCTGGACAGTGATCAAGGCGATTAATAAGTCGAGAGAGCTTGGAGTACCCGGAGCCGAATGTGTGGTAGTAACTTCTCTTGGATAACATACATAGAACTCAGTGCTTAAGTACGGTCCCGATGAGACAACCCGCCACGTACTCCTACATGGCCTCTCATCTCTACCTTTACCAAATCGGATTCACACACTTAGCTCTCACATAGCAGGACATGAACACATCTATTCCAATCCATCGTCGAAATAGATCAGACCTGACACGACTTTAAGCATAGCAGGCATAGTAAGCAAGCATGGATGAGTAGGCGCAACAAGGCTCAAGGAGTTTCTACTCATCCTAAGTGGTTTCAACTATTTACTTTAACAAAGACAGGTCATGGAAAGGAATGGGTTCAACTACGGAGAACATGTAACAGTTGAATCGTTATTGTCCCAATGCAGTAAAAGAGAGCAGGAGCGAGAGAGTGGGTTTATATCAGTATGCTCAAGGGGGGTTGCTTGCCTGGCACTTCTAAAGATGAACTGCTCTTCATCAGTGACATCAATCTCAATGTCGGAACAACGTCTACCGAGAGGGAACAACACTAGCAAACAAGGAAACGAACACAATCAATGCAATGCAGCAGACATGATGTATGACATGGCAACTTAAGGTACTGCATTGACCTAATGTAATAGATACTCATATTAATTGAAGTGGAATTCAATCCTAGTTCAAATTCCAACTCCAAATGTTATTTCATAAATTGCCCTAATCATGAAAAGTCCTAGTTGGTGAAGTTAAACTATTCAAACATGCATGAACATGACATAGACATATTCTTCATATTTTTCTGATCATTTTTCATATATAAATCATTTTTATCTGAGTTATAGATTAATTTCTATGATTTTTACAAGTTTTAAACATTTTCTGGAATTTTCTGATTATTTAAATACCTAAAAAGGTTTACTGCGTCAGCATTATGTCATAGTGACGTCATCAGTCAACTGAGCTGGTCCAAGTCAAACCTGACCGGTGGGGCCTACATGTCATTGACACAGTGCTTAATAGAGTTTAATTAAATTCCTAATTAACGTCATTAGCGGACCAGGGCCTAGTGTCAGTGGCTATGTGGTTAAATTAAATAGGTAATTAGTCGGCTAATGGCTTTGCCACGTCAGCATCGTCGAAGGCGGCCATATCTCGCAGCGGTGGCATGCCGGAGTTGCTCGGAACGGTGCTACAGGCCATGATTTGGGGCGTGCTTAGGCTCTATGGTGAGCTCGTGCTCGCGCGCATCTCGGAGATGTTGCGAGAGGCTATGGGGTGGCCGAAGCTCGACGGGAGAAAGCTCGTGGCGGCGGCCGGAGTTCGGGTTCGACGAAACCGACGCCTCCGGGCACGGGAGGACGTGTAGTTGGGTTCTAAAGTCCCCTGGGAACACAGCAAGCTCTAGGAGGTGCTCGGGCACGTGCTGCGGTAACTGTGGTTGCGGGGGCGGCATGGCCAGCGGCAGCGAGCTCTCGGGCTCGGTGGGAATCGGAGCTAGAGGCCGAGCGGGGCAATGAGGTTAGGGGAAAAAGGAACTGCAGCTCACCAAGACGTAGATGGTGCAGACGGCAGGCTTGGGGATGAACGAAGGCCTTCGAATCAACGACGGGGGTCGACGGAGCCGGAGGTGGAAGATGAGGGTGATGGCGGGATTGCAATGCTTCCAGGGACGAGTGCATCAGCGGGGAGCTTCGGGGCGACGAGGAGGATCCGGTGGGCACGTCGGCTCAGCGAGGGGAGCAGGCTGGCCACACGAATGACGCGGCACGGCCATGGCCGGTTCGGTCATGGAGCGGAGGGCGAGAAGGAGATGGTGAGGAGGAGAATGGCATGGTCGGCCCGATGCAGACGGCGAGGGTTATCCTGCACATCGCGCTGGCGGGGGAAGGAGCAGGCATGCAGTTGGCATGGCGCGCACAGCGAGTGGCGTGCTCGTTCTCGCCTGTACCTTCTGGCAGAGGTAGACGATGACTGGCACAGGCCAGTGGGCTGGGCTGGTGCGACTGGGCCGCCAGGTAAGCGCCGGGTAAAGTCCTTTTATTTATTTCTTTGTATTTTCTATTTTGCAGCTATGGTTTTGATTTATTTTTACAAACCAGAACAAATTTCAGTAACCACACAACAAATTAATACTTTAAATTTTTGTGGGGCATATCTATTATATTATTAAAACGATAGAAAACGAACTGTAAAGATTTGTTGCTCGAGAGTTAAGATATTTTAATGGTCCAGATTCATCACCATATATGCACCGACTGTCTAAGAATATTAATGCACGTTCATGCAGACACGTCTATTGAGAGTTCTTTTTTTAGTATTTCTATGAGGAGTCCAACATGCATACACACATACACATTGATTAGGAAAGCAAACCATTGGAGCGTGAATAAATATTGTCTTTTGCAAGCGTGAAAGAGTCCTGTCTCATACGAATTATTTATAGGAATCTAATCTACAGGAACATGTCATTCCATCACGCGTGCGTACATATTCTTTAGGAAACTACGAGAGCGTCTATTTTTGGGAATAAAAAGCACTTACGCAGTCCATCGTTGATACGCCATGCAAAAAAAATCCGATACATATACAGATTAGAAAAGGAAACTACGGAAAAGGTCTATTAGGAATTGTTGAGTATATTGGCCCTGTTTGGATACTCTAACTCGGTTAGAGGTTAGAGTTAGATTCTAACCCTGAACTAACTCTGAACTAACTCTAACCAAAGAGGTGTTTGGATGAGAGAGTTAGATTGACAATAAATGCTCTTTCTCAATCATTTGACCACTTTGGACCCTATTTCCTGCCGGATTTGGTGTGGCCGGTCCTTGTGTCACCTCCTCCCGCTCACAATTGGCATAAACGAACATTCTTTACAAATCAAGCATACAAAACATGATAAAATTTATTTTGTCCATACAAATGAGATGTCCCACTTAATCATACAAGTCGTCAATCGAAGTTTCAAAAAATATTACACTCCATGAAACAAAGCATGAGCTAACTCATCACGGAAGGCATTCATGTTGACATCTTCAACAAGAGGTTCGTCTTCTGGCCATGCGGATGCAGAAGAACTAGGCATTGGGTTATAATTTTCATCCACATCACAGGCCTTGCTGGGGGCGGTTGCGGGCTGCGAGATGGGTGCGGCCGGGCAGATGGGGAGGCTGGCCGGGCGGCGGAGTAGGCCGGCGGAAGGGGGTGGCTGTGGCGGCGCGACGGGGAGCGGGATGAATGTGGGCGACGGGAGCGGGATGGGTGGGGGGCGACGGGAGCGGGATGGGTGGGGTGGCGAGGGGATCTGCTGCGGCTGGGGCTGTGGGATTTTTTTTTCTGGGCCCCACCT
Organism: Elymus sibiricus; assembly: GCA_039707655.1. Lineage (NCBI taxonomy): Eukaryota > Viridiplantae > Streptophyta > Magnoliopsida > Poales > Poaceae > Elymus > Elymus sibiricus. The sequence goes on from CM077667.1 coordinate 257,112,818, forward strand.
AACTCTAACCCAAATAAGCACCTCTTGGGTGGGTTAGTTCTTTTGGGTGGGTTAGATGCATCTAACCAACTCTAACCCTCCTATTTGGATGTTTTGGAGTTAGTTCAGTCCAATCTAACCAACTCTAACTCTAACCCATGGATCCAAATAGGGCCATTGATTAGTTAGGAAATATGAGATAGACTAGGATTTGTCCTGCCTTGTCTTGTACTCCAAGTTGGTCATTGTACTCCCATATATATGCCCACGAGGCTCAAGCAATACAACAACTATTCCACCAATCCCTCTCTTACTTTCAACATGGTATCTGCCGCAAGTTCCTAGACCTAGCCGCCGCCCGCCGCTTCCGCACTGCGCGCCGCCCCCGGGGCGGTCGGTCTTCATGACCGCCGCCGGGGGCCGCGCCGCCCGTACCTAGGGTTCGTCCGACGGTCGTGTTGACCGGCTGCCCTAGAGAGTCTTTTCCCCGATCTCTTGATCCGGGGTTTTCTCTCTTCCGCCGGTCACCTTGATCGGCGTTTTCTTTTTGGTTTTCCGATCTAAGATCGGTTTGCGTCGCCCGCCGCCGTCGCCGATCACCGCGCCTCTACTCCGACACCGGCGTCGACTCTACACCGGCCACTTCGTCATCAACCGCGCGACAAGGCTGGGCGCGCCGCCCAAGGGACGCCTTCGTGCGTCGTTGCCGGCCGCTCGCCCGCGTGGTCTCCATTGCCGGTTCGTCTTCGTCGCCATCGCCCGGGACACCACCGACAACGTCGCCATCCACTACGATCTGCGCGTCGTCCCCGCCATGGCGCGTACAGTGTCGCCGTCGGTCTGATCAACCGATCTTGCGCCTGTCTTCACCAAGCCCGTCCCCGAGCACGCGCCTACCGCCGATCGAGCCATAGGTTGCCGTCGCGTCGTCCCCTCGGACCGCTGCGTCGCCGCCCCGAGGTCCTCCCGCCGGCAGCCCCGACCCGCGTGACGCGCCTGCCGACGCCTCTCCGGGACGTCGCCCTACGCAACGCGGTCCACGCCACCGCCCCAGGATCCTCCCGCCGGCTACACCCGTAGCCACCGCCGCCATTGCGTCGCCCCCTCAGGCTGTCGCACCGCGGAACGCGGTACACGCAGTCGCCCATCGGACCATCGCCACCGGCTAGTGGTTCTCCCCACGGCTGCCCCGATCCGCGTGCTACCGCTGCGTCGCCCCTTCGGGTTGTAGTGTCGCAGCCCACGGTCTACTGCCGCCCCGAGGCCGTCCTCTCCAGGTCGTCCCCATGGCCGCACAGACCCTCGCGCTATCGCTGCATCACCCCATCGGGCCGTAGCTAGCGTGGCACGTGGACTCAGCCGCCGCCCGAGGCCGTCCCCGCAGCTGCACCGACTGGCCCGCCGCCGATGTGTCGCCCCTTCGGGCCATCGCGCCGCGGCACGCGGTCCACGCCGCCGCCCCGAGGTCTTTCCGCCGTCGCCCCGACCTGCGCGCTGCCGCTTCGTCGCCCCTTCGGGCCGTAGTGCCGCGGCGCGCGGTCCACTCTGCCGTCCCCGCGCGTCGACTTCCTCTGGTATGCGCCGCGCCGCCTTCCTCGGCGCGGGAACGCCACCATCCGCGCCGGTCTTCGTCACGCTGTCGGGTTCTTCTACGCCTACTTCGAGCATCGCCGCCGTGCTCCTCGTCAGCCGCCGCCGTCGCCGTCAGGCCGCCGCCGCCGCTACTCTTCGGCGTCGCTGCGGCTCGCTCACCCGAGCTACGCCGCGCCTCTTCGGCGCCGCTATAGCTCGCCGACCCGAGCCACGCCGCCCGTCCACCCCCTTCGTCATCCGTCCAGCACCAACTCATCGCCAGCGTCGCCATCATCTACCCTGACGACGACATCTACTCCGACCATTGCGGGCGACATCGGCCCCCCGGCCGATTTGCGACGCAACCGTCGTTGAGTCCTTCTCTGCTAGCCTCCTCGACATGGCGTACAAGTTGTGTGCAGGTCCCCATCTACGCATGCCCGGTGCTGGCAACACCCACGCGTGCCTTCGTTCCCGATGTGTTCCTAGGTCTGGCAAGCCTGGAGCGACGCATCGTCAACATCGACTTCGTCCGTCTACGCATGCCCGGTGCTAGTAACACTGATGCGTGCCTTCGTCCACGACATGTCCCCGGACTTGGCAATCCCGGCGCGACGCGTCTCAACTTCGTCTTCTTCCCGACGCACCACTTCTTCGACACCACTGCGCCCATGACTAACTCGGCGCCTCCTTGCGCCCGCGGCTCCATGGCGACTTCCTCGACACCGGCTACCCCGACTCGACATCGACCACGGCATTCTTCGCACGGCTACCTCGACCACGGCTACACCACCCTACGCTCTCGGCTACTTCGACAAACGGCACAAAGGGCTACCGCCTTGCTTGAGCAACCTCGTCGGTTTCAACTCCAGCCACGACTTCCGCGATGCATCGACCGTTACGACTGTGGGGGGATGACCGTCGGCTTACCTTCGGATTCTTCTCCACTCTCACCGTTTGCGTCGTTATCGTTGTGACTGCAGGGGGATGTTAAGTATATTGATTAGTTAGGAAATATGAGATAGACTAGGATTTGTCCTGCCTTGTCTTGTACTCCAAGTTGGTCATTGTACTCCTATATATATGCCCACGAGGCTCAAGCAATACAACAACTATTCCACCAATCCCTCTCTCCCTTTCAACAGGAATAAGAAAACAAGCGTACAAGTTGAGTTCTACTTGAGCACGTAGAAAACAAGATATTGTGAGCATAAAAAAACTATAAACAGTTGATTATGGTCAATCAAGATTTTGAGCTACTGCACGTCTCACGTAGCATCACTCACGTCGGAAATGAAAGCAACATGCAAGACGATCATCATGACTTGAGCGTCCGGTCTTGCCGATCAAACGGTGGGGCACCCATTGCACATGAAGACACGAGCACACAAGTCTGCGCATTAAAATTCCCAATAATAAAACTATAAATCATTTATAATTTTTTTTTGCGGGAAAAATCATTTATCATTTAGATGGATATAAAGTATTCAATCTCATTTATATGTGAGTTACAAAATAATAAACAAGAAAGAAAGTATCAAATGTATTTCCTTTATATAAAATTAAGTTGCAAAGCTTAAACATAAATTTAACCAGTCAAATTAATGATTCCAGTCTAAGTATAATATAAGTTGGCATAGAACACTATACGGCAGGAAAAAAATTAATTCCGTTTTTAAATGAATATACAGCAATAATGACATGGCCTACATTTATGAAATGTAAAAACGTCTTACATTAAATTACAGTGGGAGTAATAATGAGAAGATTAGTAAGCAACTATACGGTTTACATCACATGCCAATAATTATAGTATCATTAGTCATCCATGACACACTGATTTCCTTATAAACAATAAAATACTTAAAAGCAAATCAACACTGAAGTCCAATCGTCATCGCTCAAGACACAAATTTTGGCTATATATCCTTTTTATTTAAAATCATATATCGATGCTAATTTGACGGGAAAATAAACTGAAGAAGATTCTTTTGCCCGCACCAAAGATAACTATACAAGCATGTGAACATGGGCACGATTCACCGTCACAAAAGTAACGATATATTAAGATGAGAAACATTGGAGCATGTGAATGGATCTACGACATTGGACTAATATAAATAAACAATATATCGGTGGTCAGGCAGATGATGGAGCAGATAACAAGGTCCAAATATAAGTGATCTATAATGTTCTCAGAAAGAATTTCCTAAAAAGGGTATTGTGGAAAGAACAATGTTTACCACAACTAAAGGTCTATACCACATCCATATTTTAATCTCCTATAATTTTCTCAAGAACTATTGGAGAGGGGCGGTAAATGGAAAGATAAATACCAGATTTTACATGACAAGAGGCATACCTTAATGCCACCAGCCAGTCGTTGTAACACACCTAACAACATTCTAACAACCAAATATTGAATGTAATATTTATAGTAAAACATATAATTTGTCTTTTGATGCAAATTTTTGTTATAACAATTCTCTAAATTTTAAGTGTACAAATCCTAAATGATGACGAAGATAAATATATGTACTATCATTCATATAAGCTAAAACTATCTCCTGCGTTGATTAGGGTTTATAGGATTATTTTAAGTCCAACATAGATAACATATTCATACTAAGGCAAATGATGGGGAGGCAATCATATTTAAGTTTTATTTTGGATTGTAAATCATCAGTGTGGTACGTCTTTAGTTATCATGCACCAGGACCCGTATGAACAATTCAATGCACTTACCTGCAAAAAAATAACAATTCAATACACCTAGAAAATACAACAGTACACCTAACAACAATTATAAGAAAGGGTAAATATATGCTACAGAAAAATAGATCTTAGGACTCACTATACTGAAAATGGACAACATCATTGGAGGTGTGTGAATGTATGCAGTCAAAACCATAACTTTTATATACATACAAAAATATTTATAATGGTTAAGTAAACATATTTTTCCTTTTGTTAACAATATCATTTATTATTTTTACCAAGTATATTCAATTGAAATTGATGATTAACGTTGTATATGACCACCCTTTGAAACTTTAGTTGACACAATGTAACATATGACAAACCTAGCCGCGCAAATGCGCGGGTCACCCCGCTAGTTTGAAATATTTTAAAACCACACAACAAATTTCAGAATATTTGGAGCAACCAATATTTAATGGTAAATTTTAAACTCCAACTCAAATACAATATAACTTAATCCAAAATCCAAGATGGCTAGGAAAAATGTGCATCACCTCTGGTTGTTGTTTCCAACATTATCTAAAAATCATGGAGATTTTTAAGGCCATTTTGGGTTAATTGAAAATATTTAAATTTGAACCTACTTGAATTAATAATCTGCTAGTGTTTGATCAATCCCTATTTCAGGTTTCATGAAATTTGATCATGATGCAATGGATACTGATGCAACTATTTACAAGCAAGTCTAGGGCTATGACATCTTCAGCCAATGCCCGCTCCTTGGTCTTGGTGGCCACAAGGCTCTCCTCATAGGTCGATACCTTCACCTTTAGATCGGCAAGCGGCAGTGGAGAGCTCCTTGGTCTTGTCAGAGATTGTCACTTGCAGCTCTGCCAAGGTGTGGGCCGACTTTCGGAGATCCTCCATCAGCGTGGTGAGCTCCTTGCCGGACGCAGCAAGATCTGACTCCAATTGTTGCACTGCCTTCAAGCTCAACCTTTGTGGACTGTGCAGCCTCAATAACATTGATGGCCTCCTGAAGTTTGCCGGCAGACTCTATCGCTTGCTTCTTGAGGACGTCCTTGTGTTTTCGTTCCAGGTCTTGGATCTACTTCTCCAACTCGGTCCCAAGCTTGGCGGCGAGATCACCTTCCCGGGCGGCAAGCTCCTCTTCTTGGGCGTCAAGCTGAAGCCTGTGCTTGACAAGGTCGGCATCAGCGGCAGCGATGCTCCTGTCAGCCTCTTCCCACGCCATCTTTGCCTCGGCCTTCTAATTGATGAATTCTGTCACAGCCTTGGTGAGATCAGCTTGCTGGCCGATGAGATCCTTGCGGCTGTCTATGAACCACGTCTGCATCTCGGCAAGACATTCCCGGAACCTAGCCTCTGTCGGCGTTCTGGGAACGGGGGTACCCAGACCTGCCTGCCTACGGCCCAGGGCAGGGCAAACCCCACGAGCCAAGCATGGCCTGGCGCGGCCCCACTCAAGGCAAGGCCCTCGCGAGGATCCAAGCTCGCGAGGGAAGCAGCACCAAGACCAACAAAGAGTGGGCCTCCTCAGGCCCCCTCCAGAGCGGCGGAGATCTCTATGCAGGAACTGGCCTCAGGAGTGAAGGATGACGCAAGGAAGGACAGGCGGGCGCCAGCGCGCCAGGCGGTGCAGTTTCCCCTTTGGTGCAAAAGGAGCAAGGACGTACGCGGGTTCCCAAAGCGCCCCCCAAAGATTTCCATTCTGGTGCAACAAGACCACGACCACGAGCCCTGCAGGACGGATGTCATCGCCGAGCCAACCTCTGCATCATCGACAGCCACTTTGCAGGCGAAGACCACCTTTGGACAGGGCGGGGATGTACTCCTGTCCCCCTTCTAATTTGGCCGTTGTGGGATTTCGTCCCGCCATTGCAATAAGGGAAGAGGACCCGGGCCGCTGCTATAAGTAGAGGATAGGCTGCACCGTAGAGAGGGGCAGAACCACAGACAAGGCAGAGAGCCAGGAACACCACTCAAGCGCCCTCACGAGGCTCCTTACCACTGTACTAGTTCATCCACCACAGCTCCTGGTGAGGCAATCCACCAAAGCAGGAGTATGGTATTACGCTCCGCAGTGGCCCGAACCTGGGTAAATCACCGTGTGCATCTTCTCCCTCGTCATCGTGCGAGTCTATCGTCCTAACCATCGCATAGAGAGCTAGGTAGGGCGAGGCTGCAGGGGATCTTCGCACACGCCCCTATGTTCGAATCTTGTGTGTTTTGCGGAGCCCGAAATCCGACATTTGGCGCGCCAGGTAGGGGGTGTGTCGAAGCTCCCCCACTCGCGGCGATAGTCAAGCCCCGGCTCGACGACCCCATGGCGGACGAGATCCCCGATGCCGGTCGGCCCTCGGCGCGCGATGGCGCCATGGCGCACGGGGCCGGCCCCGTGGTCGCGTGCATCCTTGGCGGATCACAGGCGCCCACCTCCAGCCGCCAGGTCAAGCAGTTCTTCTGCCGCGCAGGGGCGATTCGGCCGCGGTCCGAGCCCACACCGCCTCGGACGTGGCCGGAGACCGACATCACCTTCGGCCCCGACGACCACCCCAAGACAATGATGGCCGCCGGGACGCTCCCCATGTTGTGCACGCCAACCATAAAGGGCGTGACCCTCTCTGGGACCCTCATAGACGGTGGCGCCGGCCTCAACGTCATCTCCGTGGAAGCCTTCGACGCGCTACAGCTACCCCGCGACCAACTCGCACCTTCAAGGCCCTTCTCTGGGGTGGCCGGGGGATCCGTCGTCTCCGTGGGGCAGGTGCGCCTCCCCGTCACCTTCGACACCCGCTCCAACTTCCGCACCGAGCAGATCGACTTCGACGTCGCCCACATCCATGTCCTGTACAACGCAATACTCGGCTACCCCGCCCTCGCCTAGTTCATGGCGGCAATGCACCCGGGCTACAATGCCGTCAAGATTCCCGGGAGCGGCGGCATCCTCACCATCGTGGGAAATGCCAAGGACGCGTCCCACGCACTCAAGCTCGCCTACAAGGCGGCGGCCGCGGCGCGCCCAGTGCCAGGGACACCGTGCAAGCCACGGAGGACTCCGGGGGTATCCTCGACGTCGCGCCGGTGAAGAGGAGGCAGCTGTTCTCTCAGAGCCGGGCGGAGACGAAGCAGGTGCCTATGGACGAAGGAAACCCTGGCCCTACCTTCACCATCGGCGCCGACTTACCACAGGAGCAAGAGGAGGCGTTGGTGGCCTTCCTCCGTGCAAACAAGGACGCATTCGCGTGGAGCGCCTCCGACCTGGTGGGGGTCCCGAGGGATGTGATCGAGCACCACCTCATGGTGTGCCCGAATGCACGTCCGGTGAAGCAAAAGGCAAGGAGGCCAGCTCCGGAGAAGCAGGCGTTCATCGCCCAGGAGGTTGGCAAGCTAAAGGAGGCCGGGGTCATCCGGGAGGTGCGTTACCCGGAGTGGCTTGCCAACCTGGTGGTCGTCCTGAAGAAGTGCGGGAAGGAGCGCATGTGCGTCGACTTCACGAGCCTCAACAAAGCCTGCCCCCAAGACCCATTCCCGCTGCCGCGCATCGATCAGATCGTGGACTCCACCGCGGAGTGCGACCTCCTGTGCTTCTTGGACGCTTTCTCGGGCTACCATCAGATCAAAATGGCGGTGGAGGACGTCGAGAAGACGGCCTTCCTCACCTCGTGCGGAGTGTTCTGCCACACATGCATGCCCTTCGGGCTACGGAACGCCGGGGCGACCTTCCAGTGGCTGATGCACATCGCCCTGGGCCGCAGCTCCGGAGGAATGCAGAAGCTTAAGTCGACGACATCGTGGTCAAGTCCAGGGAGGCCAAGACCCTAATCGAGGACTTGAAGGAGATGTTCGCCAGCCTGAGGGAGGTAAACCTGAAGCTCAACCCCGAGAAATGCGTCTTCGGGGTCCCATCGGGCAAGTTGCTCGGTTTCCTGGTGTCGCACCGGGGAATCGAGGCGAACCCGGAGAAGATCAAGGCCATAAAAAAGATGAGCGCACCCCAGACCCTCAAGAAAATGCAGAAATTGGCAGGATGCGTGACCTCCTTGGGGCGCTTCATCTCCAAACTCGGCGAACGGGCCCTGCCGTTCTTCAAGATCATGAAAAGGAAGGGCCCCTTCGAATGGACTCCGGAGGCAGACACAGCCTTCGAGGAACTCAAGCAGTACCTCACGAGCCCGCCAGTGATTGTGGCGCCTCGTCCTCGGGAGCCCCTGCTGCTATACCTGGCTGCCACCCCCCACTCCGCCAGCGCTGCGTTGGTGGCGGTCAGGGAGGAGCGTGCCGCTACGCGCGCCACACCTACGGGCACCGGCGGGCCCCCCAACATGGAGCAAGGGGGCTTGCAGGATGCCAAGGAGCCCGCTCCTCCCCAAGACGGTGCTCATGAGGCCCCCGCCGCTACGACGGCCCCTGAGGCGCTCAACCCTCATGAGGCCCCGGCCGCTCCAACGGCCCCCGAGACGCTCGAGCCTCTTGGGCCCACCACGGAGCAGAGCACCGCAGGGGGCTTCACCCTCATCGAACACCCAGTGTAGTACGTCAGTACGGTACTGCGGGACGCGCACTCACGCTACCCCATGCAACAGAAGCTCCTCCTAGCACTTCTTGTCGCTTCGAGGAAACTGCGCCACTACTTCCAGGGACATCCCATCAAGGTCGTCTCTGCGTACCCCCTGGAGAAGGTCCTACGCAACCCCAACGCGGCAGGAAGAGTCGCCGAATGGAACATTGAGCTACAGGCCTTCAACATAGAGTTCAACACGACCAGGGTCATCAAGGGGGCAGCCCTAGTAGACTTCGTGGCGGAGTGGACAGACGCCCCCGACCGGGGGCTGGACGGGAGCCAGTCCCTCACCCCTGGCGATGAGGCACCTGAGGGTTGCACCATGCATTTTGACGGAGCCTTCGCGCGCATGGGAGCAGGGACTGGAGTCGTGCTCACCTCCCCGGCAGGAGACAAGCTCCGCTATGCTGTGCAGCTCTGTTTCCACCATGGAGGGAAGGTCTCCAACAACATCGCGGAGTACGAGGGCCTCATCGCCGGCCTCAAGGCGGCGGCAGCATTGGGGATTCGGTACCTCACCATCAAGGGCGACTCCCAGCTCCTCGTCAACTTCTCCAACAAAGAGTATACACCCAAGGACGAGCACATGGAGGCATATTTGGAAGAGGTACGTAAGATCGAAAAACATTTTCAGGGCTTGCAATTGCAACACATCCCGCGCGGCGCGAACAAGGAGGCTGATGACATCGCCAAGAGGGCATCGCGCCGCAAGCCCCAGGAGTCGGGCGTCTTCAAGGAGCGACTCTTCAAACCTTCCGTGGCACCCTCAACCGAAGGTCTGGCGCCACGGAGTGAGGAGCTCCCCCCAGCACCGCCCTTGGGGGCTCCGGACTGTGGCCCGGCCTCAGGAGGCCGACTGCTCCAGGCACTGGAGCCTCAGGTCTACGACTGGATGCAGGAGTTTAGGGCGTACCTACTTCATGGCACGCTGCCGGAAGAGGAGGAAGACGCGGAGCGCGTGGCGCGGCAGGCCACGGCTTACTGCCTGCAGGACGGCGACCTATACCGCAGGTGCCCGAATGGCGTCGCGCTGCGGTGCGTCTCCAAGGAGCAGGGGTGCGAGCTACTGGCCGACATTCATGGGGGGGACTACGGGCACCACTCCTCGTTGCGCACCCTTGCAGGAAAGGCGTTCCGATCAGGCTTCTACTGGCCCTCGGCGCTTAACGACGCCATCTTGCTGGTCCGGTCTTGCGAGGCCTGCCAGTTCCACGCCAAGCAGATTCACCAGCCCGCGCAGGGCCTCCAGACCATCCCGCTCTCCTAGCCCTTTGCGGTCTGGGTGCTGGACATTCTGGGGCCCTTCCCACGGGCAGCGGGCGGGTACCGCTACCTCTACGTCGCCATCGACAAGTTCACCAAGTGGGCGGAGGTGGAGCCCGTGCGCACCATCCCGGCTGGATTAGCCGTCAAGTTCATCAAGGGCCTCGTAAGCCGGTTCGGCGTCCCCAACCGCATCATCACCAACAACGGTTTGCAGTTCACTAGTAAACTCTTCAGGACCTATTGTGCTAACCTTGGAACGCCGATATGCTACGCCTCGGTAGCCCACCCACGGAGCAACGGCCAGGCGGAGCGCGCCAACGCGGAGGTCCTGCGGGGCCTCAAGGCAAGGAGCTTCAAGAAGAAGCTCGAAGCTTGCGGCAGAGGTTGGGTCGATGAGCTTCAGTCTGTGCTGTGGTCCATCCGCACCACCGTGACTAAGCCCACCGGCAAGACCTCGTTTTTCCTCATCTACGGAGCCGAAGCCGTCCTCCCGCACGAGGTCAAGCACCGATCCCTGCGGGTCTTGGCATTCGACAAGGAGCGTCACGATGCCGCGCGGGGAACAGACCTCGTGCTCGGGGAGGAGGCCCGTCGCCGAGCCTCGCTCTGAGCTGCGAGGTACCAGCAGGCGCTGCGGCGCTACCACTGCCGTAACATCCGCTCCAGGACCCTTGAAGTCGGAGACCTCGTCCTGAGGCAGGTCCTCTCTAGGGAGGGCTTGCACAAGCTCTCGCCCATGTGGGAGGGCCCGTTCAAGGTCACTCACGTCTCCAGGCCTGGCGCCGTGCGCCTGGAGACTCAGGACGGGGTCCCCGTCCAGAATGCCTGGAACATCCAGCACCTCTGAAAGTTCTACCCGTGACACTCTCACGTAATAATGAGTGGGCTGTTGTGGGGACCCGACTCATAAGTCGTGATCACCGATTGCACGTGTACAGTGATCCCAGAGATCAATGCTCACTGAACACACAGAAGCTGAATACCAAGAGTGTTACATCCACATTTAGCGTCTTACACAAATAAAGACCATGAAGGTCTAGTCTTACGTAGATAGGGCCACAAGGGCCAAACATTTAAACATAACAAGCAGCGGAAATCTTGGTCGAAAGCGTGAACCCATGCCATCTGCCTTAAACCTACAGGCATTCTGACTGGGAAGCGTCCTAGTTCGCATGTTCGTCACCAACGAACTCTTCACCGTATTCTTGTTCTTCCATGCCTGGCCAATTAAATAACCAGTGGCAAGCCAATGAGTACTTTGAATGTACTCGCAAGCAACCCAAGTTGTGGAACAAGGTATAACAATGCATGATATAGCACTAAGTAGGTAAGTTTTGCAGAAAGCTGATTTTAAGTGCAATGATATGATCAAGTAACCTTAAGAAGACATGCATCAACTGTTGACAGGTATTCATGAGATCAAATCTCAGTTATCATCATAAGCAGAGGTTGAACATCTCATGTTCATCATCATGCTAAGTCATCGGACTTAGCTCAAGTATCACCTTTATCACCAACACACTCACACCGAGTTTATGAAAACCCAGGACATAGTTTAAGCAGCACCACCCAACTGTCCTTGACCGTGGACACGGCTATTCGAATAGTTTTACACTCTGCAGAGGTTGCACACTTTACCCACAAGACTCGGGGAACTTCCGTGTCATCCACGACTCGCGGTATATCACATACCCGAGGTAAGCACCCGAACAATGCCTTTCCCCTGACAATACTAAACAAAGAGTCCACTCATTGGTCCGTATCTTCATGATGTACAAACACGAGCCTTGCTCTACACAGTACCATCCATGAAGGAACACAACGGTGTGCCCGGTGCCTGTAAAGACAGCGCATGGTTGCCCTACCAGGCACGACCCCGTATCGAGAGTGACCATGCCACTCCCGCCACTAGTAATTCGGGCTCTATGCTAGTACCCACCAAGGTAATCAACAAAGCCCCGTCCCATAAGGGGTATCATGGTTGTGCATGTAAGGTTGGGACAGTCGACAAATCTTAAATCTAATCCGTTTTCGAAAACACACACACTCACTTGCTCCGGTACACCACTTCTTTATCAAGTGGTTACCTAACTCATCATCATCTCCCTCGGGCATTAGTGGCACCCGACAGGGTTTTCGAAAAAGTCTTTGAAACCATTTTGTTTCCATCACCATGCATATTCCCATCCCACTTGCGTAGCACTACTAGCAACCTAACTACTCCCACCCGCACAACCCTCATAAGAATGGTAGGGTCAAGCACGATGCAAATATCAATGGTAAAGTATCGGAGGCATCCCACCGAAGGGGGAACACCATGTCATGATCAAATCATCGAAACAACAAGTGCTATATGTCATGCATGAAAAGTTTCTTAACATGGTCAAAGGGCTGCTTGCCTGGCTCAACAAAGTCTTTGGGGTCTTCGAAATCTTCGGGTCCAACTCCCTCGTCAACAGCGCAATCTATCGTCGCGATAAATAACGGTAATAATAAGCATCACAACAAAAACAGAGCACAAAGTCTACTTTAAAAAATGTTACTCTCTTCTGATAAATCCAAAAAGCAATACTACAAATATACCCCTAAGGTTTTGGGTGAAAAAGGTTTTCAAAACTATTGTTAGCAGTGGCTAAAAATGCCAAAAGGGGTTTTTTTTAAATAAAACAGTACATAAAAAGTTTTCATAAATTTACACAAGTGGCACTATTAAATTCTACACAATATATCAAGATTTATGGTGGAGAAATAATCGGAATAGGAATTTCATTTTGGAGCTGTGGGATTTTTGGAAAACCCCATAGAAAAAGAAAAAGAAAATGAAAATGAAAAGAAAAGTCCTATGTGCCTGGGCCAGAGGCAGCCAACAGCTGGGCCGGCCCAGCTGGCCAGCCAGCCGCGCGCGGCCAGGTTTAAACATGACGCGCGGGGCCCGGCTGTCGGCGACAGCGAGAGGAGAGGGGGAGGCGAGGCAGAGGCCGACAGGTGGGGGCCACTTGTCGGGTCCTTCTTCCTCCTCTGGACAGAGGGAGGCGGGCTCACCGGCGGCGGTAGGAGGCACGGCAGGGTACGACGATGATGGGAATGGAACCAGGCGGCTCCCGCCGTTCGGGTGGAGGTGGAATCAGTCGCTGGGGTGGTCGGAGTCGCCGGCGACGAAGGAGCAGGGCGGTGGCGCTACGGGAGGACCTCGCACCGGTCGCCTCCGGCTGTAAAACGAACGGGGGAAAGAGGGAGACGGATCAGTGTAGAGCTGCGGTTCCAGATCGAGAGAGAATGGGGGCCAAGGAGGCTCACCGTGGCCGGACGGTGGCAGACCCGATGCGGCGGAGCTTTGCTCGATCCCGAGCGCTCGAGCTCTAAAGTGAAGGGGGCGAGGCTCGGGAGCTCGATTGGGACAGAGAGGAAGGTCCCAGAGAGGGAGAGGGGGTCGGGGAGGCCCCTTTTATAGGCGTACGGCGGTCCACCGATTGCCCATGCACCGGCGAGGTCGATGCCGCCGCTGGGGGCCACGGGAGGGAGAGTGGGGGTGTCTAGGGTGTTGCTAGGGTGCGTCTAGGCCAGGTGGAGCAAGAGAGAGAGAGAGAAGCGCGCGCGTGTGAGCCCCCGCGTTGGCCGGCTCGGGCAGTGTCGGGCACGCGTGGTCAGGGATGAGAGAGAGCGAGGAAGGAGGGGGCCTACAGCTTGGAGCGACGCGGACGTCGAGGGCATCTCGGGAGACACAAGGGGGAGACCCAAAGCTGTCGGGAACAGCCATTGGGCGGCGGCTACAGTGCGGGAGTGCACTGTAGCGCGCTCTGGAGCGCCCGTTTGGCATGCCATGGCATGCCAACGGCGTCTTGTGCGCGGCCATTAGTGTCTAGGGGGTCTAGGGGGATCTAGGCTAGGGGACACTGGCATTGGATGCCCTGGGAGATTGATAGAATAAGAGGGGAGGGGAGAGAGGAGTGTTTTACTGCTGTCCAGGGGGTAAAAATGGGGTTTTATCCCACTTAACCATTGAGTACTGGCCAGAGAAAGTTACTGGAGGTGATGTGCAATGCTAGTAAGCTGTGGTAAAAATTTGGAGTGAAGGAGAATAGCAGAAGGGAGTCAAACAAGGGTTTTGAAGAAAATAAGCAAAAGTGTTTGATGGTGATTTGGCTAAGCAAATGGAGTTTGCTTGCCAAGAAATTTAACAGGGGCAAATGGTGATTAGAAATAGGGTTGATCACCAAGTTTGAGCTTGATTGAAGAAAGTTCACAATGTAACTTTGTGAAACCCTAGAAATCAAGAGAATCAGATTTCTGTAGATCTAGGCATGTATTTCACTTCCCACAAATCCACCACTTGGTGTGGTATCATTATTTGGGGTTTAGCACATGCCCACAAAGTTTGGCGTCAAGGGAATAATCTTCACATTGTAAAGTTGTTCAAATTTGGCTCTGGACAGGAATGGTTTTGGAATATTTTGATGAAGCAAATCAATTGGGATTGAGATGAAACTTTGCAAGATCATCACATATGACAATTGTGACTTGCTATAATTTTCCTAGAATTTATTTAGAATATTTCTGATAGAAATATTTCAAAAGCTTGATTTGGGCAGAAAGGGTTTTGAGGGGTTTTGCCCATGATTTTGAACATGACCATGTGTTGAAACTCATATATATGGAAAATATATGTCCACTAAGTTTCCCTAAATTTTCTCAAATATTTTTAAAGCATTTAAATAATTTTTCCCTATAAAAGACCATTTCTGGCCTTAAGAAAAAGCCTTTAAATAAACTAGTAAAATAAGCTTTAAAAAATATTATTTGGTGGTTTTGGTAAGTCATATATATAGTAGGTTCCAAATAAATCTTTTGGGGAAAAAGGACCCACACAATTTGAGGACTTGCAGTGCAAACCTCAACTCAGGGGTTTTTGAAAACCTTATTTGAATAAATCCTTTTTGGTCAAAATAAATTTTGATAAAAATAGTTTTGGGTACTATTCACATGGCATGATCATTGGGCAAGAAGTTCGGATCAAGGAAGATGAATATGGAGAGGAGTAGAACCTAAGAGTGCCAAACATAATCAACCAAACAATCAAACAAGCAACAATTCAAACAAGCATGCACTCAAAAAGTTTTAATTGGTTCCAAATTTTGTAAATCCATCATAGCAAAGTGATACAAACACAGGTTGTGACAGACCTACCCCCCTTACAAGAATCTCGTCCCCGAGATTCCTAGGCTAAGCGCTAAAAAGATAAGGGAACTCAGATCTAAGATAGTCTTCACGGTCCCAGGTTGCTTCTGCTTCAGTGTGGTTGCTCCATTGGACCTTGAAGTACTTGATGGTGCGGCTTCAGGTGCAATGCTCCACTTCATCCAAAATGCGAACTGGCCTCTCACGATAAGTGAGGTCTGGCTGAAGGTCGATGGCTTGATGGTCGATGTCCTTGTAGAGGTCGGGGCGGTTGGGTACTTGAAGACACTTCCGGAGTTGTGACACGTGAAAGACGTTGTGCACATCTGATAGCTCGGAAGGTAGCTCTAGTTGATAGGCAACTTCTCCTCGCCTTGCGGTGATTTTGAAGGGGCCGATGTATCTTGGTGCAAGCTTTCCTTTGACGTGGAAATGCTTGGTTCCTTTAAGAGATGTGACTCGAAGATAGACATGATCTCCATTGTCGAAGCTCACTTCTCGGCGGCGAGAGTTGGCGTAGCTCTTCTGTCTTGTCTTGGCGGTCCCGAGGCGCTCTCAGACAAGTTGAACTTGCTCTTCTGCTTCGCGGAGAATGTCTGGGCCAAAGACTAGCCCTTCTCCGATTTCTGACCAGTTGAGGGGAGTACGGCACTTGCGTCCATACAACACCTCAAATGGTGCCATCTGAAGACTTGACTGATAGCTGTTGTTGTAGGAGAACTCAGCAAATGGCAGGCAATCTTCCCACTTGGCTTCGTACGCCAGTACACAAGCACGGAGCATATCCTCGAGTATCTGATTTACTCGCTCGGTCTGCCCACCGGTCTGGGGGTGAAAAGCAGTGCTGAAGGAGAGTTTGGTTCCCATCGCTTCTTGAAACTTCTTCCAGAATCTTGAGGTTAACTGGGTTCCTCGGTCTGACACAATCTCCTTTGGAACTCCGTGAAGACTCACGATGTGGTTGATGTAGAGGTTTGCCAGCTGGCTTCCATCATAGGTGGTCTTGACGGGAATGAAGTGGGCTACCTTGGTCAGGTGATCGACAATGACCCAGATAGAATCATGTACCTTGCTCGACCTTGGTAATCCGGTGATGAAGTCCATCCCGACTATGTCCCACTTCCATTCAGGCACTTTGAGAGGTTGCAATAGTCCAGCGGGTCGCTGATGCTCAACTTTGACTCTCTGGCATATGTCACACTTGGCAACAAAGGTGCCTATCTCCCGTTTCATGCCATGCCACCAGAATCTTGCCTTGATGTCTTGGTACATCTTGGTTCCTCCAGGATGGATGGAATATGGAGTGTCATGAGCTTCTTGCAAGATCAAGTTCTTGAGCTTTTCTTTGTTGGGTACGCAGATGCACTTCCCAAATCATACAACTCCTTGTTCATCCACTAAGAATCCTGGGGCCTTGCCTGCCTTGATCTTCCTCTTGATGCCTTCAATGCTTTCGTGTCCCTTTTGAGCTTCTTTGATATCATCCATCAAGGTAGGCTTTGCTTTGAGGTTGGCTAGGAATCCAGGTGCAACTAGTTCCAAGTTGAAGCTTTCAAGCTCTTCATACAAGGCGGGTAGCCTTTCCTTAATCATAGCATTCAAGGAACAAGTCTTTCTGCTTAAGGCATCAGCTACCACGTTAGCCTTTCCGGGGTGGTATTGAACGCTGAGGCCATAATCCTTGATCAACTCCAACCATCTTCGCTGCCTCATGTTCAATTCCCTTTGGGTGAAAATATACTTTAAACTCTTGTGGTCTGTGTATATCTCACATCGCTTCCCCAGAAGGTAATGTCGCCATGTCTTCAAGGCATGAACTACAACTGCCAACTCAAGATCATGAGTAGCGTAGTTCTCTTCATGAGGACGTAGCTGTCTGGATAGATATGCTACGACCCTGCCTTATTGCATCAGAACACCTCCAAGCCCGGTTCTCGATGCATCACAATATATCACAAAATCCTTGTGAATATCGGGGGTGGCCAAAACTGGGGCTGTGGTCAATCTCTCCTTGAGCTCCTGGAAGCTTTCTTCACACTTCGGTGTCCATTCGAACTTCTTGTCCTTCTTCAAAAGCTGAGTCATGGGTCGGGCAATGCTCAAAAATCCTTCGACGAACTTGCGGTAATATCCCGCGAGTCCGAGGAAGCTCCTGACTTCCTTCACATTGGTTGGGGATTTCCATTCAGTCACGGCTTCAACCTTGGCAGGATCCACTAATAATCCTTCTGCAGTCAACACATGACCCAAGAATCCAACTTCATGCAGCCAGAATTCACACTTGCTGAATTTGGCATAAAGCTGATGCTCTCGAAGCTTGTCTAGGACTAATCTCAAATGTTGCTCATGTTCTTCTTCAGACTTGGAGAAGATGAGTCTGTCATCAATGAAGACGACAACAAACTTGTCCAAGTACTCCATGAAGACCTTGTTCATGAGGTACATGAAGTAGGCAGGGGCATTGGTCAACCCAAATGACATGACCGTATATTCATACAGGCCATACCGGGTTACAAATGCCGTCTTCGGAATGTCTTGGGGCCTGATCTTCAACTGCTAGTACCCAGACCTGAGGTCGATCTTGGAGAACACCTTAGCTTCGTTCAGCTGATCGAACAGGTCTTCAATCTTGGGGAGGGGGTACTTGTTCTTTATCGTGACTTCATTGAGAGAACGGTAATCGACACAGAGTCGGATAGTTCCGTCCCTCTTTGACACAAATAGAACAGGTGATCCCCAAGGAGAGGCACTAGGGCGAATGAATCCTTTCCTGAGCTGCTCTGCCAGTTGCTTCTTCAGTTCAGCCAACTCTTCGGACCCCATTCTATAGGGCTTCTTATAGATGGGCCCTGCTCCGGGAATTAGCTCAATGATGAACTCAATGTCGCGGTCAGGAGGCATTCCGGGCAGCTCATCAGGAAAAACATCAGGGTATTCGCATACTCCTGGCACTTGATCCAACTCAATTCCTGACAGACAATTAACCTGAGGGGCTTGAGTGGAGGCACAGCTGGGGACGTACTTGACTTCCACTCCTTGGCTATTGGTTATGGTAACGGTCCTCTTGGCACAGTCCAAGTAGCCTTGGTTCTTGGTCAACCAATTCATGCCAAGGATGATGTCCAAGCCTGGTGAATCCAGAACTATAAGGTCTGCTAGGAAGTCTACCCCATTGATAATGATCTCAACTCCTTTACATCCTATCTTGGACTTCATAACCGAACCCGGGGTTTGTATCAACATATGACTACCCAAGGGTGTGGGCTTCATACCACTCTCTAGTGCAAACTTTTGAGTGACAAAAGAATGCGAAGTTCCACAATCAAACAGTACTATTGCTGGAGTTGAGTTGATCAGGAACGTACCCAGTATGACGTCCGGGTCTTCCTGGGCTTCCTCAGCGGTGATGTGATTCACATGACCCTTGCCATTGTTGGGCTGGTTGCGGGGAGCTGGGTTCCTTGGTGGTGCTCCACGGCCTTGACATTGGTTGGGCGCATTGGGGCGCGGTGCATCTGGCTTCTTGTTGGGGCACTGCTTAGAGATGTGTCCAGGTTGACCACACCCAAAGCAAGTGACTTGACCATAGTTGTTGTTGTTCCTGCCGCCGTTGTTGTTATTGGGGTTGTTGTAAGCTGGCCTGGGATTGGCATACTGCTGAGGCTGGTAGCTCGGACGAGGTGCGGGAGGTCTAGCCTGCTGCGGCTGAAAGGTTGGCTTGGCTGGGGCTAGCTGCCAGGGGCGAGGCTTCTGGTTGCTCGAACTACCCTTGCTAAGCATCTTGCGCTTGCGAGTGTCGTCTATGGCATGACGCTTGTCTTCCAGCATGAGGGCCTTGTTCACCAGGTCGAAGAAGGTCCGACAGTCGCAGACAATGAGCTGATACTGCAAGGTCCGCTGAAGTCCTTCCATGAAGCGTTCCATCTTAGCAGCCTCCGTGTTGACATCTTCAGGTGCATACCTTGACAGCAGGTTGAACTTCTGCATATACTCCTTGATAGAGCCACGTCCTTGCTTCAACGCTCGGAATTCTCTCTTCTTGATAGCCATAATCCCAGAAGGAATGTGGGCTGTGCGGAATCCTTCCTTGAAGTTATCCCAGGTGATCGCACGATCGCCTTGCATGACCTTGAATCCATCCCACCAAGCTCTGGCGGTACCTCCGAGGCAGTGAGAGGCATAAAGCACCTTCGCACGGTCCTCGTTGCAGTTGACCAGTGCAAGGAGGTCCTCGATGGTGCGGACCCAGTCGTCAGCATCCAAGGGTTCAGCAGTCCCGGTGAAGGTTGGGGGCGAATTCCTCATGAACTCAGACAGAGTGGAGCGGCCATTGCCATTCCTGCCTTGCTGCTGGTTGTTCACAAGGACTTGAGCCATCTGCTGAACAGCAGCAGTGTTGGCTTGGCGTTCCTCCCGGAGAACTTGGAGAAACTGAGCTATGGTCATGTTCTCCGGTGGAGGTGGTGGCGGGGGAATGTCGCCTTGTGGCTGCTCCGGGTGATCTCCAGTGCGAGCAGCCCCACCAGCTCCCTGTTGCTGGCTGGAGTTGCCGGCTTCAGGGTTGGTGAAGAAGCTCTTGCGGGTTGCAGTCACCATCCTGTTTGGAGCAGCCAACTCAAATAACTGGGATAGACGAGAGGGAAAGCAATACTGGAGAAAGCGTACCTAAGGGGGTTGGTATAGTGCAAGTGTGGTAACGCAAAGGTCGAAAGACCAACACATATATTAAGATAAGATAGACGATGAAGTCGCTTACATGTTGCCTAAGGCAAAAGCGCGACTTGCATCGGAACACAAACGACAAAACAAAAAACAAGCACACATGGTTTCATATGAACCATTACACGGACTCGACTTTGCATGAGGGGTACATGACTGATCCTACCCTAGGGGTTCTTGGACTCAGGTGGTGGAGTGCTCGGTTTCGTAGTCATGCTCCTCTGGGTCTTCCTCTTGATCGTCCTCTGGACGGGCATCGTCTCCGGTCGAGGGAGTCGGAGAACGAGGAGGTCCATCCCGACGACGCTTTGTCGGTGGGTCAGTGAAGAGCGCACGGTACTCCTTCGCACTCATGCGACGACGGCGTGTGGGTGCATCTCTAGCTGAGCGTGCTCCTCCTCGATAAGCGATAGCTGGTCGTTCTTCGGGGGCTCCATCCTTCTTGATCCTGTCTGGCTTCGTCTTGGCTTGATGGAGTAGCTCTCGGGTGTGGTGAAGTTCCTCGCGGGGCTTCATGGACTCCTTAATCAGGTGGTGAGCCAGACTGTTGGCGGAGAGGCTGAAGTAGGTCTGGAATCTGAGTGGTGTCCCATCCTCCTTCGATGGGACCAACGTCCAACTCTCGCCAATATCATCCCTCCTGAAGGGTAGATAGCGAGTAGCGGGTTCGTCAGTCATCTCTGGGATGATTCCTCGAAGGTGGATGAGTGCCTTCCGTGCAGCTGTCTTGACTGCGAGTGCCAGGGTCTCGATCTGTGGTCCTTCAAAGAACCAACTAGGCGGGGAGTCGTTTGCCCTCATGACCACATCAACGTGGTACTCCTTCATGACGGCATTGACCCAGCGCTCGTGATAGAGGAAAACGGGTGGTCGGCGATACTGGCACTTCTCCAGGCTATCCTCAAGGAGTAGGGGAAAGACGAATGCTAGGAGGGCTTCGGGTACGACGGCCATCTACAAAGGTTTCAAGGGAGGAGAGTCAGCAGAGTGTTGTGTGAGGAGTAGAAGAGGTAATAAGTGCAGAAACTCCTAAGTATATGTGCTAGGTGTAGTTTTGAAAATGGTTTCATTCTAACTAACGTCCATGCTAACTAAGGGCTTCCTACAGTCAGGATGGCTCTGATACCAGCTCTGTGGGGACCCCGACTCATAAGTCGTGATCACCGATTGCACGTGTACAGTGATCCCAGAGATCAATGCTCACTGAACACACAGAAGCTAAATAACAAGAGTCTTACATCCACATTTAGCGTCTTACACAAATAAAGACCATGAAGGTCTAGTCTTACATAGATAGGGCCACAAGAGCCAAACACTTAAACATAACAAGCAGCGGAAATCTTGGTCGAAAGCGTGAACCCATGCCATCTGCCTTAAACCTACAGGCATTCTGACTGGGAAGCGTCCTAGTTAGCATGTTCGTCACCAACGAACTCTTCACCGTATTCCTGTTCTTCCATGCCTGGCCAATTAAATAACCAGTGGCAAGCCAATGAGTACTTTGAATGTACTCGCAAGCAACCCAAGTTGTGGAACAAGGTATAACAATGCATGATATAGCACTAAGTAGGTAAGTTTTGCAGAAAGCTGATTTTAAGTGCAATGATATGATCAAGTAACCTTAAGAAGACATGCATCAACTGTTGACAGGTATTCATGAGATCAAATCTCAGTTATCATCATAAGCAGAGGTTGAACATCTCATGTTCATCATCATGCTAAGTCATCGGACTTAGCTCAAGTATCACCTTTATCACCAACACACTCACACTGAGTTTATGAAAACCCAGGACATAGTTTAAGCAGCACCACCCAACTGTCCTTGACCGTGGACACGGCTATTCGAATAGTTTTACACTCTGCAGAGGTTGCACACTTTACCCACAAGACTCGGGGAACTTCCGTGTCATCCACGACTCGCGGTATATCACATACCCGAGGTAAGCACCCGAACAATGCCTTTCCCCTGACGATACTAAACAAAGAGTCCACTCATTGGTCCATATCTTTGTGATGTACAAACACGAGCCTTGCTCTACACAGTACCATCCATGAAGGAACACAATGGTGTGCCCGGTGGCTGTAAAGACAGCGCATGGTCGCCCTACCCGGCATGACCCCGTATCGAGAGTGACCACGCCACTAACGCCACTAGTAATGCGGGCTCTATGCTAGTACCCACCAAGGTAATCAACAAAGCCCCATCCCATAAGGGGTATCATGGTTGTGCATGTAAGGTTGGGACAGTCGACAAATCTTAAATCTAATCCGTTTTCGAAAACACACACACTCACTTGCTCCGGTACACCACTTCTTTATCAAGTGGTTACCTAGCTCATCATCATCTCCCTCGGGCATTAGTGGCACCCGACGAGGTTTTCGAAAAAGTCTTTGAAACCATTTTGTTTCCATCACCATGCATATTCCCATCCCACTTGCGTAGCACTACTAGCAACCTAACTACTCCCACCCGCACAACCCTCATAAGAATGGTAGGGTCATGCACGATGCAAGTATCAATGGTAAAGTATCGGAGGCATCCCACCGAAGGGGGAACACCACGTCATGATGAAATAATCGAAACAACAAGTGCTATATGTCATGCATGAAAAGTTTCTTAACATGGTCAAAGGGCTACTTGGCTGGCTCAACAATGTCTTCGGGGTCTTCGAAATCTTCGGGTCCAACTCCCTCGTCAACAGCGCAATCTATCGTCGCGATAAATAACGGTAATAATAAGCATCACAACAAAAACAGAGCACAAAGTCTACTTTAAAAAATGTTACTCTATTCTGATAAATCCTAAAAGCAATACTACAAATATACCATTAAGGTTTTGGGGTGAAAAAGGTTTTCAAAACTATTTTTAGCAGTGGCTAAAAATACCAAAAGGGGGTTTTTAAATAAAACAGTACATAAAAAGTTTTCATAAATGTACACAAGTGGCACTATTAAATTCTACACAATATATCAAGATTTATGGTGGAGAAATAATTGGAATAGGAATTTTATTTGGAGCCGTGGGATTTTTGGAAAACCCCACAGAAAAAGAAAAAGAAAAGGAAAACAAAAGGCCTCTGTGCCTGGGTCAAACCTGACGCGCGGGGCCCGGCTGTCGGCGACAGCGAGGGGAGAGGGGGAGGCGAGGCAGAGGCCGACAGGTGGGGCCCACCTGTCGGGTCCTTCTTCCTCCTCTGGACAGAGGGAGGCGGGCTCACCGGCGGCGGTAGGAGGCGCGGCAGGGTACGGCGATGATGGGAATGGAACCAGGCGGCTCCCGCCATTCGGGTGGAGGTGGAATCAGTCGCCGGGGTGGTCAGAGTCGCCGGCGACGAAGGAGCAGGGCGGCGGCGCTACGGGAGGACCTCGCACCGGTCGCCTCCGGCTGTAAAACGAACGGGGGAAAGAGGGAGACGCATCAGTGGAGAGCTGCGGTTCCAGATCGAGAGAGAATGGGGGCCAAGGAGGCTCACCGTGGCCGGACGGTGGCGGACCCGATGCGGCAGAGCTTTGCTCGATCCCGAGCGCTCGAGCTCTAAAGTGAAGGGGGCGGGGCTCGAGAGCTCGATTGGGAGAGAGAGGGAGGTTCCAGAGAGGGAGAGGGGGTCGGGGATGCCCCTTTTATAGGCGTACGGCGGTCCACCGATTGCCCATGCGCCGGCGAGGTCGATGCCGCCGCTGGGGGCCACGGGAGGGAGAGTGGGGGTGTCTGGGGTGTTGCTGGGGTGCGTCTAGGCCAGGGGGAGCGAGAGAGAGAGAGAGAGAGAAGCGCGCGCGTGTGAGCCCCCGCGTTGGCCGGCTCGTGTGGCGTCGGGCACGCGTGGTCAGGGATGAGAGAGACCGAGGAAGGAGGGGGCCGACAGCTTGGAGCGACGAGGACGTCGAGGGCATCTCGGGGGACACAAGGGGGAGACCCAAAGCTGTCGGGAACAGCCATTCGGCGGCGGCCGACAGATTTCTGTAGATCTAGGCATGCATTTCACTTCCCACAAATCCACCACTTGGTGTGGTATCATTATTTGGGGTTTAGCACATGCCCACAAAGTTTGGGGTCAAGGGAATAAACTTCACAATGTAAAGTTGTTCAAATTTGGCTCTGGACAGGAATGGTTTTGGAATATTTTGATGAAGAACATCAATTGGGATTGAGATGAAACTTTGCAAGATCATCAAATATGACAAATGTGACTTGCTAGAATTTTCCTAGAATTTATTGAGAATATTTCTTATAGAAATATTTCAAAAGCTTGATTTGGGCAGAAAGGGTTTTGAGGGGTTTTGCCCATGATTTTGAACATGACCATGTGTTTAAACTCATATATGTGGAAAATATATGTCCACTGAGTTTCCCTAAATTTTCTCAAATATTTTTAAAGCATTTAAATATTTTTTCCCTATAAAAGACCATTTCTAGCCTTAAGAAAAAGCCTTTAAATAAACTAGTAAAATAATCTTTAAAACATATTATTTGGTGGTTTTGGTAAGTCATATATATAGTAGGTTCCAAATAAATCTTTTGGGGAAAAAGGACCCACCCAATTTGAGGACTTGCAGTGCAAACCTCAACTCAGGGGTTTTTGAAAACCTTATTTGAATAAATCCTTTTTGGTCAAAATAAATTTTGATAAAAATAGTTTTGGGTACTATTCACATGGCATGATCATTGGGCAAGAAGTTGGATCAAGGAAGATGAATATGGAGAGGAGTAGAACCTAAGAGTGCCAAACATAATCAACCAAACAATCAAACAAGCAACAATTCAAACAAGCATGCACTCAAAAAGTTTTAATTGGTTCCAAATTTTGTAAATCCATCATAGCAAAGTGATACAAACACACGGTGTGACAGCTGTATATGCCCGAAGCCCCCCGAGGACGCGGAGGGGTTCCCACCCACGCCCAAGTGGAAGCCCCATGCTCCGCGCTGGCGGACAACATTGCCCTCCAATGGCTATGCCCATGCAACGTGGATGCCCTACGCTCCGCGCTGGGGGAAGACGAAGATGAAGACTAGTCTAGGCGCCAGACGCGGCTGTTATTTGCTCTTTTGATGTTTGAATTTGCCAACTTTTCTGGAACAAAGCTCGGGGTTTTCTTCAACCATGTTTTAGAAAAAGGGGTCAGGGATTTATTTGCATCGCCATTTCCTATCTTGGGTTCTCTCTCTTCGAGTCGAACACTCGCCTGCTTCCCTCCCCCTCGCACCCCGCGAGCGGGGGCTGGGGGGCATGGTGCTCGCACCTCACCAAGGCCTTGGCGCCCGGATCCTCGCGTGGCACTCCCGGGTGAGTCAGCAGGCGCACGTCGCTTCATACTCGCTCGGGGGCTCCACCCACGGCCCGACGCGCCGTCTCGGAGCCTCGGGAGGCCCGCGCCTCCCGGGGCAGGAAACAAAATTTTTGGGGAGCCGCTTGAGTGTCAAGGGGGGCTCCTGAGCAACGCGCCTCAGGAGCCTTACCGGTCATATAGCCATTTGCCCCCTTGATGTCGTCCTTGGTGATCCGGTCGGCATCAAGGGTGTCAAGGCCTCACCTCGTAGTTGCGTCCTTGGTGATCCGGACGTACATTACGGTGGTCGAGAAATGTGCGGGACTGGGACCTGCCGACTTAGAGCTGCTTGAGCGTCAAAGGGGGGTCCTAAGCAACGCGCCTTAGGAACCTTACCGGTCATCTAGCCACTCGCCCCTTGATGTCGTCCTAGGTGATCCGATCGGCATCAAGGGTGTCAAGGCCTCACCTCATAGTTGCGTCCCGGTGATCCGGACGTACATTACGATTGTCGAGGAATGTGCGGGACTAGGGCCTGCAGACACAGAGTGCCGAAAGGGCTCCCAACCTGCCTCACTCGTAAGAAGAAGAAGTCCACAGGACGCCCGGACTCCTCGAGCGCCATAGCCGAACCTCCCCGACGAAAAGCCTACCGCGAGCATGTCAAGCTAAGTACCCTAACCGCGAGCAGCAGAATGTTTCAATTAAAAATGACACAAAAACCAGGACGCATGATAAGGGCACTAACAAGGGCGCAAGCGCCGAAGCTCATTACAGGCCCGCAGGGCCCACCTTGGTTCTTTGATTACAGGAAAGGAAGAAGACGAGGAGAAAGAAAGTAAGGAAGCCCCCTCAGGGGCTCCCGCTACGAGAGCCCTGGCGTCGGCGCACCAGCACTCAGTCGGAGTCCTCCTCCTTGACGGGCCGGTAGGGGCGCGCCGGCGTGGCCGCTTCTGGAGCAGAGGAGGGACGCCGCGGCGGCTGGCTCCCCCCCGAGGTCCGGGCACGCCGGTGCGGTGGCGCGCCATAGCTGTTGTCGCTCGCGCTCTCCTCGGAGGGGGTGTCACTGCTGTTGGAGACGCGGCGCCCGTCGTGAAGGGCAAGCTCATCTCCAAGATCACCGCGGCCGTCGTCTTCCGGGTAGCACCCCAGGCGCTCGCCCTCTCCCCCGAAGATCTTGACGAAGAGCGTCGCCACCCCATGGTACTTGAAGTGGAGAGTGCGCCTCCCCACCAAGCCACGGGCGCGGGCAAACGTCTGCCACCCACGGTTCAGGTACACGCAACACCCGGGGGTGACCACGACCTCCACGCACGAAGCCGCGCTGCAACAGCCGTCGGCCTGCAGCCATAGGCCAGCAGGCCCCCCGGCCGGCAGCGCCTCCGTGAAGAAGCGCAGGAGTTGAAACCAAGTGGCCTCCAGCCTCTCCGCCCACACCACGAACTCCAGGGCCGTGTCGGCTGAATGGAGCCGAGGGCGCGGCGGCCGGGCGGCCACCGCCAACCTCCCACCGCGGGCGCCACCACGTTGACTACTGCGGCCGCCCGCGCTGGACGGAGCCCCCGCCCCCCCCCCCGCGGCTGCCGATGGTAACCCCGGGCCGCGTTGGAGCACGCCCGTGCCCCCGGGGAACCTCCACGGGCGTTGTAGCCTGCTTCGGGGACGATCGCGGCCCCTCTTGGGAGAGCGGCGGCTTGGAGATTGGGAGGCGAAGGAGATGAAGATGAGCTGAGGGTTTCCTCTCGCCCTCACCCACTTATATATACGACTGAGGGTCAACTGGTGCCCCCTCGCATCCCGGGCAATGATGGCGCCGCTGCGCGTCCCAGCCCTTGTCAGCCGGAGCGACATGGGAGTGCGGGCGTCGGGCGCTCCTCGGGCGCCACGGACAGGCCCGGGTGGCGTGCGTCTTTCACCCACGTCAATTCGTCAGTTCCCGAAGGGTCACATCTGCGCGGCCCAAAGGGAGAAGGCCAAGGGAGCAGCCGCGTTCAAGAGAAGGTAATGATGGCCAGCGCAGCATGTAGGCGTCGCGTCATTTTGACTTGGGCGGTCCCTAACGGCCTCGGGAGTGGAGACGGCATTCACTGGGCGCGCGACGCGTGTCGAGCCTGGCCCGCAGGCATTTTGGGCCCACGGCGCTTCGGGCCGTCCCCAACGGCTTCGCCCAGAAGCCAGCTCGGGCACACCTTGGGCCCGGGGGCTACTGTCGACGTTCTGGGAACGGGGGTACCCAGACCTACCTGCCTGCGGCCCAGGGCAGGGCCCACCCCACGAGCCAAGCATGGCCTGGCGCGGCCCCACTCAAGGCAAGGCCCTCGCGAGGATCCAAGCTCGCGAGGGAAGCAACACCAAGACCAACAAAGAGTGGGCTTCCTCAAGCCCCCTCCGGAGCGGCGGAGATCTCTATGTAGGAACCGGCCTCAGGAGTCAAGGATGACGCAAGGAAGGACAGGCGGGCGCCAGTGTGCCAGGCGGTGCAGTTTCCCCTTTGGTGCAAAAGGAGCAAGGACGTATGCGGGTTCCCAAAGCGCCCCCAAAGGTTTCCATTCTGGTGCAACAAGACCACGACCACGAACCCTACAGGACGGATGTCATCGCCGAGCCCACCTCTGCATCATCGACAACCACTTTGCAGGCGAAGACCACCTTTGGACAGGGCGGGGATGTACTCAACTCCCCCTTCGAATTTGGCCGTTGTGGGATTCCTTCCCGCCATTGCGATAAGGGAAGAGGACCCGGGCCACTGCTATAAGTAGAGGTTAGGCTGCACCGTAGAGAGGGGCAGAACCACAAACAAGGCAGAGAGCCAGGAACACCACTCGATCGCCCTCACGAGGCTCCTCACCACTGTACTGGTTCATCCACCACACCTCCTCGTGAGGCAATCCACCAAAGCAGGAGTAGGGTATTACGCTTCGCAGTGGCCCGAACCTGGGAAAATCACCGTGTGCATCTTCTCCCTCGTCATCGTGCGAGTCCATCGTCCTAACCATCGCATAGAGAGCTAGGTAGGGCGAGGCTGCAGGGGATCTTCGCACACGCCTCTGTGTTCGAATCTTGAGGGTTTTGCGGAGCCCGAAATCCGACAGCCTCTGCCTCAGCAAGAAGGGCCTCCCAGCAATCAAGCTTCTCTCAGCGGTTGACATAGCATGCCTGCAACTGCTTGAAGTTTTTACCGATGGACAATAGGATGGCGTGCTCCTTAGCTTCCCCGTTGTTGCCAAAGGGGTCAACAGTCACTGACCCTCCGGCAGTAGCAATGGCGCCATCAAGATTTCCTTCTTCAAAGAATGCCTTGAGGATTACATTGCTAGGGAAGCTGACGAACTGCAAGTTGCCGATCTCGAGGTACCGGCTGGGAGGGGCCTCTTATGATGTCGATGGTTCGGCAGCGGTCCTACTCGCCGCTCCTGCCATGATGTGCTTGCCTACCCCGGGCGCTCCTGAAGCCAATGTGCCTTAAGTATCTGTTGCCGCCTCCGAAAACGGATCCTTGAGAGATTTCTTGCCGGCTTCCTTGGCGGACCTAGGGGCGGCTTCATCTACTGTCGCAGTCCGGCTAGCTTCCTCGACAGTTTCCTCAGTGATCTCCCCAGTAGCAGCATCTACATCCATGTTTTCGGACGGGGGCAGATTTGGAGAGTCGAAAGAAGAAACAAAAACCTTGGATTCAAAAGAAGTTCGAGAAGACAAAGAAAGAAAAAGAAAGCAAGACATCATGGTGGGAAACTCATTTGTGGGCATCTGTTGTGGAGGAACATATTCTCCTCCAGCAACATCAATTGTCATCACGTGGCAACCGACAGCTTTGCTTGCTGGCACGTCTTCGACGCGGACAGGTTCATGCGCAGGAGTCCTCGCCAGAGAACTCCCTTCTGCGGGTGTCTCTGAGCAGCCTCTGGAGGGCTTGTCTCCGGGTGTTCCACTTCCTAGCACTCCGCCCCTGATTGCAAAGGAAAGGAAGTGGTGGCGATCTCCACGCTAGCGCTAGCCGTCGGGTACTGAGCGGGAGCCTCTTGCTGGGGGCTGATGTTCATAACCTCTATCTCTGGCATGGAGCTTATCGTCCCCTCCGCGACAGGCGTGGGGCTTGCCCTCTTGGCCATGCGCTGTGCCAAGGTCTCCTTGTCCCGTCAAAATATCAATAACAAGATCAGACGAATTCAAGATAGAAATTGAAGACAAATGGAAGGATTGGCGCGGGCACTTACTCCTCCTCCTCTGAGCTGAGGGTCGAAAGATGCCAGATCTCCTTCTGATGAATAGAAGGAGCACGTGGCGGAGTAGGCGTCCTGGAGCATGTCGTTGGCGCGACGGAACTGGAAGATCCTGTTCTCGTGGCGACGGTCCTTGTCGGGCACTTGGAGACAGACTGCCTCGTCCGTCATGAATGGGAGACATTGACAGTGGGGTACTCCTCATCATCCTCAAGCAGCGGAGAGGGGCGGACTTGATCTCTGGTAGCAGCCCTACGGAGGAAGCGGGATCTCTTCTTTGGGAACTCAGGGGCTCAGAATTCCTCAAATTCCTCCTCCTTGGTGGCTTCACGCTCCTCGCCTCCGGTAGGACCTTCTCGTGGCTCGCCTGCCATTGCTGCTGCCTCCTCCTCTTCCGCCTCTTCCTCCTCCTCCTCTTTGGTGTCGGCCTCCTCTGCTTCGTCGCCAGACACGGCAGCACCTGAACTGCTGCCGCCTACGTCAAAACCAGCCTCAGCGACCCTCTTGTCCATCCACTCAATCTCCTCCTTAGTGGTGTCGCATATCAGCCTCCCTTCATCCCTGACGCACACCTCCGTCAGGTTATCAAACCACTCTTGTGCCACCTCCTTTGTCGGGGGCTCCCATGTGGGGTCAACCCCGTGCGCGTTACACGCTGGCATCATCGCCAGCATTGCATCTTTGGCGGAGTTATTGTAGAGTGGGATGATGCCTGCCGTGATCTTGAACTACCCATCGAGGTAGAAGAGCTGATGGCTTAGGGTGGAGAGCTCCATCGACGCCAAGTTGCTGTGGAATCCTGGACGCAGCCGCATCACGTCAGCAACATTACCATACTCCCAGGCGAAACGCTCCCGTTCTTGCAAAGGGGCGATGCGCCTGGCGAGGAAATCTACGCCCACAATCTCTATGGTGAGCCCGACAGACCTCAAGCGGAGCATACGGGTGATGACAATCTCCAGCTTCTTGTCGTCGGGGGCAAGGGGACTCCACATCTTGTTGTGGACCGGTTTTGACTTTCGGGTCTTGCAGAACACAGGGGGCTCCTTATCCAGAATGTAGCACCATTCTGCCCACCACTCCTCCCACTTCTTGTGCAAGTTGCCAGGGGGATATACCTCCTTGTGGGTGTCCCGAGGGATCCACGTTATGCTGCCAGAGCGATCATCTCCATATATATGTGGGTAATAAAAATGGCAGAATAGTGCTATGTTGGGGACTACTCCTACGAAATTCTCGCAAAAGTGCGTGAAGACCGACAGAAGGGTCAAGGCATTGGGAGTGAAATCAAGCAATTGGAAGCCGTATGTCAGTGTCAGCTCCATGAAGACGGCGGAGAAAGGGGGCCAGCCCATAGTAGAAGTACGCCGTGAAGAATGGGTACTTCCCCGCGCTGGGTTGGGAGTCGCCGAGAATCACAACCGGCGCGGGGTGCGCCGTGGTTCCTTTCCCCCACATCAGAGAATACCTCGAGATGAGGTCGTTGCCCGTCAGCACGGATGGGAAGAAGACGACGCCGCCCCGCCGCGCTTCGGCGAGCATGTCCCTCCTCACTTCCGCATCGGGGTCGGCCGCCTTCTTGGCCTTCTTCGCCGGTGCCGAGGCGTCAGCAGGCAACTTCCTCTTGGGCGCCATGGCGAACTTGAGGGAGATCTGCGAAGGAAGAGCGTGAAGATGGCGAAACGGCGTGGGGGCTCTGTGTTGCGCAAGGAAGAAGGCGGCGGCAACAAATGGGAAATGATGGTGTGGATGAGCAGAGGCTGGCTCTCCCCTGGTCTAATGAGGACGCGCCTTTTTAGGCACGCACCCCGGGCGCTGTTTCGCTCCACCTCTCCCACGTCCCACATTTAATGCGCATCGTGGGTGGGCAGTAAAAATCATCATTACAATTGTAGTAAAGGGCGGCCACGTGTGTCTGTGTGTACTATTTTGGGCCTAGCCTAACAGCGTCACGGACTCAGGTGTGGTTGAGGGATCACTAGAAGTTTGTCTAGAAGGGGGTGAATAGACTACTTGCAGAAATTTAAAACCTAACCTTTTCCCAAGTTAATTGGTTGGCAGATTTTAACAATTATAGCAAGTCTAACACACCCTACACATGCAAGTTAACAAGTATGGCAGCGGAAAGTAAATACATTGCACATGGAAGTAAAGGGTTGAGATAGGAAGATCAAATGCATGATGGACACAAAGATTTTTCCCGTGGTTCCGATAGGTGGTGCTATCGTACGTCCACGTTTATGGAGTCTTCAACCCACGGAGGGTAACGGTCGCGAGATTTCACGGAGGGCTCCACCCATAAGGGTCCACGAAGTAGCAACCTTGACTATTCCATAACGGCTTCCGTCCACGAAGGACTAGCCTCACTATGGGTTGATCTTCACGAAGTAGGCGATCTCCTTGCCCGTACAAACTTCTTGGTTCAACTCCACAACACGAAGTAGGAGGCTCCCAAGCGACACCTAACCAATCTAGGAGGCACCACCCTCCAAAAGGTAATAGGCTCGGCAATGTCGATGAACTCCTTGCTCTTGTGCTTCAAGATGATAGACTCCTCAACACACAATCACTCTCTCATAGATTTGGCTATGGTGGAAGAGATTGATTTGGTGGAAAGCAACTTGGGGAGGCTAGAGATCAAGATTCATATGGATGGAGTGGAATAGCTTTAGCTCAACACATGAGTAGGTGGCTCTCTCTGAGAAAATTGGATGGGGCAAGTATGGAATAGTTCTGAGTGCTTCTTTTTCGAGTGGGTGGTGGTGAAGGGGTATATATAGGCATCCCCAAAAATCCAACCGTTACACCTAAAGCGACCAACTCGGTGACACCGATGTGTGAATCTCGGTGGTACCGAAGTGATCAAAAGGCAGTAACTTTTGAATCTCGGTGAGACCGATATATAAATCTCGGTGGTACCGATTAGGTGACAAACGGTCAGACTACGCAACTCGGTGACGCCGATCCAACAAACTCAGTGGTACCGATTTTGTGAATCGAGGTAACAGAAAGTTGGCAAGCCAAACTCGGTGGCACCGAAGTGGAATCGGTTGCACCGATGTGCTAGGGTTTGGCATGGGTCTGTCTGAGTTTGGGAATCGGTGGCACCTAGTGGGAATTGTTGGTTGCACCAATTTTGGATATTTGGCTTTGGACAGACTTTTGTGGAGGAGCTTGTGGTTTTTTTTGGTGACTATCACTTGTGCACGTGGAGCATCTTGTTCACCAATAGTACCTTACCCCCTTTTAATAGTATTGGCTTTCCTATGGACTCAAAGTGATTTCTCACAAAGTAAAATGTAGAGTCCTCTTGCTTGAAGCTTTGCCAATCCATTTCCTTGCATCTTGGGGTTCTCTCCTCACAATCCTTTTTGGCAACCCATCTCTCTCTATGGACTTTTATCTGAAGTACACTAGGTAAAAGTGTTAGTCCAAGAGACAATGTATGTTGTCATGAATTATCAAATCCACCAAGGGAGCATGTTGTGCTTTTAATCTCCCCCTTTTTGGGAATTGATGACAACATACATCAAATCTTCAAATAACAATATGCATGGATATAATGAAGACTTTGAGAGACACATGACTTAGACTTCCTCCCCCTAACTATGTGCAAACCCTTTAAATGATAGTTGCTTTGGAATGCATGGACACACATATAGTAGAAGGGATATAAAGAGTGATGTGTATCTTGGATATATGCATCAAACATATATGAATGAGGTGTATCCTTGTTCAAGACTTCACTCTTACAAACAATATGTGCAAGAAGCAAGAGATCATCTTGATCAAAGATATGATGCATATACTTACCTTGAGTTCTTCAGCATACTGGTAGTAGAAACACACTTGAGAAAACAATGTTAGGAGACACAAGAGTATTCTACCAATCAAAATCAATAGAGCTAAAAAGTACCAAGATATGGAGAACATATAGAAGATAGTATTCCTTAAGATTGATATGTCTCCAAGATATTTCTCCCCTTAGATATGAAAATAGTAGATCATCCTCTCCCCCTAAATCTTAGCATGTAGATATTGGGATTGGACAGGGTTAGAAAAGTCTAACATGAGTAGTCAAATGAAATAAACATATTTTCTCCCAAACATATTTTTCTCCCCCTACTTTGGTATTCTCCCCTTGTCTATATAAGCATAAGTTTTGATGTTCTCCTCTCCCCCTTAATTATATCTCTCCCATATGCATAACCATGTATCTCCCCCATTAGCATTGAAGCATTGGTATTTCTCCCCCTTTGGCATTAATTTCCAAAAAGGTCATACACAGGGCTAGATAAGGGATCATTGATTAAGAAGGGATCCTTGAGAACAAGGGTCATTGAATGTAGGGTTCACAGAAATGAAAATTACAGATAGCATTAAAAAACTGAGGGAATCATTGAAAATAATTTCTCCCCCTTGGGCTGAACTGAGAGCTTGTAAGACTTCTCCTCTGAGTTAGGGATCCTAGAATAGAGTTCTCCCTTTTTTTTGAAACTGAGGGATCATCGAAGAAATGTAAATATCATTATAAGATCACTAAGAAAACAAAGATTTACTGATATGAACACAGACTGGATAGGATGTCAAATCGGTGGCTCCGAGACAAACAAGTCGGTGGAACCAATATGTTGTTATGCAGCTTATCTGCTAATTCGGTCGAACCGAGTTATTTGTATCAGAGGTTCCGAGGCTTAAACAGAAACTTGGCAATGTTTGAGAACTTGCAAATTAATTTTGAAAATTTGTAACGAAGTGTCAAAAGAATTTTTCAAAAGGAAATGCAAAAGACTTTACAAAAAGGTATCAACTAGAGAAGATTTGAGTGGTTCCAAGAAATCTTACAAATAGAGAATGAACCAAACAAGATTCTTAATCTAGATGATGGGCGGTGACTAGGTCACCTATATTAGAGTATATTGACTCAGGAGCCAAGCAAGAATACTTGATCATAGGTCATACTCATCATTAAGCTCAAAATGGGGTTACCATTTTTCGATTAATCATTTTAATGTGTTCATATCACTTGAGTTGCTTTAACTCATGACTTGAAGTAAAAGCCTTTTCAAGGATATGAGTACATACCTTCGAGTGATGTTGATGATGTGGCTTGTAGGTGAACTTGTTGAGGATGCTCAAGGTTGATGAATATCATCTTGAGTTGGGAGCAATCCTTCTCGTTTTAGTACACTTGTCACCTACATAGGTTAGTCAAGCAAGGAAGAACATGACACGATACCAATTGTGAAGTTCACATATGTG
This sequence comes from Elymus sibiricus, assembly GCA_039707655.1. NCBI lineage: Eukaryota > Viridiplantae > Streptophyta > Magnoliopsida > Poales > Poaceae > Elymus > Elymus sibiricus. The sequence continues at coordinate 257,147,563 of CM077667.1, forward strand.
AAGTACAAATATGTGTCAAGAATATGTTTTTGTTGTCTTCTTCCTTCCATCATCAAGAGGGGTTGTGGAAACTTGGTCATGACAAGATTGCTTATGATTGGAGTTGATGGCAATCTTGTGGAATGAAGTTCTTCCAAGTACCTACAAAAGGTTAGATGCAATACAAAGGAGCATAGAATTCTATGGTATAGAGTAATATGTCAAGTGTATCATGGAGGTATCAAGTGAGCTCATGCCCTTGCATGCAACCGAGTGAGTCTAGCTCAAGTTTGAAGCATTAATGATGTTCAACTCACTCCTCAAATGACAAAACACTTTCTCATCAAGTGGCTTAGTAAAGATATCGGCCAATTGTTTGTTAGTGCGAACATGCTTAAGATCAATATCTCCTTTGGCAACATGATCACGAATGAAATGATGTCTAACTTGAATATGTTTAGTTCAAGAATGTTGCACAGGATTATGACCAATTTTAATAGCACTCTCATTGTCACAGAGCAATGGAACATTTTTCACATGGATTCCATAATCCTTAAGCGTTTGTGTCATCCATAGTAATTGTGCACAACATGATCCGGCAGCAATATACTCAGCTTCGGCGGTAGATAGAGATACTGAGTTTTGTTTCTTGGAGGACCAAGACACAAGAGATCTACCGAGAAATTGACATGTACCCGAGGTGGATTTTCTATCAACCTTGTCACCAGTATAGTCCGAATCGGAATAGCCAACAAGGTTAAAGGAAGATCCCTTGGGATACCAAATGCCAAAGTTTGGTGTTTGTATCAAATATCTCACAATACGTTTCACGGCCAAAAGATGACACGCTTTAGGTGCAGCATGATATCTAGCACACATGTAAACACTAAGCATAATATCGGGATGGGAGGCACATAGATATAGCAATGAACCAATCATAGATCGATAAACTTTTTGATCAACCGGTTCATCCTCCTTGGTAAGATCAACATGTCCACTAGTAGGCATAGGAGTTTTCATACCTTTGGACTCTTGCATGTTGAACTTCTTGATCAAATCCTTGGTATACTTGGTTTGAGAGATGAAAGTTCCTTCTCTCGTTTGCTTGATTTGCAAACCAAGAAAGAATTTCAGCTCGCACATCATGGACATCTCATACTTCTCGGACATCAACCTTCCAAATCTTTTACTAAATTGTGGGTTAGTAGATCCAAAGATAATATCATCCACATAGATTTGGCACACAAATAGTTCACCATTAACTCTTTTAGTGAATAAGGTTGCGTCAATTTTACCAATTTCAAAACCCTTTTCAATGAGAAACTTCGTTAGGCATTTATACCAAGCGCGTGGGGCTTGCTTAAGACCATAAAGAGCTTTACGAAGCTTGTAACCATGATTAGGTTTCTTAGGATTCACAAAACCAGGTGGTTGTTTAACATAGACCTCTTCTTCAATCTCACCATTTAAAAAGGCACTTTTAATGTCCATTTGATAAAGCGTGATATCATGGTGATTAGCATAAGCAAGGAGAATGTGAATAGCTTCAAGTCTAGCGACGGGGGCATAGGTCTCACCGTAGTCCATACCTTTGACTTGCGTATATCCTTGGGCTACGAGACGCGCCTTGTTGCGTACAACTTGACCGTCTTCGTCTTGCTTGTTCCGAAACACCCATTTGGTTCCGATGATGTTGTGCTCGTCCTTGGGCTTCTCCACGAGTGTCCACACTTCGTTCCTCTCGAAGTTGTGAAGCTCTTCATGCATTGCGTTCACCCAATCTGGGTCTTCAAGAGCTTGTTCTACCTTCAAGGGTTCAATGCTAGAGATGAAAGAATAATGCTCACAGAAATTAGCTAAGCAAGTTTTAGAGCGAGTGATTCTCCCAGTTTGTATGTCACCAAAGATTTGGTTTAGAGGATGGTTCTTGGTCACTCTTGCTCGAACTCGGGGTAGCTTAGGCTTGTTGGCTGGTGGAGCTTCTTCTTCATCATCATCTCCTTCATCTTCGTTGTTGTTGAAGGTGTCGTTTCCTTGAGGTGGCGGTGAAGGAGGTTGTGGTGGATCTTCATGATGTACTTCCTCCTCTTCATCATCTTGTCATGTACCGCTTGTGGATGCCTCCATGTCGTGTTGAGGTTCACCTTGACGTGAAGTAGGGGCTTCCACTTGAGTTGACGAAGTACTTTCCTTCACCTCCATGGGACGAATCTTGCCGATGGACAAGTCTTGGATAGCTTCCGAAGGATCCTTATCTCCTACATCATTTGGCAATTGTTCGACTTGCGAACCATTAGATTCATCAAACTTCACATCTACTGTCTCTTCAACTTTTCGAGTGAAGTTGTTGTAGACACGGTAAGTGTGAGAGTTCGATCCGTAACCAAGTAGGAAACCTTCATGAGATTTGGGAGCAAATTTAGTACGACGATGCTTATCAAGAATGTAGCACTTTGAGCCGAATACCCGAAACTATCCAACTTGGGGTTTGTTACCGGTGAGTAGCTCGTATGCTGTTTTACCGAGAAGCTTCTGCAAGTAGACTCGGTTTATGGCATGACATGCTGTTTCCACGGCCTCTGCCCAAAAGTGTCTTAGCGTCTTGTATTCGTCAAGCATCGTTCTTGCCATCTCAATAAGAGTTCGGTTCTTCCTCTCAACAACTCCATTTTGTTGAGGCGTGTATGTAGCCGAGAACTCATGTGAAACACCTTCTTCGTCAAGAAAGGTATCTACATGGGTGTTCTTGAACTCCGATCCGTTATCGCTCCGAACCTTCTTGATCTTCACTTCAAACTGATTTTGCGCTTTGCGAGCGAAGTTCTTGAAGATCTTTTGTACCTGCGACTTATCATCAAGAAAGAATACCCACATAAAACTGGAAAAATCATCAACTATAACTAGACCATAGGAATTTCCACCGAGACTCTTGTAAGCATTGGGACCAAAAAGATCCATGTGAAGTAACTCGAGTGGTCTCCTAGTAGTCATGATATTCTTAACAGGATGACTTCCACCTACTTGCTTTCCGGCTTGACAAGCACTACAAAGTCTATCTTTGTCAAAGATAACATCTTTAACACCAAGTATATGATCACATTTGATAAGCTTGTCTAGATTACGCATGCCAACATGTCCTAGTCTTCTATGCCAAAGCCAACCTTTAGAAGATTTTGCAATAAGACAAGTACGAGGTTTGGATCTCTTAGTGAAATCGACAATATATAGATCACCTTACGGAAACCGGTAAAGACCATGTTATGATTATCTTGACGAAACACTTGGCAATCTACTTTCGCGAATAGCACATTAAAACCGAAGTCGGCAAGTCTAGATACGGAAAGAAGATTGTAGCCAAGGGATTCAACAAGCATGACATTTTGAATAGAGCTATCATGGCATATGGCCACCTTACCAAGACCAAGTACCTTACCCTTGGAGTTGTCTCCAAACGTTATGTACCTTCTCGGTCCATGGTTTGGTGTGATCTCTTCAAACATCTCTCTATCTCCGGTCATATGATCGGTGCATCCGCTATCGAGAATCCACTCTTTTCCTCCGGACATGTAATCCTTGAAGTTTGCCATGAGACTTAGATTCTTCATGATCTTCTCATCCTCGATGTCGAACAACTCATCTTCATCATAGTAGCCATGTTCCACATTGTCATCATCAAGTGGGAAATCCTCGTCACAAAGAACAAGAGATTCGTTAAGGTTGTGATCATGACAATGTTCAAATTTATGAATTTGAATGGCTTCTACAATGATGTTGTTGATAGTTATGACATCTCCTTTAGCACACATGAGGTCTCTAAGCTCAAATAGATAGTCATCAAACTTGGGATCACTAGGCGTCATTTTGTGAAAGGCAATGGTTTTATGAAGAATTTCATCAAGATTACTCAATGAATAACTTGGATATCGTTTCTCCAAGTCATTCCACAAAGTATAAGCACATTAAAAATTCTTCATTTGGTTAAGCACAATCCTAGGCAATCCTCTAACGATAAGATTAACAATTCTAAGATTGCATAGCATATCAATTTCCTATTCGTGTGTGGGATGTAAAGGATCAATGGGAATTCATTAAATAGCTCAAGCATCATATGTTTCCATTGACTATAGTACTCCCCATCAAGAATAGGCACTCTACAACTCAAACTCCCTATACTAGACACATCCATCTTCCTCCACGGTGATGAAACCGAAGCAATGGAGACCAAAGCTCTGATACCAATTGAGGGATCACTAGAAGTGTGTCTAGAGGGGGGGTGAATAGACTACTAGCAGAAATTTAAAAGCTAACCTTTTCCCAAGTTAATTGGTTGGCAGATTTTAACAATTATAGCAAGTCTAACACACCCTACACGTGCAAGTCAACAAGTATGGCAGAGGAAAGTAAAGACATTGCACATGGAAGTAAAGGGTTGAGATAGGAAGATCAAACGCATGAGGGACACAAAGATTTTTCCCGTGGTTCCGAAAGGTGGTGCTATCGTACGTCCACGTTTATGGAGTCTTCAACCCACGGATGGTAACGGTCGCGAGAGTCCACGGAGGGCTCCACCCATAAGGGTCCACGAAGTAGCAACCTTGATTATTCCATAACGGCTTCCGTCCACAAAGGACTAGCCTCACTATGGGTAGATCTTCACGAAGTAGGCGATCTCCTTGCCCATACAAACTTCTTGGTTCAACTCCACAACACGAAGTAGGAGGCTCCCAAGTGACACCTAACCAATCTAGGAGGCACCACCCTCCAAAAGGTAATAGGCTCGGCAATGTCGATGAACTCCTTGCCCTTGTGCTTCAAGATGATAGACTCCTCAACACACATTCACTCTCTCACAGATTTGGCTATGGTGGAAAGCAACTTGGGGAGGCTAGAGATCAAGATTCATATGGATGGAGTGGAATAGCTTGATCTCAACACATGAGTAGGTGGCTCTCTCTCAGAAAATTGGATGGGGCAAGTATGGAATAGTTCTGAGGGCTTCTCTTTCGAGTGGGTGGTGGTGAAGGGGTATATATACGCATCCCCAAAAATCCAACCGTTACACCTAAAGTGACCAACTCGGTGACACCGATGTGTGAATCTCGTTGGTACCAAAGTGATCAAAAGGCAGTAACTTTTGAATCTCGGTGAGACCGATATATAAATCTTGGTGGTACCGATTAGATGACCAACGGTTAGATTGCGCAACTCGGTGACGCCGATCCAACAAACTCGAGTTAACCGATTTTGTGAATCGAGGTAACAGAAAGTTGGCAACCCAAACTCGGTGGCAACGAAGTGGAATCGGTTGCACCGATGTGCTAGGGTTTGGCATGGGTCTGTCTGAGTTTGGGAATCGGTGGCACCGAGTGGGAATTGTTGGTTGCACTGATTTTGGATATTTGGCTTTGGAAAGACTTTTGTGGAAGAGCTTGTGGGTGTTTTTGGTGACTATCACTTGTGCACGTGGAGCATCTTGTTCAACAATAGTACCTTACCCCCTTTTAATAGTATTGGCTTTCCTATGGACTCAAAGTGATTTCTCACAAAGTAAAATGTAGAGTCCTCTTGCTTGAAGCTTTGCCAATCCATTTCCTTGCATCTTGGGGTTCTCTCCTCACAATCCTTTTTGCCAACCCATCTCTCTCTATGGACTTTTATCTGAAATACACTTGGTAAAAGTGTTAGTCCAACAGACAATGTATGTTGTCATGAATTATCAAAACCACCAAGGGAGCATGTTGTGCTTTCAGTGGCCTAGGCCCGGGGGCTCCTACCGGTTTCCTAAAGAACGGGTCCTTTAGCACCCTGACTTGTGCACAGACGGCAGCATCCTCTGGCCTGGCAAGCCTTGTCGGGAAGGCACTGCACTCAAGAGAACTCTAGGAGAAGAACCGAGGCACCGGCAAGCCGCCTTGCCGGCAAGCGAAGACCCGGCAACCCCATGCCCAGGCGCCTGGCAAGACCCCACTAACCAGCCACCGCTCCACCTCATCAGTATGATTGTCACCATCAATGCGGTGTCGAGCGGGCATGCGGTTAGGTGGGGCTTGTCGGTGCACGTGGTGTCACCAAGGAATTACAACAGCTTTAATGACACCCCTACTAATTGCGTGGCGAAAGAATAAGAGGTAGCCGGTCCAACGGCACAGAAGGTGAGGGCATCCTTGCCGGGGAACGGCAACAACATGACACCTCACGTTGCATTTAATGCGTCTGTCCTAATCCGTCAGGGTTAGGTATTTCCCACTATAGCCTATGTCAGTAGTTTTGGCAGCTATTGTATCTACTTTTTACCCTTTGTAATGACCATTTTAGCCACTACGGTAACCCCTTCCAATATAAAAGGAGGTCCATGGCTACCTTTACAAGGGTCGAAACCCTGCTCAATTGCATGAGTAGCAGCACTCTCGAGCATCTTGCTGGGCAGTTGTGCTCCCTGTAACTTGAGCACGCATGTAATCTACAGAACACATGACGTAGGGTTTTATGCCTCCGGGCAGCCTGAACTTGTACAAACCTTCGGTGTGCTTTGGCTGGTGCTCCTCTTTGTGCGTGTAGATCCCCACAGTCGAACCGCAAAGGGGACTTGCTGTTCCCATAGATCGTCGTACCTAGATAGAACGGCTCGAAAACGGCCTCAAAACCCCTCTTCTAGCCTTCCTTGCCTAATTAAGCAACCCTACCCTGCCAGATTTGGAAACCCTAGTCTCCACATCGAAATCGGTGCTGCCCTGCTCCTCCTCCCACCGGGCGCCGCCGCCTCCCTCCACCAGCCGCATCGGGCTCGCCAGACCTAGATCCGGCCCGCCTCGGGCCCGGGTCGCCGCTGCCACCTGAGCACGCCTCGCTCCCGAGCCGCTCGCCTCCAAGACGTGCCTGACCCCCACCACCTTGCTGCCACTTCCGGTCGCCGTCCAGGGAAGCCACTGCTTTGGCCCACCGGACCAGGCCGGAGCCCTACCGCCTCGTCGAGCTCCGCCTTTGCCTCGCCGCCCGCAGCTCACCCGTGACCCCGCGCCCGACCTACTTGAGCCTCCCCCTGCTCAAGCCCCGCGTTGGCTGCGGCCGCATCCGACGACAAACACCGGGAACTTCCTCTGCTCGCGCCGCCGCTGGATCTGGCACCTTCGCGACCAGATCCGTTGTCCCTGGCCTAGCCGCGTCCCTCATCGGTGCTCATCCCGACAGCCCCGCCGCGTTGTCGTTCCGCCGCGCTACGGACATGGCCTGCCTCCGCTGTCAGGACCGGCCCATCCTTGCCCCACGGATCCCCTAAACCAAACGCCCCCACAGTATCGATCTGTCCCATCCCATTTTTGCGAGGTCCATTTTTTCTCTTGAGTCATTTTTCTGCCTGTGAAAAACATCATTTTGCCTTATTAAATTGCTTATAACTTTGTGCACCTCCATCCGATGAAAATGACCTTTATATGTAAAATGATCTACTCATCGTGCTGTACATGATAGTGTCATTTGCATCCATATTAGGATTGATCTACATGTTGTTAACTATGTTACAAAAGTGCAACATTAACTAAACTGCAGAACCTCTTAAAAACTATTCAAACTTGCGTGGATCATTCCATCTAATCCATAGGTCTTATTGTAGCAGCCCAAGACCGACGCTCCAGATGCCTTCCAGTTATTTTGAGTTTCTCTGTGTGATTTATTTGGTTGTCGCATTCACCATCGCATCATCCGCATCATTCGCATTGCATCGGCATTCCATCGCCATCATTTTTCAAAACTTGCATCCTTTCATAGTTGCCGGTTCTTCCCCTTCTAGTCGTCGACCGTTTTGGGACCAATCACACAGGCACGCGCCCGCGGCATCGTCAAAATATTGTTTTAAAAGTGCGTATAAAATATTCTTGGAATGTGTTTAAAGTTGGCGTGCGGTCTTAGTATATCCTAGATAGACTGCCTGCCAAATTTCATCGTATTCGGAGGTCGTTTGATACTCGATCCGTTAAACATATAGCGGCACTATAGCCGGTTTAACACAGGCGTTTTCGGTTTTAAAACTCCATAGCCGGGACACAAACCTCCCTCTCTTCTTGGCCCAACCCCTCTACACAACCCACCTAGCCCACCTACACCACCTCCTCGATCGGAGCCGTCCAATCGGAAGGAACGGCTCTAAAAACGCCCCCAAACCCCTAACCCTAGCAAACCTCCTATATAAGGAAGTCCTAGCCCTCCTAATCTGGAAACCCTAGCGTCCCTCCTCATTTTCCACAGCCACCCACAACCCCGCCACCAATTGGCGAGAGCCGTCTTCCGTGCCGGATATAGCCCCGCAGCCACTCCCAATCCGGACGATCGGGACCGTCTGCACCAGATCGAAGGGTCACCAGCGCCCTAGTTCTTCTCCCACCAGTGGAGCCCGCGAGACCCAAGCGCGGTCCGCCCGAGCCCGTCCAGTTGCTTCCGGGGGAAGATAGTGGTCGAGCTCCTCCAGGAGAGAAGCTCCTCTCGATCCACCCCGCGCCTTGCTCCATCGTCGTTCTTCCCCACCATGGGCCACACCTCGTCGGAGCCGCCCAAGCCAGCGCCGTCCCTCGTGCCCTGCTCTCCCTCCTCTCCCAGCTCTCTCTCTCTCTCTCTTGCTCTAAGCTCTCTCGCGCGTCCTCTGTGCAGGGAGCAGCCACCGCCATGGAGGAAGTTCCAGCCGCCCCTCATCGCCTTGGCCATGATCCAAGGCTCCGTCGCCAGATCCGTCGCCTCTGGGTCTCACGGCACCGGATCCATCGTTCCGCTTCCCTTGACCCCCCATCCTATCTCGAACGTCGCTACCCATCTCCATCAAACCAGGAGGTTCGCACCGCCCTGCTCGTCTACATCGATCGAAGGAGACGACGAGCCAACGCCAGCGTTGACCGCGTCCCTGCTGCACGGGCCTCCTGCCTCGCGAGGCCCAGCCACAACCAGGTGTCGGCCTGCCCAACCAGCGTCAAGGCCCAGCTCCGCCTCTTCCCGGCCTACGCACTGACCTGGGCCCAAGGCCCAGCTAGGTGAGCGCTCTGCCCCTCCTATCCGTCGCCCTGTGCGTAGTATGCTTATGTTGCGCTCTGTTACTGTTCGAGCCCGTTAGCAGATTCGGCCCAATTCATTGTTTTCCTATCTCTGAATTTCTCTATTATCGAGTGATTTACAGATTTGCAGAAAACCCCCCGATCTTCATGCATATGATAACTCACCAACCGTGCATCATATGTAAAAACTTTATATATGAAAAATGTTCAGAATTTTATGTAGATTAATAATATCCAACTTTCATCCATGATAAAAATGTTTAAATTTATTGTTTGTTTTAATTTGCTTAAATTCCATGTTAAAACGATTTTTATCATAACTAATTAACCGTAGCTCCGATTAAAATGAACCACATACGTAACTTGCTTAGAAAAACATGTAGAATCACATGGTGCACTTTATTTCCATGTTTAATAAATATAAAATATGTGATAGGAAGATGAAATGCTATATGTTGCTTCCGGCCTCATTTAAAATGCCAAGATGATGTAGTTGTGTATGCTTCACCTCTTGCCATGATGAACAACACTTAAAATGATTGTTTAGTTAGACAACATTAATGGCATTTCTCGTTATATGTAGAGTTATCATTTTTTTTATATGTATGTTCTCCTTCTACATTTAAAATTGCTTTAATTCCATCTACACCTTATGCCATGACCACCCGTGGTAAACAACATTTAATATTGATGAGTAACTAATCGAGAGTGAACATTTCCCTGGATATCACTACTATCATTGCCATGCTAGTTGCCACGTTTCTAGCGCTATGTCTCGCTACATACCACTTGTTTGTCAAGCCTCCCAAAATGCCATGATAAGTCTCTAACCCTCCACATCCCAGCAAACAATTGTTTGGCTATGTTACCGCTTCCTCAACCCTTCTTATAGTGTTGCTAGTTGCAGGTGCAGGTTGTTCCATGTGATAACATGGATATCTGGGACATCACACTACCTTGTTATTTAATTAATGCATATATACAATTGGTAAAGGGTGGAAGGCTCGTCCTTATGCCTAGTGTTTTTTCCCACTCTTGCCGCCTTAGTTTCCGAGTACCGGTGTTATGTTCCATATTGAGCACTCCTAACATGCTTGGGGTTGTTATGGGGACCCCCTTGATTTTTGTTTTGGGATAAAACTCTTCTAGCAAGGCCCAACATTGGTACTACATTTGACTAATAAATAATAAAACTTGCATAGGGACTTTTCGGACCCCGTGGATTAATCAACAACCCGGGTCAGTACTCCTCATGAGTGTTGGTCCAACCCAGAGTAGCTTATTAACGCCGCCCGGGGCAACTCGGTGATTGGCGTGGTAACCATAGCTCATTTGTCGTGTCCTGAGAACATGATACCTGGCTTCTATCGGGTTCATCGACACGTTGGCCGGTCTTGCTGGATTTGTTTTAGCTTTCTCGAACGTCTTCTGCACCGCGATTTCGAGGATACTTTGGGCTATCTCGAGGTTGAGGTTTTCCGATGCAGCTTGTGGTTAGTTTCTGATGGATGAGTTGGAGCACCCCTACAGGGTTAAATCTTATAATGTCCGGTAATAGAAAACTTGAAGCAAACCCAATTAAAATACACCAACCGTGTACTTAATCGTGGTTATCTCTTTTCGTGGGAGTTTCGAAAGAGAACACGGTGGGGTTATGTTTGACTCGTAAGTAGGTGTTAAGGATCACTTCTTGATCATTACTAGCTCATGTCCGTTTATGCATAGATCACTCATCTTATTCTTGTACTCGTAAGTTAGCCAAGTATCAAATGATTAGTGCTTGCTGAAGCCTCACCACTTAACCATACCTCACCCATTAAGCTTTGCTAGTCTTGATACCCTTGGAAATGAGATTGTTGAGTCCCCATGGCTCACAGATTATTACAACAATAGTTGCAGGTACAGGTAATATGATGCTTTGATGTGAGAGCGATGCTTGATTTGGAGTTCTTCTTCTTCTTCATCGATCATAGGATGGGTTCCAGGCCGGCAGCCTGGGATTTGTAAGGATGGATGTCGCTTTTATCATTTGATTTCGTTCGTAGTCGGACCCTGCTCCTCTGTATGGTTATTGAATGTATTGTTGTATTTGAGATGATCATGATTTAGCTTGTGGCAAGTGTAAGCCAATTCCATATACTCATCTCCTCTTTACATGTACTTGTAACGATATCCATTCTTGCGAAACGTGTAGGACCGAAAGTACGTCTAGAGGGGGGTGATTAGACTACTTTACCAAATAAAAATCTACATTTTCCCAATTTTAAGTGTTGGCAGATTTTAGCATTCATAGAAAGTCAAGCACACCCTACACATGCATGTCTAAGAGTATAGCAGCGGAAAGTAAAGACAAGCATGAGTAGTAAAGGAAGGGTAGGAAGATCAAACACAATTTGTAGACACGATGATTTTTCCCGTGGTTCCGATAGGTGGTGCTATCGTACGTCCATGTTTATGGAGTCTTCAACCCACGGAGGGTAACGGTTGCGAGAGTCCACGGAGGGCTCCACCCATAAGGGTCCATGAAGTAGCAACCTTGACTATTCCATAACGGCTTCCGTACACGGAGGACTAGCCTCACTATGGGTAGATCTTCACGAAGTAGGCGATCTCCTTGCCCTTACAAACTTCTTGGTTCAACTCCACAACACGAAGTAGGAGGCTCCCAAGCGACACCTAACCAATCTAGGAGGCACCACCCTCCAAAAGGTAATAGGCTCGACAATGTCGATGAACTCCTTGCTCTTGTGCTTCAAGATGATAGACTCCTCAACACACAATCACTCTCTCACAGATTTGGCTATGGTGGAAGAGATTGATTTGGCGGAAAGCAACTTGGGGAGGCTAGAGTTTCATATGGATGGAGTGGAATGGCTTGATCTCAACACAAGGGTAGGTGGCTCTCTCTCAGAAATATGGATGGGGCAAGTATGGAATAGTTCTCAGTGCTTCTCTTTCGAGTGGGTGGTGGTGAAGGGGTATATATAGGCATCTCCAAAAATCCAACCGTTACACCTAAAGTGACCAACTCGGTGACACCGATGTGTGAATCTCGGTGGTACCGATCAGGTGACCAACGGTCAGATTGCGCAAACTCGGTGACGCCGATTCTCACATCTCGGTGGTACCGATTCTCGACCATGGCTTACCAGAGAGTTGGTCCAGAAACTCGGTGGCGCCGATCCACAATTCTCGGTGGTACCGATTCCTGTGAATGGCTATCCAGAGAGTTGGTCCAGAAACTCGGTGGCGCCGATCCGCAATTCTCGGTGGTACCGAAGACTGAAAATAGCTAAACAGAGAGTTGGCAACTGAACTCGGTGGCACCGATGCAGAATCGGTTGCACCGACTAGCTAGGGTTTGGCATGGGTCTGTCTGAGTTTGGGAATCGGTGGCACCGAGTGGAAAGTGTTGGTTGCACCGATTTTGGATATTTGACTTTGGACAGAATTTTGTGGAAGAGCTTGTGGGTGTTTTTGGTGACTATCACTTGTGCACGTAAGAGCATTTTGTTCACCAACAGTACCTTACCCCCTTTTAATAGTATTGGCTTTCCTATGGACTCAAAGTGATTTCTCACAAAGTAAAATGTCGAGTCCTCTTGCTTGAAGCTTTGCCAATCTATTTCCTTGCGTCTTGGGATTATCCACAATCCTTTTGCCATCCCTATCATTGAACTTTTCCTGAAATATGCTTAGTGGAAACATTAGTTCAATGACTTATATGTTGTTATTAATTACCAAAACCAACAAGGGAGCAAATGTGCTTTCAATATCCCCCTTTTTGGTAATTGATGACAACATATAGTTCAAAGCTTCAACATATGATATAATCAATGAATATAATCGTCGCTTTGAGAAGTATGTGATAAGCAAGAGCTCCCCCTAAATTTGTGCATTATTTTAAATTTGCGTTTGAATGCAAATGCACAATCGATTAGGTACATGGGGCACTCTTCCATGTCACATACTACTTGGTGGTGTGCGAGAGTAATAAGAATGAACATCATAGCACAACACAAACAAGCAAAGGTGAATGATCATCTCATAAGCATCATAATGATAGGAAATAGTAGCAACACACATTAAGCGTATGATCAAACACCAATAAAAGTTTAACACAAGCAACCAAAAGATCAAACACCAACAAAAGTTTAACACAAGCAACCAAAAGATCAAATGTTTTTGAAAAAGCGATAAAAACCAAACGCTCTCTCACTCGAAGCCTAAAGATCTATATAAACTTCTCCCCCTTTGGCAACAAGTTACCAAAAAGTTCAAAGGTATATATCTAAGTGCTCTTCTGGGGCTGATCTCCTCTGGTAGCTGGTGAAGGAGTCGAGATAACTGCGTCGGTGAAGACCTCTGCTGATGTCATGGATGGAGTTGGAGTAGCAATGGTAGGTACTGGAGTTGATGGAACTGAGGAGGCTGTAGCAGGTGCTGATGAAGAAGGCCTCAAATCTGGAGCTGGCACTATGGCTGATCTGGCCTGGGTAGAGAAGTGAGTGCCTGGCCTGAGAGGAGAGTCATCCTCATCATCTGAAGTGTCGGGACTGGGCACGCTGTCAACTTCCTTCTTCAGCTCTTTAACTGTGTTTGTCAACCCATCCACTTTGTCATTTAGGGTCTTGATCCTATTCTCAAAGATCCTCACAAGACTATTCTGATTCCCCTGTATGTCCTTGATGTCCTTCTGCATGCCCTAAACGGTAGAGATCAAAAGATACATTTGCTCGTTCCTGGATCTAGGGACTGGAGCACTAGTGGCTCTAGCTGCCTCTGCCTGTGCTACAGCTGATGTGGGATGATCTAGGTTCATCGCCACAACATTGTCCTCAAGATCTGGCTGTAGGGGCAAATGGGGCCTGTCAAGAGCAAAAATGTGCTTCTCCAGCTTGGAGTTGATGAGCATCTGAATGTAGGGTTCATTGCAGCATGAGCGCTTCTGATCAGCAGCAACCCTCTTCACAGTATCTACTCTCAAGTCCATCACTCGTATCCTGGTGTGTCTATCAAGATGGATCAGCAAGTTGATGGAATAGCCTGGAATCATCTTGTCATCTCCAGACTTAGGCATCAGTGTGTGCCTCAAGATGGTGTTCATGGTGAGGAGGCCAGCCTGGAGGAAGTAGATGGATCCTAACTTGTGAGATTTCAAGTTGGCAGCAGGGATCTCATTGTACATATTCTTCATAGAATCATGGCTCTTCTTGGATTCAGAATAGACATCCAAGTCACCATATTCCACCTTTGGGACTCCTAAGATGGTAGCCCATTCCTCAACAGAAGACTCATATATTTCTCCTTCAGTCATCCATACAATCCTACCATCTCCATAGAAGTGAGCAGTGGAGTAGAACTGCATGATCATCTCGTCGTTCCATGCAGTGAATTCTTTGCCAACAAATTCATCTAGGCCAATGCAATGAAAATTGTCTTGAACATTTGGAAAGTGTTGACACACGAATGCGTCATGCGTACCCGTGGCGCCGAGGGAGATGCTCCGCAGCTCGCACCGTGGGAGGCCTGCCGGAAGCGCGATACGCAAGACAATCCGGCCGGCGCTTTTGACACCAGACGCCCCGGTTACTCGGGAGGGACCCCGTCAGAGTACCCGATGACGATTGGCTGCTCCAAGTCATCCTGAACGCCCCTGGAGCCTCGTGGATCGCTGCCCTCCTTCACGAAGAACGAACAAAGAACGAGAAGAAAGATACAAGGGAGAGGGATAAAAGTAGGGTAAAAAGATGTAGATGTGTTTGTTCGATTGTGTGTTGTTTTAATCGGCCATCACCTCTTCTATTTAAGAGGGAGTTGGACTTCCCGTACAGGACACGGACCCAGATTTCCTTCCAAAGGGTCAAAAAACGCAGCCAAACTCGGACTTTTTCGATCTGCCCGAGTCTGTGCGGCTATAGGCAAGCGGTAGTACCGTTCTGGGCGGTAGTACCGCTCTAGTACCGCTCTAGTACCGCTTAGGGTCTCGGGATGCCAGAAACTTTTTCGTAAGCGGTAGTAGACGCGGTAGTAGGAGCGGTAGTACCTCTCAAGCGGTAGTACCGCTTATTGGAGCGGTAGTACCGTTCTCTGCTGTATCAGCAATCTTGTAACGGCCGTAACTTTTGCATACGAACTCAGATTGAGACGATTTTTATATCAAAATCGACCGATTCGACGAGACAAAGACAATCCGTGTAGAAACTTTTCTCATATAAGGCTGTCTTGGGGGCATAATCAGCCGAATAGTGTTCTGCATACACTTCAAACACAACTTCGGACTTAGAGATGAGATCGGATGGCTATGGCTCAAATATCAAAGTTTCTCCTTTCGATGATACGGAACTTTCTCACCTTGAGCACTTTTCCATTTGAGGCCTTCTTAATTATGTTTTTGACCATGCCAAAATCTGGTGTCAACACATGCCCCCCTGTTTTTCGGCAAAACTTGTGTGCCGAAAAATAATGTGCATTAGGCTTGTTCTAAGGACGATGTCAACACTCCATCGGCCATTTATATTCTTAGGGCGATAGTTATATATCGGCCATATTTTTCTCTTAGGGCGATAATTATATATCGGCCATTTATATTCTTAGGGCGATAATCACATATTGGCCATTGCCTATTTAGGCTTCTTGCCACACACTTGGGTGGTACTTTTTCAAATACTTGCCATTGAGAGCTCGAGGTAGCAATGTTCCTTGCATGGATTCCACCAAATATGAATTTTCGGGAACTATTCTTGCAATCTTGAAAGGACCTTCCCAGCTTGGAGACCACTTCCCGAACTTCTTATCCTTCGAACCAATCGGTAAAATCACCTTCCACACAAGATCACCAATCTGAAAATTCTTCAACTTGACCTTTTTATTGTAGGCTCTTGCTACCCTCAACTTGTCTCTCTCTATGGCCTTTAATGCAGCCAAGCGTTTATCGGCAACCTCATCAATATTGTCCATCATCAAGTTATAAAAATCTATTGCCGATAAATCACTTTGTTTGGCTATTCTCAAAGCATTCAAATTCACTTCCACCGGTAGAACGGCCTCTTGACCAAATACGAGCTCATATGGAGTTACCTTTGTCGCACCATGCCTTGAGATTCTATGCACCCACAAAGCTTCGGACAATAATTCATGCCATCTTCTTGGATTATCTTCAATCTTCTTCTTGATGAGCTTGATCAAAATTTTATTGCTAGATTCAGCTTGTCCATTGGCTTGAGCATAATAAGGGGAGGAATTGAGCAACTTGATCTTATATGATTCGGCAAATTCTCTAACTTGATGAGACATGAAAGATGAGCCTTGATCCGTAGTTAATGTTTGCGGAATGCCGAATCTATGAATAATGTGCTCACTTAAGAATTGAATTACCTCCGTATGTGTCATATTCTTGAGAGGTACTGCTTCAGACCATTTAGTAAAATAATCAGTTGCCACCAACACGAACCGATGCCCCTTTGAAGAGGAAGGATGAATCTCTCCAATGAAGTCTAATCCCCAACCTCTAAATGGCCACGGCTTGATAATAGGATGTAACATAGCAGCAGGAGCTAACTGAATATCACCAAACTTTTGACAAGCTTCACATCCTTTATAATACCTGAAGCAATCATTGATCATCGTTGGCCAGTAAAATCCAGCACGTCGTAGTAACCACTTCATCTTGGGGGCCGACTGATGAGTGCCACAAATTCCTTCATGAACCTCTCCCATAGCAATTCTCGCTTGATCTTCGTCCAGACACTTCAAAAGAACATCTTCAACTGTTCGGCGATAAAGACCACCGTCTCTCATCGTATATTTGAAAGCCATACGCCGAACAGCCCTGTCCACCCTTCCACTCGAATTGCACAAGTAATCAATAATGGGCTTCCTCCAGTCATGATTTTCACCTGCACTAGATTTATTGTTAGTGACCGAATCAGTGGGCTCTGGTTCGGTCTCTCCTATGTTAGCAAGACAAGACATCGGCTTTTGAGAGATGTGAAACATGCCATGATCGACATGATAGCCGGAGGCTTGTTGTGCCAACTCATTTGCTCTCCAATTTTCATGTCTAGATATATGAGCAATGCTAAAATGATCCAAGGCAGAAATTATATCTAGACATTTATCAAGATAAACATTAAGTGATTCGTCTAAACATTGAAAAACCGTGGATACTTGCTGCACTACTAATAACGAATCACCAAAAGCCTCAATATGTGTAGCACCTATAGCAAGCAACATCTCTAAGCCGAATAAGAATGCTTCATATTCGGCTTGATTATTTGTACAAAAATATTCTAAGCGGCATGAGGCTTCAAAAACAGCACCATGAGGAGATATATAAGCAATACCAACACCTTGGCCGTTGCTACAAACTGAACCGTCAAAATATAATCTCCATGGTACTAACGAGACAAGGTTTATATCAATATCTTGCTTGTCATTAATCCGATGCTCAACAATAAAATTAGCAACAATTTGGCCTTTCATGGATTTTAAAGATTCATAAGCCAAATCATATTCAATTAAAGCATAAGCCCATTTACCAACTCTACCACTAAGAATTGGTCTATGCAACATGTATTTAATGACATCGGTTTGACAAGCTACTATGCAAGAGCTTGGCACTAGATAATGTCTCAATTTTGTGCAAGCATAGTATAAGCATAGGCATAATTTTTCAATAAATGTATACCTTGTCTCGGCATCCAATAGGCGTCGGCTCAAATAAGTGATAGCATGCTCTTTTCCTCCGGTTTCTTGAGTCAAAACAGCCCCAATAACACCTTCCTCGGTTGCAATGTAAAGCCTAAAGGGCTCTCTATGCTTTGGCGCCTTCATCACCGGAGGAGTGCATAAATAATGCTTGATCATATCAAATGCTTCTTGCTGTTTTGCCCCCCAAGTAAAAACAACATCATTCTTCAATCGAAGGATATGAGTAAATGCATCGACCTTCCCCGACAAATTAGCTATGAACCTCCTCAAATAATTGACCTTGCCAAGGAATTTTTGCATATCTCTCTTGCATTTTGGAGCCTCCACTTTCTGTATAGCTTCTATCTTTTTGGGATCAATCTCTATGCCATCCTTATGAATAATGAAACCCAAAAACTTACCAGCCGACACGCCAAATGCACACTTCAAGGGATTCATCTTCAGTCCATGTTTCTTCATCCTCTCAAAAGCTAAACGCAAATCGGCTAAGTGAGATTCAAAAGCATCCGATTTGACAACAATATCATCAATATAGAATTCAAGTATAACACCGAGTAAATCATGAAAAATCAAATTCATAGCCCTTTGATATGTGGCGCCGGCATTCTTCAATCCGAAGGTCATCACTGTCCACTCAAATAAACCAAGGAAACCGGGGCACCGAAAAGCCGTTTTGGACATGTCCTCTTCGGCCATGAAAATCTGGTTGTACCCCGCATTGCCATCAAGAAAGCTAATAACCTTATGTCCAGAAGCATCATTAATAAGCATGTCGGCTATAGGCATAGGATACTCATCTTTGGGCGTAGCTCTATTCAAATCTCTGAAATCAATGCACACCCTCAACTTGCCGGAGCCTTTCTTCTCCACTGGCACAATATTAGAAATCCACTCGGCATACCTACAAGGTCTAATAAAATTAGCTTTAAGCAAACGACCGATCTCTTCCTTGATCCGGTCATATATTTTTGGATTGAACTTTCTAGCCGATTGTTTATATGGTCTAAAACCGGCTTTTATAGGTAACCGATGCTCCACTAGCTCTCGGCTTAAACCTGGCATCTCATGATATTCCCATGCAAAGCAACAAACATATTCTTTCAATAGCTCGATTAACTTAACTTTACAATCGGTTTTCAAATTTTTGTTTACATATGTCGGCCTAGGAATTGAGCCATCTCCAATCTCTATTTCTTCCCATTGGACCGATATTCTGCAAGCCGCTTTTGTAACCACTCAGAGTTAGGATCCATTTAAATACATCATACCTTGGAGCCGATTGCCATCAACCGGTTTTAAAGAAACGGGTACAAAACCACTTTTAGTGGCGCTGAGAAAATCAAAATCTGATAAGTCCCGTCCCGTCAAGCAAGCAGCATTGGGGTGTTGCCAATCCACCGGTGCATCGGCTAAAGCAACGCAAGCCGAATTATCCGCATGAACGACCTCCACTTCATCATCAACCCACTTGATTAAAAACTGGTGCATAGTGGATGGCACGCATTGGTTTGCATGGACCCAATCACGGCCTAAGATGATGTTATAGTTACCTTGTACCTCGGCGACAAAGAATGCAGTAGCCAAAGTTTTGCTCCCAACCGTAAGCTCCACGTATGTCACACCTTTGGCTTCGGTTTTCTCTTTGCCTCCAAATCCGTTAAGCACCATATTGGTCTCGATCAATCCTTCGTCAGGCAAACCCAATTTCTTGAAGACCGAATAGGGCATGAGATTCACCACGGCACCACCATCAACAAGCATTTGAGTAATTGGTGATCCATTGACATGGCCTCTGAGGTATAATGGCTTCAAATGTGTCACTGGCTCTTTTGGCTTCTCAAATATTGCATTCTTAGGGCCAAAATCCAGCTGAGCCACTTCCCCTTCTTCATCTACAGCACGAAACTCAGCGGGTAAGTAAAACACCATATTGATATCCATACCTTCGTGGACCGGTGTAGGCTCATAATCCACCATATCTTCCTCCTCCTCGGGCGTGCTCATTGGTTCTGAAACCTGTTCGGGTGGAGCGGAATCAATAGGTGTTGCAGACGATGTAATAGCAATGGCATCGTCCTCCTTTGGCGGTATAGGTGCTGATGTGACAGATGTAGAACCCACCGCACTCTGTACTTGCTTAGGCACCCACACTTGTTTTGTAGGTACCATGGGCCGAATGTCATTAAACCACTTATATCTTTGCTTTTCGGCCTCCTGTTCTGCCAGCTCGTTACTCCTTAGCCTTTGTAGCTTCCTCTTTTGCGTTTTTGTTAGCCCTGGAGGACACCATTTAGGTTGCATATATTTTGGATCTTTGGGCTTGGCTTTGCTCGTGCTAGCTTCATGATCATTAGCCGAGTGCCTTGGCGCGATAGCAAGTATCGGCTCAGTAGCGTTGTTACGCACCGTCGGCTGTTGTATGGCGAATGTTTCAGTGCCCAAGACAAGTGAGTCGGCATCAACCTTTTCTTTGCCCTTTTCAGACTCAACCGCTGCACTTGGTGATTTAACACGCCACACCTGTTTGTTGACCTTTTCTTGATTATTCTGCATCGGCCGATTGACACCATTGTTCAAACGGCCTCGTGCGGGATAAGAAAACCTCTCACGCATAGGCCTCCTTGGTTCTGCCCATCCTGGATGAAAAGCATAAGGGGCCATTGGGGGCTGCCCCCATCCTCCATTGAATCCTCCCACGAAGTAGGGTGCATAGGGAGGTGGCGCCATCCACGGTCCTGGCGCCCATGGCCCATATGGCCCTGTGTGATGCTGCAATTCTTGCCTCGGAGGTGATCTTGGGCGCTTCAAATTTGATGGCCGATTAGAGCTAGAACCGGCCGCTTGATTAGCATACTTGGACAGCAACATATCAAAAGTTGGCTTGGCTCTCTTGCGCTGCACTTTGGCTTCATTCAGCTTCCACTTGCCAACTTCCGGACTCTTGGGCTTGACAAATTTGACACGGGTACTCTCTTGCTCTTGTGGTTGCCCCCCGAGTGCAGGATTCTTGACAGTAATTTTGATTATCTCCCCGCCATCGGGTTGCTTGTCGAGCACCACTTGCCTTCCCAAGATCTTGTCGCCATCTCTGTTTTTCCTGGGTTCACCAATGACAATATTAGTTTTATTAGCGGATTCGGCCACTTCCGGCCGAATGAGCACCCTTTTCCCCTCCAAATCCAGAGTATTCGTTGGGAAGGGTTGCTTATCAACTTGCATCTCAGAAAAGTTCAATCGTCCGTCATTAATGGCCGATTGTATCTGTCGTCGAAAAATATTGCAATCATTAGTCGCATGAGAAAAAGAATTATGATACTTGCAATAAGCACGCCGTTTCAGCTCTTCAAACGGCGGTAAAGTATGAGATATTCTAATAATCTTAGCTTGTAGCAAAGCATCAAATATTCTATCACATTTAGCAATATTAAAAGTAAACTTCATCTCATCATCACGATTCTTATGAATCGGCTTTAGATCATGACAAGTAAAAGGTTTGGCCTTTGAGGGCCAAACAAACTCAGCAGCATAAATATCTTCCTCATCATCCGAGTTATCACTATCATATTCAACCATATTCATCTTTGGACGATCAGTTTTATATCTATGCACTTCTTTAAGCTCCTTGCTTCGGCTTTCATGAGCCAAAGCCCTCTGTAAGACTTGGTTGATACTTACAAATTCATAGCCTTCTAGCTTCTCTCTAATATGTGTTCTGAAACCATTAAGCACAAGATCAGCCAAGTCTCTCTCAGTTATCACTAAACTATAGCACCGGTTTTTTGTTTCTCTAAATCTTTTGACGTAATCGGAGACCGATTCGTCAAGCTTCTGCTTAACCGATGTAAGATGTGACAACTTAAGTTCATTATCGCCGCTATAAAAATGATCATGAAATTTTTGCTCTAGCTGCAACCATGCACAAATAGAGCCATGCGGCAAAGAAGAAAACCATGAAAATGCGGTACCAGTTAATGACAAAGGAAATAAACGCACTTTCAATTCATTTATCAAACCTGCTTCACCCAATTGTGCTAGGTATTGGCTAACATGCTCCCATGTGGTTTTTGTGCCCTCTCCATTAAATTTAACAAAATCTGAAATTTTATACCCTTGAGGGCACGGAATTGCATCAAAGTACTCAGGATACGGCTTTTGATATATCCGATTCCTAGGTAATTCAACACCAAAATTCTCTCGAAGTGTTTTAGCCATCTCCTCTCTAAACCTAGCTAGAGCATCATCCATAGTAGACGATGAAGCTTGTGGCACTGGCATAGGAGGATTGGGGTTAGCAACCATGGGTGTAAATTGTGACATGTTTGCCGAACCATAGTTCGGCAATGATCTAGCAGTGTTTCCACCTATTTGGTTCGGCGTTGCCACCGAACTCTGCATAAAAGGATTAAGTGGTGCAGCCACAATTTGATTGGTATGGGTAGGAAAATAATTCATCGGCATGGGAGGTGCCGATGAAATAGGCAAAGCTGAATCAGGGTTTCCCATACTAGCAGGCATGTTAAGCATATTCTTCTGAGCATTAGTATTGTCTAAGAAAGCTTGATAGATCAGATTATTGCTATCAGTAATACGGCTCTCAATTTCAGCCCATTGCTCAGGAGAAAAGGTAGTACTTAAAGAAGGTTTAACCTGCTCAGTTTGAAGAGGAGGGAATTTGATTTCTCCAACCGGAGTGATATTGCCCTGGCGATCCTTCTTGAAGTTTGCAAGGAACTCCTGCAACTCCTTCTCTTCACGTGCCTTCTTGTACTCCTCATAAGCTTGGCGATGTTCGGCCGATAACTCTTCCAGATCGAGCTTGATGATGTTATCGGCGTCAACCTCCGAGGGCTTGGGAAGATTGGACATGATGGATGTTGATGATGATGGATCAAAATTCCCCAGCAGAGTCGCCAAAAAGTGTGTTGACACACGAACGCGTCACGCGAACCCGCGGCGTCGAGGGAGATGCTCCGCAGCTCGCACCGTGGGAGGCCTGCCGGAAGCGCGATACGCAAGACAATCCGGCCGACGCTTTTGACACCAGACGCCCCAGTTACTCGGGAGGGACCCCGTCAGAGTACCCGATGATGATTGGCTGCCCCAAGTCGTCCTGAACGCCCCTGGAGCCTCGTGGATCGCTGCCCTCCTTCACGAAGAACGAACGAAGAACGAGAAGAAAGATACAAGGGAGAGGGATAAAAGTAGGGTAAAAAGATGTAGATGTGTTTGTTCGATTGTGTGTTGTTTTAATCGGCCATCACCTCTTCTATTTAAGAGGGGATTGGACTTACCGTACAGGACACGGACACAGATTTCCTTCCAAAGGGTCAAAAAACGCAGCCAAACTCGGACTTTTTCGATCTGCCCGAGTCTGTGCGACTATAGGCAAGCGGTAGTACCGTTCCGGGCATGGTAGTACCGTTCTGGGCGGTAGTACCGCTCTAGTACCGCTTAGGGTCTCGGGATGCCAGAAACTTTTTCGTAAGCGGTAGTAGACGCGGTAGTAGGAGCGGTAGTACCGCTCAAGCGGTAGTACCGCTTATTGGAGCGGTAGTACCGTTCTCTGCTGTATCAGCAATCTTGTAACGGCCGTAACTTTTGCATACGAACTGGGATTGAGACGATTTTTATATCAAAATCGACCGATTCGACGAGACAAAGACAATCCGTGTAGAAACTTTTCTCATATAAGGCCGTCTTGGGGGCGTAATCAGCCGAATAGTGTTCTGCATACACTTCAAACACAACTTCGGCCTTAGAGATGAGATCGGATGGCTATGGCTCAAATATCAAAGTTTCTCCTTTCGATGATACGGAACTTTTCACCTTGAGCACTTTTCCATTTGAGGCCTTCTTAATTATGTTTTTGACCATGCCAAAATCTGGTGTCAACAGAAAGTAATCTTCATTTTCCTTGATATACTTCCAGTCAACGTATCTCATGTCACTCACAGCTGGGCTCTTGTCAAGCAAGATTGTCTCATAGAAATCTTGTTGCTCCCTGGTGTAGAACTTGTAGTCCACATCTGTTTTTCTCCTCTGGGCATATGGATGAATTGCTCTCCATGCCCTCAAACCTGAATCCTTCCTCTTCTTCATATCTTTAGCAATCAGGTGGCTGGCATTGTGCTCTGGAAGGTGTGCTCTGAGCTTCATCAAAGCAGTGATATCATCATCATCCTCAGCTTCCCTGAAAGTGGAGGTCTTGTTCTTGGAAGAAGCTGGTATCTCTCTGGAGAACCTTTTGGGTTTGTCAGCAGCAGCAGCCTTCTTAGGAGCAGATTTGGTGCTCTTGGAAGTGTTAGTCTTGGGCATAGCATTTGCCATAAGCTTCTTCCTCTTCTTGGGAGGGGCCTTTGCAGCTGGCTCTACCTCCTCTTCTTCTTCCTCATCTAGATACTCTGGAGTGGATGGAAGAACTTTAGCCTTGACAGATTTTGTCCTCACTCTCTTCTTCTCACCAGCCTTCTTGGGCATAGACTTCTTGGGAGACATAACAGTCATGGTTGCTCTGTAGCTCTCAGGTGCTCTCAATATCTCAGAGCTAGCATACTCCTTCCTTATAACATTCTTCTTTTTGGAAGAAGTGGCAACATCATCTTTCTTAGTCAGCTCATCAGGGATGATGTCCTCATCCTCTTCATCAGAATTGAGCTTCCTCCTAGTCCTTATAGCAGCCTTGGGCAAATCAGGAGAACTGGGCACATCATCAAAACTCTCATCAGGACTAGTGCCTGAGTCCACATCCACACTCTGCTCTCTGAGATCATTCTGGCTATCTTCAGCATCTGACATACCTGACCCTATGAAGAGAATATAGAGGAGCAGAGGGGTTGAGCATCACAAAGCACAGATATTTTCAAAAATTTGAACAAGGAAGACATTAGGTTTAGCTTTCTGCAGAAGGTATTTCGGTGTCACTGAGTGTTATTTTTTGGAGTCACCGAGACAGACCATATGCATCAAGAGAGACTTGGAAGCCTGTCGGGACCCCGATCCTAAGCCATAAGAATCTAGCATGTAACACTTCACATTACTTTGTGGCCTCATGCACGGTTATCACCACGGCTGCCACCTTACCTGGGCCGGGACCGTTTGCGCCTTTTGGCTCACGAATGTGAATATGTCGCTAGCATTCAAATGTCAAAGAACCCGGGTTGACATGACTAATTATGGAACCCAAGTAGCACATCTGTAAATGGACAGGCATACGTAACCCAGCAATGCAGGAGTCGGCCTCAGAGTGTGTAGACGAGTCATAGCAAGCTACAGGGACTCCATTACGCCGTGGGACATAAATGTCATCAACTGCACGTAGACGAGTCATAGCAGGCTACATGGACTCCATTACACTGCGAGCATTTCCCCGAAGGGACAGACACAACAGCAAAGAAGGATACATGCCGGTCAATCAATGTGTCCGGAGCAGTAGCAAGCTACCAAGGCTCAGTGGAAGCACAAAGAGGCATTTCCCCATAAAGAGTACTACTAGAGGCACACAACTAGGTGTCGAATCCCATACATACCGTTACACGTCACACGTACGCACGACATGTCCGATATGCATAGATACAACTATGGCATCACAACATAACTATACAACAACACAACATTTATTTAGAAGGCTCGGAAGAGCCTTGCATAATATGTTCATACAGGTAGGGGTCACATGACCCGACACTCAAGTCATACAAACATGTTCATACAAACCAAGCGGAAGCTTAAAGCTGTCTGAGTACAGACAGTTGAAATGTAAAAAGGCATTAAGCCTAACTATCTACAACCCATCACAGGACATCAGATCGTAGCTGGGATACCAGCTACTCGGCGTCGTCGACGTCTAGATAGAACCCAGCAGATGGGTCCATGCTCTCATCTGCAACAGTTATTAAGCAAACATGAGTACAATCGAACTCAGCAAGTCTTTAAAGCAGACCTAGGCTATTCATGCTCATGTCTCAACAAGGGGAGTAGTGGGGTTTATGCAGCAATGCCAGCTTTGACTCTTGGCTAGCCTATACTACGACTACCAGTTCTTTGAACAAGTTTTGAGATAGCGCACACGAGTCCACTAACACCACATCAATACACCACCATGGATTCACTCCCTTCACCCACGAGAGTGCCATCCACGGTACTCACACTTGTCTTGAGTCTTTTAAGAGTAACCATCAAGTTATCTATGAACAGCATAAGTTCTCCAAGTAGTCCATATCTGAGGACGCGGCTATTCGAATAGATTCATTACCCTGCAGAGGTGCAGTTCTTCACACACGCTCTCGCCACATATCGCTGTGTGCTCATAAAACCAGGCACCTCGACAACCTTCAAGCGGAAGCCTAGCGAGGGAGTCGGCCATGACCGTCAATCAAACAAGACCCTAGTCCAGGCTATCGCCTACTTGAGACTAAACCCACACGGAAGTCCGGCCGAAGTTTCCGCTATGGCCTCAAACGATGTGCGCAGGGTTCCCAAGCCCACCGTTTGAGTGCCACTTGGTACACCGTGCCACTGCCTACCGCGTCGTAGCCCACCCCTGGGGTCAGCGCTACGCACGGCCTCCAGCATGGCTGCAAACACCAGAAACTACTTGCAACTCCTGGACAGAGGACTAGGCGGTTGATAAGTCGAGAGGGGTCGAGTTACCGGAACCCAATGTGTGGTAGTAACTAGTCTTGGATCACAAACACGGAACTCAGTTCCTAAGAGCAGCCCCAATGAGACAACCCGCTATGTACTCCTACATAGCCTCTCATCTCTACCTTTACCAAATCGGGTTCATCATTTAGGTCATCACATCAGAACAACACCGTTTCACTCCGGTTCATCACCTAGATGAATCAGACCTGACACAACTCTAAGCATAGCAAGCAAAGCAGGTAAAGCACATCAAGGCTCAAGCATCTACCAGGTATGCTAGGTTGCATGGTTTAGCTATTTACTGTGACAATGACAGGCCATGCAGAGGAATGGGTTCAACTACCGCAACAGATAGACAGTAGAAGCGTTTGTCCTAATGCAATAAACAAGAGCAGGAGCGAGAGAGTGGGATGTTATCGGTATGATCAATGGGGTTGCTTGCCTTGCAGGTTGGTAGCAGGGTACTGCCCTTCAGCTGGATACTCACACGTATCCTCGGGACCAGAACCTACAGCGACATAGACGGAGTAACAATCAATACACGGCAAGTGCAACAATATGATGCATGATCATGACATGGCAACATGCTATAGATGAGCTAATGCATCAATCGTTAGAGTTAAATGGAGTAAGATTGAATATAGGTTCAAAATCGTTCTCCATATGATATTCCATATATTGCATTATCGCAAAATGTCAATGTTCATCTATCTAGGTGTCGCGGAAACGAACACCTATGGGACCGAAGGATCCCTTTACGGTTCGGCAGGGGAGAGAGGACAACACAAAGAGCGGAACTGGTGATCATCGCGGGGGGATTTTACCCAGGTTCGGGCCGCTCGGAAGCGTAAAACCCTACTCCTGCTTGGTTGTATTACTGTGGATGTTCTTGGCCAAGTTCCGGGAACTACAGTAGTAGCTACGCATGCAGAACGGGTCCAATGTCTGGGTCCAATGTCTCCTCCTCCCTGTAGATACGCCTTGGGCCTCCTTTTATATGTCTAAGGGGTCTCCAACAGTGGCGAAGTACAAGAGGTGTAAAGTATCTACAGTACCTCATGATTACCAGTATCTCATGATTACTACTGACGCGCTAGGACAAACGTCCTAGGACAAGCGTCACAGGACAAGACGCATTCAATGCTCTGAACAGGTGTCCCTGCCTTTCTTGGGGATGGGAAGAAGGACTCGTCCCATCAGCTCCTCTTAACCCCCTCTGTGGCCAGCGCCGTGACACGCAACCAGGAGGACAAGCCCTAAACGACAGGCTGGTCGCTGCGCTGGAGCGGCGGCACTGCGCTGAAGCGGTGGGATCTTGCCGGGTGCTGATCTTGCCGGGGGCTGATCTTGCCGGGGCTTACCTTGCCGGGGCTCAACGGGCCAGTCCGGCAAGATCTTGCCGGACGCCCAGCCTTCGGTCTTCTGATCTTCAGCTTTAACGCCTTCTAGATATCTTGCATCTGTCTCCAGCCGTCCTCCGGTAGGCCTTGCCGCAGGTATGGCTACAACTGTCTGTGCACAAGTACGGGGTACTAAAGGACCCGATCTTTAGTACACCGACAGGAGCCCCCGGGCCTAGGCCATACACGGGTGCGAGGCGTTGTTGGGCTAGGCCCAAAACAGTGCACGGGCACGCGTGGCAGGAGTTACTGTCATAATCTTCTCATTTACTACACCTTCCCACGATGCGTGTTGAATGCGAAACTTGGGGGACGTGCGCGGAATGACCGCAGCCTCGGCTCCTTCCCCATAAAAAGGAAACCGCAGAGGCGCTGCTCATTTACCTCTTCTTCAATCTAGGAACCGCCGTCGTCTTCCTCCTTGAGCCTGAAACTGAGCCTCCTCCATTCTTCCGCCACCCGCACGCCCTCGCCACCTTCGGACCCTGCTTCCACTGCCGCCATGCCGCCGAAAGCAGGCAAGGGCAAAATGGCGAAAGCCGTCGGCTCAGCCGTAGGAGCAGATGAAGGGGATCTGGTGCGGATGCGGAGAGAGCGCGCCGTCTTTGACCCGACGCTTGACAGGCGCACCTTGATTACTCAGTACAGGTGCGTATGGGGGAAGGAGACAAATGGCCATCCCAAAACTCGCGCGCTTTCGGCTTCCGCCGGGGGCGGCGCGAATAGATACCCTTTCTTCGTCGCTTATTTTTACTGCGGGCTCTCTCCTCCTTTTTCCGACTTCTTCGTCGACATGATGTATACGTACGGGTTCCGCCTTTTGGATTTTACGCCGAACGCCGTAACGTGCATGTCTGTCTTTGCGCACCTTTGCGAAAACTTTGCCGGAGTGGTCCCCAACACAGCCCTCTTCCGCCACTACTTCATTCCCTGCATCGAGGCAGGAGACGCCCTCTCTGGATCTATCACTTGGATTCCGAGGGCACGGAACAAGGATATATACCCAGGGGGTCTCTACCGCAAGAAGTGGGAGGAGTGGCGATCCGACTGGTGCTGGATTCAGAAGGAAGATCCCCAGCCGTTCTGCGTGCCCCGGCAAAGGAAGGTGGCCCGTGGTGAGAATTGGAGCGACCTCGACCCTGAAGACGAGAAGCTCACGATTGCAATCACCAGGATCCACCGCCTGAAGGCTGCCGGGCTCACGATTGAAATGGTTGGCGCAGATTTCCTTCGCCGGCACATCGCCCCTCTGCACAATAAGGGGAGGCCAGCCTGGGACTTCAAGAACGCAGCAGATATCATGAGGCTGCGCCCTGGCTTGAATCACAATTTCACGGTCATGCAGCACATGTATCTCTGCCACAAGCTGTTCAGGCCTGACGGGAGGTACACGTTGCCGTTTGGAATTGTCCCTCTGTGCAACAACTCTACCCTGAGCTCCATCATTGCTATGATGCCAGTGTGCAACGCCCACGGCCTTGACGGGACTTGGGTAGAGCCGCCTCCAGAGCAAGTGCAGGAGTTCTTTGACAACTTGTCGGAGAGGGCCATTCGGAAAGATTCCAACCTTATCCGTCACACCACTGAGGGAGAAATAGCTTACATTGCCAGCAGGGCGGAAGAGGCAAAACTTGCCGCAGAGGCCAGCGACTTTGGCTTCACGGGAGAAGACACCAGTAAAGACGAGACGGCGCCAGAGGAGACCTCTTCGGACGAAGAGGAAGTTGCCGGGGAGCAGAGCGGCATGGTTGCCGGGGGCTCTACCGTCGAGGGCGCAACCGAGGAGCAGCCGCACGAGGAGCCCCCAGCTCCAGGGAAGAAAAAGCGCATTCTTCGGAGAGCCAGCTCTGGCGCCCCAGCGAGTCAGCCTCCCTCAGGGGACGAGGTCCCCGGCAAGAAGGCGGCCGGCGAGGCCGTGCAGCGGCAAGAGGCCCAACAACCGCCCGTGCGACGTACGACACGCTCGACCGCGGCACAAACCGGTGCGGCGGGAGTGCCCCATACGACGGCACCAGCGGCTGGAGCAGCAGGGTTGCAGCAACCTACTACTTCCGCTGCAGCCAAGCGCGCCAGGTCTCCTTCTCCACCTCCTTGCCCAGGTGCCGAAGCGGAAGTCGTCTTCGACCTCTCTGCCTTGGAATCCGACGAAGAAGAGTAGGGACCTTGCCGCACCTTGTAATTCCCGTATTTCCGTCTTTACTTGACTAATTCACTTTGGCTTGTCTCCACAGAGATGCAGAAACCTTGGCGCAAAGGATGGCGAAGAGGGCGAAGACCTCAACGGGCGACGAACCGCCGGCGAGCACCTCAGGTGCGCCAGAAACGATCAACATCAGCCCGGAGTCTAGCCCACAACGCAGTCCTCTACGCAGCCCCCGGCGCAGCCCCCAGCGTGAGTCCGTTATGCACTTTCCGCTGGCAAGTGCCGGGGTGCGTATCTTCACTGCTGACATCTCCGGGCGTGCAGGAGCAGAGCGGCAACAAGGAGCACCATCGGGAACCGTCCCTGATGCGCCGCCGCCATCGACTACACTGCCCAGAAATGAGCCTCCGGCAAGCGAGCTTAACCGCGATGAAAAAGAGCCGGTGAGCACTGGCTTCGGCAACCCTCCTCAGCAGCTCGACGCAGGTAAACCGCTCGCCTCAGAGTACTTGCTATCCTGTTTTTCTCTCTCTTTTTGTCTTCTTGAACTTCAACCTTGGTCTCACTTTGCTTCCCTTCCTGGGCCTCCAGATTTCCTCTTGGCGGAACCCATAGATCTCGAAACCGTCATCGAGGAGACCGCCAGGGATGCTGCCGCCGAGGCCCACAGGGTCGCAGCGGACGAGGCCGCCAAGGCCGCATAGGAAGAGACCGCCAAGAAGTCTGCTGAGGGGACCGGCAAGGAGACCGACGACCGTACCGACGACATTCCTGCCGCGGGAGCGCCTGGTGCTACACCGGTCACGGAGCCCCTAGCTGCCGGTGAAGATCAACCGTCAACATCTGACGTGCCCCCGTCAAGCAGCTACTTCAAGGTCGGTGACAACCTGTTCGTCAGCATGCCAGGGACAGCAAGCACTGGGGTGCCGGTGGAAGGAGAAATTCTGGATGGAGACGTCGTCGCCGCCGCCAGCAGCAGTGAGCCCACGGAAGAGCAGCTACTCCAAGCCGTGCACGACAACTATCAGAAGCTCCGGGCACTCTACCGCGCCCGGAAGGATAAGCTGGATTCCAGGGCAGCGGTTGTTGATGCAGCAGAGGCGGACTTCCAAAAGCGCGTCGAGGAGATGCAGCCTTGGTATGCTGAGGCCTTCCAAGAGCTGAAGACTGCTCAGGAACAGCTGAGCGAGAACTGGAACGACCTCCTCCTGAAGCAATCTGATGTCGAGAAGGCACAGGAGGAGGCTGCACAGCAGGCCGCCGCAGCAGAAGCCCGCCTGACGGAGCGCCGCATTGGGCTCAATGCTCACGAAGAGGACCTTACTGTTCGCGAGGAGGCGCTTGCCGCCAAGCTCCGCAGCAAGGACGAGGAGATCGGGAAACTTGTCGCGCAGCGGACCCAGGAGCTAGAGCAGAAACACATGGAGACGCTCGGACCTCTGACTGAAGATCACGCCGGCAAACTGAAGGAAGCCGTCGATGCTGCCGGAGCTGCAGAGGCCGCCAAGAGCTTGCTGGAGGGGAAGGTGAAGAAGCTAGAGGCTGATCTCGAGGATCACGGCAAGAAGGTCTCGACACTCGAAGCCGAAAGAGACAAAGCTCTTCACAGCTTGATGGAGGCACAAGTTGCCGCATCCGAGAAGACTCAATAGCTCACCTCCGCCAAGGAATCCATCATTGGTCTGGAGCAGAAGCTGACCACGCTGAGGGAGACCCTTGAGACCGCCAGGGGTCGGGAGAAGACCTTGACCAAAGACCTCCACAATGAACAGGAGCTGCTCAAGAGTGCTGCCGCCGCACACAACGACTATGTGGCAGGCGTGCAGATCTAGACTGAGAAGCTCGTCGACGTTGCGGAGAAGCTTGCCGCACAACTGTCCACCATGGGTCTGCAAGGCTTCAGGTACTCTTCTGACGACAGGGTGTCCACAAGCACCAGGCTGACCATGTTCTTTCACCGCCTGATCGAAGCCTTGGAGTAGCTTCACTCTGACCGAACATCCCAGCTGGCGGACGAATCCCACAAGCTCTGCCAGGCCGTCCTCCGCGAGGTGCTGGTCAAAGTTGTGCACAAGAACCCCGGCATCAACCTCTCCAACGTCTTCAAATGCTTGCCGAAGGATGCAGACGTCAAGGCACTCGAAGAGCTTGTCGCGCCCATCATTGACAGGGTGAGCCAAGTCAAGAGGGTCGAAGGCGATCGCTGGGATTAGCTGTTTCTCTTCTCATCTTGTCGTCACCGCTTCATGCCAAAGACAATTTATCTTTAGTTAGAAACGCGGCAACTATCGATGTAATATAACTTGCCATGTCTGGATTAATGTATGCTATTCCCTCGTCTGATTTCTTTCTGTACAGCTGTACCCTAAGCTTATGCTGGGAACTTGCCGGTGCGCACCCCCCCGAGCGCTGGGTTCGGGACTTCAGCAGCCTGTTGGAGGCGCAGCTACCGGCAAGAAACCTTGACGTTTTCAGTGCAGCCACCTAAACTGTTGAGCGGACTCGAAACAGAGTAAGGGGGCGACCGATCATGACGAGGTTCCATCGCGTGTGGGTTTACCATAAAAAGTCGAAATCGTTCAAGGGAAATAGCCTTACAATAAAGATTCTGCTTAAAGGGTTCTGCAACTTAGCTTTTCGTTGCTGTTCTTCTTCTTCTCCCGGCAAGATGTCAACCTTGAACGTCGCCTGTCGGTATCCATACCATCTTCCCCCCCGGCAAACTTGCATGCGAGGGAACCTTCTATCCTTTTGAGAAAAAGAAAGAAGAGAAAATATGGAACCTTGGCGGTTCGTTAGCTCTCACCGGAAGCAAGCGCAATACAACATCTCAGATAAGCATGCATATAAAATGACATGAAATCGACAAGGATTGTAAAACACTTAGCTTTATTTAACTATGCACAGGGTCTGCGCCTGGTTTTGTACAAAGGATTACATGCTGCATCGGCAAGACTTGTACAAAAGGTGGTTGCCGGGAGCGTTTCTGCGGCAAGAACCAAAGGTTCTGCGCGAAACTGCTGCTAACCGGCAACCGCGCCTCACGGGTAGAACTTACGAAGATGTTCGATATTCCAGGAGTTGCTCACTGGCACGCCATCTTCGGTCTCCAGGCGGACAGCGCCAGGCCTGGTGACTCGTACTACCCGATAAGGGCCTTCCCACTTCGGCGTCAACTTGTTGGAATTCTTGGCCGACTGAACGCGCCGAAGAACAAGGTCGCCTTCCTCAAGACTCCGGGCATGAACCTTGCGGCTATGATAGCGGCGCAAAGCTTGCTGGTAGCGTGCAGCACGCACAGCAGCCCCAAGACGGTCTTCCTCAAGGAGCACAGCGTCATCTTGCCGCAGCTGCTCTTGCTCGAGCTCATCATAAGAGAGCACTCGAGGTGACCCGTATATGAGTTCCGTGGGGAGAACTGCTTCAGCCCCGTAGACCAGGGCGAAGGGAGTCTGGCCGGTAGCTCGATTTGGTGTCGTTCTGATTGACCAAAGAACCGCCGGCAGCTCATCAATCCAGCGTCTTCTGCACTTGTACAGCTTGTCGAAAGTTCTGGTCCTGAGACCGTGCAGCACTTCAGCATTTGCCCTCTCCGCTTGGCCGTTGCTTCTCGGGTGAGCAACGGAGGCAAAACAAATCTTGCCGCCAAGGTCTTGGACGTACTGCATGAAGGTGCGACTCGTGAACTGCGTACCGTTGTCGGTGATGATCCTGTTCGGCACACCAAACCGGCACACTATTCCCTTGAAGAACTTGACCGCTGACTGTGCTGTCACCTTTCTCACTGCTTCCACTTCCGGCCACTTCGTGAACTTGTCAATAGCAACGTACAAGTACTCGAAGCCCCCGGCAGCGCGGGGGAAAGGACCCAGTATGTCGAGCCCCCAGACCGAGAAGGGCCAGGAAAGAGGGATTGTCTGAAGAGCTTGAGCTGGCTGATGAAGTTGCTTTGAATGGAACTGGCACGCTTCACAATTGGTTACTAGTGCAGTTGCATCCTGGAGGGCAGTGGGCCAAAAAAAACCTTGCCAGAATGCCTTGCCGACAAGAGCTCTCGAGCCTATGTGGGAGCCACATATGCCTCCATGAATCTCTGCCAACAGCTCTAGTCCATCCTCCCGAGGAATGCACTTTAATTTCACACCGTTGGGTCTCTTTCTGTACAGGACGTTGTCGACAAACTGGTACATACTAGACTGACGGGCTACTTTCTCCGCTTCTTCCTGTTCCTCGGGGAGTTCTCCTGTCTGAAGGAAATGAACTATGCGCTGTGCCCATGCCGGAGCCTGTGGTTCGACGGCAAGGACTAAAGGCATCTCTTCGGCCGCGGGAGCGCTTGCTTCAGCGGCAAGAACCTGAGGTTCTGCGCAAAGCTGCTGCTCACCGACAACCGGCATATCCTCAGCTGCGGTGGCGCGTACTTCTGCAGCAAGAACCTGAGGCTCTGCGCGAAGCCGCTGCTCACCGGCAACCGCGTCGTTCCCGGCAACTTCCTTGGCGGCGGCTTCTGGAAGCTCTGCCGGGAAGTACTTGCCGGTACTTAACTTCCTTCTCTTGTTCGGCCTCGTCGGTGGTGTTATGGATGGCTGAGTCAGGCGGAGCACAAAAGTTCCTGGTTCCACAGGTAACTTAAGGGCAGCACGCTTCGACAGGTCGTCAGCAATGTAGTTTTCTGCTCGAGGAACATGCTCTGTTTGCAAACCGTCAAAACGCTCCTCCAGCCTTCTCACTTCATCGACATAAGCTTCCATCAACGGGCTCTGGTAATCCTTGTTGACTTGCCTGACGACCAGCTGGGAATCACCTCTGACGATGAGCTTCTTGATCCCAAGGTCTGCCGCGATCCTGAGACCGGCAAGCAGCCCTTCATACTCTGCGGTGTTGTTCATTGATCTCTCCCGGGGAAAGTGCATCTGAATCACGTACTTGAGGTGCTCTCCGGTGGGTGCGACAAGCAGCACGCCAGCACCGGCGCCTTGCAGAGAAAAAGCCCCATCAAAGTACATAATCCATTCGCGATCTGTTTCCTTGCCGGGGACAGCTGACTCTTGAACTTCTTCGTCTGGTGTTGGTGTCCACTCTGCAATGAACTCTTCCAAGGCTCTGCTCTGAATAGTTGAAGTGCTTTCAAACTTGAGGCCAAAGCATGACAGCTCCAACGCCCACTCCACAATCCTGCCGGTTGCATCTGGATTCCGCAAGATCCGTTGTAGCGGAAAGCGAGTGACGACGGTAATCTCATGTGCTTGGAAGTAATGGCGCAGCTTCCTCGAGGCCATAAGGAGGCCTAAGAGCAGCTTTTGCACACCAGAATTTCTTGACCTAGCCCCCTGCAAAAGGGAGCTGACAAAATAGACTGGGCGCTGCACCATCTTCTTCTTCTGCACTGCTTCACTTGACTGCGCGAGCTCTGTCTTGTCAGCACCAGACTCTGCCGGGAATGGTCCTGGCTTGTCGCTTGATGGGCTTGCCGCTGCCGCTGCCTCTTCGTCTGCTTCTCTCTGCGCCACTAGCGCAGCACTAACCACTTGATTCGTTCCCGCTAGATACAGTAGCAACGGCTCTTGTGGCCTAGGTGCGACCAGTGTCGACAGAGAGGAGAGGTACCTCTTCAAGTCCTGCAGCGCTGCCTCCGCTTCCGGAGTCCATTTCATTGGTCCTGCCTTCTTCAAGATTTTGAAAAAAGGCAGGGCGTGCTCAGCGGACTTGGAGATGAACCTGCTCAGAGCAGCAACGCAGCCGGCAAGTCGGCGCACATCTTTGACACGTCTTGGTGCTTCAATCTGCTCAATTGCCTTGATCTTGTCGGGATTGGCTTCAATTCCACGTTGAGACACAAAGAACCCGAGAAGCTTGCTGGATGGAACGCCAAACACGCACTTCTCGGGATTGAGCTTCAGATTGATCCTGCGCAGATTTGCAAACGTCTCTTCCAGATCTTGTATAAGAGTTGCCTTGTCCTTGGTCTTGACCACTATGTAATCCATATATGCTTCCATATTTATATGCAGCTGGGTCTCGAAACCAATCTGGACAGCTCATGCAAAGGTCGAACCAGCACTTTTCAACCTGAAAGGCATACGTATGAAGCAATACGTGCCACATGGGGTGATAAATGCGGTTTTCTCTTCGTCTTCTTTGGTCATGAAAATCTGATGGTAGCCTGAATATGCGTCAAGGAATGACAGCAAATCGCAGCCAGCAGTGGAGTCCACAATCTGGTCGATGCGCGGCAAGGGAAAAGGATCTTTTGGACAGGCTCTATTGATATCAGTATAGTCAATACATAGCCTCCATTTTCCATTCGCCTTGCGCACTACAACTGGATTGGCCAACCATGTCGGATGGAGGACTCCTCTAACCAGACCTGCTGCTTCAAGCTTTCTGATTTCTTCGGCGATAAACTCTTGCCGCTCCAAGGCTTGCTTCCTGATCTTCTGCTTGACTGGCCGCGCATGAGGGCAGATAGCAAGGTGGTGCTCAATTACCTCCCTGGGAACACCGGGGATATCAGATGGTTGCCATGCAAACACATCGATATTTGCCCGCAGGAAGGCAACGAGCGCGCTTTCCTATTTGTCATCAAGGGTGGAACTTATGGTGAAAGTTCCTCCCGTACCATCCTCCTTGGCGGGCACCTTCTTGGTCTCAGGCGGAGCAGCCTTGGATTTCTTGCTCTTGCCGGCAGAGCTCTCCGGCACGTCCTCAACGGGAGCGCAGCACTCCGAGGAGGTGCGCTTGTCGGAGTGGGTGCTAGAGGTCTTGCCGGGCTTCTTCTTCTTCCCGGGAGGTTCAGCGACAGGAGCAGGTGCCTTGGCGGCAGATGCTGCAACTGCCTCCCGGTAGAGTTTGTCGGCGCAGATAAGCCCATCCTTCTTGTCGGAGTGAATGGTGAGGACGCCCATCGGCCCGGGCATCTTCAACACGTTATAGGCGTAGTGCGATGCCGCCATGAACTTGGCCAGCGCCGGGCGACCAAGAATCCCATTATAGGGTAATGGAATATTGGCGACGTCGAAGACGATCTTCTCCGTCCTGAAGTTCAACTCGCTGCCAAACGTCACTGGCAGGGTGATCTTGCCCTTCGGCTGGTTCCTTCCCGGATTGACCCCTTGGAATGAGCCTGTTTCCTCGAGGTCTTCGTCGGGAATTGGCAATCTCTTGATCACATCGGGCGAGATCAGGTTTAGGCCGGCCCCACCGTCAACTAACATTTTTGTCACCTGGAGGTTGCAGATGGTTGGTGAAACCAACAACGGCAAGCACCCGACCGTAGTTGTGCGATCAGGGTGGTCCTCGGCGTCAAAAACGATAGGCGTGCGGGACCACCTCAGTGGCTTCCGGGCGTCGAGCGAGGGCTCAGCTGCATTAATCTCGCGCGCCCACTGCTTGAGTTGGCGGTGAGAGGAATGCAACGAGGCGCCTCCGTCAACGCACATGGCCTCTGTCGCCTTCTGGAACTCGTGTTCGCTGGACTCGTCACCCTCTGCATCATCATCATCATCCCCCTGCTTCTTGTCGCGGCTTCGGGCGGGCCGGTCCTTCTGTTGCTTGACCTTGCCGCGATGGCCTCCTCGACCGCGCCTCTTGCCGGACCCTCCAGCGCCATCCTGGGCCCTCTCCTTGTCTCGCCTTTCGTACTCGGCTCTCTACTTCTCGACAAGCTCCTCAACTTGCCGGCAGTTTTGGAGATCGTGGCCCCTGGTGCGGTGGATCGTGCAATACTGCTTGGCGGAGCCTTCCGGCTTGTCGGCAACCGCCAAGGCCTGACACGCAGCGCACCCGGCAACTTCCTTGTCGGGGTCGTCTGTCTTGGCCTTCTTGGCGGTGCCGGGGTTGCCGGATCCCTCGATGGCAAGCACGGCCTTGCCCTTGCGCTTCCTGGCCTTCCGTCGGGCCATCCTTGCCGGTGCAGCACGTCTTCGCTTTCGGAGTCAACTCCTGCACCAGTGTTCTCGCCGGGGAGCCTCCTTCCTTCTTCTGCCCGAGCACATTTGTCAGCCAGAGCGTAAAGCTTGGCGACATCCCTGACCTTGTTCATCGCAAGCTCTTCCCGCATCTTGTGGTTGCGCACATTCTGATGGAAGGCACTGATGACAACGGCAGGATGAACGTCTGGAATGTTGTGCTGGATACGGCTGAACCTCTGGATGTACTTGCGCAAGGTTTCGCCATCCTTCTGGGGAATGATATGCATGTCGCTTTCCTGGCCAGGAGCTTGGTGGCCTCCAGTAAAGGCGCCAACAAACTCATGACACAGATCTGCCCAGGAGGAAATGGAATTCTCCGGCAGATGCATCAACCACGACCTGACGTTGGGCTTCAGCACCAACGGGAAGTAGTTGGCGAGGATCTTGTCATCTCGAGCCTCGGCAGCCTGCACCGCAATGGTGTAGATGCTCAGGAACTCTGACGGATGAGTCTTGCCGTCGTACTTCTCCGATACCTCCGGCTTGAAAGAGCGGGAGTTGGGCCACTGGACTCGCCGCAGCTCACGAGTAAACGCTGGACAGCCCACCTCGTAAGGCAGGCTACCAGGATACCCCGGTGCAGGCTCGTCGACAGTGGGTCCCGCGCGCTTGTCGGATTGACGACGTGCTTCCCGTCGCCGCCCGATGGTGGTTCGAGCGTCCTCCTTCTGCCGTTCCCGAAGGCTCAGACGCTGATCGCGGTGAACCCGCGGATCGGACGACGCCGTGGAATCGTCATCACGGGCGTCGACCCGCCGGGTTAGCGACCGCTCTTGACGTGGTGGAGGGGAGCGTATCGTAGATGCACCGCCTCCGGTCTTCTCGCCATCAGCACGCACCGGCCCAGTAGACTGCCGCCGCGAAGGCTCCGCTTGCTGCGGTCTGTCATTGTTAGCCAGACCGATGAGGCTCTGAATGGCAGCTCTCCACTCATCTAGCTTCTCCGCAGCGGGAGGGAAGTCTAGGAGCAGCTGAGCTCGCGCCAACGCTTCTGCTGGTGTAGGCGGCGGCGAAAGATGTGAAGAGCGCGAGGTGCTCAGACTCCTAACTGGGTCAGAAGGAGCACCATCACGGTCCTGCACCCGCGCGCGGCTTCCACCGGCATGTTGACGTGGATCTCGGCCCCGCGCATCTTGAGAGTGATGCGCAGGGGTTTCCCCATGGGGATGCTTGGAACCACCGACGTTACGGTGCTGCACGTCGCGCGCGTCCTGAGAAGGTCGCGGTGCATGCGCCGGCGTGGGTGTCTTGGAGGGCGCCATCCCGCCCTTGGAGTTCGCTGCGCCACCCTTAGGTAGCACGGCTCCGTCCTTGGACCTGGTGCTCGCCTGGCTCGGATCGCCAGAATGTCGCGGAGGCTCAAGACCTCCACCTCCTCCACCAGCGTCCGCGCCATCACCCGTCTGCGCAGGTACGGGGAGGCTGGACGTGGGTGGATCAACCGCCGTAGCGCCCTTCTTCTTGGGAGCCATGGCAATGAAGATGATCTAGAACTGGCGCGCTGACCGCCAGATCGGGTTCGCGCAACCCCTCTCCCCTACCTAGCGCGCCAAAGACGTCGCGGAAACAAACACCTATGGGACCGAAGGATCCCTTTACGGTTCTGGGGAGAGAGGACAGCACAAAGAGCGGAACTGATGATCAGTGCGAGAGGATTTTACCCAGGTTCGGGCCGCTCGAAAGCGTAAAACCCTACTCCTGCTTGGTTGTATTACTGTGGATGTTCTTGGCCAAGTTCCGGGAGCTACAGTAGTAGCTATGCATGCAGAACGGGTCCAATGTGTGGGTCCAATGTCTCCTCCTCCCTGTAGATACGCCTTGGGCCTCCTTTTATATGTCTAAGGGGTCTCCAACAGTGGCGAAGTACAAGAGGTGTAAAGTATCTACAGTATCTCATGATTACCAGTATCTCATGATTACTACTGACACCCTAGGACAAACGTCCTAGGACAAGCGTCTCAGGACAAGACGCATTCAATGCTCTGAACAGGCGTCCCTGCCTTTCTTGGGGATGGGAAGAAGGACTCGTCCCATCAGCTCCGCTTAACCCCCTCTACGGCCAGCGCCGTGACACGCAACCAGGAGGACAAGCCCTAAACGACAGGCTGGTCGCTGCGCTGGAGCGGCGGCACTGCGCTGAAGCGGTGGGATCTAGCCGGGTGCTGATCTTGCCGGGGGCTGATCTTGCCGGGGCTTACCTTGTCGGGGCTCGACGGGCCAGTCCGGCAAGATCATGCCGGTTGCCAGCCTTCGGTCTTCTGATCTTCAGCTTTAACGCCTTCTTGATATCTTGCATCTGTCTCCAGCCGTCCTCCGGTAGGCCCTGCCGCAGGTATGGCTACAACTGTCCGTGCACAAGTACGGGGTACTAAAGGACCCGATCTTTAGTACACCGACACTAGGTTCCTCTAACATGCATGATAATAGCACCAGTGGATTCTTTGGATTTTTCTGATAATTTTTCATATATAAATTATTTCAATCTGAGCTACAGATTAATTTCTATGACTTTTCTAAGATTTTAGCATTTTCTGGAATTATTATAAATCAGAAAATACTTTATTGCGTCATCATGGCGTCAGCAGGTCAGCTGGCCGTTGCCAGGTCAAACCTGACCAGTGGGGTCCACTGGTCAGTGACCCAGGGCCATTTGGAGTCACTGACATGTGGGGGCCACATGTCATCGACTCAGGGATTAAACCTGAGTTGACCCTGGCTTTGACCTGAGCCAGGGCCCACTGTCAGTGGATATTAGCCATTTAAACCTAGGGGATTAGCGCCTAATGATGGTCCTCGTCGGCCCCCACCGGAATCTCGTCGGCGGCGACCAAATCAGCGGCGGCGCGTCGCCGGAATCGCGCTACAGAGCGACTCTGGGCACACGGAGGCTACTGGGATGATGCCCGCGCTGGGCCGCATCCATCTACGACGTTAGTTGGCCACGGAGGGGCCGGAATCTTCGCCGGCGGCGACCTTGGCGGACGGAGAGAGAGGAGAGGCAGAGGGGGCGAATGGGAGAGGGGGCGATCCAGACGGCTCTGGGAACTTATCCCCGTCGCGCTGGCGAGGAGGAGGCAGGCAGGGAGCTGCGTGGCAGCTCTGGCGCAAGCACGCAGCGACCACACACTCGGCCTCCTGGACGCCAGGAGGACGACGGCGTTGCTGGGCCAGGTGGGCCGGCCTGGCCTGGGCCTGAGGTGGTTTCTCTCTCTCTGTTATTTTTATTTTATTTCTATTTTCTATTTTCTGGCTATTGTTCTATTTTGTTTGGGCACAAATTCTTGGCACAAAAATACTCAAATATTTTGTAGAGCTTAGTTTGAATATTTCAAACTTCCACAAAAAGTGTCAGTATTTTTGGAACATCTAAATAATTGTAGTGCATTATTTGATAATTTCAGAATCTTTGTTGAAGTATTTAAAATTCCAAAAGTGGTGTGAAAAATAAAATGTCCTATGATATGTTGTTGCCAACATTTATCAGAAATAGTGAACATTTTTGAAGGGCATTTTGGATTCATTGAAAATTTACAACATTTGAATTGGTTTAATTCAGGTGAGGTGTTAGGGTTTCTGTTAATCCCCATTTCATGTTGAAGAAAAATTGAAACATCATGCACATCTTAGCTATCACAATCAAGGAAAGACTAGGGATGTGACAACTCACCCCCACTCAAAAGAAACATGTCCCGAGATTTGGAAGTTGTCGGGAAGAGCGCGGGGTACTCTAGTCGAAGACGGTCCTCCCTTTCCCATGTGGCTTCCTTCTCGGAATGGTGTGACCACTGAACCTTGAGAAACTTGATGTTTCGATGTCGAGTGGTACGCTCAGCTTGATCGAGGATACGAACAGGGTATTCTCAATATGTAAGGTTATCTTGGAGATCAAGCGTTTCGTGGTCCACTTCGCGGACAGGGTCCGAGAAGCAACGCCTGAGTTGCGAGACGTGGAAGACATCATGAACCTTGGAAAGATGCGGTGGAAGTTCAAATTGGTAGGCAACCTCTCCTCGTTTAGGGAGAATGCGAAAAGGACCAATGTAACGAGGAGCCAACTTGCCCTTGATACCGAATCGTTGGGTACCCTTCAGAGGTGTAACCCGAAGGTAAGCCTTCTCGTCAACTTCATAGGTCACAGCCTTATGGAACGTGGTGAGGGCACAGAATTCCTCTCTCTTTCGGTCCATCAGACCTTCAGGAACGTGGTGGGTGTGGAAAGCACTGTAGAAGTCTGTCCATGTAGTAGCAGGGCCCTCTGGGCGCATAGCCTCATAATTTTCCCACCACTGACTGGCGGGTCCTTCAAGGAAGTATGCGGCAAAGTTAACCTTGTCCACTTCAGCCACATTTGCAGCACGAACCTTGCAAGTCATGCTGGAAAGCCAATCAGCCGCATCAAGGGGGTCGACGGAATGATGGAACTTTGGTGGGTACAGCTTCACGAAGTCATTGAGAGACATTCCATCATTACGCTCATTGTGGCGAGGGCGTGCTGTATTCTGCTCAATACGCTCTAGCAGCCTGTTAGTCTCTCTCTTGTTGCGTTCCGCCTCAAGCATCACCTCCGCCAAAGATGGCGGGTGAGGCAGGTTCTCATGCCTTGCTCCACTGCCCTCGCCCTGCTCATAAGGGAGACAACAACGCTAGGATATGAGATACGGAATATACTGAAAAACATGGAATGTAGGGGTAAACACCCGATCAACATGGTACAAGCAAACTGCCATATATACACCATGATTCATACACACCATGATATAGTTCAGTACAAACCCAAGCTGAAGTACAAACTAGTGAGAAGGTAAAACAACTCATCGGAGGCATTACAAGCTTCCTATACATTATTTTTCTACACCTCCGGAACTCAACTCACACCTCAGTCATATTCCACAAGACACGCAAGACTGTGGAAAAACAACTGCTACAATACTACTACCTCCACTCACGAACTCAAGCATCGGCGTAGAACATCTCATACAGGTTACCTCCGTGACCTGGAAGCTGAACCTGGGGGTCTGGAAACACCCTGGCCTGAGATCCCTGGAAACCATAAGGACATGGATGTGGCCTAGGTCCTCTCGCTGGCGGCAGCAGCGGTCCTCGAAGAGGAGTGACGCCTCCAACATCGTGCCAGTCTACGCGAGCGGGCAGATAAGTCCGTAAGGGACACAACATCTCCAAATCTCCATAACCTGTCTGGACGACGGGTGCAAGCTGTGTCAGTGCAGTCCAAAGACGTGCTCGGGTGGCATATAGCTCCATACGAAGTGCCCGAGCATCACGATCCCTGTTCTCTAACAACTGGGCAATCACCTGAAGTCTAGGATCCTCATGAGAGTGATCATAGTAGGCTGCAGCAAGATATCCATCCTCTCCTCCTAGTGTCGCTGGAATATAACAGAACCCTGTGTTCTGAAGTAGATCATGGTGAGCTCTCATGATAGTCAACATCGTGTTGGCGGCCTCCTGAACTGCCATATCAATGGTGACACCTAGTCCATATGTCCAATGAAGCGGCTCTACAGCTCTAGGATACGATGGATATATCCTAATGGTACACAGATACTGGCTCTGGTTGAAGTCGTGGTACTGTTCCTCCACTGTATATTCCGGGTACCAACGATAACCGGTCTCCATCATGACTCTGACCAACATGGCCGTGTGACCCTGTACATCGATGCACCTGGTCAAAAGTACCACCTGAAGAGAAGGACGGGGAGGCATCTGAAACAGAGGATAATGCAAAGTGCATTAGAGATCCTAGCAGAAATCGGGCAGCATAACAGCTGAAAATGCTCAAAAACAATTTTGAGACATCCTGAAAAGATTGGATAGCATAGCCACTCAACTTTCTAGCATCAAGACTCTAACCAAAAGATTGTCACATAGAAGCAATACTTGAAAACTGGAGTTGAATCTCAAGCAATTTAGTTTACAAGTCCATGGTTAGTAACTCGTCATCCTGAGACGTGGATAAGAAGCCTAGCTCTTAACCCCGTAGAAAAGAAGAGGGTGACTCAGAATAGAATGACTCGGGACGAGGAATAAAAAGAGCCTTACGTTCCCTTCCACAATCAATTCCCTT
Source organism: Elymus sibiricus (assembly GCA_039707655.1). Classification (NCBI taxonomy): domain Eukaryota; kingdom Viridiplantae; phylum Streptophyta; class Magnoliopsida; order Poales; family Poaceae; genus Elymus; species Elymus sibiricus. The sequence continues at coordinate 257,191,527 of CM077667.1, forward strand.
ACATAACTAAAGCATTTCTAGACTCAACTTCGACCAGTTTGGCTTGGTAATCCTACAGTCAGTCAGGCTCTGATACCAACGCTGTCGGGACCCCGATCCTAAGCCATAAGAATCTAGCATGTAACACTTCACATTACTTTGCGGCCTCACGCACGGTTATCACCACGGCTGCCACCTTACCTGGGGCGGGACCGTTTGCGCCTTTTGGCTCACGAATGTGAATATGTCGCTAGCATTCAAATGTCAAAGAACCCGGGTCGACATGACTAATTATGGAACCCAAGTAGCACATCCGTACAGGGACATGCATACGTAACCCAGCAATGCAGGTGTCGGCCTCAGCGTGTGTAGACGAGTCATAGCAACCTACAGGGACTCCATACGCCGTGGGGCATAAATGTCATCAACTGCGCGTAGACGAGTCATAGCAGGCTACATGGACTCCATTACACTGCGAGACATTTCCCCGAAGGGACAGACACAACAGCAAAGAAGGATACATGCCGGTCAATCAATGTGTCCGGAGCAGTAGCAAGTTACCAAGGCTCGGTGGAAGCACAAACAGGCATTTCCCCGTAAAGAGTACTACTAGAGGCACACAACTAGGTGTCGAATCCCATACATACCGTTACACGTCACACGTACGCACGACATGTCCGATATGCATAGAAACAACTATGGCATCACAACATAACCATACAACAACACAACATTTATTTAGAAGGCTCAGAAGAGCCTTGCATAATATGTTCATACAGGTAGGGGTCACATGACCCGACACTCAAGTCATACAAACATGTTCAGACAAACCAAGTGGAAGCTTAAAGCTATCTGAGTATAGACAGTTGAAAGGTAAAAAGGCATTAAGCCTGACTATCTACAACCCATCATAGGGCATCAGATCGTAGCTGGGATACCAGCTACTCGGCGTCGTCGACGTTTAGATAGAACCCACCAGATGGGTCCATGCTCTCATCTGCAACAGTTATTAAGCAAACATGAGTACAATCGTATTCAGCAAGTCTTTAAAGCAGACCTAGGCTATTCTTGCTCATGTCTCAACAAGGGGAGTAGTGGGGTTTATGCAGCAATGCCAGCTTTGACTCTTGGCTAGCCTATACTACGACTACTAGTTCTTTGAACAAGTTTTGAGATAGCACACACGAGTCCACTAACACCACATCAATACACCACCATGGATTCACTCCCTTCACCCACAAGAGTGCCATCCACGGTACTCACACTTGTCTTGAGTCTTTTAAGAGTAACCATCAAGTTATCTATGAACAACATAAGTTCTCCAAGTAGTCCATATCCGAGGACGCGGCTATTCGAAAAGATTGATTACCCTGCAGAGGTGCACTTCTTCACACACGCTCTCGCCACTTATCGCTGTGTGCTCATAAAACCAGGCACCTCGGCAACCTTCAAGCGGAAGCCCAGCGAGGGAGTCGGCCACGATCGTCAATCACACAAGACCCTAGTCCAGGCTATCGCCTATTTGAGACTAAACCCGCACGGAAGTCCGGCCGAAGTTTCCGCTACGGCCTCAAACGATGTGCGCAGGGTTCCCAAGCCCACCGTTCGGGTGCCACTTGGTACACCGTGCCACTGTCTACCGCGTCGTAGCCCACCCCTGGGGTCAGCGCTACGCACGGCCTCCAGCATGGCTACAAACACCAGAAACTACTTGCAACTCCTGGACAGAGGACTAGGCAGTTGATAAGTCGAGAGGGGTCGAGTTACCGGAACCCAATGTGTGGTAGTAACTAGTCTTGGATCACAAACACGGAACTCAGTGATGTCTACTACGCAACCTTCTTCTTGTAGACTCGTGTTGGGCCTCCAAGCGCAGAGTTTTATAGGACAGTAGAAAATTTCCCTCAAGTGGATGACCTAAAGTTTATCAATCCGTGGGAGGCGTAGGATGAAGTTGGTCTCTCTCGAACAAGCCTGCAATCAAATAACAAAGAGTCTCTTGTGTCCCCAACACACCCAATACAATGGTAAATTGTATTGGGGCACTAGTTCGGCGAAGAGATGGTGATACAAGTGTAATATGGATGGTAGATATAGGTTTTTGTAATCTGAAAATATAAAAACAGCAAGGTAACTAATGATAAAAGTGAGCACAAACGGTATTGCAATGCTTAGAAACAAGGCCTAGGGTTCATACTTTCACTAGTGCAAGTTCTCTCAACAATACTAACATAGTTGAATCATATGTAAATCCCTCACGTGCGACAAAGAGTTCACTCCAAAGTCACAAATAGCGGAGAACAAACGAAGAAATTATTGTAGGGTACGAAACCACCTCAAAGTTATCTTTTCCGATCAATCTTATGAGCTATCCCTATAAGTGTCACGAACAGCCCTAGAGTTCGTACTAAAATAACACCTTAAGATACACATCAACCAAAACCCTAATGTCACCTAGATACTCCAATGTCACCACGAGTACCCATGGGCTTGATTATACGATATGCATCACACAATTTCAGATTCATCATGTTCAATCCAATACAAAGAACTTCAAAGAGTGCCCCAAAGTTTCTACCGGAGAGTCAAGACGAAAACATGTGCCAACCCCTATGCATAGATTCCCAAGGTCACGGAACCCGCAAGTTGATCACCAAAACATACATCAAGTGGATCAACAGAACATCCCATTGTCACCACGGATATCCTATCGCAAGACATACATCAAGTGTTCTCAATTCCTTAAAGACTCAATCCGATAAGTAAACTTCAAAGGGAAAACTCAATTCATCGCAAGAAGATAGAGAGGGGAAAACTCCATATGATTCATCTATATTAATAAAGCTCGCGGTACATCAAGATCGTGTCATCTCAAGAACACAAGAGAGAGAGATCAAACACATAGCTACTGGTACATACCCTCAGCCCCGAGGGTGAACTACTCCCTCCTCATCATGGAGACCGCCGGGATGATGAAGATGGCCTCCGGTGATGGTTTCCCCCTCTGGCAGGGTGCCGGAATGGGCTCCCAATTGGCTTTTCATGGCTACAGAGGCTTGCGGTGGCGGAACTCCCGATCTAGGTTTCTTTCTGGGGGTTTTGGTATTTATAGGAATTTTTGGCGTCGGTCTCATGTCAAGGAGGTGCTCGAGGAGTCCACACGCCAGAAGCGCCCTCCCGGGGGGGTAGGGCGCGCCCTCCTAGCTTGTGGCCTCCTCGGTCACTTCCTGGCCCAGCTCCGGTGCTTCGGGGGTCTCTTTTGGTCCATAAAAAATCACCGTAAATTTTCAGCCCATTCCGAGAACTTTTATTTCTGCACAAAAAACGACACCATGGTAGTTCTGCTGAAAACAGCGTCAGTCCGGGTTAGTTCTAATAAAATCATACCAAAATCATATAAAATTATTGTAAACATGGCATGAATACTTCATAAATTATAGATACATTGGAGACATATCATCATCCCCAAGCTTAATTCCTGCTCGTTCTCGAGTAGGTAAATGACAAAAGAAATAATTTATGAAGTGTGAATGCTAGCAAGTGCACAAGTTTGATCAATGATAATTCCAATCACTTTTTTCTAGCATCAATATAAACCATAAATAGTAGCTCAGCTCATAAAATTTCTCATGATCAAGTAACAAGCTATTCACATGTTAAAGTATAGACCAGAAAGTTCTTGAAAACTAACAAACCATATTCCTAGTCATCGAACAATTGCAATTCATCTTATTTTCTGGAAGGGTCTATGTAAGAGCTTTGATTTAGCAAATTCCACATACTCAACTATCATATAGTCTTCCATGATTATTGACACTCAAAGCATATTTTTAGAACAAATAGCATCCATCGAACACAGAGAAAGATAGGGGCTTAATGTTTCGCCTCCCAACTTATTTATCATACAGATAATTGTCAACAATAATAATTCATGATCAAATATATTTGTTTGGATATATATGTCTAGATCATTCCCCAACACATGACGCTTGCCAAGAGAAAAAGGCGAAATATAGGAAGTGGTGAAGATCACCATGACTCTTGCATAAAGGTAAGTACTAGAAAGTAAAAGATAGGCCCTTCGCAGAGGGAAGCATTGATTTGCAAAGGTGCCAGAGCTCGAGCTTTTAAAACAGAGATGAATAATAATTTTGAGCGGTATGCTTTCATTGTCAACATAAGAACCGAGAGATCTCGGTATCTTCCATGCTAGATACATTATAGGTGGTTCCCAAACAGAATGATAAAGTTTTTTTACTCCCCCTCCACCAATCAATCACACTCCACGGTGAGCCGAATCCACGGGTACCGTCCATACAAACAACAATCCTGGGGGAGTTTTGTTTCATTATGTTTTGTTTTGATTTTTGAGCATGGAACTGGGCATCCCGAATACCAGCCACTTTCTCGTGAATGATAGTGAATCATCACATATCGTGAGAATAACCCACCTAGCATTGAAGATACTGACAGCCCTTAGTCACTATATGAGCGATTCGGGCATACAAAACAGAATATTATTTGAAGGTTTAGAGTTTGGCACATGCAAATTTACTTGGAACGGCAGGTAAATACCGCATATAGGTAGGTATGGTGGACTCATATGGAACAACTTTGGGTTTAAGGGTGTTTGGATGCACAAGTAGTATTTCTACTTGGTGCGGAAGTTTTGGCTAGTATGAGGTGGAAGCAAGCACCACATGTTGGAGGATCCATAACAATATAACTTCTATACAAATATACCCAAACATAACTCATTAAGTTGTCTTCCTTGTCCAATTTTAACTAATTTTCCTGAGTTTGAAAATAATTAATGAGCTCACAATCATAGAAGATGTCGAAGATAGTATATTTATATGTGGAATCTCTCTTACTTCAATATTCTTTCATGAATTGTTCAAGTGACCAATGCGGTGTTTGCTAACTTTCAATAAATTTTACCACCTATACTTATTATGTGTGAAGTCATTACTCCCCATGGGATAAGTATATGAAGCATATTTAATTTCAGATTTATGATATTCAATTCATTCAACCATTTACTCATAGGATATAAGTGAAGCACGAAAGTAAGTGACAAAACTACTCCAAAACATATAAGTGAAGATCAATGAGTGGTCAAACAATTAAGTAGCTATGTGAGGACTTTCTTTCTCTCTCTCAATAAATATTTTCAGATCTGAGTATTTTATTTAAACAGCAAGCAAAAGAAAAATAGCACTCCAAGAATAGGACGCATCATGTGAACGAATAAAAATTTAGGCTCAACATAGGCTAACCGATAGTTGAGGAAGAGAGGTGGGATGCGTAGCATCCCCAAGCTTAGATGCTTGAGACTTCTTGAAATATTTACTTGGGGTGCCTTGGGCATCCCCAAGCTTGATCTTTTGTATCTCGTTCAATCCTCTCATATCATGGTTTCACCTATTCTCAAAAACATCTTCCACACAAAACTTGAAAATAACTCGTGAGATAGGTTAGTACACATAATAATAAATCAACTCTTTATGTACTGCCAAGACAAGTTGCACAATAATTTTCAAACATTAGGTACTGTATACTATCATTTCCACAATTTATATCTACCAATATAGGCTATGGAAACTATAGGATAAGTAGATAACAAAACTATGACAGCAATCTGTCCAAACAGAACAGTCTGTAGCAATCTATTAAACCAGTGTACTTATGTAACTAATAAAATTATGAAAATTTAGGACAAGCTGAATAATTTATATGACAACACTGTGTAAAAATTTCAGAAACTTTCCACGTTCCAGTAAAATATGAAAATTCAAACACTACAGCAAAAGTTTCTGTTTATACACAGCACACATCAAAACATGCAATGCAAGCATCCTAAGACAATTCTTGGAAATTTTTATTGAAAAACAAGATTATAAATAACACCTAACAGAAAATAACAAAATAAAATGATGCTCCAAGCAAAACTCATATTATGTGACGAATAAAAATATAGCTCTGAGTAAGATATACCGATAGTGTTGAAGACGAAAGAGGGGATGCCTTCTGGGGCATACCCAAGCTTAAGCGCTTGCATATTCCTTGGATATTACCTTGGGGGTGCCTTGGGCATCCCCAAGCTTAGGTTCTTGTCACTCCTTATTCTCCTCATATCGGTGTCTCACCCAAAACTTGAAAACTTCAATCACACAAAACTTAACGGAACTTCGTGAGAAGGGTTAGTGTAGTAAAGATAAATCATTCACTTAGGTACTGTCAAGACAAGATTCATAATTGTTATCACATAATACCTACTGTATTCTATCATTCCCATAATTTATATCACTGAATACAAGCTATGGGAACACTAAAACAAGCAAACTATGCATGCAAAACAGAATCTGTCGAAAACAGAATAGTCTGTGAAGATCTGTAGTATAACCATACTTCCCTGTCTCTAAAAATTCTGAAAAAATAGGACAACCTGAATAATTTGTATATAAATACTGTGTAAAAGTTTCAGATCATTATCATGCTCCAGTAAAAAATTAAAATTCCTGTACTGGAGTCAAAAGTTTCTGTTTTGGTTCAGCATCAATTCTACTCATCTTGTGAGTCATCCCAAAGGCTTTACTTGGCACTTTATTGAAATAAAAGATACAAAACATGATTAATACAGTGGATTAATCATGTGAACACACAAAAACATAAAGTAAAAGTGTTGGGTTGCCTCCCAACAAGCGCTTTTCTTTAATGCCTTTTAGCTAGGCATGATGATTTCAATGATGCTCATATAAGAATAGTAGTTGAAACATGCAAAAGAGCATCATGAATCTCATGGAATGCACATTTAATTCTAACCCACTTCCTATGCATAGGGATTTTGTGAGCAAACAATTTATGGGAGCAAGAATCAACTAGCATAGGAAGGCAAAACAAGCATGACTTCAAAACTTTCAACACATAGAGAGGAAACTTGATATTATTGCAATATGTAGAAGCATAAGATCCTCTCTCATAATAATTTTCAGTAGCATCATGAAGGAATTTCACAATATAACCAGCACATAAAGCATTATCTTCATGATCCACAAGCATAGAAATTTTTTCACTCTCCACATAAGCAATTTTCTTCTCATTCATAATAGTGGGAGCAAACTCAACAAAATAACTATCATGAGATACTTGATTGACATAACCACTTTGAATATTAAAATCATGATGACAAGTTTCATGGTTACTATCACTCTTTATAGCATACATGTCATCATCATAATCATCATAGATAGTAGGCATGTCATTATCATAACAAATTTGCTCATCAAAACTTGGGGGACTAAAAATATCATCTTCATCAAACATAGCATCCCCAAGCTTGTGGGTTTGCATATCATTAGCATCATGGATATTCAGAGAATTCATACAAGCAATATTGCAATCATGCTCATCATTCAAGTAATTCTCATTAAGTATTTTCATAAATTCATCCTCTACCAATTGAGCACAATTTTCCAAACCATCATTTTCACGAAAGACATTAAAAAGACGAACCAATTGATGCAACCTAAACTCCATTTTTTTGTAGTTTTCTTTTATAAAACCAAACTAGTGAAAAACAAGAAAATAAAAGATTTAATTGCAAGATCTAAAGATATACCTTCAAGCACTCACCTCCCCGGCAACGGCGCCAGAAAAGAGCTTGATGTCTACTACACAACCTTCTTCTTGTAGACTCGTGTTGGGCTTCCAAGCGTAGAGTTTTGTAGGACAGTAGAAAATTACCCTCAAGTGGATGACCTAAGGTTTATCAATCCATGGGAGGCATAGGATGAAGATGGTCTCTCTCGAACAACCTTGCAACCAAATAACAAAGAGTCTCTTGTGTCCCCAACACACCCAATACAATGGTAAATTGTATAGGTGCACTAGTTCGGCGAAGAGATGGTGATACAAGTGTAATATGGATGGTAGATATAGGTTTTTGTAATCTTAAAATATAAAAACAGCAAGGTAACTAATGATAAAAGTGAGCACAAACGGTATTTCAATGCTTAGAAACAAGGCCTAGGTTTCATACTTTCACTAGTGCAAGTTCTCTCAACAATACTGACATGGTTGAATCATATGTAAATCCCTCACGTGCGACAAAGAGTTCACTCCAAAGTCACAAATAGTGGAGAACAAACGAAGAAATTACTGTACGGTATGAAACCACCTCAAAGTTATCTTTTCCAATCAATCTTATGAGCTATCCCTATAAGTGCCACGAACAGCCCTAGAGTTTGTACTAAAATAACACCTTAAGATACACATCAACCAAAACCCTAATGTCACCTAGATACTCCAATGTCACCACGAGTACCCATGGGCTTGATTATACGATATGCATCACACAATTTCAGATTCATCTTGTTCAATCCAATACAAAGAACTTCAAAGAGTGCCCCAAAGTTTCTACCGGAGAGTCAAGAGGAAAACATGTGCCAACCCCTATGCATAGATTCCCAAGGTCACGGAACCCGCAAGTTGATCACCAAAACATACATCAAGTGGATCAACAGAACATCCCATTGTCACCATGGATTTCCCATCGCAAGACATACATCAAGTGTTCTCAAATCCTTAAAGACTCAATCCGATAAGTAAACTTCAAAGGGAAAATTCAATTCATCACAAGAAGATAGAGAGGGGAAAACTCCATATGATTCATCTATATTAATAAAGCTCGCGGTACATCAAGATCGTGTCATCTCAAGAACATGAGAGAGAGAGAGAGATCAAACACATAGCTACTGGTACATACCCTCAGCCCCAAGGGTGAACTACTCCCTCCTCATCATGGAGACTGCCGGGATGATGAAGATGGCCTCCGATGATGGTTTCCCCCTCCGGCAGGATGCCGAAACGGGCTCCCGATTGGTTTTTCGTGGCTACTAGAGGCTTGCGGCGGCGGAACTCCCGATCTAGGTTTCTTTCTTTGGGTTTTGGTATTTATAGGAATTTTTGGCGTCGGTCTCACGTCAAGGGGGTGCTCGAGGAGTCCACAAGCCAGGAGCGCCCTCCCGGGGGGGTAGGGCGCGCCCTCCTGGCTTGTGGCCTCCTCGGTCACTTCCTGGCCCAGCTCTGGTGCTTCGGGGGTCTCTTTTGGTCCATAAAAAATCACCGTAAATTTTCAGCCCATTCCGAGAACTTTTATTTCTGCACAAAAAACAACACCATGGTAGTTCTGCTGAAAACAACGTCAGTCCGGGTTAGTTCTAATAAAATCATACGAAAATCATATAAAATTATTGTAAACATGGCATGAATACTTCATAAATTATAGATACGTTGGAGACGTATCACTCAGTTCCTAAGAGTGGTCCCAATGAGACAACCCGCTATGTACTCCTACATAGCCTCTCATCGCTACCTTTACCAAATCGGGTTCATCATTTAGATCATCACATCAGAACAACACTATTTCACTCCGGTTCATCACCCAGATGAATCAGACCTGACATAACTCTAAGACTAGCAAGCATAGCAAGCAAAGCAGGTAAAGCACATCAAGGCTCAAGCATCTACCAGGTATGCTAGGTTGCATGGTTTAGCTATTTACTGTGACAATGATAGGTCATGCAGAGGAATGGGTTCAACTACCGCAACAGATAGACAGTAGAAGCGTTTGGCCTAATGCAATAAACAAGAGCAGGAGCGAGAGAGTGGGATGTTATCGGTATGATCAATGGGGTTGCTTGCCTTGCAGGTTGGTAGCAGGGTACTGCCCTTCTGCTGGATACTCACACGTATCCTCGGGAGCAGAACCTACCGCGACATAGATGGAGTAACAATCAATACACGGCACGTGCAACAATATGATGCATGATCATGACATAGCAACCTGCTATAGATGAGCTAATGCATCTATCATTAGAGTTAAATGGAGTAAGATTGAATATAGGTTCAAAATCGTTCTCCATATGATATTCCATATATTGCATTATTGCAAAATGTCAATGTTCATCTATCTAGGTTGCTCTAACATGCATGATAATAGCACCAATGGATTCTTTGGATTTTTCTGATAATTTTTCATATATAAATTATTTCAATCTGAGCTACAGATTAATTTCTATGATTTTTCTAAGATTTTAGCATTTTATGGAAATATTATAAATCAGAAAATACTTTATTGTGTCATCATGACGTTAGCATGGCGTCAGTAGGTCAGCTGGCCGTTGCCAGGTCAAACCTGACCAGTGGGGTCCACTGGTCAGTGACCCAGGGCCATTTGGAGTCACTGACATGTGGGGGCCACATGTCATTGACTCAGGGATTAAACCCGAGTTGACCCTGGCTTTGACCTGAGCCAGGGCCCATTGTTAGTGGTTGTTAGCCATTTAAACCTAGGGGATTAGCGCCTAATGACGGTCCACGTTGGCCCCCACCGGAATCTCGCCGGCGGCGACCAAATCAGCGGCGGCGCGTCGCTGGAATCGCGCTACAGAGCGACTCTGGGCACGCGGAGGCAACTGGGATGATGCCCGCGCTGGGCCGCATCCATCTACGGCGTTAGTTGGCCGCGGAGGCGCCGGAATCTTCGCCGGCGGCAACCTTGGCAGACGGAGACAGAGGAGAGGCAGAGGGGGCGAATGGGAGAGGGGGCGATCCAGACAGCTTTGGGAGCTTATCCCCGTCGCGCTGGCGAGGAGGAGGCAGGCAGGGAGCTGTGTGGCAGCTCCGGCGCAAGCACGCGGTGACCACACGCTCGGCCTCCTGGACTCCAGGAGGACGACGGCGTTGCTGGACCAGGTGGGCCGGCCTGGCCTGGGCCTGAGGTGGTTTCTCTCTCTCTCTCTTATTTTTATTTTATTTCTGTTTTCTGGCTATTGTTTTATTTTGTTTGGGCACAAATTCTTGGCACAAAAATACTCAAATATTTTGTAGAGCTTAGTTTGAATATTTCAAACTTCGACAAAAAGTTTCAGTATTTTTGGAACATCTAAATAATTGTAGTGCATTATTTGATAATTTTAGAATCTTTGTTGAAGTATTTAAAATTCCAAAAGTGGTGTGAAAAATAAAATGTCCTCTGATATGTTGTTGCCAACGTTTATCAGAAATAGTGAACATTTTTGAAGGGCATTTTGGATTCATTGAAAATTCAGAACATTTGAATTGGTTTAATTCAGGTGAGGTGTTAGGGTTTCTGTTAATCCCCGTTTCATGTTGAAGAAAAATTGAAACATGATGCACATCTTAGCTATCACAATCAAGGAAAGACTAGGGATGTGACACAGTCTTTTCGGTGGAACCGAAAAGTTTGCTTCGTTCTCACCGATATGGTTCTCAGTAACCCTAAAACACGATCGGTGGAACCGATTTTTTCAACTCGGTGGTACCGAGATGCAATCTGCGGACAACTAACCCTAAAATCTTCATTGTTCGCTAATCTACGAGAACTCTGGTGGATGGGGAGGATTGCACACAGTGGCTTATAGATAAGAACATCTCAATGCGCAAGAATTAGACGATGGAGCGCAAGAGAGGATTGGATCCGTACCCTAGCTTGGTGACAGTCCGCTACGGCGAAGACGGCGGCGAAGATGCCCGTCGACGGCGAGGATCCCAGCGGCGGAGGAGCACGGGGAGACAAGGGCGACGATCGGGGGGGTCCTTTTTGGCAGCTTAGGGTTTTGGAGCGCGACGGTTTGAGGAGTGAATTTCAAAGCGTCGGGTCCACAACATATATACCCCTTGCTGTCGGTGACACCGGTTCGAAATTTTCGGTGTCACCGAGTTTCTCAGCTGGCAGCAGACAGGGAAACTCGGTGTAACCGAGAATAAGGAATCGGTGTTACCGAGATGGAAAACCAGATCAACCCTAGGAAATCGGTGAAACTGAGAAATGTTTATTGGTCACACCGAGTTGCACTTGGGAGGTTTCGGAGTGCAGTCCTTTTCGACACGGAACTCCGAGTGCATCTCACACAGAGGGATCGAGAAGTGCTTGATCAAGTTTTGTGATGCAGCAAGAAAAGAATATGAGGTGAGAAAGCATAGATAGCTAGAGAGTGGTCCTAGGCATTCTTGTCCATCCAATTGGCAAAAGAGAAAACAAAAGCCAAATAGCAACAATTGGATGTCCTCGAATGGAAAAATAAATGCATACCAACATGCTCACACAATAGGATGTGAAAAGAAATCATGCCAAACATGCATATACATACTAGCATCTATCAAGCATTTTGGCGATGACGGAGTCATCTATATATGAGTATATTGACTTAGGACCCAAGTAAGAATACTTGATCATAGGTCATACTCATCGTTTAAGCACAAGTGGGGTTACCACTTTTACATAAAGCATTTAATGTTGTCACATACTATGAGATGCTTTAACTCAAGTCTTAGAGTAAAGCTCCCCCTTGATGTGACATCCCCCCATAGGAGGGATAAACTAACCTTGGGTTTTGTCGATGAAGACTTCATGTAGGTGAAGTAGTGGTGGATGCTCAAAGTTGATGAATATCACCATGAGTTGGGAGCATCCTTGTTGTTTCCTTACTCTTCTCACCTACATGGGTTAGTCCAAACACACAAGAGACAAATACAAGGATATCTATGGACATGAAGTGCAAAGCATATGTGATGATGTCCATGGATTTGTTGATTACCTTGTCCCTTGCTTACCTTTGAGGGAATGTGCGACTCCTTGAACTATTGCATAGAGTTGATGTTGATTGCAAATAGTTCTTGCCAATAATGAATGTGAGTGAATTTCATTGGCGGAGTCACCCCTCAAGAACTTTCTAGTTCTTCTTCTTGGGGACCCACATCAACTTGATGGGGATCCTTGGTGTTGAAGTAGCCCTTGTAGAAGTTGAGCTTGAAGTAGCCTTGGGAACCCACTCCACCAAAGCTTGGGATTCATCTTCATATGAGTCAATGTCCTCTTGAAGCTTGTTCTTGCCCTTGAGCTTGTGGTCTTGTGGTGGAAGGTCATCTTGGGTGTTTATTCCCTTGGGAGGAGCACTTTCATACTTCTCCTTTTGAGGAACAAACTTGGCCTTGGGGTATTGACCTTCTTCCCATTCAACTCCATTAGCGTTGAAGTAGCCAATGCCATGGTTCTTCCGGTATCCTCCGTGCTTGCGTACAATTTCCTCAAATTGCTTACATCCGACAAGACTCTTGTAGATACCTTTCTCTATAATTCCTTTCAATAAAGCATTTTCTTGCTCAAGTGTAACTTGGCTAAGAGAATCATCATTAGTGGAATCAATAGACCTACTAGCAGCAACATCATTAGGTTTAGCATTTTTATTGTTGCTACTAGATGAAGAACCTTTCTTGCCTTCGTTACTAGTTTGTCTAGATTTAACTTGTGGCATGAATGTAGACAAGAGTAGTCGTTTGGCTAGATAAGATGAAGTCTTCTTTCGGAGATCGTCATTGATAGCTTTAAGAAACTCATGCTCTTGCTCCAAGGTGAGCTTCTCAAAGTGTAGCTTCTCATGAGTTCTTACAAGCTCTCTATGATCTTCGAGAGTAGATTCATGGGCTAACTTGAGAGTGTTTAATTCTTTAGTTAGTTGTTCTATTTTCATCTTATCATCATCAAATGGCTTTTCTTGACTAGCATGAGAATTATCAAGTTCATTTTGACTAACATTACTAGTATTATCAAAGTGCAAGTCTTCATCACAAAGTAAGTCATCTTCATCACTATCGAAATCAAGATACTCGGGGTGTGATACCTTGGGGCCTTTAGCCATGAAGCAACTTCCACTCCCTTCATTTGGTGAATCAAATAGATCATAGGAGTTGGTAGTCACTAGTGCAAGTCCGGCAACACCTTCATCTTGACTATAGTCGGAGTTGGAGTGATAGCTTCTCTCGGAGTTGTTGTCGGAGTCGGAGCCGGAAACCCATTCACCAACATGAGCTTGATGTCTTCTTCTTGTATAGCTCTTGGTGTACTTGTCTTTCTTCTCCGAATCCCTACTTCTCCTTGAGGGTCTTCGTTCATGACGATCATCTCTAGTCCTTCTCTCTCTTTGAGGTGATTCATTCCTTGAGCTTTGTCTTCTAGGTGACTCTTCTCTTCGTTTGTAGGGAGCCATGCACTCATTTGAGTAGTGTCCGGGCTTCCCACAATTGTATCAGTTGCGGTCACGACTTGACAAACGCTTCTCTTCATGTCTTGAGTTGGAGCTTCGTTCTTTGCCTCTATTCTTGTAGAACTTGTTGAATTTCTTGACCATGAGGCTTATCTCTTCATTGGTGACAAGGTTGTCGCTTGAAGTTGCGGGAGCATCACTTGTGGCTTTGTAAGCACCGCTATACTTGTTGTGAAGCTCTTCTTTGTCTTTGAGTGTCATCTCATGAGCAACAATCCTTCCAATGACTTCCATAGGCTTGAGATCTTTGTAGTTGGGCATCATTTGGATCAATGTGCACACGGTGTCATATCTCTCATCCAAAGCTCAGAGTATCTTCTTGAAGATGAATTTGTCGGTCATTTCTTCGCTTCCTAAGCCGGCAATCTCATTGGTGATGAGAGCTAGCCTAGAGTACATCTCCGCGACTCCTTCACCATCCTTCATCTTGAACTTGTCAAGCTGACTTTGAAGAACATCCAACTTGGATTCTCTCATGGACTCGGTACCTTCGTGCATATCAACCAAAGTATCCCAAATCTCTTTTGCATTCTCAAGACGACTGATTTTGTTGAATTCTTCGAGGAATAGGCAGTTGAAGAGAATGTCGCATGCTTGAGCGTTGTATTGCAACATCTTCAATTCATCCGCGATCGCTTCACGATCCGGTTCCTTTCCATCACCAAAGAATTCACCTTGCAAGCCAACATGAACAACAACCCATACGGCAGAGTTATGACCAAGAATTTGCATTTTCATTTTGTGCTTCCAACTAGCAAAATTAGTGCCATCAATGTACGGACCTCTACGGTGATAATTTCCCTCACTTGACGCCATACTCTCCTAGGTTGTAAGACCAATGCAATGGAGACCAAAGCTCTGATACCACTTGTAGGACCGAAAGTATGTCTAGAGGGGGGGTGATTAGACTACTTTACCAAATAAAAATCTACTTTTTCCCAATTTTAAGTGTTGTCAGATTTTAGCATTCATAGCAAGTCAAGCACACCCTACACATGCATGTCTAAGAGTATAGTAGCGGAAAGTAAAGACAAACATGAGTAGTAAAGGAAGGGTAGGAAGATCAAACGCAATTTGTAGACACGATGATTTTTACCATGGTTCCGATAGGTGGTGCTATCGTACGTCCACGTTTATGGAGTCTTCAACCCACGGAGGGTAACGGTCGCGAGAGTCCACGGAGGGCTCCACCCATAAGGGTCCATGAAGTAGCAACCTTGACTATTCCATAACGGCTTCCGTCCACGAAGGACTAGCCTCACTATGGGTAGATCTTCACGAAGTAGGCGATCTCCTTGCCCTTACAAACTTCTTGGTTCAACTCCACAACACGAAGTAGGAGGCTCCCAAGCGACACCTAACCAATCTAGGAGGCACCACCCTCCAAAAGGTAATAGGCTCGGCAATGTCGATGAACTCCTTGCTCTTGTGCTTCAAGATGATAGACTCCTCAACACACGATCACTCTCTCGCAGATTTGGCTATGGTGGAAGAGATTGATTTGGTGGAAAGCAACTTGGGGAGGCTAGAGATCAAGATTCATATGGATGGAGTGGAATGGCTTGATCTCAACACAAGGGTAGGTGTCTCTCTCTCAGAAAATTGGATGGGGCAAGTATGGAATAGTTCTGAGTGCTTCTCTTTCGAGTGGGTGGTGGTGAAGGGGTATATATAGGCATCTCCAAAAATCCAACCGTTACACCTAAAGTGACCAACTCGGTGACACCGATGTGTGAATCACGGTGGTACCGACTTGCTCCAAAGGTAGCAAGTTTTGAATCTCGGTGAGACCGATATATAAATCTCGGTGGTACCGATCAGGTGACCAACGGTCAGATTGGGCAAACTCGGTGACGCCGATTCTCACATCTCGGTGGTACCAATTCTCGACCATGGCTTACCAGAGAGTTGGTCCAGAAACTCGGTGGCACCGATCCACAATTCTCGGTGCTACCGATTCCTGTGAATGGCTATCCAGAGAGTTGGTCCAGAAACTCGGTGGCGCCGATCCACAATTCTCGGTGGTACCGAAGACTGAAAATAGCTAAACAGATAGTTGGCAACTAAACTCGGTGGCACCGAGGCATAATCGGTTGCACCAATTGGGTAGGGTTTGGCATGGGTCTGTCTGAGTTTGGGAATCGGTGGCACCGAGTGGAAAGTTTTGGTTGCACCGATTTTGGATATTTGACTTTGCACAGACTTTTGTGGAAGAGCTTGTGGGTGTTTTTGGTGACTATCACTTGTGCACGTAAGAGCATTTTGTTCACCAACAGTACCTTACCCCCTTTTAATAGTATTGGCTTTCCTATGGACTCAAAGTGATTTCTCACAAAGTAAAATGTAGAGTCGTCTTGCTTTAAGCTTTGCCAATCTATTTCCTTGCATCTTGGGGTTATCCACAATCCTTTTGCCATCCCTATCATTGAACTTTTCCTGAAATATGCTTAGTGGAAACATTAGTTCAATGACATATATGTTGTTATTAATTACCAAAACCACCAAGGGAGCAAATGTGCTTTCAAAACGACAAGATGCGGTCCTATCCCTAACGCGGCCTCGAGTCAAAATAAGGATAGGACTGCATATTGGGCGTTACAAGTTGGTATCAGAGCAGTACCGACCTAGGTGCCCCCTTGATTGATCGAACTTGGCCGAGTCGAGTCTAGTGAAAAACTATTTCGAGTCTAGTTAAATATCGGAGAGTAGTATTCTTTTTACTCCTCTTCTATGCTCTGGTGACGAATCCTCACGTAGGAATTTTAATTCTATCACTCTTCTCATTCAAAAAAAATTAGGATCACGCGGGTATTTTTGAATCTCTATGATATTATTGTGATCGGGATTTTCTTCCTGGTGCCTCCTGTCAATTTGGGGTAGAAGTGTCCCGAGGAGTAGAGCTCCAGGGGATTCTTGTCACATGCTATCATTCAGTTTCCTTAGTATCTCAGCACGACGATGTTCGGAATTGCTTCAATACTATTTGTGGTGAGAGGAGTTAGGCGTCACCAAGTACTGGGGAGAGCATCCAGATGTACTGCCATGTTTAGTATCGTTGTGATTACGAGGGTCTGAGGTAGATGAAATTCGGAGGCCTCTGGTTATGTGTTGGCGGATGGAATACATTGGAGAGTAGTATTACTGCTAGGAGTTTAGTGATGGATTTTACTCCGTGTATCCGTGGACCCGATTGCATAACCAGAGGATTTCGGGAGTACTCTGGTGGGAATTCAAGTAGTTACCTAGGATTATCCTTCCAACGAATGCATAATGGGTTATGTATTTGTTTCTAGCTTAAATTTGCAAACTTCAACCTTTGTTTTCTTGGAGTATGGTAATTCGATTTGCTTCAATTTCAAGTGGTGATTTCATATCTTTCCTAAGCGGTGTTCTCATATTTCTATGGGGGTGGTAATATTTTGCTCAATAAAATCGTCATGTCAATTCTTTTCCATCCGAAGTGCTTTTCTTCAAGATAATCCAATCCTCTCCAATATCTGCAAGATTAATTCTCATATTCCTTTCCGGTGTTCATTTCATCTATCCTAAGTTTTATTTGTTTTCCCCACCCTCTGGCCCTTTTTGTTCAATGATTAAATTATCATCCAAGTGCCTTTATTTCATGTGATGCTTCCGCTTTCTTTTCTTCCGTATTGTATCTGATGATTCATTGTGAAGATCCCAAGTGCCCTAGTTCATCATTTTTTCGTCTTCATCTTCGTTTTCTCTTCCGGTGTGTTTGATTCAACCTCTCGGCGTTCATCAATTCATTTTCATTCATTCTATGATTTCCCGTGTTGGAAATTCTTAATCAAGCCTCTCTTGTTTATTCATCCCCCTCTTTATTATATCTAGAGTGCTAAAGATATCTCTGAAGATTCGTGTTTTCATTCAAAATCCTTTCAATTATTTCGAGGTTCTCACCGCATCAAGTTTTCAATTTGTACCGATGCAATCTCTCTTCTTAAGCAATCGCTTCAATGGTGTTTCCTTTGAGTGGGCTCATAACCCACATGTTTTTCTTAGGATCTTACCTGGCTCTTCTAATCTTTTCCGAAGATCTTAAGTTCTGTTTGTAACAGCCCGAGACCGACGCTCCAGACGCCTTCCATATATTTCGAGTCTCGCCGTGTGATTTATGCGGCTATCGCATTCATCATCGCATCATTCACATCATCCGCATTGCATCGGCACTCTATTGCCATCGTTTTTGAAAACTTGCATATGTTCATAGTTGCCGGTTCTCCCCTTTTGGGTCGACGACCGTTTCGAGAACAACCACACTCGCACGCGCCCGCAGAATAGTTAAAAGTATTGTTTTTAAAAGTGTGTATAAAACTGTCTTGGAATGGGTTGAAAGATGGCATGCGGTCTTAATTTATTGTAGGTAGATCGCCTACCAAATTTCATCGCATTCGGAGGTCGTTTGATACACCAACGGATAACTATAGCGGCACTATAGCCGGTTTATTCGTCAGACATTTTTCGATTTTCAAAACTTCGTTGCCGGGCCGCACACTTCCCTCTCATCTTAGCTCAACCCCTCTTCACAGCCCACCTAGCCCATCTAGACCCCACCTCCGTTCGTGGCCATCAGATTGATCGAACGGACGGAATTCATCCCACCATAGTCCCATTCATATATGGACCACCAAGACCTAGACCTAATCCCTAAAAATCCTTCTCGTGTCAAATCATCGCATCCACCACTCCACTTCTTCCACCTCGGAATCGTCCCGATCTAGATCCACCTTCTCTCCTGCCCAAAGGACTACACTCCTTCCTCGTTTTCCCCGCCGAACCAACCGCAGCGCACCATCCATCCGTAGGAGCCAAGGCTGCCGCCCAAATTCCTTGCGCCTCCCGCCATCGCCTGTGCCTGGACGCGTCCGCCGGCCCGTAGAGTACCCAATGTTCCCCACGACCCAGGCCGGCCCTGCGCGCTGCTCCTCCAGCTCGCCTCTGGCCGTGTGCCCACAAGCAGCAGCAGCCAGCCGCCGACTCGCACCACTCGTCGGAGCAACCGACGACGACCTACAGGTCCCCTGCGCTCCGCCCCTCTCCTTACCTCATTCTCCCGTGCTACTCCTCTTCATCTCCCTCTCTATCTAATCCCTCTCTCCCTCTCTCTGTTTCTTTTCATCAGGAGAGTCAACCAGCGCCCCAGCCTCGCCTCGATGAGCCCCGCGGGAGCCGCAGCTCGCCCGCCGCCTAGCCAGACCTCTAGATCCAGCGGGGCTTCGCCCGTTTCGACCGTTCCCGCGTCACCCCGGGCATCCTGCCAGCCTCCATGGACAGCTCTCGCTGCCTTTGATCGTTCAAGGGAGATGAACACCAGCACCTACTCGTGCTTGCGTTGACTGCGGGTCAGCTCGCCTGGGTTTTAGCCCCCTAGCGCCAAGGCCCATCCAACAGCATGTCATGCCTCCGCACCAGCAACCCCCAGCCACGTCAACAGAGAGAGCCGTCTCTATTTTTCCACTTCAGATTTGTTCACCCAGCGACTAGATATACTTCATCTAGCCAAGAATGCATTTATCATAATTCCACCATAGCTCAACTGGTTAACTAGTGGGTTGTGCCGCTCAATTCCATCCAGTGGTCCTGGGTTCGTAACCCAGGCACCCCAATTTTGCCTTGTTCTATTTATTTTTGCGTGCACACACACATGGCCACTTGGGCTGGTTCCACTGCTGGGCTGCTACACTGTGCGGCTTCTGGCCCATGGTTGTTTTTTTCTACTCTGAGGATTTAGCTGGGTTTTTTCAGTGCATTGCAATTTCAGAAAAATGTCATGTTTTAAAATGCTAATAACTTAATAATCGTGCATCGGATTAATATATGTTCAGAATTTTGTGTAGATTCACAATATCCAACTTTCATCCATGTTTAAATTGTTTAAACCTGCTGTTTGAATTAATTTGTATAAATGACATGCTAAAATGATTTATTTCATAACTAAATAACCGTAGTTCTGTTTAAAATGATCCACATATGTAACTTGCTTAGAAAAACGTGTAGAATCACTTAGTGCCCTTTATTTTCTTGTTTAATAAATATAAAATATGTTTAGGACAGATGACCAAATTCATAATTGGCACATGAGGTCGTTTTGGAAATATTATATGTGGCTTTTCGCCTCATTTAAAATGCCTAGATGATGTAGTTGTGTATGCTTCACCTCTTGCCTTGATAAACAACATTTAAAATGATTGTTTAGTTAAACAACATTAACCGCATTTCTCGTAATATGGCGATTTAATATATTTTTATATGTTCTCTTTCTCCATTTAAAATTATTTGAATTCCATCTTCACCTCATGCCATGACCACCGATGTTAAAAAATATTTAATATTGATGAGTACCTTAACGAGAGTGAACTAAATAATTCGAATGTGGAGTTTCGTCAATAGAGCAACTCGTTGCATATTGAACTTCATTTAATTTGTAGTGTTTGATTGTTGTGCTTGCCATGCCATGCATAATTAAATTAACATGCATCATACTTGTTTGCGCATCATGTCATGAATATGTTGTGGTGTTTACAGTGTCATTTTCCAGTTTTCGGATTGCTTCTTCTCGATAGAGTTTCGAAAGTGTTTCGGAGTTTGAGGATTCGTTCGACTACGTCTCGTTCGTCTACTTCACGGATTTGTTCTTCTTCCAAGCAAGATCTCAGGCAAGATGACCATTTCCCTGGATACCACTACTATCATTGCCATGCTAGTTATCTCGTTTCAATCGCTACGTCTCACTACCTACCATTTGTTTGTCAAGCCTCCCAAAATGCCATGATAAGCCTCTAACCCCCCCCCCACACACACACACACATCCCAGCAAACCATTGTTTGGCTATGTTACCGCTTTCTCAGCACTTCTTATAGCTTTGCTTGTTGCAGGTGCAGGTTGTTCCATGTGATAACATGGATATCTTGGGATATCACATTATTCTTGTTATTTAATTAATGCATCTATACACTTGGCAAAGTGTGGAAGGCTCGGCCTTTTGCCTGGTGTTTTGTTCCACTCTTGCCGCCCTAGTTCCGAGTACCCGTGTTATGTTCCATATTGAGCGCTCCTAACATGCTTGGGGTTGTTATGGGGACCCCCTTTATTTTCGTTTTGGGATAAAACTCTTCTGGCAAGGTCCAACATTGGTACTACATTTGCCTAATAACTAATAAAATTGCATAGGGACCCACTGGCGCCCGCGGATAATTAATCAACCCCCGGGCCTGTGCTCCTCATGAGTGTTGGTCCAAACTAGAGCACTGTGCGGGGCGACCCCAGGGCAACTTGGGTGATTTCTATCAGGCCACCGTACGCGTCGCTTATTCGTCGTGTCCTGAGAACGAAATTTGCGGCTCCTATCGGGTTCGTCGACACGTTGGGCGGTCTTGCTGGATTTGTTTTACCTTTCCCGAACATCTTGTGCACCAGGATTCCGAGGATACCTTGGGCTATCTCGAGGTTGAGGTTTTCCGACGCAATTGTGGTTAGTTTGTGATGGATGAGTTGGACCACCCCTGCAGGGTTAAATCTTTTTGAGAGTCGTACCCGTCGTTATGTGGCAACATGGAAATTTTATAATATCCAGTAATAGAAAAATAGAAGCAAACTCAATTAAAACACACCAACCGTGTGCGTAAACGTGACTATCTCTTCTTTTGAGATTTGAACCAAGAAGGAACATGGTGAGGTTAAGTTTGACTCGTAAGTAGGTGTTCAGGATTACTTATTGATCATTTCTAGTTCATGTCCGTTGATGCGTAGATCACTCTTCTTATTCTTGTACTCATAAGTTATCCACTCAAATAAATGCTTAGTGCTGCTATAGCATCGCCACTTAACCATATCTGACCCATTAAGCTTTGCTAGTCTTCATACCCTTGGAAATGAGATTGTTGTGTCCCTCTGGCTCACAGATTACTACAACAACAGTTGTAGGTACTGGTAATGCGATGATTTGATGTGAGAGCAATGCTTGTTTTATTTGGAGTTCTTCTTCTTCTTCATCGATCATAGGATGGGTTCCAGGCCAGTAGCCTGGGATTAGCAAGGATGGATGTCGCTTTTATCGTTTGATTTCGTCCGAAGTCGTACCCTATTCTTCTGTATGGTGATTGAATGTATTGTTGTATTTGATGATCTTGATTTAGCTTGTAATGAGTGTAAGCTAATTCCGTATACTCATCTCCTCTTTACATGTACTTGTAACGATATCCATTCTTGCGAAACAACGAGATGCGCTTCTATCCATGTCGAGGCCTCGAGCCAAAATAAGGATAGGACCGCATCTTGGGCGTTACAAGTTGGTATCAGGGAAGTACCGACCTAGGCGCCCCCTTGATTGTCCGAACTTGGCTGACTCGAGTCTAGTGAAAAATTATTTTGAGTCTAGTTATATATCGGAGAGTAGGATTGTTTTTACTCCTCTTCTATGCTCTAGTGAGGAATCCTGACGTAAGAATTTTAATTCTACCCCTCTTCTCACTCAAAATTTTTTCGGATCACACGGGTATTTTGGAACCTCTATGATGTCTATGTGATCGAAATTCTGTTCTTGGTGCCTCCTTTTTCCAGGGAGTAGAGCTCCAGGGGGTACTTGTCACACGCTATTGCTCAGTTTCTTTAGTATCTCAGGACGAGGATGTTCGAAATTGCTTCAATACTATTTGTGGTGAGAGGAGTTTGGTGTCACCCAGTACTGGGGAGAGCGTCCAGATGTACTGCCATGTTTAGTATCGTTGTGATTCCGAGGGTCTGAGATTGATGAATTTCCGACGCCTCTGGTTATGTGTTGATGGATGTGATACATTGGAGAGTAGTATTACTGCTAGGAGTTGAGTGATGGATTTTACTCCATGTATCCGTGGACCCAATTGCATAACCAAAGGATTTCGGGAGTTCTTAGGTGGGAATTCAAGTAGTTACCTAGGATTATCTTTCCATAGATGCATGATGTGAGGCTGGGGTTCGACATCTAGTGGTTCGTTTGTTCAAGGTATTTCTTATAGAGGACAGTCTCGGTATGCTTCGTCAAGCCTTGTAGTTCGCTACGCCTAGGGAGCATATTCGAGCGTCATTTCAATATGACAATCCAATGTACAATCGAGCCCGTGCGAGCCTTACCACGGAAATATCAGACGGAATCTCTGTCATGAATTTGTTTCCGGCTTAATTTGCAAGCCTCATCCTTGTTTTATTGGAGTATGGTAATTCGAGTTCTTCGATGTCAAGTGGTGATTTCATATCTTTTCTAAGTCGTATTCTCATATTTTTTTGGGAGTGTTAATCCCTTTTGCTCAATCAAATTGTCCTGTCAATTCATTTCCATCCGGAGTGCTTCACTTCAAGATAATTCAACCCTCTCCAATATTTGCAAGATCAACCCTCATATTTCTTTCCGGAGTTCGTTTCATCCGTCCTAAGTTTTCGTTGTTTTTCCCCACCCTCCCGCCCTTTTCTTCAATGATTAAATGGTCACCCAAGTGTCTTTCATTTCATTTGATGCTTCTGGTATCTTTTCTTCTGTGTTGTATCTGGTGATTCATTGTGAAAATTCCAAGTGCTCTAGTTCATGATTTCTTTGTTTTCTTTTCTGATGTGTTTGATTCAACCTCTTGGTGTTCATCAGATCATTCATATTCTATGCATTGCCTTGTTGGAAATTCTTAGCCAAGCCTCTTTCTATTCTTATCTGGAGTTTTCAGATATCTCAGAAGATTCGTGTTTCCATTCAAAATCCATCCAAATTATTTCGAGCGTCTCACCTCATCAAGTTCTTATTTGTATCGGTGCCATCTCTCTTCCTAAGCAATCGTTTCAATGGCATTCCTTTTAGTGGGCCCATAACCCACATGTTTTCCCAGGATCTTACCTGGCTCTTCTAATCTTTTCCGGAGATCTCCTCAAGTTCTTTCAAGATGGCGTAAGAATGAATTCCATTAGTCATATTCCTCCTCCAAGATTGCTTTGATTTATTTTCATCGTTGGTTCAATCTTTCCTTATTCATTGTTCTGGAGCATCTCGTTAATTCTTGGTGGTGTTTCTCGTCATCATTCTCTCTGTTGAAGACTGAAGGAAACTTTCTCTTAAATATTGGTCCATTCTCTTGAAGATTAGTATTTCAAGCTTGATCCTATTCTTTCAAATTGTTTTCAATCATGAGTAATTCCTTCCATATGTATCCGGAGCATTTCAGAGTTGTTTTCATTTCTCGATGCTCCAAAGGCCATCATTTCAGAAGATTTCTTCATTCTCAGCTTTCAGCTTTCGTTCTCAAATCCTTCTTAATTGTTGCCTCTTCATTCGTATCTCAATTATTCCGGTGCTTCGTTCAAGTTTCCTACTAGACGGATCATGATCTCTTCGTTTTCATGTATCTCCATTCATTCGTAGTATCCTCATCCATTTCAAATTCTTACCGGTGTTTCGTTCAAGACGTCTTCAAGCTTGTTTCATCTCTATTCAATCTTTTCAACAAGAATAAGTGGTATGCTAAATCTGTTGCGTGTCATCAATTTAACTTGATGAAGGATAAGCATAACATAATTCTTATTCTTGTTCGTCAAGGTGTTTTCAATCCTTTTCTGGAGTTGTTCATGATATCAAATTCTTGATTCTAAGTTGCTCATCTTTTCTATTCTGGAGTTCCAACTTTTATCAAGTATCTGTTTGCGAAGTTCCAACTAATTCTTTGTAAGGTCTCAATCTTATTCTTTTCAATATTCATTTATTTTGATCATTCTTTTGTATACGGAGGTTCTTCAAGGATTTAATTCATTCTCCAAGTGTTCTTCAAGATTCTTGTTGGAGGAGATCAAGTATTCTTTATCTTGCATTTGAAAGTGCAATTCTTTCTTCATTATCTTTTGACACGGTGTTATAGAATTCTTGATTCATGAGGAGTCTCGAGGAGAATTGTCAAGAATGATATATTTAAACCCATTTGTCTTCCTTGGAGCTATCTTGGATTGCATTTCACCTAAAGCGTTTCCTAAGGATTGTTGCTATCATGGTGTTACCATGACCCAAGTTCTGAATGTAACCTCTTGGTGAAAGAAATTTCACATCTCTTGTTGCTCCCAAGCAACCAATTGTTTCAATTAGTGGTCGGTTGTCACCTCATAATTTTGAGATGGTTTCCATAAGCCCACAACAAGCTTATTCTTTCGTTGTTGATCTTCCAACAACTCCGTTCAATCCCTTCCTGTAAGGATGCTTTTCAAATTCAGTTGTGATAGAATATGTCATTTTCTTCTCCGTTCTCTTCTCTCCAACGATCTAGTTTCAATTCTTTTGTCCCGAAGGGGTTGTGATGTTGCTCTCTTCGAACCATCATCTCGTTTTATCAAGATCATGTTCTTTCCTTACTTATCCATTTAACCGGAGTCTTGTGAAATCTTTTCAAGTTCTTTCCATCTTATCATGTTTTAGTTCTCTTTTCGACCAAAGTGCTGCCAAAATTCTTTCTCTCTCGTTCCTTGTCTATCGGAGTGGTCGCAAATTCTTGCTTGTGCCTCGTGCCATTCTTCATCTCTTTGCAATCTCTAAATTTTGTTGTTTTCACTTGTTTGTCAAAGAAGCAACTAAGTTTTACCTCTTCCTTTCCTCTTCCTCTTCCTTTTCTCATTCTAAGATCTCGGGTCGAGATCTCTTGTTAGTGGAGGAGAGTTGTAACAGCCCGAGACCGATGCTCCAGACGCCTTCCATATATTTCGAGTCTCGTCGTGTGATTTATGTGTTTGTTGCATTCATCATCGCATCATTTGCATCATCCGCATTGCATCGGCACTCCGTTGCCATCGTTTTTGAAAACTTGCATCTGTTCGTATTTCCTGGTTCTCCCCGTTTTCGTTGACGACCGTTTCGAGACCAACCACACTCGCACGCGCCCACGACATCATTAAAAGTATTTTTTTTAAAGTATGTATAAAACTTTCTAGGAATGGGTTAAAAGTAGGCATGTGGTCTTAATTTATTGTAGGTAGACCGCCTGCCAAATTTCATCGCATTCGGAGGTCGTTTGATACACCAGCGGATAACTACTGCGGCACTATAGCCGGTTTATTCGTCGGACGTTTTTCGATTTTCAAAACTTCATTGCCAGGCCACACACTTCCCTCTCATCTTATCCCAACCCCTCTTCACCGCCCACCTAGACCATCTAAACCCCACCTCCGTTCGTGGCCATCAGATCATCATTGAATGGACATAATTCATACCACCATAGTCCCATCCATATATAGACCACCTAGACCTGGACCTAATCCCTAAAAATCCTCCTCCAGTCAAATTGCCACCGCCATCACTCCACTTCTTCCACCTCGGGATTGTCCCGATCCAGATCCACCTTCTCTCCTGCCTAAAGGACTCCACTCCTTCCTCGTTTTCCATGCCAGACCAACCGCAGCGCACCATGCATCCATAGGAGCCAGCGCCGCCGCCCAAATTCCTTGCGTCTCCAGCCATCGCATGAGCCTAGACGCGTCCGCCCGCCTGTAGAGCACCCAAGGTTACCCGTGACCCAGACCGGCCCCGCGCGCTTCTCCTCCAGCTGACCTCTGGCCGTGCGCCCGCAAGCAGCGGCAGCCAGCCGCCGACTCGCACCGCTCACCGAAGCAACCGACAATGACTTGCAGGTCCCCTGCGCTCCGTCCCTCTCCTTGCCTCATTCTCCCGTGCTACCCCTCTTCATCTCCCTCTCTCTCTAATCCATCTCTCTCTCTGCTGCTTTTCACCAGGAGAGTCAACCAGCGCCCCAGCCTCGCCTCGACGAGCCCCACGGGAGCCGCAGCTCGTGATAATCCCCAAGTGCAAGGAATCATCGTAGCAATTTCCAAAGGCGGAAGTGATAAGTATGGAGTTTCGAACCCACAAGGAGCTAAAGGTAAGATCAATATTCTCTCAAGTCCTATCTGCCACTGATACGACTCTACGTACGCCGAACGTTTGCTTCCAACTAGAAACGAGAAATAAAACTACGTTGTGGGTATAAAGAGAATAGCTTTGCATGATATCGGAGAACTAGAATATAAAGATAGGTGTTGTTATCATAAAGTTAGAATATATTACAATGTATTACAAACAGCGAGGGTGGAATAATGATGGGTCGGTGTGCGGAATTGTCCTAGGCAATTGTTAACAAGATCGGTAATCATTATTGCAATTTTATATGAGGGAGAGTCATAAGCTAACATACTTTCTCTACTTGGATCATATGCACTTATGATTGGAACTCTAGCAAGCATCCGCAACTACTAAAGATCATTAAGGTAAAACCCAACCATAGCATTAAAGCATCAAGTCCCCTTTATCCCATACGCAACAACCCACCTACTCGGGTTTATGCTTTTGTCACTCAAGCAACCCACTATAAGCGAATCATGAACGTATTGCAAGACCCTACAGCTGGAATCCTTCATGTGTGCGCAGCACGGAAGGCACAATAGGACAGCACCAAAATAAACATACAACTCAAACCATTCTATATCATCAATCAACCCATAGGACAAAAGTAATCTACTCAAAACATCATAGGATGGCAACACATCATTGGATCATAATATGTGGCATAAAGCACCATGTTCAAGTAGGGGATTACAGTGGGGTGCGGGAGAGTGGACCGCTAAAAGGAGATGAGGATGGTGATGAAGAAGGTGATGTTGATGAAGACGATCACCGCGGCGATGGTTCCCCCGATGGCACTCCGGCGCCACCGAGAGAGAGGGGGAGAGGGTCTCCCCCTTGTGCTTCCTCCTCCATGGCCTCCCCCCTGGTTGGGGGAAGGTTCTCCCTCTGGTCCTTGGCCTCCATGGCGATCATGGCCCCTCCGTCTTCCTCCTTCATGGTCTCCGGTGAAGGTGCCCCCCTCCGGCAGGGTGCCGGAGAGGGCCAAGATTGATCTTTCGTGGCTCTGGAGACTTGCGGTGGCGGAACTTCTGATCTAGATTTGCTTCTGGAGTTTTTGCTATTTATAGGAATTTTTGGCGTCGGTCTCACGTCAAGGGGGGCCACGAGGCGGCGACAAGCTAGGAGCGCGCGCCCTAGGGGGGGCGCCCTGCTAGCTTGTGGCGGTCTCGTGGCTCTTCTGGCCCAACTCCAATGCTTCGGGAGTCTCTTTTGGTCCACAAAAAATCATCGTAAATTTTCAGCCCATTCCGAGAACTTTTATTTCTGCACAAAAACAACACCACGGTAGTTCTGCTGAAAACAGCGTCAGTCCGGGTTAGTTCTAATCAAATCATACGAAAATCATATAGAATTAGTGTAAACATGGCATGAATACTTCATAAATTATAGATACGTTGGAGACGTATCAGCTCGCCCGTCGCCACGTCGGACCTCTGGAACCAGCGGGTCGCCGCCCGTTTCATCCGTTCCCGCGTCGCCCCGTGCATCCTACCAGCCGACATGGACAGCTCTCCCTGCCTCTGATCGTTCAAGGGAGATGAACACCAGCGCCTGATCGTGCTTGCATTGACGGCGGGTCAGCTCGCCTGGGCTACAGCCTCCTAGCGCCAAGGCCCATCCTGCAGTATGTCGTGCCGCCGCACAAGCAACCCCCAGCCACGACAATAGAGCGACCCATCTTTGTTGTTCCGCTTCATATTTGTTCAGCCAGCAATTGGGTATGCTTTATCTAGCCAAGAATGCATTTTTTATCACAATTCCACCGTTGGTCAACTGGTTAACCAGTGGCTTGTGCCGCTCAATTCCATCCAGAGGTCCTGAGTTCGATACTCAGGCATGCCAATTTTGCCCTGTTTTTGTTTATTTTTGCGCGCACACACACATGGCCACTTGGGCCGGTTCCATTGCTGGGCTGCTGCACTGTGCTCCTTCTGGCCCATGGTTGTTTTTTTCTGCTCTGAGGATTTATCTGTTTTTTTCTAGTGCATTGCAATTTCAGAAAATGCCATGTTTTAAAATGCTAATAACTTAATAATCGTGCACCGGATTAAAATAATTTATATATAAGTAAAATGCTCAGACTTTCATGTAGATTAACAATATCCAACTTTCCTCCATGTTTAAATTGTTTAAACCTGCTGTTTGAATTATTTATTATAAATGCCATGGTAAAATGATTTATTTCATAACTAAATAATCGTAGTTCCGTTTAAAATCATCCACATATGTAACTTGCTTAGAAAAACATGTATAATCACTTGGTGCCCTTTATTTTCTTGCTTAATAAATATAAAATATGTTTAGGACAGATCTCGATCAAATTCATAATTTGCACATGAGGTCGTTTCGGAAATGCTATATGTTGCTTTCGGCCTCATTTAAAATGCCTAGATGATGTAGTTGTGTATGCTTCACCTCTTGCCATGATGAACAATATTTAAAATGATTGTTTAGTTAAACAACATTAACCGCATTTCATGTAATATGGAGAGTTATTATTTGTTATATGTTCTTCTTCTCCATTTAAAATTGCATTAATTACATCTTCACCTCATGCCACGACCACCCATGTTAATAACCATTTCATATTGATGAGTACCTAAACGAGAGTGAACTAAATAATTCGAATGTGGAGTTTCGTCAATATGCAACTCGTTGCATATTGAACTTCACTTAATTTGTAGTATTTCATTGTTGTGTTTGCCATGCCATTCATAATTAAATGAACATGCATCATACTTGTTTGCACATCATGTCATGAATATGTTGTGGTGTTTACTGTGTCATTCGCTTGTTTCCGGATTGCTTCTTATCGATAGAATTCCGTAAGCGTTTCGAAGTGTGAGGATTCGTTCGACTACGTCCCGTTCGTCTAGTTCACGGATTTGTTCTTCTTCCAAGCGGATCTCAGGCAAGATGACCATTTCCCTAGATACCACTCTATCATTGCCATGCTAGTTATCTCGTTTCTATCGCTACATCTCGCTACCTGCCAGTTGTTTGTCAAGCCTCCCAAAATGCCATGATAAGCCTCTAACCCCCCCCCCCACACACACACACATCCTAGCAAACCATTGTTTGGCTATGTTACCGCTTGATCGGCCCTTCCTATAGCGTTGCTAGTTGCAGGTGCAGGTTGTTCCATGTGATAACATGGATATCTTTGGATATCACATTATTCTTGTTATTTAATTAATGCATCTATACACTTGGAAAAGGGTGGAAGGCTTAGTCTTTTGCATGGTGTTTCGTTCCACTCGTGCCGCCCTAGTTCTGAGTACCATTGTTATGTTCCATATTGAGCGCTCTTAACATGCTTGGGGTTGTTATGGGCACCCCCTTGATTTTTGTTTTGGCATAAAACTCTTCTGTCAAGGCCCAACATTGGTACTACATTTGCCTAATAACTAATAAAATTGCATAGGGACCCGCCGGCACCCGCAGATAATTAATCAACCCCCCGGCCAGTGATCCTCATGAGTGTTGGTCCAAACTAGAGCACTGGGCGGGGCCACCCAGGGCAACTTGGGTGATTTCTATCAGGCCACCGTATGCGTCGCTTATCCGTCGTGTCCTGAGGACGAGATACGCGGCTCCTATCGGGTTCGTCGACACGTCGGGCGGTCTTGCTGGATTTGCTTTACCTTTCTTGAATGTCTTGTGCACCGGGATTTCGAGGATACCTTGGGCTATCTCGAGGTTGAGGTTTTCCAGCGCAGCTTGTGGTTAGTTTGTGATGGATGAATTGGAGCACCCCTGTAGGATTAAATCTTTTTGAGAGTCGTGTGCGCGGTTATGTGGCAACTTGGAAATTTTATAATATCTGGTAATAGAAAACTTGAAGAAAACTCATTTAAATCACACCAACCGTGTGCGTAACCATGACTGTCTCTTCTTGTGTGGTTCGAACCAAGAAGGAACACGGTGGGGTTAGGGTTGACTCGTAAGTAGGTGGTCAGGATCACTTATTGATCATTTCTAGTTCACATCCGTTGATGCGTAGATCACTCTTCTTATTCTTGTACTCGTAAGTTAGCCACTCAAATAAATGCTTAGTGTTGATGCAGCCTCACCACTTAACCATATCTCACCCATTAAGCTTTGCTAGTCTTGATACCCTTGGAAATGAGACTGTTGAGTCCCCGTGGCTCGCAAATTACTACAACAACAGTTGCAGGTACAGGTAATGCGATGATTGGACGTGAGTGTGATGCTTGTTTGATTTGGAGTTCTTCTTCTTCTTCATCGATCATAGGATGGGTTCCAGGCCGGCAGCCTGGGATTAGCAAGGATGGATGTCGCTTTTATCGTTTGATTTCATCCGTAGTCGGACAATGTTCTTCTGTATGGTGATTGAATGTATTGTTGTATTTGATGATCTTGATTTAGCTTGTGGCGAGTGTAAGCCAATTCTGTATGCGCGTCTCCTCTTTACATGTACTTTTAACGATATCCATTCTTGCGAAACGACGAGATGCGCTTCTATCGCTGTCGAGGCCTCGAGCCAAAATAAGGATAGGACCACATCTTGGGCGTTACACTTTTCAAATATGTTCCATCAGTCATATTCCCTCTCTAAGATCGCATCGAATTAATTTCATCGTTGGCTCAACCTTTTCCTTATTCCTTATTCCGGAGTGTCTCAGTAATTCATGGTGTTGTTTCTCATCAGCATTCTCGGCGTTGAAGAATGAAGAAGTGTTTCTCTTAAATCTTGGTCCATTCTATTGAAGATTCATGTTTTGAGCTTGATGCTATTCTTTCAAATTGTTTCCATTTGTGAGAAATTCCTTCCTTATCTATTAATAGCATTGTAGAGTTGTTTTCATTTCTTGATCCTCCGACGGCCATCATTTCAAAAGATTTCTTCGTTCTCAGCTTTCATCTTTCATTCTCAAATTTTTCTCAATTGATGTCTCTTCATTCGTATCTCAATTATTCCGGCGTTTCGTTCAAATTTTTCTGCCAGACGGATCATGGTCTCTTTGTTCTCATGTATCCCAATCCATTCGAAGTATGCTCATTTGTTTCAAATTCTTACCGGTGGTTCCATCAAGAATTCTTCAAGTTTATGCGATCCCTCTTCAATCTTTTCAAGAAGAATAAGTAGTATGTCAAATCCGTTGCATTTCATCAATTTAAGTTGATGAAGGATAAGCATGACATAATTCTTATTCTTGTTTCATCAAGTGATTTCAATCCTTCTTCCGGAGTTGTTCTATATCAAATTCTTGATTCTAAGTTGTTCATCTTTTCTTTTCCGGAGTTCCAAGGTTTTCTCAAGTGTCTCGTCGCGAAGCTTCATCCAAATCATGGCAAGGCCTCAATCTTGTTCTTCTTGCAACAGTCAATTCTTTTCTATCATCCTTTCATTCTGGAGTTCTTCTCGATGGTTCTTCATGGTGGTTCATTAAGGATGTAATTAATTCTCGAAGTATTCTTTAATAATCTTGATGGAGGAGCTCAAGTATTCTTTGTCTTGCATTTCAAAGTGCAATTCATTTTCCTTTATCAATTTATATGGTTTTATAGCATTCTTGATTCATGAGGAGTCTTGAAGAGAATTTGTTAAAAATGATATATTTAAATCCATTTGTCTTCCTTGGATCTATTGTGGATTGGATTTCACCTAAAGCCAATCCTAAGGATTGTTGCTATCACTGAGCTTATCAATGATCCAAGTTCTCGATTTATCCTCTTGAGGAAAGAAGTTTTGCATATCTTGTTGCTCCCAAACCATCTTGGTTTCTATTAGTGACGGGTTGTCACCTCATAATTTTGAGATGTTTTCCATAAGCCCACAACAAGCTTATTCTTTTCGTTGTTGATTTTCCAACAACTCCATTCAATCCTTTCTTTATGACGATGCTTTTTAAATTCAATTGTGATAGTAGTTGTCATTTTCTTCTCAGTTCTCTTCTCTCCAATGATCTAGCTTCTATTCTTTTGTTCGGAAGGCGTTGTGATGTTGCTCTCTTCGAACATCATTTTGTTTTGTCAAGATCATATTATTTTCCATGCTTATCCATTTAACCGGAGTGTTGTGTCCTCTTTTCATGTTCTTTCCATCATATCAAGTCCTGCCTCTCATTTATACCGGAGTGCTTCCCAAATTCTTTCTCTCTCGTTCCTTGTCTATCTCGTTTCAGGAGTGGTATTGAAGTCTCGTTTGTTCCTCATGTCATTCTTAATCTCTTTACAACCTCCAAGGATAGTTGGTTTCACTCGTTTGTCAAAGAAGCAACAAAGTTTTATCTCTTCCTTTCCTCTTCCTCTTCCTCAGAGTTGTAACAGCCCGAGAGCGACGCTCCGGATGCCTTCCAGTTATTTCGAATTTTGTTGTGTGATTTATTTGGTTGCCGCATTCATCATCGCATCATTCGCATTGCATCGGCACTCCGTCGCCGTCATTTTTCAAAACTTGCATCCACTCGTAGTTGCCGGTTGTTCCCGTTCTCGTCGTCGACTGTTTTGGTACCAACCACACAGGCACGCGCCCGCGGCATCATCGAAATATTGTTTTAAAAGTGTGTATAAAATGTTCTTGGAATGGGTTGAAAGTTGGCGTATGGTCTTAATATATCCTAGATAGACCGCCTGCCAAATTTCGTTGTATTCGGAGGTCATTTGAGACCCGATCCGTTAAACATATAGAGGCACTATAGCCGGTTTAAATCGCAGGCATTTTCGGTTTTAAAACTACACCACCCCCTCGACCGGAGCTGTCCAATCGGAACGAATGGCTCTAAGAACGCCCCAAACCCCTAACCCTAGCAAACCTGTAGCCACCCACAACCCCGCAGCCACCCACATCCCCTAGCCTCCCTTCTCATTTACCGCAGCCACTTGGCGAGAGCCACCTGCCGTGTCGGATCCAGCCCTGCAGCCACACCTGTCGGATTTCGGGCTCGGCAAAACCCTAAGGAATTCAAACCCAGGGGCGTGTGCGAAGATTCCCCAACAGCTTCGCCCCCTCCAAGCACACAACACAATGCCCCGCTCGATGGCGAGGAAGACGATGGCACACGAGAGTTTACCTAGGTTCGGGCCGCTGCGAAGCGTAAAACCCTACTCCTGCCTTTTGGTGGATTGCCTCGCGAGGTGGTTTGTGGATGAACTAGTACAGTGGTGTGTTGCAGAGTGATCGCTCGCTCCTCTACCGAGTTACCTAGCCTCTACTTATAGCGGCCCGGGTCCTCTTCACTTATCGCAATGGCGGGAAGGGATCCCACAACGGCCGATTTTGAACGGGGACAGGAAGTACACCCTATCCTGACGAAAGGTGGTCTTCGCCTGCAAAGCAGTCGACGGTGATGCAGTGGTGGGCTCGATGATGACGTCCGTCCTGTGGGGCTTGGGGTCTTGGTCTTGTTGCACCGAAGTGGAAACCTTTGGAGGGCGCTTTCGGAACCCGCGTGCGTCCCTGCCTCCTTTGCACCAAAGGGGAAACTGTCCCCTCTGGCGTGCTGGCGCTCGCCTGGCCTGGCTGGCATCACCCTCGGCCTCCTGAGGTTATGTGTTGCATAGGAGTCTCCGCCACTCAGGAGGGGGCCTGGGGAGGCCTACATCTCCGCGGGTCTTGGTGCTGCTTCCCTCGTGAGAACGGGGCCTCGCGAGAGCCTTGAGTCGGGATAGACCGCGCCGGGCCGTAGTTGGTCGTTGAAATGGGCCACGCATGGGACCGCAGGCAGGCAAGTCTGGGTACCCTGGTATCCAGAACGCCGACAGTAGCCCCCGAGACCGAGGCGCGCTCGAGTTAGCTTCTGGGCGAATCCACGGTGGATGGGACGGAGCGCCGTGGGCCCCAATCGATTGCGGGTCCGACTCGACGTGTGGCGCACCACGAGTCGTGGGCGTCTCGGCTCCCCGAGGACGTCGGGAACCGCCTCGGGTCGGGCTGACGCCTGTCCTGCACGCCTCCTTGGCCATCATTATCCTCCCTTGAATGTTGTTTTGACCCCTTGCGTCCTCTCCCGTATCGGGCTATGCGGATGTGACCCGACGGGGGCAGGGGAAACGACGTGAGGCAGGAGAGCACGCCAGTCGAGTCCGGCACGCGCCGCTCGATGCGCCTGGCGACTCCACTTCCCACGTCGCCCCGCGTGCAGCGGTTGCGCCTATAAACCCGCCCCGCTCGGAGGGCCCTGCCATCTTGTCGCGCCCTCTCGCTTCTTTTCCTTCCGAGTTATCTTCCTCGTCTTCCTCCCTTCCTTTGCTCACTCATGGCATCCAGCAGAAGCGCGGCAGGCGCTGGGAAGCGTCCGGAGCCCCCGACTTCACCGGCGGCCCCCGGAGGCAGCGGTGGGGTGCCCTCTAGGCCAGCCCAAGTCCGCCGGCGCTGGGCCATCCTTGATGAGTAAGTTCCTCGTCTCCCGCTTTCTTCTCTTATAGCCGCGATGACCGCGCCGGTCTTGATCGTTTCCTCCTCTCAGGGTGCCCGCGCCCAAGAGGCGCAGGCTCGAGGAACTCCAGGAGGAGGCCGTTGCGCTGAGGGTTCAGCTTGCGGATGCCGATTCCGCCCTCCAAGCCGCGCTCAGGGGTCAGGCGGAGGCTCGGGCGGAGCTGGCGTCGCTCCAGACCCAGGTCCAGGGGGCCGTCGATGCCGTGCAGGCCGCCCAGGACGAGGCGGCCCACGCTAAGATGCTGGAGGCGCAGTGCGTCGTGCAGTATCGGGACGTCACCTTCCGCGCAGTCGGCGCGGTGAGCCGGTTCGTCGGGGAGGCCCCTGCGCTGCCGTGCGCGCATGGCGACGGGGGCTACCTCAATTTCTTCGACAAGGTGGTGGAGGCGCTGGAGATCGGCGTCTCCCGCGTTGATGAGGACAACGTGTCTAGTGCGCGGGACCTCCTGGACCTCGCGCTGACACGCGTCTTCTCCAACCTTCGCCGCTTCGTCCCCGAGCTCGACCTCCTCCGCGTCATGGAGCCGGTGCCCGAGGAGCTCCAGAGGCCCCTCAGGGACGAGACGCGCCCGCACGTGGAGTCCTTGGTGGAGCGGTTCGTCCAAGAGCCCCTCCCCGATGAGGACGACGACTCCGGCGCCGCGGCGGGCGACGGCTCGGGCGGCGACAGCGGCTCCTCCGCCTAGTCCTCCTCTGTTTTCTCTTCCCAGCTCCTGTCATGTCAAACAGCGCCTGGCCACTGGGGGCGTTAACTTTTGCGTTTTTACCTTCGTGTTCCTCCTCCTTTTTGAGCTATTGACTGTTTGTTCCGCGAGGCACATCCCTGCTTCTCCTACGGGGCCTTGCATCATTGTCGACGCGCCGCGGTCCCCCCCCCCCCCCCCCCGAGAAGCCCGCGAGGGTATTGCGCTAAGACTGACGACGGCGTCCGGTCGGGCCCTCGCGGAGCGGGCCCTCCTGAGGGGAGTGTGCCGCCCCCAAGGACAGGCCCTCTGCCCCGCCGCCTAGAGTGGCAGGGCTCCTTCCTTCGCGCTGCTCTCCCTTGCTCCTGAAACCACCAGAGTCCAGATGGGGTCACGTAACGGACGTAGCGCCTACATTTTCACGTTAGCGCTCGCGCCTCTTGCCCGGCATTGGGTCCATTAATTGACTAGGTGGTTTTTCACTTGTTAGGCGTGTGTACTTAGCTCTTTGGGTCGCGACGAGCCCGAGTGTATCGAAGCGTAGGCGGAGCGTCTAGGGAGGTCGAGGATTCCACCTGGGAGAGCTTGTTCCTTGCTTTCGTGGTGGTTCAGGAGCCCTTTCTGCACTCTGCGTCGACGGGGCCCGATCCTGAGCAGACCTCGACCACCATTGGGACGTCCGGATCAACAGAACTAGACCAAGGGGGCGAGGCCTCGGCCGCAATTGGAGCGTCCGGATCACCAGGACGAGACCGAGGGGCGCAGAGCTGCACGATCGGTGAGGTTCCCAAGACGTAGAGCCTGGGAACCCCCCTCTAACGCTCAAGTGAAGCTTTGCATCGGCAGGGCCCGATCTCGAGCAGACCTCGACCGCTGTTGGGGCATCCGAATCACCAGATGAGTCCAAAGGGAGCGAGGCCTCGGCCGCAATTGGGGCGTCCAGATCACCAGGGAGACCAAGGGGCGTGGAGCTACGCGATCGGTGAGGCTCCTGAGGTGCGTTGCTCAGGAGTCCCCTTTGACGCGCAAGTGGCGCTTTGCGTCGGCAGGGCCCGATCTCGAGTAGACCTCAACCGCTGTTGGGGCATCCGAATCACCAGATTAGTCCAAAGGGAGCGAGGCCTCGGCCGCAATTGGGGCATTCGGATCACCAGGACGAGACCAAGGGGCGCGGAGCTACGCGATCGGTGAGGATCCTGAGGCGCGTTACCCAGGAGCCCCTCTTGACGCTCAAGCGACTTCCTTACCTTTCCGCGGGCTACCGCCTCGGGAGGTGTCTGAGCCTCCTGAGGTTCCGTGATGTCATGCCGGGTCGTGGCTGGAGCCCCCGAGCGGGGGTTGACCGTTTAAGCGATGACTGCCCCCGAGGCGACGGGCCTTGCCCGCCTGCTCTGAGAGGCCACGAGGAGGGGCCAAAGGGCGCGAGCCGTGCTTGACACGGTGTCAATCCAAAAGGAAAAAGACTTCAAGACCAGAAGGAGGAATCGCGAAGAGAGAAAAGTTCCCGCCCCCTTTTTAAATAGGTTTGCAAAATCTTCAACTTCATTTCAAAAAGTGGCAATACGAACACAAAAAAGAAGCAAGGAACAGCCGCGTCCGGCACCTAGGCTAGTCTTCGCCTTCGTCTTCCCCCAGCGTGGAGCATAGGGCATCAACGTTGCGTGGGCATAGCCATTGGAGGGCAGTGTTGTCCGCCAGCGCGGAGCATGGGGCTTCCACTTGGGCGTGGGATGGAACCCCTCCGCGTCCTCGGGGGGCTCCGGGCGTATACAGCCCACTCATTATTACGTGAGAGTGTCACGGCCGAAGATAGCTGGGCAAGCCCCCACGCGCACGGCCTAGGTGCTCCCAACTCAGTTTAGAGCCATCCCACGCATTACTGCGTGGTTGCACGCCTCTGCAGCCCAAACATGTGTGCATTGCTCCCCGCGTAGCCGCGGGATTGCGCTCCCGCGGCCCAAACATGAGTGCAATACACCCAGCGCAGCTGCAGAGGTGTTGTGCCGGTGAAGCCGCCTCGTGAAGTGTCGCGGTGCCGGCCGGACCCCGGCCCGCGGGCCTCATGAGGACCCGCCTCCCGAGGGCCGCTCCAGCGCCTCCATTGCCGCGGGTGGCCCGCGTCGCCTGTACCCTGCCAATTCCCCAGGCGGCCGCTCCTGAGGCCCTGGGCTCGACTGTGCGCTCCTTGCTCGTGGGGGCGGTGGCTGCGCCGCGCCCCCGCGCTTCCCTGGATGCTCCCCCTCTCCCTCGCTCGCGTAAACCTGGCCTAGTGCCCCCTCCATGGAAGCCCCATGCCCGGCTTGGGGGAGAGCGCCCGGGGCACCTCCTTATCCCGGGAGGGTGCCGGCGTCCGTAGAGGGTGCCTGATCCTCCGCGCCTTCCGTAGGTATGACGTAGCTCGGAACGTAGGGCTCCGTATAGAGGCTTTGGCCCCCTCCTGAGTCGTCCCCGCGCGCTCCCAGGGCAGTCTCCCCGGGTGGCGGGACGACCTCTTCCTGGGCGCGCGGGCCGCAGACCCTCCTGCGACGGGCCTCTACCCGAAGTTGCCTGGATCTGCTGCCGCTGTTGGGTGGGTCGCGCATTTCTTGCCGTGAGTTGCTTCCGTGATCTTCTGTTGCGCCTCCATTACGGTTACCTGCCTGACCGGAAGCCTGAGCCGCCTGCTCTTTGTGCCGGTTGGCGCGCTCCCGCCGGGTCAGGCCAGGCTGTTGATGATCCAGTCGTCTTCCTTGAGGGTTCCGCCGACGTGGCCGGGCGATGCTTCGAAGCCTGTCACCGGGATCCGGAGGAGAAGGAGCACGGCGTGCGGCGGGCCCTGCTCAGGTTCGCCTGGGGGTGGAGCGGGCGTGCCGCCTGCAGGCGGGGCGACGGGCACGGTGAGTGAGCCCCGGGCGCCCAGTGCCGGTGGTCGCGAAGAGGGGTGGGGAAGCCAGGCCCTCCTCGCGACGTTGACCAACTCGGCGATGTGGTCTGCCCAGGCATCGAAGCCCCCGTGCGTCCGGCGATGGCGAAGCATCTCGCTCGCCATCAGGAGCGAATCATATGCGTTGATGCCCTCCACGTTGGTACGGTGCGACGCCGATCCCGTGGGCACTGCTCGCCCGCCCCGCGCCTGGCCGGCACGAGCGGCGGCTGTCGTGGAGACGACGCTGGTGGCCTGGTAATGGCCACCCTGCACCGCACTGCTGTGGCGTGGGTCTTGGACGGCAGTGGCGAGGTTGGTGAAGGCAGAACCGCCTAGACCGGAAGGATCTTGTGGGGCGTCGGCCATCGACGCGTCGGGGTGAAGGACAAACGAAGCTTGCTAAAGGCTCCGACACGCCCCCTACCTGGCGCGCCAAATGTCGGATTTCGCGCTCCGCAAAGCCCTAAGGAATTCGAACCCAGGGGCGTGTGCGAAGATTCCCCAACAGCTTCGCCCCCTCCAAGCACACAACACAATGCCCCGCTCGATGGCAAGGAAGAAGATGGCATAGGAGAGTTTACCCAGGTTCGGGCCGCTGCGAAGCGTAAAACCCTACTCCTGCCTTTTGGTGGATTGCCTCGCGAGGAGGTTTGTGGATGAACTAGTACAGTGGTGTGTTGCGGAGTGATCGCTCCCTCCTCTACCGAGTTACCTAGCCTCTACTTATAGTGGCCCGGGTCCTCTTCCCTTATCGCAATGGCGGGAAGGGATCGCACAACGGCTGATTTTGAAAGGGGACAGGAAGTACACCCTATCCTGACGAAAGGTGGTCTTCGCCTGCAAAGCAGTCGTCGGTGATCACGTCTGTCCTGTGGGGCTTGGGGTCTTGGTCTTGTTGCACCGAAGTGGAAACCTTTGGAGGGCGCTTTGGGAACCCGCGTGCGTCCCTTTCTCCTTTGCCCCAAAGGGGAAACTGTCCCCTCTGGCGTGCTGGCGCCCGCCTGGCCTGGCTGGCGTCACCCTCGGCCTCCTGAGGTTATGTGTTGCATAGGAGTCTCCGCCGCTCAGGAGGGGGCCTGGGGAGGCCTACATCTCCGCGGGTCTTGGTGCTGCTTCCCTCGCAAGAACAGGGCATCGCGAGAGCCTTGAGTCGGGGTAGGCCGCGCCGGGCCATAGTTGGTCGTTGAAATGGCCCATGCCTGGGACCGCAGGCAGGCAAGTCTGGGTACCCTGGTATCCAGAACATTGACAACACCCGATCCAGACGATCGGGACCGTCCGCACCAGATCGATGGGTCTCCAGCGCCCTAGTTCTTCCCCGACCAGCGTAGCCCGCGAGACCCAAGCGCGGCCCGCTCGAGCCCATCCAGCCACTGCCGGGGGAAGATCGTGCCCAAGCTCCTCCAGGAGAGAAGCTCCTCTCGATCTATCCCGCGCCTTGCTCCATCGTCGGTCTTCCCCGCCGCGAGCCACACCTCGACAGAGCTCCTTCGACAACCGTGACCCCTCCGGAGCCACGCAAGCTAGCGCCGTCCCTCGTGCCCTGCTCTCCCTCCTCTCACAGCTCTCTCTCCCGCTCTAAGCTCTCTCGTGCGTCCTCTATGCAGGGAGCAGCCGCCGCCATGGAGGAAGTTCCAGCCACCCCTCATCGCCTTCGCCATGATCTGGGGCTGCATCGCCAGATATGTCACCTTTGGGTCCCACGACACCGGATCCGCCGTTCCGCTTGCCCCGACCCCGTCCCCATCTCGAACATCGCTGCCTATCTCCACCGAACCAGGAGGTTCGCGCCACCCTGCTCGTCTGCATCGAGTGAAGGAGACGACGAGCCAATGCCAGCATTGACTGCGCCCTTGCTGCATGGGCCTCCTGCCTCGCGAGGCCCAGCCATGACCAGGAGCCGACCTGCCCAAGCCAGCGTCAAGGCCAAGCTCCGCCTCTTCCCGGCTTGCGCACTCACCTCGACCCAAGGCCCAGCTAGGTGAACGCTCTGTCCCTCCTATCCCTCGCCCTGTGCGTAGTATGCTTATGTTGCGCTCAGTTACTGTTCAGGCCCGTTAGCAGATTCGGCCCAATTCATTTTTTTCCTATCAGTGAATTTCTCTATTATCTAGTAAATTACAGATTTGCAGAATAACTCACCAACCCTGCACCATATGTAAAAACTTTATATATGAAAAATGTTCAGAATTTTGTGTCGATTAATAATATCCAACTTTCATCCATGATAAAAATGTTTAAACTTGTTGTTTGTTTTAATTTGCTTAAATGCCATGTTAAAACGGTTTTTATCATAACTAATTAATTGTAGCTCCGATTAAAATGAACCACATATGTAACTTGCTTAGAAAAATGTGTAGAATCACATGGTGCACTTTATTTCCATGTTTAATCAATATAAAATATGTGATAGGCAGATCTGTACCAAACTTAAAATATGCATATGGTATCATTTCAGAAATGTTATATGTTGCTTCCGGCCTCATTTAAAATGCATAGATGATGTAGTTGTGTATGCTTGACCTCTTGCCATGGTGAACACATTTAAAATGATTGTTTATTTGGACAACATTAACCGCATTTCTCGTAATATGGAGAGTTATTATTTTGTTATATGTATGTTCTCCTTCTCCA
Source organism: Elymus sibiricus (assembly GCA_039707655.1). NCBI lineage: Eukaryota > Viridiplantae > Streptophyta > Magnoliopsida > Poales > Poaceae > Elymus > Elymus sibiricus. Next base: position 257,233,175 of record CM077667.1, read on the forward strand.
TTTAAAATTGCTTTAATTCCATCTTCACCTTATGCCATGACCACCCGTGCTAAACAACATTTAACATTGATTAGTACCTAATCGAGAGTGAACTAAGTAATTCAAATGTGGAGTTTCGTCAATACGCAACTTGTTGCATATTGAGCTTCACTTAATGTGTAGAAGTCGATTGTTGTGCTTTGCCATGTCATGCATATTTGAATGAACATGCATCATCCTTGTTTGTGCATAATGTCATGAATATTAGGGATCTTAGGCAAGATGACCATTTCCCTGGATACCACTACTATCATTGCCATGCTAGTTGGCTCGTTTCTATGGCTATGTCTCCCTACCTACCACTTGTTTGTCAAGCCTCCGAAAATGCCATGATAAGCCTCTAACCCTCCACATCCCAGCAAACCATTGTTTGGCTATGTTACCGCTTGCTCAACCCTTCTTATAGCATTGCTAGTTGTAGGTGCAGGTTGTTCCATGTGATAACATGGATATGTTTGGGATATCACACTACCTTGTTATTTAATTAATGCAACTATACACTTGGTAAAGGGTGGAAGGCTCAGCCTTTTGCCTGGTGTTTTGTTCCACTCTTGTCGCCTTAGTTTCCGAGTACCGGTGTTATGTTCCATATGGAGTGCTCCTAACATGCTTGGGGTTGTTATGGGGACCCCCTTGATTTTTGTTTTGGGATAAAACTCTTCTGGCAAGGCCCAACATTGGTACTACGTTTGCCTAATAAATAATAAAACTTGCATAGGGACTTTCCGGACCCCATGGATTAAACAACAACCCGGGCCAGTGCTCCTCATGAGTGTTGGTCCAACCCAGAGAAGCTTATTAACACTGCCCCGGGGCAACTCGGTGATTGGCGTGGTAACCATAGCTCATCCGTCGTGTCCTGAGAACAAGATACGCGGCTCCTATCAGGTTTGTCGACACGTTGGGCGGTCTTGCTGGATTTGTTTTACCATTCTCGATTGTCCTATGCACCGGGATTTCGAGGATTCTTTGGGCTATCTCGTGGTTGAGGTTTTCTGGCGCAGCTTGTGGTTAGTTTGTGATGGATGAGTTGGAGCACCCCTGCAGGGTTAAATCTTTCTGAGAGCCGTGCCCACGGTTATGTGGCAACTTGGAAATTTTATAATATCTGGTAATAGAAAACTTGAAGCAAACCCAAGTAAAATACACAAACCATGTGCGTAACCGTGACTGTCTCTTTTCGAGGGAGTTTGGAAAGAGAACACGGTGGGGTTATGTTTGACTCGTAAGTAGGTGTTCAGGATTACATCTTGATCATTACTAGCTCATGTCCTTTTATGCGTAGATCACTCTTCTTATTCTTGTACTCGTAAGTTAGCTAGATATCAAATTCTTAGTGCTTGTCGCAGCCTCACCACTTAACCATACCTCACCCATTAAGCTTTTGTAACAGCCCGAGACCGACGCTCCAGAAGATTCCCCTTTTATTTCCATTCTCGTCGTGTTGTCCGTTCGGTTGTCGCATTCATCATCGCATCATTCGCATCTTCTGCATAGCATCGTCTCTCGTTTTGGAAAACTTGCATCCGTTAGTAGTTGGGTTCTCCCCGTCGAGCGTTTTGAGTCCGACCACACACGCACGTGCCCGCGGCATCGGAAAAAAATATCGTTTTAAAGTGCGCAGAAAATATTCTCGGATTGGGTCGAAAGTTGGCGTGCGGTCTTAATATAGAGTAGGTAGACCGCCTGTCAAATTTCGTTGCAATCGGAGGTCGTGTGATACCCGAACGGTCAACCATAGTAGCGCCGTCATCGGTGAAATCATCGGACGTTTTTCACGGTTTAAAACTTGTCGCCGGGCTGAAACCTTCTCTCTCTTCTTAGCTCAACCCCTCTCCACAGCCCAATAACCCACTTAGCCCCCCTCCACTTCTGGACCATCCGATCGACATCCAACGGTCCGAAAACGGAGCAAAACCAGCTAACCCTAGCCCCCTTGCTATATATGGACGCCTAGCCCTGTCCAAAATGGATCCCTAGTCATCCTCCTCGAATCCCGCGCCGCCTCCCACCTCCTCCCACGGATCCGGCGCCGCCAGCCTTAGCCCGCCACTTGGTGTGCCGCCGCCGCCAGCCAGCCACCTGAGCCGCCGCTAGCAGCCAATCGGGTGCCTCCACGTCGCCCCACAGCCCCTCTCTCCTCCCTCCATCGCTCCCAGCCGCCAGGCCCGCCTCGACCCATCGCAGGCCCGCCCCGGGCCTGAGCCGGGCCGCCGCCGGCCGCGTGCGCCCGAGGCGCCCCGCTAGCGCTCCTCCCGCTCGGCCTGAGCTCGCCTCCCGCCGGCGACCTCCCACGCCCGTCCCGCGCCGCGCTTAGGCGCCGTCGCCGGCCGGAGCTCCGCCGTGCCGCCACGCCTCGCCGCGCCGCGCTGTGTCTCGCTGCCTGCGCTGCCGTCGCCCCGCCGCCACGCCTAGCCGCCTCCTCGCGGCTCCTCCCTCGCCGCCGCTCAGAGCTTCGAGCTCGCCGGAGCGCGCCCTTGCCGGTTGCCCTCGCCCTGTCTCTGCCAGATCCGGGGCAGGAACCCCCGGATCCTTCGCCCCGTCGCCGTTTGCGCCGCCTCCGGCGACCACCGGACCACCGCGCCATCGCCTCCGGCCATCCCCTGCCGCATGGCCGGCCTCCTCTCTGGATCTAGACGGATCCGTCCATCCCCGGCCGGGATGGCCGGGTCCCTCGAACCAAACGCCCGCACCGCGCCTGCACCGCCCCGTCCCGGTTCCTCCCCGTCCAGATTTTTCGTGAGCGTATATTTTTCCAAGTCCCTGGAGTTTTGACTGTTTTACATCATATAGCCATGTTTAGGTGCTTGTAGTTTTTAAACCGTGTGTCGGATTGCAATGATTTTAATATGTAAAATGATCTACTCTTCATGCTCTACATGATTGTGGCATTTGCATGATCATAGGAATTCATCTAGGTACTGTAATATGTGTTGCAATAATGCATTCCATCGTAGTTGTGAAATCTGTTATTTTATTCAATGTTGCGTGGATGATTGCATCTAAACCGTAGACCTTTTGCATGTGGTTTCTTCATGAGATGTGTTCTACAATATGTCTACTTTGATGCCATGCCTCTGGTTGCTAGGTAGAAGTTCATTATCATGTCGATTTTCTTGCTCTCAAGTTGCTATCACTATAAAACTGAAATCTGGTAAAGATAAGTTCCATTTTGCGGTGTTCGTATTAAGCAATCCATGACCCGTATGAACATGTGCCAATGATATGTTTGGTAGTGTGTGATGTCTTCTTGCTGTTAGTGTCCTTACCATGCTCATAGAGGGTTGTTATGCTACTGTTATTGCCATGTCTTCATGCCTAATCAAAACTGCAGTTTTGGGAGATAGCTAAATTTCACTAAGTCTGAAACTGTTATTTTGTTGCCATGTTGCCATGTGATTTGCTATTGATCTAGGAGTCTTTTGTGGTTGCCACCAAGGAGTCTTTTGTTAAGCATGTTGTTGACTATCATGTTGTGCCAATAGTTTGCGTGAATGGGTTTTTCATCATAATTAATTCTGCTGTCCAACATGTCAATCTGTTAATAACTGCTGCACATGTCTACTCTAATTTTCACAAAGTCTGAGAATCTGTTTTCTTCATAATGCCATGTTGTGATGATGCTAGCCATGTTTCTATGCATAATTAGACGTTGCCACAATGGTATGAATTGTAGTGCATCATGTCTACTACCATGCTGTTAAGTTTCATGACAATATATGACCTGTAGAATATAGTTTTAATATGCCTCCATGAAAGTCTGCTATGCTAAAACCTCTTATTTTCACTAAGTCCTAATCTGCCATATTTTATTGCCATGTTGTGAGCTTCCTACCATGTGATCCATGACTCTTTTTTGTATGAAATGTGAAGTTGAAATGAAGTGTGTGTTATATGCTACTGACCCATGCTTAGTTTGTGCATTTTAGAATCTTGTAGCTTGTTGTTTTCATGTGTGCAATATGACATGTTGCTGTTTTGGACAGATTTGAACTTAAACTTGTATTGGTGATTGTGGTTAAACCATAGCTCCGTTTTGAGCATGCCATATATGAATCTTGCTTAGAATTTCATGTAGTTTCATAATATCTTGCTGTATTCATGATTTGAGATGTTTATGGTTGAGGTTTGCATGCATTTTGCATTCATGACATATGCATCTTGTGTTGATCATATCTTTTAGGCCGTAGCTCCGTTTTATATGATCTAATATGTAAATCGACTAGAATGACGAGTAGAATCACATGGTGCATTTTGTTTTGCTGTTTAACAAATATAAAACATGATTAGTTCAGATCTGGACCAATTTCGAAATTAACATATGGGGTCATTTCGGAAATGCTATATGTTGTTTCCGGCCTCATTTAAACTTGCCTAGATGTGTAGTTTACTTATGCTTCACCTCTTGCCATGTTTAACAACATTTAATATTGTTGTGTACCTAAACGGGAGTGAAGTAAATAATTTTAATGTGGAGTTTCGTCAATATGCAACCGTTGCATATTGAGCTTCACTTAATGTGTAGAAGTTGATTGATGTGCTTTGCCATGTCATGCATAACATGCATCATATTTGAAGTGCATCATGTCATGCATATGTCGTGGTGTATCGTGTGTTGATTGTTTGTCCCGGATTGCTTCTTCTAGATAGAGTTCCGAAAGCGTTCGGAGTGTGAGGATTCGTTCGACTATGTCCCGTTCGTCTACTTCTCGGATCGCCTGCTTCACGGATTCGTTGATCTTCCAAGCGGGATCTCAGGCAAGATGACCATTTCCCTGGATACCATTACTATCATTGCCATGCTAGATGTCTCGTTTCTATCGCTTGTCTCGCTTCCTACCACTTGTTTGTCAAGCCTCCCAAATGCCATGATAAGCCTCTAACCCTCCACATCCCAGCAAAACATTGTTTGGCTATGTTACCGCTTGCTCAGCCCTTCTTATAGCGTCGCTAGTTGCAGGTGCAATTGTTTCCATGTGTCAACATGGATATCCTTTTGTTATATCACAATATTATTACTTTTTAATTTAGTGCACGTATATACTTGGTAAAGGGTGGAAGGCTTGGCCTTTTGCTCGGTGTTTTGTTCCACTCTTGCCGCCCTTGTTACTTGTGAACCGGTGTTATGTTCCATAAATGAGCGCTCCTAACATGCTCGGGGTTGTTATGGGGATCCCCTTGATTTTCGTTTTAGGATAAAACTTGTCTGGCAAGGCCCAACATTGGTACTACATTTGCCTAATAACTAATAAAATTGCATAGGGACTTTCCGGACCCCGTGGATAATTAATCAACAACCCGGGCCAGTGCTCCTCATGAGTGTTGGTCCAAAATAGAGCACTGTGCGGGGCCACCCCAGGGCAACTTGGGTGATGTCTATCAGGCCACCGTACGCGTCGCTTATCCGTCATGTCCTGAGAACGAGATACGCGGCTCCTATCGGGTTCGTCGACACGCCGGGCGGTCTTGCTGGACTTGTTTTACCTTTCTCGAACGTCTTGTGCGAGGAATTCCGAAAATACTTCGGGCTATCCCGAGGTTGCGGTTTTCCTATGGAATTGCCTAGGAAATCACGGGATTCGTGCTCGAGGTTATTCCCGCGGCGTGTGGTTAGTTTGTGATGGATGAGTTGGAGCACCCCTGCAGGGTTAAATCTTTCGGAAAGCCGTGCCCGTGGTTACGTGGCAACTTGGAAACTTTGTTTAACACCCGGTCATAGCAAACTTAAAGTAAACTCTAATAAAATACACCAACCGTGTGCATAACCGTGACTGTCTCTTCTCGTGATTTATGAACCGAGAGAGAACACGGTGGTGTTATGTTTGTTCGTAAGTAGGTGTTCAGGATCTCTTAGAGATCATTACTAGATCACGTCCGTTTCCGCGACAATCATCCCCCTTTATTCTTGTACTCGTAAGTTAGCCACTCAAATAAATGCTTAGTACTTGCTGCAGCCTCACCACTTAACCATACCTCACCCATTAAGCTTTAATAGTGTTGATACCCTTGGAAATGAGATTGTTGAGTCCCTGTGGCTCACAGATTACTACAACAACAGTTGCAGGTACAGGTAATGCGATGCTTTGACGTGAGAGCGATGCTTATTTGATTTGGAGTTCTTCTTCTTCTTCTTCTTCTTCTTCATCGATCTAGGATGGGTTCCAGGCGGCAGCCTGGGATAGCAAGGATGGATGTCATTTATCGTTTGTTTTTGTCTGTAGTCGGACCCTGCTCTTCTGTATGATGTTTGTATATGTTGTTGTATTGATGTGATATTGATGTAGCTTGTGCCGAGTGTAAGCCAATTCCATATACTCATCTCTTCTTTACATGTACTTGTAATGATATCCATTCTTGCAAAACGACGAGATGCGCTTCTATCCCTGTCAAGGCCCTCGTGCCAAAATAAGGATAGGATCGCATCTTGGGCGTGACAGCTTTGCTAGTCTTGATACCCTTGGAAATGAGATTGCTAAGTCCACGTGGCTCATAGATTACTACAACAACAGTTGCAGGTACAGGTAATGCGGTGCTTTGACATGAGAGCGATGCTTGTTTGATTTGGAGTTCTTCTTCTTCTTCTTCAACGATCATCGGATGCGTTCCAGGCCGGTAGCCTGGGATTAGCAAGGATGGATGTAGCTTTTATCGTTCGTAGATCTTCCATTTATTGGGAATTCGTTCGACTTGGTTCATTCAAGGCATCTTCATATACTCATCTCCTCTTTACATGTACTTGTAATGGTATCCATTCTTGCGAAACGACTAGATGCGCCTCTATCCCTATCGAGGCCCTCGAGTCAAAATAAGGATAGGACCGCATCTTGGGCGTTACACTTATGCATGTGCTTCCTTCATGTCATTTTTTCTCTGTAATGTGCTCTATCATACCATGTCTTTGGTTGCCATGTAAAACATTTATATCATGTCAATTTCTTGCACTTAAGTGGTCATCGGGCTAAAACTATTTTCTGATTAACAGGAAGTTCCGTTTTGCAAATATAATAGTAAATGATCCATGGATCCTATGAATTTGGGCCAATGGGGTAATTTGAACATTGACATGTCTACTTCATGTGCATATCAATTTCATAAATTTTAAAAATGCTTAAGATACTATTTTGTGCATCCCAAAATAGCATCATGAAGTAACTGTTTTGCATTCTAGATTTTCACTAAGTCTGAAACTGCTGTTTTAAAACTTGTCAACTTGTATTGATGAATGTCATTGATCTAGATGTCATATAAAGATGTTCAGTAAACATGTTTTGATCTTCATCATATATTCTATCACACCACTCATTTTCTTTCAATAAAAACTTCCTCTAGCATACTTAAAATTTTCCCTCAACATGTCATTCCAATGTTTCAGCTTGGATGAAAACTGTGATTTTCTCTAAGTTCTTAATCTGGACAGAAACTTTGCATCTTGTGAAAATCATATCAATTCAACCATGATGCCTAAGAAAATGATCTTTATATGAATTGGGAAGCATTTTAAGTGTACTACAACATCATATCATTTATTTGCATGCTAGCATCCTGTAGTATCATGTTTTATTGCTCCAAAGTAGGCATCTCACTATTCTTGACACATTGGATTTAAAACTTGTGTTGTTTGCATCTTGTGAACCGTGCCTCCGTTTTGAGCATGTAATACATGAAACTTGTTTAGGATTGCATGTAGTTCCATAATATCCTTTTGGATTCATGATTAAAATGTTCGTGGTTGTTGATTGCATGTATTTTGCATTCATGCCATGCTAAACTTGTGTGGTCATATCTTTTAGACCGTAGCTCCAAATTAAATGATCTATATATGTAAATTGCCTAGAATGACGTGTAGAATCACTTGGTGCATTTTGTTTTCCTGTTTAATAAATATAAAATATGTTTAGGACAGATCTGTACCAATTTCGAGATTTGCATCTGGGGTCATTTTGGAAATCCTATATGTTCTTTCCAGACTCATTTAAAATGTCTAGATAGATAGTTTAATTATTCTTCACCTCATGCCATGATAAATAGCATTCAAACTTGTTGGGTAACTAAACGAGAGTGAACTAAATAATTCAAATGTAGAGTTTCGTCAATATGCAACTCGTTGCATATTGAACTTCACTTAATGTGTAGTAGTTGTTTGCTGTGCTTTGCCATGCCTTGCATATTTAAATGGACATGCATCATACTTGGTTGCGCGTCATGCCATGAATATGTTGTGGTGTTTACCGTGTGTTGTTTTCTTATTTCCGGTTTCACTTCTTCTCACTAGAGTTTCGATAACATTTTGGAGTGTGAGGATTCGTTCGTCTACTTCACGGATTTCGTTCTACTTCCAAGCGACATTCCAGGCAAGAGGGCCATTACCTTGGATATCAGTACTATCAATGCTATGATAGTTGTCTCGTTGCTATCACTATGTCTCGCTACCAACCACTTGTTTGTAAAGCCTCCCAAAATGACATGATTAGCCTCTAACCATCCACTATCCTAGCAAATCGTTCTTTGGCTAAGTTACTGCTTGCTCAGCCCCTCTTATAGCATTGCTAGTTGCAGGTGCAGGTTGTTCCATGTGGAAACTTGGATATCTTGGGATATCACATTGTTCTTGCTATTTAAATTAATGCATCTATACACTTAGTAAAGGGTGGAAGGCTTGGCCTTTTGCTTGGTATTTTGTTCCACTCTTGCCGCCTTAGTTTCCGATTACCAGTCTTATGTTCCATATTGAGCGGTCCTAACATGCTCGGGGTTGTTATGGGGACTCCCTTGATAATTCGTTTTAGAATAAAACTCTTCCAGCAAGGCCCAACGTTGATTAGAAAATTTTGCCAACATAATAATACTGAACACCTTTATTAATGCTTAGAGGGTCGCCCCCTCGTTGATTTAATCTACATAATCAAGGGATGGCCAGTGCTGATGGTGCTGGTCCAAAATAGAGCACTGTGCGGGGCCACCCCGGGGCACCTTGGGTGTTTAATTTGGCCGATGTACATGTAGGTTATCTCGTTGTGCCCTGAGAACGGGATACGTGCGGCTCCTATCGGGATCTGGCCTGTCAGGCGGTCTTGCTGGATTTGTTTTACCTTTGACGAATGTCTTGTGCATCGGGATTCCGACGACACTTCGAGCTATCCCGCGGTTGAGGTTTTCCAATGCAGCTTGTGGTTAGTTTGTGATGGATGAGTTGGAGCACCCCTGCGGGGTTAAATCATTCGGAAAGTCATGCCCGCGGTGTGGCAACTTGGAAACTTTATAACACACGGTTATAGAAAACTTGAAGTAAACCCAATTAAAATACACCAACCGTGTGCGTAACCGTGATCGTCTCTTTTTGAGGGATATCGGGAAGAGAAAACAATGGGGTTATGTTTGACTCGTAAGTAGGTGTTCGGGATCACTTCTTGATCATAACTTGTTCACGTTCGTTATGCGTAGATCACTCTTCTTATTCTTATACTTGTAAGTTAGCCAGATAAAATGCTTAGTGTTGCTGCAACCTCACCACTTAACCATACCTCACCCATTAAGCTTTGCTAGTCTTGATACCCTTGGTAATGAGATTGTTGAGTCCTCGTGGCTCACAGATTATTACAACAACAATGCAAGTACAGGTAATGTGATGCATTGACGTGAGAGCGATAATTCTTCCATTTGGAGTTCTTCTTCTTCTTCATCGATCATAGGATGGGTTCCAGGTCGGCAACCTTGGATTAGTAGGGTGGATATTGTCTTCTTTTTTGTTTGATTTCATCTGTAGTCAGATCCTGCTCTTCTTTATGATGATTGTTATGTACTGATGTATTGAGATATTTATGTTGTAGCATGTGGCGAGTGTAAGCCAACTCGATATACTCATCTCTTCTTTACATGTATTATGATGATTTCCATTCTTGCGAAGCAACCCGAAATCCGCTTCTATCCTTATCTAGGCCCTCGAGCAGTCGCGAGGATTGATACACATTTTGGACGTGACACCTTGGATGTCAGGTCCATGACCCTACCACTAGTAGGTGACCTCATCATTAGCCCCCGAATCGGTGGAGGTTTTGGAGGTCGAGTGCAAGGAATCCTTGGAGTGACTCGGGTGCTCTGGGGGCACTTAGAGCTTGTACCCAAGGGATTATCCATTCTGGCCTAGGTAGAAACCGCAACGGATTTTGGATTGCAAGTTTTTCGAGTGATCAGATTGAAATGATTGCTCGAAAAAATTTGATGGCATTCGAATATCTCTTGGGAGAGATACACTTGTGGTCCGAAACTGGACATGCTATGAAACTCGAGAGACAGTGTGGGAGTAAGGACTGGTCCTCTAAATATCCTTGGGGAGCACCTACATCAGTCGGCCACGAGTCCAAATTTACGAAGCTCTCGCCTTGACGCTTAGGTATGGGCCAAGTTAACCCACGTAGGGGCGTCGAGTTCATCCCGCTGCAATCCTGAAGATGTCTTTAGTCGGATAATTTTTCGTGTTCGAGTGCATGAAGGCCCTTATATGGTGCTCGGTCGAGCCGAGGTTCCCCCCTGGGCAGGGAAGCGTGGATAATCAATCGGGTTGATTCCCGGCGAGAATTTCGCGAGTTTGAATAACGGTCGTGCGCGAGGAAGCAGTTACGTCACTGCGTGGTGGGGAAAGTGGGGCGTGGCGCCTTGATTTCCGCTGCGAGATCTGCCACGTGCCCGATTTACTCTGTGCGAAAGATATTGCCAGATTTGCACTTGATGGCAAAAGATTTCCCGACGGATTTCTCTGTAGTATAAATAGGAGGTAACCCTGATGCGGAATTGCCCAAATCCCCTTTCCATTCCCATTTCCTCAGTCGCGCATCCGCCACACTATGCCATGCCCCGCCACCCCGCAATCCATCCCCGCACCAATCTTCCTGAGAGAGATGGTGAAGGAATCGACAGCGACGCTAGAGCGGGCAAGAAGACATCGAGGGGATCCTCGTAGAGCGCCGGCGCCTCGTCAGGCTAGCTCCAAGGTGACAGGACCCTGTCGCCGGCCACGTAGACTCGTCTCATGGAGTTTGAGAGCCAGGGGCTCGTGGCTTCCGGAAGTTGGAGGTTGCAGGATGCGGGTGACCTGCAGCCGTCGCCTCGGGGAGACGAGTGCGTCCTCCTGGTGACGCATGACGTGGCTTGAGACTGCGTCGGTATTTCCCCAAAGAGGAAGGGATGATGCAGCACAACGACGGTAAGTATTTCCCTCAGTTATGAAACCAAGGTTATCGAACCAGTAGGAGGATCACCACCACCAAATAAGCAGCACCTACACACAAATAACAAATGCTTGCAACCCGACGCGAAAGAGAGGTTGTCAATCTCTCTACGGTAAAAAGATAGATCAGGTAGTGATAGGTAGGAGAGATAGATCTCTTAAGAACACAAAATAAAAAGAGCAAATAAAATATGCAGCAATATGTTTTTGGGTTTTTGGTTTTGTAGATCTGAAAACAAAGAGGCAAAAAGATAGATCGGAAAGCAATATGTTGGAAAAGTTGACTCGGGGGTCGTAGGGTTCACTAGTTGCTTCTCTCATGAGTATAGCACACGGTGGGTGAACAAATTACTGTTGGGCAATTGATAGAAGATCAAATAATCATGACAATATCCAAGGCGATGATCATTATATAGGCATAACGTCAAACATAAGTAGACCGACTCCTGCCTGCATCTACCACTATTACTCCACACATCGACCGCTATCCAGCATGCATCTAGTGTATTAAGTTCATGGAAAACGGAGTAATGCAATAAGAACGTTGACATGATGTAGACAAGATCTATTCATGTAGGAATAGACCCCATCTTGTTATCCTTAATGGCAACGATACATGCGTGCCTTGCTGCCCCTTCTGTCACTGGGAAAGAACACCGCAAGATCGAACCCATCACAAAGCACCTCTTCCCATGGCAAGAAAAATCGATCTAGTCGGCCTAACTAAACCAAAGATTCGAAGAAGAAATACGAGGCTATAAGTAATCATGCATATAAGAGATCAAAGAAGACTCAAATAATATTCATGGATAGAAACTAATCATGAACTCAAAATTCATCGGATCCCAACAAACACACCACAAAAGTTTACATCAAATAGATCTCCAAGAGACCATTGTATTGAGAATCATAAGAGAGAGAGAGAGAGAGGAAGCCATCTAGCTACTGCCTACGGACCCGTCGGTCTATGGTGGACTACTCACGCATCATCGAAGAGGCACCTATGAAGAAGATGAACCCCTTCGTGATGGTGTTTAGATTGGATCTCGAGGTTCTGGAACTTGCGGCAGCTGGAATTGTGTTTCGTCGACTACCCTAGGGTTTTTGGAATATTTGGGAATTTATAGGCATCAGAGGCGGTGTAGAGGGGCCCCGTGGAGGGCACAACCCATCAGCGCGCGCCGGGGCCCCCCTGGCACGCCCTGGTGGGTTGTGCTCTCCACAGCCCACCTTCCTGGCTCTTCTTTGTCCCACTGGGTGTCTTCTGGTCTAGAAAAAATCTCCAAAAAGTTTCGTCGCGATTAGACTCCGTTTGGTATTGATATTCTACGAAGTAAAAAACAAGAAAAAAACAACAGCTGGCACTTTGGCACTATGTCAATAGGTTAGTCTCAAAAAATGATATAAAGTTGTTATAAAATGATTGTAAAACATCCAAGAATATTAATATAACAGCATGGAACAAGCAAAAATTATAGATACGTTGGTGACGTATGAGCATCCCCAAGCTTAATTCCTACTCGTCCTCAGGTAGGTAAATGATAAAAACAGAATTTTTGATGTGGAATTCATCTCATATTCTTTTCTTTTGTATAGCATGGACATTTGGACTTGTAAATGATTCAAATCAATAGTCTAGTTTTAACATAATGACTTCAATACTCAAGCATGTCAACAAGCAACCGTGTCTTTCAAAATATCAACACTAAAGAAAGTTATGCCTAGCCCATCATGCTCAATCATTGATTCATTCATGAAACACACTCAAATATTAGCTATGCCCAATGCTCAAGTACAATCATAGTGCCCCCTAGTTGGTGCTTTATAAGAGAAGATGGAGACTCAAAGTAAAAATAAAAAATTGCATAAAGTAAATAGATAGGCCCTTCGTAGAGGGAAGTAGGGATTTGTAGAGGTGCCAGAGCTCATGGTTTAATTGAGAGAGAAAAAAAATTTGGGTGGCATGCCTTTCCTGTCAACGAAAACGACAAAGTAGCTGACAATACTTTCCATGCTAGATATATCATAGGCGGTTCCCAAACAGAAAATAAAGTTTATTCCTTTTTCCACAAAACTTTCACTTTCCATGACGAGCCGTATCCACGGTTGCCTTCCATACCAACACTTTCCAAGGAATTTATTATTTGACAACATAAAGTAAATATTTTTTTTCTTTTTTCATTTCGGGAATGGGCATCCCTATTACCGCCGCACTCTCATGCAATGACTAGTGAATAAACACTCATCTTGAGAATAACACATCTAGCTTGGAAAAATATTGGACACTCCCCACCATTTCATGAGCGGTACGAGCACACAAAAGAGAAGTTTATTTTGAAAATTTAGAGATGGCACATACAAATTTGCTCGGAACGACATGGAAATACCGCATATAGGTAGGTATGGTGGACTCATAAGGCAAAACTTGGTTTAAGGATTTTGGATGCACAAGTAGTATTTCTACTTAGTACAAATGGAGGCTAGCAAATAGATTAAGAAGCAACCAAACCAAGGAACGAAAATTCACATAAGAGAGTATTGAGCATAACTAACACTGAATAATGCACCATAAGTAGGATGTAACTACATTGCATAACTATTGACTTTCGTGCATGCATAGGGAATCACAAACCTTAACACCAATATTCCTACTAAAGCATAATTACTCACTAACATGACTCACATATTACTATCATCATGTTTCAAAACTATTACAAAGAATAAAGTTTAATTTATCCAATGATCTTCATGAAAGTTTTTATTATATCCTCCTTGGATATCTATCACTTTGGGACTAATTTCATATATTGCCATCGCTTTTTTGACAAGCTCAAACAAATTTAAGTGAAGCACATGAGCATAGAGATTTTATCTCTCAAAATAGTATAAGTGAAGCATGAGAGGATTTCTTCAAAATTTACTAACTCTAAAATTAATCTAAGTGAAGCATGAGAGTATTTCTACAAAAAATTCCAAGCACACCGTGATCAAAAAGATATAAGTGAAGCACAAGAGCAATTCTATAGCTCAAAACGTTTAAGTGAAGCACATAGAGCAATTCTAACAAATCATAGAATAATTTTGGATCTCTCAAATAGGTGTGTACAACAAGGATACAAATGACAAACAATCAAGCAAAGCAAGCAAAGAATCAAATGATACAAGACGCTCCAAGTAAAACTCATGATATGTGATGAATAAAAATATAGCTCCAAGTAAAATACCGATGGTCGTTAGAAGAAAGAGGGGATGCCACTCGGGGGCATCCCCAAGCTTAGTTGCTTGTTTCTCTTTGGATATATCTTGCGGGTGCGGTAGCATCCCCAATCTTAGGCTCTTTTCACTCCTTATTCCTTCATCCATCGTGATCTCACCCAAAACTTGAAAACTTCAATCACACAAAACTCAACAAAATCTTCGTGAGATCCGTTAGTATAATAAAGCAAATCACTACTTTAGGTGCTGTTGAAAACCCATTCATATTTTATTATTGCATTATACCTACTGTATTTTTACTTTACCATGGCTCATACCCTTCAATATAACCCATAGATTCATCAAAACAAGCACACAATGCAACGAAAACAGAATCTGTCTTAAACAGAACAGTCTGTAGTAATCTGTACTCTAGCAATACTTCTGTAACTCTAAAAATTCTGAACAATTATGAAAATGTAAGAAATTTGTATAGAAACACTGTGTTAAAATTTCAGCTCAATATCACGTTCCAGTAAAAAACGAAAATTCATATACTGGACGCAAAGTTTCTGTTTCAGATTCAGCATCGCTTCTACTCATCCTATGAATCATCCTAAAGACTCTACTTGGCACAAACACTAAATAAACCATAAAAACACAATCATAACAGAGGCATAATTGTGTCAACACTCAAAAACAGAAAGTAAAAAAGCAAAAAATTATTTATTCGTTGGGTTGCCTCCCAACACGCGCTATCGTTTTACGCCCCTAGCTAGGCATAACGCATAGATTCAAGATTTGTCATCCTTGGTTTTGGATCCATAGGATGCCCTCATGATTGATTCATATGGTGGCTTAATTCTTGTTCTAGGTAAGTGTTCCATACCCTTTCTCAAGGTAAATTGAAAACGAATATTGCCTTCTTTCATATCAATCACGGCACCTATAGTGCATAAAAACGGTCTACCAAGTATAATGGGACAAGACGGATTGCAATCAATATCAAGCACAATAAAATATATGGGCACATAATTCCTATTTGCAAGAATAATAACATCATTAATTCTTCCCAAAGGCTTTTTAATAGTAGAATCCGCCAAGTGCAAATTAAGAGAACATTCTTCAATATTGGTGAGACCAAGCACATCACATAGAGATTTCGTAATCGTGGAAACACTCGCACCCAAATCACATAAACAAATGCACTCATAATTTTTAATCTTGACTTTAATGGTAGGTTCCCACTCATCATGTAATTTTCTAGGAATAGAAATCTTCAACTCCAACTTTTCTTCAAAAGATTTCATAATGGCATCAACGATATGTTTGGTAAAAGCTTTATTTTGCTCATAAGCATGGGGTGAATTAAACATGGATTGTAGCAAAGAAATACATTCAATCAAAGAGAAACTATCATAATTAAAGTCTTTGCAATCCAAAATAGTGGGCACATCACTATTTAATGTTTTGACCTCTTCAAACCCACTTTTCTTAAAATTTTCATCAAGATTTACACCCTCCAAATTATTGGGATGCCTTCTAGATAAAGTTGACTCTACCTCAGTCACTTTAGCATCAATCTTAATATTACTAAACAAGGAATCAATAGTAGAAACACCAATCACTTTAAGATCTTCATCTTTTTTATGAAGGCAATCACTAGAAAACGATTTTTCTAAGATTTCCCTTTTAGCTCTAAGCATAGCGGTTCTTTTCTTACTTTCATCCATAGAGACATACAAAGCTTTAATTGATTCATCAATATTAGGCACAAAAGCTTTCAACTTGATATTTTCAACATCATGAGAAATTCTATCAATGCTTCTAGACATATCATTAATCTTATTCAACTTTTCTTCTATCGTAGTATTGAAAGCCTTTTGCGCATTGATAAATTCTTTAATATTACTCTCAAGATCAGAGGTGTTCCTATTATTATTGTAAGAAGAATTACCATAGGAATTACCATAATTATTAGAGGAATTTCCAGGAAAAGGCCTAGGATTAAAATTACCTCTATAAGCATTGTTATTGAAATTGTTTCGCGAGACAAAATTCACATCTACGGAATCACTATTTTGCTCAATCAAGGTAGACAAAGGCACATCATTAAGATCAATAGCAGAATTTTTACTAGCAACCAATTTCATCAAAGCATCAACCTTATCACTCAAAGTACTAATTTCTTCAACCGAATTAACTTTTTTACTAGTAGGTGCTCTTTCAGTATGCCATTGTGAATAGTTTCCCATGATATTATCTAGCAATTTAGTAGCTTCACCCAAAGTAATTTCCATAAAAGTACCACCCGCGGCGGAATCTAAAAGATTTCTAGAGACAAAATTCAACCCCGCATAAATTTTTTGTATGATCATCCAAAGATTTAAACCATGAGTAGGACAATTTCTTAGCATCAACTTCATTCTTTCCCAAGATTGTGCAACATGTTCATGCTCAAGTTGCTTAAAATTCATGATTTGTGTCCTAAGGGAAATAATTTTCACGGGCGGAAAATACTTAGTGATAAAATCATCCTTGCATTTATTCCAAGAATCAATACCATTGCGAGGCAAAGAAGAAAACCAAATTTTTGCACAATCCCGCAAGGAAAAAGGGAATAATTTCAACTTCACTATATCATTGTCCACATCTTTTTTATTTTGCATATCACACAATTCTACGAACGTGTTTAGATGGGACGCGGCATCCTCATTAGGAGTACCGGCAAATTGATCTTTCATGACAAGATTCAACAAAGTGGCATTAATATCACAAGACTCCGCAATAGTGGCGGGAGGAGCAATCGGAGTACTAATAAAATCATTGTTATTAGTATTGGAAAAATCACACAACTTGGTGTTCTCTTGAGTCATCGTGACTACGCAAACAAGATTGCAAGCAAGGAAGAGATCCGGCGAGAAAAAGGCAAACGAAAAAGAGGGCGAATAAAATGGCAAATTGGTGAAGTGGGGGAGAGGAAAACGAGAGGCAAATGGCAAATAATGTAATTGCAAGGAGATGAGATTTGTGATTAGGAACCTGGTAGATGATGATGGAGTCCCCTCGGCGCCTACGATAGGCACGTAGAAGAGACTGCTTCCTCCCCGGCAACGGCACCAGAAATTTCTTTGACGTGGCTTGAGATTGTGTCGGTATTTCCCCAAAGAGGAAGGGATGATGCAGCACAGCGATGGTAAGTATTTCCCTCAGTTATGAAACCAAGGTTATCGAACCAGTAGGAGGATCACCACCACCCAATAAGCAGCACCTGCACACAAATAACAAATACTTGCAACCCGACACGAAAGTGAGGTTGTCAATCTCTCTACGGTAAAAAGATAGATTAGGTAGTGATAGATAGGAGAGATAGATCTCTCAAGAACACAAAATAAAAAGAGCAAATAAAATATGCAGCAATATGTTTTTGGGTTTTTGGTTTTGTAGATCTGAAAACAAAGAGGCAAAAAGATAGATCGGAAAGCAATATGCTGGAAAAGTAGACCCGGGGGCCGTAGGGTTCACTAGTGGCTTCTCTCATGACTATAGCACACGGAGGGTGAACAAATTACTATTGGGCAATTGATAGAAGATCAAATAATCATGACGATATCCAAGGCCATGCTTTCCGGTTTTTAATGACAAGGATGTTCCTGACTCAATGGAGATAGCTTCTGAAGATATGGTAATCCCCCCACCAACTCCTATTGCAACTATTGAGCACATTGGTACTGTCAAGTGTGGAATTCCTAGGGAGGAGCTTTCAGTGGAGATCCTGACGACCTAGCAGAAGCATGCCCATGTAGAGGCCCAGGATGACATGGATATGGCCACCTAGTGGGCCTGGTGATCCAATTTATCTTTATTTGAACTTGCTTGTTTCGCGCCCCTTTTGTTAGATGTCGACTGTTGCTTGGAATATTTTATGTTGGAACATGCATGGTATGAATGATGATTCTAAAGGTCTAGCTTTGTGCAACAAAATAGATGAATCAAATTGTTCGGTCATTTGCTTACAGGAAACCAAAAAAGAGGATTTTGATCACTCTTTTATCAGGAAGTGCTGCCCGAGGAGATTTGATAAATTTGAATTCGTTCCTTCCTTGGAAGCCTCAGGTGGACTCATTATTATTTGGTGCAGTAGCCAATTCACTGGTGTTGTGATCCATAAACTTCAATTTGCCCTCACCCTAAATTTCACTTCAGTTCATTATAATCAACACTGGTTCCTTACAAATATTTATGGCCCCTGCACTGGTCCGGAGAGACAGGAGTTCACTCAATGGTTTGAGGGGCTCAACATTGAAATAGATGATTTATGGGTCTTCATGGGGGATTTCAACTTCATTCGTTCGCTAGAGAATCGTAATCTTCTAGGTGGCAATATTGATGATTTTATTAAATTTAATGAGATTATCAGCTCTCTAGCCTTGCTTGAAATACCAATTAAACGCAGAAAATACACCTGGAGTAATATGCAGGACACCCCTCTCCTGGAACAACTAGATTGGTTCTTGACGACCCCGGAATGGACCTCACAATTTCCTAATACTATGGTGAAACCACTGGCTAAGCCTATCTCTGATCATATACCTTGTGTTATGTCCATTCAGACATCAATTCCACGATGCAGTCTTTTCAGATTTGAGAACTTTTGACCGCAATGCCCGGGCTTTATGGACATAGTAAAAAACTCTTGGAATAAACCAATCAATGCAACATCTTCTGCCACACGCATCTCTGCTAAACTTAAAAGACTGAGATATGCCCTCAAGCAATGGAGTAAAAGTCTCTCCAAAATCAAACTTTTAATTGAGAATTGCAATGCCCAATTGCTTCACTTAGACAGCTTGGAAGACCGTCGTATGCTCTCCTTGCCTGAATCTAACTTCAGGATTATACTCAAAAAACACTTGTTGAAGTTGCTCAAATACCCAAGTGCTTACTGGAAAAAATGGTGTACATATAGGTGGGCAGTGGAAGGACTAGAAAATACGAAATACTTTCAGGCCAGGGCGACGGAGAGATACAGGCGTAATGCTATCCCTTCCTTGCAAATGCCTGATGGCACAACCATTGAAAACCATGATGAAAAGGCTGCTGCCTTTTTCAAATGTTTTAAAAATAGAATGGGCATTGCTGTGGAAACATCAGCCGAGTTTGAGCTATTTCAACGTACTGAAGGTCTTGACGTCCTGTCGGCCCCCTTCACACATGAGGAGATAGACAACATTATCAAAATTATTCCTGTTGACAGGGCACCTGGCCCAGATGGATTTAATGGTCTTTTCCTCAAAGTCTGTTGGGATATCATCAAAGAAGATTTTTACCAGCTTTGTCAGGATTTCTGGGAGGGCAAGATAAACCTGAGTTGCCTAAACAACTCTTTCATTACCCTCATACCGAAAACGAGCTCCCCTGAAACCATCAATGACTTCAGACCAATCTCTTTGCTAAACTGTGTTCTTAAAGTCTTAACAAAATTGTTAGCGGAAAGACTTCAAGAGTGGATCTTGAAAATTGTTCACTGCAACCAGTATGGATTCATAAGATCTAGAACTATCCAGGATTGTCTAGCTTGGGCTTATGAATTTCTACACCAATGCAAACAGTCTGGTAAGGAAATTGTTGTTCCGAAGCTTGATTTTGCTAAGGCTTTCGACACAATGGATCATTCTTTCATGCTTTATATGCTAAGATGTAAAGGGTTTGATGCTAAATGGTGTTTGTGGGTTAAAATGATCTTGGAATCTGGATCATCCTCTGTATTATTGAATGGAGTACCAGGGAAGGAATTTTAGTGCAAACGAGGTGTCAGACAGGGTGACCCTTTCTCACCTTTGCTATTCGTCTTGGCAGCCGATTTGCTGCAATCAATGATCAATAGAGCTTGGGTAGAAGGGCACCTTTCCCTACCAATTGAACAACCAGCGTTAGAACTTTATCCAATAATCCAATATGCTGATGACACATTGATTATTCTCCCTGCAAAAAGTACATAGATACAAGTCATTAAACAGTTGCTAGATGCATATGCTAACATCACAGGATTGAAGATAAACTATTCAAAATCACAGATAATGCCAATTAATGTTAGCCAGGAAATAGCTAATGAACTTGCATCACTTCTTGGCTGCCAGGTCCGTATTTAGGTCTACCAATGGGCATCACAAGACCAACAGTCAGAGATTTGATGCCACTCGTGGACAGGATTGAGCGTAGATTAACAAGCACGGCAATTTGGCTATCGTATGGAGGGAGGGTGCAGTTGATTAACTCAGCCTTATTATCACTTCTATCATTTGCTATGTGTGTGCTCAAGCTACCCCTCAAAATCATTGATATATTTGATAGAGCCAGAAGACACTGTCTATGGAGGAAAATTAAGGATAGAGATGCCAAAACGCACTCCCTGGCGGCATGGGACCTTGTGTGTAGACCGAAGGATAAGGGGGGCCTGGGTATCATTGATCTAAAAATACAAAACAAGGCTCTCCTACTGAAATTTCTACACAAATTCTATCATAAGGTGGATACCCCTTGGGTCATGATGGTTTGGAATGCATACTATGACATGACACCACCACATGCTGTGCAAAATTGTGGTTCGTTCTGGTGGAGAGATGTGCTGTCCCTATCACACATTTACAGAGGCATTACAACCTGCATCCCAAATTCTGGGGACACTATTCTTCTATGGAAGGACCAATGGCACAATGATTAGGTGTTAGCGGAATCACATGAACATTCGTTCTCCTATGTAACAAATGAAGATGTATCTCTGGCCCAATTTAAGAATGACACGGATCCTGAATCAAACTTTCACCTACCTTTATCAAGGGAGGCACGACTGGAGTTTGATGACTTGATGGTCACTATAAACATGGTCACCCTAAACCCTATGACAACCGATGAATGGATCTACTGTTGGGGAGAAGTGGAATTCAAACCCAAGCGTTTCTATAGATATCTATTCAGAAATGTGCAGGCGCCAAACTACCTGACAAGCATATGGAAATCAAAGTGCATTCTCAGACATAAATCTTTGCTTGGTTGCAAAGAATGGACAGATTAAATACACGAGATCTTTTGATGAGAAGGCACTTTGCAATAGGCGAGGAACATTCATGTGTGTTGTGTAATGAAGACTTGCTGGAAACTAATGATCACATATTATTCCAATGCACATTCGCAACTAGTTGCTGGAACAAACTTGGTATCGTCTGGGACACAGTATCAGACACACAGGCAAGATTTGACCTTGCTAGGGACAACTGGAATAAACCACTGTTCAAGGAGATTTGCATGCTGGCTACTTGGAATATTTGGAAGCAACGCAACCGGAGTATTTTTGATAGAGTACTGGCAACACATCAAGACTGGATTAGGATGTTCAAATCAGATTTGGAAATCCTTCAGTATAGACTTAAGCCTGACAAATCTACTTTTATAGATAGATTACTCCCAACCATCCACTTGTAATTTCCTTGTTTTGCTACTGCCAGAACCCCACTGCTGTTGCATGGATTTGTAAAAAACCTTGTAACGGTCTTAAGTTAATATAACAACAGTAGGGGCCTCTCCTGCTGTTTTAACCTGTCAAAAAAATATCCAAGGCGATGATCATTATATAGGCATCACGTCCAAGATAAGTAGACCGACTTCTGCCTGCATCTACCACTATTACTCCACACATCGACCGCTATCCAGCATGCATCTAGTGTATTAAGTTCATGGAAAAACGGAGTAATGCAATAAGAACGATGACATGATGTAGACAAGATCTATTCATGTTCGAATAGACCCCATCTTGTTATCCTTAATGGCAACGATACATGCGTGCCTTGCTGCCCCATCTGTCACTGGGAAAGGACACCGCAAGATCGAACCCATCACAAAGCACCTCTTCCCATGGCAAGAAAAATCGATCTAGTCGGCGTAACTAAACCAAAGATTCGAAGAAGAAATACGAGGCTATAAGTAATCATGCATATAAGAGATCAAAGAAGACTCAAATAATATTCATGGATAGAAACTGATCATGAACTCAAAATTCATCGGATCCCAACAAACACACCGCAAAAGTTTACATCAAATAGATCTCCAAGAGACCATTGTATTGAGAATCATAAGAGAGAGAGAGAGAGAGAGAGGAAGCCATCTAGCTACTGCCTACGAACCCGTAGGTCTATGGTGGACTACTCACGCATCATCGGAGAGGCACCTATCAAGAAGATGAACCCCTCCATGATGGTGTTTATATTGGATCTCGGGGTTCTGGAACTTGCGGCGGCTGGAATTGTGTTTCGTCGACTCCCCTAGAGTTTTTGGAATATTTGGGAATTTATAGGCATCAGAGGCGGTGCAGAGGGGCCCCGTGGAGAGCACAACCCATCTGGGCGCGCCGGGGCCCCCCTGGCGCGCCCTGGTGGGTTGTGCTCTCCACAGACCACCTTCCTGGCTCTTCTTTGGCCCACTTGGTGTCTTCTGGTCTAGAAAAAATCTCCAAAAAGTTTCGTCGCGATTGGACTCTGTTTGGTATTGATATTCTGCGAAGTAAAAAATAAGCAAAAACAGCAACTAGCACTTTGGCACTATGTCAATAGGTTAGTCCCCAAAAAATATATAAAGTTGTTATAAAATGATTGTAAAACATCCAAGAATGTTAATATAACAGCATGGAACAAGCAAAAATTATAGATACGTTGGAGACGTATCAACGCACATCATGAGAGGTTTCTCACTGCCCTTGCACCCCTTTTTCCGTGCCTTTCTTGATTTCTTTGGGGCTCAGCTACATCACCTTCCTCCCAATGTTGTCTCCTACCTCGCCACATTCATTTCCCTTTGCGAGAATTTCATAGGTGACCATCCTCACTAGGGCTCTTTAAGCATCCGTTTACTTGTTGGTCGATGACCGTGAAGAAGGCCTCCACGAGTGGGGAGTAAACCAATGTGAACCAACAGTGCGGGGCTTAGGTATCCAGCTTAGGGGGAAGGGTAGCTTCCCTACCATGATTTTTCCTGATTCGGTAAAAGATGGCAAGATAGTTGGTTTTACTGCAAGGACATCCCAGTTGTCGATGGTCAGTTGGGCCTCCCGTCGTACTCAGCAGCAAGGGTGAGGTCTCCCCCGTCCCTGTCTATGTCCAAGGAGGAGAAAATGAATGTGGAGATCCTCGTGATGGCCCTCGTGACTATAGTCAAGAAGGGCCTCAATGGAATGGACCTGCTGGAGGTCTTCATCCAGCGGAGGATCCAGCCTCTGCATGTGAGGGCCCATCCCATGTGCGAATATGAGGGTCTGATTGACCCCACTCGGGTCCACCCAGAAGAGTTTGAGACGAAGACGCTGGAGGCCAAGCTCATGGCCATCACCTCAGCGCGTGACAAGCCAAAGGGCACAAGGGTGATACTCCTTTTAACAAGCAGCACCCACCGACTGAGGTATTCACAAATCTCTCTGATCCAAGTGGCTTTGTCATTATCATTTAACTGTTGCCGACTTCATTGTTTTATCTCTAGACAGAGTTTCACCGAGATGATTTGTGTGGTGCCAACTGTCGACCGCACGCCTATGGACATGGCAAGCGACACCGAGCACCCGGAAGATGAGGAGGACGACGACGAGGAGGAGGACGAAGACGAGGACAGGGATGAGGCAGAGTCTTCTCCGTCAGAGGACGTTCCATTTGAGAACTGCTTCAAGACGCGCCATGACCCGAGTGCTTGTGTTGGGAGTGCCAAGGGCAGAGTGGTCTTAAGCTGACTGCGGCGGCCCCCAACACCCATAGGTCAAAGCATGGGTGCTCAGACTCTGTTAGGTCGCCCGAGAATGCTGTCAAACAGCCCAAAACCCTGGCTGCCAAACCCCGGAAGGCAGCCCTACCAAGGATCAAGGTGTTTGTGTCTGTGGCGTCCGCGTAAGTATCTCGACTGGTCCTTTTCACTTAGTGAACTTATTTATGTCTGATGCCAGAGTGATCTCATGATCGCAGTGCACACACGTCAACCACCTCACTCGACCCAAAGGTCGTGGAGAAGAACTAGACAGAAGTAGATGCGGCGTCTTCCAAAGGTATCAGCTGACCTTGTCTTGTATAAATTATGAAGGACCTATTCCTCAATTTCCTGATGGCCGAGTGACTGAAGAGCCGACTGAAGTGATCGAGATTGACGGAGACGACAAGGTCGACCCGCCGAATCCTCCGACTAACACATATGTTGTGATGCAAGATGGACCAGCAAGCCAAGTGCTCAAAGTCTCTCCGATCAAGGCCCTCACCAAGACCACCGGACCGAGTGCGACGCCCAATGCTGGCGCCGCACTCGAGGCCACAACGCCTGCACCTTCGCCGGCCCCTGCCACGACCAACCTCCAGGTGATGTACCGGACCCCTGAGGACCAGATGGGGGCGAGCAAGGAGGCCATGATCCAGGTGGAGCTTATGAACGACCGGCTGAGGGAGGCATACAATGCCAGCGAGGCTCTGAGGACAAATGTTTGAGTAAGTAATATTGTAAGTATGAATTTCAGTCGGGGTCTTGAATTTTTTTGCGCATGGGTTGTCTTTTGCTTCCAAGTGGGTTTCCACGTGGCGCACCCACTGGGTGTTTTTTGTTTCTAGTGGGGGCATGCCGAGTGCACCCACTGGGTGTAGTCCCCGAGACTGCCGTCGACTGGAGCAGTCAGCAGGAGTCTTAGAGCTTGAATTCTCTGTCGCGGAAAGGTTGCTGTATGTGAGCACTCTGTGGGCTCGCGAATGGTTGTTACACCTGTATGGATCGAAATCCTTCCATGGGTGGTAGTGGGGGTCGCATGACCGAGTGGCGTTCCGCTCTGCTGAAACATGCCCTTGTATTTGATCCCACATTACCTCCAAGGAGGGGCACGCTGAGCGCACCCACTGGGTGTAGTCCCCGAGACTGTCGTCGACTGGAGCAGTCGGCGGTAGTCTTAGAGCTTGATTTTGTTTGTAGTGTGACGCTTGTAATGTTGCTTCGCAGTTGGCTGGCCGAGTGGTTGCTTTCCTTGGACCCGACTGACAGTGCTTGCCTGTTTTTCTCTCTTCTTTTTGACAGAGTGCTTGCGAGCTCGGGACTCGATACGCTGCTCTGGAGAATGAGGTTCTAGACCTTCGGACGAATCTGGAAGCCGAGAAGCTCAAGAGTGTGCGCCTTGATCAGGAGAAGCGCTCATTAGGATGTAAGCATCCCATGCGACTGATTTTTGCAATTTATTTTCGTTCAACTTCGAATGAATTCGCTTCACCAGATGTTCGTAGTGAAAATCTTCAACTTGTAAAGAGGCTTAGGACTGCTAATTCTTTAGAAACCATGAAGCAGACTCTTGAGAACAAGGACAACGAATTGGCGGCATCATGGAAGGAGGCAAAATCTAAGACCAAGAAGGTTGAAGATAAGCTCAAAATAGTTGGGAAGCTCTAGGAGGAGAATAAGGTCCTGAAGGTTGCTGTGGAGAAGTCCAAAGCAGAGGTCTCTGAGTTGAAGAAGCATTATATCGAGTGGTAGAACAAGTACAATGCCCAGTCCAGCGCCCTCGAAGTGGAGAAGAAAGTGGATGCGCTCTCCACCAAGAAGACCAAGCTGGAGCAATATGTCGAGGACTTGAGCGTGGAAATGAGTGAGAGGCTCAAAGGTATGCCATTTGTTCGAGTGACCATAACTTTGTCTTGGTGTTCTCCCGGTCTCTGACCGTGATGTTGAAGTGAAGACAAAAAGGATTGAGCAAGAGCTGGATCCCTCGAGGCTGCTCCTCAGGGATAGTTCCGCTCTGGCCATCCTTCGGCTGGATGAGCGCATCGAGCATGTATTGGCCTACATCACTCGGTTGAGATCTGCAGTCAGGAAGATAGACAAGGAGTTGATGCCTGATGAGGAGCTCTTGAATGATTTGGAATCTATCATGACCTGTCTGAGCAAAGTCCCAAGCCGAGTGCAGTCAAGGAAGAAGTCTGCAAACCGTTGTGGTGCTGATGCCGCGCTTTCCCTCGTCCGAGTTCATTGCAAGGACGTGGACGAGGAGAAGTTCAAGTCTCTCAAGGTCATTAACAGTAAGAAGGCCAAGTTTGAGGACTTCATGGAGACCTCCATCGAAGCCGCCATTCAGATTGCGGACGGCATCGACCTTGACACCTTCATTGACGCTGCCAGTTCTTTGACCGATGAGTGATCCTTCAAAAAACTTTAAGTCCTTATTGAATTTACCTAGGAATGCCGAGTGGTTATTGTAACCGTTAAACTTTGTTCAAGCCTGGGGCTTGTGCTACTTGACCTTTTCTCTTTGATCAACATGCGGTTTATTTGCTTTATCTCCATTCGATTGTTCAATGTTTGCTGAGTATACTTGCCTTAGGCGATTTCGGGATCGTGGCTAAGTCTCCGAGTGTGGATAATGTCCTCACTCGGAGCAGTTTTAACGACGATTTCTGGATTGCACTTAAGCCCCCAAGTGTGGATGATGTTCTCACTCTGAGTAGTTTTACATTAGGCGATTTCTGGATCATAGCTAAGACCTCGAGTGTGGATGATGTCCTCACTTGGAATAGTTTTAACTTAGGTGATTTTTGGATCACGGCTAAGCCCCTGAGTGTGGATGATGTCCCCACTCGGAGTACTTTTAACTTGGTTGATTTCTGGATCGCGGCTAAGCCCCTGAGTGTGCAAGATGTCCCCACTCAGAGTAGTTTTAACTTAGGCGATTTCTGGATTGTAGTTAAGCCCCCGAGTGTGGATCATGTCCTCACTCGAAGTAGTTTTAACTTAGGCGATTTCTGGATCGCAGCTAAGCCCCCGACTATGTATGATGTCCTCACTCGGAGTAGTTTTAACTTAGGCGATTTCTGGATCACGGCTAAGCCCCCGAGTGTGGATGATGTCCCCGCTCGGAGTAGTTTTAACTAAGGCAATTTCTGGATCGCAGCTAAGCCCCCGAATGTGGATAATGTCCTCACTTGGAGTAGTTTTAACTTAGGCGATTTCTGGATCGCAGCTAAGCCCCCGAGTGTGGATATGTCCTGACTCAGAGTAGTTTGAACTTAGGCGATTTCTTGATCGCAGCTAAGCCCCCGAGTGTGGATGATGTCCTCACTCGGAGTAGTTTTAACTTAGGCGATTTCTGGATCGCAGCTAAGCCCCCGAGTGTGGATGATGTCCTCACTCGTAGTTTTACTTAGGTGATATCTGGATCGCAGCTAAGCCCTCGAGTGGGGATGACGTCCTCAATTGGAGTAGTTTTAACTTAGGCAATTTCGGGATCGCAGCTAAGCCCCTGAGTGTGGATGATGTCCTCACTTTGAGTAGTTTTAACTTAGGCGATTTGCTGATCGCAGCTAAGCCCCCGAGTGTGTATGATGTCCTCACTCGGATTAGTTTTAACTTAGGAAATTTCTGGTTCACAGCTAAGCCCCCGAGTGTGGATGATGTCCTCACTCGGAGTAGTTTTAACTTTGGCGATTTCTGGATCGCAATTAAGCCCCCGAGGGTGGATGATGTTCTCACTCTAAGTAGTTTTAACTTAGGCAATTACTGGATCGTAGCTAAGCCCCCGAGTGTGGATGATGTCCTCACTCAGAGTAGTTTTAACTTAGGCAATTTCTGGATCGTAGCTAAGCCACCGTGCGTGGATGATGTCCTCACTTAGAGTAGTTTTAACTTAGGTGATTTCTCGATCGCAGCTAATCCCCCGAGTGTGGATGATGTCCTCACTCAGAGTGATTGTGACTTAGGCGATTTCTGGATCGCAGCCAAGTTATTCTTCCATTGGGCGCATGATTTTGTTCTTGTGTGTTGGAAATCAACAGAGTGAAAAAAGAAAAAAAATGACCAAGTTCGATGAACTACCGGAAAAGTAAGACTTTTATTCATCGAGTATCACTCGGAAACTATTAGAATAAAGAAAATTTCTTCTAAGTAAAGAATTTGCGGAGCAGGTCAGCATTCCAAGCCCTGGGCTCTTCTCTATCTTTTTCGAAATCATAGAGTCGGTAGGCTCCATTATTCAGGACCTTTGAAACTGCAAAGGGCCCTTGCCTCGGAGGCGCTAGCTTGTGAGGACGAGGTCACCTTCCTGAAAAGCGTGACGTCTGACATGCCTATCGTGATATCGTCTCAAGTCCTGCTGATAAAGGGTTGACCTGATGAGTGCCAACTCTTGTTCCTCCTCCAGAAGGTCTAGTCCATCTTGCCGCGCTTCTTCGACTCTGCCTCCGAGTAAAGTTCCACCCGGGGGGAGTTGTGAAGTAGATCACTCGGTGGGACTGCTTCAGAACCATACACCGTAAAGAAAGGAGTGTGTTTCATGGACTGATTCGGGTAAGCCATTGAGGCGTAATCGACCCGAGTGCCCTGGGAGTAGCAGAACTCACGGAATTCTTCCGAGTCAAAGTTCTTTTCGTTATCAGTGGTGATGTTGTTGGGGACTCCGAACCTGAAGATTATCTCTTTGGTAAACTTGATCCCAGTCGACGAGTCCAGATTCTTAATCAGCTTTGCCTCTATCCACTTGGTAAACTTATCCACCGCCACTAGTAGATGAGAGAATCCACTTGCTCCAGTCCACAGGGGTCTGACCATATCAAGTCCCCAGACTGCAAATGGCCAAGTGAGAGGAATAGTCTTTTATAACCCACAAGTGTAGGGGATCGTTTGTAGCCTTTTTTGATAAATAAGAGTGTCGAACCCAATGAGGAGCTAAAGGTAGAACAAATATTCCCTCAAGTTCTATCGACCACCGATACAACTCTGCGCACACTTTAACGTTTGCTTTACTTAGAACAAGTATGAAACTATTTTGTAGGTGATAGGATAGTTTGCACGAATAAAACTAGAAGTACTTTGTGGGAATAAAACTACGTGTAAAAAAGCAAGATAAAAAGAGTTAGGTGTTTAGTAGAAAGCGTTTGTCAAACAAGAAGGTTATTTGTCCCTAGGCAATTGATAACTAGACCGGTAATCATTCTTGCAATTTTATATGAGGGAGAGGCATGAGCTAACATACTTTCCGTACTTGGATCATATGCACTTATGATTGGAACTCTAGGAAGCATCCGCAACTACCAAAGATCATTAAGGTAAACCCCAACCATAGCATTAAGTATCAACTCCTCCTTACTCCCATATGCAAAGCCCCACCTACTCGGGTCTGTGTATTCTGTTACTCACGCCACCCACAATAGGCAAATCATGAACACATTGCAACACCCTACAGTGGGGATCCCTCACGTTTGTGCGAGACGGAGGGCACCGGAGGACAACACCATAATAAAATATACACTCATACCAACCAGGATCATCAATTAGACCATAGGACAAAACGGATCTACTCAAACATCATAGGATAGCCAAATATCATTGGGAAATAATATATGCAGTGGAGCACCATGTTTAAGTAGATATTACAGTGGGGAAAAGAGGTGTTACACCGCTGCATATAGGGGGAGAGAGTTGGTGTTGATGGCGGCGAAGTTGTTGGAGTAGATCGTCGTCACGATGATTGCCCCGGCGGCGTTCCGGCACCACCGGGAGAGAGGGGGAGAGAGCCCCCCTCATTCTTCTTCTTCCTTAGCCTCCCCCTAGATGGGAGGAGAGTTCCCCCTCTGGTCCATGGCCTCCATGGCGGCGGAGGGGCAGGAGCCCCTCCGAGATTGGATCTCCCTCTCTGTTCTCTTCTGTTTCTCATTCCTGTTTTCTGGCCGAAAACCATTTCTTATATTCCCGGATATCCGTAACTCTGATTGCGCTGAGATTTTAACACAATTTTTTTCCGGATATGTAACAGCCCGGGACCGACGCTCCACAAGATTCCCCTTTTATTCCGTTGTCGTCGTGTGTTTCGTTTGGTTGTCGCATTCATCATCGCATCATTCGCATCATCTGCACAACATCGTCTCTCGTTTTTGAAAACTTGCATCCGATCGTAGTTGTCGGTTCTCTCCGTTCGTGTCATCGACCGTTTTGAGACCAACCACACACGCACGCGCCCGCGGCATCGATAAAATATTGTTTTTAAAAGTGCGTATAAAATGTTCTCGGATTGGGTTGAAACTTGGCGTGCGGTCTTGTTATATTGTAGTTAGACCGCCTGCCAAATTTTGTCACAATCGGAGGTCGTTTGATACCCGAACGGTCGACCGCAGCGGCACCGTCATCGGTTTATTCGTCGGACGTTTCGGTATTTCAAAATCATGCCACGGGCCACCAACCTCCCTCTCTTCTCAGCCCACACCCCCTCTACACAGCCCACTAAGCCCAGCAAACCCACCTCTCCGATCGGACCGTCCGATCGCGATCGGAGGGTCGAAAATCCCCTAGACCTAAACCCTAGACAAAACTGCTATAAATAGAAGGCCTCCCCTGCCAGATTTGGCCTCCTAGCCTTCCTCCTCCTCGAAATCCACGCCGGCCAACCAACCCGCCGCCACTTGTAGCCACCAGATCGACCCAGCGCCGCCGCAGCCGCCGCCCGCAGCCAACCAGGTGCTGCCACGTAGCCCCTGGACTCCACCCCGCCGCCGCGGCCCGCCAGGCCCATCCGGGGCCCGCCCGGGCCCGAAGCGCCGCCGCAGCTTCCCGCGCATGGCGCCCGCGAGCACCTGAGCGCCCGCAGCCGCGCCCGCCTTGCCGAGCCACCGAGCCCCGACCTCACCTCCCGTCGGCGAGCTCCCGCGGGAATGCCTCGCGCCCAGCTGTCGCCGGAGACGGCTCCCGCCGGAGCCAGGCCCGCCGCGTCGCCATCTCTCCTCCTCCCTTCAGACTTCTCTCTTCCTTCCTGCTGCTCACCTTTGCGCCGCTGCCGTTTGCAGGAGAGCCGCTGCCCGTGGACCTCCCTCGCCGGTCGCGCCCGCCAGATCCGGGTCCCCAGCCCCCGGATCCGGCTATCCCCAGCTCCGTCGTCGCCCGTCGTCGCCCCGGCCGCCGCTAGCCATGGCGCCGCCGCCCCGTGCCTCCCACTCATGCAGCTCGGGGACGGGGACGAGCTCCCCCGTTGACCGCCGGTGGGCCAGGCCTAGCCCCTGCGGCCCAGCTGCCCGACTGCGAGCCGGCCCATCTTCTGTTGGCCCGAGGTGAGCAGCCCCGGTCTAACCCTCGCCCAATGCGCATGTTAGCTATGCTGCGCCCATGTCTCTGTTCTGGCATATTGTAGATTCGACCCGAGTCACGTTTTTTCCCTGATGCGGATTTAACCATTATTCCAGTAATTTCATATTTCAGAATAATGCCATGTTTTAAAAACCCTAATATCTAAATAACCGTGCATCACATGTAATAACTTTATATATGAAATATGTCCAAAATTTTGCGTAGATTAATAATATGCAACTTTCAACCATGCTAAAAAATGTTTAACATGCCATTTTTTTGTTAGTTTGCATATATGTCTTTTTGTATTGCGCATATATATTCAACCGTGCATCGGGATTAAACAAAACCATATATGTAAAATGTGTACATTATTTATGTCGCATTTTCATGCATGATAAAAATATTTCATGTGTTGGTTGCATTTATTTTGCATACATAACTTTGCTAATAGGTTTATGCCATAAACTTGACTAATTAATTGTGACATATTTTCCACATGAACCTATACATATTATATATGTTTGCGGGGTAGAAAAATCCATAGAATTTATCTGTGCACTTTGTTTTGTCATTTGAGCAAGTTGTGTGCATGTCCTTTTTGCTATGATGCTCTTTTGATATTTTCGTGTGATTTAATCCATGCACATTTTGGGATAGTTGCAAACATGAGATATGCCCTTGGACATGTGTGCTAGGACCTGGTATTTTTGGTTGTTATAGAAATGCATGTTTAGGTGTTATTTTCTTGTTGTCAACATGCCTAGTCAAAACTGCAGTTTTGGGAGATAGCTAAATTTTCACTAAGTCTGAAACTATTATTTTGTTGCCATGTTGCCATATGATTTGCTAGTGATCTAGGAGTCTTTTGTGATTTCCACCAAGGAGTCTTTTGTTAAGCATGTTATGCTCTCTCATGTTGTGCCAATAGTTTGCATGAATAGGTTTACATAATAATTAATTCTGCTGTCCAATATGTCAATCTGTTAAAAACTGCTGCACATGTCTACCCTAATTTTCACTAAGTCTGAGAATCTGTTTTCTTCATGATGCCATGTAGTGTTGATGTTTGCCATGAATCT
Source organism: Elymus sibiricus (assembly GCA_039707655.1). NCBI lineage: Eukaryota > Viridiplantae > Streptophyta > Magnoliopsida > Poales > Poaceae > Elymus > Elymus sibiricus. The sequence goes on from CM077667.1 coordinate 257,265,815, forward strand.
GAGCATAATTTGATGTTGCCACCATGGTATGATTTGTAGTGCATCATGTCTACTACCATGCTGTGAAGTTTCATGCCAATATATGACCTGTAGCATATAGTTTTACTGCTGCCAATATGCCTCCGTGATAATCTGCTATGCAAAAACCTGTTATTTTCACTAAGTCCTAATCTGCTATATTTTGTTGCCATGTTATGAGCTTCCTACCATGTGTTCTATGATTCTTTTGAGTATGAAATGTGAAGATGAAATGAAGTGTGTGTTATATGCTGCTGCCCCATGCTTAGTTTGTGCATTTTAGAATAGTGTAACTTGTTGTTTTCATGTGTGCAAAATGCAATCTTGCTGTTTTGGACAGATTTGCACTAAAACTTGTGTTGCTTGTTATTGTTGAACCGTAGCTCCGTTTTGGACATGCCATATATGAATCTTGCTTGGAATCTCATGTAGTTTCATAATAACTTGCTGCATTCATGATTTGAAGTGGTTGTGATTGTCTTTTCCATGCATTTTGCATTCATGACATATGCATCTTGTGAAGGTCATAACTTTTAGACCGTAGCTCCGTTTCAAACGTTCTATATATGTAAATCGACTAGAATGACGTGTAGAATTGTGTGGTACACTTTATTTTCCTGTTTAACAAATATAAAACATTATTAGTTCAGATCTGGACCAATTTCGAAATTAACATATGGGGTCGTTTCGGAAATGCTATATGTTGTTTCCGGCCTCATTTAAACTTGCCTAGATGTGTAGTTTACTTATGCTTCACCTCTTGCCATGTTTAACAACATTTAATATTGTCGTGTACCTAAACGAGAGTGAAGTAAATATTCGAATGTGGAGTTTCGTCAATATGCAACTCGTTGCATATTGAGCTTCACTTAATGTGTAGGAATTGATTGTTGTGCTTGTCTTGTCATGCATAACATGCATCATCCTTGTTGTGCATCATGCCATGCATATGTTGTGGTGTTTTTCATGTGTTGATTGTTGTTTTCGGATTGCTTCTTCTCGATAGAGTTCCGAAAGCGTTCGGAGTGTCAGGATTCGTTCGACTACGTTGGCTCGTCTTCTTCACGGACTCGTTCTTCTTCCAAGCGGGATCTCAGGCAAGATGACCATTTCCCTGGATACCATTACTATCATTGTCATGCTAGTTGTCGCATTTCAATCGCTGTCTCGCTACCTACCACTTGTTTGACAAGCCTCCCAAATTGCCATGAAAAGCCTCTAACCCCTCCACATCCCAGCAAACAATGTTTGGCTATGTTACCGCTTGCTCAGCCCTTCTTATAGCGTTGCTAGTTGCAGGTGCAGTTGTTTCCAGCTATCACAATATTATTGCTATTTAATTTAATGCACATATATACTTGGTAAAGGGTGGAAGGCTTGGCCTTTTGCTCGGTGTTTTGTTCCACTCTTGCCGCCCTAGTTACTTGTGTACCGGTGTTATGTTCCGTAATTGAGCACTCCTAACATGCTCGGGGTTGTTATGGGGACCCCCTTGACTTTCGTTTTAGAATAAAACTTGTCTGGCAAGGCCCAACTTTGTTACTACATTTGCTCAACATAATAATATTGAACACCGTTAGTAATGCATAGGGCGTCATGAACCCATGGATTAATATAACATAATACAGGGGGCAGTGCTGATGGTGTTGGTCCCAAACGGTCTGTCTGCGGGGCCGCCTCGAGGAAACTCGGGGATTGGTTTTCCCCGTAGCTAGTCCCATCCGGTCGTGTCCTGAGAACGAGATACACGGCTCCTATCGGGTTCGTCGACACGTCGGGCGGCCTTGCTGGATTTGTTTTACCTTTCTCGAACGTCTTGTGTGAGGAATTCTGATACTTTGGGCTATCTCGAGGTTGAGGTTTTCCAATGGAATTGCCTAGGAAGATCACGAGATTCGTGGTCGAGGTTATTCCCGCTGCGTGTGGTTAGTTTGTGATGGATGAGTTGGAGCACCCCTGCAGGGTTAAATCTTTCGGAAAGCCGTGCCCGCGGTTACGTGGCAACTTGGAAACTTTTTTTAACACCCGGTCATAGCAAACTTGAAGTAAACTCAAAGAAAATACACCAACCGTGTGCGTAACCGTGACTGTCTCTTCTCGTGAGTCCTTATCCGAGAGAGAACACGGTGGGGTTATGTTTGACCGTAAGTAGGTGTTCAGGATCACTTAGTGATCGTTACTAGTTCACATCCGTTTATTCGACAATCATCCCCCTTTATTCTTGTACTCATAAGTTAGCCACTCAAATAAATGCTTAGCGCTTCCTGCAGCCTCACCACTTAACCATACCTCACCCAATAAGCTTTAATAGTCTTGATACCCTTGGAAATGAGATTGCTGAGTCCCTGTGGCTCACAGAATACTACAACAACAGTTGCAGGTACAGGTAATGCGATGACATGACGTGAGCACGATGCTTTGTTTGATTTGGAGTTCTTCTTCTTCTTCTTCATTGATCTAGGATGGGTTCCAGGCGGCAGCCTGGGAAAATAAGGATGGATGTCTTTTTATCGTTTGTTTTCGTCCATAGTCGGACCCTGCTCTTCTGTATGATATTTGGATATGTTGTTGTATTGATGTGATATTGATGTAGCTTGTGGCGAGTGTAAGCCAATTCCATATACTCATCTCTTCTTTACATGTACTTGTAATGATATCCTTTCTTGCGAAATGATGAGATGCGCTTCTATCCCTGTCGAGGCCCTCGTGCCAAAATAAGGATAGGATCGCATCTTGGGCGTGACAAGTTGGTATCAGAGCATGTACCGACCTAGGAGCCCCTTGATTGACCGAACTTGGCCGAGTCGTGTCTAGTGAAAAACTATTTTGAGTCTAGTTATATCGGAGAGTAGGATTCTTTTTACTCCTCTTCTATGCTCTGGTGAGGTATTTGACTTAGAAATTTTGATTCTACTCCTCTTCTCGCTCAAATTTTTTTAGGATCACGCGGGTATTTTGGAAACTATATGATGCCGATGTGACGGAGTTCTGTCTTGGTGCCTCCTATCTGACTTGATTTCTTCCGGGGAGTTGAGCTCCAGGGGATTCTTGACACATCATTATCATTCAGTTTCCTTAGTATCTCAGGACGGAGGATGTTCGAAATTGCTTCAATACTTTTCTTGGCGAGATAAGGCTGGAGTCACCCAGTACTGGGGAGGCGTCCGGGGTACTGCCATGTTTAGTATCGTTGTGTTTTCGAGTGTCTGAGGTAGACGAGTTTGCGGAGTTTCTTGGATTATGGTGTGGAAGGTTGCGGGTGTAGTTGTAGCTGATTACCTTGGGTACGTTCCTAGGTCCGCAACCCGAATCGCATAAACAAGAAAGACTTCGGAAATTCTTAGGTGGGAATTCAAGTACTTACCTAGGATTATCCTCCCAACAAATGCATGGTGGGTTATGTATTTGTTTCCGGCTTAATTTGTAAGCCTTATCCTTTTGTTTTGTTGGAGTATGGTAATTCGAGTTGCTTCGATGTCAAGTGGTGAATTCATATCTTTCCTAACCGGTGTGTTTCTCATCAAGTTAATTCAACCCTCTCCAATATTTGCAAGATCAATCCTCGTATTTCTTTCCGGAGTTCATCTCATCGGTATCAAGTTGTCTTTGTTTTTCCCCGCCCACCCGCCCTTTTCTTCAAGGATTAAATTCTCATTCAAGTGCCTTCTCTATTCATGTGATGCTTCCGCCATCTTTTCTTCCGTGTGGTATCCGGTGATTCGTTGTGAAGATGCTCAAGTGCTAAGTTCATCGTTCTTCATTCTCATTTTCTTTTCCGGTGGATTCAATTCAAGCTTTTGGTGCTCATCATATCCTTTTCATTCTCTAATTGCTCTCCCATGTTGGAATTCTTATCCAAGCCTCTCTTTCTTATTCATCTCTCTATTCTATCCGGAGTGTTGAAGATATCTTAGAAGCTCGTGTTTTCATTCAATCCTTTTAATTATTTCGAGATTCTCACCTCATCAAGTTTTCATTATACCGGTGCAATATCTCTTCCTAAGCAATTGCTTCAACGTTGGTCTCTTTGAGTGGGCTCATAACCCACAGGTTTCCCCAGGATCTTACCTGACTCTTCTAATCTTTTCCAGAGATGTCCTCAAGTGCTTGTCAATATGACGTAAGAATGAATTCATCAGTCATATTCCTTCTCGAAGATCGCTTCTAAATCATTTTCATCGTTGCCTCAACCTTTCCTTATTCATTGTCCGGAGTGTCTCAGAAATTCTTGGTGGTGTTTCTCGTCATCATTCTCTTCATTGAAGACCGAAGGAGAGTTTCTCGTAAATCTTGTCTGTTCTTTCGAAGATTCATGGTTTCAGCTTGTTGCTATCCTCTCTAATTCTTTTCGATCATGAGTAATTCTTTCCATATCTATCCGGTGCATTTTAGAGTTATTGTCATTTCTCGATCCTCCGAAGGTCATCATTTCAGAAGATTTCTTCGTTCTCAGCTTTCAGCTTCCATTCTCAAATTCTTCTCAATAGTTGTCTCTTCGGTCGTATCTCAATTATTCTGATGCTTCGTTTAAGTTTTCCATTAGGCGGATCATGATCTCTTCGTTCTCATGTCATGTATCTCCATGCATTCGTAGTATCCTCATTCATTTCAATTCTTACCGGTGTTCTCATTCAAGACTTCTTCAAGCTTGTGCTCTTATCTCTCATCAATCATTCTCAAGAAGAATAAGTGGTATGCTAAATCTGTTGCTTGTCATCAGTTTAACTTGATGAAGGATAAGCATAACATAATTCTTGTTCTTGTTCCATCAATCGATTTCAATCCTTCTTACGGAGTTGTTCATGATATCAAATTCTTGGTTCTAAGTTGTTCATCTTTTCCTTTTCCGGAGTTCCATGTTTTCTCAAGCATCTCGTCATGAAGCTTCATCTAATCTTGGAGGTCATAATCTTATTCTTTTCAACCTTCAATTCTTTTCTATCATCCTTTCGTTTCAGAGTTCTTTCCGGAGGTTCTTCATGGTGACTCATCAAGATTTCTTTCTTTTTCAAGTGTTCGTCAAGATTTTGTTGGAGGTCCTCAAGTATTCTTATCTTGCATTTCAAAGTGCAATTCTTTCTCCCTTATCTTTTGAGATGGTGGTATAACATTCTTGAGTCATGATGAGTCTTGAAGGGAATTTTCAAGAATGAAATATTTAAACCCATCTTTCTTTCTCGGAGTTATCTTCGATTGGATTTCACCTAAAGCTTTTCCTATGGATTGTTGCTATCATGGTGCTTATTTATGATCCAAGTTCTCAATGTATCCTCTTGGTGAAAGAAGTTTCATCTCTTCATTGATCCCAATCTATCAATTGCTTTCCATTGTGGTCGGTTGTCACCTCATAATTTTGAGATTTTTTCCATAAGCCCACAACAAGCTTGTTCTTTTCGTTGTTGATTTTTCAACAACTCCGTTCAATCTCCTCTGTAAGATGCTTTTCAAATTCAATTGTGGTAGAAGTTGTCGTTTTCTTCTCCGTTCTTTTCCTTCCATCGTTCTAGCTTCTATTCTTTTGTTCCGGAGGCATTGTGATGTTGCTCTATTCATCCCATCATCTCGTTTTATCAAAATGTTCTTCCCTTGCTTATCTCATTTAACCGGAGTGTTGTGCCTCTTTTCAAGATCTTTCCATCTTATCAAGTTGTCTTCTCTTTTCTACCGAAGTGCTGCCCAAATTTCATGTGAATTCGTGCTTGTTCCTCATATCATTCTTCATCTCTTGGTTTCGCTCATTTGTCAGAGAAGCAACTAAGCTTTACCTCTTCCTTTTCTCTTTCTCTTCCCCTTCTCATTCTAAGATCTCGGGTCGAGATCTCTTGTAAGTGGAGGAGAGTTGTAACAGCCCGGGACCGACGCTCTAGAAGATTCCCCTTTTATTCTGTTATCGTCGTGTGTTTCGTTTGGTTGTCGCATTCATCATCGCATCATTCGCATCATCTGCACAACATCGTCTCTCGTTTTTGAAAACTTGCATCCGATCGTAGTTGCCGGTTCTCTCCGTTCGTGTCATCGACCGTTTTGAGACCAACCACACACGCACGCGCCCACGGCATCAATAAAATATTGTTTTTAAAAGTGCGTATAAAATGTTCTCGGATTGAGTTGAAACTTGGCGTGCGGTCTTGTTATATTGTAGGTAGACCGCCTGCCAAATTTCTTCGCAATCGGAGGTCGTTTGATACCCGAACGGTCGACCGCAGCGTCACCGTCATCGGTTTATTCGTCGGACGTTTCGGTATTTCAAAATCATGCCATGGGCCACCAACCTCCCTCTCTTCTCAGCCCACACCCCCTCTACACAGCCCACTAAGCCCAGCAAACCCACCTCTCCGATCGGACCGTCTGATCGCGATCGGAGGGTCGAAAACCCCCTAGACCCAAACCCTAGACAAAACTGCTATAAATAGAAGACCTCCCCTGCCAGATTTGGCCTCCTAGCCTCCCTCCTCCTGGAAATCCATGCCGGCCAACCAACCTGCCGCCACTTGTTGCCGCCAGATCGACCCAGCGCCACCGCAGCTGCCGCCCGTAGCCAACCAGGGGCTGCCACGTAGCCCCTGGACTCCACCCCGCCGCCGCGGCCCGCCAGGCCCATCCGGGGCCCGCCCGGGCCCGAAGCGCTGCCGCCGCTTCCCGCGCATGGCGCCCGCGAGCACCCGAGCGCCCGCAGCCGCGCCCGCCTTGCCGAGCCACCGAGACCCGACCTCACCTACCGCCGGCGAGCTCCCGTGGGAATGCCTCGCGCCCAGCCGTCGCCGGAGACGGCTCCCGCCGGAGCCAGGCCCGCCGCGTCGCCATCTCTCCTCCTCCCTTCAGACTTCTCTCTTCCTTCCTGCTGCTCACCTTTGCGCCGCTGCCGTTTGCAGGAGAGCCGCTGCCCGTGGACCTCCCTCGCCGGTCGCGCCCGCCAGATCCGGGTCCCCAGCCCCCGGATCCGGCTATCCCCAGCTCCGTCCTCGCCCGTCGTCGCCCCGGCCGCCGCTAGCCATGGTGCCGCCGCCCCGTGCCTCCCACTCATGCAGCTCGGGGACGGGGACGAGCTCCCCCGTTGACCGCCGGTGGGCCAGGCCTAGCCCCTGCGGCCCAGCTGCCCGACTGCGAGCCGGCCCATCTTCTGTTGGCCCGAGGTGAGCAGCCCCGGTCTAACCCTCGCCCAATGCGCATGTTAGCTATGCTGCGCCCATGTCTCTGTTCTGGCATATTGTAGATTCGACCCGAGTCACGTTTTTTCCCTGATGCGGATTTAACCATTATTCCAGTAATTTCAGATTTCAGAATAATGCCATGTTTTAAAAACCCTAATATCTAAATAACCGTGCATCACATGTAATAACTTTATATATGAACTATGTCCAAAATTTTGCGTAGATTAATAATATGCAACTTTCAACCATGCTAAAAAATGTTTAACATGCCATTTTTTTGTTAGTTTGCATATATGTCTTTTTGTATTGCGCATATATATTCAACCGTGCATCGGGATTAAACAAAACCATATATGCATGATAAAAATATTTCAGAAATGCTATATGTTGTTTCCGGCCTCATTTAAACTTGCCTAGATGTGTAGTTTACTTATTCTTCACCTCTTGTCATGTTTAACAACATTTAATATTGCCGTGTACCTAAACGAGAGTGAACTAAAAATTCGAATGTGGAGTTTTGTCAATATGCAACTCGTTGCATATTGAGCTTCACTTAATGTGTAGGAATTGATTGTTGTGCTTGTCTTGTCATTCATAACATGCATCATCCTTGTTGTGCATCATGTCATGCATATGTTGTGGTGTTTTTCATGTGTTGATTGTTGTTTTCGGATTGCTTCTTCTCGATAGAGTTCCGAAACCGTTCGGAGTGTGAGGATTCGTTCGACTACGTTGGCTCGTCTTCTTCACGGACTCGTTCTTCTTCCAAGCGGGATCTCAGGCAAGATGACCATTTCCCTGGATACCATTACTATCATTGTCATGCTAGTTGTCGCATTTCAATCGCTGTCTCGCTACCTACCACTTGTTTGACAAGCCTCCCAAATTGCCATGAAAAGCCTCTAACCCCTCCACATCCCAGCAAACATTGTTTGGCTATGTTACCGCTTGCTCAGCCCTTCTTATAGCGTTGCTAGCTGCAGGTGCAGTTGTTTCCAGCTATCACAATATTATTGCAATTTAATTTAATGCACATATATACTTGGTAAAGGGTGGAAGGCTTGGCCTTTTGCTCGGTGTTTTGTTCCACTCTTGCCACCCTAGTTACTTGTGTACCGGTGTTATGTTCCATAATTGAGCGCTCCTAACATGCTCAGGGTTGTTATGGGGACCCCCTTGACTTTCGTTTTAGGATAAAACTTGTCTGGCAAGGCCCAACTTTGGTACTACATTTGCTCAACATAATAATATTGAACACCGTTTGTAATGCATAGGGCGTCATGAACCCATGGATTAATTTAACATAATACAGGGGGGCAGTGCTTATGGTGTTGGTCCCAAACGGGCTGCCTGCGGGGCCGCCTCGAGGAAACTCGGGGATTGGTTTTCCCCGTAGCTAGTCCCATCCAGTCGTGTCCTGAGAACGAGATACACGGCTCCTATCGGGTTCGTCGACACGTCGGGCGGCCTTGCTGGATTTGTTTTACCTTTCTCAAACGTCTTGTGTGAGGAATTCCGATACTTTGGGCTATCTCGAGGTTGAGGTTTTCCAATGGAATTGCCTAGGAAGATCAACAGATTCGTGGTCGAGGTTATTCCCGCTGCGTGTGGTTAGTTTGTGATGGATGAGTTGGAGCACCCCTGCAGGGTTAAATCTTTCGAAAAGCCGTGCCCGCGGTTACGTGGCAACTTGGAAACTTTGTTTAACACCCGGTCATAGCAAACTTGAAGTAAACTCAAATAAAATACACCAACCGTGTGCGTAACCGTGACTGTCTCTTCTCGTGAGTCCTTATCCGAGAGAGAACACGGTGGGGTTATGTTTGACCGTAAGTAGGTGTTCAGGATCACTTAGTGATCATTACTAGTTCACGTCCATTTATTCGACAATCATCCCCCTTTATTCTTGTACTCGTAAGGTAGCCACTCAAATAAATGCTTAGTGCTTGCTGCAGCCTGACCACTTAAGCATACCTCACCCATTAAGCTTTAATAGTCTTGATACCCTTGGAAATGAGATTGCTGAGTCCCTGTGGCTCACAGAATACTACAACAACAGTTGCAGGAACAGGTAATGCGATGACATGACGTGAGCGCGATGCTTTGTTTGATTTGGAGTTCTTCTTCTTCTTCTTCATCGATCTAGGATGGGTTCCAGGCGGCAGCCTGGGAAAATAAGGATGGATGTCTTTTTATATTTTGTTTTCGTCCATAGTCGGACCCTGCTCTTCTGTATGATATTTGGATATGTTGTTGTATTGATGTGATATTGATGTAGCTTGTGGCGAGTGTAAGCCAATTCCATGTACTCATCTCTTCTTTACATGTACTTGTAATGATATCCATTCTTGCAAAACGACGAGATGCGCTTATATCCCTGTCGAGGCCCTCGTGCCAAAATAAGGATAGGATCGCATCTTGGGTGTGACAGGATATAAGCTTCCTTGCTCCCGAAGGAGAGATCCATCCGACTTACGAGGTGAGTACAAGAAATCACCATGCGCTTGGGCCCTCGGGCTCGCCCGGTGTCTTGTGGTGGCTGTGGGCCTCCTTTTGCGTTGATGCCACCTCCCAAAAATCACAAATATTCCAAAACAATTGTCCGTAAATTTTTATCGTGTTTGGACATCGTTTGGTATGGATATTCTGCGAAACAGAAAACACACAAAAAACAGGAACTGGCACTGGGCACTGGATCATATAGAATGTTGCCAAAAATATGTGAAAGTTGTATAATATTGGCATGAAACAATCAAAATTTATAGATACGACGGAGACGTATCAGTCTTCAGCGTTGACGCTGGCTTGTGCGACTGGTTTGCATAGAACTGGCATCTGACGCACTGCTCCACAATATTTCTGGTTGCTTCGTTGGCTCGGGGCCAATAAAAGCCCACTCAAAATGCCTTAGCAACCAGCGTCCGGGAGGACGCGTGATGGCCACAGGTTTTCGAGTGGATCTGCTGCAGGATTTACTACCCTTCCTCAGGTGAAATGCAGCATTGAGTGATGCTAGAGGTACTCTTCTTGCTGAGTTGCTCTCCTATGACAGTGTATGACTTTGATCGACGGACGGTCTATCAGGCCTCAGCCTCGTCTTCGGGGAGCTCCTGCCTGAGAAGGTATGCTATGTATGGCTCAGACCACTCGGGAATTATTACCAGCACTTCTTGCACCAGGTCGATCACCGCTGGGACTTCGACTTCAGCCGGATTTGTTGGCCTGACTGGTTGTGGGGGCTCCTCCACAAAAGGGCCTTCTGTGATCATCGGGGAATGTAACTATTCTAAGAACACATCTTTCAGGACTTCTCTCTGAATGGAGCCGATCTTGGACAGATCATCGGTTGCTTGATTCTTGAGTCGAGGAATATGATGCAGCTCTAACCCTTGGAAGTTCGTCTCCAGCTTCCTGACTAATTGCAGTATCATGTCATTGTTGGACTCCGAATGTCCCATTCTTTCATAACTTGATTCACCACGAGATTCTAGTCGCCGTAAACCATCCATCGGCAAATGCCGAGTGAGATATCCATACAGAGCATGTACAGGAGGGCCTCGTACTCGGACTGATTGTTGGAGGAATCGAAATGGATCTAGAGCACATAGCTCAGTCGGTCTCCCTTGGGGGAAACAAGGACCACTCCAGCCCCGTAGCCATTAAGCATCTTAGAACCATCGAAGAACATGGTCCTCTGCTCGGAGAGACTCGGGGCCGACTGTTGTTACTCAATCCACTCGGCTAGAAAATCAAGCAAGGCATGAGACTTTATCGCTTTCTTTGCTTCGAATTTGTTTTCCAAGGGGAGGAGTTCGATGGCCCACTTTGCCACTCGGCCAGCGGCATCCCTGTTGTTCAATATCTCAGACAAGGGAGTGATCTAATCACCGTGACCGAGTGCTCTTGTAAGTAATGAACCACCTTATTCACAGTCATATATATCCCATAAACCAACTTTTGGTAGTGTGGGTACCTTTGTTTGGAAGGGGGCAATACCTCTGAGATGTAGTAGGCTGGGCGCTGCACTTTGAATGCTTTTTCTTGTTCCTCACGTTCCACAGTGAGCACAGTGCTAACCACTAGGTTTGTGGCTCCAATATACAAGAGCAAAGTCTCTTGTATGCTTGGAGCAGCAAGCACCGGCTGGGTGAAGCAGAGCTTTGAGTTCCTGGAACACAACCTGCGCTTCGTCCATCCACTCGAATCTCTCTGACTTCTTCATGAGTCCGTAGAGAGGTAAGGCCTTCTCGCCGAGTCACAAAATGAATCTACTCAAGGCTTCCAGACAGCCCGTGACTTTTTGCACGTCGTGGAGACATTCTGGTTGCTTCATCCGGACTATAGCACCGATCTTATCAGGGTTGGCATTGATTCCACGTTCAAAAACGAGGAAACCGAGTAACTTGCCTGTTGGATCCCCCAAAGTGCACTTGGCCGGATTGAGCTTGATCCCAAAGCGACGCAGGTTCGTAAAGGTCTCACCGAGGTCAGTCAGGAGGATGGAACCTTTCCTAGACTTGACCACGAAGTCATCCATATAAGCCTCCACGTTCCGCCCGATCTGTTTTTAGAAACATTTTTGGATCATATGTTGGACGTGGCTCCAGAATCTTTAATCAAAATGGCATCATGATATAATAGAAACACCCGAATGGGGTAATGAATTTTGTTTTTATTTCATCGGGTTCGTACATTCGGATCTGGTGGTACCCAGAGTATGCATTCAGAAATGACAGATGCTCACACCCTGCAGTAGAATCTACTATCTGATCTATGCGGGGTAGAGGGAGTGATCCTTCGGGTAGCCCCGATTGATTTGCTTAAAATCAATGCACATTCGGAGGGATTCTTTTTTGGCAGCATGACAACATTGGCGAGCCACTCGGAGTGGTACAACTCTTGGATGAACTTGACAGCTAGGAGCTGAGCGATCTCTTCTCCTATTGCCTTGTGTTTTTCCATAGAGGAGCGTCACAGGTGCTCTTTGACGGGCTTGACCTTTGAGTCAACATGGGGTCAATGCTCAGCCAGTTCCCTCGGAGCACCCGACATGTCAGAAGGCTTCCATGCAAAAATGTCCCAATGCTCACGGAGGAACTTGATGAGCTCGCCTTCCTATTTGTTGTCAAGGGTCGAGGAGATGTTGGTCGGAGCTGCATCTGGATCAGTTGGATGGACGTGAACTGACTTCGTCTCTCTAGTCGACTAGAAAGCGGATTCCACAATCTATTTCTTTGATCTCAGCAGTTCGGTCGAGTCAGCTGTCTTCTCATACTCTTCCAGCTCTACCACTTCTATTTGCTCGTCGGTAATTAGAGAGACCTTCTGTAGGCACTCTTCGGCTATCTTACGATTTCCTGTGATGGTGGTCACACCTTTCGGACCTGGCATCTTAAGTTTAAGATATACGTAACATGGTCTAGCCATGAAACGTGCTAGGCAGGACTAACCAGGATGGCATGATATGCACTGCGGAAGTCCAACACCTCAAAGGTCAACCGTCCTTCCGGTAGTTCTTCTCGCCGCCGAACACCACATTCAGCGCTATCTGGCCGAGTGATCTTGACTTCTTCCTGGGGATTACCCAGTTGTCGGTGCACTAGGACTGGGGTACCCAGTGCCCCTGACTTATGCACAGGCAGAAGTAGCAAAACCCATCAACATAAATACGGTCAAGACCAGTCCAAACCAGAGAAGCCGCTCTACGTGAGATCAAGGAGCACATCAAGAAGACGAAACCAATCATTCAAGACCAAGACCCCAGCATAAGCAACCTACGCTGGCTAAGCAACGCCGGCAAGGTCGATGCAACGGCCCAGAACGGGCCCGAGCCGCGCCAGTCACGTCCTCGGTGCCTGCCGGGGGACCAGGGTGCACACATTTTCAGGAAGACCTGGTAGGCACGAGCCGATCAGCCACCACTCCACCGCATCGCAACGCCAGTCATTTGTCAATGCGGTGTCGAGCCCTTAAGTGGCTAAGTCTCTCTTGCTAAGTACGTGGCGACGTGCTGGGAGACAGATTGTGCCTGTTTGGCAACCCGTCCGGAAGCGTGTCAAGATACTAAGCAATACTTAGCCAAAGCGATGGTAGAAGCCTGCCGGAGATGCATCCCCGCACGCCACCTAGGCTAGCATTTATGGCATTTTTTCCTAAATGCCAGAGTTAGATATGATAGCACTGTTAGCTATCTAATCACTAGATAATGTCTGTTTTGCCACTATGGTCGCCCCTTGAGCTATAAAAGGAGGCCCAAGGCAACTAGCTAAAGATTCGGACTTTTGGACACTTGTACTCGCGTTGTAGCTCCCCCGAGGGCAACCTTGCCGGGTTTGAGCATTGCGTGTGCTTCGTGTTCCCCCGATCAATCCACCAAAGCAGGAGTAGGGTTTTACGCTTCCTAGCGGCCCGAACCTGGGTAAAACACGAGCGTCTCGTCGTCGTGCTATCTCACCACCTCTGCTCTTTGCGCAATGTGACCTCACCCCCGCCGAACCACAAAGGGGCCGATGGTCCCGTAGGTGATCGTGTGCATCGTGACCCGACTACTTTGGTGCGCCAGGTAGGGGGAAGCATCATTTGCGCGAACCTGAGTTCGTGAGCAGCTCGTCAATCTTCATCGTCGTCTTCTTCCTCTATGGCTCCCAAGAAGAAGCCCGGCGTGACCGCGCATTCCTCCACTTCGAAGGCACCCTCGAACGCAGCTGCGGACGCCGTTGGCACCACGGCGGCGACAAGTGAGGTGGGCATCGTGGGCAACACGACTGGCGCGGGCGGTGCCACTGTCGTGTCCACCACGGCAGAAGCGGGAGCGGGGAACGCCGAAGGGGAGCAGCAGCAACAACACTTTGGCGGGCTCGGCCCTAGTGCCGCGGGAGGAGGAAACGTTCAGTCTCCACCTCCCCATCGCACTGGTGTCCACGGCCGCAACAGCGGCGCCCAATTTGGGGCAAGCCGTGATCTTCCGGCTGCACCTAGCACAGGTGCGGCTTCTGGGCGCGCGCCTCGCCTGGAGCAGGACGGAGCGCCGAGCGGGACCGTAGACCCACAAGTTCGACCTCCTCCACGTCAGACCGCCCCGGCGATCGGTGTGCGGCGACAAAGATGCGGCGACGCCCCTCTTCGTTCCACCAGGAGTCGAGCGATGTTGTGATCCGCCTCTCTAGCCATGCCGGCCACGGCAGCGGAAGCAATGGCGCAGGCCCAGCTGCTGTTAAATTTCCCGCCGGTGGCTCACAAGATGGACGAGTGGAGAGCCACCATCCAGAGTTTGATTGGCTTCATCGAAGCCAGCAAGTCGCAGCATGCAGAGTCGTCGCAACACCCGCGGGCGGGGATGGCGGCCCAGGCTGACGGTTGTGTCGAGCAGGCCGCACCAACGGTGCAATCCCATCCGCGACAACAGACCCAGAGGCAGCCACAACGAGTTCCACATGCCGACGAGCCTGACGAAGCGTCTATGGCCTTGTCCGGCCAACACGATCGCCGGGACCAACGGCGTGTCCTGGAAGACTGGCGGAGGGAAGACGCGCGCATCACCATAGAGCGACGCCGGGAAGCACACCGCCAATCCGACAGTCTCAACGGCCCAGATGCTGGCGACCCCACGCCCAGTGCTAATGGGTACCTACCTTATGAGGTTGGGCGCCCTGCCTTCACTCAAGAGCTGCGACAGGTCCGCTAGCCATCGGCCCGAGCTTTCAAGCCTGAACTGACGGAGAAATACGACGAGAAGCTCAACCTGGTGGAATTCCTGGGCATCTACACGATAGCCGTTCAAGCCGCCGGGGAAAGAGATGAGAAGGTGCTCGCCAACTATTTCCCTTTGGCACTCAAGCCAAATGTGAGATCGTGGCTGATGCACCTACCGGAGAACTCTGTTTCATCATGGGCTGACTTGTGCAATGAGTTTGTCGGCGCCTTCACAGGTGGCCACCAGGAGCCAGGACAGCCCATCGACCTGCAAGTCCTTCCGCAGAAGGAGGTGGAAACCTTGCGGAAGTACATCCAGAGATTTAGTCGAGTACACCGCAATATTCCAGAGATACACCCCACAGCCATGATTGCCGCATTCCATTCGAACGTGTGCAACAAGAGGATGCGGGCCAAGATGAATGTTAGGCTCCCCAAGACCGTCAATGAGTAGTACACATTGGCGGACAAGTGTGCTCGTGCCGAGGAAGGAAGGTGCCTCCCCGGAGAGGAAGCTGGCGTCGAAGTCGACTCAGATGATGACGATGATGCCCCTGGCCGGAAGGGGAAAAGCCGAAGGCACAACAAGAAGCGTAAGGGAAAGGCAGTGTTGGCCATTGAGAGCTCTGGTGATCTCGGTGCCGGCAAGAAAGCCAAGGCCGAGGCCCCCCAGCAAGGGAGCTGGCACGTGCGCTGATTGCCGGGAGGCCGCGGCGGCAGAGAAGACCGGAAGGTCCAATGGGCCATACTGCAAAATCCACCGCACCAAAGGTCATGATCTCCAAGAATGCCGCCAAGTTGAACAGCTTGCTGAGAAGCAGAAGGCTGAATACGAGAAGCGTGACAAGGAGAGAGGCCAAGATGGTGCTACCGGGAAGGGCCGTGGTGGTAGAGGAGGCCGCCGCGGCAAGGCCCCGCGGCAGAAGAGTCCAGTGATCGAGAATTCCAGAAGGCAACTGAAGCCATGTGTGTTGACGGGGGTGCATCCTTGCATTCCTCTCATTGCCGGCTCAAGCAGTGGGCGCGTGGGATCAACGCCGTGGAGTCAGCTGCAGAGTCCAGAAGGCCACTCAAATGATCCTGCACGCCTATCATCTTTGACGAAGAGGATCATCCTGTATGCACCACTGCGGTCGGATGCTTGCCGTTGTTGGTCTCCCCAACAATCCGCAACCTCAAAGTAACCAAGATGTTAGTTGACGGCGGGGTGGGGTTGAATTTAATCTCCCCTAAGGTGGTTGAAAGGCTTTAGATCCCTGATGGGGAGCTCAAAGCTACGGGTACGTTCCAAGGAATCAACCCCGGAAGGAGCCGACCTAAGGGAAAGATCACTTTGCCTGTGACGTTTGGCGGGGAGTTGAACTACTGGACTGAGAAGGTGGTGTTTGACGTGGTCGAACTCCCTCTGCCTTACAATGTAATTCTTGGTTGCCCAGCTCTAGCAAAATTCATGGCAGCATCCCACTATGCTTACAACACTTTGAAGATGCCAGGGCCCATGGGAATCATCTCCATCCCATCTGACAAGAAGGATGCAGTTACATGTGTGGACAAAATGTATCGAGACGCGGTAGCAGCTAAGGTCGCGAAAACCCCAGCTCCCGCCAAGGAGTCGAAGAAGGTGAAGAAGTCTAGCAGGGGCACCGACAAGGACCCCTGGAAGCGCGCCTCTTCGGAGTGCGCTGCACCCGTCGATGACATGCCGGAGAGTTCCACTAGCAAGAGATCCAAGGTCACCTATCCTGCGACGAAGAAGGGCCCGGCAGGGCAGGATGGCACTGATGGCCCGTCAAGCAAAAAGTTAGAAAGCAAGCCTTGGAGCGGCAACAATTCACCGCCAAGGAGATCAAGAAACTCAAAGCAGCTGGTCTGGTCAGAGGAGTGTTGCATCCAACTTGGTTAGCCAACCCGGTAGTGGTGCGCAAGGCAAATGGGAAATGGAGGCTTTGCATTGATTTCACTGACTTGAATAAAGCATGCCCGAAGGACCCTTTTCCCTTGCCGCGCATCAATCAGATTGTTGACTCCACTTCCGGGTGTGACTTGCTTTCCTTCTTGGACGCATACTCCGGATACCACCAGATATTCATGGCCAAGGAATATGAGGAAAAGACCACGTTCATAACTCCGTGTGGCACGTACTGCTTTGTACGTATGCCCTTCAGGTTAAGGAGCGCTGGTTCTACCTTTGCAAGGGTTGTGCAGATTGGATTTGAACCTCAGTTGCGCAGGAACGTGGAAGCTTACATGGATGACATAGTAGTCAAAACCAGAGATGAAGCAACCCTCATACAATACTTGGAAGAAACTTTTATGAACTTGCGCAAGATCAATTTGAAGCTCAACCCTGAGAACTGTGTGTTTGGTGTCCCATCCGGCAAGTTGCTTGGGTTCTTTGTATCTCAGCGGGGAATAGAAGCCAATCCTGACAAGATCAAAGCGATCGAGTAGATACAAGCGCCCAAGTCCGTCAAGGACGTAAGACGCTTGGCCGGATGCATTACCGCATTGAGTAGGTTCATCTCCAAATCCGCTAAACGCGCCCTGCCGTTTTTCAAGATTCTGAAAAAGGCCAGCCCTATGAAGTGGACCCCGGAAGCAGAAGCAGCGCTGCAAGATCTAAAAGCTTACCTTTCCTCCGCTCCCACCTTGGTCACTCCTAAACCGCAAGAACCGTTGCTACTATACTTAGCGGCAACGAATCAAGTGGTTAGTGCAGCGCTGGTGACGCAGCGAGAAGTGGATGAAGATGGAGCCGCTGCAACTGATTTCGCCAGGAATGGAACCGAAGCATTCGCGGTAGGACCTAATACAAACCAAGGGGAACCTAAGCAAGTAGACGAAGGCAGTTTCAAGGAAGTGACAAGGAAGAAAGTGGTGCAATGACCAGTATACTTTGTCAGCTCCTTGTTACAAGGGGCTAGGTCAAGGTACTCTGGAGTGCAAAAGCTGATCTTCGGCCTTATCCTGGCCTCGAGGAAGCTGCGCCACTACTTCCAAGGCCACGAGATCACAGTTGTCACCCGCTTTCCGCTGCATCGTATATTGAGGAACCCCGAAGCCACTGGCAGGATAGTTGAGTGGGCGCTAGAACTGTCAGTTTTGGTTTGAAGTATGAGAGCACTTCCACAATTCAGAGCAGGGCGTTGGCGGAATTCATTGCGGAATGGACGCCCACGCCAGACGAAGAGGTTCCAGAGACAATTCTCCCCGGCAAAGAAGCGCCTAAGGAATGGATCAAGTATTTTGACGGTGCTTTCTCACTTCAGGGCACCAGAGCAGGCGTGCTCCTCATCGCCCCCATCGAAGAGCATCTCAAATATGTGGTTCAAATGCACTTTCCCCGGGAGGAGGCCACCAACAACACCACTGAGTATGAGGGGCTCCTTGCCGGACTCAGAATCGCGGTGGAGTTGGGAATCAAGAAACTGATCATCCGAGGAGATTCTCAACTCGTGGTGAAACAAGTCAACAAAGATTATCAGAGTCCGTTGATGGAAGCATACGTGGAAGAGGTGAGGAAGCTAGAGGAGAACTTTGATGAATTGCAAGCAGAGCATGTACCACATGCAGAAAACAGCATCGTTGATCATCTATCAAAGTGCGCCGCACAGAAGCTTCCTGTGGAACCAGGAACTTTTGTCCTCCACCTCACTCGGCTATCAGTATCCCCGTCAGCGATGACCAAGAAAAGGAGAAAGTTGAACTCCGGCAAGCATTTCCCGGCATTGCTTCCTGAAGCCGCTGGTAGAGAAGTTGCCAGGGACAGTCTCGTCTCGGTTGGTGAGCAGCTCCCTCCTACAGAACCCCAGGTTCTTGCAATCGAGGTAAGCGCTCCCACTAATGAGGAGATGCCTTTAGTCCTCGTTGTCGAGCCACAGGGTCCAACTTGGGCGCAGCATATAGTCCACTTCCTTCAAACAGGATAACTTCCCGAAGAGCAAGAAGAAGCCGAAAAAGTAGCCCGTCAGTCAAGTATGTACCAGTTTGTCGATGACACTCTGTATAGAAAAAGACCAAACGGTGTGAAATTAAGGTGCATTTGCCAGGAAGATGGACTGAAGCTGTTGGCGGAGATTCATGGAGGCATGTGTGGGTCTCACATTGGATCAAGGGCCCTTGCCGGAAAAGCCTTCCGGCAGGGTTTCTATTGGCCCACTGCCCTCCAGGATGCAACTGAGCTAGTCACCAAGTGTAAAGCCTGCCAGTTCCATTCCAAGAACAACCATCAACCAGCGCAAGCTCTCCAGATGATCCCTTTATCCTGGTCATTCTTGGTCTGGGGGCTCGATATTTTGGGCCCCTTTCCGTGCGCCGTCGGGGGGCTTTGAATTCTTGTTCGTAGCAATCGACAAGTTACAAAGTGGCCTGAGGTGGAACCAGTGAGAAAAGTGATCGCGCAGTCAGCTGTCAAGTTCCTGAAAGGACTCGTGTGTCGCTTTGGAGTGCCCAACAGGCTGATCACCGATAATGGCACCCAGTTCATGAGCCGCACCTTTATGCAATACATCCAAAGCCTTGGAAGCAAGGTCTCCTTCACCTCTGTTGCCCATCCGAGAAGCAATGGGCAAGTCGAGAGGATGAATGCTGAAGTGATGCGTGGGCTCAAGACAAGAACTTTCGATAGACTGTGAAGAATCGGCAAGCGCTGGATAGATGAGCTGACGGTGGTTCTTTGGTCCCTCAGAACGACACCAAATCGAGCTACCGGCCAGACGCCCTTCTCCCTAGCATATGGGGCGGAAGCAGTTCTCCCCACGGAACTCATATACGGGTCACCTCGAGTACTTGCCTACGATGAAGTAGAGCAAGAGCAGCTACGGCATGACGATGCCATGCTCCTCGAGGAAGATCGTCTCCGGGCCGCTATGCGTGCTGCATGCTATCAGCAAGCCCTGCGCTGCTATCATAGCCGCAAGGTCCATGCCCGGAGCCTTGAGGAAGGCGACATTGTCCTTAGGCGCGTTCAGTCCGCCAAGGGTACCAACAAGTTGACGCCGAAGTGGGAAGGCCCTTACCGGGTAGCACGAGTCACCAGACCTGGCGCAGACTGTCTGGAGAACCGAAGATGGCCTCAAAATGCTTAACTCATGGAATATTGAGCATCTTCGTAAGTTCTACCCATAAGGCGCGGTTGCCGGGCTCAGTCCCCGGAAACCACCTTTTGTACGAGCCTTGCCGCAATGCATGTAACCCTTTGTACAAAGCCAGGCGCAGACCCTGTGCATGCAATAATAAAGCTAGGCATTGCATCATACCATCGAACTGCACATTTACTATGCATTTTTATGTTGCAATGTTAGCGCTTTTAAGTTTTAGAAATTTGCTAGAGTACTTGATGAGCCTATTATCCTTGTTACAGCATTCTCTCTTGCCAGGAGACAGAGGCCTCTTGCCCTACATGTTCGACCGTCAGGAAAACAAGGAAGAAGGGCAAAGAAACAAGGACGGCGGCCCGTCGTACTCCAGAAAAGGATACTGCCTGAAAAGATAAGTCTAATCACATGTTCCAAGCTTGGAGCCATTTACTCCTTTAAGGAAACCCTTGCTATCCTTTTTATTGTGTACGATGGAGGCCTTCACGCAACGGAAACCCTTGTCGGGATAAGCTGTCCCCCAGCTCCTGTCGATTATCAGCTCTAGGGGTCGCGCCGATACCGACAAGGAGCCTTGCCGGGAAATAATACCAGCCTGCTGCTAGGGGCTCGCTCCCCCTTGGCTCTCGCGGTTAGTGCTGACCCGGCAAATAGTTCCGTATGGCAAGGACAAACATGCTGACACAGTATAAACAAAGGGAGAAAGGGATAGTACTTAAGGTAGAGAAATAGCATTCTTTCATTCATTTTCGGTACAAAATGGATAGAGATACATTAGGGGACGCCCCTTATATAATCCTTTATTTGACTTTCTCCCCAAGGGACAAGCTACAAAAAGGAGAAAGGACGAAAGGAGGGCTCAAGCAGAAGCCCAGCCTGACCCCGTCAGGACTGGCAAGGAAGACGAAGCCGAAGTCAACGAGCCTGCCAGGGTCCAGCTGAGAGAGGAGGTGGCGCCCAAAGTCAAGATCCCCCGGCAAATCGCTCTGCCGGGGGCCTAGCTGACGGTGATGGTGCGACCAGCCGTCAGCTAGAGTCCAGGTCATCGTACTCCGACTTGACGGCCTGGGGCTCGTTGTCGCCGTCTTCACCAACACTGTACTCCTAATCACTGTCGCTCGAGGAGGAGCTTTCATCGTCGCTCGAGCTCTCTTCGCAGCAGCCAAGACGAGCGCCCGAACGCCCATAGATCTTGATAGTGAGCATGTCGGCCTCCACCAGCTTGAAGCGGAGGACGTACCCACTCATGAAGTTATGGGCACGTGCGAAGGTTTTCCACCCGCACCTAAGGAACATGACGCGAGGCGCCGGAAACTCGACGTCAGCCTGCGCGGCGCCATTACAGCACCCGTGCACGCGCAACCACATCGCGTGTGGTTTGCCGGCCTCCATCACCCTGGCGAAAGGGCGAGGGAGTCGCAAATGGCTATGGGGAGGGCCACGAAGCCTAGCGACGAACTCCAGCGCCGTACCTTTAGTATGTCCCATCACCGGGGAAGGAACTGCCGATGGAGAAGGATCGGGTGCGGCGCTCCGCCTCCCCCGGCCGTGAGCCCCGCGCCGGCCCCGGCCTCTTCCAGCGCTCCCCCTTCCCCCCCCCCCCCCCCCCCCCGCACGCTGGAACCGCCTCCCGTCACCGCAGCTGAAGCAGCGGCATGATCCCTAAGGGAAACTCTCGTCGTCGCGGCGGAAGTTGGAAGTCGTCCGCGCCCCCTCGTCATGGTGGTGACTGGAGCATCCAAAGACGGAAGAAGAAGGGCAAGCTATGTGAACCTGAGATCGAGGAGGAGAAGGGAATGGATGAGCATCGCCGGTTGCGACCCCCCAATTTATAGGGAAGGGCACGGGGGCTGGCTCTCCTCCGCTCCAAGGCAGCCGCCCATCTCCACCAATCCCACTAACCTTGATCACGGGCGAACAGGTAACCGCCCCACTGCTCCAATCCCTGGCGCTGCAGTTTCTGCCACTCCCACGCCTCCGAGCCATGCACATCCACCGCAAACTCCCTGTAATGCATGCGGGGCGCATGGCAGAAACGTCCTGAGGTAGTAATTAAGTGCTGGCTCAAAAGTTGGCAGTTACTCCCTCATATTGCGTGCATGTGCATAAATTTTGGGCCTGACCCAATGACGCTGGGCAAGCGCGTTTGGGCCAAACCCGGGGGCTCCTGTCGGTGCACTAGGACTGGGGTACCCAGTGCCCCTGACTTATGCACAGGCAGTAGTAGCCAAACCCATCAACATAAATACAGTCAAGACCAGTCCAAACTAGAGAAGCTGCTCTACGTGAGATCAAGGAGCACATCAAGAAGACAAAACCAATCATTCAAGACCAAGACCCCGGCAGAAGCAACCTACGCTGGCTAAGCAACGCCGGCAAGGTCGATGCAACGGCCCAGAACGGGCCCGAGCCATGCCAGTCACGTCCCCGGTGCCTGCCGGGGACCAGGGCACACAAATCTTCAGGAAGACCCGCAAGCCATCCCCCGGCAGGCACGAGCCGATCAGCCACCGCTCCACCGCATCGCAACGCCAGTCATTTGTCGATGCGGTGTCGAGCCCTCAGGTGGCTAAGTGGATCTCGCTAAGTACGTGGTGACGCATTGGGAGACAGGTTATGCATGTTTGACACCCATCCGGAGGCGTGTCAAGATACTAAGCAATAGTTAGCCAAAGCTGTGGTAGAAGCCTGCCGGGGATGCATCCCCGCACGCCACCTAGGCTAGCATTTATGGCATTTTGTCCTAAATGCCAGAGTTAGGTATGATATCACTGTTAGCTATCTAATCACTAGATAATGTCTGTTTTGCCATTGTGGTCACCCCTTGAGGTATAAAAGGAGGCCCAAGGCAACCTAGCTAAAGATTCGGACTTTTGGACACTTGTACTCGCCTAGTAGCTCCACCGAGGGCAACCTTGTCGGGTTTGAGCACTGCGTGTGCTTCATGTTCCCCTGATCAATACACTAAAGTAGGAGTAGGGTTTTCCGCTTCCCAACGGCCCGAACCTAGGTAAAACATCAGCGTCTCGTCGTCATGTTGTCTCACCACCTCTGCTCTTTGCGCCCCATAGGTGATCGTGTGCATCGTGACCCGACACCAGTGGAATTGCATGTTGGTCTTGCTCAGCCAGGACAGTGGTATGTCCATCGCGTTCAAGGTGTCGGCGTAGATGATGTTTAGTCTGCTGCCTCCATCCATGAGGAACTTGCGCAGTTGGACCCCGTTGACAGCCAGATCAACCACCAGCGCCTACCGCCCAGGGGTCGGAATGTGGGCCGGGTGATCTGACTGATCAAACATGATGGGCGTCTTTGCCCAGTCCAGGTCCTTTGTGACAGTCGAAACTGCCATGTTGACTTCTTGGTTTATAACCATTAGTCAGCTCTTTCTTTCGATGTCTGCGAAGATCACCAGGACCTTCTCGACTTGAGGGTAACTAGAGGCATGTTTGCCTTCCTCGTCGTCTTCGTCCTCGTCTTTCTCCCCGGAGGGATCTTCACGCATCTCCTACTTGAGCAGTCGGCACTCCCGAGTGGTTTGCTTCAGCAGAATCTGGTTGTCGTCTTCATTCTTATTCATATGAATCTGGCAGGGCTGATCGAGAATGTCGCCTTTAGGGGCGCTCTTCTTCTTGGTGGCCCATTCCTCTTTCTGTTTCTACTTCCGTTTGCCTTTGCCTTGCCCGGACAAAGCCACGGCTTCGGACTTGACGGCGTGGTCAGCTTTTCTCTTCTGCTTCTTGTTGGAGTTATTTTCCCGACATATGGGCTTCACTGGTTCGCCCTTTGTCGTTTCTCAGTCCGTCCTCTTCCTTACCATTGACATCCCAATCAGCCAACTCCATCACTCGACTCAGGGTCAGAGTTTCTGTTCGACCGAACTTCCGGATGAGCTATCGATACTGTCGGATTTCGGGCTCCGCAAAAACCCTAAGAAGTTTGAGGATGAACTAGTACAGTGGTGAGTGTGTTTGGGTGGCCTTAGGTCTCCCTCTCCTACAGAGCAGCCTAGCCTCTATTTACAGTGACCCGGGTCCTCTCCCCATATCGCAATGGCGGGAAGGGATCCCACAACGGCCAAATTCAAAAGGGGGCAGGAGGTACATCTTATCCTGACGAAAGGTGGTCTTCGCATGCAAAGTAACCGGTGGTGGGGCAGAAGTGGGCTTGGCGATGACGTCCATCCTACGGATCTCGGGGTTTTGGTCTTGTTGCACCGGAATGGAAACCCTTGGGGGCGCTTTGGTTACCTGCGTGCGCTCCTGCCTCCTTTGCACGAAAGAGGAAGATGTCTCCTCTGGCGCGCTGGTGCCCGCCTGGCCCGCCTTGCGTCATCCTTGGCCTCCTGAGGTCGAGCGTTGCATAGAGATCTCCGCCGCTCGGGAGAAGGCCTGGGGAGGCCTATTCCCCCGCGGGTCTTGGCGCTGTTTCCCTAGCGGGCTCGGGGCTCTCGCGAGGGCCTTGTGCTGAGTGAGACCGCTTTGGGTCGTACTAGGCTGTCGGAGTGGGCCACGCCCTGCGCCGCGGGCAAGCAAGTCTGGGTACCCCCGTTCCCAGGACGCCGACAGATACTTGACTCCGGCTGGGAAGGCGCAGATCGTCTGATGCTCAGTGACATTCACCACAGAAATGTGTAGAGTGGTCCAACGCAGAATGTACTCACGGAGAGTCTCGTTGTTCTTTTGCACATAGTGTTGGAGTTCGGTCAAACCACCCAGCCGCTTGTAAGTGTCTTCGAATGTTTTGACGAACACTCGGGCCAGGTCTTCCCAGCAGTAGATACTGCCTGCGGGGAGTTGGTTAAGCCAGGCTCTGGCATATCCTTCCAACATTGCGGGCAGGTGCTTCATTGCGCAATAATCATTGCCGCCACCGATCTGGATAGCCACTCGGTAGTCCTCTAACCAAGTTTCTGGCTTGGACTCGCCATTGAATTTTGGTACTCCCGTCGCCAACCTGTAGTTGGAGGGGATGTCGGCTTCTCGAATGTATCTGCTGAAACACTCGAGGCGAGAGGTGACTCGGCCACTCGGCCGATCTCTGTCGGCCCGGGCCCTGTCGACCAGGTTCTGAGCAAGGATGGACCTTGCATTCACTGGTGGTTCCCGGAGGTCATCATCGTTGTAGCCCCTCCGACAGCGCTCACTCGGTGGACGAGTTGGGTTGCGCCTCTAATCGTCCTCATATGATCGATTGCCGTCGTAGGACTGGTGTCCGTACGCGACATCCTCGGAGGGGGCGTCCGAGTGCGATGATGATTGACACGCCACCGCGGGGGAGTGATCTGGTCACATCTTCTATCCCCATATAGATCTCTTGGTAGGGGAGAGCGTCGACGCCTTCCAGTCGCAGTCAAACTATGGGCCGACTGCACCGTATCCGCCCGGCCTGATCTCTTGCGGATGCGGTTCTGGGACTGGGACACAGACATGTTTTGCGCCAAGGCGGTCTTCAAGAGCACCTGGATCTGCCGAATGCCCTCTCCCGCCGTGGAACCAGACGGCTGGATGGAGTCGGCTATTCATGTTGCTGCAACCAAGTTCAGCAACAGAGTGCGCATCACTTGGTAATTTTGCGGATGGTCATTCGGGAACAACCGTCGACGGTTCCGACTGCAGCTGGGCTGATACCCGGAGGCCCGGTCGTTGAGTGACTTCTGCAGTCGCTCGAGTCGTTCACGCTCGGCCAGAGTGGCCTTGCGCGTGGCCTCCAAGGCCAATGCCTCGTGGGTCGTCCCCGTGATCGGGGTGAGCAGAGTGTGCTCATTCCTCTGCCTGAGCTCCTTCGGCTACTCTCGATTGAGAGGTTGTGGGATGTATGGGTCGGCGTCGGTGTTGAGACAATCGTCGAGGTTGTCGCCTTCACGTCCGCGAGAGGATCCTTCAGCATACCCGGGAGGTCCATTCCGCTGCTCGGTCCCTGTGATCAGGACTTCTGCAACGGGCTCGTTGCTCTCGCACTCAGACTCGTCAGTGGAGTACTTGTGCGGCGAGGAGAATAAATCAAGGGTGGGCTCGTCGGAGTCGAGCATCACCACCTTCTCAGCCGTGGTCTGAGGAGCCACGACGTGCTTGATCCAATGTTGGATCCGTGAGCGCCCGGAGCGCTCGCGATAACGTCCAGCAGAGAGGAGAGGTGTCGTGTGGTACGGAACCAACGGCTGTTGGAGCAGAACTCCGAACGAAGACGCACGAAAGTGCGCCGCTGACGGGCAACTCCTCCATGTCCAGCGGAGCTTCCTGAAGCCATGCCGAATCATCAGTGACGAAGCTCAAGGAGCCAAATCGGATCTCTCCGTCGATGATCATGATGATGAATATGAAAATCCCACTTGCGCCGGATATCGCTAGACGCGTTGCCCCACAATGGGTGCCAACTATCGAGGCAAAGATCCTGACAAAGAGTACTAGGGATACGTACGAGGGGCGGAGCCTAGCTATGGCGCAAGTGTATCAATCGGTTATACAAGTTCGGGCCCCTCTCGGAGAGGTAAAAACCCTACATCTCGTGCTTGGAGGCTTGTTTTTTCTTTGGGGGTATGGTTACACGAGGGTGCTGAACCCTTGGCCAGGAGCTCGGGGGTGGGCTTATATAGGGTGTGCCTAGACCCATCGAGTGCCATTACAAGAGAGAATTAATGCCATTATGACAGCAGTTTCTAGTAACGGTAGCCCTTAACTATAGCAGCTATGACTACACTTGATGTATTGCCTTAAGTCCCTCGGTCGTTGTAGCTCCCACGGCGTCCACGCCTTGACTTTGTCTAAGTGCTGGAGTCTGGCCGACTGAAGGAGAGACGCCCGAGTGACATAATGGATCCAAGTGGATCTCTGGTATATGCAACCGAATGCATCTATGGTCCTGGGACCTCCAATGATGGTGTGGGGTCCTAGGTGGGCCTTGGATGTCAGGTCTATGACCCTACCACTAGTAGGTGACCTCATCATATGTCAATCTGAAGTGGAACGTTTCACGTTCACCACTATTGTGTCAATCTGACATGGTGATGTATCGTAGTTGGACGAGATCATACTGGATGCGGTATGACCTTACTTAGGCTTGACTGTGTGAACTGTTTGTCTTGTTTGATGTACGAAACTTGTTGTTTTGAATTGCGTGAAGTGATAACTACTCGCAAATAATTAGAAGACCCACCCTGTTATGATGGAAGTCAGAAGAACGCCACTGAAGGAGTTATGATGAGAACGGTGGAAACGTAGGAAACTTCGAAAGAAGTGAGCACACAGGACAAGGCCATACGAACAGACCCTAGGTGTGAACTATGATTGTGTGTTATACTAACAGCCATACGAGGCTACAAACCTATATATAAAATGCTATTGGGATTAGCTTAATGGGTATCTATATCTCTCGTCTATTCTCTCGACCCTAACCTGGACCACACAAACCCTAGAACCATGGACCCTGAGCAACTGATTTTTTTCCGGACCAACGACTAGTGCATAAATTGGCAATTGGATTGCAGCTATTGACAAGGAAATGAGGAAGGACAGAGTTGCTGACAGAAGCAAGATTCTTTATGCCCAGTCGTACCTAGAAGACAACGCGCTGAATTGGTACAGAGAGCATGAAGCAACAATGAGGACAAGAGTACCGTTTACATGGGGGAAACTGAAGAAGGAAATCAAGAGAGCCATTGGACTCGTGAAATTGGAATAGAAGCCAAGGCCCGAATGAGAATCATCCAGGAAGATAGACCGTAAGGACGACAAAGGAGATTTTGAGAGCCTTACCTTTACTGGAAATGTCACCCAGACAAAAGCAGAACAATGGATCCAGGAGATGGAGGAACACATGAGTACCGGCACCATCGAGGAAAAGGATATGGTATGATACACAGTGATGCACCTAACGGAAGAAGCTGCAACTTGCTGAAAGATGCACCAGATGATCAATGAAAATCAGAAGGACCTTACTTGGCAGGAATTTGGAGCAGTTTCGATGTGATCCCGTTGTGTCACCCCGACACCGCGAATACCAGAAGAAGGAGAAAGGAAGTTCGATGTCTGTGTTATTTGTGGAGAACTTGTACATACCTAGAAGAAACACACGAGTGGATGTCGTTGTTGTGAAGAGGACCACCCAGAGGGAGAGTGTCCGATGAAGGAAGTCACATGTTTCTTGTGTGGAGGAACGGACTATGCCCCATCGCATTGCGAGATGTATCCTGACGTACTACTGGCGGTACAATGTCAGAAGAAAAACATGGAAGAAGCCTTGGAAGCCAGAAAGAAGATGAAGGAGTCTGAATTGGAAGACAAAGAGTCAGAACAACCGGCAGAACAAGAACTCAAAGAAGGACAAATAGCACCAACCCCTGAAGATCGAGCCTGGAGTAAGGGAAAGGGACCAATGCAACTTGTGGAAGAGGAAGAGCCACATTGCGATTATACCGTCTGTGGAGGACAAACATCTATGTTCAAGAGATGCAAGAGGAAGCGAAGAGACCTACAGGACTGTGAGACCGTAGAGCTTGACCCACTACAGATGGAAGAGATGGTCGATAAATGGGAGAGCTACAAGAAGAAGAAAATGGTCAGACCTTGGAGAGACATGAGCCTAATTGATTGTTTCTGTTGTAAGGAGCACGAACATTTAGCAAATGGTTGCCCAGAGAAACGGAAAAACGATACACGGAGGATATGCCGGAAGAAGCCCCACATCGTTCCGAGTCTGCACAGAGAGACCAACATCCGGAGTCATTTACAAGAAAGTGTTTGGAACAGGATCAGAAGTCACCCAGACCTACGAGACCGACTAAACAGTGACCGCGTTAGAGACAGTCAGAATTCCAGAGGAGGAAGAACCTGAAGTACCAGTAAGACCTTTATTAGGGGAAAGCATAGTAATAGATGTATCTCTAGTATTGTAGATAGTAAAAGTAGTAGTCTTGAGGTGATGGAAGACCGACCAGTTATGTATCAACACAACTATCAAGGAATGAAGTTATTTTGATCCCATATTCTTATTGCCCGATGTAAAAACTGAGAAAGAAGGACTGAATTGGATACACCTCGGTTAGCAAGAAAGGAAAAGATAGACTAACCAGGACACCGCGGTTAACAGAAAAGCAAAACAAACTTTCCAAGATAGGAGCTGATAGATGGATCTAACACAGCATAAGCATCCAACGGTTAATTAAATCGAAGGGAAGGGAAGTTGGAATTAGACCAAGAAGATGTCGTTGTTCCAAAATGGAAGGCACCAGGCCAAAGGAACTAGTAATGGAACAAATTCGAGAACCCCGCTGTGGATAATAAGGATTCTGCAGGGGGTAATTGATGTGGAATATTGCCTTAAGCTTGAAAGACTAGGCAGGACAGGATTTTGGAAGAACCCAGGTATCTGACAAGCAACATTAAATGGAACAGGTAGGAAAAGACGATAATGTGATACAGCAACACCAGAACCCTTATGAATATGTTAGATGAGACAGGAGTCGGTTAACGTCAGTACTAGAGGCAGCAACACTTGACAGGAACAGAGAAAGTATGCAACGATGACGACTGAGTTTGCTATGCGAGAAACTAGAACTCCAAGGGAACAATAGTTCTTAGTACACGCCTTAGGAAGATTTTGCCACTGAGAGTTGTGGGGTAACATTAGACGATGTCAACGCAGGACCGAAGGAGCTTCAGAAGACCAGACTGAAGCATGGAACCAGAAGGACTCCAAGAACGCTTGTGAGGAAGACCAACTGTTAGGATTGCAAAGATTTTCCGAACCCATGGTTTGTAATGATTTGGTTACGCCATGAGTTGATCGCCATGACGTCTACTCTTATTATTTGCCACGCTGTGTGGAGCAGATCGTCTTGATTCGGATAGCTATAGCTGAGAAACGGTGCAATACAAAGACCTTAGATGGGATAGTTCGTGACCCCATAAAAGGCAATCGCTGCCAGATGTAGGTCAAATGGTAACAACGAGCCCGACCGAAAAACCGGGAAGGGTCCATATATCGGAGGACCACTCCATGAGATGGAATTTTGAGACCTAATGGGTGGAAAATTGGAAACACTGGGATCAACCAGGACAAACCATTGGAATTTACTCACGAATCAGATAATGGGACATCAGAAACCTTTGACTGAGGAACCTCGACAGAGGAGGATTATACACACATGGAACACAAGGCGATAACATATGATACCCAGAGAAAACCATGAGGACATGATTGGTGGTATGAACTATAGGCTTTTTAGGAAATCCAACAGATTAATTGCGAGATGAGAGTAAGATAGATGGTATGAGCATAAACCAAACTAGCAAGGCAAGTTGAATCACGAACAAGGAATGACAGAGAAACTGACCAGCCGGTGGATGAGATCCTAATTATAGAATCTAAAGGAGGATCATCCTCAATTAAGGAGTAAGAAGCTACAGGAAACCCTAACCTTAAAATCTTTTATGGGTGGTAGAAACCTGGAACCTAAGAAATTGTGAGTATGCGGATTGTTCCAGGACACAACAGAAGACCGACCAGTTACCAGTTACCAGGAAGCCTTGGGAATAGAGCTACCAGTCACAGAATTATCTTGAGACGACATAAACAGTCAAGGAGTAACAAGGCCCTAGACCCAAGAGCACAGATGGTATTACTATAACCCATACAACAGACCCCAGACGTGGAGATGGAATTTAAGTGGAAACCCAAACAGTAACCCTTCTCTCTAGCATCTCCAGATCTCGGGACGAGATCTCTTTTAAGGGTGATAGTTTCTCACATCCCAAATTTTCCCCAAATCTGGTATGTTAATAATTTCACACGGAATTAAAAAAATTCAAACAAAAACCCTTGCTTGATTGTCTTACTAGCAAAATTTGAGTGAATGTGAATAGAAAGTTAAAACCTAGTGGAAACCAGTGGAAACCTAGCTAGCCAATAGGTGGAACCCAAGTCATTTGAAATTTTATTCGGCAAGCATTCAAATAAGTCCCAAAAATATTCCAAGTCAAATTATTTCCTAAGTGAATTGGATTGATTTTGAATTAGAAATCATTCTGAGATCAATTCAAAACAAAATGGAATTAAATCAAATATGGCTTGCATTTGAATTTGGCAGGGATTAGAATTCCACAAGAGCAAATAGTGACCTAGACCTTTTGCATATTTCCAAAAATGGACTTGAAATATATTTGGTTTTGAAACCAAATTCAAATTCAATTTGAAAATATAAGTGCATTATTTAGTTTCCCAATTTCCAAAACAAAATATCCACACCTTCACAAATATTCATATTGGAATTTAGTGCAAGTTTGTTTTTACGGGAAATTCAAATTCAGAACACATTTGAATCAACAGAGAAAACATAAAGGAAAAAAAGAAACAAAACAGAAAGAGAAATAAAGAAAAAGAAAAAGCCCCGGCAAGGTCAGCCGACCAGGACAGCCCTACAGTAGCCCAGCCAGCCAGCCCCGCGTGCCACACACTCTCTCCTCTTTCTTCTATCACTAACATGCGGGACCCGCATGTCAACTCTCTCCCCCACATCGCGCCTGCACGACCCCCACCTCTCGAAACCACCGGCGCACTCCCCACCTCATGCACGTCGCTCCCACCCCCACACCCCGAGGCTCTGAGCTGTCCTATAAGACCCCCAGGAACCCCTCTCCCTTTCCCCTCTGCCTCCCCTCGCCATTGCTGCCAGACTACGTCGAATCGAGCTCGGCGACTCGGCCGCAGTCGTGGCCATTGGAGCTCGACTCAGACGAGCTCGAGAACCCCCGAGGTGCACCGTCAACACCAACACGCGCCGTGCGCACCTCCTAGACACCACCCCCGATCGGAGCGCCTTGGAAGGCCAACTCCGACGAAACCCGAAGCTCGCCACCACCCCATCATCGTCTTCGGTGAACCCCGTGAGCCCCGAACCCCCTCTCCTTGTCCGGTGCGTTGATACATCTCCAAAATATCTATAATTTTTGCTTGTTCCATCTTGTTATATTATCATTCTTGGATGTTTTACAATCATTTTATAGTAAATTTATATGATTTTTTGGGACTAACCTATTGACATAGTGCCAAAGTGCCACTTGTTGTTTTTGCTTGCTTTTTACTTTGCAGAATATCAGTACCAAACGGAGTCCAATCGCGACGAAACTTTTTGGAGAATTTTTTTGGACCGGAAGAAGGCAAGTGGGCCAAAGAAGTAACCAGGAGGTAGCCCAGGCTGCCCATAACCCACCAGGGCGCGCCAGGGGCCCCGGGCGCGCCCTGATGGGTTGTGGCCGCCTCGGGAACCCCCTCCACCGCCTCTGAGCTCTATAAATACCCAAATATTCCAGAAACCCAAGAGGAGTCGATGAAAAATACATCCAGCCGCCGCAAGTTCCAAAATTGCGAGATCCAATCTAACACCAATACGGAGGGGTTCATCATCCTCATTGGTGCCTGCCCGATGATGCGTGAGTAGTCCACCATAGACCTACGAGTCCGTAAGTAGTAGCTAGATGGCGTCCTCTCTCTCTCTCTCTTTTGATTCTCAATACAATGGTCTCTTGGAGATCTATTTGATGTAAACTTTTTGCGGTGTGTTTGTTGGGATCCGATGAATTTTGAGTTCATGACCAGTTTCTATCCATGAATATTATTTGAGTGTTCTTTGATCTCTTATATGCATGATTACTTATAGCCTCGTATTTCTTCTTCGAATCTTTGGTTTAGTTAGGCCAACTAGATCGATTTTACTTGCCATGGGAAGAGGTGCTTTGTGATGGGTTCGATCTTGCGGTGTCCTCTCCCAGTGACAGAAGTGGCAGCGAGGCACGCATGTAACGTTGCTATTAAGGATAACACGATGGGGTCTATTCCTACATGACTAGATCTTGTCTACATCATGTCACTGTTCTTATTGCATTACTCCGTTTTTCCATGAACTTAATACACTAGATGCATGCTAGATAGCGGTCGATGTGTGGAGTAATAGTAGTAGATGCAGAATCGTTTCGGTCTACTAATCTTGGACGTGATGCCTATATAATGATCATCGCCTTGGATATCGTCATGATTATTTGATCTTCTATCAATTTCCCAACAGTAATTTGTTCACCCACCGTGTGTTATACTCATGAGAGAAGCCACTAGTGAAACCTACGGCCCCCAGGTCTACTTTTCCAACATATTGCTTTCCGATCTATCTTTTTGCCGCCTTTGTTTTCAGATCTATTATTCCAAAAACCCAAAAATACTTTACTACACTTTTTATTTGCCTCTTTTATTTGTGTTCTTGCGAGATCTATCTATCCAATCTATCACAACCTAATCTATCTTTTTACAGTGGAGAGATTGACAACCTCTCTTTCGCGTCGGGTTGCAAGTATTTGTTCTTTGTGTGCAGGTGTTGTTTACTTGGTGTTGCGTGATCCTCCTACTGGTTTGATACCTTGGTTTCATAACTAAGGGAAATACTTACCGTCGTTGTGCTGCATCATCCCTTCCTCTTTGGGAAAATACCAACGCAGTCTCAAGCCACGTCATGCGTTCGCCTTGCACACGCACGCTGCCCTGACCTTTTGTTTCATCCAGGGATGCTCGATTTGGATCCCTACGAACGTCACCTGAAGCCGTCACTGACGTGCATGACTCCGGCAGGTCCTCGACGCCATTGCATCCTCCCCGACGACCGTCGTATGCACCAGAGGGACCCCCGCACCAAGCCGAGCCCGTTTGTGCCCTCCCCCGTCTCCGGCGACCCCGGAAACGTCATCCCCAGCCTCCACCCGAAGTCGTGTCGTGGTCCGTTGCCGTCCCCGTCAACTTCGACATTGTTCTCCGGCGACCTAGCCACCCAGAAAGCACCATTTTTAATATGCCTCGTCCATTCCAAATCCAACGCCCCACGATAGTTCACTTAAAAGACCGAACAGTTATCTCCTAGAATTCAGTTGTCCACCACTTAGCACCCTAGCGCACGCCTCTGCAGCCAATCACAGCACGCCATGTGGCAACCCTATCCGTTTCTTTATCTGTTAAATTAAATTGAATTACACATTTGCAGAAAAAACCCTGGATTTAAAACCTTCATAAATAAGTATCTACAAATCCAAATTAGGTGAAACTTTTTGCAAAATGACCCTTAGGAAATCTACTTTCACCCGGTCCAGAAACATTTCATTTTTGAACAATTTAAAATTTAAATTCAAATAGATTGAATTTGAATTTAAATAGGACATAACTTGCAATGTATAATTCCAAAATAATTAATTCTCTTTGCAAATTGAACCTAATGAAATATACTTTCATTTCAGAACACTTTAGCTCAATTTTAAATAATTAAAAATATGTTTTTAACATAATGCTACATAGGATAGAATACAAATGAAGATAAAACCTGATTTTGTTTAATTCAAATTAAGAATTGTCTAATAAAACATTATTAAACAAATAGGATCAGAAACTTAAATAGAACTTCAGTAAATATTACTTTGGATTATTATTTGAATTTAGGTAATTCAAATATTCAAACCTAGTTTGAAATTAAATTGTAACCTAGTTTTAATTTAAAATGAAATTAAATTCAAATAAATTGTTAAACCAAATTAAACTTAGTAGCTTATGATTGGAGTTAATACTTGATGATTAGGGAAAGATGAACTCAAATTAAATTTAGATCAAACCCAATCATTTTGAAACTATTAGAACCTTAATAATTATTTTAGGATTCATAATTGACTTAGTGAAACTAAATCAAGTAAATCAATTATAGTAATCATGTTGAATTCATAATTGACTTTAGTTTGAAACTTAGTCAATAATAAACTTTAGTTACTATGTTGGATTTGCATATGACTTAGGATTAATGAGATGGCATTTGGATTTAGTTGAACCAACTTAAAAAATGTGAAATGATTCATAGTTCAAATTGAATTCGGTGAAACCAATTTGAATTATAAACTCAGTTCAATTTGAATTCAAATAGGTTGAACCTTAGTTCATATCCAAATTGAAATGGAAGCCAACCATGTTATCATTTTTCAGACCTTAGTGTATTCAAGCTCATGAAAGGTCCGCAAGTTTGAATTGTCTTACAAACTTGAACATGAACTTGGCTACCCAAGATTCATATACCAGGACTCTGTTGCCATGATCCCTTGACTGAATCTGACAACCACCATTTGACATCACATACTCCTTATGTGATGAACCTTTATTAAAACTTGCATGTGAACCCTTATGACACATGTATTCCAAAAGACAACCACTATGTTGTTATCCAAACTCTTATGAGTTAAGCCGTGACACATGATCACACAGCACAATGGCACTGACACCATGCAAACCACTTATTGTTTGTTTGATTATATTGTATGGTTGTTCACGAGTGCTCTTTACTTACGATAAATTGTTACAGAGAGCAAAGTGTGCTGATCAAGCATTGTGAGACTGAAGGGTCAACAATACAGGCAAGTGAAACCTTTGATCATAACCTATGCTTTCATGCATTTTAGTTGATTTTCAACTAGGAACCCTGATACATCTCAAACGTATCTACTTTTCCAAACACTTTTGCTCTGGTTTTGTCCTCTAATTTGCATGATTTGAATGAAACTAACCCGGACTGACGTTGTTTTCAGCAGAACTACCTTGCTGTTATTTTTGTGCAGAAATAAAAGTTCTCGGAATTGGACGAAAGTTTTTGTGGATTTTTTCTGGAATATATAAGGAATTTTGGAGCGAAGAGCTGCCGGAGGGGGTGGACCAGAAGGCCACCACGCAACCGGCTGCATCCCCCCCCCCCCTAGGGGAGCGGCCAGATGGCTTGTGGGGCCCTCGTGGCCCCTCCGACCCTAATTCCAACTCCATAAATTCACATCCGCGGAGAAAAAAATCAGGGAGAAGATTTCATCGCGTTTCTCGAGACGGAGCCGCCGCCACCTCCTGTTCTTCCTCCGGAGGGCTGATCTCGAGCCTGTTTTGGGCTCCGGGGAGGGGAAATCATCGTCGTCATCGTCACCAACCCTTCTCCATCAACACCACCCTGATGCTCACCACCGGGAGTGAGTAATTCCTTTGTAGGCTTGCTGGACGGTGGTGGGATTGGATGGAATTGATCATGTAATCAAGTTAAGTTTGATAGGGCTTGATCACTAGTATCCACTATGTTCTGAGATTGATGTTACAATGACTTTGTTATGCTTAATGCTTGTCACTAGGGCCCGAGTGCCATGATTTCAGATCTGAACCTATTATGTTTTCACGAATATAAGAGTGATTTGGATCCTATCTTGCAAGTTATATGTACCTATTACGTGTCATGATCCGCATACCCCAAGGTGACAATAATTGGGATTCTTTCCGGTGATTGCTGTAGTGTGAGGAGTTCATGTATTCACCATGTGTTAATGCTTTGTTCCGGTTCTCTATTAAAAGGAGGCCTTAATATCCCTTAGTTTCCAATAGGACCCCGCTGCCACGAGAGGGTAGGAAAAAAGATGTCATGCAAGTTCTTATCGCAAGCACGTATGACTATATACGGAATACATGCCTACATTACATTGATGAATTGGAGCTAGTTCTGTGTCGCCCTAGTGTGTAACTGTTATATGATCAATGTCATCTAAATCATTATCCATCACCGATCCACGTGTTTACGCGTTACATATACTGAATCTTGCCAAGTTACTATTGTTATTGTTGCTATCACACTTGCTACAAAACTGCTACTGTCACTATTACTGTTACTTTTGCTGCTACTATTTGCCGGGCTACTAAATCTTTGCTGCAGAGAGATATCCTCGGTGCGGTTGAATTGACAACTCAATTGTCAAGGCCAATAAATATTCTTTGGCTCCCCTTGTGTCGTATCAATAAATTAGGGTGAAATACTACCCGTGAAGACTGTTGCAATCCCCTACACTTGTGGATTATCAAGACCTTTTTCTCGCGCAGTTGCCGGGGAGCGTAGCTCTATTTATTATGTTAACTGAAGGATATCCAATTGCTACTATGAGAAATCTGAAAGACAATCGAACTAAGATCATCCCCTCTCGCACGAGAGGAGGTAAGGAACTACCATCTAGCTCTGCTTTTGATTCACCTTCTGTTTTGAATCAGCTTGTTACACCACCACCTGTTGATCGTCCTGATATGTCACATGAACTTGATGATGCTACTTCTGAAATTAATGATGAAACTATTGCTGCACATGCTGAAACTGAACATGTGCCACTGAATGAATTACTTGATGCTCATATTGCTAAAGCTAGAGAACTTGAGAATGCTGAAATCGAGGAAGACTTTGAATCACCTATTACCCCTCGCTAACATAATAGATATGAATTGCCATTTGTACCCGAAGGTTATGTTATGGATGATGAGGTAGCTAGGGATATTCTTACTTGTGAAAATAGAGATGATGTGAAGAAACTATTATGCAAACTAAAAGAAAAATCTATGATGGAGAAAATGAAACGTGATCCTAAATTTGCTACTTCCCCTATATTTGTTACTGATAGGGATTATGAGTTCTCTCTAGACCCTGAGTTAATTCCTATAGTAGAGTCTGATCCTTTCCATAGTTATGAAAATGAAACTATTGTCGAACACCTTATGAAACTGAATGATATTGCTGCTCTGTTTACCAATGAAGAAAAGATTTGCTACTATTATATCCTTAAGCTTTTTCCTTTCTCGCTAAAAGGCGAGGCCAGGGAATTGTTCTTATCACTTACTCCTGGTTGCATACGTAGTCCCCAGGATATGCTTCAACACTTTTCTGCAAAATATTTTCCCGCTCATAAGAAACAAGTTGCCTTATAGGAAATATTTAACTTTGCTCAAATTGAAGAAGAGAATCTCCCTCAAGCTTGGGGGAGGCTTCTCCGGTTACTACGAGCTTTGCCTGATTGTCCACTTGAGAGGAATGAAATACTTGATATTTTTTATAATGAACTAACTGATTCTTCTAGGGATTTCCTAGATAGTTGTGCTGGTTGTGTTTTCAGTGAAAGAACTGTTGGACAAGCTGAAGAATTATTGAACAACATAATGCAAAATGCTGATGATTGGACACTCCCTGAACCACCTTCAGAACCTATTCAGAAGAAGAGAGGTATTCTATTCCTCAACCCTGAAGATGTGCAACAAGCCAAAAGATCTATGAAGGAGAAAGGTACTAAAATTGAGGATATCAAGAAATTACCACCTATTGAAAAAATACATGGAATTGATAACCCGAGACAGGTAGTAGAGGTAAACTCTCTCTGCTCCTTTACTGAAAATGACATACCTTACAATAAGACTCATGAACAATGCTTGGATGAATTTGATAATTACGTTGTTAAGCAAGAACATTTCAACAAATATGTTAAGAATCAATTGCAGCGTAATGCTATGATGATAGATCGCTTAAGTGACTTGATGTTTAGAATTGCAAATGATGTGAAAGGTTTAGGCAAACATGCTTCTATGGTTCACACCCAACTAGACCAAGTTGCTAAATCACAAAATGATTTGCTTGCTGAAATGAATAATATAAATGATCATGCTATTAGAGTATTGACTAGAGGAGGTAGAATGACCCAAGAACCTCTTTATCGTGAAGGTCACCCTAAAAGAATTGAACAAGATTCTAAGAAAATTATTGAAGATACACCTAGTTCATCTAAGAAGAAGAAGAAAAAGAAAAATGATAGGAACTTGCATCCCTCTAGCGAACCTGTTATAGAAAATCATGTTGAGAAAAACATTGAAGTTTCTGTTTCTGATGCTGAGACTCGGTCTGGTAGTGAGCATACACCTAGTGATAATGAAAATAATAATAATGATGATGATGCTCATATAGATGCTCAACCAAATAATAACAAAGAAAATAATAATGATGTCGAAATTGAACCTGCTGAGGATCTTGATAACCCACCTTCTAAAAATAAACGTTATGATAAGAGAGACTTTGTTGCTAGGAAACATGGAAGGGAAAGAGAGCATGGGTTCAAAAACCTATGCCATTCCCTCGTAAATCCACTAAAAGTAAAGATGAGGAAGATCTTGAGCGCTTTGCTGAAATGATTAGACCTTTCCATTTACGCACTCACTTGACTGATATATTGAAAATGCCTCCATATGCTAAGTATATGAAAGATATTATCACTAACTAGTAAGCATGCACGTGCACGCACGTAATCTTGAATTTCTTCATTTTTTGTGTATCATAATAGTCATCACAATAGCATGCCATATTTTAATAACAATAATAATCTTGCACATGCTTCCCTAAAAAAATCCCTCAAAATAAATTCCCTAAAAGAGTAATCTTGCACGTGCAAAACATGTGGGAGTCAATACCAACAATTCAAGTAAGTGATAAATTGTCATTCAAATTTTGAAAACATTATTTAACAAGAGTCAATCAATTAACTATGATGGACAAAAGAGAATTTTTATAACATTATTTAACATGAGTCAATCAATTGCAAGTCACCACTGCATCTCCATCGCTAGTCAATCAGCTGGTCCATTCTAGTACCTTCAAGGTTTTTTAGGGTATATCTTCGAGGTTTTCCAACTCAAAAGTTTGAGATCAACTCAGAACAACAAGGTGGTTGCAATAAATGCAAGCATCAAATAAGGAAGAAAACATTCATCATCTTTCGACCAATCAAAAAAATATTCCCAGATGAAGGGTCTCATTATCATTGTTCTTGCATATTCCACAAGCTTATCACTTCATATGAAAACCATAATAGCTTGTTATATGCATTTACTGTTCTGTCCGCATGAGAAAATAACATTGTGAGATAATATATTGATTCTTGCTTGCTCCCAAAGAATAAAATGCCCGCTCTTATATAGAGCTATCTAACTTTGACCCGAAAGACATGGAGATAATCGAAATGATCAAGCTCAGGCTCCACGACATCCTCAAAAATAGGCTTCAGAATGTCATCATACTCATTATTGAGTTGCATGATATGCACTTTCAACAGTGTCCTTGTACATTTTTTCTTCAAAAAAGATGTGTTATATGGTTATTGAGCTGAAAATGCATATCTGAATTACAATTATCCCCTCTTGTTGCAATACCTTCTGCATTAATTTATACCTGCAAAATATATGTTCGAATTGCAGTTTTGTGCTCTCAACATTTATCTTCTTGCAACGGTGAGTTCTAAATTATTATACATCAAAAGTATGACTTCTGAACCAGAGCACGTTCTGTAAATCAAGGAAAAGTGTGTGTACCTTTTGCAACCATCGCCATGAATTGCTTGGTACTGATACATATCCTCTCAACTTCTATGATAGTATAAATAATCTCAAACATAACATGTATAAAGAGGCACTTTCCAGTCCTGGCACATACCGTACACTCATCGACTTCACCTGCAACATGCCTCAGGCAGTATTTGATGCGATCGTGCATAATATCCTGCAAAGCAACTTTCTCATATTAATAGAAGAACTCAAACAATTCTTGTTTTCAGGTGCTACCAGTGTAGTACTTGCCTCTTGTGTAAAGAGGAGAATGACGTCGTTGATGTCAATTCACCGACTTCTTTCTAGAACAAGCATTCACCGAGTAGGAAACTATGAACCCATATAAACCTGTGAAAATTGCACATTTTTTGCACCAACTTTGTTACAAAAATACATTATGAATGATTAACTACACAACATATAGATGACAGGTTTCGTACTATTTTATCGAACAGTTCGCCTCCAGTGGTAAGCGCCATGATTGTGCATATTTTTGTCTGTCCAGCTAAAACCTACAATCTCGTCAAAATGCTGTTGTAGTAATGGAAAATTAAATAAGTAACTGAACGGCATATGATTGTATTACCTCATTTCGTGACGATGTTGGGGTGTCTTACAATCTTGATTATTGAGATATTTCCTTTTTGATCTGTCAAGAAGCATGAGATGTCAGCTCACACTGAAATGAAGATGTAGACTTTC
Organism: Elymus sibiricus; assembly: GCA_039707655.1. Taxonomy (NCBI): domain Eukaryota; kingdom Viridiplantae; phylum Streptophyta; class Magnoliopsida; order Poales; family Poaceae; genus Elymus; species Elymus sibiricus. The sequence continues at coordinate 257,306,691 of CM077667.1, forward strand.
CTGAAGCAAATCCTTGATGCAAATCGAGCAAAGAAAACCATTTCTTCAGAGAAAATTTGAAGTGCTCCTTGTTAGCAATTTGTTAATCTGATGGCAGCTACTGCACACAGCTTCTGCAGGGATATTCCACCAGCACCTGCAACTTCCAAACTTTTTTTCTCGCCCAAAAACACACAGAATATACAACGAATCATACAAATTGTACTGAAGGCTATAGACAAACAACAACAAGGGTACTAAATTGTTTGTCTCAAAGCTGAGACAGGCAGGGGGAGCAGAAGGAGTTTGATTTGGATTTGTGCGAATGAAACTTGGTGTGGGGGCGGCTTACCTGTTGCAGCACACGATGGTTGAGGATGATAGTGGCCATGCCGAGCACCTTCATGGCTAGGGGGGAGCCCGTGTCGGCGTTGTCCGCGAACTTCACCTTGGCGGCCAACCCCCACCTCATACGGCCGAACAAGCCTCTTCTTCGCCGCGTCCGCCATTCCCTTGGAGACCCTCAAAGCCCCCGGCCTCGCGCCATGCTGCCTCCTTCCCCCATCCGGTATGGAGAGCACACACGCTCCGCTATGCTGCGTCGTGGTCGAGCTCCTGCGGCGGCCGGCGGCGAACACGGATGAGGTTGTCCATGGACCGGAGGAGAGGAGGCCGGGGCGATGGAGGTGGGTGAGGGGACGGACGCGACGGTCTTGAGGAGGCCCACCGGCGGCGACGTGGGAGCGCGCCGGTTGTCATCTCCTGGACGGCGGCGCACAGGTGAACCCTAATTTGGGAGAGGTCGGGGAAAGGGTGCTGAGCGCTATCTCTGACGAGGTCGGGGACGATGGAAGAGTTTTCATCCGCTCCCATAAATTGGTAAACGTACACAGGTGGAGATTAACTTTTATGTTAACGGTTAGATCTAATTACGTGGGCGGGATCGTGAGGTGGTATTTTGCCTTGGCTGTTCTGTGTACGTGTTTTGGGGTGCACCTAGAAAAGAATATGTTTGCTTGTTTAATAGTAGTATATATAAAAGAAAGATACCTAAAACTGAAATTGCCACCATGCTTGCTAATTATTCTTTTAATGGTGGAGTACCTAAGAAGTTGGGGGATCCGGGTATACCCACAATACCTTGCTCTATTAAAAGGAATTATGTTAAAACTGATTTTTATGATTTAGGGGCCGGTGTTAGTGTTATGCCTTTCTCCCTTTATAAAAGACTTGAATTGAGTAAACTCACACCTACTGAGATATCTTTGCAAATGGCTGTTAAATCAACTGCTTTACCTATTGGAATTTGTGAGGGCGTTCCCGTCGTGGTTGCAAATGTTACTATCTTAACAGACTTTGTTATTCTTGATAGGCCGAAGGATGACAATATGTCGATCATCCTTGGTAGACCTTTTCTAAATACTGCAGGGGCTGTTATAGATTGCAATAAAAGCAATGTCACCTTTCATATCAATGGCAAGCAACATACCGTGCATTTTCCGAGGAAGCAAACTTTGGTTAATAATATTAATGTCATTGATCCTTTTCCCAGGATTATCATTATAGATATTACATTTCCTCTCCCTACTGCCAAGAAGAAGAAATATTATAATCTTATTGTTGGGGAGATACAAATCCCAATTGAGGTAACCAAGTGACATATGAAGATTCTTCGGTTTCATGTTAATCTGAAACGTTTATTAATAAGACTTGATCAACCTTATTAATGAATTCTTTTCGAAAGACATGAGATTCATGAATTGAATATTCACAACTCTCTGTATCACAAGTTTATATTCTGTTTTCTTAGTAAAAATAAAAATAAAATTCCATGAAATTCCTGTTTTCTGTTTTTCCCGTGCATGAAAAATACCTCAAAAATAAAAAGTCTCAGATTTCCACGAAATTTTAACATGAATTTTTCTAGAATAAATAAAAAAATTGGTGTAAAAATTACTGCAGTGGGGCATCCTAGTGGGCCACCATGCAACAGGGCGCCCCCCTAGGGGCGTGGCCGGTTGGCTTGTGGGGCCCATAGTGCCCCTGCCTTATCTCTTCCTCCCACTCCTTCTCCTACCTCTAGAAAAAATTCTCTAGCCATCTCTCTCCCGTGTTCTTCACCCAAAAAGTGAAATTTTTGATCTCTTTGCTCGGAACTCCATTTCCAAAACTTTTTGGAGGAATTGGTCCTTGGTATGTGACTCTCCCATTCCTCCAATTAGTTTTTGTTTTAGTGGTTTATATTTTTGCATAACTTGTTGCACTTGGTGCTACAGAAAATAAGCTTGCATGTTGAATTCATTGGGTTCCAAGTAATATGAATGCTTGATATGGCCCCTAGGCATCACTATGAGTAGTTGCTATCAATCTTGCAAAGTTTTATTGACATAATTTTGTGTCCCAAAAATTTCAGAAATTTGTTCTTAGGAGAATGGACTTTCTAAGGAAAGCTTCTTCAAGCCGGAGCCCCAAGGGAGTTAGTAGGAGCATTCAGGATAGTGATATCAACCTACCTCGCAATGCGGAAGTTAGGCCCTGTGAATGGCCACATATACCCTTCATGAGAAGCGGGTTTTTATGAAGAGTTCATGCAATTTGTTGCAACTGCCGGGCTAACCAGCATCTTCGTAGGTAAGTGTGACCAACACTATCTCCTTCCTAATTCCTTCGTGCAAAACTTTTACTTCGTTAATACGCCCGGTGCTCCCATGGTACGCTTTGCCCTATATGCCGAGAACTACGAGTTACCTCTGCATGAATTTTGTGAAATATGTCTGCTTCCCTCTGATGGGGGAGTGCGTGAACCTAAAGATGAGGAGTTTGAGGACTTTATTCATACCTTAACTGTAGGGGAAACCAGGGGCGTTTCACGCGCCAAAGCCACTAGTTTGCATTTTCCATCGGTGCATTATTTTTCTCTGGTTATAGGAAAATGCATAACTGCTATGGAGCAGGGTGGTGCCCTCGGCACCCCCACCCTCGCTATGTTACGTCGTGCACTTTATGGTGATAATGCTTACAACCTAGGAGCTATTGTTGCGCACCGCTTGCATCTTAACCGAACTAAAGGTAAAATTCATGGTGGTATTTATGTTGTGCGCTTGGCTAGGCTCTTTGAGGTGGCAATACGCCCTACTGATTATTTGTTTCCTGAGGTGCACCTCGACCATCTATCTATGGAGGAACACCAGTTTCTCTGGAAACCCGAATCACTACAACCCCTTCGTTACAGCGTAGTGTTTAGCGAGAAGCCTTGCGATATTATTCCTTTGCCTGCACCTTCTTTGTTTAACTATCACGCCAGGAACGGATACAGAAGAATGCCAAAGAACATCATTGCTTAGCGGAACGAGCTTGTTGCTGCGGAGGCCGAGGCCTAGGCATGGGACTCTCGGGTACCTCGGCAGAAGTACTTTCCTAGACCTGACGGCTACTACAAGTGGTGATTACCAAGCTAGGCAAAAAGCCTAAGCTTGGGGGAGTACGTATTTCTCACCGACATTACATTCATGTTCTCACACTTCATACAAATTGTCGGTGTTCATCCTCTTTCTTTGTATATCCATATTAGCTTTATTTTCCGCTTTCTTCTTGTGTGTTTGAAAAACTTTGAAAATCCAAAAATATTTCTTGCTTCTTTTTGGTTCTTTTCTTTTCCTCGTTTCTTTAGCTATAGTACTAAAAAGAAAACCCAAAAAGATTTCCTTTGCTTGTTGGGAGCTTTCCCGTGTAAATAATTTTTCTCGTTCTTGTTTTTCCCTTAGTTCCTTTGCTTGCTTAAGAAAAAAACAAAAAGTCCAAAAATATTTCAGTGTGTTTCTTTGAATTTCTTTTCTTTTGTTGAGTTGTCGAAAGGACAAGACCAGGATGAAAATGTTGAGTGGCTCTCATATGCTTTATTGATGATCTAACAGAGAACCAATTTTACCTTGTCTTCTCCTTTGTCCTAAACTGCCCTGCAGATTCCAGCTTAGTCCACGACATCCTTGCACTATTATTATTATCACACTGTTAGATCGTGCAATTTAAAGGCAATAATGACGATATTTGATGAAGTGACTGTGGCAAAGGAAGTTGTTATGAACTCTTCTTGTTTTCTGTTTTTGTAAATATGTTTAGCCAGTTTGATCTTGATTCAGTATATCATGAGTAAACATGTTCGTGATGACAATTAGAGATTATAGCTTCTCATGCCATGCTTAAATATCTAGGAGTTAATAATGATTTATCTTGTGTGTCAACATGCATTAAAATGGTTATAATATGGTATGGTAGTATGGTATCTCCCTCTGAGAAATTCAAGCAGTTTGACTTGGGCCATGTGCAAACATTTAATTGAATCAAAACCAATATAGCCTTCATGATGTTTAAATTCAGAGTGTTCATATCCTACTCATGCTACATCCAATGTTAATTATTCAAAATGCATGTTCATGACAGTTGTTGCTCTCTAGCTGGTCGCTTCTCAACCTATTGCTAGCCTTCACCTGTACTAAGCGGAAATGCTGCTTGTGCATCCAAATCCTTAAACCAAGTTATTCCACATGAGTCCACCATACCTACCTATATGCGGTATTACCCTGTCTTTCCAAGTAAATTTGCATGTGCCATCTCTAAATATTCAAATAAACATCCATTTTTGTGCACTCGTCTCGCTCATGGAGCGACGGGGTAGTCAATATTTTCCATGCTAAGCAAGTTATTATCATGACGGTCGTTTATTCTCCGTCACTGCACGGGAGAGGCTGGTAAGAGGGATGCCCAGTCCCACATAATCGAAATAAATTACACCAACTCCTTGGGACAGTTGATTGTTTGGAGGGCAACCGTGGATTCGGCCAGCCATGGAATGTGTTTGGATGGTGGAGAGGAGTAAACTTTACTATTCTGTTTGGGAACCGCCAATAATGAGTTTAGCATGGAAAATGTTGAAAACCTTTGTCGTAACGTTGACAAGAAAAGTGCACCGCTCAAAAATTATACTTTCACCCTTGTTTTAAGCTTCGAGCTCTGGCACCTCTGCAAATCAATGCTTCCCTCTGTGAAGGGCCTATCTATTTACTTTTATGTTGAGTCATCACCCTCCTACTAAAAGCACTAGACCCGAGAGCACTATTGTCATTCTTATGCATTTAGTTTAGTTAATGTTGGGTATGAGCATGATTGGATCTCTTCTAACCTGAATTATAATGTTTAGTCGCTGTTTGGATCTCAGAGGTGCTCTGCATTTATGTTTTGCGGTCTCGGAAAGGGCTAGCGAAACACTACTAGGACAAAGCCTATAGATAGGATTTTAGCAGTAGCGCTGGAAAGAGGGAAAGCGCTATTGATAAGTAGTAGTAGCGTGGGAAACATACTAGCGCTACCAGTAGACTCGTAGCAGTAGCGCGGGCTACCCAACAAGCGCTACTGATAAGTGGTCCCGTTGTCAGTGTCGGTGGCTACTTGTAGTTGTAGCGGCTGTCCAAAACCGGCGCTACTACTACTGCGGTAGCAGTAGCGTGTGTCTGTGGACCACCGATACCGCTATGGCTGTACGTTGCCAGCAGGTGGGCCCCAATTATCAGCAGCGCTCGGTTTCCCACCAGCGCTACTGCTATGATGCTTAGCAGTAGCGGATTTCTGTTCCAGCGCTACTGCTTCTCGTCGCACCCACCTACCACCCTCCCCCACCGTCTCCCTCTCTCCCCATTCGATCCCCTCTCCCTGTCCCCCGACCGCCGCCGTCACTATCGCCTCTCGACGCCGCCACCGTCGCGCCCCCTCCCTCGCCATCTCCCCCCACCGCCGCCGTCGCCATCGCCTCTCGACGCCGCCACCGTCGCGCCCCCTCCCTCGCCGTCTCCCCCGACCGCCGCCGTCGCCATCGCCTCTCACGCGACGCCGCCACGGTCGCGCCCCCTCCCTCGCCGTCTCCCCCGACCGCCGCCGTCGCCATCACCTCTCGACGCCACCACCGTCGCGCCCCCTCCCTCGCCGTCTCCTACCCCCGAGCCCCGATCCGACCGCAGCTAGCCCCTACTCCCTCCTTCCTCCCTCTTCCCTCTCCCCTCACTCCCTTCATCCCCCTCTCGCATCCGGCCGTTTTGTAATACTAGATGATACCCCGCACGTTGTTGCGGGAATGTGTTGCAATATATTCAGTTAGAATTGATTGTATGAAACTTGAATATTTAGAGTAATAATATGAGAACTAAGTTGAAAATAAATATGATTTGTTGTATTCATGATTGTATAATGTAAATATGATAATAGAATGTAAATTCTCATGCATGTTTGCATGTTGAGGTGGCTTTTTATTATGCATGATTGCATATTGTGGTGGACATTTCTTCTTGCATGTTGAATGATGAGGTGGCATACTTGCATGTTGAGAGAAATAGGCTAGTGGGGGCTAGCTATTTAGATATAGAAGATTAGGCGGATAGGTTGATTCTAGGGTTAACTAGGTTGATTCTAGGGTTAGGTTGACTCTAGGGTTAATTAGGTTGATTCTAGGGTTAGGTTGATTCTAGGGTTAGGTTTGTTAGCTAAATTAGTTTAGAGCAAAATATGAATGTGCCCAAGTGCCCAAGTACTTTGAATTGTTCGATAATTGTGCCCAAGTGCCCTATATAATTGTGCCCAAGTGCCCTATTAGACAAAAATTTAGCTAGGTTTCAAATTAGGACAGAAATTTAGGTAGGCTGAATTTAGTTTCAAATATTGTGAAGAAAAACCTTATTGCATTTTCTTCAAGTTCTATATTTTTCTTACTGTTATATGCAAATGATTCGAGTGGCCTATGTTTCGCTAGAATGTTGATTCATTTCCGTTCCGGTGAATTTCAGGAGCTTGATATGTCCACTTTTTAGCAAAGGTCATGTCGAAATTTTTCCATGACTTGTGCTAGAAAGTAGGCATATCGAGTGCCGGGATTTGCTGGGAAACGGCATTCCGGAAAACCGAGTCAAAAATGAGTCTAAAATGAGTTTAAGAAATTAAGCATTTTTGAAATAGCAAAACATTAAACGATAAGAAAATGTTCTCATAGGAATTTGTCTCGACGTCGACGATGCCTGGCCCGCACCCTCGTCGTCGTCGAGTCGGCGGCGACATCATGCTTGAGAGGCGCAATGTCCGGGACTGGGCTCCGCCGGGCTGGCACTGGGAGGTGGTACCTTCCCGGGCTTGGAGCTTGGTGAGGAATCCTGGTCTCGTCGTCGACCCGGAGCTTCTTTGGTGGCGGTCGCGTGGGCCACTTTTGGTGCAGAGGGAGCGGGCCTCCCGGGAGGTGGTACATCGCCGTGTCAGGGAGGAGGACGAGCACGTCCGTCGCTACATGGCGGCATTGGACGCCAGGTTCTCCAATACCTGGCAGTTTCTTCAGGGATCTCACCCGAGTAATGATCCGGTGATGGTTCCTTATCTTTGGGTGTCCACCGCCAGTGACTCAGAGACCGCTAGTGAACCGAGTTCACCGTCCTCCACTTTGGATTCTAGGATATTCGATCTCTATTAGTGATCTTATATGATAATATTCGAGATGTATTAGTTAATATTTGATGATGCATTAACTGGATTATTCGAGATGATGTATTAGTGATATTATATTAGAGTTCATTATAAATGTATTAGTGAAATTATATTTGAGTTCATTATAAATGTATTAGTGATATTATATTGGTATAATGCGTGTGTGACTTTCGGTCTGTCGTTGCTCCTTGTGTGACTTTCATGTGTGTTCTTGATGGAGGAATCCCGACTGTTGTCGTGGGAGGCGCTTCTTCCTCTTCTCTTCTTGCGATATATACCTCGGTGTAATGCGCAAGGAGAGGAGAGGAAGTGCGTCCATCACCGACGGTCGAACTATTAGTGTGAGAGAGTGTCCACCAACATATATGCACCACCATATAGTGTGAGAGAGTGTGCACCGACACACCATAAGATATGAGAGTTATTTAAGGAAAGCCTCGACGGACCGAAAGTTAACCGATATTGAATTAGGTCTATTTGGACATGTGTGTATGTTATTGCTCAATATGTCTTACATTAGCAATGGTCATGCCGTACTTTTTGAATCATGAACACAGGAAATGTCGTCGTCTGATGACGATGATAGGATCCAAGCATGTGAACTCTGCGGCGAAGATAAGGGTCTTTGCGACCAGCCTGGGCTGCGAGACGGCAGCTTCTTCACCATGAAGCTTTACGAGGACTTCGATATTTCTACGGTACGCAACGATGACAACTATTTTTTCGTAATTAAGCATGACTTCTGTTTCTTTGCTTCAACGTGTAATTTCTGGTTTATACAATTCGACTAGTTCATCCCCTGTCATGCAAGACGGTATTTCTTGGAGAGGCTCGGTTTCGAAGAGCACGAGAGTTTCGAGATGAGGAGAGCCAACCTGAGGACTAAACATGGTCACACATTTCTGGTCAAAGTAATGAATGCAGTTAATAACACAGAATTAGGGTGCTCAAATTGGGAAGCTCTTTGCAAGGCATATAGATTTCAGGAGGATATGGAAATAACCTTCGATCTTCGTCCTGAGGATCAAATTGAAGGTAACATCGACATTTGGGTGGATGTCGATATGCTTCCTGTTTTACCTCCATGTGAGTTTATCAACCATGCATATTTGTCAAGTAATTTGCATTCTATATTTAAAAATAGTTGGTGTTCATCCATACTATATTTGTTAATTTATAATTTACAGCTTATTTCGTTTCTTCGAGTGAAACACAAAAAATAATTGACACGACACACTACACTTATGGATCACATCTAACTTGGGAGGAGAAGGATGATCTTATCAACTTTGTTATTGGTGTCCTAGTTGGTAGGGAGATCTTCCCGTATAATTTGGGAACTGGGCCAAATTATACATTGTACAGGACACTAGTGCATAGGTTGAGGGCGGATGACATTCGCCGAAATATCTTGGTAAGAGTTGCTAATTAAGTACACTACTATTGCGTAAATGGTATTGATTACATTGCTAACTAGGCTACTATTATGTTCTTCAACAGAAATTGCCAAATGAAGTTGTGCCTCCGTTGATGCAACCCAAAGGTAATATGACAATTAAAAGCCCCTTCCAGCCCGAGTACTCTTTTGCATACTCGACTGAGCGCAACCATCAAGACGGCTCCAAATTGAAGCATGGGGACAAATAAAGAAGGATCGCAAGCCACAAGTTGGAGACCGTTGGATCTCTTTGATTCATCATGGAGACATAGGTGTTATTTTGTTTTATGTCATTTTACCTAGGAGGGAGGACTAGGTCCTATGAGAGAGAAGTTTAGTTAACTTGTATGATCGATTAGGATGATTACTATTATGATGTTTTTCTGTTTTGTGAGATTTTAACTTGATATGATTAAGATGATGATGACTTGTTAGATGAGTAAGATGATGTTGAGTTATACGACATATATTTGATTAAGGTGGATGGATGCAAGTGATCATGTTGAGTTAGAGGAAAATATGATGTTGCGATTGACAACATCATATTTTCTTCTAATTCAACATGATCACTTGCATCCATGCACTTTAATCTAAATGTAGTTGTTGGCACAATAATTATTGATGTTGTCATATGATGAAACTACTGTATAGAGCATGCACAAATACGTAGAGGGGAATGTAATCTGTGAAAGCGGGAATACTAGCAGCAGCGCTGGAAGGCATCTAGCGGCAGCGCTGGATTAGCAGCAGCGCTTTCCTTTCTGCAGCGCTACAGATAGTTAGCAGTAGCGCTGGTCATTGCAGCGCTACTGCTAACCAGACTTAGCAGTAGCGCTGCACTGACCAGCGCTACTGCTAGAACTTAGCTGTAGCGCCTTAGCAGTAGCGCTGGACCCAGTGCTACTGCTATAGGTTTTTCAAGCGCTACTAGTAGGCTTTCTCCTAGTAGTGAAATACCATGTCACCATATTGTATTATGAGTGTTTTGATAAATTGTTTTTATAGGAGATTTTTTATTATTGCTTTCTAGCTGGTTATATTTTGGCATGAGTTAATATAATATCTATTTGTTGTCATGGATGTGTCTATCTATGATTTATGATGAAAACTTGAGCACTAGCTAAGCATGTGTATAATAACGAGAACAGAAGAGTTTGTAAAAATTTTCTTTATCACTTTCAGTTTATCAACTGAATTGCTTGAGGACAAGCAATGAGTTAAGCTTGGGGGAGTTGATATGTCTCAAACGTATCTACTTTTCAAACACTTATGCTCTGGTTTTGTCCTCTAATTTGCATGATTTGAATGAAACTAACCCAGACTGATGCTGTTTTCAGCAGAACTACCTTTGTGTTATTATTGTGCAAAAATAAAAGTTATCGGAATTGGACAAAAGTTTTTGTGGATTTTTTCTGGAATATATAACGAATTTTGGAGCGAAGAGCTGCCGGAGGGGGTGGACTAGAAGGCCACCACACAATCGGTCGCCCCCCTAGGGGCGTGGCCCCTCCGACCTAATTCCAACTCCATAAATTCACATCCGCGGAGAAAAAAATCAGGGAGAAGATTTCATCGCGTTTCACGAGACTAAGCCACCACCACCTCCAGTTCTTCCTCCGAGGGCTGATCTGGAGCCTGTTTTAGGCTCCGGGGAGGGGAAATTGTCGTCGTCATCATCACCAACCCTTCTCCATCAACACCGCCGTGATGCTCACCACCGGGAGTGAGTAATTCCTTTGTAGGCTTGCTGGACGGTGGTGGGATTGGATGGAATTGATCATGTAATTGTCGGAATCGGGGCTCCGGGGACCCAAAGAGGTTCAAACACTGGGGTGCACTCGCTCTCCTGCCCTACTCTGCCTCACAACCTCACGGCGACTCTCCGGTGGCTCGAGATAAGGAGGGTGAACAAGGGACACACGCTTTACCCAGGTTCGGACCACCTCACGGTGTAAGACCCTACTCCTGCTTGTCTGGTTTCGCTTAAGGATGAGGATGAGTACAAGGTGTGTTCTTGCTTGCTTAGGGTTCGATCCCCTCTACGGTGGCTGGTTCCTGCCCTTATATTGTCCTTGGTCCTCTCCCCCCAGAAACACAAGGCGGGAAGGGTTGCCACAACGGCCAGTTTGAAGGGGGACAGAACTGCAACCTATCCTGACAAAAGGTGGTCTTCGCTATTCAAAGCTCCTCGTTGTGACGTGCTTGTGGGCTCGGGGGTGACATCTGTCCTGCCGAGCCTCCGGTCTTGGTCCTCTTGCATGAGAAGGGAAACCTTTGGGGGTTGCTTTGGGAACCCGCGAGCTAGCGTTGCTCCTCTATCACCAAAGAGGAAATCCCCTCAGTCCGCACCAGCTAGTATGACCCTGGGGGCCACCTTGCGCGAGCCGCGTCAGCCACGTGAAGGGTGCAGGGCTGTGCTTCCCCGCCAGGCCAACCCCGACGGATCCGCCCTGCGAGGGCTTCAGGAGGCGGCTCCGCGAAGGGGCCTTGGGAGGCCCTTGATGGCGTGGTTGTCGTGCGCCTCGCGAGGCGCGGGCCCTCGTGAGGGCTTTCCTCATGGAGATCGTCAGTGGGCCATCCGGTACTTAAGGCTAGCGCCGCATCCCGAGCCGCAGGCAGAGGGACCTGGGTACCCCCAGTCCCAAAGGCCCGACAGTAGCCCCCGGGCTTGCGGTGTGATCGTTCCCACCTGTTGGTGGGGGCAGCGCGACACAGGCCCTAATCGTCTGCGGGACAGGCGCGACGCATGGGTGCTTTGGGGTGCGAGACATGCCACTTTCCACGATGCCTTGGCGGCCGCGCAAGCCGACATATAGCCTACGCGCGGCTCGGGACCCTCATTGCCCTTCTTGGTGTTTTATCCGTCTCCCTGCGCTTTCCTCCTCCGCACAGAACCGCTCCAGATCCAACATCTCGCGAGGCACTTCCCTTGCTCTTCCTGCGGCCCCAGCACTCAGATGGCGCCCGCCGGCAAGATGGGGAAGGCCATGGCCTCCGCTGCGAGCCCTGCCGCCATCGGGCCGGCACTCTTGGCCTCCACCATTTCTGACGAGGAGGACTTGGGCCCGGTGCTCCCGCTAGTGGCCGGCAGGCTAAACGAGGGGCGGGCGACCGGAATCTGGCCGGGCTCGACGGTGCCAAGCGGCCTGCCGGAGTCCGTCTACCCCTTCTTCCTCCACAGTATCTACGCCGGGCTGGTCCCGCTGTTCTCCAAGTTCTTCTATGCCATCCTCTCCCATTACCAGATCCACGCCTTGCATCTTCAGCCCAATTCCATAATCCTCCGGGCCATCTTCGCCTTCTATTGCGATGCATTCGTGGGCGTGAGGCCCTCGGTGGCGCTCTTTCGCCACTTCTTCAGCCTGCGGTTCACCGCCCAGGACCAACGCTCCACGTGTGTCTCCTTTATAGACGTCACGGGTGCGAGCATCCGCCTGAAGGCCGGGAAGAAGGTGGAGGGCTACCGATAGTGCTGGGTCTTCATGGACGCACGCCGGGTCAGCCCGCTCCTAACAACCCCCATGGGCCAGGCTGCGCAGATCCCCGGGTGAGGCCACGAGATGCTCACCGACCCAAAGGCGTAGCCCGTCCTGGACGCATCGCCGCGCACGGGGACGCCTCTCTAACGGGGGCGATGGTGATTAAGGAATTCCTGGGGCAGCGTATCGCGCCACTCCAGGCGCGCTCGCGGCCCCTATGAGAGTTCGCTAGCTCGAGGGACCCGATGAGACTGCACGTCAATGGCCTGACGCACGACGAACTGGATGGGGCCTTGGGGGCCCTTCCTGGCTTCAACCCTGAGGGTCTCCCGGAGGCAGCGCCGCCGCTGTATGGCTGCGCTGACATGGAGGAGCTAGTCGCGGAGATGCCCGCCTTCGACGAGTGGGGACTCGTTGGGCCGTGAAGGAATCCCTCCATTGTAGTGACGTCCTCCGGTGACGGCGACAATGACGGGGACTCGGAGGCGACTGAAGGTGAGGGGGACGCCGGCCGGGTGTCGTCGCCCAGTCTCCACACGTCCTTGCGCGGCCTCGGGGATGACGACGCCCCCGCGGTCGAGTAGCGCCGAGCGACTTCCCCGAAGCTCGCTACCGCGGAAGATGGAGCGGGGTCTGAACCCACGGCCACTTCTGTGCCGTCAACTGGGGCTCACGTCGAAGGCACGGCGCCGGCCCCAGCGGCGGCCGCACCCCCTCAGGAAACCTCCCTAGCTCCCAAGGAGGGGGAAGCCAGACCGGGCCCGCCGAGGGCCGCACCGAACGCCCTCCGAGCAACGTCGAGAGGGTGCGTGGGGGCAGCGAGGGAACGCCACCCACCACCACGAAGAAGAGGAAGTGGTCCGCCGGAGACGAGTAAGTACCTCGATCTGTTCCCACACCTCGTGTCTTGTGATTGGTTTGCTCGAACTGATCCCCCCGTAGGCACAGGTATTCCGGCAGCGCTGAGGAGAGGAAGAAGCGGGCGAGCGTCGGGGCAAAGGTGGTGCCTGCCCAGAAGGCGGCCTCAACCCTCGACCGAAGCCTTGGTGGGCACGGGGGCGGTTCACGCCAGCCTGGCGTTGTGCTTGGTCGTGTGGGCACCGCGGTGACACCCAGCGTCTCACCTACACGGCGAGGGGGCCCGTGCCCCGAGGCCGCGACGGCCCCTCCCCCGGCGCCACCTGCCAGGGCCACGGGGGTCCGGCCTCAGGTGCCACATGTCAAGGCCATGGTCGCTTAGCCCCCGGCGTCACCTGCCGAGATTCCAACTTCTCAGCCATCGGGGGAGGGAGGGCGCCTCAACCCTCGCCGGCCGTCCTGGCCCCTGCAGACGGCCATGGCGCGGGGCGGGACCTATGTTGTCCTCTGGCGGTGGTCACCCCAAGCGAATCGCGGGGGCCAAGCGCGGGGGGGGGGGCAACCTGGATCCCCTGGAATCTCAAGCGCGGGGCGCCGGGACTCTCCTTGCTACAACAACAGCAAGCGCCAGGGCACCAGCCCCCGGGCAAACTCTCGCCCTGATGGACCAGAGCGCCTTGCTCAGGCGCGGGGCTCTAACCAACGCCCAGGATGCGCTCGACCAGCTCGGGGCAAACTTTCGATATGCCGAGGCACGCCTCTCTGCCGAGCGCTTGAGGCTTAACATGGGGTGGCGTCAACTTGACGCCTCCACCAAGGAGTCGCACAGCAGGGCCGAGGCCACCCTTGCGGAGGGCAAGAAGGAGGTCGCCGAGGCGAAGGCCGCTTGTCGGCGTATGACACCTATGGGATCGCATGGATCCCTTTACGGTTCAGCAGGGAGAAAGGCTTGCACAAAGAGCAGATCGAACGATCAACATGAGGGATTTTTACCCAGGTTCGGGCCGCTGAGAAGCGTAAAACCCTACACCTGCTTTAGTTGTATTGGATGTGTTTAAGCCCAAGCTTCAGGAGCGCTTGCGATGAACAGTACGTTCGAGTAGCAGCTACGCATGCAGAATGGGCCAGAAGGTCCTCTTCCCCTGTAACTACGCCTTGGGACTCTTTTTATACGTTTGAAGGGGTCACCACAGTGGCGTACAGTGCATACATGAGGTGTAAAGTTGCTACAACGTTTACTGACGTCTTAGGACAAACGCATTAAATGCTCCGTTTAGGTGTCCCTAAGTTTCTTGGGGACGGAAAAAGGGCCCTTCCCATCAGCACCGCTTAACCCCATCCGCCGCTAATGCCATGACACGCATCCAGGAGGACAAACCCCGTCTGACAGGCTGGTCGCTGCACTGGAGCGGTGGCAAGGTGGCGGGATCTTGCCGGGTGCGAATCTTGCCGGGTCTTCGCTAGCCATCCCGGCAAGCATCTTGCCGGGATCCCAGCCTTCGGTCTTCTGTGTTCTGATCATCGGCTTGAATGCCTTCTTGATAGTCTTGTGCTTGTTTCCAGTTGTCCCCCAGCAAGCATCTTGTCGGGAGTCCAACATCGGGTCTTCTCGGTGATCTGCCTGGAAGTCTTCTCCCAGGAAGGCTTGCTTCCCGGAAATTCTATCCTGATCTTGCCGGCCTTTGAGCTTGCCAGTGATGCGTAGACCTGTTCCCGGCAAGTAATCCTTGCTGGAAACCTGGGTCCTAGATGTGTCCTATAAGTGGATTTCTTCTCTGCCATGCCCTTCCCGCCTGGAGGCTGCAACTTGTCGGTCGGCGTAGGACACCTATGGGATCGCGTGGATCCCTTTACGGTTCGGCAGGGAGAAAGGCTTGCACAAAGAGCAGATCCAACGATCAACACGAGGGAATTTTACCCAGGTTCGGGCCGCTGAGAAGCGTAAAACCCTACTCCTGCTTTAGTTGTATTGGATGTGTTTAAGCCCAAGCTTCAGGAGCGCTTGCGATGAACAGTACGTTCGAGTAGCAACTACGCATGCAGAATGGGCCAGAAGGTCCTCTTCTGCTGTAACTACGCCTTGGGCCTCCTTTTATATGTCAAAGGGGTCACCAACAGTGGCGCACAGTACATACAAGAGGTGTAAAGTTGCTACAGCGTTTACTGACGTCTTAGGACAAACGCATTAAATGCTCCATTTAGGTGTCCCTAACTTTCTTGGGGACAGAAAAAGGGCCCGTCCCATCAGCACCGCTTAACCCCATCCGCCGCTAATGCCATGACACGCATCCAGGAGGACAAACCCCGTCTGACAGGCTGGTCGCTGCACTGGAGCGGTGGCAAGGTGGCGGGATCTTGCCGGGTGCGAATCTTGTCGGGTCTTCGCTAGCCATCCCGGCAAGCATCTTGCCGGGATCCCAGCCTTCGGTCTTCTGTGTTCTGATCATCGGCTTGAATGCCTTCTTGATAGTCTTGTGCTTGTTTCCAGTTGTCCCCCGGCAAGCATCTTGTCGGGAGTCCAACATCGGGTCTTCTCGGTGATCTGCCTGGATGTCTTCTCCCAGGAAGGCTTGCTTCCCGGAAATTCTATCCTGATCTTGCCGTCCTTTGAGCTTGCCGGTGATGCGTAGACCTGTTCCCGGCAAGTAATCCTTGTCGGAAACCTAGGTCCTAGATGTGTCTTATAAGTGGATTTCTTCTCTGCCATGCCCTTCCCGCCTAGAGGCTGCAACTTGTCGGTGCGTGTCCAGGTGTAATGAACACCCCCTGTTCACTACACCGACAGGAGCCCCCGGGCCTGGGCCGGACAAGCATGCACAGTGTTTGTCTGGGCTAGGCCCAAAAACATGCACCGGTACACGCGCAGCGAGAAGTAACCGTCACTCATGACTTTTTAACTGCACGCTGATGATGACGCAAGAGAGCCTGCGGTTTGCCGGGCCTTGGGCTTGCCGGCAGCGTGGGCAAACAGAGCAGGACATTAGCAGGAGTCGTGTGGCCGAAAGGGAGTGCCACACCGTGCGACGAAGAGCCAACCCCCGAGCCTTCCCCATAAAGGGTACCGCGGGTGCGATGCTCGATTCATACAGTCATCCCTGCTGTCGCCGCCGTCTACTGCGAATGCCTCACTGCCGTCTTGCCGGCCTCCAGCACGGCGCCCTTGGCTTTCTCGGCCGCCGCGTGCCGCCGAAAATAAAGCAACCGCCGAGACTGAAGTACTGTTTGCATACTTGTTGCTTTTCCTGCTGTTCATCTCGCATAGCGAGGCCGCGCTCGTGGTGATGACCGGTAGCTCTCTAGAAGGTTACTCTCTAGGGCGCTGCCAGCCCCCGAGCCCGCCTTCCATGCGTATTCCTGCAACACTGATTGGACATGTAATGCCACGACAGCATTTTAGCACAACAAGTTAATTAGCTTCTGGTTTATGATTAATTTGTTGTAATTTTGACTTCTGTCGAATGTTCCCTTGCTTGTCGGAACACCTTCCGATGCGCACGATCCAGTCAGCAGCGCTTTGAGGAACGGGTCCTTAGCGGCTTGCCAGGAACGCCGCCTCCCGAAAAGGTTTACCTTCCCAGCTTTAGTGCAGCTGCTCACATCGCCGAGCAGACTCGAGGCGACTAGGAGCGCAACTAGCCCCGGGGAGGCTCCTCAGCATACGGGTTTACGCAGAAATCCGAAAATAAAACTTATTGAGCCTTTTCCTTGAACAATTGCATTTTTGTACAATGAATCCCTACGCTTGCTAGAATACTCCCCGAATGTGGACGTTCTGGTCGATGGCGCTTAGGATCGGGTCCTGTCTAGCAGCCTATCGAGAACGCCGCCTCTTCAGGAGCTTAATGCTCTAGAGACAACCGCAGCTGCATCTATGTTGTTGGGCGGACCCAGAACAACCAGGAGTGCAGAGTGTTTCTAGAGCGCTCCCTCGTGCACAGGTTATACAAAACTACCATCAAGGATAAGGCTACACAACAAAAAGCAATCAAAGTTTTAGGACTTAGCTTTCTGTAAGTAGAGCGAAGTCACCATGGACGATGAAGCTGATGCGCTGACCGCTAGATCAGGTTCGCGCAACCTTTCTCCCCTACCTGGCGCGCCAAAGATGTCGGCGTACAACACCTATGGGATCGCGTGGATCCCTTTACGGTTCGGCAGGGAGAAAGGCTTGCACAAAGAGCATATCCAACGATCAACACGAGGGATTTTTACCCAGATTCGGGCCGCTGAGAAGCGTAAAACCCTACTCCTGCTTTAGTTGTATTGGATCTGTTTAAGCCCAAGCTTCAGGAGCGCTTGCAATGAACAGTATGTTCGAGTAGCAGCTACGCATGCAGAATGGGCCAGAAGGTCCTCTTGCACTGTAACTACGCCTTGGGCCTCCTTTTATATGTCAAAGGGGTCACCAACAGTGGCGCACAGTACATACAAGAGGTGTAAAGTTGCTACAGCATTTACTGACGTCTTAGGACAAACGCATTAAATGCTCCGTTTAGGTGTCCCTAACTTTCTTGGGGACGGAAAAAGGGCCTGTCCCATCAGCACCGCTTAACCCCATCCGCCGCTAATGCCATGACACGCATCCAAGAGGACAAACCCCGTCTGACAGGCTGGTCGCTGCACTGGAGCGGTGGCAAGGTGGCGGGATCTTGTCGGGTGCGAATCTTGGCGGGTCTTCGCTAGCCATCCCGGCAAGCATCTTGCCGGGATCCCAGCCTTCGGTCTTCTGTGTTCTGATCATCGGCTTGAATGCCTTCTTGATAGTCTGGTGCTTGTTTCCAGTTGTCCCCTGGCAAGCATCTTGTCGGGAGTCCAACATCAGGTCTTCTCGGTGATCTGCCTGGAGGTCTTCTCCCAGGAAGGCTTGCTTCCCGGAAATTCTATCCTGATCTTGCCGGCCTTTGAGCTTGCCGGTGATGCGTAGACCTGTTCCCGGCAAGTAATCCTTGCCGGAAACCTGGGTCCTAGATGTGTCCTATAAGTGGATTTCTTCTCTGCCATGCCCTTCCCGCCTGGAGGCTGCAACTTGTCGGTGCGTGTCCAGGTGTTATGAACACCCCGTGTTCACTACACCGACACCGCTTGTGACAGCGCTCTTGCCGAGAAAGCGGCGCTCGCTAAGCGCTTCAAGGAAGCGGAAGCCGGCCTGAAGGCGCTTCGGGAGCAGGCCACACAAGCGCAGCAACTCCAGCTGCGGGAAGAAGACGTCAAGGCCCGCGGGGCGAGGCTCGCAGACCGCGACTCTGAGCTCGCGAAGGTGGCGACCGAGCAGGCCACGGAGTGCGGGCGCATGGAGACACTGTGGCGCGAGGTGGCCGAGCCCCAAGAGGCTCATGCCAAGCAGGTCTTCGAGGCCAACGCCAGGCTGGACGCCCGGGAGAAGGAGGTTAAGGCAGCCGCCGATGCGAGGGTGTCCAAGGACCACGCCGCGCTTTCCTCCCTCGAGCACAGAACCCACCAGGCCCTGGGCGCTATTTGCAGGTTGAGCTTCGAGACTCCTCTCGTCCCTCAGGGTGCTAGCTACGCCGAGCTCTCCTCCAAGCTCGTGGGGGAGCTTGAGGGCGCAGCCCAGGAGGTGGAGGGCATCCTGGAAGAGGAATGCCGCGATCTCTTCTCCGTGGCGGCGACCCGCATCTTCGGCCATCTCCTCCTTCGCGATCCCAACTTTAAATTTGACGAGGTGATGGGCCCCATGCCCAAAGCATCTCGGGGCGACCTGGCGGCGGCCGTGGAGGGCCACGTGAGGGCATTGCCTGACAAGTTCTTCTGCAACGACGGCGGCAAAGAGTCTAGCTACGAGCCTCCTTTTACCGCCCTGCAATAAATTGAGTTCGCCTCGAGGGGGCATAAGATGATAGCTTCAATTGTAGGGAATACTTTGAACTTTGTAGTAACTGTTTGTGCTTTGTGACTTCCCTTTCTTGGCTTGGTTTTTCTCTTGCTTGCCTTTGTGCTCTGCGTCGGCAGGGCCTAGCCCCGCGCGTACCTCAGCCGTTGCTGGAACGTCAGGTCGCGATGCCTGAGCTGAACCAGGAGGTGAGGGGCTACGGGCACTAGTGAAGGTTCCTGAGACGCGATGCTCAAGAACCCCCCCCCCCTTGATGCGCAAGCATCCATCTTGAGAGTCCCCGCGCTCTGCGTCAGCAGGGCCCAGCCCCACGCGTACCTCAGTCGTCACTGGAGCACCAGGTCGCGATGACTGAGCTGAACCGGGAGGTGAGGGGCTACGGGCGCTAGTGAAGGTTCCTGAGGCGCGATGCTCAAGACCCCCCCCCCCCCCCTTGACGCGCAAGCGGCCGGCTCGATAGTTCTCTTGCTGTTCGTCGGCAGGGCCCAGCCCCGCGCGTACGTCAGCCGTCATTGGAGCGCCAGGTCGGGATGCCTGAGCTGAACCAGGAGGTGAGGGGCAACGGGCGTTAGTGAAGGTTCCTGAGACGCGATGCTCAAGAACCCCCCTTTGATACGCAAGCAACTCTCGTGAAGAAGAATCCTGCGCATAGGAAACCATGTTTGGAGCGCTAGGAGACTAGACACCAAGGACCTCAGGAGGTGACGTGCACGGGAGAAGGCCCGCGAGACACAGCTCGATCGCTTGGATTTATCAGTGCTGCAGGGACGAACCCGAGCACAGGCACCGTGTGCAGCCCCAGCTCATGCGAGGTACAAAGGGAAACTAGCGAGCGCGGAGCTCAGTCGATCATCCACCAGCGCGGGGCATGGGGCTTCCACTAGGCATGGGCATAGTCGCGGTTTGAGAGTATCTGCGCTAGCGCGGAGCATGGGGCTTCCACTGGGGCGTGGGCAGGAGTCCTTCCGAGGCCAAGGGGTGGCCCTTCGGGAGGCTCCGGGGAATGTACAGCCCCAACCTCATTATTACGTGAGAGGGTCACAGGCGGCGATTTAAAAGAGCTGTCGGACACCACAAGCACATGGCTCAGGAGCTCCTACCTCGGTTCTTCAAGCGGGTTGCGCCTCACTCTTCACGCAGCTGTGATGTGGCTTGAGACTACGTCGGTATTTCCCCAAAGAGGAAGGGATGATGCAGCACAGCAACGATAAGTATTTCCCTCAGTTATGAAACCAAGGTATCGAACCAGTAGGAGGATCACCACCACTACGTAAACAGCACCTGCACACAAAGAACAAATACTTGCAACCCGACGCTACAGAGAGGTTGTCAATCTCTCTACGGTAAAAAGATAGATTAGGTAGTAATAGATTGGAGAGATAGATCTCTCAAGAACACAAAATAAAAAGGGCAAATAAAAAGTGCAGCAAGGTATTTTTGGGGTTTTTGGAATAATTGATCTGAAAACAAAAGCGGCAAAAAGATAGATCGGAAAGCAATATGTTTGAAAAGTAAACCCGGGGGCCGTAGGTTTCACTAGTGGCTTCTCTCATGAGTATAGCACACGGTGGGTGAACAAATTACTGTTGGGCAATTGATAGAAGATCAAATAATCATGACGATATCCAAGGCGATGATCATTATATAGGCATCATGTCCAAGATTAGTAGACCGAAATGATTCTGCATCTACTACTATTACTCCACACATTGACCGCTATCCAGCATGCATCTAGTGTATTAAGTTCAAGGAAAAACGGAGTAATGCAATAAGAACGGTGACATTATGTAGACAAGATCTATTCATGTAGGAATAGACCCCCATCTTGTTATCCTTAATAGCAACGATACATGCGTGCCTTGCTGCCCCTTTTGCCACTGGGAGAGGACACCGCAAGATCGAACCCATCACAAAGCACCTCTTCCCATGGCAAGAAAAATCGATCTAGTTGGCCCAACTAAACCAAATATTCGAAGAAGAAATACGAGGCTATAAGTAATCATGCATATAAGAGATCAAAGAAAACTCAAATAATATTCATGGATAGAACCTTATCATGAACTCAAAATTCATCGGATCCCAACAAACACACCGCAAAAGTTTACATCAAATAGATCTCCAAGAGACCATTGTATTGAGAATCAAAAGGAGAGAGAGGAAGCCATCTAGCTACTGCCTACGGACCCGTAGGTCTATGGTGGACTACTCACGCATCATCGGAGAGGCACCAATGAGGATGATGAACCCCTCTGTGATGGTGTTAGATTGGATCTCGCGGTTCTGGAACTTGCGGCAGCTGGATGTGTTTTTCGTTGACTCCTCTTGGGTTTCTAGAATATTTGGGAATTTATAGGCGTCAGAGGCGGTGGAGAGGGGTCCCGAGGAGGGCACAACCCATCAGGGTGCGCCCTAGGCCTCTGGCGCGCCCTGGTGGGTTGTGGTCTCCTCGACCCTCCCCCCTGGCACTTCTTAGGCCCACTGGATGTCTTCTGGCGCAAAAAAAATCTCCAAAAAGTTTTGTCGCGATTGGACTCCGTTTGGTATTTATATTCTACGAAGTAAAAAACAAGCAAAAACAGCAACTGGCACTTTGGCACTATGTCAATAGGTTAGTCCCAAAAATGATATAAAGTTGCTATAAAGAGATTGTAAAACATCCAAGAATTATAATATAACAACATGGAACAAGCAAAAATTATAGATACGTTGGAGACGTATCAGCATCACCAAGCTTAATTCCTACTCGTCCTCGAATGTGAAAATGATAAAAGCAGAATTTTTGATGTGGAATGATGCCTAACATGTTCATCACATATTCTTTTCTTTTGTAGCATGGACATTTGGACTTTTAGATGGTTCAAAGCAATAGTCTAGTTTTGACATAATGACTTCAATACTCAAGCATGCCAACAAGCAACCATGTCTTTCAAAATATCAACACTAAAGAAAGTTATCCCTAGCCCATCATGCTCAATCATTGATCCATTCATGAAACACACTCAAATATTAGCTACACCCAATGCTCAAGTACGATCATAGTGGCCCCTAGTTGGTGCTTTATAAGAGCAGATGGAGACTCGAAGTAAAAATAAAAATTGCATAAAGTAAATAGATAGGCCCTTCGCAGAGGGAAGTAGGGATTTGTAGAGGTGCCAGAGCTCAAGGTTTAAATTGAGAGAGAAAAATATTTTGAGTGGCATGCCTTTCCTGTCAACGAAAACGACAAAGTAGTTCACAATACTTTCCATGCTAGATATATCATAGGCGGTTCCCAAACAAAAAATAAAGTTTATTCCTTTTTCCACCATTCTTTCACAATCCATGGCTGGCCGTATCCACGGTTGCCTTCCATACTAACACTTCCCAAGGAATTTATTATTTGACAACATAAAGTAATTTTTTTTCTTTTTAATTTTGGGAATGGGCATCCCTATTACAGTCGTACTCTTGTGCAATGACAAGTAAATAAACACTCATCTTGAGAATAACACATCTAGCATGGAAAAATATTGGACACCCCCTACCGTTTCATGAGAGGTACGAGCACACAAAAAGGAAATTTATTTTGAAATTTGAGATGGCACATACAAATTTGCTTAGAACGGCATGGAAATACCGCATATAGGTAGGTATGGTGGACTCATAAGGCAAAATTGGGTTTAAGGATTTTGGATGCACAAGTAGTATTTCTACTTAGTACAAGTGGAGGCTAGCAAATAGGTTGAGAAGCAACCAACCAAGAAATGAAAATTCACATAAGCGAGCATTGAGCGTAACTAACACCG
The DNA here is from genome assembly GCA_039707655.1 of Elymus sibiricus. Lineage (NCBI taxonomy): Eukaryota > Viridiplantae > Streptophyta > Magnoliopsida > Poales > Poaceae > Elymus > Elymus sibiricus. The sequence goes on from CM077667.1 coordinate 257,329,593, forward strand.
AATAATGCACCATAAGTAGGATGTAATTTCATTGCATAACTATTGACTTTCAAAATTGCATAGGGAGTCACAAACCTTAACACCAATATCCCTACTAAAGCATAATTACTCACTAACATGACTCACATATTACTATCATCATGTCTCAAAACTATTAAAAGGAATCAAGTTTAATTTGTCCAATGATCTTCATGAAAGTTTTTATTATATCCCCCTTGGATATCTATCACTTTGGGACTAGTTTCATATATTGACATTGCATTTTTGACAAGCTCACACAAATTTAAGTGAAGCACATGAGCATAGAGATTTCATCTCTCAAAATAGTATAAGTGAAGCATCAGAGGATTTTCTTCAAAATTTACTAACTCTCAAAATAATCTAAGTGAAGCATGAGAGTGTTTCTACAAAAGTTTCCAAGCACACCGTGCTCAAAAAGATATAAGTGAAGCACTAGAGCAATTCTATAGCTCAAAAAGTTTAAGTGAAGCATATAGAGCAATTCTAACAAATCATAGCATAATTTTGGCTCTCTCAAAAAGGTGTGTCCAGCAAGGAAACTAATGACAAACTAAAAAGCAAAGAAAGCAAAGACTCAAATGATACAAGACGCTCCAAGCAAAACTCATGATATGTGACGAATAAAAATATAGCTCCAAGTAAAATACCGATGGTCGTTAGAAGAAAGAGGGGATGCCACTCGGGGCATCCCCAAGCTTAGTTGCTTGTTTCTCTTTGGATATATCTTGTGGGGTGCTATATCATCCCCAAGCTTAGGCTCTTTTCACTCCTCATTCCTTCATCCATCATGATCTCACCCAAAACTTGAAAACTTCAATCACACAAAACTCAACAAAATCTTCGTGAGATCCGTTAGTATAATAAAGCAAATCACTACTTTAGGTGCTGTTGCAAACCCAAAAATATTATTATTGCATTATACCAACTTTATTTTAACTTTACCATGGCTCATACCCTTCAATACAACCCATAGATTCATCAAAACAAGCACACAATGCAACGAAAACAGAATCTGTCTTAAACAGAACAGTCTGTAGTAATATGTACTCTAACCATACTTCTCTAACTCTAAAAATTCTGAAAAATTAGGACAACGTAAAGAATTTGTATAGCAACACTGTGTTAAACTTTCGGCTCAATATCACGTTCCAGTAGAAAATGAAAATTCGAACACTGGAGGCAAAGATTCTCTTTCAGATTTAGCGTTGTGTCTACTCATCTTATGAATCATCCTAAAGGCTTTACTTGGCACAAACACTTAATAAAACATAAAAACACAATCATAACATAGGCATAATTGTTTCAACACTCAAAAACAGAAAGAAAAAGAAGAAAATAAATTTATTCATTGGGTTGCCTCCCAACAAGCGCTATCGTTTTACGCCCCTAGCTAGGCATGACGCATAGTTTCAAGTATTGTCATCTTTGGTTTTCGCTCCATAGGATGCTCAAATGATTGATTCATATGGTGGCTTAATTCTTGTTCTAGGGAAGTGTTCCATACTCTCTCTTAGTGGAAACTGAAATCTAATATTGCCTTCTTTCATATCAATCACGGCACCTATAGTGCGTAAGAACGGTCTACCAGGTATAATGGGACAAGACGGATTGCAATCAATGTCAAGAACAATAAAATCTATGGGCACATAGTTCCTATTTGCAAGAATAAGAACATCATTAATTCTTACCAAAGGTTTTTTAATAGTAGAATCCGCCAAGTGCAAATTAAGAGAACATTCTTCAATATTGGTGAGACCAAGAACATCACATAGAGATTTCGGAATTGTGGAAACACTAGCACCCAAATCACATAAAGCAAAGAATTCATAATTTTTAATCTTAAACTTAATGGTAGGTTCCCAGTCATCATGTAATTTTCTAGGAATAGAAATCCCCAATTCCAACTTTTCTTCAAAAGATTTCATCATGGCATCAACGATATGTTTAGTAAAAGATTTATTTTGTTCATGGGCATGGGGTTAATTCAACAAGGATTGCAGCAAAGAAATACATTCAATCAAAGAGAAACTATCATAATTAAAGTCATTGCAATCCAAAAGAGTGGGCACATCACTAGTTAAAAATTTGACCTCTTCAAACCCACTTTCATCAAAATTTTCATCAAGATTTTCACCCTCCAAATTATTGGGACACCTTCTAGCTAAAGTTGACTCTACTTAAGTCCATTTATCATCAATTTTAATATTACTAAACAAGGAATCAATAGAAGAAACACCAATCACTTTAAGATCTTCATCATTTTTCTGAAAGCAATCACTAGAAAACGTGTTTTCTAAGAATTCTCTTTTAACTCTAAGCATAGCGGTTCTTTTCTTACTTTCATCCATAAAGACATATAAAGATTTAATTGGTTCATCAATCTTAGGTGCAAAAGCTTTCAACTTGAGATTTTCCACATCATGAGAAATTATATCAATGCTTCTAGACATATCATCAATCTTATTCAACTTTTCTTCTATCGTAGTGTTGAAAACTTTTTGCGCATTGATAAATTCTTTAATATTATTCTCAAGATCAGAGGGGTTCCTATTATTATTTTAAGAAGAATTACCATAGGAATTGCCATAATTATTAGAGGAATTTCCAGGAAAAGGCCTAGGATTAAAATTACTTCTATAAGCATTGTTATTGAAATTGTTTCGCGAGACAAAGTTCACATCTACGGAATCACTAGTTTGCTCAATCAAAGTAGATAAAGGCACATCATTAAGATCAATAGGAGCATTTTTACTAGCAACCAACTTCATCAAAGCATCAAACTTATCACTCAAAGTACTAATTTCTTCAACCGAATTAACCTTTTTGCTAGTAGGTGCTCTTTCAGTATGCCATTGTGAATAATTTGCCATAATATTATCTAGCAATTAGTAGCTTCACCCAAAGTAATTTCCATAAAAGTACCACCCGCGGCAGAATCTAAAAGATTTCTAGAGACAAAATCCAATCCCACATAAAAAATTTGTATGATCATCCAAAGATTTAAACCATGAGTAGGACAATTTATTAGCCTCGATTTCATTATTTCCCAAGATTGTGCAACATGTTCATGCTCAAGTTGCTTAAAATTCATGATTTGTGTCCTAAGGGAAATAATTTTTGCGGGGGGGGGGGGGGGGGGGGGGAATACTTAGTGATAAAAGCATCCTTGCACTTATTCCATGAATCGATACTATTGCGAGGCAAAGAAGAAAACCAATTTTTTGCACGTTCCCACAAGGAGAAAGGAAATAATTTCAACTTCCCTATATCATTGTCCACATCTTTTTTCTTTTGCATATCACACAATTCTATGAACGTGTTTAGATGGGACGCGGCATCCTCATTAGGAGTACCGGCAAATTGATCTTTCATGACAAGATTCAACAAAGCGGCATTAATATCACAAGACTGTGCACTAGTGGCGGGAGGAGCAATTGGAGTACTAATAAAATCATTATTATTAGTATTGGAAAAATCACACAACTTGATGTTTTCTTGAGTCATCGTGACTATGCAAACAAGATTGCAGGCAAGCAAGAGATCTGACGAGAAAAAGGGCAAACAAAAAATAGGCGAATAAAACGGCAAATTTGGTGAAGTGGGGAAGAGAAAAATGAGAGGCAAATGGCAAATAATGTAATTGCAAGGAGATGAGATTTGTGATTAGGAACCAGGTAGATGGTGATGGTGTATCCTCGGCGCCAGAGATTGGCACGTAGAAGAGACTGCTTCCTCCCCGGCAACGGCGCCAGAAATTCCTTTGACGTGGCTTGAGACTGCATCGGTATTTCACCAAAGAGGAATGGATGATGCAGCACGGCGACGGTAATTATTTCCCTTAGTTATGAAACCAAGGTATCGAACCAGTAGGAGGATCACCACCACTACGTAAACAGCACCTGCACACAAAGAACAAATACTTGCAACCCGACGTGAAAGAGAGGTTGTCAATCTCTCTACGGTAAAAAGATAGATTAGGTAGTGATAGATTGGAGAGATAGATCTCGTAAAAACACAAAATAAAAAGGGCAAATAAAAAGTGCAGGAAGGTATTTTTGGGTTTTTGGAATAATAGATCTGAAAACAAAAGCGGCAAAAAGATAGATCGGAAAGCAATATGTTGGAAAAGTAGACCCGGGGGCCGTAGGTTTCACTAGTGGCTTCTCTCATGAGTATAGCACATGGTGGGTGAACAAATTACTGTTGGGAAATTGATAGAAGATCAAATAATCATGACGATATCCAAGGCGATGATCATTATAGGGGCATCACGTCCAAGATTAGTAGACCGAAATGATTCTGCATCTACTACTATTACTCCACACATCGACCGCTATCCAGCATACATCTACTATATTAGGTTCATGGAAAAATGGAGTAATGCAAGAAGAACGGTGCAGGAAATAAGGGTATTCGGTTTCTTGCTTGTTCTTCGTTTGCGTGTAGGAAAACATTGAGCGTGTTTTCCTTAGTTACCTCATGCATCTAGTGTATTCAGTTTCTTGCTTGTTCTTCGTTTGCGTGCAGGAAACAGACCCTCGGAGTCTGGTTGATCGTGCTACGGCATGGTCAATAACCACTCAGAGTTGGTTTAGCGATTGCTAAGGCGCGACGTCCTTGCACATTCATAGACGGATCGTCAAAGTCGACTCTACCATAAACGATAGTTACATCTCATCGAAAGACATGGACAACTTCGCCTCTATCAAGTGGTGTAAGATTTCTAGGTTGCTCGATGAGAATTTCTAGTTTTTCGTAGTTTAGGTCACATCTGTTCTTCATACCTACAGTCACGAAAAGCCACAAAAAAATTAGGGTTAGATCATCATATCCGAACCAATCTCAGCCTTTGCAATTTTCTGTTCGGTGTTTTGCTTTGTTGAATTTGCGGTTGCATCATCATGTCGAGGTGTTGGTGTTAGCGTCTAGTCTTTTAGAGTTCCGAGTTCTGTTCACAGGTTGTCACGCCATCGCCGCACCATATTCATCGCTGCCATATACCACCACCATACCAGATACATCACCGCTGCCATATACCACCACCACACCAGATACATCACCGCTGCCATATACCACAACATATCCGCCATCACGTCAATCTGAGTCCACCTCCATCACAGATTTGCAACCAGTCCGTGTTCCACCTCCTCAACATATATCCACCACCAATCCTAGTCTGAGTCCAGTATTTGTTGCTTTGTTGTTGATTTCCAGATCACGCCCTAGTACGTGTCTTGGGCAAGGCATACTCCCCAAACTTCTGTGATACCCGCAGAAGAAAAATATTTCTAGTTTAAAAAAAAACTAAGTCTGGAAAAATTTGGCTAGGCAGTTTTTAGACCATTCTAAGACTTTTTGGAAAAAAAATCTCGCTGAGCAAAAAAAGAGCGCAAAAAATAGCGCCAAAAAAGAGAAAAAATAATCCATAGTGTGTTTTTCCCTTGATACGTGTCGCGCCGTGATTTTTTTGGTGTTCTAGGCTCGCGTCTCTAGTACAGTTTAGCCTAGGACCAGCACAATACCGTCGTTGAGCATTTATTCAACATTGCATCTCTGAATTGATTATTGCTGACATTTTTGCTACCATGTTACTACTACTTCGTGTGTTTGAAACCACCTAGCAATCGCTTTATCCAAGCTTTGATAGTTTTTTACTACAATGGTTGCCGATCACCGCCTACTGCTGGGTAAGAACCAGTAAGAGTTTGAGATTTGCTTGACGGGTTTGTGACACACCACCACCACCACCACCACCACTACTTCCTAGTAGTCTGTAGGTTCATATTCTTGTGTTTACCTATTGCTGCTAACCATGCCATCATCACAAGCCGACGAGATCGACTGGGAGAGCATGACAAACAAGGAGCTCCATGATAAATTTCAACAAATGATGGGTGAACAGATGCGCGACTTGTTGACCAGCCTTGCAGAGGCCATGGAGAAGCTAGATGGTTTGGATAAGACGTTGGACACCAAGATGGATGCCAAGTTCAATGAGGTGCTTGCACGTCTCCCACTACCTGCTGCACCTGTCATACCTCGACAACAACAACGTCAGCTGAATTTCATGGGACGAGCGTGATACGTCTCCAACGTATCTATAATTTTTGCATGTTCCATGCTATTATATTATCATTATTGGATGTTTTACAATCACTTTATAGCAACTTTATATCATTTTTTGGGACTAACCTATTGACATAGTGCCAAAGTGCCAGTTGCTATTTTTGCTTGTTTTTTGCTTCGCAGAATATCAATACCAAACGGAGTCCAGTCGCGATGAAACTTTTTGGAGATTTGTTTTGGGCCAGAAGACATCACGTGGGCCAAAGAAGTGCCAGAGGGGAGGGTAGAGGAGACCACAACCCACCAAGGCGCGCTAGAGGCCCCGGGCGCCCCCTGATGGGTTGTGCCCTCCTCGGGACCCCTCTCCACCGCCTCTGACGCCTATAAATTCCCAAATATTCCAGAAACCCTAGAGGAGTCGACGAAAAACACATCCAGCCGCCGCAAGTTCCAGAACCGCGAGATCCAATCTAACACCATCACGGAGGGGTTCATCATCCTCATTGGTGCCTCTCCGATGATGCGTGAGTAGTCCACCATAGACCTACGGGTCCGTAGGCAGTAGCTAGATGGCTTCCTCTCTCTCTCTCTTTTGATTCTCAATACAATGGTCTCTTGGAGATCTATTTGATGTAAACTTTTGCGGTGTGTTTGTTGAGATCCGATGAATTTTGAGTTCATGATCAGTTTCTATCCAGAATATTATTTGAGTCTTCTTTGATCTATTATATGAATGATTACTTATAGCCTCGTATTTCTTCTTTGAATCTTTGGTTTAGTTAGGACAACTAGATCGATTTTTCTTGCCATGGGAAGAGGTGCTTTGTGATGGGTTCGATCTTGCGGTGTCCTCTCCCAGTGACAGAAGGGGCAGCGAGGCACGCATGTATCGTTGCTATTAAGGATAACAGCATGGGGTCTATTACTACATGAATAGATCTTGTCTACATCATGTCACCGTTCTTATTGCATTACTCCGTTTTCCCATGAACTTAATACACTAGATGCATGTTGGATAGTTGTCGATGTGTGGAGTAATAGTAGTAGATGCAGAATCGTTTCGGTCTACTAATCTTGGACGTGATGCCTATATAATGATCATCGCCTTGGATATCGTCATGATAATTTGATCTTCTATCATGAGAGAAGCCACTAGTGAGACCTACGGCCCCCAGGTCTACTTTTCCAACATATTGCTTTCCGATCTATCTTTTTGCCGCTTTTGTTTTCAGATCTATTATTCCAAAAACCCATAAATACCTTGCAGCACTTTTTAGTTGTCCTTTTTATTTTGTGTTCTTGAGAGATCTATCTCTCCAATCTATCACTACCTAATCTATCTTTTTACCGTAGAGAGATTGACAACCTCTCTTTTGCGCCGGGTTGCAAGTATTTGTTCCTTGTGTGCAGGTGCTGCTTACGTAGTGGTGGTGATCCTCCTACTGGTTCGATACCTTGGTTTCATAACTGAGGGAAATACTTACCGTCGCTGTGCTGCATCATCCCTTCCTCTTTGGGGAAATACCGACGCAGTCTCAAGCCACGTCAAAGGAATTTCTGGCGCCGTTGCCGGGGAGGAAACGGTCTCTTCTACGTGCAAATCTCTGGCGCCGAGGAGACATCATCATCATCTACCAGGTTCCTAATCACAAATCTCATCTCCTTGCAATTACATTATTTGCCATTTGCCTCTTGTTTTCCTCTCCCCCACTTCACCAAATTTACGTTTTATTCGCCCTCTTTTTTGTTTGCCTTTCTCTCATCATATCTCTTGTTTGCTTGTCATCATGAGTGATTTCGATATGGCAGACACAGATGATGGCAGGACTCCTAGTAGACGTTCTGGTAATCTGGATGCTAAAACTTTTGTTTTGGGGCATGTGAACGTTATAGGGAAAGAAACTATCCAAGAGTTTTTCAATTGCGTTGGAAATTTGACTCTCGATGATACTCCTATACTGAAAAGAACTAAAACTTATGCGGAAGCTATTTCAGCGCTAGTTCTGAAACTTGAAAATAGGTTTATTCATACTCATCCTACCTTGTAAAGATTGTTTTATGAGCTACCCGTCATAAAGGATCCCAAGGCTAATAAGTTAGCCACCCCAGTTCTCATGAATGAATTTGATCACATAGTACGAGAAGCTAGGGAGATTTTTGATTTCTTTGTTATGAGCCATGAAAAACCGGTAATAGGAGAGATCCTTTACAATAGTGATTACATGTTGAGACATCTGCTTGGAAATAATCAAATTTTTGATGAGAATTTTAAAAAGGAAGTCCCGGTTTTAGATATGATCCAACAAGTTTTCAATGATGTTAATCAACAATATTCTTGGATTGTGGCCGGGAATCAAAGAGGGTACGTAGATGGACAACTTGATAGTGCTAAGGTTTCTATGGATGATGTGTTTCAAGTTTTATTTGCAAAACCTCTTGATAAAAGTACCTCTACGAAAACCAAAGATGACAATACTTGAAACTATGCATTATGCCTAGCTAGGGGCGTAAAACGATAGCACTTGTTGGGAGGCAACCCAATGAATAAATTTATTTTCATCATTTTATTTCTGTTTTTTAGTGTTGACACAACTATGCCTCTGTTATGATTGTGTTTTTATTTTTATGAAGTGTTTGTGCCAAGTAAAGCCTTTAGGATGATTCACAAGATGAGTAGAAACAACGCTGAATCTGAAACAGAAACCTTGCCTCCAGTGTGCGAATTTTCATTTTTTACGAGAACGTGATATTGAGCTGAAATTTAACACAGTGTTGCTATACAAATTCTTTACGTTGTCCTAATTTTTCAGAATTTTTAGAGTTACAGAAGTATGGTTAGAGTACAGATTACTACAGACTGTTTTGTTTAAGACAGATTCTATTTTCGTTGCATTGTGTGCTTGTTTTGATGAATCTATGGGTTGTATTGAAGGGTATGAGCCATGGTAAAGTTAAAATATAGTAGGTATAATGCAATAATAAATTTGAATGGGTTTGCAACAGCACCTAAAGTAGTGATTTGCTTTATTATACTAACGGATCTCACGAAGATTTTGTTGAGTTTTGTGTGATTGAAGATTTCAAGTTTTGGGTGAGATCACGATGGATGAAGGAATAAGGAGTGAAAAGAGCCTAAGCTTGGGGATGCTACAGCACCCCCCAAGATTTATCCAAAGAGAAACAAGCAACTAAGCTTGGGGATGCCCCGAGTGGCATCCCCTCTTTCTTCTAACGACCATCGGTATTTTACTTGGAGCTATATTTTTATTCGTCACATATCATGAGTTTTGCTTGGAGCGTCTTGTATCATTTGAGTCTTTGCTTGTTTTGCTTTTTAGTTTTTCATTAGTATCCTTGCTGGACACACCTTTTTGAGAGAGCCAAAATGATGCTAAGATTTGTTAAAATTTGTCTTTATGCTTCACTTAAACTTTTTGAGGTATAGAATTGCTCTAGTGCTTCACTTATATCTTTTTGAGCACGGTGTGCTTGGAAACTTTTGAAGAAATCCTCTCATGCTTCACTTAGATTGATTTGAGAGTTAGTAAATTTTGAAGAAACCCTCTCATGCTTCACTTATACTATTTTGGGAGATGAAACCTTTATGCTCATGTGCTTCACTTCAATTTGTGTGAGCTTGTCAAAAGCAATGGCAATATATGAAACTAGTCCCAAAGTGATAGATATCCAAGGGGGATATAATAAAAACTTTCATGAAGATCATTGGACAAATTAAACTTGATTCATTGTAATAGTTTTGAGACATGATGATCGTAATGTGTGAGTCATGTTAGTGAGTAATTATGCTTTAGTAAGAATATTGGTGTTAAGGTTTGTGATTCCCTATGCAAATACGAAAGTCAATAGTTATGCAATGAAATTACATCCTACTTATGGTGCATTATTCGGTGTTAGTTATTCTCAATGCTCGCTTATGTGAATTTTCGTTTCTTGGTTGGTTGCTTCTCAATCTATTTGCTAGCCTCCACTTGTACTAAGTAGAAATACTACTTGTGCATCCAAAATCCTTAAACCTAGATTTTCCTTATGAGTCCACCATACCTACCTATATGCGGTATTTCCATGCCGTTCTAAGCAAATTTGTATGTGCCATCTCTAATTATTCAAAATAAATTTCCTTTTTGTGTGCTCGTACCACTCATGAAACGGTAGGGAGTGTCCAATATTTTTCCATGCTAGATGTGTTATTCTCAAGATGAGTGTTTATTCACTTGTCATTGCACGAGAGTACGGCGGTAATAGTGATGCCCATTCCCGAAATGAAAAAAAAATGAAAAAAAAACTACTTTATGTCGTCAAATAATCAATTTCTTGGAAAGTGTTGGTATGGAAGGCAACCGTGGATACGTCCAGCCATGGTGGAGAAGGGAATAAACTTTAGTTTCTGTTTGGGAACCGCCTATGATATATCCAGCATGGAAAGTATTGTGATCTACTTTGTCGTTTTCGTTGACAGGAAAGGCATGCCACTCAAAATATTTTTCTCTCTCAATTTATAACTTTGAGCTCTGGCACCTCTACAAATCCCTACTTCCCTCTGCGAAGGGCCTATCTATTTACTTTATGCAAAAAAAATTACTTTGAGTCTCCATCTTCTCTTATAAAGCACCAACTAGGGGGCACTATGACCGTACTTGAGCATTGGGTGTAGCTAATATTCGAGTGTGTTTCATGAATGGATCAATGATTGAGCATGATGGTCTAGGGAAAACTTTCTTTAGTGTTGATATTTTGAAAGACACGGTTGCTTGTTGGCATGCTTAAGTATTGAAGTCATTATGTCAAAACTAGACTATTGCTTTGAACCATCTAATAGTCCAAATGTCCATGCTACAAAAGAAAAGAATATATGATGAACATGTTAGGCAGCATTCCACATCAAAAATTCTGTTTTTATCATTTACCTACTCAAGGACGAATAGGAATTAAGCTTGGAGATGCTGATACGTCTCCAACGTATCTATAATTTTTGCTTGTTCCATGCTGTTATATTATCATTCTTGGATGTTTTACAATCACTTTATAGCAACTTTATATCATTTTTTGGGACTAACCTATTGACATAGTGCCAAAGTGCCAGTTGCTGTTTTTGCTTGTTTTTTACTTCGCAGAACATCAATACCAAACGGAGTCCAATCGCGACGAAACTATTTGGAGATTATTTTTGGGCCAGAAGACATCCAGTGGGCCAAAGAAGTGCCAGAGGGGAGGGTCGAGGAGATCACAACTCACCAAGGCACGCCAGAGGCCCCGGGCGCGCCCTGATGGGTTGTGCCCTCCTCGGGACCCCTCTCCACCGCCTCTGACGCCTATAAATTCCCAAATATTCTAGAAACCCTAGAGGAGTCGACGAAAAACACATCTAGACGCCGTAAGTTCCAGAACCGCGAGATCCAATCTAACACCATCACGGAGGGGTTCATCATCCTCATTGGTGCCTCTCCGATAATGCGTGAGTAGTCCACCATAGACCTACGGGTCCGTAGGCAGTAGCTAGTTGGATTCCTCTCTCTCTCTCTTTTGATTCTCAATACAATGGTATCTTGGAGATCTATTTGATGTAAACTTTTGCGGTGTGTTTGTTGAGATCCGATGAATTTTGAGTTCATGATCAGTTTCTATCCATGAATATTATTTGAGTCTTCTTTGATATCTTATATGCATGATTACTTATAGCCTCATATTTCTTCTTCGAATCTTTGCTTTAGTTAGGCCAGCTAGATCGATTTTTCTTGCCATGGGAAGAGGTGTTTTGTGATGGGTTCGATCTTGCGATGTCCTTTCCCAGTGACAGAAGCAGCAGCGAGGCACGCATGTATCGTTGCTATTAAGGATAAGAAGATGGGGTCTATTCCTACATGAATAGATCTTGTCTACATCATGTCACCGTTCTTATTGCATTACTCCGTTTTCCCATGAACTTAATACACTAGATGCATGCTGGATAGCGGTCGATGTGTGGAGTAATAGTAGTAGATGCAGAATCGTTTTGGTCTACTAATCTTGGACATGATGCCTCTATAATGATCATCGCCTTGGATATCGTCATGATTATTTGATCTTCTATCAATTGCCCAACAGTAATTTGTTCACCCACCGTGTGCTATACTTATGAGAGAAGCCACTAGTGAGACCTACGGCCCCCGGGTCTACTTATCCAACATATTGCTTTCCGATCTATCTTTTTGCCGCTTTTGTTTTCAGATCTATTATTTCAAAAACCCAGAAATACCTTGCTGCACTTTTTATTTGCCTTTTTTATTTTGTGTTCTTGAGAGATCTATTTCTCTAATCTATCACTACATAATCTATCTTTTTACCGTAGAGAGATTGACAACCTCTCTTTCGCGTCGGGTTACAAGTATTTGTTCTTTGTGTGCAGGTGTTGTTTATGTAGTGGTGGTGATCCTCCTACTGGTTCGATACCTTGGTGTAACAGCCCGGAACTGACGCTACAGAAGATTCCCCTTTTATTCCATTGTCATCGTGTGATTCGAGTGGTTGTTGCATTCATCATCGCATCATTCGCGTCATCTGCATAGCAACGTCACTCGTTTTCGAAAACTTGCATCCGTTCGTAGCTGCCGGTTCTCTCCGTTCGTGTCGTCGTCCGTTTCGAGCCCAACCACACACGCACGTGCCCGCGGCATCGATAAAATGTTATTTTCAAAAGTGCGTATAAAATATTCTCGGATTGGGTCGAAACTTGGCATGCGGCCTTATTGTATTGTAGGTAGACCGCCTGCCAAATTTCGCCGCAATCGGAGGTCGTTTGATACCCGATCGGTCGACCGTAGCGGCACCGTCATCGGTTTATTCGTCGGACATTTTCGGTTTATAAAAACCTGTGTCACGGGCTGCCACTTCCCTCTCTTCTTGGCCCAACCACTCTACACAGCCCACTAGACCCATCTAGCCAACCCCTCCATTTCGGACCGCCCGATCGAGGTCCGACGGTCCGAAAACGGATGAAATCAGCTAACCCTAGGACCCTGCTATAGATAGATGCCAACCCTAAATTCTAGGCAGCTTGTCCCATCCATCCCTACGCCGCCGCCACCCATTTGTTTCTCCCCACCTCGGAGTCCAACCCGAGCCAACCAGCGTGCAGCCACCGCACCAGTTCTTCCCTCGATCCCCGAGCGCGCAACCTCCTCCCGCGACCTCTCTAGCCCGAGCGCACTCTGCCCCATCTCCATGCGAGCTCAGACGTGTCCAACCGCCGGGAGAGAGCTCACAGCCATAGCCGAACTCGTGCCTCCACGCCTGCCCGTGGACGTCCAGCTCCCTTAATCCAAGCCGCGTCGTTGGTCGGCGAGCAGCTGGCAGCAGCAGCATCAGGCCAGCACCTGACGCTCCCTCTCCTCCCTCTGCCCCTCCTTCTCACATCCTTATCCCTCTCATGATCTCTTGTCTCTCTGGTTTTGCTGTGGACAGGAGTGGCCATGCCCGATGCCTCCCAGGGACCTCCTTGCAGCCTCCCGTCAATGACTTCTCGAGATGGAGCTCGCTGTTGACCGCGCCGGACGACGTTGACCCCTCGGATCCACCTCCTCAAGACTAGACCCGGCGCCGCCATGGACCTGTCGGACCTCGACCCCCCTCCGCCAGCGCCATCCCCGTCCGGTTCCCGCGCGCGCAGGTCTGTAGCCTGCCAGATCCGCCATTGTTTTGTCGTTGCCCATGGAGAAGAAGACCCGTCAAAAAGTTAGTATTTATAGGTCTCACCTGCTATCGTATCACATGAGCAAGCACAGCCGGGATGGTCAGCGCTGCACGAATACAACCATGGGATCTGGGGTTCAATTCCCAGGCGTCCCTATATTATTTTTTTGTCCTGTATCGTTTGTTATGCACCCCGTCCAAGCACCGCTTCATCTAGTGAAAATCCTCTGAAATATCACAAACAGAGCACTAGACGAGTTGGCTAGAGCCACTGGCCTCCACACACGAGGTCCAGGGTTCAAATCCCCACGGCCTACACCTTTTATTTTCTGCCATGTGTTTTTTTTTCATTTAACCAGGACATGCATTACTACAGATTTTGCCACTGTTTTAAAATGCCTATGAGTAAATATTCATGCACCCAAATAAATCATGCCCTATATGTAAAACGTGTAGAATTTCGTGTAGATTCACAATATCCAACTCTCACATGTGTTTAAAATGTTTAACATGTTGTTTCCTTGGTATTCGCATCATTGTCATGATTTGCATTGCTCATATATTATTTAAGCGTGCATCCGAATTAAACAAACGATATAGGTAAAATGTGTACATTATTTATATCGCATTTTCATGCATGATAAAAATATTTCATGTGTTGGTTGCATTTATTTTGCATACATAACTTTGCTAATAGGTTTATGCCATAAACTTGCCTAATTAATTGTGACATATTTTATTTTCTGCCATGTGTTTTTTTTTCATTTAACCAGGACATGCATTACTACAGATTTTGCCACTGTTTTAAAATGCCTATGAGTAAATATTCATGCACCCAAATAAATCATGCCCTATATGTAAAACGTGTAGAATTTCGTGTAGATTCACAATATCCAACTCTCACATGTGTTTAAAATGTTTAACATGTTGTTTCCTTGGTATTCGCATCATTGTCATGATTTGCATTGCTCATATATTATTTAAGCGTGCATCCGAATTAAACAAACGATATAGGTAAAATGTGTACATTATTTATATCGCATTTTCATGCATGATAAAAATATTTCATGTGTTGGTTGCATTTATTTTGCATACATAACTTTGCTAATAGGTTTATGCCATAAACTTGCCTAATTAATTGTGACATATTTTCCTACATGAACCTATGCATATTATATATGATTGTGGGGTAGAAAAATCCATAGAATTTATCTGTGCAATTAGTTTTGTCATTTGAGCAATTTTGTGTGCATGTCATTTTGCTATGATGCCCTTTTGTTTATTTCATGTGAATTAATCCATGCATATTTTGGAATAGTTGCTAACATGAGATATGCACTTGGACATGTGTGCTAGGCCTGGTCATTTTGTTTGCTATAGAAATGCATGTTTAGGTGTTATTTTCTTGTTGCCAACATGCCATAAAATACTGCTGTTTTGAGGGTCCAAAATATTTCTAAGTCTGGAAAACTGAGTTATTATGTTGCCATGTTGCCATGTGATTTGCTATTGATCTAGGAGTCTTTTGTGGTTGCCACCAAGGAGTCTTTTGTTAAGCATGTTGTTGCCTATCATGTTGTGCCAATAGTTTGCATGAATAGGTTTAGCATCATAATTAATTCTGTGTTCAATATGTCAATCTGTTAAAAACTGCTGCACATGTCTACTCTAATTATCACTAAGTCTGAGAATCTGTTTTCTTCTTAATGCCATGTTGTGATGATGCTAGCCGTGTTTCTAGACATGATTAGACCTTGCCACCATGGTATGAATTGAAGTGCATCATATCTACTACCATGCTGTTAATTTTCATGCCATAATATGCCCTGTAGTATATAGTTTTGCTGCTGCCAATATGCCTTCGTGAAAAACTGCTATGCTAAAACCTGTTATTTTCACAAAGTCCTAATCTGCTATATTTTGTTGCCATGTTGTGAGCTTCCTACCATGTGTTCCATAACTCTTTGGAGTATGATATGTGAAGATGAAATGAAGTGTGTGTTATATGCTACTGCCCCATGCTTAGTTTGTGCATTTTAGAATCTTGTAGCTTGCTGTTTTAATGTGTGCAAATGCCATCTTGCTGTTTTGGGCAGATTTGAAATAAAACTTGTGTTGGTTGTTGTGGTTGAACCGTAGCTCCGTTTTGAACATGGCATATATGAAACTTGCTTAGATTTTCATGTAGTATCATAATATCTTGCTGCATTCATGATTTGAAGTGCTTGTGGTTGTCATTTTCATGCATTTTGCATTCATGGCATATTATCTTGTGATGGTCATATCTTTTAAGTCGTAGCTCCGTTTTATATGATCTATATATGTAAATCGACTAGAATGACGTGTAGAATCTCGTGGAGCACTTTATTTTGATTTTTAACAAGTATAAAACATGGTTAGTTCAGATCTGGACCAAATTCATAATTTGCATATGGGGTCGTTTCGGAAATGCTATATGTTGTTTCCGGCCTCATTTAAACTTGCCTAGATGTGTAGTTTACTTATGCTTCACCTCTTGCCATGTTTAACAACATTTAATATTGTCGTGTACCTAAACGAGAGTGAACTAAATATTCGAATGTGGAGTTTCGTCAATATGCAACTCGTTGCATATTGAGCTTCACTTAATGTGTAGTATTGTTGTTGTGATTGCCATGCCTTGCATATTTAAATGGACATGCATCATATTCGATTGCGCATCATGTCATGCATATGTTGTGGTGTTCTCGTGTGTTGATTGTTTGTTTCGGATTGCTTCTTCTCGATAGAGTTCCGAAGTGTGAGGAGTGTGAGGATTCGTTCGTCTACTTCAAGGATCGTCTTCTTCATGGACTCGTTCTTCTTCCAAGCGGGATCTCAGGCAAGATGATCATTTCCCTGGATACCATTACTATCATTGCCATGCTAGATGTCTCGTTTCTATCGCTGTCTCGCTAAATGTTCAGGTGGAAGGCTTGGCCTTTTGCTCGGTGTTTTGTTCCACTCTTGCAGCCCCTAGTTACTTGTGTACCGGTGTTATGTTCCATAATTGAGCGCTCCTAACATGCTCGGGGTTGTTATGGGGACCCCCTTGACTTTCGTTTTAGGATAAAGCTTGTCTGGCAAGGCCCAACATTGGTACTACATTTTCCTAATAACTAATAAAATTGCATAGGGACTTTCCGGACCCCGTGGATAATTAATCAACAACCCGGGCCAGTGCTCCTCATGAGTGTTGGTCCAAAACAGAGCCACTTGCGGGGCCACCCCGGGGCAACTCGGGGGATTTCTATCAGGCCACCGTACGTACTGCTCATCTGGTAGTGCCCTGAGAAGGAGATACGCGCGGCTCCTATCGGGATCTGGCCTGCCGGGCGGTCTTGCTGGACTTGTTTTACCTTTCTCGAACGTCTTGTGCGAGGAATTCCGAGAATACTTCGGGCTATCTCGAGGTTGCGGTTTTCCAGTGGAATCGCCTAGGAAGATCACGAGATTCGTGGTCGAGGTTATTCCCGCTGCGTGTGGTTAGTTTGTGATGGATGAGTTGGAGCACCCCTGCAGGGTTAAATCTTTCGGAAAGCCGTGCCCACGGTTACGTGGCAACTTGTAAACTTTGTTTAACACCCGGTCATAGCAAACTTGAAGTAAACTCAAATAAAATACACCAACCGTGTGCGTAACCGTGACTGTCTCTTCTCGTGAGTTCTTATCCGAGAGAGAACACGGTGGGGTTATGTTTGACGTAAGTAGGTGTTCAGGATCTCTTAGAGATCATTACTAGATCACGTCCGTTTATGCGACAATCAACCCCCTTTATTCTTGTACTCGTAAGTTAGCCATTCAAATAAATGCTTAGTGCTTGTTGCGACAATCAACCCCCTTTAATGCTTACCTCACCCATTAAGCTTTAATAGTCTTGATACCCTTGGAAATGAGATTGATGAGTCCCTGTGGCTCATAGATTACTACAACAACAATTGCAGGTACAGGTAATGCGATGATATGACGTGAGCGCGATGCTTTGTTTGATTTGGAGTTCTTCTTCTTCTTCTTCATCGATCTAGGATGGGTTCCAGGCGGCAGCCTGGGATAGCAAGGATGGATGTCATTTTATCGTTTGATTTCATCCGTAGTCGGACCCTGCTCTTCTGTATGTTGTTTGGATATGTTGATGTATTGATGTGATATTGATGTAGCTTGTGGCGAGTGTAAGCCAATTCCATATACTTATCTCTTCTTTACATGTACTTGTAATGATATCCATTCTTGCGAAACGACGAGATGCGCTTCTATCCCTATCGAGGCCCTCGTGCCAAAATAAGGATAGGATCGCATCTTGGGCATGACAAGTTGGTATCAGAGCCTGTACCGACCTAGGAGCCCCCTTGATTGATCGAACTTGGCCAAGTCGAGTCTAGTGAAAAACTATGTTGAGTCTAGTTATATATCGGAGAGTAGGTTTCTTTTACTCCTCTTCTATGCTCTGGTGAGGTATTCGACTTAGGAATTTTAATTCTTCCCCTCTTCTCACTCAAATTTTTTTAGGATAACGCGGGTATTTTGGAAACTATATGATGCCGATGTGACGGAGTTCTGTCTTGGTGCCTCCTGTCTGACTTGATTTCTTCCGGGGAGTTGAGCTCCAGGGGATTCTTGACACATCGTTATCATTCAGTTTCCTTAGTATCTCAGGACGGAGGATGTTCGAAATTGCTTCAATACTTTTCGTGGCGAGATAAGGCTGGAGTCACCCAGTACTAGGGAGGCGTCCGGGGTACTGCCATGTTTAGTATCGTTATGATTACGAGTGTCTGAGGTAGATGAGTTTGCGGAGTTTCTTGGAGTATGGTGTGGAAGGTTGCGGGTGCAGTTGTAGCTGATTACCTTGGGTACGTTCCTGGCTCCGCAACCCGAATCGCATAAACAAGAAAGACTTCGGAAATTCTTAGGTGGGAGTTCAAGTACTTACCTAGGATTATCCTTCCAACAAATGCAAATGGGTTTGTGTTTGTTCCGGCTTGTTTCGTAAGCTTCATCCTTTGGTTTTGTTGAAGTATGGTAAATTCAAGTTGCTTCGATGTCAAGTGGTGATTTCATATCTTTCCTAACCGGTGTGTTTCTCATCAAGTTAATTCAACCCTCTCCAGTATTGCAAGATCAATCCTCATATTTCTTTCTGGAGATCGTCTCATCTGTCTCAAGTTTTCTTGTTTTTCCCCACCCTCCCGCCCTTTTCTTCAACGATTAAATCATCATCCAAGTGCCTTTCTATTCATGTGATGCTCCGCTATCTTTTCTTCCGTTTCGTACCCGGTGGTTCCTTGTGAAGATCCTCAAGTGCTAAGTTCATCATTTCTTCATCTCGGTTTTCTTTCCCGGTGGATTCAATTCAAGCTCTCGGTGTTCATCATATCCTTGTCATTCTCTTAATGCATTCTCGTGTTGGAATTCTTATCCAAGCCTCTCTTGCTTATTCATCTCTCTATTCTATCCGGAGTGTTGAAGATATCTCAAAAGCTCGTGTTTTAATTCAATCCTTTAAAATATTTCGAGGTTCTCACTTCATCAAGTTCTCAATTTCTATCGGGGCATTATCTCCTTCTAAGCAAAAGTTTCAACGGTGGTTTTTTTTTTGGGCCCATAACCCACAGGTTTTTCCCCAGGATCTTACCTGGCTCTTCTAATATTTTCCGGAGATGTCCCCAAGTGCTTGTCAATATGACGTAAGAATGAATCTCATCTGTCATCTTCCTTCTACAAGATCGCTTCGAATTATTTTCCATCATTGGCTCAACCTTTCTTTATCCATTATTCCGGAGTATCTCGTTAATTCGTGGTGCTGTTTCTCGTCATCATTCTCAGAGTTGAAGACCGAAGTAGAGTTTCTCTTAAATCTTTCACCGTTCTTTCGAAGATTTGTCATCTCAGCTTGGTGCTATCCTCTCAAATTGTTTTCGATCATGAGTAATTCCATCCATATCTATCCGGAGCTTTTTAGAGTAGTGTTATTTCTCGATCTTCCGAAGGCCATCAGTTCAGAAGATTTCTTCGTTCTCAGCTTTCAGCTCTCGTTCTCAAATTCTTCTCAATTGTTGTCTCTTCGTACGTATCTTCATTATTCCGGTGCCTTGTTCAAGTTTCTATTAGGCAAATCTTGATCTCTTCATTCTCATGTATTCCCATTCGTTTCAATTCTCACCGGTGGTTCGTTCAAGACTTCTTCAAGTTTGTGCTCATATCCCTCTTCAATCTTTCCAAAAGAATAAGTAGTATGCTAAATCCGTTGTTTGTCATCAATTTAACTTGGTGAAGGATAAGCGTAACATAATTCTTATTCTCATTTCATCAATTGATTTCAATCCTTCTTCCGGAGTTTGTTCATGATATCAAATTCTTGGTTCTAAGTGTTTCATCTTTTCTTTTCCGGAGTTCCAAGTTTTCTTAAGGATCTCGTCGCGAAGCTCCATCTTAATCTTTGCAATGTCATAATCTTATTCTTTCCAACCTTCAATTCTTTGGACCATTCTTTTGTATGCGGAGGTTCTTCATGATGGTTCATCAAAGATTTCTTTCATGCTCAAAGTGTTCTTCAAGATTCTGTGGGAGAGGCTTAAGTATCATTCGTCTTCTATTCCAAAGTGCAATTCATTCTCTCTTATCTTTTGAGATGGTGTTATAGCATTCTTGGTTCATGAGGAGTCTCGAAGAGAAGTTGTTTCAAGAATGAGATATTTAAACCCATCATTTCTTTCTCGGAGTTATCTAGAATTGGATATCACCTAAAGCTTTTCCTGAGGATTGTTGCTATCATGGTGTTTGTCATTGTTCCAAGTTTCCTCTTATCCTCTCGGTGAAAGAAGTCTTGCATATCTTGTTGCTCCAAACCAGTAAATTGTTTCCGTGAGTGGCAGGTTGTCACCTCATAATTTTGAGAGGTTTTCCATAAGCCCACAACAAGCTTATCCTTTCCGTTCTTGTTTTTTCCAACAACTTCGTCCAATCATTCTTTGTAAGGATGCTTCTCAAGCCAGTTGTCGTAGAAGTTGTCTTTTCTCTTCCATTTTATTCATTCCAAGTATCCAGCTTCTATTCTTTTCTTTTGGAGGTTTTATGATGTTGCTCTCTTCGAACAATCATCTCGTTTCCTTAAGATCTTATTCCTTCTTTGCTTATTCATTTAACCGGAGTGTTGTGTCCTCTCTTCAAGTTCTTTCTATCTTATCAAGTTCTGCTTCTCTTTTCTATCGAAGTGCTGCCCAAATTTCTTTTGAAGTCTTGCTTGTTCCTCATACCATTCTTCATCTCTTTGCAACCTTCAAGGTTCATTGGTTGCACTCATTTGCCAAAGAAGCAACTAAGCTTTACCTCTTCTCCTTCTCTTCCCCTTCTCATCCTAAGATCTCGGGTCGAGATCTCTTGTAAGTGGAGGAGAGTTGTAACAGCCCGGAACTGACGCTCCAGAAGATTCCCCTTTTATTCCATTGTCATCGTGTGATTCGAGTGGTTGTTGCATTCATCATCGCATCATTCGCATCATCTGCATAGCAACGTCACTCGTTTTGGAAAACTTGCATCCGTTCATAGCTGCCGGTTCTCTCCGTTCGTGTCGTCGTCCGTTTCGAGCCCAACCACACACGCACGCGCCCGCGGCATCGATAAAATGTTGTTTTCAAAAGTGCATATCAAATATTCTCGGATTGGGTCAAAACTTAGCGTGCGGCCTTATTGTATTGTAGGTAGACCGCCTGCCAAATTTCGCCGCAATCGGAGGTCGTTTGATACCCGATCGGTCGACCGTAGCGGCACCGTCATCGGTTTATTCGTCGGACGTTTTCGGTTTATAAAACCCTCTGTCACGGGCTGCCACTTCCCTCTCTTCTTGGCCCAACCACTCTACACAGCCCACTAGACCCACCTAGCCAACCCCTCCGTTTCGGACCGCCCGATCGAGATCCGACGGTCCGAAAACGGATGAAATCAGCTAACCCTACGCCGCCGCCACCCATTTGTTTCTCCCCACCTCGGGGTCCAACCCGAGCCAACCAGCGCGCAGCCACCGCACCAGTTCTTCCCTCGATCCCCGAGCGCGCAACCTCCTCCCGCGACCTCTCTAGCCCGAGCGCACTCTGCCCCGTCTCCATGAGAGCTCGGACGCGTCCAACCGCCGGGAGAGCGCTCACAGCCATAGCCGAACTCGTGCCTCCACGCCTGCCCGTGGACGTCCAGCTCCCTCAATCCAAGCCACGTCGTTGGCCGGCGAGCCGCTGGCAGCAGCAGCATCAGGCCAGCACCTGACGCTCCCTCTCCTCCCTCTGCCCCTCCTTCTCACTTCCTTATCCCTCTCATGATCTCTTCTCTCTCTGGTTTTGCTGTGGATAGGAGTGGCCATGCCCGATGCCTCCCAGGGACCTCCTTGCAGCCTCCCGTCAATGACTTCTCGAGATGGAGCTCGCTGTTGACCGCGCCGGACGGCGTTGACCCCTCGGATCCACCTCCTCAAGACTGGACCCGGCGCCGCCATGGACCTGCCGGACCTCGACCCCCCTCCGCCAGCGCCATCCCCGTCCGGTTCCCGCGCGCGCAGGTCTGTAGCCTGCCAGATCCGCCATTGTTTTGTCGTTGCCCATGGAGAAGAAGACCCGTCAAAAAGTTAGTATTTATAGGGCTCACCTGCTATCGTATCACATGTGCAAGCACAGCCGGGATGGTCAGAGCTGCACGAATACAACCATGGTATCTGGGGTTCGATTCCCAGGCGTCCCTATATTATTTTTTTGTCCTGTTTCGTTTGTTATGCACCCCGTCCAAGCACCGCTTCATCTAGTGAAAATCCTCTGAAATATCACAAACAGAGCACTAGACGAGTTGGCTAGAGCCACTGGCCTCCACACACGAGGTCCAGGGTTCAAATCTGTACCTTTTATTTTCTGCCATGTGTTTTTTTTTCATTTAACCAGGACATGCATTACTACAGATTTTGCCACTGTTTTAAAATGCCTATGAGTAAATATTCATGCACCCAAATAAATCATGTCCTATATGTAAAACGTGTAGAATTTCATGTAGATTCACAATATCCAACTCTCACATGTGTTTAAAATGTTTAACATGTTGTTTCCTTGGTATTCGCATCATTGTCATGATTTGCATTGCGCATATATTATTTAAGCGTGCATCCGAATTAAACAAACGCTATAGGTAAAATGTGTACATTATTTATATCGCATTTTCATGCATGATAAAAATATTTCATGTGTTGGTTGCATTTATTTTGCATACATAACTTTGCTAATAGGTTTATGCCATAAACTTGCCTAATTAATTGTGACATATTTTCCTACATGAACCTATGCATATTATATATGATTGTGGGGTAGAAAAATCCATAGAATTTATCTGTGCAATTAGTTTTGTCATTTGAGCAATTTTGTGTGCATGTCATTTTGCTATGATGCCCTTTTGTTTATTTCATGTGAATTAATCCATGCATATTTTGGAATAGTTGCTAACATGAGATATGCACTTGGACATGTGTGCTAGGCCTGGTCATTTTGTTTGCTATAGAAATGCATGTTTAGGTGTTATTTTCTTGTTGCCAACATGCCATAAAATACTGCTGTTTTGAGGGTCCAAAATATTTCTAAGTCTGGAAAACTGAGTTATTATGTTGCCATGTTGCCATGTGATTTGCTATTGATCTAGGAGTCTTTTGTGGTTGCCACCAAGGAGTCTTTTGTTAAGCATGTTGTTGCCTATCATGTTGTGCCAATAGTTTGCATGAATAGGTTTAGCATCATAATTAATTCTGTGTTCAATATGTCAATCTGTTAAAAACTACTGCACATGTCTACTCTAATTATCACTAAGTCTGAGAATCTGTTTTCTTCTTAATGCCATGTTGTGATGATGCTAGCCGTGTTTCTAGACATGATTAGACCTTGCCACCATGGTATGAATTGAAGTGCATCATATCTACTACCATGCTGTTAATTTTCATGCCATAATATGCCCTGTAGTATATAGTTTTGCTGCTGCCAATATGCCTTCGTGAAAAACTGCTATGCTAAAACCTGTTATTTTCACAAAGTCCTAATCTGCTATATTTTGTTGCCATGTTGTGAGCTTCCTACCATGTGTTCCATAACTCTTTGGAGTATGATATGTGAAGATGAAATGAAGTGTGTGTTATATGCTACTGCCCCATGCTTAGTTTGTGCATTTTAGAATCTTGTAGCTTGCTGTTTTAATGTGTGCAAATGCCATCTTGCTGTTTTGGGCAGATTTGAAATAAAACTTGTGTTGGTTGTTGTGGTTGAACCGTAGCTCCGTTTTGAACATGCCATATATGAAACTTGCTTAGATTTCATGTAGTAACTCCGCCTATGTTGTCTATGTTGTCTCAACATAGCCGGTCCCAAGCTCGGATAAAGGAGGAGGGTTGTGATAGGCTTGGCGAGCCAACGTCAAAACTCAGCCACTCTTATGGAGATGAAACCCAAAAGATTTTCGTTGGGGCGTAACCCTCTCAGCGACGCGCCACATCGGAACCCGGGTGTGGTGGAAAATGGGCAAGGGCCGGGCTGTCACCCCCCAGGTGGCGCGCCGTATCTTGATCTGGATACGGTGGCAAGTGAGCGAGGATCGGGTTGTCGCATCCTTAGTGGCGCGTTACATCGGCACCCGGGTGTAGTGGAAATTGAGCAAGGGTCTTCGCATTTGACTCGACGAGTGCGAAGGGTAAGGAAGCTAGCCGAGCCTAGGAGGATTCGCTTAGGTAGCTGGAACGTAGGGTCTCTGACAGGTAAGCTTCGGGAGGTAGTTGATACCGCGGTGAGGAGAGGCGTTGATATCCTTTGCGTCCAAGAGACCAAATGGAGGGGACAAAAGGCGAAGGAGGTGGAGGGTACCGGCTTCAAGCTGTGGTACACGGGGACGGTTGCAAACAGAAATGGAGTAGGCATCTTGATCAGCAAGAGCCTCAAGGATGGAGTGGTAGACGTCAAGAGACGTGGGGACCGGATTATCCTGGTCAAGCTGGTAGTTGGGGACTTAGTTCTCAACGTTATCAGCGCGTATGCCCCGCAAGTAGGCCACAATGAGAACACCAAGAGGGAGTTCTGGGAAGGCCTAGAGGACATGGTTAGGAGTGTACCGATTGGCGAGAGGCTCTTCATAGGAGGAGACCTCAATGGCCACGTGGGCACATCTAACACAGGTTTTGAAGGGGTGCATGGGGGTTTTGGCTATGGCATCAGGAACCAAGAAGGAGAAGATGTCTTAAGCTTTGCGCTAGCCTACAACATGATCATAGCTAACACCCTCTTTAAGAAGAGAGAATCACATCTAGTGACTTACAGTAGTGGGCAACACTCTAGCCAGATTGATTTCATCCTCTCGAGAAGAGAAGACAGGCGTGCATGCCTAGACTGTAAGGTGATACCTGGAGAGAGTGTTGTCCCTCAGCATAAGCTTGTGGTTGCTGACCTCCGCTTTCGGATTCGTGTCCAGCGGGACAAGCGTGCCAAAGTCGCTAGAACGAAGTGGTGGAAGCTCAAGGGGGGGGGGGTAGCTCAGGCGTTCAAGGAGAGGGTCATTAAGGAGGGCCCTTGGGAGGAAGGAGGTGATGTAGACAACATGTGGATGAAGATGGCGACTTGCATTCGTAAGGTGGCCTCAGAGGAGTTTGGAGTGTCCAGGGGAAGTAGAAGAGAAGCTAAAGATACCTGGTGGTGGAACGATGATGTCCAGAAGGCAATTAAGGAGAAGAAAGAGTGTTTCAGACGCCTATATCTGGATAGGAGTGCAGACAACATAGAGAAGTACAAGATGGCAAAGAAGGCCGCAAAGCGAGCTGTGAGTGAAGCAAGGGGTCGGGCGTATGAGGACCTCTACCAACGGTTAGACACGAAGGAAGGCGAAAGGGACATCTATAAGATGGCCAAGATCCGAGAGAGGAAGACGAGGGATGTTGACCAAATCAAGTGCATCAAGGACGGAGCAGATCAACTCCTGGTGAAGAACGAGGAGATTAAGCATAGATGGCGGGAGTACTTTGACAAGCTGTTCAATGGGGAGAGTGAGAGCTCTATCATTGATCTGGACGACTCCTTTGCTGATACTAGCAGGCTTTTTGTGCGGCGAATCCAGGAGTCGGAGGTCAAGGAGACTTTGAAGAGGATGAAAGGAGGCAAGGCGATGGGCCCTGATTGTATCCCCATTGAGGTGTGGAGAGGCCTCGGGGACATAGCGATAGTATGGCTAACCAAACTTTTCAACCTCATTTTTCGGGCAAACAAGATGCCAGAAGAATGGAGACGGAGTATATTAGTACCAATCTTCAAGAACAAGGGGGATGTTCAGAGTTGTACTAATTACCGTGGAATTAAACTGATGAGCCATACAATGAAGCTATGGGAGAGAGTCATTGAGCACCACTTAAGAAGAATGACAAGCGTGACCAAAAATCAGTTTGGTTTCATGCCTGGGAGGTCGACCATGGAAGCCATTTTCTTGGTACGACAACTTATGGAGAGATATAGGGAGCAAAAGAAGGACCTGCATATGGTGTTCATTGACTTGGAGAAGGCCTATGATAAGATACCGCGGAATGTTATGTGGTGGGCCTTGGAGAAACATAAAGTCCCAGCAAAGTACATTACCCTCATCAAGGACATGTACGATAATGTTGTGACAAGTGTTCGAACAAGTGATGGCGACACTGATGACTTCCCGATTAAGATAGGACTGCATCAAGGGTCAGCTTTGAGCCCTTATCTTTTTGCCTTGATGATGGATGAGGTCACAAGGGATATACAAGGAGATATCCCATGGTGTATGCTCTTTGCGGACGATGTGGTGCTAGTCGATGAGAGTCGGACGGGGGTCAACAGGAAGTTGGAGTTATGGAGGCAAACTTTGGAATCGAAAGGTTTTAGACTTAGTAGGACTAAAACCGAGTACATGAGGTGCGCTTTCGGCACTACTAGGCACGAGGAGGAGGAGGATGTTAGCCTTGATGGGCAGGTGGTGCCGCAGAAGGACACCTTTCGATATTTGGGGTCAATGTTGCAGAAGGATGGGGATATCGATGAAGATGTGAACCATCGAATTAAAGCCGGATGGATGAAGTGGCGCCAAGCTTCTAGCATTCTCTGTGACAAGAGGGTGCCACAAAAGCTAAAAGGCAAGTTCTATAGGACGGCGGTTCGACCCGCAATGTTGTATGGCGCTGAGTGTTGGCCGACTAAAAGGCGACATGTGCAACAGTTAGGTGTGGCGGAGATGCGCATGTTGAGATGGATGTGTGGCCACACAAGGAAGGACCGAATCCAGAATGATGATATATGAGATAGAGTTGGGGTAGCGCCAATTGAAGAGAAGCTTGTCCAACATCGTCTGAGATGGTTTGGACATATTCAGCGCAGGCCTCCAGAAGCCCCAGTACATAGCGGACGGCTAAAGCGTGCTGATAATGTCAAAAGAGGCCGGGGTAGACCGAACTTGACATGGGAAGAGTCCGTAAAGAGAGACCTGAAGGATTGGAGCATCATCAAAGAACTAGCCATGGACAGGGGTGCGTGGAAGCTTGCTATCCATGTGCTAGAACCATGAGTTGGTCGAGAGATCTTATGGGTTTCACCTCTAGCCTACCCCAACTTGTTTGGGACTAAAGGCTTTGTTGTTGTTGTTGTTGTTGTTGTTGTTGTTGTTGTTGCTTAGATTTCATGTAGTATCATAATATCTTGCTGCATTCATGATTTGAAGTGCTTGTGGTTGTCATTTTCATGCATTTTGCATTCATGGCATATTATCTTGTGATGGTCATATCTTTTAGGTCGTAGCTCCGTTTTATATGATCTATATATGTAAATCGACTAGAATGACGTGTAGAATCTCGTGGAGCACTTTATTTTGCTTTTTAACAAGTATAAAACATGGTTAGTTCAGATCTGGACCAAATTCATAATTTGCATATGGGGTCGTTTCGGAAATGCTATATGTTGTTTCTGGCCTCATTTAAACTTGCCTAGATGTGTAGTTTACTTATGCTTCACCTCTTGCCATGTTTAACAACATTTAATATTGTCGTGTACCTAAACGAGAGTGAACTAAATATTTGAATGTGGAGTTTCGTCAATATGCAACTCGTTGCATATTGAGCTTCACTTAATGTGTAGTATTGTTGTTGTGATTGCCATGCCTTGCATATTTAAATGGACATGCATCATATTCGATTGCGCATCATGTCATGCATATGTTGTGGTGTTCTCGTGTGTTGATTGTTTGTTTCGGATTGCTTCTTCTCGATAGAGTTCCAAAAGTGTTCGGAGTGTGAGGATTCGTTCGTCTACTTCAAGGATCGTCTTCTTCATGGACTCGTTCTTCTTCCAAGCGGGATCTCAGGCAAGATGATCATTTCCCTGGATACCATTACTATCATTACCATGCTAGATGTCTCGTTTCTATCGCTGTCTCGCTACCTACCACTTGTATGTCAAGCCTCCCAAATTGCCATGAAAGCCTCTAACCCCTCCACATCCCAGCAAAACATTGTTTGGCTATGTTACCGCTTGCTCAGCCCTTCTTATAACGTTGCTAGTTGCAGGTGCAAGCTCTTTCCATGTGCAACATGGATAATTTTGATATAACACAATATTATTGCTATTTAATTTAATGCACATATATACTTGGTAAAGGGTGGAAGGCTTGGCCTTTTGCTCGGTGTTTTGTTCCATTCTTGCCGCCCCTAGTTACTTGTGTACCGGTGTTATGTTCCATAATTGAGCGCTCCTAACATGCTCGGGGTTGTTATGGGGACCCCCTTGACTTTCGTTTTAGGATAAAGCTTGTCTGGCAAGGCCCAACATTGGTACTACATTTTCCTAATAACTAATAAAATTGCATAGGGACTTTCCGAACCCCGTGGATAATTAATCAACAACCCGGGCCAGTGCTCCTCATGAGTGTTGGTCCAAAACAGAGCCACTTGCGGGGCCACCCCGGGGCAACTCGGGGGATTTCTATCAGGCCACCGTACGTACTGCTCATCTGGTAGTGCCCTGAGAAGGAGATACGCGCGGCTCCTATCGGGATCTGGCCTGCTGGGCAGTCTTGCTGGACTTGTTTTACCTTTCTCGAACGTCTTGTGCGAGGAATTCCGAGAATACTTCGGGCTATCTCGAGGTTGCGGTTTTCCAGTGGAATCGCCTAGGAAGATCACGAGATTCGTGGTCGAGGTTATTCCCGCTGCGTGTGGTTAGTTTGTGATGGATGAGTTGGAGCACCCCTGCAGGGTTAAATCTTTCGGAAAGCCGTGCCCATGGTTACGTGGCAACTTGGAAACTTTGTTTAACACCCGGTCATAGCAAACTTGAAGTAAACTCAAATAAAATACACCAACCGTGTGTGTAACCGTGACTGTCTCTTCTCGTGAGTCCTTATCCGAGAGGGAACACGGTGGGGTTATGTTTGACGTAAGTAGGTGTTCAGGATCTCTTAGAGATCATTACTAGATCACGTCCGTTTATGCGACAATCAACCCCCTTTATTCTTGTACTCGTAAGTTAGCCACTCAAATAAATGCTTAGTGCTTGTTGCGACAATCAACCCCCTTTAATGCTTACCTCACCCATTAAGCTATAATAGTCTTGATACCCTTGGAAATGAGATTGATGAGTCCCTGTGGCTCATAGATTACTACAACAACAGTTGCAGGTACAGGTAATGCGATGATATGACGTGAGCGCGATGCTTTGTTTGATTTGGAGTTCTTCTTCTTCTTCATCGATCTAGGATGGGTTCCAGGCGGCAGTCTGGGATAGCAAGGATGGATGTCATTTTATCGTTTGATTTCGTCCGTAGTCGGACCCTGCTCTTCTGTATGTTGTTTGGATATGTTGATGTATTGATGTGATATTGATGTAGCTTGTGGCGAGTGTAAGCCAATTCCATATACTCATCTCTTCTTTACATGTACTTGTAATGATATCCATTCTTGCGAAACGACGAGATGCGCTTCTATCCTTGTCGAGGCCCTCGTGCCAAAATAAGGATAGGATCGCATCTTGGGCCTGACACTTGGTTTCATAACTGGGGGAAATACTCACCGTCGCTGTGCTGCATCATCCCTTCCTCTTTGGGGAAATACCGACGCAGTCTCAAGCCATGTGAGAGCGCAACGTGTGCCTATCGACAACGGCCAAAATTCTGGTGTCGTTGCTACTACTACAATTACTGTGGCTGCTTCTACTATGGTTAACCAGAATGAGGACTACGATGGTGATTACGATGATGAGGGAGAGGTTGCTCCCAATCAGCACCAGGGGCAACCACCAGTACAAGCACCAGGTCGTCCACATGCATACAATCACAATGGTAGGGCTGCACCACCCCATCAGGTACGGGATCATGACCATGTCCCTAAACTTAAATTGAATATTCTAACATTTGAGGGTAGATATGTTCCTGATATATATCTTACTTGGAGTTATAAATAGAACAACGTTTTACATGCTTACAATTTCCTGAAGAAAGACGTGTTGATGCTCTTGTTTGTGCATTCACTAGCTTTGCTTGTGTTTGGTGGTCTGAACATTGTAGAATACATAATGATAATATCCCTACTAATTGGGCTGCTTTGAAAACTGCTATGCGTAATCGTTGGGTTCCACCATGTTATCAACATGAATTGCTTCAAAATTTGCAGCGTTTAAGACAAGGAAAAAAATTATGTAGAGGAATATTATCAGGAATTACAAACTGGCATGATTAGATGTGGTATTGTTGAGGAGAATGAAGCTATGCTTGCACATTTTATGGGTAGATTAAATAGAGAGATTCAGATTATTCTAGAGTATAAGGAGTATAACACTATCACTCGTTTATTCCATCTTGCTTGAAAAGCTAAACGTGAAGTGCGGGATCGACAGGCAATGGTGAGAACTAATTTTTCTACAGGTTGAGATTCATCATGGACACCACGTCCATCATCTACTTCCACATGTCCTCCTACAGCACCACTTACTTCAGCCGCCAACTCCAACAGAGATACAAGAAAACAGGCACCGCCACCAGCTTCCAGCAATGGCACGCCTTCGGGGCCTGCATGGAGATCTTCTTAATCCATGGCATCTACAGGGCAAACAGATGAGGTTATTTGTCATCGTTTCAAGGGTGGAGGTCACTATGCGAGAGAATGCCCTTCTAAGCGTGTGATGGTTGTTACTGAGGATGGTGAATATGCGTCCGCTAGTGATTATGATGAGGAGACTTTGGCTCTTATTGCAAGTGAAGAACAGGGTGCCGAGGATACTGAACAAGAGACACAATACATGGCTGCTGACTATGCTGACAGGTATGAAAGTTTAGTTGCTCAACGTGTTTTGAGTGTGTAGGTTACAAAGGCTGAGCAAAATCAGAGGCACAACTTGTTCCATACAAAGGCAGTTGTGAAGGAACGTTCTGTTCGCGTCATCATCGATGGAGGGAATTGCAACAACTTGGCTAGCATGGAGATGGTGGAGAAGTTGTCTCTCGCCAACACACCACATCCTCATCCTTATTACATCTAGTGGTTCAACAACGGTGGCAAGGTTAAGGTAACACGTACTGTTCGTGTGCATTTTAGCATTGTTACATATTTTGATTATGTTGATTGTGATGTGGTACCTATGCAAGCATGCTCCGTTTTACTTGGTAGACCATGGCAATTTGATAAAAAATATGTACACCATGGTAGGACAACTCAGTATACTCTTGTTCATAAGGATAAAATATAACTTTACTTCCTATGTCTCCTAAACATATTATGAAAGATGACATTGCTAGAGCTAGTAAAGAAAAACAGGAGCAAAGTAAGAGTGAAAATCAGATTGTGGCAAAGGAATTTGAGCAACATAATAAGCCTAATAAACCATCATCTAGTGTTGCATCTGAAATAAAATTGAAGAGTGGATGTTTACTTGCCACTAAATCTGATATTACTGATTTGGATGTTACTACATCTGTATGCTATGGTTTTGTGTGCAAAGAGGTATTATTTTCATTCGAGGACGTTCCTCCCTCTTTGCCTCCTTCTATCACTAACATCTTGCAGGAGTTCGCTGACGTCTTTCCACAAGACGTGCCACTGGGATTACCACCTAGTCGAGGGATTGAACATTAGATTGACTTAATTCCCGGTGCATCGCTACCCAACCGTGTGCCATACCAGACCAATCCAGAGGAGACGAAGGAGATTATGCGTCAAGTATAGGAGCTGCTCGACAAAGGTTATATACGTGAATCCCTTAGTCCTTGTGTTGTTCCTATTATTCTAGTGCCGAAAAAGGATGGTACATCGCGTATGTGTGTTGATTGTAGAGGCATTAATAATATTACTATTCGTTATCCTCATCCTATTCCTAGGCTAGATGATATGCTTGATGAATTAAGTAGCTCTACAATTTTCTCCAAAGTTGATTTGCATAGTGGGTACCATCAAATTCGTATGAAATTGGGAGATGAATGGAAAACGGCATTTAAAACTAAAGTTCGGATTATATGAGTGGTTAGTCATGCCTTTTGGGTTAACTAATGCACCTAGCACTTTCATAATATTAATGAACGAGGTTTTACGTTCTTTCATTGGATGATTTGTGGTAGTCTATTTTGATGATATACTGATGTATAGTAGATCGTTGGAGGAACACTTGGAACATTTACGTGTTGTTTTTATTGCTCTACGTGATGCACATTTGTTTGGTAACCTTGGGAAGTGCACCTTTTGCACTGACCGGGTATCTTTTCTTGGCTATGTTGTTAATCCACAGGGAATTGAAGTTGATAAAGCCAAGATTGAAGCTATTGAGAGTTGGCCGCAGCCCAAAACAGTCACACAAGTCAGGAGTTTTCTTCGCCTCGCTGGTTTTATAGGCGTTTTGTGAGAGATTTCAGCACCATTGCTGCATCTCTCAATGAGCTTACAAAGAAGGATGTGCCTTTTATGTGGGGCACCGCACACGAAGAAGCCTTCGCGGTATTGAAAGATAACACATGCTTCCTTACTCCAACTTCCTAATTTCAATAAGACTTTTGAGCTTGAATGTGATGCTAGTGGAATTGGGTTAGGAGGTGTGTTATTACAAGATGGTAAACCTGTTGCATACTTTTCTAAAAAATTGAGTGGGCCTAGTCTGAATTATTCTACTTATGATAAGGAATTATATGCTCTTGTTCGGACTTTGGAAACATAGCAACATTATTTATGGCCCAAAGAATTTGTTATACATTCTGATCATGAATCTTTGAAACATATTAAAAGTCAAGCAAAGTTGAACCGTAGACATGCTAAATGGGTTGAATTCATTGAGACTTTCCCTCATATCATTAAACACAAGAAGGGTAAAGAAAATGTTATTGTTGATGCTTTGTCTCGTCGTTATACTATGCTTTCACAACTTGACTTTAAAATATTTGGATTGGAGACCATCAAAGATCAATATGTGCATGATGATGAATTTAAAGATGTGTTGGAGAATTGTAAAGAAGGAAGAACATGGAACAAGTTTGTCATTAATGATGGATTTGTGTCCCGTGCTAACAAGCTATGCATTCCGGCTAGCTCCATTCGTATTTTGTTGTTACAGGAGGCGCATGGAGGATGATTAATGGGACACTTTGGCATGAAGAAGACGGAGGACGTACTTGCTAAACATTTCTTTTGGCCAAAGATGCGACGGGATGTTGAGCGTTTTGTTGCTCGCTGCACTACATGTCAAAAAGCTAAGTCACGACTCAATCCTCATGTCAAAAACATGAGTATATGGAATTGGCTTACACTCGCCACGAGCTAAATCATGATCACATCAATACATCAATACATTCAATCACCATACAGAAGAGCAGGGTCCGACTACGGGCAAATTCAAACGATAAAAGCAACATCCATCTTTGCTATCCCAGGCTGCCGGCCTGGAACCCATCCTAGATCGATCAAGAAGAAGAAGCAGAAGAACTCCAAATCAAACAAGCATCGCTCTCACGTCAAAGCATCGTGTTACCTGTCGTCGTTTTCTCACGACAGATGCCATGGGGTGGCTTATAGAGAGTGGTTGGGGCCGAAAGGATGCCGGTGGGCTTCGGAAACGGGATCGGGGACAAGCGGTGCGCGACACACGATGTACCTAGTTTCGGGGCCCTCTGGGGTTGGTAATACCCCTAGTCCTGCTGATCTGGTTGATGAACCAAGAGGGCTACAGTGGTGCTCCTTGAGCTGTTCGGCGGAGGAGGAAGGGAAAGTTGCTGGCCCTCCTTCCTCTCCTATTTTCGTGTGTGAGTGAGTGTGAATCTGGCAGACCCCTTGCGCGGGGTGGCTCCTGGGGGTTTTATAGGCTAACCCCCTGGCTTACAATATGTGTATATGGTACTGGGGGGCCGGCTGGCAGCCTCTCTAGCCGGCCAGGGGGCCCACCAACCGAAGAGTCTTGTCGCTTGTTGGGCCCGCCGGCTGCAGGGTCACACCGGGGCCCGCCGGCTCGGCGTCACCATCGGGGCGTGCCCGTCACACCGCGGCAAGGACCGTCCTGTGCACCGTCGTCTTGCGGTAGCCGGTCGCGGTCAGTGGTACGGCCGACCACACTATAGCCATGCGGGGGCAGGTAATGGAGTGGTTGTAGGCGTGCGGTCACTGTGCCGCCTGCCTGGTCGCAGTCGGCCCAGGTAAGCGGCATTGTTGCCTCCACTGTGGCCATGCGGGTGCTGACCAGCGGTACGGCGGGCGTCGTTGTAGCCACGCGTGCTCTGACCAGCAGTACTTGGTCCCTGGCGCCGCGTCGCGCCATGTCGCACCTGTCCCGTCGGGCGGGGTGATGTGAAGGGCACCGACCCGCCGGCTGGCGGGTCGCCCTCGAGCCGGACGGCCGGCGGCATTGCCCCGAGTCGACCGTACCGCGTAGCCGGCCCGTGGGGAGCCGGTCGACGAGGGGGGTGCCTCGCCCCTCGTCTTGTTTTTGAAAAAAGGAGTTGTGGCTTGGGTGAGCCTACCCCGGGGTTATCCCCCCGTCAGTAGTCCCCGAAGCGGGTCCGTGGCTTGAACCCTGCGCCCGCGGGTCCGTGGGCCCCATGTCGGGATGTCGAGCCACTGACGCCGGACGGAGCCGCAGCCGGTCGGCACTCCGCGGGCCGCATCGGAATCTCCAAGACGCAGAAAGGGAACGCCACGTGTGTCGCACAGCGGGCCGTGGCCTGACAGGCCACGCGGAGGACAGGACCGGGCCATGGGGCGGGGCACACCTGGCCGCGGCCTCGGCCTACGCGCGCGGATCCTCTACGATAGGGGCCGATGGTTGGCGTTCCCCGCGCGCAATGATGCCGCCCCCGCGGAGCGGTGGTAGTGGGAATCGTGCGCGTCGGATCCCCTCCCCACTACCCCACGCGGGGTTTAAATGGAAAGGGAGGGGAGCGAAAAGGGCTATTCGCATCCCTGCCCCGGTCCTTCGCCCTCCTCGCCGCCCTCCCCTCCCTTCGCACACAGAGAGAGAAGGAGAGCGCTACTTGCGTGCTTGCCGTGCCGCCGCTCGCAACCGACGCCGGCCGCACCCCGCCAGTGCTCGCTCGTCCCGTTGCCGCACGCACCCCTTCCTAGGCCAGATGGCGAGCAAGGGCGCCTAGGACGGCAGCGACGTGTACGAGGACTACATCGAACAACTTCGCCACTGCCGCAAGCTGCCGCCGGCGGGGCTCGTGGAAACGCGCATCGCGGGGGCGAAAAACGCCCTGACGTCGCGGGAAGGGGAGGTGGTGGTCTTCGCCGAGCATTTCGCCCGCGGGCTCGGGTTGCCGGCGAGCACCTTCTTCCGGCGATTCCTCGCCTACTTCGGCCTGCAACCGCACCACCTCAGCGCCAACGCCATCGTGTAGCTGGCCGCTTTCTCCTCCCTGTGCGAGGGCTACTTGGGGGTGGAGCCGCGCGTGGATCTATGGTGCCGGCTCTTCTTCCTAAAGCGGCAGACGGTGCTGAACAAGGCCACGAACCAGAAAGAGATGACCGCCTGTGGAGCCGCCCTTGTCCACCACCGCCCGGGAGCCGGCTTCCTCCAACTCCCGCTACAGGACTCGGTGAAGAGCTGGTAGAAGGGTTTCTTCTACGTGAAGAACGTGGAGGCGAACTTGGACTGCATCAACTTGCCTCCCTTCGCCAACCATCTGCCGAACGTCATGCAGAACTGGAGGGTTCCGCCGCAGGAGACTCCTGAGACGACGGACCAGCTCTGCGCCCGGCTGGCCGTGCTGACCGGATCGAAAGGCCTCACGGTCGTGGATCTGATCACTACCATGGTAGCGCGTCAGGTGCAACTGCTGCAGCGCCGGCCGCACCTCATCTGCCAGATGGGTGGCCGGCACGACACGAGTCGGCTCTCCACCAAAGAGTTGAAGGTCGTGCACGTGGCGAGGTGGGTGAACCTGATCTCCGCCGCCAAGCTGAGCGAGGACGGGTGGCGATGGGGCAAGGTCCCGTACGACCGGGCGCACCCGGCTCCGAAGGTACGTGACGAACTGTGCTCCCGTTTTTGGTCACCGATGCCTTCCTCTGTTCTTGACGATGCGAGAGGCCCTCCCGTCCGCAGTTGTTTCCTCTGCTGCAGGCTTACGGCGAGCCGACAACCGACGTGGCAGAGTCAGACGCCGAGGAGATCGAGGACGTTTACGACATGGAGTCGGACGACGCGGTTCGGGTCGGGATGTCGGGGACCGGCGGGGCGGAGACAGAGGGATCCGAGTCGGCCGGTGAGTTTCCTCCCGAATCCCTGCTGCGGGACTGGACCGATGACGATGCTGAGCCGGAGGGAACGTATGATGTAGTGGTCGTGGAAGACCTCAAGGCCTCGGGGGACGACGCGACGGCGCTTCGAAGACGCCTTCGCAAGGCCGACCGCGGGCCGGCGCAAGACCAGGCGGACGCGGCGGAATGTGGGAAACAACCGGCCAGCTCTCGGCTGGCTCCCAAGCACGCGGCTGGAGGGCAGCCGGGCGGCGGCCGCGGAGGTGGCGGTAAGAAACCGCGGGTTGCCCCGGTAAGCCCCGTCCGGCGGGCGGTCCCCACCAGCGTCGGGTAAGTCTTGCGATTGCTTCCCCTGCTTTCTACGCTTTCCCCTGTTTTCTTGGTTTTTTTCCCCGCTCATACTCGCGTCTTCGCGGCCGCGCCAGACAAGGCCCCGCGCGCCCGCGGGAAGACGGCCCCGGGGGCGAGCGGGAGCGCTAAGAAGGAGCGCGCCGGGTGGATCAAGCTGGAGGCGGCCCAAAGGGCGCTGGAGGAGCAGGAGCGGCGCCTGTGGGAGAAGCCTGCTGAGAAGCAGCCATCGGAGGAAACCCGCATGGGGGCGGCGAGCCGGACGTCCAGAGGGGACGGCTCGACTCCGGACCAGCCGGTCCAGGAGAAGTGGTCGAAGGGGGTGCACGACCCCGCGCGGTGGGCGAAGGCGGACGCCCAGGCCGCGGAGGAGGAGGCACGCGCAGCCGCGTGAGCGGCAGCGGCGATGAAGGAGACGGCGCGTAGGGCTGACGACGTGCCAATGGGCCCCGCGTCGCACCGCCCGAGGTTCACGGCCCACCGCCGGAGTCGACGGCCCCGGAGGGTAAGGAAGGAGACGTCGGCAATCCGGCCGACGGTGGACCCGCCATGGGCGCGGCAACAGGTGGCGGGGTGCCAGAGATCGAGATCCCAACCCCGAAAGGCCCACCGGGGACCGACTCATCGAAGGAGCCAGCGGGGACTGCCGCCACGCCGTCTGGGAGCGCATCATCGGGAAGGGCTGGCGCTGTTGTCGTGCCGGCACGGGGCTCGGTCGCGACTAGGACCGGCTCCAGCTCTAGGACCCGCCCGCAGGAGAGCTGGGCCGTGGCAGGCGGGGCCCCCAGCGGGGGGCCACTAGCTCTTTGGGAGCCGGAGTGAACGCCCTCATCGCAGAGTTTGCCGACTACCGCGACAAGGAGCTGCAGGCGGCGCAGGCGGCCCGGGATCGGCTGATCC
Organism: Elymus sibiricus; assembly: GCA_039707655.1. Classification (NCBI taxonomy): domain Eukaryota; kingdom Viridiplantae; phylum Streptophyta; class Magnoliopsida; order Poales; family Poaceae; genus Elymus; species Elymus sibiricus. The sequence goes on from CM077667.1 coordinate 257,367,352, forward strand.
GCCTCGAGCAGTCTGTTGCGGTAGGCTCCCGAACGCTGCCCTTTCTCTTCTGCACTTCTCCAGTGGGGGCGCGCGAGCGCACCCACTGGGTGTAGCCCCCGCTAGTCGGGACGGCTGGGAGGCAGTCGGGTCGAGTCTAATCGCGGCGACCTTGACCTTGTCATTTTGTAGGCCCATCTTGATCGCCGGGCGGTCGCGTTCAACACGCTGCTGGGCCGGTTCCGGGAGGCCGAAGGCCGGTTGACCAGCATCGGGGCGGATCTGAAAGGTGTGGCGTCGTTGCGCTCTTTCCAGTGGGGGCGCGCGAGTGCACCCACTAGGTGTAGCCCCCAGGATTCGAGCCGGCTGCGCCGCAGGCGGGTCGAATCCTTTAGCTTTTAGCTTCTTTGTTTTCCATTCTCCTGACGACGGTGCTTTCGGGCCTCGCAGCCTCTGTCGATGAGTCGGCGGGCATCCGACGCCGTCTGACCCGAGTCGACCACCAGCGGGACCTTCTGCAGGCGGAGTGCGCCCGGCTGCGCCTGGAGGCGGACCGTCTACGGGCGGGCCAGGAAGAGCGCGAGGCGGCCCACCGCGCGGAGCTGGAGCAGCGGGAGGTGAGCCATCGTGAAGCATTGAAGGCCAAGGATGACCTGCTGGAGAAGGCGGCGGAGGATCCGCGGAAGGCGTAGGCGGAGCACGACCGCCGTGTCCAGGCTTGGTCGGCCAGGGAGTCGGAGCTGCAGGAGGAGGCGCATGCGGTGGATCAGCTCTTAGCCAGTAAGTTTACTCCGTTCTGCTTTTCTTCTCGTGTCGTCTTGGGGCCGCCTCTTCCTTCGTCTTATCCCGCGTGCCCTTCCCTTCTTTCTTAAGGCTTTTCCCCGATACTCAGGAAGGTGCGGTGGCGGCCGTGGAGGCCCACCATGAGGAGCAGCGGGCATTGGGCGTCCACGTCGGGATGCTTGCCTTCTGGACCGTGGATGAGGTGGGGATCGCCACCAAGGTCCGCCTGAACGAGGTGGTCCGGGCCATGGAGTGGCTTCAGAAGGCTGGCCTGGCGCTGGTTCGCACCCTTTGGCCGGGTGCAGTGGAGCCGAGCTCCATGAGCCGGCTGTCGCGGTGGCTGGAGACCGGAACCGCACGGGTGAATGCCTGGAGGGCCTCCGCGGCGCGAGCCGGCGCGGCCATGGCGCACCGTGTCGCGAAGTGCTGGTACTCAAGGCTGGACCTGGAGTTGCTTGTGACCCAGCGTGCCAGTACGGACGCGGAGCTGGAGGCCGTCGCTGATGCGATGGCTGTTCGTGCCAGCGACCTGGCATCCTTCGCTCTATGGGATGAGTACTTTCCGGAGCGGACGGCTGGCTGCGAGGTGGTCCCGGAGGACCAGTACGCGCTGGCCTTTGACGACCCGGATGGTAGCGCCGGCGAGACGGACGATGAGGATGCCGCCTCCAGCACCGACGCCTACGCCGACCTCTAGCCAAAGGAAGACACAGGCATGAAGGCCGACGCGGGGCGAGCCGGTGCCAAGGACGGAGCCTCCACCTCGGCTGCTTCGGGCCGCGTGGAGGCCAAGGACGGGGCCTCCACTAGCTATGGCTTGCTTTTGCTTTCCTGCTTCTCTTTTGGTTAGTTTGCAGTTCCACCCACTGGGGGTGTAATGTAACGAACAAGTGGCCGCGGGCCTTTATGCTTTTGTGTATAAATTGAAGCTTTGCATCTTGCTGAAAAAGAGAAATTTGTGCGTGCCGACTCGTCCATGGCTCTTCGTCCCTTTGGCCCCTGTGTTGCCAAAACCTCGTCCCCTTCGGTTTAGACCCCGCCAGCCGGACAGCCGGGATCCGGTCTGTGGCTGGGACGAGGCATCTACCTTAGGGGATTCGGTCGCGGGGTTTAGGGTTGTGGGGACGCTTAGAGGGTGAGTATGGTAGAGGCCGGCTAGAAGCGGTAAATGATCCGGCTAGACCGAGCCAGCCACCCCCTTGCAGGCGGCGTTCATGTGTGGTAAGTTTCCCGTCCCATGATCCCGCTAGCCAGACAGCCGGGAGCCATTCTACTGGGCGGGGAGGGAGAGGCTGGCTTATCCCACATTACTTGACCGGCTTCAGGGAGGGGCGGCTAGGCCAGCCGGCGAGCCCCCGGGTCCGGGGAGCCGGACCCGGGAGCCTCCTCGAGGAGCGATATGATTTGACGGGATTGAAAAGGCATGTCCCAAGTGCTGGCTCGGGACACCCGCTACATTCATTAGGCCCGAAAGGGTGGGGATACATACATACACTGGTTGTTTTAGCAGTAAAATGGACGGAGGAGCGCCGCGTTCCACGGGCGCTCCGTCTCCTCGCCGGAGGCGTCCCTCTTGCGCTTATGTGGCTTCTGGGCGTCTATCAGATAGTACGCATTGTTGTGCAGCGCCTTGCTGATGATGAACGGGCCCTCCCATGGGGAGGATAGCTTGTGCTGGCCGGCGGTTCGCTGGATCCGCCTGAGCACCAGGTCTCCTTCGCGGAAGGAAAGGGGGTGGATCCGCTTGCTGTGGTAGTGCTGGAGCTTCTGCTGGTAGATGGTCGTCCGGCTCAGGGCCAGCTCGCATGCCTCCTCGAGTAGGTCGACGCCGTCTTCTCTTGCTTCCTTTGCGTCCGCCTCCATGTATAGGGTGACGCGAGGCGAGTCGAACTCAATGTCTGTGGGGTGACGCCAGGATCAAGTCGTTTGCCCTCTCCGCCTGGTCGTTCGACTGCGGGTGGGCCACTAACGCAAGGTCGAGCCGGATGCCCTCCTTGGAGCACAATATCGCCATCGCGCCCTTGGCGAAGTTGGTACCGTTGTCGGTGATGATGTTGTGGGGGACTCCGTAGCGGACCGTGATATCTTTGATGAACCGGACGTCCGTGGGGCCGTCCAGCTTCTTGATAGGCCTGGCCTCGATCCACTTGGTGAACTTGTCGACGGCTACCAGCAGGTGCGTCATGCCGCCTCGTGCGGTCTTGAATGGGCCCACCATGTCGAGCCCCAGACGGCGAAAGGCCATGAGAGGGGAATGGTTTTGAGGGCTGTAGCTGGCAGGTGGCTCTGCGTGCTGAAGCGCTGGCAGCCCTCACACTTGTCGACGAGCTGTGTCGCCTCTTCCAAGGCAGTCGGCCAGTAGAAACCGTGGCGGAACACCTTGGCTACCAGGGCCCTTGAGGCAGCGTGGTGACCGAACTCGCCCTGGTGGATGTCTTGGAGGATCTCTTGCCCCCTCTCCGACTAGACGCAGTGCTGGAAGACACCGGTTGTGCTGTGCCTCACCAACTCACGGTTGATGATGGCATAGGCGGGGGACCGGCGCTGGATTTGCTGGGCCACGGCTTCGTCCGGAGGGATCTCGCCGCGCAGGAGGAAGGCCAGGATGGGCTGGGCCCATGATGGTGCCGAGACTGGGGCCGGCTCTGGCTCGGGCCGGGGGCTGGGGGCAGCCGGAGCCCCCGGGCTCGTCGCTGGAGCCCCCGGAACCGGCTCGCTAGCCCCCGGGACCAGGTCGATGGAGGGCGTGTCCACTTCCATCATGATGGCTACGGGGTCGGAGTCGGCCGCCACAGAGGCAGTAATGGTCGTAGCAGGGCAAGCCGGCGGGACGAGAGGAGCCGGTGGAGTCCCCAGGCCTGAGGAGGAGCCGGCGGGGTCCGCGGGCACGAAGATGGATTCCGACTCAGCGGAGGGTCTGATCGACGTCTTGCGCAATTGCTCGAGGGAGACGTCGGCTGGGATGGCCTGGCGGGTGGAGCCGATTTTAGCCAGAGCATCCGCCGCCTCGTTGTCCACTCGGGGGACGTGGTGGAACTCGCAGCCCTCGAAGGAGCCGGTGAGCTGCTGGATGAGGAATCGATAACTGGCCATGTTGGCGTCCCTGGCGTCCCACTCGCCAGAGACTTGCTGCACCACGAGGTCCGAGTCACCGAAGCAAAGGATATGCCGGATGCCGATTTCTTTGGCGAGCCGGAGGCTGTGGACGAGCGCCTCGTACTCGGCCACATTGTTGGAGGTGGCGAAGTGGATCTGGAGCGCGTAATTGAGCTGGTCCCCTTTCGGGGACGACAGGACGATGTCGGCTCCCAAGCCGGTCCACATCTTCGAGCCGTCGAAGTGCATGCACCAGTGCGTGGAATCTGGAGGCGGCGGCACAAACTGGGTCTCGGCCCAGTCGACAAGGAAGTCGGCCATCGCCTGCGATTTGATGGCCGTGCGCGGCTCGTACCGGATGTCGTGGTCGGCCAGCGCGATGGCCCATTTGGCGATCCGGCCGGTGGCATCCCGGCCGCTCATGATCTCGCCGAGCGGGGCCGTGCTCACCACGGTGATGCTGTGCTCCTGGAAATACTGCTTCACCTTCTTCGCAATGAAGTATACGCCATAGCACATCTTCTAGTAGTGGGGGTAGTTCTGCTTGGAGGCGGAGAGGACCTCGCTCAGGTAGTAGACGGGGCGCTGTACCGGCAGCGCCTTGCCTTCCTCGGGCCGTTCCACCACCAGGACGACGCTGACCACGCGCATGGTTGCCGCTATGTATGCGAGCATAGGCTCCTTCTCCACCGGCGCGGCCAAGACGGGCGCGCTGGAGAGGGCGCGTTTGAGGTTGCGGAATGCTTAGTCCACCTGGTCGGTCCATTCGAACATGGCCGGCTTCTTCATAGGGTCGTGGCCCGGCTCAAGCTTGGTCGCCTTCTTCATGAGCTTGTAGAGGGGCAACGCCTTCTCGCCCAGCTGGCTGACGAACCGGCTGAGCGAGGCAAGGCAGCCGGCGAACTTCTAGACGTCGTGGAGCCGGGCCGGCTTGTGCATGCGCTTGATGGCCTTGATCTTCTCCGGGTTGGTTTCGATGCCAGACGCGGAAAGGAAGAAGCCCAGGAGTTGCCGGCTGGCACGCCGAAGATGCACTTCTCCGGGTTGAGCCAGATCTTGTACTCGCGCAGGTTGGAGAAGGTTTCTCGGAGGTCGTCAAGGAGGCTGAAGTGCTCCTTGGTCTTGACGACGATGTCGTCCACATAGACGTGGACGTTTCTGCCGATTTGGGGCAGGAGGCATTTCTGCATGCAGCGCTAGAAGGTGGCGCCTGCGTTCTTCAAGCCGAACGACATGGTGATGTAGCAGTAGGCCCCGAAGGAGGTGATGAAGGAGGTTTTTAGACGGTTGGTCAGATCCTGCATGATTTGGTGGTAGCCGGAGTAGGTGTCCAGGAAGGACAGCAGCTCGCAGCCGGCCGTGGAGTCGATCACTTGATCTATCCGGGGCAGGGCGGAAGGGTCCTTGGGACACGCCATGTTCAGGCTGGTGTAGTCGATGCACATGCGCCAAGTCTTGTTTTTTTAGCACCAGGACTGGGTTGGCCAACCAGTCCGTGTGGAAAACTTCCATGATGAAGCCGGCTGCGAGCAGTTGGGCGATCTCTTCTCCTATAGTGCGTCGCTTCTCCTCGAAGAAGCGGCGCAGGGGTTGCTTGACTGGCTTCGCGTCTGGCCGTACATGAAGTTTGTGCTCGGCGTACTTCCTTGGAACACCCGGCATGTCTTTGGGAGAACACGCAAAGATGTCCCGATTCTCACGGAGGAAGTCGACGAGCTCGCCTTCCTATTTGCTGCTAAGGTTGGCACCAATGGTGACGCACTACTTGGGGCTGGACGGGTCGAGTGGCACCTGCTTGGTGTCCTTGGACGGCTGGAACGTTGCCTCGCTGGCCGGCTGGGATGGGGGAGTCGGCATGGCCGGCTGCTCGGTGGCGAGGGCCACGAGCCGGTCGAGCTGGCGTTTCTCCTCCGCTATCACAAGTGCCTCGGCCAGCCGGATGCTATCGCGCGGGCACTCGATCGACTTCTTGTAGTCGTCGTCGATGGTGATGATCCCCTTGGGACCCGTCATCTTTACCTTGAGGTAGGCGTAGTGGGGGACCGCCATGAACTTGACGAGCGCTGGCCTGCCCAGCAATGCGTGGTAGGGGCTGTTGTGGTCCACCACCTCAAACCATATCGGCTCAGCGGAAGTGGCTCTTGTTGCCGAAAAGGACGTCGAGCCAGATCTTGCCGATGGGGGAGCAGGATTGCCCCGGCACGATGCCGTGGAACGTCGTCCGGCTTAGCTGAAGGTCTTTCTCCTTGAGCCCCAGCTTGAGCAGCGTGTCGCGGTAGAGGATGTTTATGCTGCTGCCCCCATCGATCAGCACCCGCGAGAACTGGCAGGTGAACCTCTCCGAGGCAATGCTGGGGTCGAGGACGAGGGCGTGGCTTCCCAGGTTCGGCATCACGGTCGGGTGGTCTGCCCGGCTCCAGGTGATCGGCTTCTCAGACCAGTGCATGAACTGGGGGACCGAGGGCACAGTGGCGTTCACCTCGTACAGGCGCTGACGCTAGCTATGCTTGTCGGTGCCCTCGCTGGTGAAGACGACATAGGCCCCATCCTGGTCGGGGAACTGGTCGTGGAGACGGACGTCGTTGGGAGCCGGAGCCGGTGGTTGAGCCTTAGCCGGCGTGGGCACTGGAGCGCGGGGAGCCAGGGGCGGAGGATCCGGAAGGCCCTCGCCTCGGGCTAGCCACTGGGAGAAGCTACACTACCGGAGCGTCTGCGTGGCCGGCTTTCCCCCGGAGTGCATCTTGCAGGGAGCGTCGAGCATCTGCTCGAAGGTGAGCTTGGGCTGCCAGGTGGCCTTGCCGGTCCGCTGGCGCTGGCTAGAGGCCTGGGCGGCCGGCTGCTCCTCCTCGACGGTGGCGACCTGCTTCCTCCCGTAACGGGGCTCCAGCTGGTCGGCCTTCCGCTTGTTGTTCTGCTGCTGCCGGTTGTCGCCGGCCGGCCGCGAGGCGGCAGGCGGCTGAACGGCTTTTCCGGTCGCGCTGAGCTTGATCTGCACCGCGGAATCGGCCGTGGTGTACTTATCCGCCTTCGCCATGAGCTACGCCAGGGTGGTCGGCTCAGAGCACATGAGCTTGTGCTTGAGCAGGGTGTCGTCTCTGCAGCCCTCGGAGAAGTACTGGATGGCATGTACCACGTGCACCCCTTCGCAGGAGTTGCACAGCTCGGTCCAGCGCGTGACGTAGTCGCGGAGGGATTCCTCCGGCCCCTGGACGCACATGGCGAGCTCGCGGGGGCGGTCGGGGCACTTGTAAGTGTCGGTGAAGTTGCGGACGAACGCCTCTTCGAAGTCCACCCAGGCATTGATGCTGCCGATCGGCAGGCTGTTCAGCCACGTCCGGGCCGAGCCGACCAACATGAGGGGGACGTAGTGTCGTGGTTTTTATCACGGCATGATGTCCTCGTGAGAGAACTTAGGTGTGAGGCCATCGCAACTAGGTGGCGGCTTGAGAGGGGTTGGTCGGAATCGAGAGACGCGGGTTTACCCAGGTTCGGCCCCTCCGATGGAGGTAAAAGCCTATGTCCTGCTTTGTGTGTATTGATGATGACGATGATCTCGATTACAAGGGTGTTGTTTTGCAACCTCTAGTCTCGAGAACCTCTAATCTGTCTATCCCTAATGACTTGAACTTGTCCCTCTTGGGGTGCCTTACCCCTCCTTATATAAGTTGAAGGGGTAGGTTTACATGTAGAGTCCTACTGGGAGTAGGACTAGGACTAGTCTCTCTTGAGTCCTAATCCGGGTCTTGTTTCCTTTGTGAGGGAGTCTTTCCTTTCCTTGGGCCTTCTCTGTGAGCCGGCCCTCCTGGCCTCTCTATGAGTCACCATCCGCCGGGGTGCACGCTGGGCCTTGGGTCTTGCCGTCCAGGTTGATCCGATAAAACACGTCGCCCATATGAGCCACCAAATGATGGGTCGGGTCATTCTCCTGGCCGGGTCAAACCGTGGGTAATATCCCCGACATAGCTCCCAGGTTAGCTTGAATTTATTCATGGTAAGCTCCTGAAATAAGATTAATAAATATGTTAAGCGACCGGCTTGCTCCCCTGGCCGGCTTAATTTAATGAGGTGGCTCCTCGAAAATCTGGGTTTCTTCTTCATATTAACGAGCCGTCTTCACAATCATCTTGCAGGTGCGTGTCCTTTGCAATAAAATATTGGGAATAAAACACCCATATGCCGTTGAGTCAGCCTCCAATGCTTTAGCTTGATAAAAAATTTGGAGATAAGAAAACCATATGAAGTTGAACCGGCTTCCATTGCTTCGGCTTGATGAAAATATTGGGAATAGAAATTCGTCTGTTGTTGAACCACTTCATGGGATGCGGGGATCTTGCCGGGTCATCAGATGTAGTGGCCGTCAACTTATGATACAAATATTGCTGATTTACGGATGTAGAACTTGCCAACTTGTGAAGCCGGGTTGCTTATATAGACTTTGTCGGGTCATGATCTTTGATAATGTCGGGTCATGATTGTTGATGACGCCAGGTCAAACAACTGGACTCCAATTGACTTGATAAAATTATTGGGAATAAAGAAATTCATTGTGATGTTGGGTCGGTCTTCTTGGCGCCTTTCTATGAATAACTTGGAGAAAATGATCTTTGCAAACCTCCATCAAAAAATGAGACCAGTCTCGGTCACAATTGACAGCTTGAAAGTGTTTTTCAATTTTTTGATATATCCATATTACCTGTAGCCCCCAAGCTTTGAGTTCATCAGTTCATGATAACTTGGTGCTTTGCAATAATATTTTTGACTGTGTAGCCCCCAAGTGCCGGGTTGTCTTGCCTGCAGCAGCCTGGAACTTGTAATTGTCTTATACTTATAAAACTTCAGGTAGTGTAGCCCCCAAGGGCCGGGTTGTTTTCCTTGCAACAACCTGGGACTACTGAACTTGGTTTTGAATGTTGTAAATAGATAGCTTTGGAGAAATTCGGGTTGTTATCTGAGTCGCCAGATATGGACTAAGTGTCTTGCATTTCACATGTGTAGCCCCCAAGGGCCGGCTCATCAGTATGTGATGGGTCGGGTCTTCAATTTGGACCTTATAATCTGTTTAAACAGCTGAATACTGTAGCCCCCAAGCGCCGGGTCGCATGCCTGCAGCGACTTGGGACTTTAGAAATTTTGATCTGAGTAGTGTAGCCCCCAAGTGCCGGGTCGTTTGCCTGTAGCGACTCGGGACTTATATGCACTTCTCCTTTGAAAAGAAAAACATCATATGATGTAGCCCCCAAGTGTCGGGTCGTATGCCTGCATCGACTTGGGACTATGTGAGAATAATACAACCCATCATAATGCACTTCGTAAGTTCTTTTGAACTGATATTGATCTGATTTGAATGAATCCTTGCCCGTGGTTATAATGTAACCCGGTATTTTATTGTTTGAACGAATATCTTGGAACAATGCCTTTGTCCTTGAAATGAAATCCCTGCTCGTGGTTGCGGTGCAACCTGGCAAATGTATGTTTGAGAAATCCATAAGTGTTGTAGTTTACTACAGAGCACAAGTTGGAAAAATCCCAGAGCCGGTCAATTTGATGACCCGACATTATATGTGATAGGGCAGCTCTTCGAGAATAGTCATTTCTTCCGAGCTGGCTTGAAAAACCCCAATCATTTAATACTGGTTATGATAAACCATGATGAAGATCCAGCCATTTTTGCTATCCAAGATCTATTTGTTCCTGCAGAGGTTATGATGTAACCCGGTTTGATGACCTGCTTGATATGTATGTATGATGCATGATGCAATGCAGGATGATGTATGTATATGATAACAGAATATAAAGTGCCAGTTTTCAAGGCATGACATAAAGACCAGCTTTCGAGGCTCGAGTCTTGCTTCAATGAAGCGGGTGTGATGACCCATGGTTTATCCTAGGCTCTCTGTATGCCGGCTCTCACATGACTCAGCCAGTGTTTTAACCTTGATAAGTTCAGTGTCCAAAGATGGATTGACTTTTGTCAAGAGTACACGGGAACACCTGATCGGAGTCGCATCAAGCATACAGGCAGGTTTAACCATTTTGTGGCGTCTTTGCCGGATCAAGAGGGTGAGAAAGCTAAACTCGATAAGTTGGAAGCCCCCAAGTGACCTATGATCCTGGAAAAGCTCGGCATAGGATATACAGGAAATAATGCTACTACTGCAAAATATCTGGGGTCCAGATAAGCCGGCTTTATTCCATTGATCATAATATGATAATATGATGATCCAATAAGGCAGGATACCTATGTTTGAACAGCGCATCATGGCAGCTGGTCCTCTTTGGCAACCTTTAAATTTTTTCCCATAAAGAAGGACACCCATGTTTGAACAGCGCATTATGGCGGCTCGTCCTCTTGGGCGACTCTTCATTTTTCGCCAATAAGGCAGCAGCCCCCGGGACCGGGTTATCTTCCCTGCAATGACTCGGGGTTCCAGAATATTTGAGCCCGGTTGAATCTGCCGAGTCATGTCTGTGTAGCCCCCGAGTATTAGGTCGACTCGAGGAGGCAGCTTAAGAGTCTTCATCCTTGGCTGTGGCATAAGCTGGCATAAGGTTGACGGCTGAACGATGAATTTTATCCAAGCTGGAGACGATGTAGTGAGCTGATGATCTTCGTGATGCTCATCATATGTCTTTGGCAAATATTGTGGCCAAATTGAGTGCATATGCCTCTTGCCCCATGCTTTATTCTCATGTAGTCTGTCTCTCCTGGCTCCTCCAGTGCCATTTTTATTTCTTTGCCGCTGGCTTTGAATTGTCGGCTCAATGGCAGCCGGTTGAAATGGTAGCTTCTCCAGGTGATGTTTCCTCCGTGTCTGACTTTCTTATATCTTGGATGTGCAGAAGTAGACCGGACCGGGGGATGGCAGGCTAGTGTGTCTGTCCATTTGGTAACCCGGTGTAGGTGAAGGCTGATAACAGATATATATTTCTTTCTTGCTCCAGTGTTTGTTGGAGTAAACCGGATCGCGGGGGCGCCGGCTTGCGCGTGTGTCCGACGGGCGAATCATATGGGTGCGCGCAACCCCGGCGTGTTCATGTAGATGCGGCAGTTGGCCGGCAGCTTAGCGCGGAGGCGGGAGTCGGTCGTGGCGTTGTTAAGCCGGCGCGGTCTCGAGAGTCCGCCGCGGCGTTGTAAGCCGGCGCCGATGTGAGTCTGCCACGGCGTTGTAAACCGGCGCGGCCACGCGAGTCGGCCACGGCGTTGTAAGCCGACGCGGACGCGCGAGTCGGCCACAACATTGTAAGCCGGTGCGAACGCATGAGTCGGCTGCGGCATTGTAAGTCAGTGCGGATGCGAGAGGCGGTCGCGGCGTTGTTGATGTAGACCGGTCCGTGGGGGCGGCGGCTCGCGCGCATCCGTTGGGCGGCTCAAGCGAGCAGGCACTGCACCGGTGTGATGATGTAAACCGGACCGCGGGGGCGACGGCTCGCGCGCATCCGTTTGGGTGGCTCGAGCGAGCAGGCACGGCACCGGCGTGTTGATGTAAACGCGAGAGTCGACTGCAGCATTGAAAACCGGTGCAGATGCGAGTCGGCCATGGCGTTGTACGCTGGTGTGGACGCGCGAGTCGGCCGCGGTGTTGAAAACCGATGCGGACGCGCGAGTCGACCACGGTGTTGTAAGTCAGTGCGAACGCGCGAGTCGGCCGCGGCGTTGTAAGCCAGTGCAGACGCGCGAGGCGACCGCGGCACCGTTGATGTTGACCGGGCTCCATGCGCACGATATAACGCCACTTTTGTACTGAATAATTATCCTGCATAAAATATGTTGCAGGGCAGAGTAATTGTCCTTGGATAAATAATGTGTACTGAAAAATAGATAGGGTGAATAGCACCTGGTTTATTAGAATGGCAGATGGTCCGCGTATACGTCCGTTGGGATGTCCGATCGATGAGACGATATAGTATTTCTGGTTGTAGATATATCTGACTTTTTTTCTTTTGCAGCTGGGAGAATACTGGTGCGTGCTTCACCCGTCTAGCGTGGCGCGGACGGACGCTGTAAGTCCGGTACTTTTTACGCCAGATCGTCATGTGCTTTCTATTTCTACAAAGGCGCTTTTCTTCTCTTCTCCGCCCGGCCCCGCTGCGAGTGGCTCGCGGCAGTTGACCATGCAGTGTGAGCCCCCGTTGCCACCTGCCTGGTGGGCGTGTGCTCTTCTCATGGAGCACCATCTGGAAACGTAAGCTTTGTGTTCATGTCGCCGAAGTCTTCGCCACCTTTGCACAGATGATCGCCGGTCTCCTGCTGTGTTTTGGGTGCTTCCGGCCGGCTGCGTTTGTATGCCTCCAGTGAGATGCAATCCTCTTCTTATGGACATGCTCTGCATGATGGCTAGGACGTGGTGACTGGATTGATGGATTGATGGATGTTTGCTTTCTGCGTGATGGATGGATAAATTGATGGATGTGTGCAGGCGTGGGTTCGACGCCCGAATTGCTTCTCCGGCCGTGTATGTGTGAGTTTTTCCCTCTCACCTCTGCTGTGTATGTGCCGACGACGGCCTCGCAGTAAGCCGGCATCGATGACCGCCTCTCGTCGTTCCACACACTGCACGCGGACGCGACGCTCGGCCCGTCGGCTCCCGACAGGTCCTGGAGTGCGTCGCCCGCTATGCGTGAGATGGAATCCTCGAGCTCCTCCCAAGAGAGCATGTCGAGGAAGCGTAGGACCTCGTCCAGGGTATCCCCCGGCCCCGGGCGCCGGGCGCCAGGAGCGTGATGGCGGCGTAGATGAACAGCAGTGAGAAGATGAGGTTGGTGCAAGGGTATTCGTCGGCGAGGCGCTTGGTGAGGCGGGCGGCGAGGTCCGCCAAGCCAGAGCCGGCTGCCGCGACTTCTTGTTGCTCGGCCTCGGCCAGGCCATCACCCTCACGGTCACAGGATCCATCAAGGTCGTGCACAGATCAGAACGTTTGGAGATTTTTCCTTTCCTTCTATGTCTTCCATGCATGCCCCTGCCGGAGGTATTTTGTTTCTTTTTTCTTCTTCTTTTGTTGGTAGTCACATGCCAGACCAACTTAGTAACTTTTTCTTTCCTTAATCCTTGAATTAGACACCCGGTAGCTTCCTCATATGATCGTAGCAATCAGTGTTTGACAAAAGACAAAACCGATTTGGCTTCAGGTGGTGCATTAGTCCGAGACGTACTGGTACTTGAAACCATCAATAATCGGCTGCACTTATGATTTGACGCGTGACTTCGCCGTTGTTGTTTTTGCTTTTTCGCGCCAATGAGTAGCTGTAACAGTATCGGCTAATGCCCTTGGGAGCTGGTGCAGCGGATATCGTCCCGGCTTCGATGCATCACCCAGTCGCGTGTGATGGCGCACATGACGCAACCCTAAATTCCTCATAATCCCAAATTTCACACATACCATTCCGACTGCTTGCCATGATGACGATGTAGATCCTTCTGCGCTGGCTTTTCTTCATCGCGAGCTTCTCGATCCTTGGGAGAGATCCCTCCAAGAACTCAACACCACCGTGCATCGGCCCTACGGTGGGCGCCAACTGTCTTGGTTTTTATCACGGCATGATGTCTTCGTGGGAGAACTTAGGTGTGAGGCCATCACAACTAGGGGGCGGCTTGAGAGGGGTTGGTCAGAATCGAGAGACGCGGGTTTACCCAGGTTCGGCCCCTCCGATGGAGGTAAAAGCCTACGTCATGCTTTGTGTGTATTGATGATGAGGATGATCTCGATTACAAGGGTGTTGTTTTGCTACCTCTAGTCTCGAGAGCCTCTAATCTCTCTATCCCTAATGACTTGAACTTGTCCCTCTTGGAGTGCCTTACCCCTCCTTATATAAGTTGACGAGGTAGGTTTACATGTAGAGTCCTACTGGGAGTAGGACAAGGACTAGTCTCTCTTGAGTCCTAATCCGGGTCTTGTTTCCTTTGTGAGGGAGTCTTTCCTTTCCTTGGGCCTTCTCTGTGAACCGGCCCTCCTGGCCTCTCTATGAGTCGCCGTCCACCGGGGTGCACGCCGGGCCTTGGGCCTTGCCGTCCAGGTTGACCCGATAAAACACGTCGCCCATATGAGCCGCCAAATGATGGGCCGGGTCATTCTCCTGGCCGGGTCAAACTGTGGGTCATATCCCCGACACGTAGCGCATGGCCACGCGCTTGTTTCCTCTAGCGATGCCGACTGCGATGGTGTAGTCTATCAGCCAGTCTTCCGGCTTGGCCGAGCCGTTGTACTTCGGAGTGTCGCGGGGCAACGAGAAGCCTGCGGGGAACGGCTCATTGCGGATCCGGGGGCCGAAGCATGCCGGCCCGATCGGGCCCTCCTCCTCCAGGAGGGATGACTGCGCCAGCCGGTCGATACGAAGACGGGCGTCGTGCTCGTTTTGCGGGACGCACGGCTAAGCCGGGCCGCGAGCTCGGGGCGGACGAGCGCACACACTCTTGCCACGGAGGCGGGGTGTGCGCGCGATCGTGTCAGCCGCCGCCCTCCGGGGCGTCGTTACACTGGCTGGTGACTGCCGGCTGCTCGTTCCCATGCTAAGAACGCTGGTTGCGGCTTCCTCTGGCTCGCCTGCCGAAGCCGCGTGGGGTGGAAGAGTGCTGGGTCTGCAGACGACCGCTGGTCGCCCGCTGGCCCTCACCTTCGAGGTGGGGGAGCTCGGAGCCAGCACCGGCCGTGTCGAGGCGGGCCTGCTGCAAGTTGGCGGCGGCGATGAGGTCCTGGATGTGATGCTCCTGCTGCGCGCGTTCCTCGCCCTCCAGGGTGGCCATATAATTGTAGGCCACCTGGGCAGCTCTCATGTTGGCCGCGGGAGTGTCGTAGGTGGGCAGCTTGCTGCCAAGGATTTCCGTAACCACGCGGCCGCAGTTGCCGACGTCCCCACGCCGGATGGGCTCGACGCCCGCCGGGGTGAGGCCGTAGGCGGAGTTGTATTCCCGCTGCGCGGCCTCCATCCGGCGCCGAGCGGATGCGAGGGAGCTGGCCTCCGCAAACAGCACTTTGCTGGCCGCCTCCAGCTCAGCCGTGGCGGTGGCCGGGTTGGCCGTTGGCGCGATAGTGGTGCTCAGCCCCTGAAGGGTGGAGCGGAGGAGGTCAGAGGTGCCTGGACGGGCGGCGGCGGCAGCCACGTCTGCCTCCTCCCTAGCGCGGGCCATAGCGGCGTTCGCAATCGCCTCAACTCTGGCGCGACCAGAGCTCGTCGAGGAGACGGTGGCCATCACCTCTACGAGGACACGGGGGCCGTCAGCGCCGCTCGAGGCGGCCACACCCGCGAACTGTGGGGGGCCGCTGTAGTCGAGCACCTCACTGGGGTACTCGTCGGGGACTGGCACGTTGTCGAGGCGCAGCCCGCTAAGGAGCGTGCAGAGGTCGTCGACGCCGAGCGAGAGGTCGTCAAGGCACGGCTCGACAGAAGAGTCGATGGCGATGCCTGCGGAGCAGGTGGAACCGAGGCTCGGTGCCGCGGAAGCCTCCGCGGGGGCAGGCTCCACCGGCATGCAGATTGGTCCGGACACGAGGCGCTCGGCGGAATCGGCGAAGGGTCCCGCCCGGAGCATGATACCGCACGGGCCGCGGACAGCCCCACGGTGGGCGCCAACTGTCGTCGTTTTCTCATGATAGATGCCATGGGGTGGCTTATCGAGAGTGGTTGGGGTCGAAAGGACGTTGTGGGCTCCGGAAACGGGATCGGGGACAAGCGGTGCACGACACGCGATGTACCCAGGTTCGGGGCCCTCAGGGGGAGGTAATACCCCTAGTCCTGCTGATCTGGTTGATGAACCAAGAGGGCTACAGTGGTGCTCCTTGAGCTGTTCGACGGAGGAGGAAGGGAAAGCTGCTGGCCCTCTTTCCTCTCCTGTTTTCGTGTGTGAGTGAGTGTGAATTTGGCCGACCCCTTGCGCGGGGTGGCTCCAGGGGGTTTTATAGGCTAACCCACTGGCTTACAATATGTGTATATGGTACTGGGGGCCCGGCTGGCAGCCTCTCTCGCCGGCCAGGGGGGCCGCCAGCCGAAGAGTCTTGTTGCTTATAAGTCCCGCCGGCTGCAGGGTCCCACCGGGGCCCGCCGGCTCGGCGTCACCATGGGGGCATGCCCGTCACACCGCGGCACAGACCGTCCTGTGCGCCGTCGTCTTGCAGTAGCCGGCCGCGGTCAGCGGTACGGCCGGCCATACTGAAGCCATGCGGGGGCAGGTAATGGAGTGGTTGGAGGCGTGCAGTCACTGTGCCGCCTGCCTGGTCGCAGTCGGCCCGGGTCAGCGGCATTGTTGCCTCCACTGTGGCCATGCGGGTGCTGACCAGCGGTACGGCGGGCGTCGCTGTAGCCACGCATGCTCTGACCAGCAGTACTTGGTCCCTGGCGCCGCGTCGCGCCATGTCGCCCCTGTCCCGTCGGGCGGGGTGATGTGAAGGGCACCGACCCGCCGGTTGGCGGGTCGCCCTCGAGCCGGACTGCCGGCGGCATCGCCCCGAGCCGGCCGTACCGCGTAACTGGCCCGTGGGGAGCCGGTCGACGAGGGGTGCGCCTCGCCCCACGTCTTGTTTTTGAAAAAAGGAGTTGTGGCCTGGGTGAGCCTACTCCGGGGTTATCCCCCCGTCATTACCAGTACCTGCAACTGTTGTTGTAGTAATCGGTGAACCACAAGGACTCAGCAAGCTCATTTCCAAGGGTATCAAGACTAGCAAAGCTTAATGGGTGAGATATGGTTAAGTGGGGAGGCTGCAGCAAGCACTAAGCATTTATTTGAGTGGCTAACTTATGATTACAAGAATAAGAAGGGTGATATACGCATAAACGGACGTGAACTAGTAATGATCACTAAGTGATCCTGAACACCTACTTACGAGTCAAACACAACCCCACGGTTTTCTCTCTCGGTTCAGAACTCCCGAGAAGAGACAGTCACGGTTACGCACACAGTTGGTGTATTTTATTTGAGTTTACTTCAAGTTTTCTATGACCGGGTGTCAAAAAAATTTCCAAGTTGCCACATAACCGCGGGCAAGGCTTCTCGAAAAGATTTAACCCTGCAGGGGTGCTCCAACTCATCCATCACAAACTAACCACAAGCTGCGTGGAAAACCTCAACCGCGGGATAGCCCATAGTATCCTCAGAATTCCGGTGGAAAACCTCAACCTCGAGGTAACCCAAAGTATCCTCGGAATCCCGTGCACAAGACATTCGAGAAAGGTAAAACAAATCCAGTAAGGTCGCCCGACGTGTCGACGAACCCGAAGGAGCCGTGTATCTCGTTCTCAAGAAACGACGAATTGTCCAAACTTCCGGTAGGCCAATCACATAGTTGCCCCTGGCGGCCATCGGAGGTTGACAAATTGGACCAACACTCATGAGGAGCACTGGCCCGGGTTGTTGATTAATTATCCACGGGGTCCGGAAAGTCCCTATGCAAGTTTTATTAGGTTGGCGAATGGTAAAGCAATGTTGGGCCTTGTCGGAAGAGTTTTATCCCAAAATGAAACTCAAGGGGGTCCCCATAAGAACCCCAAGCATGTTAGGAGCGCTCAATATGGAACATAACACAGGCACATAAGTAACTAGGGCGGCAAAAGTGAAACAAAACACTGAGCAAAAGGCCAAGCCTTCCACCTTTTACCAAGTATATATGTGCATTAAATTAAATAGCAATAATATTGTGATATCTCAAAATATCCATGTTGGCACATGGAAACAACTTGCACCTGCAACTAGCAACGTTATAAGAAGGGCTGAGCAAGCGGTAACATAGCCTAACAATGGTCTGCTGGGTTGTGGAGGGTTAGAGGCTGATCATGGCATGTTGGGAGGCTTGACAAACAAGTGGTAGGTAGCGAGACATAGCGATAGAAATGAGACAACTAGCATGGCAATGATAGTACTGGTATCCAGGGAAATGTTCATCTTGCCTGAGATCCCGCTTGGAAGAAGAACGAATCTGTGAAGTAGACGAACGGGCGTAGTCGAATGAATCCTCACACTCTGAAACGCTTTCAGAACTCTATCGAGAAGAAGCAAATTCGTAAACAAACAAATGACACGGTAAATGCCACAACATAGTCATGACATGATGCACAAACAAATATGATGCATGTCCGGTTTAATTATGCAAGGCATGGCTAGATGCAACAATCAAACACTACAAATTAAGTGAAGTTCAATATGCAACGAGTTGCATATTGAGGAAACTCCACATTCAGATTATTTAGTTCACTCTCATTTAGGTACTCATCAATAAATGTTGTTTAACATGGGTGGTCATGGCATAAGGTGAAGATGGAATTAAAGCAATTTTAAATGGAGAAGGAGAACAAAATAATAACTCTCCATATTAAGAGAAATGTGGTTAATGTTGTTTTAACTAAACAATCATTTTAAATGTTGTTCATCATGGCAAGAGGTGAAACATATACAACTACATCATCTAGGCATTTTAAATGAGGCCGGAAGCAACATATAGCATTTCCGAAACGACCCCCTGTAACAGCCCGAGACCGACGCCCCAGAAGATTCCCGGTTTATTTTGTTGCCGCCGTGTGATGCATTTGTTTGTTGCATTCATCATTCGCATCATCCGCATTGCATCGACACTCTGTTGCCGGCATTTTTGAAAATTTGCATCCATTCGTTGTCGCCGTTTCTCTCCGTTTTGTCGTTGACCGTTTCGAGACCACCCACACACGCACGCACTCGCGGCATCGATAAAACATTGTTTTTAAAGTGTGTACAAAACTTTCTTGGATTGGGTCGAAACTTGGCGTGCGGTCTTATTATATGGTAGGTAGACCGCCTGCCAAATTTCGTCGCGATCAAAGTCCGTTTGATACTCGAACCATTAAATATATAGCGGCACTAGAGTCGGTAAAACGTCGGACGTTTTTTTCGGTGTTTCAATTGTGGTCGGGCCGCACACCTTCCTCTCATCTCAGCCGACAAGCATCTCTACACAGCCCAACCAGCCCACCTAACCCTAGGGTGCAACCGGAGCATCCGATCGCAATCGGAGGGCTCGAAACGCCCCAAAAACCCTCAAACCCTAGCCAAAACTGCTATATATGGACGTTCCCCACGTCCAAAAATGGCCTCCCTAGCTTCCCTCTCCTCCGGCCTCGTTTTCCGTGCCACCAAGCAGTCGCCGCCACCTTCCCCACGGAGTCAGGCCCTCCCCAGCCCGCAGTCGCCACGTGGCAGCTAGCCTGCCCCGCCGCCAGACCTCCGTCGCCTGCCCGACAGCGCCGCCCGACCCCGAGCCCCGCATCCGCCGCCGCCGGCTCATCCTCGCCTTGCAGCCCGCCGCTGGTCCCGCCTCCGGCCGGATCTGGCGCGTCCCGTCCCGTCCAGCCTCGTCCCGGGCCCCCTCGACCCCCGATCCAAGCAGGACCCCGGATGCCACCATACCCGTACCTCTTCGTCCACGGGGTATAAAATTCGTCTAAGTCCTCAGATTTTCTACATCATGTATGTATTTTGTGTGGGCCCTAAATTGTGCATGTTTGTCCGATTGACATTTGTAATACATGGAAAAGTATCTACGTTTCATGATCTACATGATGGCCTCATTTGCATGCATCATAGGTAGCATATACATGCTCATGTATCTGTTGCAAAAGTGCATCTCATCGTAATCGTAAAATCTGAAATCTGTTAACGTTAAGTTCCATTTTGAGGGCATCGTTTTAAGCAATCCATGACTATTTTGAGATTGTGCCAATAGAGTTATTTGTAGTATGCAATGTCTTCTTGTTGTTAGTTTGTTTGTCATGCCATGGATTCCTTGTGTAGTTGTACTTTTCATCATGTGTACACGCTTAATCAATGTTGCTATTTTGAGGGATCTAAATAATTCTAAGTCTGGAACTGTTATTTTTTTTTGTCATCTTGCCATGTGATTTGCTAGTGATCCAGGACTCTTTTGTTGTTGCCCCAATGGAGTCTTTTGTTAAGCATGTCATTGTCCACCAGGTTGTGCCATTTGTTGCCATGTATAGGATTTGCATCATAGTTATATTTTTTGTCCAAAATGTCAATCTGTTAAAAACTGTTGCCCATGTCTACTCTAATTTTCACCAAGTCTGAGAATCTGGTTATATCGGAATGCCATGTTGTGTTGTTGCTAGCCATGATTCTATGCATAACTAGACCTTGCCACTATGGAATGATTTGTAGTGCATATTGTCCTCTATCATGCTGTTAAATTTCATGCCATGAAAGTCTCTATAGCATGTAGATCTATTGTTGTCAATATGCCAACCTGTTAACTCAGATTGTGAAAACTGGCATTTTTTCACTAAGTCCTAATCTGCTATATTTTATAGTCATCTTGTGAGCTCATTTGCTATTGATCCATGCTTCTATTCAATTTGCTGCAATGAGATGAATTGTTGTGCATCATATAGACTACATCACCATGTCATTGTTGTGCATTTTAAATGGCTGTAGCTTGATGATTTGAGCTGTGCAAAATGCCATGTTGCTGTTTTGGACAGATTTGAACTAAAACTTGTGTTGCTTGCTATTGTTGAACTGTTACTCCGTTTTGAACATGTTCCACATGAAACTTGCTTAGAATTCCATGTAGTTTCATAATATCTTGCTGCATCTACGATTTGGAATGTTTGTGGTTGTCGTTTGCATGCATTTTGCATTCATGGCATATTCACCTTGTGTGTGTCTTATCTTTTAAACCGTAGCTCTGTTTCAAACGTTCTATATATGTAAATCGATTAGAATGACGTGTAGAATCACATGGTGCATTTTGTTTCCCTGTTTAAAAAATGTAAAATGTGCTTAGCACAGATCTGGACCAAACACATCATTTGCATATGGGGGTCACTTCGTGTCGGGGATATTCCCCACGGTTTGACCCGGCCAGGAGTATGACCCGGTCCATCATCTGGCGGCTTATAAAGTCACCGTGTTTACCGGGTCAAGCTAGATGTCAAGGCCCAATGCCCAGTGTGCACCCCATGGAAGGCGGCTCATGGAGAGGCCTGGAGGGCCGGATCACAGAGAAGGCCCAAGAAGAGGAAGAATTCTCTCACAAGAGAAACAAGACCTGGATTAGGATTCAAGAGAGACTAGTCCTAGTCCTACTCCCCGTAGGACTCTACATGTAAACCTACCCCTTCAACTTATATAAGGAGGGGTAAGGCACCCCAAGAGGGACAAGTTCAAGTCCTTAGAGATTAGATAGATTAGAAACCCTCTAGACGAGAGGTAGCGAAAGAGCACCTTTGTAATCGAGATCATCATCATCATCAATACACACAAAGCAGGACGTAGGCTTTTACCTCCATCGGAGGGGCCGAACCTGGGTAAACTCACGTCTCTCGATTCCGATCAACCCCTCTCAAGCCTCCACATAGTTGCGATGGCCTTACACCTAAGTTCTCTCACGAGGACATCTTGCCGTGACAAAAGCACGACAGTTGGCGCCCACCGTGGGGCCAGCGCACGGTGGAATTGTGTTCTTGGAGGGAGCTCTCTCAGGAAACGAGAAGCTTGCGATTTGTCGGACGAAAAAGATCTGGCATGAAAGTATCTACATCGACTTCAAGTTCATCAGTCAAGGTTTAAAAAAAGGACTTCTTGCGGTAGCTTCGGCATACGGCGCCCGGCGATCAACCAGATCTTTACTATGGCTGACTCGGAGGAACAAGAACGCCTTGCGGCAGTTTCCAGAATCAAGTCGGTGGCCGTTCCCATATACAAGATTCAATCTCAGTTAAAAAAAAGGGTGGAGAAGCTAAAACCTAAAAAGGCTACAACGGTTACGAGGGAAAGCACCGGCCTCGTTTTTTCCTGTCCGCGTGCAGGAGCCTGCCGTGTTCGCACGGTGTGAACGCGGCTGACGTACGTATGTCTCCTGTTGGCATGCATGCTATGGCAAAAGGTGTACATGAGCTCGGTTTTTAAAAAAAAAGCAGAGTGCAAATCGCTGGCGGACAGGCAAATTGTGCAAAACACCAAGACCGACGGGATTGGACAGCTCGGCGACTGTGTTATCCAGGTCAAAGTTTGGGATTGTTTTTTCTCTGCATAAAGATTGAGACAGATACACTACATCAAGTACTTGTCGTGTTCTATTTATTCTCTATTCCGGCCGCTGCTGCTCCCGAGGATAGTTAAGGCAACAGAAGCAACACCGCAGCAGGCACATACATCAAATTCATTGGGTAGTCCTGCCTCACTTTCCAGCTACTAGTACTACTCGCTCAATTCCAAATACGAGTACGTGAAGCCTCAAGAATATTCAAGCAAAAGGCTACCCGGAAAATTACCAGCCAAGCCAGCTCGCACTGCGCTTTATCTGGTTCGATTCGAGGGTTTCCGGCTGTACGCCAGGGTGTTGGAGGCTGTGCCAATCGTTTGCCCGTGTGGCACCGTTAGATGAACACGCGTGTGATTTGCTGACGTCCTAATAAATCAGGTGATATCTATCCAGTGTATTTTTATCAGTACTACGCTTTAATTCCTCCAAAACCAATTTTGCTGCTTTTAATATTTTTTATGCAGGACAATTGTTCATTGTTCATGCGAGACACGACGAGATCATATGTCGTCCAAATACATCAAGTAAAATCTATCCAGTCCATTTTCATCAGTACATATTAATACATCAGGTAAAATCTATCCAGTCCATTTTCATCAGTACATATTAATTTCTTCAAAAACAATTACTCTGCCCTACGGTATTTTTATATGCAGGACAATTATTCATTACAAAAAGTGGCGTTATATTGCGTGTACGGAGCTCGTGCCAATATCATCATGCGCCAGCGTCCGTCCATCCCGCACTACTCGACGGACACGCGCGCAAGCTGCCGCCTTGTGGTCTAGTCGACATCAACACGCCGGGGCCGCGTCCGTGTGTACGAGCCGCCCAACGGACACGCGCAAGCCGCCGCCCCCGTGGTCCGGTCTACATCAACACGTCGGGGTCGTCCGCGTGTACGAGCCGCCCAACGGACGCATGCAAGATGTCGCCCCCGCGGTCCGGTCTACATCAACATGCCGGGGCCGCGTCCGCGTGTACGAGCAGCCCAACGGACGCGCGCAAGCCGCCGCTGCAACGGTCCGGTCTACATAAACATGCCGGTGTCGCGCCTGCTCGCTCGAGCCGCCCAATGGACGCGCGCAAGCCGCCGCTGCCACGGTCCAGGCTACATCAAAACGCCACGAGCGACTCGCCGTCCACGTCGGTCTACAAACACCACGGGCGACTCGCCATCTGCGCCGGCTTACAACGCCATGGCCGACTCGCCATCCGCGCAGGTTTCCAATGCCACGGCTGATTCAAGGGTCAACGCCGGCTTACAAACACCGCGGCCAACATCAACACGCCGGGGCCACGCTCACCTGCCAGTATAAGCTGCCGTCCCCATGGTCCGGTCTACATCAACAACGTCGCGGCCGCCTCGCGTTTCCACACTGGCTTACAATGTCGCGACCAACTCCCGCGTCCACGCCAGCTTACAATGTCGTGGCTGACTCACATCCGCACCGGTTTTCAATACCGCGGTCGACTCTCACGTCTATATCAACATGCCAGGGTCGCGCCCGCCCGTATGAGACGTCCTACGGATGCACGCAAGCCGCCCCCATGGCCTGTCTCCTCTAACAACATGGGAGCAAAGGAAAAAATGGCATTCGGAATCATGTCTTACGCAACATCGCCAAAACAAGCGCCAGCCTCCACCCACACCAGGTTGCTCAATGGATAGACGCATTGGCCTGTTATCCCAGCAATACGATTTACTTCAACATATCAAAAGAAACAGGAGAGCTTGCCATGAAGGAAACATCCTTGGAGAAGCTACAATTTGAGCCGACCATTATTGAGCCGGCAATTCAAAAGTCAGCGGCAAAGAAAATGGCCCTGCAGGAGCCAGGAGAGCCGGACTACATGAGAATAACAAAGCATGGGTCACGAGGCATATGAACTCAATTTGGCCACGATATTTGCCGAAGATATACGATTAGCATCACGAAGATCATCAACTCGCCATATCGTCTCCAGTTTCAGTAAATTCCATCGTTCAGTCGTCAACCTTATGCCGGCTTATGCCACAACAAAGTATGAAGACTCTCAAGCCGCCTCCTCGAGTCGACTTAAGACTCGAGGGCTACACGGACATGACTCGGCAGATTCAAATGGGCTCACAAATTCTAGAACCCCGGGTCATTTGCAGGGAAGATAACCCGGTCCTGGGGGCTGCTGCCTTATTGGCGAAAAATTAAAAGTCGCCCAAGAGGACTAGCTGCCACGATGCGCAGTTCAAACATGGGTGCCTTGTCGTATGGGCGAAAAAATAAAGGTTATCAAAGAGGACCAACTGCCATGATGCGCTGTTCAAACATAGGTATCCTGCTTTATTGGATCATCATATTATCATATTATGATCAATGGAATAAAGCTGGCTTATCTGGACCCCAGATGTTTTGTAGTAGTAGCATTATCTCATGTATATTATGCTGAGCTTTTCCATTATCATAGGTCACTTGGGGGCTTCCGATTCAATGAGTTAGCTTTTAACAACCCTTTTGACTTGGCTACAAGCCAATACATATATGGTTAAACCTGCTTGTTTGCTCGATGCGACTCCGACTAGGTGACCCCATGTACTCTTGACAAGTCAATCGAACTGGACCCTGAACTTATCAAGGTTAAAACATCGGCTTGAGTCACGTGAGAGCCAGCTTACAGAGAGCTAGGATAAATCATGGGTTATCACACCCGCTTCATTGAAGCAAGACTCGAGCCTCAAAAGCCAGTCTTTATGTCATGCCTTGAAAACTGGCACTTTATATTTTGTTATCGTATACATACATCATCCTGCATTGCATCATGCATCATACATACATATCAAGCCAGTCATCAAACCGTGTTACATCGTAACCTTTGCAGGAACAAATAGATCTTTGATAGCCAAAATGGCTGGAACTTCATCATGGTTCATCACAACCAGTATTAAATGATTGGCGTTTTTTAAGCCAGCTCGGAAGAAATGACTATTCTCGAAGAGCCGCCCAATCACATATAATGCCGGGTCATCTAATTGACCGGCTCTTGGATTTTTTCCAACTTGTGCTCTGTAGTAAACTACAACACTTATGGATTTCTCAAACATATATTTGTCGGGTTGTACTGCAACCACGAGGAGGGATTTCATTTCAAGGACAAAGGCATTGTTCCAAGATATTCGTTCAAACAATAAAATACCGGGTTACATTATAACCACGGACAAGGATTCATTCAAGTCAGATCAATATCAGTTCAAAAGAACTTCTGAAGTGCATTATGATGGGTTATATTACTCTCACGCAGTCCCAAGTCGCTGCAGGCATATGACCCGGCACTTAGGGGCTACATCATATGATGTTCTCATTTCAAAGGAGAAGTACATGTAATTCCCGAGTCGCTGCAGGCAAACGACCCGGCACTTGGGGGCTACACTACTCAGATCAAATTTTCTAAAGTCCCAAGTTGTTGCAGGCATGCGACCCGGCACTTGGGGGCTACGTCATTCGGTTGTTTACCCCGAACATAAGGTCTAAATTGAAGACCCGGCCCATCACATACTGATGAGACGGCCCTTGGGGGCTACACATGTGAAATGCAAGACATTTAGTTTATAACTGGCGACTCGGATGACAACCCGGATTTCTCCAAAGTTATCTACCTACAACATTCAAAACCAAGTTCAAAGTCCCAGGTTGTTGCAAGCAAAACAACCCGGCCCTTGGGGGCTACACTGGCTGAAGTTTTATAAGTATAAGACAATTACAAGTTCTAGGCTGCTGCAGGCAAGACAACCCGGCACTTGGGGGCTACACAGTCAAAGATATTATTGCAAATCAACAAGTCATCATGAACTGATAAACTTGGAGCTTGGGGCTATAGGTAATATGGATATATCAAAAAAATGAAGAACACTTTCAACCTGTCAATTGTGAACGAGACTGGTCTCATTTCTTGATGGAGGTTTGCACAGATCATTTTCTCCAAGTTATTCATAGAAAGGCGCCAAGAAGACCGGTTCAACATCACAACAGATTTCTTTATTCCCAATAATTTTATCAAGTCAATTGGAGTCCAGTTGTTTGACCTGGCGTCACCAACAATCATGACCCGGCATTATCAAAGATCATAAACCCGGCAGAGTCTATATAAGCAACCCGGCTTCACAAGTTGAAAGTGGTTTAAACAATGGACGAATTTCTATTCCCAATATTTTCATGAAAACCGAAGCAATGAAAAGCTGGCTCAACATCATGTGGATTTCTTATTCCCAAAATTTTCATCAAGCCAAAGCATTGGAGACCGACTCAACGGCATATGGGTGTTTTATTCCCAATATTTTATTGCAAAGGACACGTACCTGCAAGATGATTGTGAAGACGACTCGTTAATATGAAGAAGAAACCTAGATTTTCAAGGAGCCACTTCGTTAAATTAAGCCGGTCAGTGGAGCAAGCTGGTCGCTTAACATATTTATTATTCTTATTTCAAGAGCTTACCATGAATAAATTCAAGCTAACCTGGGGGCTAATGTTGAGGATATTCCCCACGGTCTGACCCGGCCAGGAGTATGACCCGGACCATCATCTGGCGGCTTATAAAGTCACCGTGTTTACCGGGTCAACCTGGACGTCAAGGCCCAATGCCCAGTGTGCACCCCGTGGAAGGCGGCTCATGGAGAGGCCTCGAGGGCCGGATCACAGAGAAGGCCCAAGAAGAGGAAGAATTCCCTCACAAGAGAAACAAGACCCGGATTAGGATTCAAGAGAGACTAGTCCTAGTCCTACTCCCAGTAGGACTCTACATGTAAACCTACCCCTTCAACTTATATAAGGAGGGGTAAGGCACCCCAAGAGGGATAAGTTCAAGTCATTAGAGATAGACAGATTAGAAACCCTCGAGACGAGAGGTAGCGAAAGAGTACCATTGTAATCAAGATCATCATCAATACACACAAAGCAGGACGTAGGCTTTTACCTCCATCGAAGGGGCCGAACCTGGGTAAACTTGCGTCTCTCGATTCCGATCAACCCCACTCAAGCCGCCACCTACTTGCGATGGCCTCACACCTAAGTTCTCTCACGAGAACATCTTGCCGTGACAAAACCACGACACTTCGGAAATACTATAGGTTGTTTCCGGCCTCATTTAAGTTGCATAGATAGTGTAGTTTCTTATGCTTCAACTCTTGCCATGTTTAACAACATTTAAACTTGTTGTGTAATTAAACGAGAGTGAACTAAATAATTCGAATGTGGAGTTTTGTCAATATGCAACCCGTTGCATATTGAGCTTGACGTAATGTATAGTAATTGATTGTTGTGCTTTGCCTTGTCATGCATATTTGAATGGACATGCATCATCCCTATTGTGCATCATATCATGAATATGTTGTGGTGTTTATCATGTGTTGATTGTTGTTTTCGGATTGCTTCTTCTCGATAGAGTACCGAAAGCGTTCGGCGTGCGAGGATTCGTTCGACTACGTTGGATCATCTTCTTCATGGATTCGTTCTTCTTCCAAGCGGGATCTGAGGCAAGATGACCATTTCCCTGGATACCACTACTATCGTTGTCATGCTAGTTGTCTCGTTTCTATCGCTATGTCTCGCTACCTACCACTTGTTTGTCAAGCCTCCCAAAATGCCATGATAAGCCTCTAACCCTCCACACCCGAGCAAACCATTGTTTGGCTATGTTACCGCTTGCTCAGCCCTTCTTATAGCGTTGCTAGTTGTAGGTGCAAATTGTTTCCATGTGCCAACATGGATGTTTTTGAGATATCACAATATTATTGCTATTTAATTTAATGCACATATATACTTGGTAAAAGGTGGAAGGCTTGGCCTTTTGCTCGGTGTTTTGTTCCACTTTTGCCGCCCTAGTTACTTGTGTACCGGTGTTATGTTCCATATTGAGCGCTCCTAACATGCTCGGGGTTGTTATGGGGACCCCCTTGATTTTCGTTTTGGGATAAAACTGTTCTGGTAAGGCCCAACATTAGTACTACATTTGCCTAATAACTAATAAACCTGCATAGGGATTAATTAACCCGAGGATCTTTAATCAACAACCTGGGCCAATGCTCCTCATGAGTGTTGGGTCCAAACTAGAGTCGCGTGCGGGGCCAACCCGGGACAACTCGGAAGATTTCTATCAGGCCACTGTACGATGTGATCATCCAGTCGTGTCCTGAGAACGAGATACGCGGCTCCTATCGGGTTCGTCGACACATCGGGGGGTCTTGCTGGATTTGTTTTACCTTTCTCGAACGTCTTGTCCACGGGATTTGGAGGACACTTCAGGCTATCTCGAGGTTGAGATTTTCCATCGGAATTCCACGAATACTACGGGTCATCCCGCGGTTGAGGAGTTCCAACACAGCTTGTGGTTAGTTTGTGATGGATGAGTTGGAGCACCCCTGCAGGGTTAAATCTTTTCGAGAAGCCGTGCCCGCGGTTATGTGGAAACTTGGAAATTTGTTTAACATCCGATCATAGAAAACTTAAAGTAAACTCAAATAAAATACACCAACTGTGTGCGTAACCATGACTGTCTCTACTCGTGATTTCTGAACCGAGAGAGAACACGGTGGGGTTATGTTTAACTCGTAAGTAGGTGTTCAGGATCACTTAGTGATCATTACTAGTTCACGTCCGTTTATGCGACGATCAACCCCCCCCCCCCTTATTCTTGTACTCGTAAATTAGCCACTCAAATAAATGCTTAGTGCTTGTTGCTGCCTTGCCACTTAACCATACCTCACCCATTAAACTTTGCTAGTCTTGATACCCTTGGAAATGAGATTGCTGAGTCCCCGTGGCTCACAGATTACTACAACAACAGTTGTAGGTACAGGTAATGCGATGCTTTGACGTGAGAGCGATGCTTGTTTGATTTGGCGTTCTTCTTCTTCCTCATTGATCATAGAATGGGTTCCAGGCCGGCAGCCTGGGATAGCAAGGATGGATGTCATTTTATTGTTTGGTTTCATCCGTAGTCGGACCCTGCTCTTGTGTATGATGATTGAATATGTTGTTGTATTGTTGTGATCTTGATTTAGCTTCTGGTGAGTGTAAGCCAATTCCATATACTCATCTCTTCTTTACATGTACGTGTAATGATATCCATTCTTGCGAAACGACGAGATGTGTTTCTATCCCTGTCGAGGCCTCGAGCCAAAATAAGGATAGGATCGCATCTTGGGCGTTACATCCCTTGTGCAAATTATGAATTTGGTCCAGATCTGTCCTAAGAATATTTTATATTTATTAAACAGGAAAATAAAGTGTACCATGTGATTCTACGCGTTTTCTCGTCAAGTTACATATATGGATCATTTAATTTGGAGCTACGGTTATTTAGTTATGAAATAAATCATTTTAACATGACACTTATGCAAATTTAAACAAACAGCAAGTTTAAACATTTTAAACATGGATGAAAGTTGGAAATTATTAATCTACACAAAATTCTGAACATTTTACATATATAAAGTTATTACATGCGATGCACGGTTAATTAGTTATTAGCAATTTTAAATCATGGCAATTTTCTGTAATTATGGCATGCCCTGATTAAATGGGAAATTCGTCCTGCGAAAAAAAACATTGCGGTGGGCCAAATCTAAACAGGGGCGACCATTGGGTACTATGTCAAGCCTACAGGCGACAAATAGAGCAAAGGGGCTGGGGCTACTCACCTTGGGCCAACTGGACCGGTCGATGCTGGGACGGGCGAGGCAAGGCCCACGCAGAGGCGACGCGGCTAGGCCGCTGGGCCTTGGAGCGGCTGCGGTTGGAGAGGCCAAGGTGAGCAAACACCCAGGTGCTCGTCTTCCTCGCTGGATCGGGGCGAGCGGGACATGACGGCGCGAGGCTGACGGCAGCGGGGCGTAGGAGGTCCGGCACGCACGAGGGACGGCCGGATCCGGTCGCCGGGGACCCGTTCCGAGGCATGGCAGCGGCGGATGGAGCTTGGGGCGGCCATGGCGGCGACTCGAGGAGCTCCTGCGGGCATGAATGAAAAGAGAGAGAGAGAGAGATTAGAGGCGAGAGAAGAGAGAGCAGGGCGCCGAGGAGCCGGAGGTCGCCGGCGGCTCACCGGAGGTGGTGTGGTCAAGCGCGAGGTCGGCTGAGGCAGCGGGTCGGACGCGTGGACTGGCTCCATGGGATCCTCGGGCGCGAGCTCCTGATCCAGATCGAGACGAGGCAGCACGTTGTGGTCGTCCGGACATGTCCAGGTTGGCCGCGGACATTGTCCGGGGTGGGGGTTTTGCGATTTTTTGTGCCCTTAGATCAAGATCTAAAGGCTGAAATTGGGCAGATGGTTAGGGTTACGGGATTTGGAGGATGTGGAGCTAGAAGGTGGGGTTTTTGAGGGGGGTGGCTGCAATTTCTACATGGGGGAAACCCTAGAGAGTGAGAGGGGTCTCTCCATGTGTGGTCTTTATAGAGGGAATGGACTAGGGTGGGTTGGATCTCGTCCGCCTGATCGTGATCCGATGGCCACGAACGGAGGGGCAAGCTAGTTGGGCTTTGTGGGCTGTGTAGTTGGTGTTGGGTTGAGATGAGAGAGAGATTTGTGGCCCGGCAACAGAGTTTGGAAAACCGAAAAACGTCCAACGATTGATCGGCGATAGTACCACTATAGGTTTAACGGTTGGGGTATCAAACTACCTCTGAATGCAATGAAATTTGGCAGGCGGTCTACCTACAACATAAGAAGACCGCACGCCAAGTTTCGACCCATTCCAAGAAAGTTTTATACGCACTTTAAAAACAATATTTTAACGATGTCGCGGGCGCTTGCGTGTGTGGTTGGTCACGAAACGGCCAACGACGAGAACGGGAAGAACTGGTAACTACGAACGGATGCAAGTTTTGAAAAATGACAGCAATGGAGTGCCGATGCTATGCATATGATGTGAATGATGCGATGATGAATGCGACAACCAAATAAAACGCACGACGAAACTCGAAATAACTGGAAGGCATCTGGATAGTCGGTCTCGGGCTGTTACAAGTCTCCTCCACTAACAAGAGATATCGACCCGAGATCTTAGAATGTGAAGAGGAAGAGGAAGAGGAAAGGAAGAGGTAAAACTTAGTTGCTTCTTTGACAAACGAGTGAAACCAACGAAACTTGAAGGTTTCAAAGAGATCAAGAATGGCACGAGGCACAAGCAAGAATTCAAAACAAATTTGGGCAGCACTCCGATAGAAAAGAGAAGCAAAACTTGATAAGATAGAAGAACTGGAAGAGGGGGCACAACACTCCAGTTAAATGGATAAGCAAGGAAGGAACATGATCTTGACAAAATGACATGATGGCTTGAAGAGAGAAACATCACAATGCCCGTGGAACTAAAGAATAGAAACTAGATCTTGGGAAAGAAATGAACGGAGAAGAAAATGGTAGCTTCTACCACAATTGAATTGAAAAGAATCTTTACGAACAAGGATTGAACGAGTTGTTGGAACATCAACAACGAAAAGAATATGCTTGTTGTGGGCTTATGGAAAACATCTCAAAATTATGAGTTGACAATCAGCCACAAATGGAAAACAATTGATTTCTTGGGAGCAACAAGATATGCAAAAGATCTTTCACCAAGAGGATGCATTGAGAACTTGGATCAACGATAATAACCATAATAGCAACAATCCTTAGGAAAAGCTTTAGGTGAAATCCAATCCAAGATAGCTCCAAGGGGACAAATGGGTTTAAATACATCATTCTTGACAAACTCTCTTCGAGACTCCTCGTGAATCAAGAATGCAATAATACCATCTCAAAAGATGAGGGAGAATGAATTGCACTTTGAAATGCAAGATAAGGAATACTTGAACTCCTCCAACAAGAATCTTGAAGAACACTTTGAGAACGAATTAAATCCTTGACAAACCACCATGAAGAACCTCCATATAAAAAAGAATGAACAAAAGAATTAAAGGTTGAAAAGAATAAGATTATGACCTTGCAAGATTTGGATGAAGCTTCGCGACGAGATACTTGACAAAACTTGGAACTCCGGAATAGAAAAGATGAGCAACTTAGAATCAAGAATTTGATATCAGGAACAATTCCAAAAGAAGGATTGAAAACACCTTGATGAACAAGAACAATAATTATGTTATTCTTATCCTTCATCAAGTTAAATTGATGAAAAGCAACGGATTTCGCATACTACTTATCATTCTTGAAAAAGATTGAAGACAGAGATAGAGCACAAACTTGAAGAAGTTTTCAACGAAACCCCGGTAAGGATTTGAAACGAATGAGAATACTTCGAACGAATGGAGATGCATGAGAACGAAGAGATCACGGTCCACCAAAAGAACACTAGAATGAGCCACCGGTAAGAAATGAGATACGAACGAAAAGACATCAATTGAGAAGAATTTGAGAATGAAAGATGAAAGCTGAGAACTAAGAAATCTTCTGAAATGATGACCTTAGTAGGATTGAGAAATGAAAACAACTCTGAAATGCTCCAAATAGATATGGAAGGAATTCCTCATGATCGAAAAATAATAATTTGAGAGGATAGCAACAAGCTTAAACGATGAATCTTCAACAGAATGGACAAAGATTTAAAAGAAACTCTTCTTCGGTCTTCAACTCTGAGAATGATGACGAGAAACGCCACCAAGAATTGTTGAGATCTTCGGAACAACTAATAAAGAACGGTTGAGCCAACGATGAAAATAATTCAAATTGAACTTGGAGAAGGAATGTGACTGATGGAATTCATTCTTACCTCACATTTGAAAAGAACTTGAGATCTCCATAAAAGATTAGAAGAGCCAGGTAAGATCCTGGGGAAAAAAACATGTGGGTTATGGGTCCACTGAAAGGAAACACCGTTAAAATGATTGCTTATAAAGAGATATTGCACCGGTACAAATGAAAACTTGATTAGGTGAGAACCTCGAAATAACTGAAAGGATTTGAATGGAAACACGAATCTTCTGAGATATCTTCTGACTCCGGATAGAATAGAGAGAGATGAATAAAAGAGAGAGGCTTGGACAAGAACTTTTACCATGGGAATGCATTGAACGAATGAAAAAGGATATGATGAACACCGAAAGCTTGAATTGAATCCACCAGAGAAGAAAACAAGAACGAAGAATGATGAACTTAGCACTTTCAGGATCTTCCCAATGAATCACCGGATACAAAACGGAAGAAAAGATAGCGGAAGCATCACATGAATAGAAAAGACACTTGGATGAGAATATAATCGTTGAAGGAAAGGGCGGGAGGGTGGGGAAAACAAAGAAAAGTTAGGACAAATAAAAAGAACTCCGAGAAGATATGCAAGGATTCATCTTGCAAATATAGGAAGAGATTGAATTATCTTGAAGAGAAGCACTCCGGATGAACAAGAATTAACAACACAATTTGATTGAGGAAAAGGATTCGCATTCCCATAGAAATATGAGAACATCGCTTAGGAAAGATATGAAACCACCACTTGACATCGAAGCAACTCGAATTACCATACTCTAACAAAACAAAGGTTG